>OY728141.1:804875984-807375984 GCA_963277665.1 Viscum album | reverse complement strand
GTGTGCAACGTAAGATTTCAAAGAAACTCGTTGTTGCGTATTGGGTACGCCATCGAGCATAACATTCCATTTATAGTATTATTAACTTTTTATTCACAAATATTGATAATAATTAGAATGTAAAATTATTTATTTACCTGGGATGTTACATCCTTCCCCCTTTTTGGGAATTTCTTCTTCGCAATTTCAAAAATTGGGCTCGGAAACATCATTGAAAGTCCGACATCGGAACAAGAGTCGGAAAACCAATCACTTTAAAAGAAAGAAAGAGAAGTATAGAGGTCACCCGAGATAACCCATACTAGGATTTCATGTAGGAAAACATAGATATGGAAGAAAAAGAAAAGGGTCATGTTCTAAGGGAGAGTGATAGTAAACATGCCTAAGAGAAAGTTAACCACAATAAAATCACAATCTTGTGATGGGTTAAACGGTATTTGATTCCCCATTAGGAAAAGTTAACAGAAATGTTTTTTCTTTTAAGTTACTTTTCATTGAGGAATTTATTTTTGATCTTAAGGAAACATACTTACTTGTCATGTTAACATTCAACTTTTACTAGATTTCATACACAAACTCATACTTTCTCTAAAAGATGAGTATTTAGGAAGACTTGTTCGCATTAAGAGTACTATAATCAATTTCATGAGAATCACCTAATCCAAAAAAGAGAACTATATATTTACCATGTCTTTAGACCCTTACCGAAACGAAAATTGTTAGAACAAGATCAGATAAACCAGAAAAGGATAACCCTTTATAGAAAGAAAATCTATTCTTAATCTCCAAAATTTGTCGAACAAAACCCAAAGTTCAACGAGGACCATTCCATAAACAATTTGTCCATAAAATTCTTCAAAATATACCAAAATAAGATCGAAACCCAAATATTTGAAGGATTTAGTAATATAGTCTTCCAAGGTAAAAATTAACAGTTATCTCCAAATAACATCTGTTGCTCTAAAAGTCTCATATTGAAAAGTAATTAACCTAATCACATATCCTCCATGATAGGTTAAATATTTCCATAGATAAACCACAATCAACTTACTCTTAATTCATAAAATAATCTATCTAAAAATAATAAGTCATAGTAACCAGGGAATTCACGTAGTCCAGTGGTAGGCGATAAATAACCGTCGCACATTGGTTGTGGGTTCGATTCCCATAGCTTTTTCCGACGCGACAGGTTGTCACATGGTCTGCATGTTGTCCTTTTTATAAAACTCCAAAAATAACTCTAACATGTTTTAACCTCAATAGTTTCCTTATACCTCTCATTTTCATCCAAATTCAATAAGATCTCAACATCTTAATTCTTGAAGTCTTATTTCACCACCATAAAATAAAACGATTCCCAAAATGAATAACAGCATACCGTGATCATGGCGTCCACTCGGTTTCATCGTCATCATGTTCGCATAGGTAGAAGTACCATGCATTACAACAATGTTTTAGTGATCCTTCAAAGTCATTTACTTCCTCCATCCAAATACACCTTGTACAACATGGGTCATATGGGTGTTCACAGGAAAAAAGTTTTGGAAAATAATCATGTATGACATATAATTCCAAAACATTTGATAAAATATTATTTCTATAAAATAGTCGGATAAAATTTGAGTGGAAACATTCTTTTATTGGTTCTTTTAAAATACCATAAGTATGTGCAAAGAGAGTATATTTTAATAGAAAATATAAATAGGTTGTGCAAGGGTCTCCGTCCTCAGCACCATTTTTAAAATCATAATATGCTTCAAATTCTTGTGATAAGTTAAAATATTTTAAAATACCTTGATAATATTTACCTTTCTTGAAAATATGAGAATATTGTGAAAATAGTATTTGTCTAAATACAACCCATGATCCACAAGGATAAAGAGGTATAGTGGAGGTGTTTGATATCTCAATCAACTGCTTGCAAGAGAGTTGTGTGCTAGAAAAAGTTTCACAATCATCCGAACATGACTTTGCAATAATTACTGCAAGCATGTCATCAAGAACAGATTGGAATATCTCTTGAGATCCACCTCCTTCAATTCGTAACTGACTTTAATTTCCCTGAAAAAAGTTATAAAACAAGGATTTAACTGAAATAATAGATATAGGGACTAACCATGTGTCTAACAAAAAATCATAATCCCTAAAGATTTCTAAACTGACCTATGATACCAACTATAAGGCCATAGCCTTAAACCTTACATAATCTTGAGTTAATTCAAAAATACACATTGATTATCTTTTTATGTTTAGATTTTTGGAGAATTAGATCATAAAACATGCATTACATTCCACATTTAAACAAAGTGGTTACATAAAATATAGTACTCATTTTTTCCATCAACGGAAAGATATTTATAATAAAACATGGATTATTTCTTGACAATTCCTTGAAACTATAATCACATCATGTACCTTTCCCTTGACCTGTGAAAAACATTTAAAAAACATGGGATGAGCAGAAAAAGCTCAGTAAGGGATATAAAATTACTAAAGGAAAACAGTAGTCCAAGCATGAAATCATACATTAATCATAAATCGTAATCACATACCTCATAAAATAATGAACAAATCATATAAATCATAATACATAAAGGTAACTTGAGGCATTCATAACATTCTTACGTAGGGAGTAACCCTCATGGTTATGTTTGGAATACCCATCACAGTATCTTCCCTAAATATCTTCAGAGAAACCTTAACATTTAACTCCTTTACATTACCATATGCATTGGAGAGCTATATCGGGCTCACCCTCCCATAGTTTATCACGGAACCACCTGTCTTGATAACAATTCCAAAGAACCATAACATAATCATATCACATAAATCATGCAAAAAGGAACATAACATTTCCACTTTTCAATCACAAGATATCAATACAACAACGTGATATAAAAACACTATGAAAACAATTTTCAATACCAAAATAAATGAAAAATAAAACATGGTATTTATTTTTCATTCAAAAAATTTTTATGGCTTGTAGAGAAAGCCTAAACTCAAATAATGGTCACGGCGGCGGAGATGTCGTTTTCGCCGCATACGTATCACAAAAAAAACATTACATTTATTAATTTAGTAAATGATTCGTATAAAATGATTCCTTTTTAATAAAAGTAAAAGTAAAAGGGGTTTATACACCGTATAAAAAAAATTTCTGTATAAAACAAAATATGTCTCAATGAAAGGAGATTGAGATGATGTCCCTTAAAAAGACGGTATCCTTGGATTAAGGATAAATCAATTACATAATTATGTGTGAGAAATTAATACACCAAATATAAGTGGATATTAAGTGTTAAAAAATCAGAGGTCATTCACACATATTCATAGAACGACATGTTCAAGGAGTACAAGTTTATCCCAATGAATCAAAATTGGGTTATGAAGTTCCCTTGAAAAAATTTGGAAGCCTAAAGACGTCACTTCAAACATTAGAAAATGAGTTTATAAGAGATAAAAAAGGGTATCTCATCACATGGAAAAAAATTTACATCAATAAGGATATAGAAGAACATATCCCATCATTACAATATGTAAATTAAAAGACCCAACAAATGAAGTCTTTTAAAAAGAGGAGGGTGAAAAGTTCCCTTACCGACTTGGGTATCTTTAGAAACATTCACCCTATGAAAGAAGGACAATAAAACATTGATGTAAATAGTCATAAAAGAAATTATATTACACAAAGATTAGAATTGTGGGAAGTACATATACCACTGAAAGGAAATGGTGGAAAATTTAGCATAAATCTCACGGGAATAAAAGTGAGATGAAAAATCCCTTAAGAAAACTCGGCAGCCTAACGACGCCACATAAAACATCCAAAAATGGATTGATAGGATAAAATAGGGTCTCTAATCATATTAACATAAAATTTACTGCATGATTAATATAAAATAACATACCAATCATAAGAATGATTTGTTTAAAAGGAATGACATAAAACAGTGTACTTAAAAAGAAAGTGAGGGGTTGGATCCCTTACCTCATATCCGACTTGACTCGATCGTTCTTTAATCTCCTAAACAATAAACATGAGTTAATTTATAATTTATTAAGAACATTTTTCAAGTTAATTATTCTTTTTATATCACTTATTACCATTTCATGAACACTATGTAATTATTTAAGTTAATAACGGTCGTTTTAACGATCATTGCTACTTGAGTCAAAAATAAACTCTTTATACATACAATTTTGTTCATGGGGTAAAATATCCATTATGTCCCAAATTATATCCATTATTTAGATATCATATATATCATATATATCCATTTTATACATGCATTTATAATATTACATAACATTTAGGGGTATGAAATGAAATGCACCGTTCATGGAGACGGTAAGCTGTACGTACGCATGAACGCTAATTCCATTTATATTTCGTATTAAATGGAATTAAAACATAATGATACATAATAGCATTATAATTACAGTATGGTATCATATATAATATCATTAAATCTATCCTTTATACGTAACACATATGGTATTAATGAATCAAATCACTTTGAGGGGGCGGTAGTCCGGACTTCCTAAAATAATGATATCATGTTTACCCATAATGGAAACCATAAAGGTATGCCATAAATGAAAAATACATAATCTTAAGGAAACCCTAGAAATATTATATATCATATATAAATATAGTGACATCTTAATGGCCACCTTTGAAGGTGTTAAAAGAATATTGAACAATCATCGTTTCATGAGGCAGAAATTCACCATCCACAAAAATAGTATGTTCTTTAACCATTAGATGTAGGTGTGTGTAAGTGTAGCTAGAATACATCTTAAAAAAACATCATAGTATATGTAATATACTGGTGTTGTTACAAAATAAAAGAATAAAAAGAGTTCAGGGGGTTGGAGATTCAAAATGAAACAAAAGACCACAAGTGAAGATGTTACCTTAAAATCGGGTAACTCCCTTTGGTTTGAACCAAAAGGGTTTCTTTAAGAGCTTCCTGCCTAAGTTAAGGCTTCTAGGATGAGGAGAGGTATGTGGAGAGTGAAAATGATCAGATATTGGCCGATCCAAAGGCTTTAGATGTTTGGGTAAAGAGGTAGAGGTGGTGGACTTTTATAAGAGGAGAGGAGGGGTACTGTAGGAAAGGTATAAAATGTTACTTTATTTTCAAATGTGTTTCGGATTTTAAAGGTCCCAAATTGATGTATTTCTAGGATAAGGTGATAGGAGTTCTAAATCCACCCATCAAATAGGTTTTTAACTTGTGTAGGTATTAGATTTTACATTATCGTTTCATTTTATTTAAATCATTAAATAATGAGGTAATCGGTGCATCATCATAATGTCATAAATATTTTAATTTATTTAATGTATAAAAATTATAAAAAAAACTACTATGATGTAGGAAATCGTTTTATATTTCCAATTAATTTTTATAGTCAAAAATCTGACATGTATAACCCCATGTTAAAATTGTTTTAGTAAAATAATACATGTTTGTGTCATTTTTACTTTTACTTTAAATAAAAGGCATTAATGTCATTATCTTACCCAAGTGGCTCCATGGGGTCCCAAAACTCGACCCATGGGTTTTCGTGGTCGACCATGACTCATCCAATAGGGTTAGGGCAAGTGTCAAGATATTTTCATTTATTTATAATATCATTTTTACCTTAAATCACACTAATTACCTTTAATCATGATTAATACAACTTAAAAGTTACTTTTCATAAAAAATTATTTTCATCTCATTAAACCAAATTTTACTTAATAATAAAAATCATTTATATAGGATTTTTGAAATTCAAATCACAGAAGTGGTAAAGATCCATTTAAACAAAAAACCAGTTTTTGTAACAACCACTCTGTGGTTTCACTATTCATCAAAAATTAAGGTTTTTCAGAAAAATACCAAAAATTCACTCTAATATATATTTGATATTATAAAATAAAAAATGATTTCTATTTTACCAAATTCATAACATAGAAGTTTCATTAATTAATTTTATAATTAAATCTCGCTGTCAAATCAAATAGCGTGTTTTTAGGAAACAATATCTATCAAAAGATTGACACTCATATACGTCCAATCTCAATGTGATATTAATTACAATGACCACCATTGGATTAAATGGTTAAAATATATTCTAATATAACTTTAAAACCAATTAAAAATATAATCTTACTATATAAATATATTAGATTAAAAGGAGGTTTGGAATTAAAATACAACACTTTTCACTATTCATTAAAAATGAACATTATCAGAAAAATACCAGAAATTTATCCAAATTAAATTTCAATGTCCCAATAATAAATCATAAGTATGTTTTGAAAAATATAGCTTATAAAATTTTAAAAAGATAGATTTAAAAATGGTTCGCCATTAAAAGGCGGTAAAACAATCTTTTAAAAATATTACAGTATTTATTCTGAAAATTGGATTCATTTGGATTTTAAGCCTCCAACATTTATTGGATAAATGTAAAAATTCTTAACAAACATATGTAATAATTTTGAAGTTATTTCTATTCATTCCCTCCATTAAAACGTCTAGGCGTTAACTATTATAATACTATTATATTATTAATGGGCAACGTAAGATTTCAAAGAAACTCGTTGTTGCGTATTGGGTACGCCATCGAGCATAGCATTCCCTTTAAAGTAGTATTAAAATTTTCTTCACAAATATTGATAACCAATAGAATTTAATATTATTTATTTACCTGGGATGTTACATCCTTCCCCCCTTTTGGGAATTGCATCCTCGCAGTTTCAAAAATTGGGCTCGGAAACATCATTGAAAGTCCCACATCAGAACAAGAGTCAGAAAAACAATCACTTTAAAAGAAAGAAAGAGAAGTACAGAGGTCACCTGAGTTAACCCATACTAGGATTCCATGTAGGAAAACATGTATATGGAAGAAAAATCAAAGGTTCATGTTCTGAGGGAGAGTGATAGTAAACATGCCCAGGAGAAAGTTAACCACAAGAAAATCACAAGCATGTGATGGGTTAAATGGTATTTGATTCACCAGTAGGAAATGTTAACAGACAAAATTTTTGGTTTTATGTTACTTTTCATTGAGGAATTTATTTTTTATCTTATGTAATCATACTTACTTGTCATGTTGACTTTCAACTTTTACTAGATTTCTTACACAAACTCATAGTTTCTCCAAAAGACGAGTATTTAGGAAGACTTGTTTGCATTAAGAGTACTATAATAAATTTCATGAGAATCACCTAATCCAAAAAAGAGAACTATATATTTCCCATGTCTTTATACCCTTACCAAAACCAAAATTGTTAGAACAAGATCAGATAAACCAGAAAAGGATAAACCTTTATAAAAAGAAAATCTATTCTTAATCTCTAAAATTTTTCCAACAAAACCCAAAGTTCAACGACGACCATTCGATAAACAATTTGTCCATAAAATTCTTCAAAATAAACCAAAATAAGATCGAATCCCAAATATTTGAGGGATTTAGTCACATAGTCTTCCAAGGTACAAATTAAAACTTATCTCCAAATAACATCAGTTGCTGAAAAAGTCTCATATTGAAAAGTAATTAACCTAATCACATATCCTCCATGATAGATTAATAATTTCCCTAGAAAACCCAAAACCAACTTACTCTTAATTCATAAAATAATCTAACTAAAAAGAATAAGTCATACTAACCAGGGACTTCATGTAGTCCAGTGGTAGGCAATAAATACCAGTAGCACTTTGGTTGTGGGTTCGATTCCCGCAGCTTTGTCTGACGCGACAGGTTGTCACACGGTCTGCGTTTTGTCCTTTTTATAAAACTCCAAAAATAACCCTAACATGTTTTAACCTCAATAGTTTCCTTATACCTCTCATTTTCATCCAAATTCATTACGATCTCAACATCTTAATTCTTGAAGTCTTATTTCACCACCATAAAATCAATTGATTCCCAAAATGAATAACAGCATACCTTGATCATGGCGTCCACTCGGTTTCACTATCATCTTGTTCACATAGGTAGAAGTCCCGTGCATTACAACAATGATTTAGAGATACTTCAAAATCATTTTCTGCCTCCATCCAAATACACCTTGTACAACATGGGTCATATGGGTGTTCACAGAAAAACAGTTTTGGAAAATAATCATGTATGACATATACTTCCAAAACATCTGATAAAACCTGATTTCTATAAAATAGTCGGACAGAATTTGAGTTGAAACATTCTATTATTGGTAATTTTAAAATACCATAAGTATGTGCTGAGAGACTATATTTTAAAATAAAATATAAATAGGTTTCACAAGGGTCTCCTTCCTCAGTACCATTTTTAAAATCATAATATGTTTCAAATTCTTGTGATAAGGTAAAATATTTAAAAGTACCTTGATAATATTTGCTTTCTTGAAAATATGAGAATATTGTGAAAATAGTATTTGTCTAAATAAAACCCATGATCCTTGATGATAATGAGGTATAGTGGAGGTTTTTGATATCTCAAACAACTACTTGCATGAGAGTTGTATGCTAGAAAAAGTTTCACAATCATCTGAACATGACTTTGCAATAATTACTGCAAGAATGTAATCCGGAAGAGATAGGAATGTCGTTTTAGATCCTCCTCTTTCCATTCGTAACTGACATTACTTGACCTGAAAAAATTTATAAAACAAGGATTTAACTGAAATAATAGATATAGGGACTAACCATGTGTCTAACAAAAACTTCTAATCCCTAAATTTGTCTAAACTGACCTCTGATGCCAACTATAAGACCCCAACCTTAAACCTTACTTAATCTTGAGTTAATTCAAGAATACACGTTGAGGATCTTTTGAGGTTTAGAATTTAGAGAATTTGATCATAAAACATGAATTACATTCCACATTTAATCAAAGTGGTTACATAAAAGATAGTACTCATTTTTCCCATCAACGAAAGTATATTTAAAATGAAACATGGATTCTTTCTTGACACTTTCTTGACACTATCATCACATCATGTACCATTCCATTGACCTGTGAAAAACATTTCAAAAACATGAGATGAGCATAAAAAGCTCAGAAAGGGATATAAAAGTATGAAATGAAAACACTAGTCCATGCATGAAATCATTCTTTACTCATAAAACATAATCACATACCTCATCAAATCATGAATAAATCATATAAATCATAAGACATTAAGGTAACTTGAGGAATTCATAACATTCTTACGTAGGGAGTAACCCTCATGGTTACATTTGGAATACCCATCACAGTATATTACCTAAATCTCTTCGGAGAAACCTTAACGTTTAACTCCTTCGTGTTACCCAATGCATTGGAGAGCTATATCGGGATCACCTGCCCTTATTTTATCACAGAACCACCCATCTTCATAACAATGCCCAATAACCATAACATAATCGTATCACATAAAACATGAATAAAGGAACATAACATTTCCACTTTTCAATCACAAGATATAAATACAACACCTTGATATAATAACATTATGAAAACCATTTTCAATACCAAAATAAAAGAAAAGTAAAACATGGTATTTATTTTTCATTCAAAAAAAAGTTATGGCTTGTAAAGGAAGCTGAAACTCAAATAATGGTCACGGCGGCGGAGAAGTCGTTGTCGCCACATACATATGACTAAAAAAGCATTCCATTTTTTCTTTTAGTAAACTCTTCGTATAAAAAGATTCCTTTTGAATAAACATAAAAGTCAAAGGGGTTTATAAAACGTGTAAAAGAATGTTGTGTATAAACAAAATATGCCTCAATGAAAGGAGATTGAGACGATGTCCCTTTCAAAGACAGTATCCTTGGATTAAGGATAAATAAATTACATAATTATGTGTGACAAACAAATACACAGAACATAAGTGGATATTAAGTGTAAAAAAATCAGAGTTTATTCACACATATTCATAGAATGGAAAATTCCAGGAGTACAAGTTTATCCCAAAGAATCAAAATTGGGTTAAGAAGTTCCCTTGAAAAAATATGACAGCCTAATGGCGTCACATAAAACTTCAGAAAATGAATTTATAAGAGATAAAAAGGGTATCTCATCACTTGGACATAAAATTTATATTAATAAAGATATATAAGAACATATCCCAACATTACAATATGTAATTTAAATGACCCAACAAATGAAGTCTTTTAAAAAGAGGTGGGTGAAATGTTCCCATACCGACTTGGGTATCTTTCAAAACATTCACCCCAGGAAAGAAGGATAATAAAAAATGGATGTAAATACTCATAAAATAAGTATATTACACAAATAATAGAATAATGGGCACTACATATACCACTTAATGGAAATTGTGTCAAATGTAGCATAAATCTCACGGGAATAAAAGTGAGATGAAAAATTTCTTACGAAAACTTGGCAGCCTAACGTTGCCACTTAAAACATCAAAAAATTGAATTAAGAGATAAAATAGGGTCTCTCATCATATTAACATAAAATTTAGAGCAATAGAAATATAAAATTACATCCCAATCCTAAGAAATATGATCTTAAATGTAATGACATAAAAGAGTGTACTTAAAAAGAAAGAGAGGGGTAGGATCCCTTACCTCATATCCGACTTGATTCGATCGTTATTTAATCTCCTGAACAATAAACATGAGTTAATTTCTACATGCTTAAGAACATTTTTCATGTTCGTTATTCCTTTTCTATCACTTATTACAATTTCATGAACACTATGTAATTATTTAAGTTAATAACGGCCGTTTTAACGATCATTGCTACTTCAGTCAAAAATATACTCTTTATGATTACAAGTTTGTTTGTGGGATAAAATATCCATTATATCCAGAATTATATTCATTATGTAGATATAATATATATAATATATATCCATTTTATACATGCATTTATAATATTACATAACATTTAGAGGTACGAAATGAAATGCACCATTCATGGAGACGGTAAGTCGTACGTACGCATGAACGCTACTTCCATTTCTATTTCGTATTTAATGGAATTAAAACATAATGATAGATAAAAGTATTATAATTCAAGTATGGTATCATATATAATATCATTAAATCTATCCTTTATACGTACCACATATGGTATTAACGAATCAAATCACTTTGAGAGGGCGGTAGTCCGCACTTCCTAAAATGAAGATATCGCGTTTTCCCATAATGGAAACCATAAAGGTATGCCATAAATGAAAATACATAAGCTTAAGGAAAAAATAAAAATATTATATATCATATATAAATATAGTGACATTTTAATGGCCACCTTTGAAGGTGTTAATAGAATATTAAACAATCATCGTTTCGTGAGGCAGAAATTCACCATCCACAGAAACAGTATATTATTTAACCATTAGATATAGGTGTGTGTAAGTGTAGCTCAAATACTTATTATAAAAACATCCTATTATACGGAATATACTGGTTTTGTTACAAATGTATAGAATAAAAAGAGTTTAGGGGGTTGGAGAAGCAAAATAAAACAAAAGAGCCCAAGTGAAGACGTTACCTTAAAATCCGGTAACTCCCTTTGGTTTGAACCAAAAGGGTTTCTTGAAGAGCTTCCTGCCTAAGGTAAGGCTCCTAGGATTAGGATAGGGATGTGTAGAGACAAAATGATCAGATATTGGCCGATCCAAAGGCTTGAGTGGTGTGGGTAAGGAGGTAGAGGTGGGGCCTTTTATAAGAGGAGAGGAGGGGCTCTCTTGGAAAGGTATAAAATGTTACTTTATTTTCAAATGTGTTTCAAATTTTAAAGGTACCACATTGATGTGTTTAGAGGAAAAGGTGATAAGAGATCGAAATCATCCCATAAAATAGGTTTTTTACAAGTTTAGGTCTTAGATTTTACATTATATTTTCATTTTATTTAAATCGTTATATAATGAGGTAATCGCTGCATCATCATGATGTCATAAATAATTTAATTTATTTAATGTATAAAAATAAAAAAAAATACTATGATGTAGGAAATCTTTTTATATTTCCAATGACTATTTATAGTAGAATATATGACATGTATACCCCTATGTAAATTTTTTTTTAGTAAAAGTATACATGTTTGTGTCATTTTTACTTTTACTTTAAATAAAAGGCATAAATGTCATTATATTACCCAAGTGGCCCCATGGGGTCCCAAAACTCTACCCATGGGTTTTATTGGTCGTACATGACTCATTAAATAGGGTTAGGACAGGTGTCAAGATATTTTCATTTTATTATAATATCATTTTTACCTTAAATCACACTAATTACCTTTAATCACGATTAATAAAACATAGAAGTTCTTTTCATCAAAAATTATTTTCATCCCATTAAACCACATTATAATTAATAATGAAAATCATTTATATTGGATTTTTTAAATTCAAATAACAGAAGTGGTAAGGTTCCATTTAAATGAAAAAATCAGTTTTTGTAACTACCACTTTGTGGTTTCACTATTTATAAAAAATTACGGTTTTTGAGAAAAATACCAAAAATTTACCTTAAGCTATATTTGATATTCCGAAATCAAAAATGATGTCTATTTTACCATATTCATAACATATAAGTTGAATTAATTAAATTTATAATTAAATCCTGATCTCCAATCAAATAGAGTGTTTTTAAGAAACAATATCTATCAAAAGATTGACACTCGTTTCTGTCCATTCTCAAAGTGATATTAATTCCAATGACAAACATTGGATTAAATGGTAAAAATAAATTCTAATTTCAATTTAAAACAAATTAAAAAGATAATCTAACTATATAAATAAATTATATTAAAAAGAGGTTTTGAATTAAAATACAACACTTCTCACTATTCATTAATAAATGAACATTATCAGAAAAATACCAGAAAATTATCCAAAGTAAATTCTAATGTCCCAATCATAAAGAATAAGTTTATTTTGAAAAATATAGCTTATAAAATTGTCAAAGGATAATTTTAATAATGGTTCTCCATCAAAAGGCGATAAAACAATCTTTTAAAAACATTAGAGTATTTATTCTTAAAATTGGATTCATTTGTATTTTAAGCCTCTAACATTTATTGGATAAATGTAAAAATATTTAAAAATCATATGTAATAATGTTGTAGTTATTTATGTTCATTCCCTCCCTTATAATGGCTAGTAATTAACTATTATT
Organism: Viscum album; assembly: GCA_963277665.1. Classification (NCBI taxonomy): domain Eukaryota; kingdom Viridiplantae; phylum Streptophyta; class Magnoliopsida; order Santalales; family Viscaceae; genus Viscum; species Viscum album. Next base: position 807,362,872 of record OY728141.1, on the reverse strand, counting down.
ATATTATTATATTATTAGTGTGGAACGCAAGATTTCAAAGAAACTCGTTGTTGCGTATTGGGTACGCCATCAAGCATAGCATTCCCATTAAAGTAGTATTAACATTTTATTCACAAATATTGATAAAAATTAGAATGTAATATTATTTATTTACCTGGGATGTTATAGATAATCTATGGGGGAAGTGTTATCTGATATGTCATGACTCCAACACGTGAAAACACCTCGAAAGTCGCAACAAACTGGGGAGAATTATTACTCCCACTACAAAACCACATATTCCTTATATGGGTAGTCACATTCAAAAACCCATGATCCCTAATGTCCAAATCCAGAGGTCTCCTCTTATGGTCGATATATGATTTCTGATGATCTGAATCTCCTTTAATCCTCCTACAAATCACCTAAACCATCACTTTTCTATAACAGTTCTAGCCAATGATATTGTCACGACCCATCCCCTGAGGCCCATTCTGTGACAACCCCATGACCGCCTTCCATAGTCCAGGGGCTGGCAACTAGCACCGAAAGGCGTATTCCCTAAAACTGAGCAGGCATTGCATTTATAACCAGAAAACAAAAGAAACCAAGCACACAACGAGATACGAACACAAGTAAACAATATAGTAAAAAGAGTGTGCACAATATGAAAAAGGGGCCAGAATACAAGACCAACTGGAAAGTACAAGAAAACTGAATAAAAAGTCCAAGAAAACTGAAACAGCACCTGTGAACACCCACTAAAGATTCTTCCTGAAGGGTAGGTTCAACTCTCGAACGACCGTCTCTGCAGTATGCCTCGAATTATTTCCACCTCCGAGTTAACTCCAGTCTTGGTACTCTTGTCCTCAGTCAGTGTTGTCTGTTGTCTACACCAAACAAAACAAGGTGGTGGCATAGCCCAAGTAGGGGTGAGTATAATGATACTCAGTAGGGATGCTGAGACCCTCAAAGGTCTCACAAAATCCATAAAGGATAAAACACAAAGAATGTAAACATCTGAAAAACCTACTTAGGTATATTCCCATATATATACCCAATTTATCAAGAATATCCATCTCATATATGAGGAAACACAATGTCCAAATCAAAAGCCGAAAGATCAACTGTTACACAAAGGAAGGAATACCATAAAGGTAACACCACAAAGGTGAGTACAAAAAATGTAAAGCTGAACAGAAGAATACCAAAAAGGTGTCACCGTGAATGAAAGTACCACATAGGTACTCCACAGAGAAGAATTCCACAAAGTTATTACCACGAAGGTAAGTACCACAATGGTAAGCCACACAGAAGAATACCACCTAGGTATCACCATGAAGGAAAGTATCACACATGTATGCCAGACAGAAGAATACCACAAAGGTTTCACCATGACAGAACGCACCACGCAGGTACGCCACAAAAGAATACCACAAAGGTATCATCACGAAGGTAATTAACACATAGGTACACCAAACAGAAGAATGCCACCAAGGTATCACCACGAAGGATGTACCGCATAGTTACACCACATAGAAGAATACCACAATCGTATCACCATGAATTTAAGGTCTCATCTCACACATGGAATAACATAGGTACAGTAGTAGAGATGATTAGATGTAACTACTAAATCATCTTACTCTGTTTTGAGGCAGACCCACGAAGGATCTGAAATTGCAGACCCACATAGGATCCCAATACACCATCAGACCCACACAGGATCCTAGTACACCGTCAGACCCACACATGATCCTAGTTCAATTTTAGTACATATTAATACCCACATAAGATCCTATTACAATGTTAGTACATCATCAGATCCACATAGGATCCTAGTACATCGTCAGTACATCATCAGACCCCCACATGATCCTAGTACATTGTCAGTACATTGTCAGACCCTCACAGGATCCTAGTTAAATGTGAGTACATCGTCAGACCCACATAGGATCCTTGTATAATTTCAGTACATCTTTAGACCCACATAGGATACTAGTACATCATCACAGCCGGCTACAGAGTACCTGAACTAAGCTTTCTCGTCTCCTGGAAAGTCTGCTCCTCAAGCTACGGGTCAATACACCAACTAACACGATGTCCCACAAAGAAGTATCCCAATGGAACACTACATAAAAGGTGTCTCAACACAATTGATGGTGCGTCAATCAAATTCCCGGTCTATAAGTTATTATCCTTTTAGTCCTGAGGGCCTGGTTGGATTCGTGCTCGATCCAAGCAGACGGTACCCCAACATTATCTAAATATCAGGTGGGGTATACCGAATGGACCATCTCGCTCCTTGGATTTCGGTGCCACAGACGGTTCATCATGCAGATTCCTAGTGCCAATGTTATTTCCAAAAGAGCGATTATAGGTTGAATTTGGTCCGGGTCCGGTCCGACAAAACCCGGCCCGACCGGGACTAGGTCGACCCGCCCCACGCTAGGAGGCCTGGCCTGACCGCATGTGGGGGGAGTCGTGCGCCCCCTCCCTCGAACGACCGAAGCGGTTCGGTCTCCAGCTGCATGTGGGACCCTCCATGGGTCCCGCTCAGTCCAGCTCGGTCAACCGTAACAGCCAGCTCCTTTGCCTCCTGGTGGTGCATCGTGCAATGCCCCTCCATTCCCAGCCGAATTCCAGCCACCCTCCCTTCGCTGCCGCGACACAAGCCGCGACCCTTGCTCGCTTGGCGGCGCATACGCTCTCCACCACCCATTTGTGCAGCCAGCCTCCACAGGCCGCCTCCCTATCTCCACTGAGGCCGACGGGCCACAACCCTTCTCAGGCGGTGGGGTTTTTCCATCACCATCTTCGTGGCCGGTTGTGGTGCCAACAACTGTTCCCGAGCCCCATCGATATCAGATATCATTCTCCTCCATGAAGAAGAACATACCAAGATCCAAAAAGATTTTGTGGATGGGTTGATCCATTTTCATTTGTCCCATACCGTCTGCATTACGGCGGTAGCAAGAAGTTAAAATATTTCTTGAATCACGAAGAATTATCATGAATAAGAAATGGAATGAATTCAAAACAACAATCCCAACCTCGTGGACAATGGAGAAATTCCCGCAGTTGAGGAAGTGGGTCGGTGTTCGCAGTTCCCGCAACAGCCTCCAACGACGCCGCATGATCATCATTCCTCATTTGGGGTTTCAGTGTCGATCACCACCACTCGCCGGAACCGACTCCATCTTCCAAGGGCTCGATGTCGCGACACTCCTTCAGAACATCGTTTCTTGGTGAATTTGTGCCAAAACCTCTCCCCAAGCTCCATATAAATAAAATAGGGGGGTGTCAAATGGTTTCAGAAAATAATGGGAGTACATTTATTATGATGATTACCAAATTCTCGAATGAAGGAGTTACTAGGATTGATGGGTCAATCCATTTATTGGCTTGACAAGTCACCGGTCCCACCGTACCACTCGTCCATTGGAGGAATAGAATAAAAATAAAATAATAAAGTTATTTTATTTATTCTATTAAAAGCTCCAAAAAGTAACTTTTTCTACGGACCTTCTATGGTCGAAGTGAAGGTCTCCTTAAGCGAATATCAGCCCTACAAGTTCAATGGTGTCCTAAAATTTCAATTCTGATCACTGTTCAAAATTTACAAAATTCTGCTTGCATGTTTACTGAATGTACCCGAAAAAAAGTTAGACAATTATTAAAAGTCACCCTCAACCTGCGCTAGTCAAGGTTAGGCTCTACCCAAGTGAAACACACCCCAATGAACCCAATGGTACTCTCAGATTTCCCATCCGAGTTACCAATTAAATGTTATGGATTTTACAATAAAATAATTGTCACTTAATTATTTTATTTACGGAAAAAAACTATCTTTCACTGGTGGCTCGTGCCTACAAAATTTAGTATCTTATTAAATAAATCATTCCCTCACATATTCAGCAGTGGTCTTAGAGTTTTAATTTGAGCTACCATTTGTGAGTTATCAGAATTCAAATAATAAAATAATTTATTTAATTATTTTATTTAGTCTTATGCCATATTTGGGGTTTCTCACAGGAGGCCCTCACCAACTAAACATAAGTCGTTCCTAGGGTAAACCCACCATCTAAAATGCAACAGTGCCCTTAGATTTCTGATCAATGTTACCATTTAAGAGTTATTCTACATTTCTTCGAAAAACAACATACACACACTAATTAAAATATAACCAATCTTCGACAGATCATTCCGGCCACTTCGGGCCTTGGAATCGTGCGCCATCGGATTGCAATGTCTCACAATAATTCCATAAAATAATTTTTTTTGGAATTTTCGGGATATTACAGTCTCCCCACCATAGGGATTTACGTCCTAAAAAGTCACAACTCAAAAAATGGAAGAATCAGGGTTCCTATAACACCCCGAACTTCCACGATACGCTTCTCTTTCAATAATGCAATAGCTTGCATTGTACGCAAATTCGAGATTCTAACACACCGAGTCCAATCAAAATAGCCATTATGAATAGTAATAACCACTTTTTGAAATTATATATATTTTATATTTTAAAATGGACTTCATTTTTGGATTTGGAATATCGAAATTATCCTATGTGGAATTTTTGGTATTTCTCTAAGAACTTCCAATTTTTATGAATAGTGAAAAATATTTAAAAACAACTTTTTTAATACTAATAAATTATAATGATAAATTATACTATTGAGTGGTTTTAAAGTATAATTAGAATATATTTTTACCATTTTAGCCAATGGTGGTCATTTGAATTAATTTTACTTTGAAATTGGACATAAACAATTGTCAATCTTTTGATATATATTGTTCCTTAAAAACACGCTATTTGTTGTGACAGCGGGAATTAATTATAAAATTAATTAATGCAACTTATATGTTTGTAATTTGGTAAAATAGACATCATTTTTGAATTAGGAATATCAATTATAGCTTAGGGTGAAATTTTGGCATTGTTCTGAAAAACTTAAATTTTTGATGAATAGTGAAACCACTAAGTAGTAGTTAAAAAACTATTTTTTTGTCTAAATAAAACATTACCACTTCTGTGATTTGATTTTTAAAAATCCGACATACATGGTTGTCATTAGGATGTAAAATTTGGTTCAATGGGATTAAAAGAATTTTTTGGTGAATAGCAACTTTTAAGTTTAATTAATCGCGATTAAAGATAATTAATTAAATTTAAGGTAAAAATGATATTATAAAAATATGTAAATACCCTTACACTAGTCCTACTCATATTGGATGAGTCATGGCCGACCAAGAGAACTATATATTTAAAAAGAGAACTATATATTTACCATGTCTTTAGACCCTTACCGAAACCAAAATTGTTAGAACAAGATCAGATAAACCAGAAAAGGATAACCCTTTATAGAAAGAAAATCTATTCTTAATCTCCAAAATTTGTCGAACAAAACCCAAAGTTCAACGAGGACCATTCGATAAACAATTTGTCCATAAAATTCTTCAAAATAAACCAAAATAATATTGAAACCCAAATATTTGAAGGATTTAGTAACATAGTCTTCCAAGGTAAAAATTAACAGTTATCTCCAAATAACATCTGTTGCTCTAAAAGTCTCATATTGAAAAGTAATTAACCTAATCACATATCCTCCATGATAGGTTAACTATTTCCATAGATAAACCACAATCAACTTACTCTTAATTCATAAAATAATCTATCTAAAAATAATAAGTCATAGTAACCAGGGACTTCACGTAGTCCAGTGGTAGGCGATAAATAACCGTCGCACATTGGTTGTGGGTTCGATTCCCATAGCTTTTTCCGACGCGACAGGTTGTCACATGGTCTGCATGTTGTCCTTTTTATAAAACTCCAAAAATAACCCTAACATGTTTTAACCTCAATAGTTTCCTTATACCTCTCATTTTCATCCAAATTCAATAAGATCTCAACATCTTAATTCTTGAAGTCTTATTTCACCACCATAAAATAAAACGATTCCCAAAATGAATAACAGCATACCGTGATCATGGCGTCCACTCGGTTTCATCGTCATCATGTTCGCATAGGTAGAAGTACCATGCATTACAACAATGTTTTAGTGATCCTTCAAAGTCATTTACTTCCTCCATCCAAATACACCTTGTACAACATGGGTCATATGGGTGTTCACAGGAAAAAAGTTTTGGAAAATAATCATGTATGACATATAATTCCAAAACATTTGATAAAATATGATTTCTATAAAATAGTCGGATAAAATTTGAGTTGAAACATTCTTTTATTGGTTCTTTTAAAATACCATAAGTATGTGCTAAGAGAGTATATTTTAATAGAAAATATAAATAGGTTGTGCAAGGGTCTCCGTCCTCAGCACCATTTTTAAAATCATAATATGCTTCAAATTCTTGTGATAAGGTAAAATATTTTAAAATACCATGATAATATCTACCTTTCTTGAAAATATGAGAATATTGTGAAAATAGTATTTGTCTAAATACAACCCATGATCCAAAAGGATAACGAGGTATAGTGGAGGTGTTTGATATCTCAATCAACTGCTTGCAAGAGAGTTGTGTTCTAGAAAAAGTTTCACAATCATCTGAACATGACTTTGCAATAATTACTACAAGCATGTCATCAGGAACAGATTGGAATATCTCTTGAGATCCACCTCCTTCAATTCGTAACTGACTTTAATTGCCCTGAAAAAAGTTATAAAACAAGGATTTAACTGAAATAATAGATATAGGGACTAACCATGTGTCTAACAAAAAATCATAATCCCTAAAGTTTTCTAAACCGACCTATGATACCAACTATAAGGCCATAGCCTTAAACCTTACATAATCTTGAGTTACTTCAAAAATACACATTGATTATCTTTTTATGTTTAGAGTTTTGGAGAAATAAATCATAAAACATGCATTACATTCCACATTTAAACAAAGTGGTTACATAAAATATAGTACTCATTTTTTCCATAAACGGAAAGATATTTATAATAAAACTTGGATTATTTCTTGACACTTCCTTGAAACTATAATCACATCATGTACCATTCCCTCGACCTGTGAAAAACATTTAAAAAACATGGGATGAGCAGAAAAAGCTCAGTAAGGGATATAAAATTACTAAAGGAAAACAGTAGTCCAAGCATGAAATCATACATTAATCATAAATCGTAATCACATACCTCATAAAATAATTAACAAATCATATAAATCATAATACATAAAGGTAACTTGAGGCATTCATAACATTCTTACGTAGGGACTAACCCTCATGGTTATGTTTGGAATACCCATCACAGTATCTTCCCTAAATATCTTCAGAGAAACCTTAACATTTAACTCCTTTACATTACCCAATGCATTGGAGAGCTATATCGGGATCACCCTCCCATAGTTTATCACGGAACCACCTGTCTTGATAACAATTCCAAAGAACCATAACATAATCATATCACATAAAACATGCAAAAAGGAACATAACATTTCCACTTTTCAATCACAAGATATCAATACAACAACGTGATATAAAAACACTATGAAAACAATTTTCAATACCAAAATAAATGAAAAGTAAAACATGGTATTTATTTTTCATTCAAAAAAATTTTATGGCTTGTAGAGAAAGCCGAAACTCAAATAATGGTCACGGCGGCGGAGAAGTCGTTTTCGCCGCATACGTATCAAAAAAAACATTACATTTATTCATTTCGTAAATGATTCGTATAAAATGATTCCTTTTTAATAAATGTAAAAGTAAAAGGGGTTTATACACCGTATAAAAGAAATTTGTGTATAAAACAAAATATGTCTCAATGAAAGGAGATTGAGATGATGTCCCTTAAAAAGAAGGTATCCTTGGATTAAGGATAAATCAATTACATAATTATGTGTGAGAAATAAATACACCAAATATAAGTGGATATTAAGTGTAAAAAAATCAGAGGTCATTCACACATATTCATAGAACGACATGTTCAAGGAGTACAAGTTTATCCCAATGAATCAAAATTGGGTTATGAAGTTCCCTTGAAAAAATTTGGAAGCCTAAAGAAGTCACTTCAAACATTAGAAAATGAGTTTATAAGAGATAAAAAAGGGTATCTCATCACATGGAAAAAAATTTACATCAATAAGGATATATAAGAACATATCCCATCATTACAATATGTAAATTAAAAGACCCCACAAATGAAGTCTTTTAAAAAGAGGTGGGTGAAAAGATCCCTTACCGACTTGGGTATCTTTAGAAACATTCACCCTATGAAAGAAGGACAATAAAACATTGATGTAAATAGTCATAAACGAAATTATATTACACAAAGATTAGAATTGTGGGATGTACATATACCACTGAAAGGAAATTGTGGAAAATTTAGCATAAATCTCACGGGAATAAAAGTGAGATGAAAAATCCCTTAAGAAAACTCGGCAGCCTAACGACGCCACTTAAAACATCCAAAAATGGATTGATAGGATCAAATAGGGTCTCTAATCATATTAAAATAAAATTTATAGCAAGAGTAATATAAAATAACATACCAATCATAAGAATGATTAGTTTAAAAGGAATGACATAAAAGAGTGTACTTAAAAAGAAAGTGAGGGGTTGGATCCCTTACCTCATATCCGACATGACTCGATCGTTCTTTAATCTCCTAATCAATAAACTTGAGTTAATTTATACTTTATTAAGAACATTTTTCAAGTTAATTATTCTTTTTATATCACTTATTACCATTTCATGAACACAATGTAATTATTTAAGTTAATAACGGTCGTTTTAACGATCATTGCTACTTCAGTCAAAAATAAACTCTTTATACTTACAATTTTGTTCATGGGTTAAAATATCCATTATATCCCGAATTATATCCATTATTTAGATATCATATATATCATATATATCCATTTTATACATGCATTTATAATATTACATAACATTTAGGGGTATGAAATGAAATGCACCGTTCATGGAGACGGTAAGCTGTACGTACGCATGAACGCTAATTCCATTTCTATTTCGTATTAAATGGAATTAAAACATAATGATACATAATAGCATTATAATTACAGTATGTTATCATATATAATATCATTAAATCTATCCTTTATACGTAACACATATGGTATTAATGAATCAAATCACTTTGAGGGGGCGGTAGTCCGCACTTCCTAAAATAATGATATCATGTTTACCCATAATGGAAACCATAAAGGTATGCCATAAATGAAAAATACATAATCTTAAGGAAACCCTAGACATATTATATATCATATATAAATATAGTGACATCTTAATGGCCACGTTTGAAGGTGTTAAAAGAATATTGAACAATCATCGTTTCGTGAGGCAGAAATTCACCATCCACAAAAATAGTATGTTCTTTAACCATTAGATGTAGGTGTGTGTAAGTGTAGCTAGAATACATCTTAAAAAACATCATAGTATATGTAATATACTGGTTTTGTTACAAAATAAAAGAATAAAAAGAGTTCAGGGGGTTGGAGAATCAAAATGAAACAAAAGACCACAAGTGAAGATGTTACCTTAAAATCGGGTAACTCCCTTTGGTTTGAACCAAAATGGTTTCTTTAAGAGCTTCCTGCCTATGTTAAGGCTTCTAGGATGAGGAGAGGGATGTGGAGAGTGAAAATGATCAGATATTGGCCGATCCAAAGGCTTTAGAGGTTTGGGTAAAGAGGTAGAGGTGGTGGACTTTTATAAGAGGAGAGGAGGGGTACTCTAGGAAAGGTATAAAATGTTACTTTATTTTCAAATGTGTTTCGGATTTTAAAGGTACCAAATTGATGTATTTCTAGGATAAGGTGATAGGAGTTCTAAATCCACCCATCAAATAGGTTTTTAACATTTGTAGGTCTTAGATTTTACATTATCGTTTCATTTTATTTAAATCATTAAATAATGAGGTAATCGGTGCATCATCATAATGTCATAAATATTTTAATTTATTTAATGTATAAAAATTATAAAAAAAACTACTATGATGTAGGAAATCGTTTTATATTTCCAATTAATATTTATAGTCAAAAATCTGACATGTATAACCCCATGTTAAAATTGTTTTAGTAAAATAATACATGTTTGTGTCATTTTTACTTTTACTTTAAATAAAAGGCATTAATGTCATTATCTTACCCAAGTGGCTCCATGGGGTCCCAAAACTCGACCCATGGGCTTTTTTGGTCGACCATGACTCATCTAATAAGGTTAGGGCAAGTGTCAAGATATTTTCATTTATTTATAATATCATTTTTACCTTAAATCACACTAATTACCTTTAATCATGATTAATACAACTTAAAAGTTACTTTTCATAAAAAATTATTTTCATCTCATTAAACCAAATTTTACTTAATAATAAAAATCATTTATATTGGATTTTTGAAATTCAAATCACAGAAGTGGTAAAGATCCATTTAAACGAAAAACCAGTTTTTGTAACAACCACTCTGTGGTTTCACTATTCATCAAAAATTAAGGTTTTTCAGAAAAATACCAAAAATTCACTCTAATATATATTTGATATTATAAAATAAAAAATGATTTCTATTTTACCAAATTCATAACATAGAAGTTTCATTAATTAATTTTATAATTAAATCTCTCTGTCAAATCAAATAGCGTGTTTTTAGGAAACAATATCTATCAAAAGATTGACACTCATATACGTCCAATCTCAATGTGATATTAATTACAATGACCACCATTGGATTAAATGGTTAAAATATATTCTAATATCACTTTAAAACCAATTAAAAATATAATCTTACTATATAAATATATTAGATTAAAAGGAGGTTTGGAATTAAAATACAACACTTTTCACTATTCATTAAAAATGAACATTATCAGAAAAATACAAGAAATTTATCCAAATTAAATTTCACTGTGCCAATAATAAATCATAAGTATGTTTTGACAAATATAGCTTATAAAATTTTCAAAAGATAGATTGAAAAATGGTTCGCCATTAAAAGGCGGTAAAACAATCTTTTAAAAATATTACAGTATTTATTCTTAAAATTGGATTCATTTGGATTTTAAGCCTCCAACATTTATTGGATAAATGTAAAAATTCTTAACAAACATATGTAATAATTTTGAAGTTATTTCTGTTCATTCCCTCCATTAAAACGGCTAGGCATTAACTATTATAATACTATTATATTATTAATGGGCAACGTAAGATTTCAAAGAAACTCGTTGTTGCGTATTGGGTACGCCATTGAGCATAGCATTCCCTTTAAAGTAATATTAAATTTTTTTCACAAATATTGATAACCAATAGAATTTAATATTATTTATTTACCTGGGATGTTACATCCTTCCCCCCTTTTGGGAATTGCATCCTCGCAGTTTCAAAAATTGGGCTCGGAAACATCATTGAAAGTCCCACATCAGAACAAGAGTCAGAAAAACAATCACTTTAAAAGAAAGAAAGAGAAATACAGAGGTCACCTGAGTTAACCCATACTAGGATTCAATGTAGGAAAACATGTATATGGAAGAAAAATCAAAGGTTCATGTTCTGAGGGAGAGTGATAGTAAACATGCCCAGGAGAAAGTTAACCACAAGAAAATCACAAGCTTGTGATGGGTTAAATGGTATTTGATTCACCAGTAGGAAATGTTAACAGACAAAATTTTTGGTTTTATGTTAATTTTCATTGAGGAATTTATTTTTGATCTTATGTAATCATACTTACTTGTCATGTTGACTTTCAACTTTTACTATATTTCTTACACAAACTCATACTTTCTCCAAAAGACGAGTATTTAGGAAGACATGTTTGCATTAAGAGTACTATAATAAATTTCATGAGAATCACCTAATCCAAAAAAGAGAACTATATATTTCCCATGTCTTTTGACCCTTACAAAAACCAAAATTGTTAGAACAAGATCAGATAAACCAAAAAAGGATAAACCTTTATAAAAATAAAATCTATTCTTAATCTCTAAAATTTTTCCAACAAAACCCAAAGTTCAAAGACGACCATTCAATAAACAATTTGTCCATAAAATTCTTCAAAATAAACCAAAATAAGATCGAATCCCAAATATTTGAAGGATTTAGTCACATAGTCTTCCAAGGTACAAATTAAAACTTATCTCCAAATAACATCAGTTGCTTAAAAAGTCTCATATTGAAAAGTAATTAACCTAATCACATATCCTCCATGATAGGTTAATAATTTCCCTAGAAAACCCAAAACCAACTTACTCTTAATTCATAAAATCATCTAACTAAAAAGAATAAGTCATACTAACCAGGGACTTCATGTAGTCCAGTGGTAGGCAATAAATACCAGTAGCACTTTGGTTGTGGGTTCGATTCCCGCAGCTTTGTCTGACGCGACAGGTTGTCACACGGTCTGCGTGTTGTCCTTTTTATAAAACTCCAAAAATAACCCTAACATGTTTTAACCTCAATAGTTTCCTTATACCTCTCATTTTCATCCAAATTCATTACGATCTCAACATCTTAATTCTTGAAGTCTTATTTCACCACCATAAAATTAAATTATTCCCAAAATGAATAACATCATACCTTGATCATGGCGTCCACTCGGTTTCACTATCATCTTGTTCACATAGGTAGAAGTCCCGTGAATTACAACAATGATTTAGAGATACTTCAAAATCATTTTCTGCCTCCATCAAAATACACCTTGTACAACATGGGTCATATGGGTGTTCACAGAAAAACAGTTTTGGAAAATAATCATGTATGACATATACTTCCAAAACATCTGATAAAACCTGATTTCTATAAAATAGTCGGACAGAATTTGAGTTGAAACATTCTATTATTGGTAATTTTAAAATACCATAAGTATGTGCTGAGAGACTATATTTTAAAATAAAATATAAATAGGTTTCACAAGGGTCTCCTTCCTCAGTACCATTTTTAAAATCATAATATGTTTCAAATTCTTGTGATAAGGTAAAATATTTGAAAGTACCTTGATAATATTTGCTTTCTTGAAAATATGAGAATATTGTCAAAATAGTTTTTGTCTAAATAAAACCCATGATCCTTGATGATAATCAGGTATAGTGGAGGTTTTTGATATCTCAAACAACTACTTGCAAGAGAGTTGTATGCTAGAAAAAGTTTCACAATCATCTGAACATGACTTTGCAATAATTACTGCAAGAATGTAATCAGGAAGAGATAGGAATGTCGTTTTAGATCCTCCTCTTTCCATTCGTAACTGACATTACTTGACCTGAAAAAATTTATAAAACAAGGATTTAACTGAAATAATAGATATAGGGACTAACCATGTGTCCAACAAAAACTTCTAATCCCTAAAGTTGTCTAAACCGACCTCTGATGCCAACTATAAGACCCCAACCTTAAACCTTACTTAATCTTGAGTTAATTCAAGAATACACGTTGAGGATCTTTTCAGGTTTAGAATTTAGAGAATTTGATCATAAAACATGAATTACATTCCACATTTAAACAAAGTGGTTACATAAAAGATAGTACTCATTTTTCCCATCAACGAAAGTATATTTAAAATGAAACATGGATTCTTTCTTGACACTTTCTTGACACTATCATCACATCATGTACCTTTCCATTGACCTGTGAAAAACATTTCAAAAACATGAGATGAGCATAAAAATCTCAGAAAGGGATATAAAAGTATGAAATGAAAACATTAGTCCATGCATGAAATCATTCTTTACTCATAAAACATAATCACATACCTCATCAAATCATGAATAAATCATATAAATCATAAGACATTAAGGTAACTTGAGGAATTCATAACATTCTTACGTAGGGAGTAACCCTCATGGTTAAATTTGGAATACCCATCACAGTATATTACCTAAATCTCTTCGGAGAAACCTTAACGTTTAACTCCTTCATGTTACCCAATGCATTGGAGAGCTATATCGGGATCACCTGCCCTTATTTTATCACAGAACCACCCATCTTCATAACAATGCCCAATAACCATAACATAATCGTATCACATAAAACATGAATAAAGGAACATAACATTTCCACTTTTCAATCACAAGATATAAATACAACACCTTGATATAATAACATTATGAAAACCATTTTCAATACCAAAATAAAAGAAAAGTAAAACATGGTATTTATTTTTCATTCAAAAAAAAGTTATGGCTTGTAAAGGAAGCTGAAACTCAAATAATGGTCACGGCGGCGGAGAAGTTGTTGTCGCCACATACATATGACAAAAAAAGAATTCCCTTTTTTCTTTTAGTAAACTCTTCGTATAAAAATATTCCTTTTGAATAAACATAAAAGTCAAAGGGGTTTATAAAACGTGTAAAAGAATGTTGTGTATAAACAAAATATGCCTCAATGAAAGGAGATTGAGACGATGTCCCTTTCAAAGACAGTATCCTTGGATTAAGGATAAATAAATTACATAATTATGTGTGACAAACAAATACATAGAACATAAGTGGATATTAAGTGTAAAAAAATCCGAGTTCATTCACACATATTCATAGAATGGAAAATTCCAGGAGTACAAGTTTATCCCAATGAATCAAAATTGGGTTAAGAAGTTCCCTTGAAAAAATATGACAGCCTAATTGCGTCACATAAAACTTCAGAAAATGAGTTTATAAGAGATAAAAAGGGTATCTCATCACTTGGACATAAAATTTATATTAATAAAGATATATAAGAACATATCCCAACATTACAATATGTAATTTAAAAGACCCAACAAATGAAGTCTTTTAAAAAGAGGAGGGTGAAATGTTCCCATACCGACTTGGGTATCTTTCGAAACATTCACCCCAGGAAAGAAGGACAATAAAAAATGGATGTAAATACTCATAAAATAAGTATATTACACAAGAAATAGAATAATGGGCAGTACATATACCACTTAAAGGAAATTGTGTCAAATGTAGCATAAATCTCACGGGAATAAAAGTGAGATAAAAAATTTCTTACGAAAACTTGGCAGCCTAACGTTGCCACTTAAAACATCAAAAAATTGAATTATGAGATAAAATAGGGTCTCTCATCATATTAACATAAAATTTAGAGCAATAGAAATATAAAATTACATCCCAATCATAAGAAATATGAGCTTAAATGTAATGACATAAAAGAGTGTACTTAAAAAGAAAGAGAGGGGTAGGATCCCTTACCTCATATCCGACTTGACTCGATCGTTATTTAATCTCCTGAACAATAAACATGAGTTAATTTCTACATGAATAAGAACATTTTTCTAGTTTTTTATTCCTTTTCTATCACTTATTACAATTTCATGAACACTATGTAATTATTTAAGTTAATAACGGCCGTTTTAACGATCATTGCTACTTCAGTCAAAAATAAACTCTTTATGATTACAAGTTTGTTTGTGGGGTAAAATATCCATTATATCCAGAATTATATTCATTATGCAGATATCATATATATCATATATATCCATTTTATACATACATTTATAATATTACATAACATTTAGAGGTACGAAATGAAATGCACCATTCATGGAGACGGTAAGTCGTACGTACGCATGAACGCTACTTCCATTTCTATTTCGTATTTAATGGAATTAAAACATAATGATACATAAAAGTATTATAATTCAAGTATGGTATCATATATAATATCATTAAATCTATCCTTTATACGTACCACATATGGTATTAACGAATCAAATCACTTTGAGGGGGCGGTAGTCCGCACTTCCTAAAATGAAGATATCGCGTTTACCCATAATAGAAACCATAAAGGTATGCCATAAATGAAAATACATAAGCTTAAAGAAAAAATAAAAATATTATATATCATATATAAATATAGTGACATCTTAATGGCCACCTTTGAAGGTGTTAATAGAATATTGAACAATCATCGTTTCGTGAGGCAGAAATTCACCATCCACAGAAACAGTATATTCTTTAACCATTAGATATAGGTGTGTGTAAGTGTAGATCAAATACTTATTATAAAAACATCCTATTATACGGAATATACTGGTTTTTTACAGATGTATAGAATAAAAAGAGTTTAGGGGGTTGGAGAAGCAAAATAAAACAAAAGAGCCCAAGTGAAGACGTTACCTTAAAATCCGGTAACTCCCTTTGGTTTGAACCAAAAGGGTTTCTTGAAGAGCTTCCTGCCAAAGGTAAGGCTCCTAGGATTAGGATAGGGATGTGTAGAGACAAAATGATCAGATATTGGCCGATCCAAAGGCTTGAGTGGGGTGGGTAAGGAGGTAGAGGTGGGGCCTTTTATAAGAGGAGAGGAGGGGCTCTCTTGGAAAGGTATAAAATGTTACTTTATTTTCAAATGTGTTTCGGATTTTAAAGGTACCACATTGATGTGTTTAGAGGATAAGGTGATAAGAGTTCGAAATCATCCCATAAAATAGGTTTTTTACAAGTTTAGGTCTTAGATTTTACATTATATTTTCATTTTATTTAAATCGTTATATAATGAGGTAATCGCTGCATCATCATGATGTCATAAATAATTTAATTTATTTAATGTATAAAAATTAAAAAAAATACTATGATGTAGGAAATCTTTTTATATTTCAAATGACTATTTATAGTAGAATATATGACATGTATACCCCTATGTAAAATTTTCTTTAGTAAAAGTATACATGTTTGTGTCATTGTTACTTTTACTTTAAATAAAAGGCATAAATGTCATTATATTACCCAAGTGGCCCCATGGGGTCCCAAAACTCTACCCATGGGTCTTCTTGGTCGTACATGACTCATTAAATAGGGTTAGGACAGGTGTCAAGATATTTTCATTTTATTATAATATCATTTTTACCTTAAATCACACTAATTACCTTTAATCACGATTAATAAAACATAGAAGTTCTTTTCATCAAAAATTATTTTCATCCCATTAAACCACATTTTAATTAATAATGAAAATCATTTATATTGGATTTTTTAAATTCAAATAACAGAAGTGGTAAAGTTCCATTTAAATGAAAAATCAGTTTTTGTAACTACCACTTTGTGGTTTCACTATTTATAAAAAATTACGGTTTTTGAGAAAAATACCAAAAATTTACCTTAAGCTATATTTGATATTCCGAAATCAAAAATGATGGCTATTTTACCAAATTCATAACATATAAGTTGAATTAATTAAATTTATAATTAAATCCTGATCTCCAATCAAATAGAGTGTTTTTAAGAAACAATATATATCAAAAGATTGACACTTGTTTATATCCATTCTCAAAGTGATATTAATTCCAATGCCAACCATTGGATTAAATGGTAAAAATATATTCTAATTTAAATTTAAAACAAATTAAAAAGATAATCTAACTATATAAATAAATTATATTAAAAAGAGGTTTTGAATTAAAATACAACACTTCTCACTATTCATTAAAAAATGAACATTTTCAGAAAAATACCAGAAAATTATCCAAAGTAAATTCCAATGTCCCAATCATAAAGAATAAGTTTATTTTGAAAAAAATAGCTTATAAAATTGTCAAAGGATAATTTTAATAATGGTTCTCCATCAAAAGGTGATAAAACAATCTTTTAAAAATATTAGAGTATTTATTCTTAAAATTGGATTCATTTGTATTTTAAGCCTCTAACATTTATTGGATAAATGTAAAAATATTTAAAAAACATATGTAATAATTTTGTAGTTATTTATGTTCATTCCCTCCCTTATAAAGGCTAGGAATTAACTATTATTATATTATTATATTATTAGTGTGCAACGTAAGATTTCAAAGAAACTCGTTGTTGCGTATTGGGTACGCCATCAAGCATAGCATTCCCTTTAAAGTAGTATTAACATTTTATTCACAAATATTGATAAAAATTAGAATGTAATATTATTTATTTACCTGGGATGTCATAGAAAATCTATGGGGGAAGTGTTATCTGATATGTCATGACTCCAACACGTGAAAACACCTCGAAAGTCGCAACAAACTAGGGAGAATTATTACTCCCACTACAAAACCACATATTCCTTATATGGGTAGTCACATTCAAAAACCCATGATCCCTAATGTCCAAATCCAGAGGTCTCCTCTTATGGTCGATATATGATTTCTGATGATCTGAATCTCCTTTAATCCTCCTACAAATCACCTAAACCATCACTTTTCTATAACAGTTCTAGCCAATGATATTGTCATGAACCATCCCCTGAGGCCCATTCTGTGACAACCCCATGACCGCCTTCCATAGGCCAGGGGCTGGCAACTAGCACCGAAAGGCGTATTCCCTAAAACTGAGCAGGCATTGCATTTATAACCAGAAAACAAAAGAAACCAAGCACACAACGAGATACGAACACAAGTAAACAATATAGTAAAAAGAGTGTGCACAGTATGAAAAAGGGGCCAGAATACAAGACCAACTGGAAAGTACAAGAAAATTGAATAAAAAGTCCAAGAAAACTGAAACAGCACCTGTGAACACCCACTAAAGATTCTTCTTGAAGGTTAGGTTCAACTCTCGAACGACCGTCTCTGCAGTATGCCTCGAATTATTTCCACCTCCGAGTTACCTCCAGTCTTGGTACTCTTGTCCTCAGTCAGTGTTGTCTGTTGTCTACACCAAACAAAACAAGGTGGTGGCATAGCCCAAGCAGGGGTGAGTATAATGATACTCAGTAGGGATGCTGAGACCCTCAAAGGTCTCACAAAATCCATAAAGGATAAGCCACAAAGAATGTAAACATCTGAAAACCCTACTTAGGTATATTCCCATATATATACCCAATTTATCAAGAATATCCATCTCATATATGAGGAAACACAATGTCCAAATCAAAAGCCCAAAGATCAACTGTTACACAAAGGAAGGAATACCATAAAGGTAACACCACAAAGGTGAGTAAAAAAAATGTAAAGCTGCACAGAAGAATACCAAAAAGGTGTCACCGTGAATGAAAGTACCACATAGGTACTCCACGGAGAGGAATACCACAAAGTTATTACCACGAAGGTAAGTACCACAATGGTAAGCCACACAGAAGAATAACACCTAGGTATCACCATGGAGGAAAGTACCACACATGTATACCAGACAGAAGAATACCACAAAGGTTTCACCATGACAGAACGCACCACGCAGGTACGCCACAAAAGAATACCACAAAGGTATCATCATGAAGGTAATTAACACATAGGTACACCAAACAGAAGAATGCCACCAAGGTATCACCACGAAGGAAGTACCGCATAGTTACACCACATAGAAGAATACCACAATCGTATCACCATGAATTTAAGGTCTCATCTCACACATGGAATAACATAGGTACAGTAGTAGAGATGATTAGATGTAACTAATAAATCATCTTACTCTGTTTAGAGGTAGACCCACGAAGGATCTGAAATTGCAGACCCACATAGGATCCCAATACACCATCAGACCCACACAGGATCCTAGTACACCGTCAGACCCACACATGATCCTAGTTCAATTTTAGTACATATTAATACCCACATAAGATCCTATTACAATGTTAGTACATCATCAGATCCACATATGATCCTAGTACATCGTCAGTACATTGTCAGACCCCCACATGATCCTAGTACATTGTCAGTACATCGTCAGACCCACACAGGATCCTAGTTAAATGTGAGTACATCGTCAGACCCACATAGGATCCTTGTATAATTTCAGTACATCTTCAGACCCACATAGGATACTAGTACATCATCACAGCTGGCTACAGAGTACCTGAACTAAACATTCTCGTCTCCTGGAGAGTCTGCTCCTCAAGCTACGGGTCAATACACCAACTAACACGATGTCCCACATAGAAGTATCCCAATGGAACACTACATAAATGGTGTCTCAACACAATTGATGGTGCATCAATCAAATGGCCGGTCTATAAGTTATTATCCTTTTAGTCCTAAGGGCCTGGTTGGATTCGTGCTCGATCCAAGCAGATGGTACCCCAATATTATCTAAATATCAGGTGGGGTATACCGAATGGACCATATCGCTCCTTGGATTTCGGTGCCATAGACGGTTCATCATGCAGATTCCTGGTGACAATGTTATTTCCAAAAGAGCAATTATAGGTTGAATTTGGTCCGGGTCCGGTCCGACAAAACCCGGCCCGACCGGGACTAGGTCGACCCGCCCCACACTAGGAGGCCTGGCCTGACCGCATGTGGGGGGAGTCGTGTGCCCCCTCCCTCGAATGACCGAAGCGGTTCGGTCTCCAGCTGCATGTGGGACCCTCCATGGGTCCCGCTCAGTCCAGCTCGGTCAACCGTAACAGCCAGCTCCTTTGCCTCCTGGAGGTGCGTCGTGCAATGCCCCTCCATTCCCAGCCGAATTCCAGCCACCCTCCCTTCGCTACCGCGACACAAGCCGCGACCCTTGCTCTCTTGGCGGCGCATACGCTCTCCACCACCCATTTGTGCAGCCAGCCTCCGCAGGCCACCTCCCTATCTCCGCTGAGGCCGACGGGCCACGACCCTTCTCAGGCAGTGGGGTTTTTCCATCACCATCTTCGTGGCCAGTTGTGGTGCCAACCACTGTTCCCGAGCCCCATCGATATCAGATATCATTCTTCTCCATGAAGAAGAACATACCAAGATCCAAAAAGATTTTGTGGATGAGTTTATCCATGTTCATTTGTCCCATACCCTCTGCATTACGACGGTAGCAAGAAGTTAAAATATTTCTTGAATCACGAAGAATTATCATGAATAAGAAATGGAATGAATTCAAAACAACAATCCCAACCTCGTGGACAATGGAGAAATTCCCGCAGTTGAGGAAGTGGGTCGGTGTTCGCAGTTCCCGCAATAGCCTCCAACGACGCCGCTTTATCATCATTCCTCATTTGGGGTTTCAGTGTCGATCACCACCACTCTCCGGAACCGACTCCATCATCCAAGGGCTCGACGTCGCGACACTCCTTCAGAACATCGTTTCTTGGTGAAGCTGTGCCAAAACCTCTCCCCAAGCTCCATATAAATAAAATAGGGGGGTGTCAAATGGTTTCAGAAATTAATGGGAGTACATTTATTATGATGATTACCAAATTCTCGAATGAAGGAGTTACTAGGATTGATGGGTCAATCCATTTATTGGCTTGACAAGTCACCGGTCCCACCGTACCACTCGTCCATTGGAGGAATAGAATAAAAATAAAATAATAAAGTTATTTTATTTATTCTATTAAAAGCTCCAAAAACTAGCTTTTTCTACGGACCTGCTATGGTCGAAGTGAAGGTCTCCTTAAGCGAATATCAGCCCTACAAGTTCAATGGTGTCCTAAAATTTCAATTCTGATCTCTGTTCAAAAGTTACAAAATTCCGCTTGCATGTTTACTGAATGTACCCGAAAAAAAGTTAGACAATTATTAAAAGTCACCCTCGACCTGCGCTAGTCAAGGTTAGGCTCTACCCAAGTGAAACACACCCCAATGAACCCAATGGTACTCTCAGATTTCCCATCTGAGTTACCAATTAAATGTTATGGATTTTACAATAAAATAATTGTCACTTAATTATTTTATTTACGGAAAAAAACTATCTTTCACTGGTGGCTCGCGCCTACAAAATTTAGTATCTTATTAAATAAAGCATTCCCTCACATATTCAGCAGTGGTATTAGAGTTTTAATTTGAGCTACCATTTCTGAGTTATCAGAATTCAAATAATAAAATAATTTATTTAATTATTTTATTTAGGCTTATGCCATATTTGGGGTTTCTCACAGGAGGCCCTCACCAACTAAACATAAGTCGTTCCTAGGGTAAACCCACCATCTAAAATGCAACAGTGCCCTTAGATTTATGATCAGTGTTACCATTTAAGAGTTATTCTACATTTTTTCAAAAAACAACATACACACACTAATTAAAATATAACCAATCTTCGGCAGATCATTCCGGCCACTTCGGGCCATGGAATCGTGCGCCATCAGATTTCAATGTCTCACAATAATTCCATAAAATAATTTTTTTTGGAATTTTCGGGATATTACAGTCTCCCCACCTTAGGGATTTACGTCCTAAAAAGTCACAACTCAAAAAATGGAAGAATCGGGGTTCCTATAACACCCCGAACTTCCACGATACGCTTCTCTTTCAATAATGCAATAGCTTGCATTGTACGCAAATTCGAGATTCTAACACACCGAGTCCAATCAAAATAGCCATTATGAATAGTAATAACCACCTTTTGAAATTATATATATTTTATATTTTAAAATGGACTTCATTTTTGGATTTGGAATATCGAAATTATCCTATGTGGAATTTTTGGTATTTCTCTAAGAACTTCCAATTTTTATGAATAGTGAAAAATATTTAAAAACAACTTTTTTAATACTAATAAATTATAGTGAAAAATTATACTATTGAGTGGTTTTAAAGTATAATTGGAATATATTTTTACCATTTTATCCAATGGTGGTCATTTGAATTAATTTTACTTTGAAATTGGACATAAACAATTGTCAATCTTTTGATATATATTGTTCCTTAAAAACACGCTATTTGTTGTGACAGCGGGAATTAATTATAAAATTAATTAATGCAACTTATATGTTTGTAATTTGGTAAAATAGACATCATTTTTGAATTCGGAATATCAATTATATCTTAGGGTGCAATTTTGGCATTGTTCTGAAAAACTTAAATTTTTGATGAATAGTGAAACCACTAAGTAGTAGTTAAAAAACTATTTTTTCGTCTAAATAAAACATTACCACTTCTGTGATTTGATTTTTAAAAATCCGACATACATGGTTGTAATTAGGATGTAAAATTTGGTTCAATGGGATTAAAAGAATTTTTTGGTGAATAGTAACTTTTAAGTTTAATTAATCGCGATTAAAGATAATTAGTTAAATTTAAGGTAAAAATGATATTATAAAAATATGAAAATACCCTTACACTAGTCCTACTCATATTGGATGAGTCATGGCCGACCAAGAAAATCCATGGGCCAACTTGGGGACCCCATGGAGCCACTTGGTAAGAAAATGACATTAATAACTTTTTATTTAAAGTAAAAATAAAATTGTCACAAACATGTGTTGTTTTACTAAAACAATTATTACATGGGGTTATATAAGTTAACTATTAGAATATAAATATTCATTGGAAAGATAAAGGGATTTTCTACATCATGATATTTTTTTATAATTTTTAGACATTAGATAAATTAAATTGTTTTAACACCATGATGATGCAACGATTACCTCATTAATTAACAATTTAAATAAAATGAAAAGATAATGTAAAATCTAAGATTTACACTTGTCAAAAAACTATTGGATGAGTATATTTCAAACCCTTATCACCTTAGCCTCGAAATATATAAGTGTGGGACATTTTAAATCCCAAACTCATTATATTATAAAGTAACATTTCATGACTTTCTAAGAGTGCCCCTCCTCTCCTCTTTTAAAAGGCCGCCACTACCACCTTATTCACACAATCCAAGACATTTGGCCCAGCCAAAATCTGCCCAAATACTATCTAAAATTCCCTCTATTACTCCTAGAATCCTCACTTTTGGCAGAATTCATCCCAAGGAATCCTTTGGCTCAAATCAAAAAGAGTTACCTGATTTTAAGGTAATGTTTTCTCTTATGTTATTTTGTATTATTTGGCTTCTCCAACACCATAAAATCTTTTTATTCTTGTCTTTTGTAACAAAAACAGTATAATAAATATACTAGTATGTTGTTATGAGAAGGATTTTATTTACAGTTACACACACCTTCATCTAATGGTTAATGAACATACTGTTTCTGTGGTTGGCGAATTTCTGCCTCACGAAACGATGATTGTTCAATCTTCTTTTAACACCTCTCATGATGGCCATTATGATGAATCTATTTTTATATATGATATATATTATTTTTTTTGTTTTCCTTATGATTCTATATTTTTCATTTATGTCATACCATTATGATTTCCATTATGGGTATACACGATAATTTCATTTTAGGAAGTGCAGACTACCGCCCCCTCAAAGTGATTTGAATCGTTAATGCCATATGTGGGATGTATAAAGGATCGATTAAATGGTATTATATGTTTTATTACACTGTAATTATGGTGTATCTTTATATAATTATAATTTCATTCCATTTAATATGAAATAGAACTGAAAGTAGCGTTCATGCGTACGTACGGCTTACCGTCTCCATGAACGGTGCATTTCATTTCTTACCTCTAAATGTTACGTAATATTATGAATGAATTTATATACTGGATATATATGATATATATGATATCTAAATCATGAATATAATTCTGGATATAATGGATATTATACCACATGAACAACATGCAATTATAAAAAGTTTAATTTTGACTCAAGTACCAAAGATCGACAAAACAACCGTTATTAACATAAATAATTACATAATGTTCATAACATGGTAATAAGTGATATAAAACGAATAATAAAATTTAAAAAGGTTTTTAAGAAATTATAAATTTACTCTAGTTTATTATTCTGGAGGTTAATGAATGATCGAGTCAAGTCAGACACGAGGTAAGGGAACTTCTTAATCCAATTTCTATTCTTTGGGTTAATCTCCTATATTTAAATTATGTCATGATATTATTATGTCCTATCTTGTTTTTTTACTTTATTTATGGGTACTTATAGTGAATACACATAATAGATTTATTTTATTTTTTAAAAAATTGATCTTTGTAAGGGACTTCATCTCAATATCCTTTCATTGAGGCTTATTTTTTTTATTCACAAATTTATTTTATACGGTGTATAAACCCCTTTAAATTTTATGTTTATTCAAGAGGAATCTTTTTTAAACAAAGAATTTTACTAAACGACAAAAGGGAAAGTTTTTTTGTACCTATGTGGCGACAACGAGTTCACCACCACGACCACTATTTGAGTTTTGGCTTCCTCTAGAAGCCATAAATTTTTTAATTGAAAAATAATTACAATGTTTTAATTTTACTTTATTTTGGTCTTAAAAATGGAATTGAAAGTGTTTTTTTATAACAATGTGTTTTATTGATATCTTGTGATTCAAATTTGGAAATGTTATGTTTCCTTTATGCATGTTTTATGTGTTACGATTATGTTATGGTTTATGATATGTTTAAACCTATTCATATGAGGAATGCATTGGACTTAATAAGTGACGAGTGGAGCCTGCTATAGATCCTCGATGCATCGGCAGGTCTCATGAGACAAACTAGTGTCTTGATAGGAGGCCTTAACAAAATATTATTTGTAGTCTTGGCACGAGGCCTTAGCTACGTGGTTATGATAGTCTGGCGTTATGCATTCCAACATTATGAAAGTGGTTATTGATTTTTCATGGGGTCATTCGACCAGTAGAATATCCATGTGAATAAGTAAATGGAATTATCTCATTTTACATTTCCCATATTATGTTGAAGTTCAAGTTTAAAAGACTTTTCTTTAGTTATACATTATCTTAAATGTTTATGTTAATTTATGAAAGATTTCGCTATATTTTTATCCTTACTGAGTATCTGAGCTCACCCCTTTCAATGTTTTAATTTTTCTAGGATTTGACGAAGTATTTTTTGAATGACCTACATGGATAGTTGGAAGGGGATATGAGTGTGTACTATGGAGACCATGTTTTTTTAGTTTTTCACATTATGATATAATGTAACGTTTATGAATGTATCTAGTGTTTCCAAGGGTACTAAACTAATCTACCTTTCGAGACATGATCTATTGTGATCATGCCAATGTTATGCAATAATTCACCGACTCTTGGTAACTGGGGTTGGGGCATTACAGTTCTTAAGAACGTATCTGAGCCTCCCTCTCCCATGTGATCTCCTGGAGGTTCCCATGCTGCCAAAATATGCGCACTAGAGGTATCGAACACCCAAAAAGGACCCACTCATGTCAATCTTGATGATCCACTGGAACAATGATAAACGACACCCCATCTTCTAAGTCCAGCTCGATGTGGTCGATGATGTGAGATGGGTCATGCATGTATCCCCTCAGCTAGGATAAGTGGAAGATATTTCACACCCTCTCCAACTATAGTGGAAGAGCCAAGAATTTTTCTACCTCACCTATCCTCCAAAGCATCAGAAAATGACCGATAAACCTTAGTGATAACTTTCCCCCTCGACCAAACCTCTGCAATCCACGTTGAGGTGAGACCCGTAGGAAGTCATGGTCTCCCACCTCAAACTCCAAGATTCTCTATTTCATGTGGAACAAGTCCTTTTCCACTTCTTTCTTCATCTGTGGAAACTATTACTGTCGTTGGAAGTCTTGGTACACCTTCACCACTCCAACATGTACCACTAAAAGGGGATGTATGGAACTCCCTCAACACCTCCTCCTGAAGCATCACTGGTACCATGGTGCATCCTCTGAAAAGGATGACGTGTTCCCCACCTTTTGAAAATTTATTCTAGAGACCATCCTCAGGATATCTGAGCATGTAGGGACTCGCAGTCAACGTCTCAAGCCATGCCTCCCAGACTCGCTGAAGGAGGGGGGTGACTGTCATAAACAGGAGGTATGCTACTGCATCTCTATACACAATGGATATCTAAAACGCTCCTAGTTTCTCTGCTGGTTCACTCTGCAACTGCAGACCATGCCTCATGCTGAGTGCATATGCTACCATGTTCCCCTTCCCAGGAGTATAGACTATCTCAAAGTCATAGTCCTGGAAGAACTCTATCCACTCCTATTGGGAACATAAAACTCAAAACTTCTACTGCCACGAGGCTAAGGCTAGCCGACTCAAGAGTGATCGGCTTCAGCCTCCTATAAAAGAGTTTGTACTATGTTTCATGGGTTTCCCTTTTCGCTGACTAAGGAAAACCTCATCCCAACATTGTAGACAATCCACATCATTTTCCCCTAATACAGTCAATCTTAGTATGAATTTTGGATGTCCAGTCATACCGAAACTAACTTCATAAGACCTCAACGCTGCAACCTAGAGGTTCCATATAAAACTCTCGTCTCAAGGGTCAGATCACACCATCAGCGTATATGGGATCATCGAGTCTCCTCCGAATGGTATCTCCATACATGAGGTTCATGTCAACGATTTAACTAGAAACTCTTAGTCTTGTACATGATTCATGGAAGGAAGGAATGATTGGTACCTATGAATATTTGTACAAGAGCTAGAAGTAGACAGAGACCATACCTCGA
This sequence comes from Viscum album, assembly GCA_963277665.1. NCBI lineage: Eukaryota > Viridiplantae > Streptophyta > Magnoliopsida > Santalales > Viscaceae > Viscum > Viscum album. Next base: position 807,335,724 of record OY728141.1, on the reverse strand, counting down.
ATCATTTCTAGAGACCTTGGGTTATACACCTTGACCACATGCAGCTACACTCTTCCCCTGCCCGACAGCTCCCTAAGCCTAGAGGGGACCTCAACGGGGGTGGGTGTGACATGTTGAAAAGTACACCACCTCATGATGATCTCCTAGATCTACTTCCATGTCTGCTTCCATGCAGATTCATCTATCCATATCACATAATCTTCCAGAATCATTTTACATGCTCACGTCTCTGAGACTGGCACCCGTTTTCTGCTTTCCCACTACTAACATTTCACTGGCTATATCCGCTCATCCAATGAACATTCAACCAAAAAAGGTTCTCTCTAGCACCCTAACATATGTAGGAATGCATAGAGGAATAGTGCTGGCTCAAATGTCCATAAACAAACCTCACTCGGAAGTCCAAGACCTAAAGCACTGATCGTATTGTATTCATCAAGTACCATGAATGGTTAGTATGCCTTGAAGAATACTTAGCTACCGACTTGTCATCCTGCTGAAGCTGTATAAGCTCTAGAGAACTCTAAGACACCTCCTCAAGCCATTCATCAGCCACTTGTGAGTCAAGATCACCTTGGAAACTGAGGGGTATCTGATGCTGAAACTCATGTAAGGAACTAAGACTAAATGTGTCCTCTACCGGTACTGTCAATTTTAACTACTGACCAACGAGCACTGATATAGCTGACACACAACCCAAAGGTACTCTCTCGGGCAACGGTTCACATACAGAAACCTCATCACTATGTTGACCATCCTCATTGTCACCCACTGGAAAAGACTAGAATCAAAGATCACCATATTCTCTAATGGTGTCTCAACTAGGCGAAAAACTCTGGCCGAAGCCACCAGCCAGCCCTCAGCTGTATGGGAATCTATCTCGTCTCGAAACCTCAGAGGCCACTTCTGTTGGAACTCATGCAACGCTCTTAGTTGGAGTTCACCGTCCACCAGTTCGATTGCTGGTAACCGCTACCCAATGGGTGGTTGTGCTACAGGTACACCACCCGAAGGTTCCAACATAGTAAAAGGGCCCTGCACTATAGCCTCATGGCTCGGTGGGCTATCATCATGTACTCTATCAATAATCATAGCGGGATATCAATGAATTGGAATCCTAATAACGAACAGGTGCGCTATGGTACTTAAGTTATACTTGGTGAGATGACTCAAAGAAAACATAGGAAAAATTTACAAAACACACACACAATTAGTGTTTTCATGCACTCAGTTGGAAATCAGAAGTCAAGGTTCTAGTGTATGGATACGTCGTCCGCCACACCAACACTAGATTCCCTATATTGATAACCACACTTAATACACATAACACTATTGCTGTTAAAAAGATCAGAATACAATGTTTTATTCTAGAACCTCCCTATGATACAAATTGTTCAAAACCCACCGCTCGGGGCCCATGACGTTACTACCACAATCCCACCTTCCATAGGGCATGGGCTGACGACTAGCATAGAATGGTGTATTCCCTAAAACCGGGAAGGCATTGACATTATAACTTGTAAACACACACAACCAAGTATACAGCGTGATACAAACACACGTAAACTGTACAATACAATGAGTGTGTACAGTAAGAAAAAGGGACCAGAATACAGTCCCAACTGGAAAGTACAAGAAAACTGAAAAAAAATTACAAGAAAACTGAAAGAGCTCCTGTGAACACCCTCCAAGAATCCTACCTGAATGGTATGTATAGCTCTCGAACATCCGTCTCTGCGGTACACCTCATCTAATGTCCACCTCCGAGTTTCATCCAGTCTTGGTACTCTCGTACTTAGTTAGAGATGTCCTACATATATACCAAACATAACAAGTAATGGCCATAGCCCATGCAGGGTTGAGCATAACGATACTCAGTAGGGACCCCGAGACCCTCAATGGTCTCACGAAATCATCTAATGGATAAAACACAAAGAATGAAAAAATATGAAAACCCTACTTAGGTATATTACCATACATATACCCATGTTATCAAGAATACATGTCTCATTCATGAGGAAACACAAGGTCCAACTCAAAATCCCAAAGCACAACTATTCCACCAAGGAAGGAATACCCCAAAGGTAACACCACAAAGGTGAGTACCCCAAAGGTAACACCACACAGAACAATACCACAAAGGTTTTACAATGAAAGAAAGCACCACAGAAGTACACCACAGAGCAGAATACAACAAAGTTAAGAAAACAAAGGTAAGTACCACATAGGTACACCACACAGAAAAATACCACCAAGGTATCACCACGATGGAATGTACCACACGGGTAAGCCATACAGAATAATACCACAATGGTTTCACAATGAAGGAAAGTACCAAATAGGTACGCCACATAGAAGAATACAACAATGGTATCACGATGAAGGTAAGTATCACACAGGTACACCACATAGAAGAATACCACCAATGTATCACCATGAAGAAAAGTACCACACAGGTACACCACATAGAATAATACCACAAAGGTATCGCCACGAAGGTAAGGACCTAACTCAAACTAGGTATAACATAGGTACAGTAGTAGAGATGTTTGGATGTAACTACTGAATCATATTACTCTATTAATAGGTAGACCCATGAAGGATCCCAAATGGTATACCCACACTAGATCCTAGTAGAGAGCTAGAACCACACATGATCCTAGTACACCGTCAGAACCACACAGGATTCTAGTTCAATGTTATTACATCGTCAGACCCACACAATATCCTAGTATAACATCAGTACATCGTCAGACCCACATAGGATCATAGTACATCATTAGTACAACATCAGACACACACATGATCCCAGTACAACGTCAGTACATCGTTATACCCACACATGATCATAGTTCAAGGTCAGTACATTGTCATAACAACACAAGATCCTAGTACAACGTCAGTACATCATCAGAAAAACACACGATCCTAGTACATCATCACAGCCAGCTGCAGGGTTCCCGCACTAAGCTTGCTCATCTCTGAGAGAGTCCACTAATCAAGCTGGTATTTGATACTGAAACATCCATGAAGTCCCAAAATAAATTATCCTAATGGACCGCTATGTAAAAGGGGTCTCAACGCAACATGCATTTCGTCAATCAGATGCCCAGTCTGTAAGTTATTAACATTTTAGTCCCGAGGGCCTAGTTGGATTCATGCTTAATCAAACCCGACCATACCCCAACATTATCCAAATCTCTATTGGGGTATACCAAAAGGATCATCTCTCTCCAAGGTTTCTGGCACCGTAGACAGTTCATCAAATGGACGCCTGGTGCCAGTGTTATGGCCAAAATAGCGATTATGGGTCGAAGTTGGTCCAGGTCCGGTTTAACCCGGTCGGACCGACCAACCCAGCCCGACCTAGCCTAGGTCGACCTGAACCTATTCAAGATAACCCATCCAGTAGATTCTAGCCTGACCCACTAGGTCCAGCCTGGCCCACGTTGGGCGGCCCGGATCGCGCTGGGCGGCCAGGCTCGTGTTGGACGGCCTTGCCGGTGCTAGGCAGTCCGTCCTGCGTAGGGCGACCCCGCCTGGCTACATGCGAAGGGGGGGGGGGGGGGGAGCCACGCAACCCCTGCCCTCGAACACTAAATGGTCGAAGTCGTTCAGTAGCCCTCACAATGCAAGGCCCATCGCGTGTCCTGCTCGTTCCAGCTCGGCCGATCGTAACAGCTGGCCCCTTTACCTCCCAGTGGCGCGTCATGCACCACCATTCCACGGCCGGCACCATGACTGTCATGCGGTCATCCTCTGCAGGCCACCTACGTTGCTATGCCAGGACTGAAAGGCCACGACCCTTCTCTTGCGGCTCGGTTTCACTTCCTCCGTCATTGCAACCGGCCATGGCGTCGACTGCCGTTCCTGAGCCCCATCGGTGTCGGATACTGTCCTCCTCCACCATGAAGAACATACCAATATCCAAAAATATTTTACGGATGGGTCAGGACATGTTCCTTTGGCCTGTACCCTCCACATTTTGGTGGTAGAAAGTAGTTAAAATATTTCTTGAATCACAATGAATTGTCAAGAACGTGAATGGGGAAAAATTCAAAACAATAATCCTTACCTCATGAACAATAGAGAAGTGCCTGCAGTTGAGGAAGTGGTTCGGTGTTTTCTGTTCTCACAACAGCCTCCAATGACATCACTTGATCGTCAATCATCATTCGGGGGTTCAGTGTCGATCACCACCACTCGCCAGAACTGGCTCCGTCTTCCAAGGGCTCAATGTCACGACACTCTTTCTGCAAATCGTTGCTTGGAAGAGCAGTGACGACAAAACTCCCCAAGCTTCATATAAATAAGAGAGGGAGGTCTCTAACAATGTCCGGAATTTATGATAATACATTTATTATGATTTTTCCCAAATTCTACAACTAATGAGTTACTAGTATTGATGGGTCAAGCCATTTATTATCTTGACATGTCGCCGGTCACACCATACTGCTCGTCCGTTGGAGGAATAGAATAAAAAATAGTAATGTTATTTTATTTACTCTATTAAAAGTTCCAAAAAATAAATTCTTCTCTAAACCAACTATGGTTGAAAAGTGGGTCACTTAAGCAATTATCAGTTCTATGGGTTCAACGGTGTCCTCAGATTTCAATTTCGAGAACTGGTTTAAAATTTACAAAACGCCACTTGCATGTTTACTAAATGTACCTGAAAAAAAGGTTGGAATATTATTAACAGTCACCCTCAACCCGTTACAGTCGAGGTTAGGCTATGCCCAAGTGAAAAACTCCCTAAAAAACCCAATGGTACTCTCGGATTTCCAATCCGAGTTACCATTTAAAAGTAATGGAATTTACAATAAAATAATTGTCACTTTATTATTTTGTTTACGGCCAAAAACTAACTTTCACTGGTAGCCTGCGCCGGCCAATGTATTTATTTGATTAAATAAATCATGCCCTCATTAGTTCAGCAACGCCCTCAGATTTTCAATCCCAGCTACCTTTTTTGAGTTATAAGAATTAGAAAAGTAAAATAATTTATTTAATTATTTTATTTACGGTTATGCCATTTTTGGGTTTTCTCACATGAGGCCTACTCTGACTAAAAAAATGTATTGCCTAGGGTAAAACCACCATCCTAAACGCAACGGTGCCCTCAGATTTCTTATTTGACTTATAGATTACGAGTTATTCAACTTTTTCAGGAAAACAGCTTTAAAATGCTAATTGAAACATAACCAAACTTTGACGGATCATTCCGGGAACTCCGAGCCTCGGAATCGTGCACCGTCAGATTTCGAAGTCTCAAAATAATTCCATACAATTAAAAACAATTATAAAGAATTTCAGGGACATTACAGAATTGCTGACTCTTAGAACCTAGTCTAGCATAATAGATATCAAAATTTTCAACCATACAAGGCTTAAAATTGTACCATATTGATGGTGTAGTGAAATTTTTTTTTGAAAGTGAACTCTAGAAAGGTCAAATGACACAACCATGTTCCTCCAAAATCTTGAACATATGAGCATAACACGTCTTCAAGAGTCTGGATGGTCTGTTCTGTCTAGCCATCCCTATAGAGATGAAAAGTATTTCTAAGGCATAGATTAGATCCAAAATCATTCTAGAGACCTCTCCACACACTGGATGTAAAAGAGGCTCTCGATCGAAAATAATCATCCTTGGGACTTTATAGAGTCTCACAACCTCTTCCTGATATTGCCTCAATAAAACATACACCGATCTCAACTCCATGATCGCTATAATGTGGGATGATTATAGAAAATCATCCACTACCACCCATATAGCATCACATCATCACTAATCTTGAGGAAAACAAGTACAAATGTCTATCTAGATGTCCTACCACATCCACTTAAGAACATCTAATATCTAAAAGAAACCACCAGGAACACGATGCTCGTCCATCACATTCGGTAGAACAAATATTAAGGCACAAATTATGAAACTACATACTTCAACCCATGCCACAAAAAGGAAAATCTCAAATCATAATACATATTTATCTTTCCAAGATGTTCTACCAAATTCAATCTATGGAACCCTCTGAGAATCATCTCACATATCTATAAATAAAAAAAATCCATCCCAAAAACAACTATCGATATTATTCATCCTCATACCATCCATCAAGGGCCACATCACTAAAAAATCTATCTCTCTCGACCTCCACCTTATGATCACACAACTGGGACTCTTCCAACTATTTAACCAATGATGACTGCACCCTCATCTGAAAAAGACATCCTCTTCGCCCATGAGCTCCTACATCAAGATGCAATACTGAATGTTCTTCTATCACTCTCCAGATTAACATTATTCATGCACTATATCATTGTGTGACTTCCTTCTTAGCAAATCGGCTAAAAAATTCCCCTTTCTAGGTGTATTGAATTTTTTTAATTCGTAATCCTATAATAACACCATCCACTAAAGTTGTCGCAAGTTTATTTAACATTGGAAGAAAACATACCTCATACTTTTTTGATCAGTTAAGATGAAAAAATGCTCAACAATGTGGTAATGTCTCTCCCACTTCATGGAAAACAACACCACCACAAACTCAAGATAATGGGTGGCTTAGTTACCTCTGTGGGGATGCATCTTCCAAGACCCATAAGAAATGACATATACCTTCTTCATCACAATAAAACCCAACCCTAGATGTGAAGAATAAGAAAAACCACAAACTAAAATCATTATATAGGTTGAAAATGTTCTAGATAATTGATCAACTTCTCATTCAGATGCTCAAAATATTCCTTCAACTCATTAGTCCATGAGAATTCCTGACCCTTTCTGGTCAATGTTGCTTCAGGGGCCGCAATCCTAGAAAAATCATCTATGAACCTCATGTAATAGCCTGTTAAACCAAGGAAACATTGAAAATCTTCCAATGACTTGGGGACTTCCCAAGACACAAATTATACTACCTTCAATGGATTCATAGCTACTCCCAACATAGATGCAACATGCTCCTGAAAAAAAATCTTGCCAAAACCCACAATTCAAAAACCTCCCAAATAGACTCTCATTGCAAAGAACTACTAAAATGGCAGGAAGATGCCCAACATGCTCTACCATAGATGCAGAGTGTGAAGGGATGTCATCAATGAAAACCACCATGAACTTATCCATGACCTCACAGAACACATAATTTAATATACCAATAAAAATAGAGAGAGAATTCTTCACAAAAAACGACATCACAACAAACTCGTAATTTACATTGATGATGATGAAAATTTTTATTTGATATATCCTCATCCTTAATTTTTATCTGGTGATAACCTGACCATTAACTGATCTTCATGAACCCACTTTAACACTTCTGGTGATTGAAAAAATCATTATCATGAATAATAGAATATCGGTTCTTTTTTGTCACTTGGACCATTTGATGATAAATCAATACACAACCGTAAACATCCATCAGACATCTTCACAAAAACTCAAGTGAACCCCACAACAACACACTCATCTAAACAAAACCACCCTGCAATAGATAATCGAGCAATATATGCAACTACTTAAACTCATAAGGCTCTTTCCTTCAAGATATGACACACTCCTTACTTTTGATTGATCCCAAACACAATATCTCATTGAATGAGTAGTGCTACAAAATCAACTGGAAAGACATCAAGGTATTCCTCTAAGACCCTTGGAAATGATGAATGATTAACCTCTAAAGAACTCATCATCAACTCTTCCATTTATGATCCTTAAGATAGAATGTGCCTCTAGCCCATTTGAGGGTCTATCTTTCCAGAAATACATAGATGGCTCTCCATCCGCATCAAATAACACACCTTCCCTTGAAAAAATCCAGGATAGATTGTACTAAATACAACCAACCAATTATAAGGAAGCATTATATGGTTGTATCAATAAACATAGTAAATAACCCCAAGAGTGGTTCTACCCCAGAACAATCTAACAAATAAATACATAATTCAATAAGATCTTGTCAACATTTTAACTGGCGGAGTCAACACCAAGTACATTGGAAGCCAAACTACATCATGTTATAAATCATGGACAAGGGATGTTGATATGAAGAAGTATATATCTCCTAGATCCAAAAATGCATGCACCCATGTAGAAAAAAATCAATGTGTATCTCGAATGACATATGGCTCACCTGATACTAGAAATGGAAAAGAATCATGTTAACCATGGACTGCTCCACAAACTCTCTTTACCTGTAGATCAACACATAAATGGACACCTTATTCCCTCTGCGGATGAGTAGTATCCTTGAGCATTCACTTACATCTACCCCATCTGATATATGCAGATCCCAAACTAGAGAAAACACCTCCTACTACATCGCCTAGAACAACCACAATTGAGGAACTTGAAGTTGAACAACTAGCACATGATGACAGTTCATAAAGGTCATGGACTATCACCACTGATGACCTTGACCCCCACAAGAAAAACCTGTGTATAATCCATTTTAATAGGCTTGAGAGATGGTACCATCGATGAAATGAGATATTGAGGGTAGGACCTACCCCCATCTGATTTGAAAATCTTCTTCCCTAAAAACATGGACCCTCAGACCTCATATATGCTTCATGATGAATCCTGAAGACTCCCCTCTCATGATAACCCAATTCAAGTTAATGTCCTTTTGGTGAACTCTCCTATCCTCAGCACCTCGAGATACATATTCAGTATAAATAAGGGGACCTAAAAATGGTTCTCCGGTCGTAAATCTTCCTATATATGCCTCACCCTTTCCTGTTAATCTAGAAACTGTTTTGATGAATTTTGTAGAAGGTTCTTGAAATGGATCCGGAACTACCACATAGTGGAGTTTCTCTACAAAAGGGTAAGAAGATACTAATTACTAGCTTCCTTAGGGGTCAAAGAAATTAAAATAGCCACAAATTGGTCACATAATATCTCCCATGAGACAATCGACTCCTCAAAATATTCATGGACAAAAAACCAGCACTTCCTCACTACCCCTTGCAGCATCTTCCTAACCAACGATACACAGTGCTCCTTCTGAGCATGGATCTATCTGAAGGATATTTAAAAGTCATCCAACTAATATTATATGACAGCATATAAAATGGATTCATCATACTTTGGCTAACTCTATTGCTAAAACTCTTGGAGTGTGATGCATTATGTTTTGTTTTCATCATCCTCTACTCTGTGATGATCTGCTAGCACAACCCACTGGCCATCTTATAAAAGAACCAGATGAGGATGTCGACCTAGATCCAAACATAGAAAATAAAAACTAGTTAGTGATCAAAAACTGAGAATTTAAAATTCATTATCCTTAATAATGTTTTTATTTATTCATTTTAGGTTAAACTATCTCTAGGTAAACCCATTCAAACACAGTTATAAAGAGGAAAGATGCATGATTATTTCCTATGGTCTCTACCATGAAAAATGTTTTACCATTTTTATTATCCATTTTAAGCTTAATGATCCATTCATAATATCATAGTGGGATACGAATACCCATGTCATAGCTGGTCTCCCATATTAAAAGTGCTAACTATACATAGCTGACACTGTTTAACTACCAATCTCTGAAATATAACTTATTACTAACTCCATACTCCATATTATCCCTCTACTAGAGCTCCAATACAAATATTTATGAACCCTCTCCCCTCAATGTGTACCCCTCTTGATCTGGAAATGGGAATGGGGAGATAGGGACTCCCGATTCTCACCTCCAGTAGGCCCCTGCATAAAAACTAGCACCAGGGGTATAGTAAACACAAATATGGGATTCATTACCATCCAATATAACAAATGAGAAAGAGGGAGATAAGATAGACACCAACCAACCCCTTCTATGAATACATTATTAAATGAGGCCCAAGAACACATATGCAATTTAATGGAAAAACTACTACAACTAAAAGAAAAACTATAAGTACAAAATGAAATGTAAATACAACACTAAAAATAAAGCCCAAATAGAACCTGAAAATCGAAATATAGTAGAAACCAACCTGATATCAAAATTTCTACAAATTACCTAAAAATATTTTATATAAACATATTTTGAGTAGGAAAGTATAGTAAGTAGTATCTTCCCTATAGTCTCTCATGAAAATGTAAAGAAACCATGTTATAACACGGTGATCCACAAGTGAAACTAACTCAACACCTAAATAGATATTACAAGTTCCCAGTCTCAACATTTTTACTCTATCCATGTATCTCACAAAAGATCTATAATATAATTAAGAATATAGTTGGTACCCAGCTACCACTTCCCATCTTATTTTCCACAACTTCTCACATTATGAGAATCTCTCTCCAATAATGCTATCCGAGACACACCTAGATAAGGCACCGAATCATTCACCTCCTCAAACAGACACCACCACATCCAAAAAACTAAATGCCAGCTAGTTGATTCTGGGATTCACCAAATCCCACAAAATGTTTATCATACATCATGTATTATAGCTCAAAACCTTACCTCTCACACACTGTTTTTGGATCCTTAAGCCATCACATCCAATACATGTTATAACTATAGTAGTCCATTGGAATCTATATCAAAAATATATGTGTGTGAATTAACCAAAATTTATTACAGCACTCTACAAACATATATGGTGAAAAAAAACTACCATGCTTACCCACACAGGTAACTATGAAGAAAAGAGAGTGGGGTTGAAGAGGGTTGTTATCCATCTATCCTCCCATGAGGATTTCAGGGGAAAATAAACTCTCGGGGATCTGAATCCACGTGGCGTAAATTTACCTAACAAACAAGGTGGAGTAGCATAAATAAACACAATAATTTCTTGATATAACATATCTCACAACCACACTAGGGGAATAACCTAGTCTTAGAAATAACTGCATTTGACATCTCTTAGACTTCTGGCTTCTACAACTACGACCATATATCCAATAAACATAGAACCATTTAATTAGAATCATTGAATTATCTTATTCATTTTTATTAGCTTCAATTTAAATTAATTATTTTATTATGATTAAGTTAAGAAATATAATTTTCCACATTACATTACATTAGCATCACAAAAAAGTTTCATGCCTTCTATGTATAATCATACTGATTCAAAGGTTTCTTAGAATTATAACCTTAGAATTGTATCCTAGTAAGCTCTATCCTCAAGGGTTGTACATTTATTCATTTATTAATAGAATTAGCACATTCAATATTTCCAGGTATTCGAGGAAATCTTTATAAGCTAAAAAACAGTCGAGGAACAACACAATGATTAGACGAACTACCTATCGAGAATTCTCCACCGGTAGAAGGAGTGTAGATTCATCCAAACATGGGAAGTTAAAAAAACCATGTCGAATAACCCCTGATTATTCACTAGTATTTGAAGGATAGCAACCAAAACCATCTATCTCAGGAATTGGGGATATGAAAGTAGATAAACAAACAACATGTCCACCATCCAAACAACAGATTAAACAGGAATCCAACTTTTATATCAATGGTTAAGCCCAAATTTAACACGTTCCATCATCACTGGTGTCCTAATGATACCATATGAAAACTGTGATGCATCCCACCATCGCAATCATCAACTAATTCCACAACAACCATTCCTTCCCACCCAGATACCAAAACAGCCCACTAGGCTCAACCATCCCATGAACACTTCACATGTTGTAGGAAAAAAACATAGTAATCGGGCACTCAACTGTAAGAATGGAATTCAACCTTGACACACAAAAAGATATCATGATTCAAAAGAACAAGGAACATGGACATTATATGAAAGTGGGTAACTTAGAACCTATAAATAATTATCGTTTATCAAAAAACTGGTTCTTATTCTATTCTGAATTGATTGATTCATCATCATAGGTTTCAACTATGGGTATCCTTGGAAACAATCTATCACATTAGTGAAAAATTAGTAAAATTTAAATTTAACATGTGATTATTTCCTTTATCAATGATAATATACAAGATTTATGTTCATTAAAAAATTCCAATAAACATAGATACATATATAAATTTTATTATCATCAAATTAAAACAATAAAAAGATTCGTTAAGTATGCCTCATTATACCTTTAACCAATTAATTATCAATATATTCTGGAATTACAATATTTACCAATTTCCATCTAGAAAATAAAGCTAATACAAGAAATGAATATATATGACATTATCTATAAAATAAATAGGAAAATTGTTATCCTCGTATAAGATACAACATCACATTGTGATCAATACCAATTATTTAATCCACTTAGTGTAATTATATGTTCTATTTAATTATTATATATGGGGATAAATCATATTTGATCTATTATAAAATGAAAAAGATAATGAAGAAATGAACCACATACCCAAAAGGATTCCAATGTTCACCACACGAGATCCCACCATGCAATGGATCTCATATCATCACTCTAGATAAAACCTCATTCGTCTGATGATACCGAAACACAACTTCACCTAAAAAACCCATAAAAATCACATTAGAATCATGGAAGATACTGTTACTTCACAAGAAAAAAATAAAAAAGATGATACTTATTGAATAAACCTAAGTACAGAGGTATATAATACCTCGTATCAAAGACAAATCACTACAGATCAATGGAGTGGGATATGTATCGATCCATGACAAAGGAATCACCAAATGGTTGATGATGGGGTCACCCGGTCACCTGGGATTGAGAGAGAACTACTAAATATATAGTGTTTGAAAACCCAAGAGACTATGAATTTTATTAAATCATACAGAGTCAGGGGATTACATGATGTTTAATCTTCTTTCACATCGTGTAACCCTTATAAATCAGTTATCGCCAAAAAATATTTCACCTCTTATATTTTATTTTAATTTTATATCCAAGATATGGTACATGTCTTAAAACACATATCTATGTTATGTATACATCTTTCATGATGAGAAATCTCCTTGCATCTAGCTTATGTAAACCAAACTACTCCTGACATCCTTCGAGACTCCTCTTGGAACCTCGGTCTTTGAAAATAAGAAATTGGTTGATCAACATGTATATGGGAACATAAAATGGGAATACATATATATAAGTGTACTTAAATGGTATTCATTCACGTAATTATATTTACATGGTCCCATATTTCGATTTTCCTAACATTATAATGATTCATTTGATAAATCATTAATTTTAATGTTTAGTTTTTTCACAGGTTTTTCGACCATCAGGATTTAATTTCATTTTATATAATATCATGTTTATATATTAGTTAAAAAATAAAAAATGAGTAATATTATACTTATTAAATTATAATTTGACCATAATAAGGATTTTATTACCAGCATTGATTGTATTAATGGAAAATGAAAACTTATTTTCCATTGAGATTGTTAACCACCATAATTTGGATGATGGTTTTGTTTCATTAAATAAGAGAAGAGAAGATAATAATGGGTATAACATATTATATTAGAAATATATAATTTCATTATATTAATTTTATTGGAGTTATTATACATTAATGGTTGAATGAGTTTTGAATAAGGTAGAAGAAGACCGTAAATTAAGAGAGGCCATTTGAGAAGGTTACCACTTAAATATCATCTCTATGAAGGACCTGTTAAAGAAATTCGAATTGGTATTTTGGCGAGACATGAGTAAATTTGAGGTGGAGAGAGTGGGGATGAGATTTATTAGTATATATTTTAAAATAATCATGCATTTTTATAATATATGGGTTGGTGAGGAGTCATATTTATACATTAGGAGATGTGGTTTAAAGTGATTACATAACGATTATATTTTATTTATATGTAGACACATTTAGGTGAAATTAATTCCAAAGAATTATATTGATAATTAATTTTTTAACTATATTTACTTTTTATCAAAACATATACCAACCATTTAATTTTTTTGTTTTTTGGTATTTTAATGTTTTACCTTTAATCTTTAACCTGTTTCATTATTTTACGTATACTGTGGTAAATCATTTTCTTACCAGGGTAACATCTTTTTTCCGTAATGTGAAAATAAAATTAGTAACTAATTTTGACCTTCTAATAAAAAATATAGAATTTCATTTTATAGAATTCAATTCATAGAATTAGAACAATTAAATTTAAAACAAAACCCATATACATGAAGAAAAAATGGTTATCAAGAATTGAAATCTTCAAGAAAAAGATGATTTTATATTAACTCTATGACTAATAATAATCATTTTATGAAAATAAATTACTAATTATTGACATATAATCTATAAATTCCACTTAAAACATTACATGTTATGAATTATTTTAATTTATTAAAAGGTTGAATCATTATGTAATTTTTTTAAAAATCACTTTTTAAAACCCAAAAATAAACATGTTGTAAAATATAATAATAATATAATCAAAATGAATTTAAGTTGATGGAATATAACAAAATAATACATTTTTTACTTAAAAAAATTCAAAAAATGATGATATATATAAATTTCATAATTTATTGAAATGAAATGACATTTTAACAAAAATCTGAACTTTTCACTATTAATGAAAACCAAATATTTTTTAGAAAATCCAAAAATATCACCTAATTATAAAAATAAAAACATTATTTAAAATTTGATTTATATTTTATGAAATTAATTTTCTAATAGTTCAAAATATTTATCATAATATTTAATCCTCAAATTTAAAGGAACCTATTTATTGGAGAGAATGTATTTTTGAAGAAAAAATTGACAATATAAAAAAGATGAATGATTATTTATGAATAATAAAATTATAATTTTGAAATGATTATTACCATTATATACTTCATAACATTTTTATTGCTATAAATTTGTACCAAAATAATGGACAGATTATAACAATCACATTTAAATAATATGATTACATAGTTGGTTTAAGTTCGATGTTTCATATCTTGTACATAATGAAACATATTATTTAATTTAAAAAATATATGAATGATACACATAATAATAAAAAAATAATTATGAAATAGATGATAATTATTTAAAAACGTCAATGGATGATTTCTTGAGTAAAATTATTTATTTATTTTGAAATCACTTTTATTAAAATAATAAATTCATGAAAATATAACAAAAAAAATTCATTGGGATAATCCATGGAATCATATAAAATAATCTTTAATAAATTTTGTGATCATGATGGTGGGAATTTTTGATGATTCCATAATCAATAAAATGAATGATTATTTTCACACAACTTTTTAGCATACCTTGTCCAATAAATGATAAAAATATTCCTTGTAAAAAAATAATTAGAAAGTAAAACATGGGTAACAAAGACATTAATAAATCATTTTATAATAGAATATTTTTTTGGAAAATATTTTTATTTATTTATGGACATGGAAGAAAATTATTCATCAACAAGTAGAAAAAATGGTTTTCCTTTAAAAATAATAATTTTGAATTTTTTAGTTCCAATGTTGGAAAAAAATAAACTAATAAATAAATAACCTATAAAGATTTAGATGTTAATAAATTATATTTTTCATTCTTAATTAAAATAAAATTCCTCTAATGTAAGCTTAAATATAATAATTCCCAATGAAGTATGATATATTTAAATAAACTCTTAACTCAGGATCGACATTCTTTGTAAGTACTATTATCCTTCTAGATAACCATGTTAAATTTATTATAATTTTTTAAATTAATATTTAAATACATATTATATAAAATTGTATTCACTTAATACATTTAAATAGAATTTTATTTATTATTATTTTTTAAAAATTGATCTTTTAGGGAGTTAATTTTTTCCCTTTTCATTAAAGTTCTAGTTAGGTAATTTTGTTCCATATGTCTTCATCATGGTCCCATAATCTACAGGATGTTAACAATTATATATATATATATATATATATATATATATAATTTTGATTCACTATATACATATTTTGAATAAACCGTGATAGGTAGAGATAGAAAAATAAATTTCACTGTTTGGGAGATGGTAGGTTGTACATACATAGGAACATTGTATATGGTTTTGATTAATTGATCATGAAGATGGTAGGTTGTACAAATTCATGAACATAGTATTCCATTCTTTATCAATGGAAGAAAAGGATGTAAATTAATAATTCACCTATATTGATGGATTTTTATATCATTAATATAATATATATTCATTCAATTTAACCATATTCCAATCCATGTAATGCTCAAACAAAAAATGAAGCACATCAATTCATTGAGGTGGTAGTCCCAACATATGCAATAGTGATGTTATCAGCTACCAATGGATGATAATGCATGAAATTAGATATTGTTTTAAAATTAATGAGGTACAAATATTTCCTAAACATCATATTTGTTAATTATTTTAATCTTTATAACCATCCATGTCAAATAGTAAAAGAAATGTATCACATAACTATATGGAGATGTCATGATGTACGTATGCACTAGTGATTCTTTTTTCGGTAGGAAAGAAAAGATTTGGAATAAGGTTTTCCCATAATAATAAAAAAAATTATTTTGGTGACACTATTGTTGTTAGATTTGTATGAGTAAAATATATTTATTTGAAGTAGAAGTAAAAAATAACATTAATGATTAGATAATGTTGATGAAATATTCGAGACTAAACATCCTTTAAATCCCATTTTAAGGACACATATGATGGTATTTTGGGAAGACCAAAACCTAAATAATGTGGATAAGAATGTTGTGGGAGTTTATTATATGGTTTGTTTGAGATAAATGGATGAATATGTGAGATGATGTGGTGGGGGGGGGGGGGGTAGGTGCCCTTTATAATTAAGGTGAGTGGAAAATGTGTAATTTTTACAGTGTTTTAAAATATTATTATTTCAATTTTGTTGTAATGATAGATTAAAAAAGGATAACATTCTAATTTAATAAGGTTGTTTTCAAAATAAAACCATCTTTTGATGTTAATCTATGTATTTATTCCATTTAAACCCTTATAATATTAGATTTTCCCTCCAATAAACCATTTTGACAGTATCTATTGTAAAAAAATTTGTAATCATAAGGGTTATAATTTTACTTATAAGGAAACAATTGGGTCAAAAATTTATTATGGATGAAATTTTATATTAGTTTTCATTGTAATTTTCATATTTCAATATTTTAAGATATTATAATAATTTAATGAAATATTATTTTTCAAAAAATATCATTACATTCTATTTTAGAACAATTTATTTATTTGAATTTAAACATAAGAAGAGATAATTTGATTTAATATATAAAATATTAAATCATAATAAATATTGTATATGGTTCTAATAAATTCATGTGGTGCTATAAATAACCAAAAAAATATTACATTTAGATCTATTAAAATAATTTATATGATATTTTAACTACTTGCGATAGCACTATGTAGGCGTCATGTATGAATTTAAACCAACTATGTAGTAAATAAAAATAAATAATTAATTAACAGAATAAAAACAATAATATATACTTAAAATAAACATTTATGGAATCTTATATCCTATTATTATTCTTTTTTAAAAAAAATTACTATTATTAAAGTCTCAAGAGCGCCATTTTGACATTTTTGTTACATATTCTAATATAATTATCAATATAATTATTAAAGAGACAAGAGATTAAATATATAGAATTTTTTGTGTATATGGTACAACTTATCCCATAAATTTTTAATAAGGAATGTTTTGGGATTATTTTGATAGAGAATTTCAATATTGTCACAATGTTTAACCCATTTTTCCTTTACCGAGGTGAAAAATATTTACAATGATTACTATTCACAATGACAAAAAATTATGGACCCCTATTTACAAACTTTTACACTCATAATTAAAACTATTTTAACCATTTTCATGTTTCATTTCTTTAGAGTATTAGAAATTAATTTTAATATAAATGTGTAAAATGCAACGAAAGGCATATTTGTAGACAAAAAAATATAAGAAAATATATCAAAATCATATAAGTGGATGATTCAAATGAAAATATGTACATTATCATAAATATTATCAATTTTACATAACATTAAAAACAATTCCAAAAAACTATGTTAGTTTTAAGATTACAAGATTTCATGAAAATAAATTACAGTATTTGGAAAATCGTTATTTTTTTAATATTCAGTGAAAAATAAAAAATTTAAAAAATATAAAAAATAACCCATTGTTATTTTTGATATGATAAATAAAAAAATTATATTAATATAATGAAGATAATATAAAAAAATTTTATAATTTGGTTTCAAATCACATTATTGAATTAACCAATGTGGGTTTTACTTTTATTTCTCTAGAAAGCGATGCTTACAATATTTGAATCTTGGGTGTTATAGTATGAGTGCAACTTAATATTACAAAGAAACCTAAATAAATAAAATGGGATTATTTTCCTGTTATTATTTTAAAATGTTACAAACACTTTCCCAATTCTGTCAAAAATGTAACATGATATGCCTCTTGAAAATAAACAAGTATAAATGATTTTCAGTGATATTCAAGGTAAATAAAATTAAATCAAAATAAATAATATATAATATAAAAATATAAATAGATGATATATAATAAAATATATAATTTCCACCATTAATTTATAAATTTATTTATGTTAATGCCTTCAATAAGTGTTTAGAAATAAGGGTGATAACGAAATAATGTTACTGGATGAAACATTTTGGCCATTCTTAATAGATGATAAGGAAAGAGAAATGAAGTTGTGGATATTGTATTTTATAAAAATGTAAGATTAAATAATTTATTTAGATATGAAAGTTAGATGGTAAATTAGGAATACATT
The DNA here is from genome assembly GCA_963277665.1 of Viscum album. Lineage (NCBI taxonomy): Eukaryota > Viridiplantae > Streptophyta > Magnoliopsida > Santalales > Viscaceae > Viscum > Viscum album. The sequence goes on along the minus strand of OY728141.1, from coordinate 807,316,987 downwards.
CCATAGTCAAGTATAATTTATAATGAAAGATGATGAGTTTTTTTGGAAAACACTTTTTTAGAGAGTCAAAAAATAACATTGATAATATGAAATATCCTTTATCAAATAAACTAATATTAGAATAAATATTTTATATAACTAGGAGAAAACATTTATTTTATAAATCAAAAAAATTTAGAGTTAAATTTTTAAATAAAATTAAAATGGTGGAAAATGGGTTTTTACATAAAAGACATTAAAAATTTATTCTTTTATCTCTTTGAAAAAAGAAACCCATTAAAAAAATATAGAATCATTTAAAAAATATTTAAATAAGTTTAAGAAGTATAAAATGACATTAATCCATTATTTTGGAAAAGATAATTGAATTTTCAAAATCAACCATCAAATACATACATTGAAAAAATGGATGCTCCCAAAAGAAAAGAGAAGGTATGGTTTGTGTCCTTACAACAGATAATTAATGTGCCAAGGGGGGAAATTATGTAGTTAAAAGATAATTAAAACCCATTAATAAACAAATTAAAATAAAATGACTCAATTTTTAATTAACAAAATATAGAAATTATCCACATGATTTATCTTTCAAAATAAATCTTAATTTAAAACATGATATTGGTGATGAAAGCCACACATTTTTTATAACACAAAAACCATAGGATCGTCATGTGAGGATCATTAAATTGAAAATGAAATATCATTACATAGAAAATATTTCATAATTTAAATAAATAGTACAATTAATATACAATATAAAATAAATAACAGTGTGTAATATCAATCATGTCTCATGAAATTATATTTTTTTATAAAAACCCCCTTGCAACATTAATAAAATTCAATGTCAATCCCCATAAAGGATTTGATTTGATATGAAACATTATATACCATGAATAAAAATAATAAAATGATTATAAATATTAATGTGGAATTATATTTACTATTTTTAATATATCGTGATTATATTAAGAAATATGTCTAATGGGTGAAAATTTGATGTAAGAAACCATTACCTTCATTCACGACTTCCAGTAATGAACTTGATTCTACAATATAAAAAATAAATTCATCACGAATTTAAATAAAATTTTAATATCAATAAATATTTATAAACATCATCTATAATTACACTCTACATGTTTATTAGTTATATATTTAATATTTTCAACATTATGTGGGAGTAATTTGGATCGTTTTAAACTAGTTCCATAAGAGTCTTTTTATTATTATCCCTAAAATAATATTTCTTAGACTATAAAAGGTAATATAATTTATGATTTATAATTATTCTTAATTTTATAATTTCATTGAATACTAATTTTGGTAATGATTTGGAAATATTAAATCAATTATATACATGTTTCAGTGATTTTTAAAGAATAGACATTGGCATCTTAATTAACGAGAATATTAATGTTCTAACTACATAATAAAAGTAAAATTAATATTTACATAGTTATGTAATATATCATCAGTTATTAATTTATTATCATCATCAATTATATTATTTTATATCATTATTTATGTATATAGTTAAACTTACCCAAACATGAATATACTATAATTAATAGATGAGTTTAGTAATGAATGTGGGTTTGTTTGGGGAAAATATCGTTATTAAAGAATAAAAATGTTATTATTTATATAATTTTATGTTTTTGAATTATATATTGAGATATATATGTAAATTATAATGGAATTATATGTATAAACAATAAGTTACTTTGTGGAGGTTGTAGTTAGTATAATACAAGATTAACATTATCATTTATCAAATAATGAGAGGGAAAGAAGGTTTATTATAATTTAAATTTTATTAATCCTAAAATTATTATTTATGAGACATTTATCTCTCAATTTTACATTAATAATTAGTGAAGAGAGGCAATGATGAAAAAACAGAAACAATCACTATGTTAAGTAATTAGTCTACACAATACAAAAATTATGGTATCATTTTTCTTAATAGAAATGTGGATGGTGGGAAATAGTTAATAGAATAAAATAATAATATTTGGTAAAAATAAATTAATTACTTAGTTATAAATTTTTTATAAAATTTTATTTTAAAATTTAATATAAAATGGATAATATGATAGAAAAGAGTACTCATAGTGAAAACATCGACTTTCACTTGGAAGACTCCTTGGAAATGGAGGTCTTAAGCCAATAAATATTTTATACACGGTCATAGAGATGAAGTATGGTTATAAAAGAATAATAATAGTAATTTTTTCGTCAAAGTATAATGTTTGGAGTTTTCCTGTATGGGTGGTGAGATACACCTTTTTATATGTGGTGAAAATGGCATTTATCAAAATATTTCAACTAAATATAATGAGAGCACGTGTTTCACTAATAATGTGGAAAAATAAAAATTATTTGGTTGGATGATGATTTTATTTCTATAATTCCTCAAAAAAGAAAATATAAACTTTTTTTAACATAATTCAGTCACATTGTTCCCATGATTTATTACTTTATATATTTCAGATTTTTCTGTGGAAAAATGTTTTCATGTGTGTAATTTATTTTTAATTTCAAAAATTTAATACTACTTATCACACAATTTTTGATTGATGATTCAAAATAAAAAATTAATTTTATAATATAAAATATATAATTTTAGGAAAAATTATTTTAATATTAGTTGAGGTAATTTTTTAAAACAAGATATTATCAAAATATTATTTTTATGCTTAAATATTATTTGTATGAAAATTTTCTCTGTTAATTAGATTTTAATGGTGTAATTTAATTTATTATAAAATAAATAATGGTTTTGTGACTTTAAAATCAATAAAAACCCAAATTTTACTATAATAATATTTAAATTAATGATAATATAAAAAAATAATTTATTGTAAAATTTTAGTAATGTTGTTATACATAATTTTATAATTTCATAATAGTATTTTGAAATATGATGTTTTAATCCATAAATACATATTTTATCATGAAAAAATTATTTCAAGCTATTATGCTATATTATTTCTTTATATGGACACAAACAATGTGATTTCAGTAAAAATTGTACATTTCACTATTCAACTAAAAATAAATAATTTTAGACAAATATAAAAATTTAAACCAATGATAAGACTTTCAATTAAAATTAAAAAAGGGATTTTCTTTATATTATATTATAATTTTAAAATTTTAAAATTTATTTATAAAAATATAAATTTTTGAAAATTATATTTTTATTTAAAAATATCCTTTCAAACATCAAGTATGTTTACTTTTATTTCATATAAATGTCACAATAATTACATGATTATATATTAGTATAAAAATATTATAATCATAAACATTTAACTTTGATTTTATTAATACCACTTTTATAGTCTTCTAAAATGAAATTTTTTATAGGAAAATACGAATCAAATGAAAAAAATGATAATATATAATTATTTTAGTTCATTATTATAATTTTTCTAAAAAATAAAATATTCATAATGTAATTTTAATATATTGTGGTTTTTTAGATTGGTAATGTGTTATCTTGGTGTTTCATGTGACATTAGCCATGGATGATAATATTACTTTAATGGGTCCAAAATGTCAAGGTGTTACATTCTACCCCATTAAATAAATTATTTACTTGAAAATTAAATTATTAATCACTAATGAATGTAGGTGAGGGTATTTTTAACATAAGAATAATTTGAGATATAAAAACTAATATGATATCTACTACACTCTCTTATGTTGTATCAAGTTACTTATCTTTCCTCAAAAAATAGTAATCATTCATATAATAATATACAGAGGTTTTTATGCACCTTGATCATAGATTGGTCAAAATTTAACTTTCCTAATATCATATGGTCCTCCAAGACAACAAATCATAGGAAAATATATATTATTTCAGTTTCTATCCCAAAAATTCATTAACCACTACTGAATGAAGTTACACACTTGTAAATATTGATCATAATTCAAAATAATTTTATAAACATCCCCAAAAATGTTGTCGATGAATTTTCTATTGAATGAATAATGAATTACCAGTCTATCTAGTATTGTATAACATACCTTTCAAAAATTCATTCAACTAATTATTTCCTCAACATCAATCGCATATTCTACATAATAGTAATCCATACATACATCATGTGTTCATTAATAGTTATAACAATAAAAATATGATTTTTATAAAATCACATTTCAAGGATATCGATTCCATTGAATATATGGTTTGAATCCATTAATGAATAAATACTACATTTAAATCCTTAGATTTTTCACATGACCCACATGACTTTTCAAATATACCAGAACTATATTGCATAATATCACTAATTGGGAAAAATATCTATGAAAGTAAATATTTATTTTTTATGAAGATATCAACCATAATATATTAGGTAATATAAGGGAACTCACCATTTATATAGGACCAATAATTCACTAATATTCTCGACAATTTATATATTGAGCATTATTCACCTATAGAACATAGGTTTTTAAAGTTGTATACCATTCTCAAATTCATAGAAATGGTCTTATTTTAACTAAATACTAAGACTAAAATTATTATTATAATACTCACAATATTTATATGAAAACATAAATTAGAATATTTATTCCCATAATACATTTTCTTTTTTATTATATGAATATTCTGAATCAAGCTATGACTCTCTTTGTTCAGTCCTCGATTATACATATTCATTTTAATATTAGGTTATCAAACCAATTTTGCTAAAACTATACCCAAATCCATTGTAATGTTTCCATTTATATAATTTTATTTAACTAAAGTATATTCCTAGTTAGTTTCAAACCATGTGTGTAGTTATGCCTCTTTCTCATGAACCATGTAGTGATTGAGTTAGTACACAAACATGCACTTTTCATATTTATTAACCCAAGGTACATCTATGCTAAATACTGCATATAGAAAGCAATGTTTTTATAAAAAATAATTATATTGAATTAATAAAATTAAATAGTTATACTTTATTTAGTTATATTCATTATAATAATGATGGGTAATTTTTCATTCAAAAATAATAAAGGATTTATTATTAACCAGATAAGGTTATAATGAATTATATAGTTTCATTTAAAAGTTGATTTTAAAATTATAGAAAATTAATTTCAAAAAATTGAAATCATATTTTATTTCTTATTGTTAAAATTTTCTTGCAATGAATTTTTGATTTTTTTTTCAAATGTTTGATTTTTCAATAAACAGTGAACAATTCTGATTATTATTGAAAACTATATTTTATGTTTGGTATTTATGTAGTCACATTATATTTTTTATAATTTTTAAAATATAATTATATTATTGTTATTGAAAATAATACTATACAAGTTATTTTAATCAAAATAATACTTGAATATGGTCTTAAAAATTACACTAAAAAGGGAATTTCCCTTAAAATAGTTTTTATCACTTTTTATGGGTTCAATTTTAAATTATATTCTTGAAATTTAAAAAATTTAAAATGATAAAATGTATTCCATATTACTAATATAAATAATTAATATTATTTAATATGGATTATGTTTTTTAATTATAATAAAGAGAAAAAAAGTAAGAAATATCATGATTATGTTTAAAACTATATTACTGGGAGTCAAACTAAAGTTATAGGGGAATAATCTCCAAAACATTAGTCTAAATACTATTTTATTAACATATTTAGAACCTATATCATCCCATATTTAGGAGTGTTCCATTTTTTATCCATTTTTCCTGATTTAGTCATCATTATATTTTAATCTTTTTAGAAATTCGATGTGTGTCCTCTCTCGCACATATAAAATGGGTCCCCTCCCCTTTCCTCTCAACGCATCAAGAACCAGTTAGTTTTAAAAATCCCTAAAAAATGAATTCTCAAAATTAAACACCATTTCATAGAGTCCCTATATTTGTTATAAAACCAACATTGTATGTCTTTAGGTATAAACATAAAGTTGTTGTCCAAAGAAGTGGTATAGATATTTATTGATATTTTTTATATATTCTTCAATCACTATAAAATATTCAACAAAAATTAAGAAATAATAAAATCTATTTATTAAAAGTTTTAAGATGTTTTAATGTAAATGTAAGAACCTATATACATCTCATTATTCCATCAAATAATAAATGAAACCATCATTTGTGTTTATAGAGGACTACAACCTCACAAAACTATATTATACTTTTTCCATCACTACAACTCATGTATGGTTATAATGACATGATTAATTTTCTATTTGATATTTAAAACAAATTTATTGTTATGGAAATATAATATATCATATATTTTTATATTCCATCCATTTAATAATGATAATGTTATCTTTATGCATGTGTGGATTACAACCTATACTAAGTAATGTGATTCGTTTTTTGAAGACAAACTAACATTGATTCTATAGATATGTTTATTTAAAGATATAATTTCATATTTATGATATAAAAAAATTTATATAAATGTAAAATAACACATACCTTATTTCCCTCACTGTCATTGAATATCAAAAATGTTACTCAAGCATATGTACAACAAACGGTCTCCATGATTGTAACATAATTAATTTTTCATAATCATCATTCTTGGATGATTTTAAAAATATAATTTATTTTTAAAATAATAAATATTTCATTATTATTATTCTAAATATTATTGAATAATTATCACTTTTTCCATAGTCATAGTACAATTGTCATTTTGGAAATATAAGTCGAATATCATCAAAACACTTGACATGACCATAATTTATTATATAATAATATATAGCTTGATAATTAATAATATTAAAGTAATTTAAAATTTTAAAAATTATATTAATATTTTATATAATAAGCAAATGTTAATCATTTACGATGGTACAAAATGTACACGATGTGTTAGACTCATGGTACGGGACACATTACCTTCATAACATATTTTAAAATATTTTAATTATTTATTTTATAAATCATTTTATTTCATTTTCAGTTTTATAAAATTATTTTAATGATGTATTAAATTGGATATAAATGAATAGTTTATTACATTTTATGTCACTTTTTAATTTTATTAAAACATTTTCAGAAACAACATGTTTAGGTATTTTATATACAATGTTTTGATAAAAGAAAAAAGGAATTTTCTATTAAAACATATATGGTATCAACTGTTTTTTTTCCTTTTAAATATCTATTATTTTATTTTTTAATTCCTTTGCACAATTTTATTTTTTCTTTAAATACATACCAACCTTTCTTTTATAATTGTTATTTTATAAAAATGGAATAGTTATTTTGATATCAAAAAATGTATTTATTTATGTGTCAAGAATATTTTTATGACTAAAATGATGGAAATATAAGATTTATTGTGTTATGATTATATTTTTGTTATATTTTATTTTTTATTATTATGGGTTATCCTGATATACTCCTTTAGTGCAAAAAGTATAGGGTAATATTTAACAAATTAGGTTTATCCTAAGAAATTATTTGAATTTAGTAGGTAGGTTATTCTATCTCAAATAGTGATTCAAAGTGTGATATAGAAATAATTTTCTTTGTTACCTAAATTATATGTCTATTATTTATATGAGTTTTATTTTAATATTATGATTTTTCAAGGTATGATTTTGGTAATAATTTAAATTGGAAGGTTGCGTTATTTATAAATTTGGAAATGAATAACATTTTGGAAATGTTTTAATGAGTTTTTATTATTGAAAAAAATATTTATGATTTTAATCATTCCTCTATGATTTCTTATGAACTGTATTATTAAAATATCTTGGAAAATAAATTGGGTTCATGTGTAATAATATTTTTATTTTCAACTCTATTTTTACTTCAAAAGGGAAAAAATTTATGAGTATTCAGGGACAAAGATGTTTTTTTATTTCATTTTTTGTTACCATTAGAAATTATTTTTTGATAATACATTATTTGGAAATTATTTTTTTAGGGTTTTATGGATGAGTATATATAAGGATGAGATAAAGACGAAACTTTTTAAGATAATCCATGAAAGAAAAATGTGATATATCTTATATGTTTTATATTTTGGAAAAAATGGATACTAAATGAAATTATCTAACTTGTACTATAATAATTATTTATATAATTATGATGACCAAATTTTTAATAACTCCAAACCTAATACATAACGTGGCATGCAAGAAAATGAAATAATTTTTAATTGATAATTTTTACATTATTTTTTTAAGAGAGGGTCCTTATAGTTGGTATCAATGGAAAGGGTATGATGATATTATAGGTTAGCATAATGAAAGAACTTACCCTTAAAAGATTATAATTTATGGTCTTCATGATATACAATTTTATGATTACCATATTAATTTATCTAAACTATGTTTGTTCAAAATGGATTTCCACAAATGAAATATGAATGTTGAAGTAGGAAGGTGGTAAGAGGAAAAAATCCTTCCAAATAAGCCACCTATAATGGTTGTAATTGGGATTGAGTAGTATGTTTCTATGATATATATTTTAAAAAGATAATAAAATTATGGGAAATCCATATATGATAGTAACTATATCTACTCTTGATGAAAATGTATATAGTGATTTATTTTATATGACAACACCCTCTAGTATTCAGTGGATCTTCTAACATAGGGATAACTGAGGGAAGGATTAAATCTCTATAATTATGATTCAATGTCAATGGGCTATTCAGATCATGAAAAGGTAACACTTTTTATTTTCCATTTTAAAGGTGAATCTGATCCATTGTGGTTATTTGTTAGGAATTGTATATATTGATAAGAGATTGACTCCATGGAATGTGATAAATTTAATAATATTTTCCTTGAGAAGTATCTTTCTACGGTTGTTAGTTATAGGATTGGAAATAAATTCTAATAATTAATGTACGTGGATGATTCCGTAGATGTCAACAATGAAAACATCACCTTAAATTCATGCTATGAAGCAAATTTATTCTAGATCTTAATATTATAATTAATTAGATTTACATAGGATTAAAACTAATATATCAAATAGATTTTTCATATCTTGAATTTTAATTTTATCAGAAACATGTTTACGATGACTCCATATAGTGTTTTTTATGATTGGGTGCGTGAAAAAAAACAAGCATAAGAATATGACTTTGTTTAACAAGGGAAGAATACATCGAACAAATATAAAGGTATGAAAAACAAGTTTCTAGTTTGTGATAGGTATGGAAAATATAACCTTGTATAATGTATTATTAAAACTGTGAGGATATTCTATTATGGAATGTATGGGAATACAACTCAGGATTATAAATAATATGATTGTGGTAGTAGTAAAACTGATTTTCATAAATAGATTGTGATTTATTAATGTAATGAGACAGTTCATTATATAGATTATAATCTAAAGAAGATTATGAATAGTGATATTATGCAAGACTTTAATTATAAGGGTGTGGATAAATCCTCAGAAACACATTTGGTAGATAATATACCATCACATGAACTTAGAATATGTACATTTAGTTTTTATTTAGATTACACTATTTTCCTGTTAGATTTGAGGTCTATAAATCATTTCATTTGTGAGAAATTTACTATTAAAATTAAAGTCTCACCTCAAGAAATGAATTTGGTACATTTGGTAAAATTACATGGGGTTGTATTAATGAAATAAATGATTATAATTTGTTATGTGTTATAATATATGGAATATTTTCCCTTAAATCCTTGTTTTCATTCCCATTATAGAATTTGATATTATTTTAGGTATGAATTGAGATTCAGTATATCTTTCTCATATAAAATATAGATCCTAATAATTTATACTATAAAATTAGTTTCTGTTTATATATTAGAATGAATTCATAACTTTAACAACATATAAAAATGTAGATAAAATGTTAAAAGAGGGAAAATAGTTTTTTATGATCTTATTGTAGAAAGTAAAGAATGAATTCAGATTAATGAAGTGTTTGTAGTAAAAGAATATTTGGAAAATTTCAAGATGAGTTAATAGGTATACTACATAAATAGGATTTATTGATTACTATTGACATAGTGAATGAATCTAAGACATATTCATAACACCCATTTCCAATGGATCACGTATAACTTATGATATTGAAAGAGTAGTTTCAAGAGTTTCATGATAATGGTTTCATTCATTCTTTTACATCTGAAAAGGGTTTTACAATTTCATTTCTAAAAAATATATTGTTCAATAAGTATTTTCATTTATTATAGTGCAACGAGTATCATTAATATTAATAATAAGTAGCAGTTGCCTCATATTGATGTCTTTCTATATCAACTCCAAGGAGCCTTTTATTTTTCAATGATTGATCTCAATTTCAGGTACCATTAGCTAAAGGTGTAAGAGGATAACATCCCAAATAATGTGTTTTGTTATAGTCATGATATTTTAGAGTTTTTATTTTCCATTTTGGTTGGAGATTCTCAAGATGTTTTCATTGATCATATAAAAAGAGTTTTCTATTAATATTATGATAAATTTGGGGTTCTTCTCATTATTTATAGTTTGGTTTTTTAAAACATTTTATGTGGATAATGAATTACAAAGATAGATGATAATAAAAAACCCATAAAAATTAATTTATATAGAAAATTTATAAATTCTGATTTTCAGTTAGATGATATTTCATTCTTTGGATATATTGTTAATTAATAATGTATAACAAATTTTAAGTCTAAAAATTAAGTGGATGATTAAAGTCGAAGACATAAAAATTCTATTTAGAATTATAGTTTTTTTTGGAATAAATTATTTTAATAATTATTTTTTCAAATCATTTTGGGATTATCTATCCCACTAACCAAGTTAACATGAAATAGAGTTAGGTTTATTTGGACAAAATATATAAGAAATTTTTACATGAATGATAAAGAATTCTAGGGATTGTGTTATTTTTTCCCTTCCGTCCAAAAATGGTGAACATTTTATCTTAATAGATAATTCATCAAAGTAACTAGGTTGTGTTCTACTAAAAAATTATCATATAATTGCATATGATTCAAAATAATTAAAAACTCATGAACAAAATTATCCTACAGAAGGTGATGAACTTGAATCTATAGTATTGTCAATTAGAATTTGGGTACATAATTTATTTGGGGCCAGGTGTGAAATATATATATATTAATATTGAATTTCTTAAATATATATTCAATTAGAAATAATTAATCATGAGGATGATTATATTGATTAAATAAATAAGGGATTGTGAATTGAAAATTCATTATAGTCTTCGTATAGAAAATATAGGAGTATATGGTTGTAATGACCCAAAAAATTATATATAAAATTAGCTACATGTTTTAACTAATCTTAATATAATGTATTATGGTTTTATAAAACACATTAACTTATTTGGTTTCACTATATCCTAACATATTTGAAATTCCTTTAAAAATATTTACCACTAATAATATAGTTTTTGAACAGTGGTCACATGATTTTTATAAATATACAGTTTCAATAAATTCAATCGACCTAGACAAAGGATGTCATGGCCCAACCAGTGGGATGATACCCTATTAAGCTAATTTATTATAGCTTATGTGGGAGATGTAATTAGTGTAATTTTTCCATGACCAATCCCAAGATAAAATCCAACATCTTAAACATAATAGAAACAGTTTTAGAAAGAATTTCAATCAATCCAAGATCATCACCCAACTAATTTTTGCAAAATAACCCCATGAAAGTCTCACCATTGCACAACTTACAAATAGGGAGTTTGATTATGCATTAAATGTTTATGTAACATGATAATAATAATTATAATCTGTATATTTTATTTTCAACATAATAATGTTCATATTTTCATTTTGTTGTAGCTAATTTATAAATGATTTAAATTTTATATAATAAAACCAAAATTTTATTTTTGGGTAATAATAAGATTCATTTAAGAAATATATTTTCATTAATTAATTTATTTTTCAAATATAAATTATTATAATAATATATTTTTATGAAATAGTTTTTTTTCAAATATAAATGATAATATAATTTTTAACAAGTCAAATATAGTTTTTATAAGTGTTAAAACATTGTTACTGTTAATAAATAGTTAGCATTTCTCATGAATTGATGATTATTAAATTAAAAGTAAAAATTCCAATATTTAGAAGATTATTTGGATAAAATATATATTATTTTTGGAATCTAATCATTTATTATCCAACGATGAATTTCTCTTAATTTTCTACGTGAGTCAATCATTTGGGTAAAAGTTAAATACTATATAAATATATAGTGTTTGTTATGAAATCATAATGACCCAAAAGTGATGTAATAATTAATATAATGGGTATCCACAGACAAATACAAGTTTTCCATTTATACTAATATTATTTTATGTACATTTGAAATATTTTATAATGCCATTATGAATCCTCCAAACCATATAATAGATTGTGTGGTTCTAAAATCATTTCATTGTGTGAATGAATTTAATCCACATCCAAAAGGGTAATTTTTTATATGATTGGACCTTGACCATATAAAATAATGAAACCAACCCCAATTTTATAGAAACCATGGTATATTTTGTGGTTTTTGATAATTTATTATAAATATTCCAAAAAATATGTTTGATAAATAATAAATAATTCCCCACTCTTTTCATATATAAACCTACCCAATATCCTATTTATATTCAATAAAAATCCGTGTAGAGTGTCCTTAATATAATATCCCCTCCTTGGAGTCCTCTCAAGGTTCCCCCAATCTCTAATAATTCTTACCCCCAACCCTTTGGATTCATTCTCTCAAGGTAATGGAACTTCACATTCTCTCATTTAATCAAGTTCAATTGTAATGTTATGACATATATTTTCAATTCCTAATTATGGTATACGTATTTCCATTTCACTGTTACTCCCATTGGATGTCAAAATGATGAGATACCCTTTTTCTATCATTAACTAATTTTATAAATTTTTTTGTGACGTCATTAAGCTTCTAAAATTTCACAATGATTTTCCATTCCAAAATAATTATGTAGTGAATACCATACCCATTTCATACTAAGGGCGTTGACCTTTATACACATAAAATTATTTTAATTGGGAATTGCATGTATTTATTCAAAACCCCATGATCATGGAATAGAATATGATTATTAATGAAACCATTTTGTATGATTTTTTTTGCACACATTAGCATAAGAATGGAATGAAAGTGATAGATGAGCCAGAAAATATATAGCACTCCAATGCATTGGGTAATGTTTAGTCTCATGATATTTCATGTTGGGATATATTTTAAACATAATTACCTTATAGAAATTTTCCCGTAATGATGTTTTGGAACATATACTTGACCTATATTTATGATGGAGTGTTTAAATGTTTTTCCACAATTCAAATTTCTTTTAGGATTATCATGCTATATCATGTCTCATTATTCGTGGTTGTGATTATCATCCCTTTTATTGTCTCATAGTCATTACTATTGTATAACACATATTATTTTATTCATGTTATGCCATGTTTATTTCTTTACTAGTATTTATGGATCACCCCTTTCTTATGTATGTCCACAGGTTTACCAATGCTGTTTTTATTTACGAAAATATATTATGAACATGTTAAAGAGGTTTTCAATTAAGATGATAAATTATTTGTTTTAAGTTGTTATGTAATATACCTAATATCCATTGAAAATATACATATTGGTTGTATATTTTTAATTAAGTTTAATCTTATACAATAAAGCATGAACTAGTTTCTAATAAAGAGAAGGGTTTCTATAGATGTAATCAAAAGAAAAGTTTATTTATTTTTTGGAGTATGATTAGAAAACACTAGTGAAATACTTTGGGATAATATGATGAATAAGAAAACATAAATAAATTTTTTCAATTATAAATTATGTGGTTTATCAGTAAAATGCATCCATGTTTGGATACTAAAATTGGATGTGGATCTGTCAGAAATTTACATAAGAGCAAACCATGGAAACACAACGTTGAGATATACTCGACTAGGAACTAGTTCATGAAAATGGGCCTTACATAACGCTTTGGTTGAAAATAATAGGGGATATGCATTGCTATATTCATAATATCATTATAAACCATTATCATGGGAAAAAAATTCTGAGAGGATTATATGTTAGTAAATTGATCATGGATAACATAGATTGAATCCTATAAATTCATTTGTTAAGGAAATACATATAATTTTATTGTTTTTTAATTAATTAATTTTGATTAAAATTTAAGTGTTTTATAGTTGGAAAATAGTCTTCTATATATTTACCTTTATTCTACACAATGTATGGAAATAGGAAGAATTAGGTCCACAACCAGTGTGATGGGAAATGTGGTCACTTACCCAATGAGATTCCCACACAGATGAGGAGAGGAATTATGAACATTATGATGATAATTTATCAAATGAATAATGTCACAAATAGAATCATGTATCAAGAGGACCACCCAAATATCCCCATGATAGAAGAAGATACAATTGAGTACTTTATGAGATAAAGGGTACAAACTTTCAATGGATCACATGATCCCCTAATCATGGAACAATGGATAAATTCCATTTAGAATATCTCTTCATAGTACATTTTTCCGAAAAAAGTGAAGGTTATGCTGGATGATTATCATATGGAAGGAGAAGCTGAACAGTGGTGGAAATTTATCAAGATTAGGAAGCTTGAGGAATATTTCAATGTGATAGAGATAATGGAATTTTGGATAATGTTTTTTGAAAAATATTTTCCTTGAACACTCTCACATAAAATGGAATGATATTTCAATTCCATTAATAGAAATGTTCATGAATATATCTGGTAATGGAAGAAAATGTTCACAAGACATTCACGATACACCTACAGATTTATCATTACCCAAAAATATAAGGATGAATACTTATTTCATGGGATAATACCTATTCTACTAAAATACCTGAAATATTTGACTTTAATAACAATGAGGAAATATTCCGATGTTCCCTCAATGTCAAAAAAAGATATGAAAATATCAATTGTATCATAGTGATAATAAATGGATGTTAGAGTTTAATTTTATAATTCCAATGGAGTAATATAATGGTTCCAAGAAATTTGAACATCCCACATGTCAAAATTAAAGAATGAAAAACCCTAGAAATTGACTAATGGGTGTGAGGAAATGATTTAGGTGTGGGAAGGATGGACACCAAGCTAGAGATAGTCAACAATTGAATCCAATTAATACATTGGTGTAGATTAATTCTCCTCCCAAACATCTTCATGTTTTTCTTTTCTTAAACTTCATGGAATTATGGAACCTATAATACCAATTTATTAATCTAAGTATTTTCATATACAAACAAAAAACTCCCAAGCAACAATGGTGATATTTTTCTATCATAACATCTTGTTCGGGTCCGAAAAACAATGTGGTGATAGATATGATAGTTAGTCATTCAATAATTTCTAATGTACCTTTTGATTGTAGTTTTATGAATTACTTTGTATCATTTAATATTAGAAGAAATATGCAAACACCACTTGAAATAGTGGAAGTTTAGTTATCAGTGAAAAAAGGAAATGGGGAAATTGTTGCTTCCTATGTATATAACTACACCCCCATAAAATTTTTGGGAATAACTTATGATTGAACCTTTTCAAACTTAATATGGTGTAATTTGATGCAATTATGATTATGTATTGGCATTACATGTATAGAGGAAAAACAAATTTTTTCATGAAGGATATCACTCTCCATATCATGAATCGTCCCTTGATTCTATACAACTAAAAGGGGGTGGATAAATATTCTTCATAACCAACATCTCAGGCATGGAAAATACTTCTCTCTGAGGAAAAATATCTAGATCATATTGTATAATCTATAAAAAAGGTCACCCTTGATGACTTGCCCATTTTGTGGGAATATTATTATGTATTTATTGAGTAATTTCCTCATCTTCCCCCTAGATGAGAGGTTGAATTTTTAATCGAGATCATACTCGAGGGGTTACCATTATCCAAGACTCGATGTAGAATGGTTTTGTGGAATAAGAGTTGATGGTGTAAAAACTATTGGAGGATCGCGATAACGGGTTTTTATGCCCAGGTGATTCATCTTGGGGAACACTAGTTAACACTATTAAGAAGAAGGATGGGTCAATTCACCATTTTGTTGAATATCTTGATCTCATTAAAATCAAGATAAAGAGAATGTATCATCTCACATGGATTGATGAGTTTTTTTGTTGAGCTATGTAGAGCACAATACTTATCCAATGTGAATCCATGGTTTGGATATTATCATATAAGGATGAATAATGAGGATATCCCCAAGACTACTTTTCATACATGGTATAGAAACTATGAGTTTCATAGTAATTCCAATAAGACCCACTAACCCACCAACAATATTTATGGACATGATTAATAGTGTATTTAGGGATTACCTCAATAAATTTGTGGTGGTATATATATATATATATATAATTATAATATTCTCCTAAACCAACTTGGAGAATGAGGGGCATCTGAGAATTATGTCAAATACCTTGATAATGAGATTATATTTTCAAAGTATCACAAATGTTTGTTTTGGTTGTAGGAAAAATTATTATTGGGAAATATCTAAATAATAAATGGGATATCTATGGACCTATAAAAAAATTAATTGAAGGATGGTCAAGGGAACAACCTTTGATAGATATCCGTATATTCCATGCTTTAGCTGGTTACTATCATTGATTTGTGATAAATTCCTCAAGATTATCAAACCCTCTATCCAAGATAACTCTGAAGGGTGTCAATATGTCATGGAATAATGAATATAAAGAGATCATCAAAGAGTTAAAAAGGGGTCTTATCACTGCACTTGTGCTCACACTACCCAAAGGTGGAGAACTTTTCATTGATATTCATTGATGCTTTGAATATTGTATTGGGCTATGTGTTAATGCAGAATGGGAACGTGATATCATATACTTCAATGAAGTTGAATGATCTTGACCAAACTACCCAATTCACGATCTAATGTTGGTTGTATTGATCCTCACATTGAAAACATGGTAGCACTATCTCAATTTGAGAGAAGTGAGAAATATGTATTGATTAAGAAATACTAAATTATATATTATCATTGAAAGAGCAGAATATGATCCAATGATGATTGTTAGAGATGATCAAGTACTATGAATACTCAATTCACTAATATCTTTGGAATGAAAAAAATTAGTAGAATCTCTATATAGAAATTATCTTTCAATTCTATCATTGAATGGAATTGAAAGGGATCGAATATTCTTATATTTTGAAAAAATGGACATGGGAATCATAAAATAAAGGAAAATAATAAATTCCCAAAAAATGATTCCTCAACTATTTCTTCTAGAGAAGATAATGGATGATCAAAGATAGGATGATGTAATTTATTAGAATGTGGGAACTATTCAAAAAGGGAAGTCCGTGTAGTTCAATTTAATTGAATAATGTGTTGTTATAATTTGTTCAAGACTATTTGTACCATAAAATCATAAGATTAAGAAGGAATTGTTGGATGATTCACATTGTTTGACATTCTTTATCCATCTAGAGAGCAAAAAGATTCATCATGATATCAGTGATTAATTTTTGTGGGAGATATTGTTTTGTACTTCACGATTTCTTATATGTTATCATGTAAATATGGATAGTAAAAAATCCAATAATATGTTGAAATCATTAGACATACTCACATGGAAATCGGAAAATATCCCCATATACTATGTTACATGTCTTCTACAGACATGAAGATGAAATATTGTTATATGGTTTGTGATGTACCATCTTTTAAAGAATTCTTACTTTGTTACAATTCGATATGACATATATCATGATCAAATTTAAAGGATATACATTATATATGGGTTGATGATTCATGGAACACCACAATCGACTAAATATGATTGAGACCCAAAATATTACTCTATATTCTAGAAGAGTATTCAAAATGGTCAGAATACTGTGCTGAACTTTATCACTAATTATCACCCTCAAACTGATGGAAATTTTGAGTATACTATCCAAAAACTTGAGGATATGTAGAGATCATGTTCAATTGACTTCAAATAAATATGTGAACAAAATACTATTCAGGTCTAGTTATCTTACAATAATAGTTTCCACTCATGCATCCAAATGGATCCCTATAAAGCCCATTATGGGAAGTAGTTCAGAACCCATGCATTTCTAGATGATGTTGGAGAACAAAAACATCTAGGATTGGAGATGGTGAAAAATGTTCAGATCATTTAGCAGAACGTCATGTCTTCTAAGAGTCGATAGAAAAAATATATGATAACAATCATTAATGCGGCCTAGATTATGATTTTGGAAACATGTTTTTCCTCCCAATATCTCAATATAATGAAGACATGATATTTAGGATGAAAGAAAATATTATTCCAAGATACATCGGTCCTTTTGAGATCTTTGATCACAACAAAGAGATGTCATATTGATAAGAACACCCAATTATGCTATCTAATGTAAATTATGTATTAGATGTATCCCATTTAAGGGTGTACATACCTTAACCCTCACATGTACTCGATATAGTGGCAGTACCATTCGAAAATTATGTCTCATATGGGGAGAATCTAGTGAAGATCATTGATCACAGAGACAATGTTCTATAAAAGAATACAATTCTCCTTTTCTCGGTGTTTTTGATAAACCACAATTTTGAATTATTTAAATGGTAACAATAATAGGTGATGAACCAAATTTACCCTCATATATTTTTTTGTGGGAAATCAAAATGTCGAGGGTGAAATTTTTGAATGGGGGAATATTGTAACGACATCGAGTGTTATAAATAAAATTACCAATGTGTGTTAACTAAATGTATTATTAAGTATTATGGTTATATAAAACACATTTACTTATTTGAATTTTTTATATATTATCATATTTAGAAGAAAATTTCTTGTCTTTACCCTTGATAATATTGTTTTTCAACAATGATTACATGATTAGTATAAATTAAGGTTTTCAAAAAGTAAATTGACAGAAAAAAATTAAATGAAGACCTCAACCAGCAAGATTGTACCCTATAAAGTCCAATTATCAGAGTTTATTATCGAGATAGTATCAATGGAGATTTACATTGACTAAGCCCAAGCTGAGATCCAATAACATAATCATGAAGAAAACCATTTACAAGATAAGTTCATTCTCATCAACACCATGACCCAAACCATTTACGTTGACCCACCCCATGAATGTCTCACTATAACGCCCCTTACACATAGAGAGTTTTCAAATTTATTAGAGGGAAATGTATCAACACCATAGTAATGAGAATATATGTATAATGATGTGAAATTTTCATAATATTATTACTAAACTATAAATGATTTTGATTTTATAAAATAAATTTTTTAAATTAGGTAATATGGGAATCCTATTAATGAATTTATTTTCATGAAATAATTAATTTATTAAAAAATAATATTTTTATAATATAATATTGTTAAATAAATTTTATCAAATATAAATGATCATATATTTTTTATAAAGTCAAATATAATTTTTATAAGGGCTTTCAAACATTTGTTTTCAAAACCCCAGTATTACTCAATAAATGATGATTATTATTTTAAAAATGAAAATAAACATATTTTAAAAATTATTTTGATAAAATTAGTATTATTTTTTGAACTAGATTTTTTAAATTGTCCAACAGTTAACATTCCTTAATATTCATAGTCAATCAAATTTTTGGTTACAAATTAAATACTATAGAAATATACATTGTGTATAATGACATCATATTGACCATAATGTGATGTAAAAAATTCTATAATAGGTAATAACTAATAATTTTTTATAGTTACAATAATATGAATTTTTTTTATTTCATTTATTTTATAAATACATTATAAACCCTCCGAAACATATAATATATTTCAGGGTTTTAAAATCCTTTAATTAAGACTATAGATCACATCCACATCAAAAAGGGTATTTAAAAGGTTCAGGCCATTGAAATTAAAAAATAATGAAAACCATCCCTCTTTGGCTGAAACCATGTGAAAAAATTGGATTGTTTGGGGTTTTGGATATTTTATTATAGAGTCTAAAACCTTTATTTGAGAAATGATAAATAATAGCCAACACTTTTCCATTATGAACCCACCCAATATTCCATTTATGACCAATGAAAATCCTTGTATAACATACCGAATATTTTCTCCTCTACCTAGAATTCTCCCAAGGTTCCCCAATCTCTCTTGAATCTCCTCAAAAGCATTTGGAATCATACTCTCATAGTAAGAGATCTTCACCTTCTCTTCTTTGTTCATGTATCTTTATTATGATATATCATTTAGTTCTAATTCTTATAGTTTGGATATATCTATAAACATCCCTATTACATCCCATTTTTGGTTAAAATTATGTGAGAGACCTTTTTAACTCATCATTATATTTTATAAAGTTTTATGAGACGTCATAATTTTGGTGAAATTTCCCAATGATTTTCAATGCCAAAACTATTTCATTGTGAATACCATACCAATTTTCTACCAAGGTTTTTCACCATTATAAAATTATACCTCTTTGAATTGGTGCATTCATGTATATATTGAACCCTCCTTAATAGTTGAATAAAAAATGATTATTAATTAATCCATGTTGTATGATCAATGTTGTACAGTTATGCAAGAGAATGACATGAAATCGATGTGTGTGACCCAATTTATATAGTGGTCTAATGAATTAGGCAATATTTAGTCTTCTGAGACATCATGTTGGGATATAGGGTAAACAATATTACATTATGGGACTTTATCCGTCATGATTTCAAGTAGTTAGCCTAGGACTCTGTTTTTAAGCCAATGTTTTAAGTTGTTTCCACATTTCCCATGTTGCCTTCATGATTATGAAGTTTTTTCATGTGTCATTGTTATTTTTGAGTCTTATTAATAACTTTATGCCCAATTTAAATGCCTATTTTCTAGTATATATTATATTCTTCATTTTTTCATGTTTATTCATATACTAGTCTTTATATCTTTCCCCTTTGTTATGTATATCCCCAGGTCATCCCATGAAAATTTAATTTCGAAGGAATATTATGGACATGCTAAGGAGGTTTTCAATGAAGACGATGTATTCAATGTTTTAAGTCATTATGTAATTTACCTAATTATTAAATACTCTACAACTATTGTTCTTTATAGTTGTATTAATTGTAATCATATATAATAAACATGAAATGATATGTAATAAATAGTAAGGTTGATAGAATATTTTGAGTGAAAAAGACAATTCTACATTAACTATAACACATCTAGAACATGATATTTTGGTAAATGATTTTATGAATATTAGCATTGAACTTTTTCATGCAATAACTCCATCTATTTTTATAGGTGTTAGTGGAATAATCATTTTAAAAAAATAAATGTGATCAGATGGAGACCAATGTTTTATAGGGATAGGTAAAATGTATCAAGAAGGGTAAGATCCAGGAGTTTAATATTTATTAGAAATGTGTTATCATATTTTGAAAGAGGTTTTGTGTTTCATGTTATTCCTAGTTGAAGAAATAAAAATTAAGAGAGACTCGAAGTTCTCCTTTTTTTCATTATGGAGGTAGTGAAAATCATAGATACCATCGATGAAATTTCTAGTTGGAAGGAATCAAGAAGGATATTTAAAATGTCACTATAAAATTTTTGAATTGATGGTATTTTTGATGTCAAATTACAATTAAAAAGGGTATTATTCATCAATTTTATGTTTTATAATAGAAATGGGAAAAATATTTCCTTGGATTTTAGGGGGGGATTACCAAAGGCATCTTGTAGAAATAATTTGAATTTTTTAGATGTTGATTGATAAGTAAATCCAATTTTTTTTTCTTATTTATGATAATATGTATTTGGATAAAAATCTCCTACTAGGAAAAAAATAAAACCCCAATGATTTGTAATTATTAATATAGGTCTAAAAACTATTTTTTAATCCTATACTAATGGTTTGGAGTAGTGTTGACTATTATAGTCTCATTATAGATCTATTACAATAGTTTTGTGAAAATTGTTGTTATAGTTCATATGAAAAACCTACAAAAATAATTTAAAAAAAACATTTGTATTGGTAATTAAAAAATAAAATCGACTTGGTTTTGATCCCAACTCCTCCCATTTATATTCAAAGAAACCAAACTCTTAGTTATTATGTTTTGTGTGAACCCAATTTGATAAAAACATATTTATATTTAAATTAATATTAAATTATTATTTATTTAATTTTATTTGAAAAAAGAATCCAAAAAATATGGATATCACTTAAAATGGTAATCAAAACTCATGGAATAGACCTATACCAACATTTCAAATTTTTTATGGAATAGGTACCATGATTTTTATTAGTTATATAAATGGTTTTAGAAAAAATATATGGATATGGTCATTACAAGGGGCCTATAATAGTTTTTTTCTTCAAAAACCATGGGTATAGGGTATATACAAGGGGATTATACCAATGGTTTTTGAAAAGATTTGGGTATAAGGTCATCAAAAGAGACCTATACCAACTATTTTTTCTAAAAGGTTTGGTATTGCATCTCTATAAGGTACGTTTTCCCATGGTTTTTTCCAAACCATTGGTATTGTCATGTTGATACAACTCCAGTTTCTTGTAGGGATTTACCATATTATTTAAAAGAGTTAATTTGATTATATAGAGTCACTTTATAAAATTTATTTAAATGTGGTCATGGATTACCTCTAATTTTTAGAAGTCACATCAAAAGCCATTCGATACCACGTATAAATTTCATTACGAACATTCACCCTCAATATGATGAATAGATACAGGGAATGACTCTAACGTTGGATGAAATTATATGAGATTATTCAATGGATTTTCAGGGATTTTTTGATCAATATCTATATTTTGTTTAGTATTCTTTTATTATTCTATTCATATGAGTAAATATATTGCGGCTATTGAGAAAATATATGAAATATGATTTCACACTATATCTCATTGGAGAGTTGTAAGTTAAAGGTTTTTTTTAATACTATAATTGGTAGAATAAATTATTTATAATGTGACTATGATTCAGTAGCACATGGAGATAGATTACAGTAAGTAGAGAATTTATGAATATAATAGGAGGAACAATATTTTTTTGATGTTGGTGATCTTGTTTTTCTAGATGATTCTCAATGGAAGAGTGTAATGAATTTTGTTAAAAAGGAAGAGTTATTTCTGTAGTTCATTATAATATATGAAATCATAAAGAATGATGGATCATTTTCCAATCAATTGGCCTTAACTTTGATTTTATCTCTGGTACATAAAATTTTTTAGGTTTTGTTGATATGAAAATATGTGCTGGACACATCTCATGTCTGGAACCATTATATAGTTCATTTATATGAAATAATTTCTTATGGTTAATAGACAACACAAATGTATACTATAAATATAAAATGTATTCAAATAATGTAAATTACTATGTATTGGTTTTTTCTAAATAATATATGGGTGAAATGAAACCTTGGAATCATAAAATGACATGAAAGAAAAATATCCCAATGTGTTTATGTATTGAATAAAAGTATGAGTACATAATTTAAAACTGGGGGAAGGGCTAACAACCTTGGTAATTATATGATAAATCAATTTCATATATTATCAAAATTCATTAATTATATTTTATATAGTTATATTAATTATGATAATATTATGTAATTTTTCATTCAAAGGGAAAAAATATTAATATTTAACTAAATTTGGTCTTCATTCATTATATGGTTTTTTTTTAAAATACTTATTTAAAATTATAAAAATTTAAGTAGATAATTTTTAATTAATTTAAGATTTTAGTTTGCCAAAATTATATTATGGTTATTTTTTTTGAATTTTAAGAAAATATTTTTTTTAATTAATAATGAAAAATATTGAATTATATATAAAACCATCATTTCTATTATTGTATTAATAAATTAAAATTATATTTTTGGTTAGTTTTAATTTTAATTAGTTAATTTTCTAGAACATAGTAAAATAGTGTTTATTTCAATAAATATTATACTTTAATTATATGTAATAATATTTTATACTAAAAAGTCATTCATTAAAAAACTATTTTTATTTATGTTTTGTCGGTATTCCTTAAAAATAAATTATGGGATGAAAATAAAATGAATTAGATCAAATTTATTCAATATTTTTTATTATAAAAATAAATATTTGAAAATATGTTCAATTTATTTTTTCTGAGAATTAATAGTAAAAATAGTAAAAATATGTTATCTTTATTACGTTAAAAACTGGTTTATAAGGGGGTTAAACAAAAGTGACAAGGATTAAAATTATCTTGGAACATTTCTATATATTATTTTATGAAAATATTTACACTATATTTCATATCATGTTTAGGAATGTTTCTTCCTTTATCCATTTTTTATAAGTAATACATTAATATACATTAATCTTTTTCAAACATCCAACTGGGTCATATCCTCCACTTATAAAAGGGAAACCAATATCATGTACTCTTGTAACATGCCAAGTAAATGAAGAATAATACATTTTAATAATTATTAATATTTGTGAATTGATTATTAATTTAACTTTAAAAGGGTTTCTATGTTCGATGGTGTACCCGATATGAAATAATGGGTTTCCTGGAAGTCCTACGTTGCACACAAGGCTAAATCATACTAAAATAATAATAATA
Source organism: Viscum album (assembly GCA_963277665.1). Taxonomy (NCBI): domain Eukaryota; kingdom Viridiplantae; phylum Streptophyta; class Magnoliopsida; order Santalales; family Viscaceae; genus Viscum; species Viscum album. The sequence goes on along the minus strand of OY728141.1, from coordinate 807,292,325 downwards.
TAATATTATTATTTTAAATGGTAGTTAACGCCTATCCATTGTAATGGATGGAATAAACAAAACTAACTACAATATTATTATACTTTTTTGTTAAATGTTTTTACATTTATCCAATAAATGTTAGAGGCTTAATATGGGAATTAATCTTATTTTAAGAATAACATACCTTAAAAGTTGATTTATCTCATTTTGATGGGAAACCCTATTAAAATATTTTTTTTCCACTTTTATAGTTTATATTAGACCAAATAAAATTATTAATTAGAATTGGGTGATCAAAATTCACTTTGGGTAAAATTTTTCTATTTTTCTGATAAAATTCAATTTTTGATAAATAGTGAAAAATACTATATTTTAATTCAAAACTGCCGTTTAATAAATATTATTTATATGGTTATAATGTACTTTTAATTTGTTGTAAATGGAAATTAGGTTAATGTTTTACCATTTAATCTAATTTTTGTCATTGGAATTAATTTAACATTGAAATTGGACATAAACACATGTCAATCTTTTGATAGTTAATATTTTAAAAAACACGCTTTTTGTTTTGACGGCGGGAATAAATTTTAAAATAATTGATACCACTTATGTGTTTTGAATTTGAAAAAATATATTTCATATTTGGGATCAGGAGGTCCAAATTGGGTAAATTTCTATCTTTTACTTTTCGTCATTATGAGTATTTACTTCAGTAAAAATTATATTTACCATGGTTAAAGGGTAAATCTGGTAAATATGGTTTAAAGAATATTAATAAAATAACATAAAATTACCCTAAAATGTATCCTAATACTATTTGTTGATACATATCCGACCATCCCAATATTTGGTTCTATTTCTTGACCCCATGGATCTACATGGTAGTGATAATGACACTTTATTTTAATTAACTTAAAGTAAAGACATAAATGACATAATCAAATATCTTTTAGTAAATTACTTTTTACATTGGGTGATATAAGTTATAATTTAGACTATAAATATTCTTTAGAAATCTAAAAATATTTCCAACATCATGGAATTTTTTTATAATTTTTATTCATCATATAAATTAAATGATTTCTGACACAATAATGATGCAGTGTTTATCTCATTAATACATGATTTAAATAAATAAAAGTATAAATACTAATATAATCCAAAACCTATCCAATTCTAATTTTATGACTTTATTTCCACCATGATTCATCTTATCTTTGACTTTAATATGTTTTTTACTTTTAGAAACCGAAAATCATTATAAAATAAAATAATATTTTCACATTTTCCTAAAGAGCCCCTCTTCCCCCTTATAAAAATCCCTCACCTCTTACCCATTATTCGCATCACTAAAGCCCCTTGTCTCATCCACACTCAGAAACATTAAGATTCCTACATCCCTCTATTCCACCTAGAATCTTTACCTTAATAATAAGACACTTCAAGATGTTATTTTGGTTCAAACCAGTGGGAGTTACATGATATAAAGGTGACGTCTTCTCCTTAGTTATTTTGTTTTATTTTACTTCTCCAACCCCTAAACTATTATTATTATTTTCTTTTATAACAACACAAATATCCCAAATATACTAGGATGTCATTATGAGTAGTATTAGAACTACACTTTCACACACCTCCATCTAATGGGTAAAGAACATACTATTTATGTGGATGGAAAACTGACACCTCACGATATGATGATTGTACAATTATCTTCTACCGCCTCACAAGGTGGCCATTATGATGGAACAATATTTATATATGATATATATTATTTTTATGTTATCATTATTATTCTGTATTTTGTATTTATAGCATACCATTATGGTTTCTATTATGGGTAAATATGATAATTTCATTTTAGGATGTGCGGACTACCGCCCCTCAAAGTGATATGACTCGTCAATGCCTTATGTGGGACATATAAAGGATGGAGTTAATTATATTGTATATGATATTATACATGAATTATAATATACTTATGTATCATTATGTTTTAATTCCACTAAATATGTAAAAGAAATGAAAGTAGCATTCAAGCGTACGTACGACTTACCATCTCCATGAACGGTGAATTTCATTTCTTACCATAAAATGTTATATACTGTTATAATTACATATATGAAATTTATATATAAGATATTAATGATATCTAAATCATTATTATCATTCTGGATACATTGAAATTTTTACCACATAGACGACTTGTAAATATAATAAGATCAATTTTTACTCAAGTACCAAATGACGAAAAAAGGACCGTTATTAACATAAATGATTACATAATGTTTATAACATGGAAATATGTGATATAAAAGGAATAATAAAATTAAAATATGTTCTTAAGAAATTATAAATTATCTTTTGTTTATTATTCAGTAGATTAAAGAACGAACAAGTCATGTCGAACATGAGGTAAGAGACATTGTCTCAATCTCCATTCATTGAGGCATATTTTGTTTTATACATGACTTTCTTTTATACGCAGCATAAACACCATTGAAACTTCATTTCATTCAAAGGGAATCTTTTTCTTGGATGTTCTTTACTAAACTCCAAAAAAATAATGTTTCTTTTTAACGTAAGTGGTGACAATGACCTTTCCAACACCGTGAGTATTATTTGATCATTGGATTCCTAAACAAGCCGTAATGTTTTTAAAAGGAAAATAATTACCACATACTCTTTTATGTATTTTGGTATTGAAAATGATTTTTAAAAGGGAATTGTTATGTCAATATATTTAAATGATATATTGTGATGGAAATGTGGAAATGTTATCTTTCCTTTATGTTTGTATTATGTGTTATGAAACTGTTATGGTTTATGAGAATTATTATGTATATGGGTAGTTCGGTGATAAACCTAGGGCGGGTGAGCCCGAGATAACTATCCAATGCATTGGGTAATGTGACAGAGGTAAATATGAATGTTTCTTTAAAGAGATTTAGGGAATATTCTATGATGGAGATTCCAAATGTAACTCCCTATGTAGATGTGATAAATACAATGTATGTATGATATGGACGTCACAAGGTACCTTCATGTTTTTTGTTTACAATGTAAATATTATGATTTCAGGATGTATGTTAAAGAGATTATGTTATGTATTTATTGATTATGTAATGTTTTATTATTTATTTATAACCCTTACTGATCTTTTTAGGCTCATCCCATGTTTTGAAATTTTTTTCACATGACATAAAGATGAATAGGGTCAAGGATGCGATCAAGCAAAAGTCATGCTATCTAAAATATGTGACTAGACATGAACATTTTTTTCAATAGTTTTTATTTTATGAAAAAAATGGAAACTATGTAGAAGTTTATACTTTGTAATTTTTAAGATGTGATGTAATAGTTATGGTCTAATTCACTAAAACTATAAACCTGAAAAGATCTTTAATGTGAATTATTCTTTTAAATCAAGATTATGTAATGATTATTGTCAGGTCCTTATATCTCTACACACAATAGGATACTTTTTTTGGGAAAATACCAACCCAAATCCCTTCATTACATCCATTAACACAGCCTAGAGTCATATTTGTGATTATAAAACTAACCATGGATGGCCTTAGGTATAAACTAAAAGAGGTTGTGTGAATAATAGTATGAATTTTTAACCGAGAATTTATGTTTAATTTATCCTTCTACATCCATAAAATAATCTTAAAACCTGGTAAAATTTTATAAATATATATATTATATATAATTATTTGTATTATTTTTATTGAATAACATATATCCATCCCCTTCATTCATTGAATGGTAAATGTATCCATCATGCATGTGTCTTGTAGACTACCACCCTGTGAACGGTTGTAAATTTTTTTGGTTATCACATTTCAAATATTGTTATATTGGATGATTTAATGTATATATATGACATTAATGATATATTTACAATTTTGGAAATATAATATTTCATCAAATTTATTATCATTCCATTGAATGAAAAATGATAACATTATTCATGTTTCTGTGTTTATTACCACTACACTAAAGCGATTCCATTCATTTTTCATGAGCACATCACATAGATTATATGTATATATGTGATTATTTAAATAATTAATATTTTATTTATAAACGAATCCAAATTATATAAATATAATATTTTACATACATTATTTCCCTCATGATATTTGAAAAATAAAAGCATTACCCAGGCGTACGTACAACATGCTGCCTCTATGACTGTAACATAATTCATTTTTCATCTTCGTCATTCATAGTTGGATTTAAATGTACAATTTATAAATAAAAATTGTTATTATGTTATTATTATTGTCATGAACCATCCCCCGGGGCATGTGTCGTGACTACCCGAAGACCACCTTCCATAGGTCAGGGGCTGGAGACCAGCGCCAAAGGCGTAATTCCCTAAAAGTGGGAAGGCATTTCCTTTACAATCTATAAACACACACACAAGAAAGCAAACAGATGGATACAAAACACTAAGTACACTGTATAAAAAAAGAGTAATGAAAGTAAAAGGGTCTAGAATACAAGCCCAACTGGAATGTACAACTACAACTGTGATACAATACAACTGACGAAAGGGAATGTCAACTGCTGGGTCATCATTCGAGGTTATTACCTGATGGGTAGGTACAAATCGCCTCCTCCACACTCCTCATCCTTCAGTCTCCTCCACGTACCTACTCATCCTAAGGTCCACCTCTGAGGTACCGTCTAAACCAGGTACTCTCATCCTCAGTCATCCCTTTCCGTCCTCTGCACCAAACACAACGAAGTGTGGGCATATCCCGTGTAGGGGTGAGTATAAAGATACTCACTAGGGACCTCGAGATCGTCTCGGTCTCAAAAAACCAATCAACGATAAAAAAAAAATTATGAAAATCCACATATGACATTACTTAGGTATATGTCTATACATATACCTAAGTTATCATGTAATCCATCTCATTCATGAGGAAAAACACAGAGGAACTGAATCATCTCATACCGGGATTTCTTCTAGGGTAGTAGTAACAAGTATCATTCTGAACCCTCAAATTCTAGAGAACTCCTTCTCAATTGAGTACAATGGGCATGTCATGTCACACAGAGGGTCTTCCCACTATCCTTGGACTACTGAGGTAATATTCCTGTCGAGTACCGTGGGTCTGCCATGTCACACAGAGGCACTCCCCACCATGGGTCTGCTGCGTCACACAGAGGTGTTCCCCCTCATGGCCGACAAAGGTACTTCTCCCATCAAGTAATGTGGATCTGCCATGTCACCAAGGTGCTCCCAATGTGGGTCTCCCGAGTCACCAAGGCGCTTCCCACTGGGCTAGTCAGGTCACTCCTAGTCGAAACGGTTGGCAGTCGTCAGGTCTCAACCAACTACTATGTTCTCATACAGTGCTTCCTCATTCCGGGAGGATATGCTCCACTAGCTACTGGTTGATACTCCAACTATCACGAAGTCCCATGAAAAAGTATATCAAAGGACTGCCACATCATAGATATCTCAACGTAATAGACGACGTGTTAATCAGACGCCCAGTATGTGAGTTGTTAGCCACTTAGTCTTGGGGAACGGTTGGATTCATGATCGATCTAACCTGACTATTCACCATCTCAATACAAAACTCTGCGGAAATATACTGAAAGGTATCGAATCGCTCCAGGATTCCCAATGCCACTAACAGTTCATCAAATGGATATATGCTGCTAAAGATATTGAAAAAGAAAAGTAAAAGGTGTCGTAGTGGGCTCGGGTCCGGTCTGACCCGGTCGAACCGACCGAGCCCGACCCGACTTGGGCCGACCCATCTTGGGCCGACCCAGCTCGGGCTGACTCGGCTCGGGTCAAGCTGGCGTGACCCTTTGGGTCTTGCCTCGTCTTGTAGTGTGGTCTAGCCGATGAGGGCCGCGAGGGTGGCATACCAGCCACGAGGGCGCGAACCGGCCTCGAGGGTGCGAACTGGCCGCAGGTTGGCGGTCCGGCCGTGGATCGGTAGACCGGCAGTGGTTCAGTGGTGGTTCAGTCAAGAGGTTAGAGCAGACAGGCTCTGTGGAATGGCTAGGATCGGACAGAGGAATGGCTGGGAAAATGAAAACGTGACTCGGCTTGGACAATAGTGTGGTCAGCTTGGCGGCACGGCTCAGCTCGGATGGTGGCGTGACTCGACAGAAGACGACATGACTCAGTGGACGACATCATGGCTCAGTAGATGATAGTGTGGCTCGGCTTGGAGGTCTGCGCTACTCGGCGGACGGCGACACGACTCGGTGGACGACGGTGCAGCTCGACGGACGGTGGTGTGGCTCGACTCAGACGGCGTTGCGGCTCGGTAGATGGAAGCGTGACTCGTCGGACGGTGGTGAGGCTCATCGGAAGGTGGCACCACTCAGCACGGACAGCGGCGTGGTTCGGAGGATGGTGGGGCAGATCAGCTCAGATGGAGGGTAGGCTTGATGGATGGCGGCGCGACTCATCTCAGACAGCGGGTCATCCGGGGTGGCGTGGCGAGGCCGTGGGCCGACCATGGCGGTGCTGTGAGGCCATGGGTAGTGGTGTTGTTTCCTCCATCGTCTTTGGTGCCTTCCTCCATTTCATAGAATACACCAATGAAAAACGGTGGAGGGGTCTGATCGTGTTTTTTTGGCCCACACCATCCGTGTTTAGAGTGGGAGAAAGTGATCACAACGAATGAAGCATGAATGTGAAACCATAATCTTCTACAATGTTTGTTCCCAACCCGGAAAAAAAGAAGGGAGTGTATGGAATTTATTATCACGCAAATAAACCCCTACCTCAATGACTTGTTTTCAATGGAAAAATTTGTAGTATAGTCAACGATTCATCATAGATGAAGACTTCGAACATCAGATGATGTCCTGAGGAAGAAGCTCGAAGTCGAGGTCAGCGTTATTTGTCGATAGAGCATTCTTTGTGGATGAACACGTTCTTCATTGGAGAGTTTTCTCCCACCAAGAGCTCTCTATCCTTTTCCAATGGATGTTCTAAAAATAATAACCCACCAAAATAAAAGAGTTATCCAATATAATAGAAAGTGTTTCCCCAATTAAATCGTTCACACAATTCTAATTGGATTAATTAAATTAGATCAATTAAATGGTGTGTTGGAATAATTTAGTGGGGTAAGGTTTGGAAAAATAATGTGGAGGAATCTCAAGACCCTCCTCTACATTAATGAGGGTGTTGAAGTGGTTTCCTGGCATTTATGAGGGATTTGAGAGGTTTAGGTCTCGGGTGGTCCCCACCACCCTAACCACTCATGGTAGGATGGGTTCTGGTGGACCCCACCACTATAACCTCTCACGAGAGGTTATGGTCTTATAGTCCCCCCACCTCAACTTCTACTTGGAGGTTTTAACAAACAAAATAAGATAAAACGTGTGTTTATTTTATTTTATTTTTTCCACGGAAAACCCCAAAACGAACTTTCACCGTCAACCAACTATCGTCGAAGTGAAATTCTTCTTAAGTGTAAACTAGCACTGTGAGTTCAACGGTTCCCTCAGATTTCAATTCCGAGCACCGGTTCAAAATTTTGAAAAACCAACTTGCACGTTTACTGAACATAACTGAAAAAAAGTTCAATAATTCATTCAATGCACTCCAGGCCTCAGAACCACGAGCCGTCCATTTTTACGGAGTCATAAAATGCCAATTTATTTACTAAAAATTTACATGGAAATTCTAGGTCATTACATCCTGCCCACCTCAGGCATTACATCTTCGTAAGCCATAACTCAAACTAAGGGAATAAGTGGCATTTCTAAACAAGCATCTGAGCCTCCCGCCCCCATGTGCTCTCTAGGAGGTTCATGTGTAGCTAGTGAAGGCGCACCATAGGTATCGACCATCCAAAAAGGATCTGCTCTTGTCGATCCTCAATATCTACTGGAACCTCCGTAAGATTCGCCCCATCGTCGACATCCAGATCACCATGGTCGATGATGTGAGAAGGGTCGTGCATTAATATCTTTAGCTGGGATACGTGGAAGACATCATCCACCAGTTGAAACTGAGTTGGAAGGGCTAAGAGGTATGCCACCTCACCAACTCTGCTGAGGACCTAAAAAGGTCCGATGAACCTCGGAGAGAACATTCCGCCTTAGCCAAATATCTGGAGACCTTATCGGGGCGAGACCCGTAAAAAGACGTGGTCACCATCCTTGAACTCCAGAGGCCTCCGTACACTATCAAAAAATTAATTCTGCCATCTCTGTGTAGTATTCATCTGTTCTTTGATAATCTGCACCTTGTCTATGGTAGCCCGTACAATCTCTGGTCCCACGAGTGCTGACTCCCCTGGGTCAGTCCAGCAAAAAGGTGATATGTAAGGTTTCTCGTACAATGCCTCGAAAGGTGTCATCCCAATAGTGGAGTGATAACTGTTGTTTTATGTAAACTCCACCAAAGGTATGTTATCATCCCAGCTATGGCCAAAGTTGATGACACAAGCACAGAACATTCCTCGAGGGTCTGAATATTTCACATAGTCTGGCCATCCGTCTGAGGATAGAAGGTGGTGCTCAAATGAAGCTGCTTCCCGAATGCCTCCTGAAACCCCTTCCATAGTCGGGAAGTAAAACGTGGGTCACGATTAGAGACAATCATCTAAGGCAATACATGTATCCATCTAATCTCCTACACATAGAGGCATCCAAAGATTTCTACTGAGCCCTACTCTATGATGGGTAGAAAGTGGGTTGACATGGTGAGTCAATTGACGATCACCCAGATAGAGTAATGTCCCCTTGATATACGTGGATTTCCTAACATGAAGTCCAGTAATATCCCATCCCACATCCACTATGGGACCTCTAAAGGATGAACCGAGCCTACTGGTACCTGATGCTCCGCCATTACTTGCGGTCAAGTGAGGCAACGAGAAACAAACTCTGAAATTTATTTCACAATTCCCAGCCCCCAGTGCTATCATTAGTGATCCTGGTACATCTTCTCCACTCCTACATGTACTGCTAGAGGGGATGTGTGGAACACCATCAAAACATCATCTTAAATTGACACTGGTACCATGGTACGTTCTATGAAGTGGATGACGTGCTCCCCACCCTCAGAAAATCCATTAGGCGCACGTATCGTGAATATCTGAGCACTTCATGTCTCGTAGTTAGTGTCCCCACGTTTCACATCCTTGAATCGCTGAAGAAGTGGGTGAGTGACTGTAATAGACTGAAGAAAAAGTGATCCATCTCTATCCACAAAGGATATCTGCAAAGCGGATAACTGCTTTTTCACCTCGCCTAGTAGCTATGTACCAGACCTCTAGCACAGTGAATGTGCAACAACGTTCCCCTTCCCAGGAGTATATACTATCTCGAAGTCATATTCCTAGTGGATCTCAAGCCAACATCACTATATTAGGTTCATGTCTTTCTGAGATATGATATACCTGAGACTCTTGTGAATAGAGTACACTGTAAAACATTCGCCAATCAGATAGTGCCACCACATCATCAAGGCAAAGACCCCTACTGCTAAATCCAGGTCATGGGTAGTGTAGTTCTACTCATGTTGTCTCATTTATGGAGAACCATATGCGATCACTACTCAATCATGCATCAAGACACATCCAAGACCGGTCCCTGATGCATCACAGTAGACTACGTACCCAACTCCCTCGTCTAGTAGCATAAAGATGGGTGCACAAGTCAGCCTCTACCTCAGCTCCTGAAAACTCTACTAGAATCTCTCTGACCACACGAAGGGTTTCCCCTTCTTCGTCAAGGCTGATTGTGGTGTGGAAACTCTAGATAATTCTAGCACAAACCTCTTATAATATCCAGCCAATCCCAGGAAACTTCGTTCCTCCGGCACACTCCTAGTTGGATCCCAAGTGAGTACCGCCTCAATCTTCGCTAGATATACTGCAACTCCAGCTTCCGATATGACGTGTCCTATAAAGTTAACTTCTCGGATCCAAAATTGGCACTTTGAGAGACTACCATAAAACTAGTGCTCTTGGAGAGTGTCCAGTACTACCAGAAAATAATGGGCATGATCCTCCTCAGTAGTCAAGTAGATCTGAATGTCGTCGATGAAGACCAATACAAAGAGATCAATGTATGGATAATAGACCATGTTCATGGGTCCCATGAACACTGCTGGAGCATTGGTTACACCAAATGTAATAAACAAGAACTCATAGTGGTCGTACCAAGATCTGAAATTCATCTTCTGCACATCCTCTTCTCGAACTCTAAGCTGGTGATAGCCTGATCTGAGGTCAAACATCGAGAACCACCATGCTCCCTTCAGCTTATCAAAGTGGTCGTTAATCCTCAGGAGTGGGTACTTGTTCTTCATGGTCACCTAATTCAGGTGCCGGTAGTTGACAAAAAGCCTCAAGATCCCATCTGCCTTCTTGGCGAATAGAATCGGGGCTTCCCAAGGTGAATCACTGGGCCGAATGAACCACTTCCCCTGAAAGTCCTCAAGCTGTACCCACAGCTCGCGAATCCCAGTTAGAGCCATCTGATACGTTGGTGTAGATATCAGTGTCGTCCCGGGGTACAAGTCAATGTAAAAGCCCATCTCCCTGCGATGATATAGAAATGAGACTTCATCATAGAAAACATTCTTGCACTGGTCCACCACAACAAGATAGCTCATACTCTCCACATAAACTAATATATGTGTATGGCTAGCCAACTAATGAGTAATCAGCAGCACCCTCCTACTGGTAAGTCCATCCTGCACTGCATAGGCTCCCTTCTCAATAGTGAATGAAAAACTAGTCCCATCCATGCAAACACAATCCACTTTGTTCATAATACAGTCAGTATGAGCATGAACTATATATAACCAGTCCATACCCAATATGACATCGTACAGCTTCGACGACGCTACTAGGAGATCATAGCCTAAGTTCTCGCCTCCTAGAGTAATCTCACAATGCAGGAACCTGTGCGTAATCATTTAATCCACTACCACAGGAGTCTCTAGTCATAAGGATCGAGCCAAGGGCTTCATCAGATTCTCCGAGCTCCAAACGAGGGAAGTGGTAATGAAAGAATTACTTGCACCTGTCTCTATAAGTACTATAGCTAAGGTGGAATAGACAATGATCGTACCTTGTATAATCTCTGGAGCACTGTTATCATTGGAATCATCTACCTAGAGCTATTCTCTCCCCTGCCACCTACTCCCTGCAGTCGGGGTGGAACTACTGGTGGTGGTGGCGGTAACACCTCGAATCATCGCCCACAGCCTGCTGCACGACCAGCTCATCTACCACGCCCGTCTACTCCCTATGGACCTCCTTGGTTGAACCTCTGTCTCTGCCTAGGTGGTCCATAAACCATCCACTGATCATTCATATGGTGGGTCGAACTGTCACGAGACATGGGACCCTGCCCACTGCATGCATAACACAGCCCGCTCTTGGCATGATTGGCTCCGCTTGAGTTACCCCACACAAATTATCCTATGTCATGCAGTTGTCCACCTATAGTTCTTGTCCTCTTGGACCTCTGTGACTTCTGTCTACTTCCAGCTGCAATAGACTCTGCTACGTGATGACTGTAGTGGTTCTCACTGCTGATTACTGCTCAACGAGGAAACTCTCCCCCAAGAGGGATCTCTCTAACACCGCTGCATGCGTCGAGATGATGTGCGAGTTCATCAAAGCCCAGATCTCTTACATGGGCCCCTTCTTGATGGTACAGGCCCGGAAAAATGGGTCTCGCACCATATCGGTGGTGTAATGTGAGAGGTCAGTGAAGCCCGCTGAGTACTAAGACATAGTCTTGGTGCCTTGCTGTAGAATAAGTAGCTCTTGTATCTGCACTGTGTGAAGAGTTGTTGGAACATGATCTTGCCGAAACAGGCTCTCGAAGTTTTCCCAGAGAAGAATCCCCTAATCGTGAACCTGAATCATCAAGTTCTAGCATCTTCTAGCTACTTCCTGTAGAAGGCTAGCAGTAAGGATCGCCATGAAATCAGGTGGTGTCCCTACCAATCGAAAAACTCTCACCACTACCTCCAGGAAATCCTCAGCTGCTTGCGGGTCCATTTTCCCCTAATCCTAGGTGGTCTCTAGCGCTGAAACTCGTGAAATGCGCTCAAGTGGTGTGCACCATCTGCTGCTAGGGCTGGTTGCATCAGTGTCCCAATGGGGTATAGTACCACTACTGACTCCACTGGCGCCACTACTGGAAGAGGGTCCTACACCGAGGCCTCGACACTCAGTGGGCTACATGCCCGTATAACTCTTGAAAATCTACTTACTGTCAATGTTGAGGCATCCAGAAAAGAAACAGGTGCGATATTATCAATAAGATATACCTAGTGAGTTGACCTGGTGAGATGACTCAAAGAGTTCACAAAGAAGACTCTTGAAATCACACACACAATTAATGTTTTTGAGCATGGATTTGGATATCAGATGTTAGTGTCTGGGTGTATGGAAACATCATCCAACGCACCAACTTGGGCTCCCCGAACAGAAAACCACACTCATTTCTCTTAACTCCAATGCTTCACAGAAATGAAAGATCTGAGGCCTTTGTTCTGTGGTAGAACCGACTCCTCTGATGCCAATTTGTCATGACCGATCCCCTGGGGCACCTACTCTGACTATGCCAAGACCTCCTTCCACAGGCCAGGGTCTAGAGCCTAGCACCAATGACATAATTCCTTAAAACTGGGAAGGAATTTACTTTACAACTTGTAAACACACATACATGAAATCACCTAGCTGAATATGAAACAATAAGTAAACTGTATAAAAAATGAGTACTAAAAGTAAAACGGGCCAGAATACAAGACCAACTGGAAAGTACAAGTACAACTCTGATACAATACAACTGATGAAAGGTAATTTCAACTGTTGGGTCATCCTCCGAGGTTCCTACCCGAAGGGTAGGTACAGATCGCGTCCTTAGCACTCCTCGTATGTCTGTCTGCTCCGTGTACCTACTCATCGTAAGTTCCACCTATGGGTACTGTCAAGACCGGGTACTCTCATCCATAGTCAACGTTGTACGTCATCTGCACGAAACACAATGATGTGCGGGAATATCCAATGTAGGGGGGAGTATAATGATACAAAGTAGGGACCCCGAGACCATACAGGTCTCACAAAATCCATCAAGGATAAACACAAATAATGATAATCCACTAATAAACTTACTTCGGTATATTCCCATACATAAACCTAAGATATCAAGTAATACTTCTCAACCATGAGAAAAAACACAGTGGAAATAACTTAGCTCGTACTAGGATTTATTCTAGGGTAGTCGTAACAAGAATCATTCTAAACCCTCGGTTGCGGGAAAACTCCTCCTCTATCGAGTACAGTGGGTCTACCGTGTCACATAGAGGTTCCTCCCACTAACCATAGACTAATTAGGTACTCCTCCTATCATGTACCATGGGTATGCCACGTCACACAAATGTAGTCTCCACCGTGTGTCTGCCGCGTCACACAGAGGCGCTCCCTCTTGTGGCATGCTGAGGAATTCCTCGTGTCGAGTTCTGTGGGTCTACCGTGTCACCAAGGCCCTCCCCACTATGTGTCTTCCATGTCACCAAGGTTCTTCCCACTAGTCTAGTTGAGTCACTCCATGTTGAAACAATCACCAGTCTTCAAGTCTCAACAAGCTACTAGGTTCCCGTACAATGCACACTCATCATCGAGAGGATCTGCTCCACAAGCTACAGGTCAATACTCCAACTATAATTAAGTCCCAAGAAGAAGTATCTCAGAGGTCTTCTACCTCATAGGAATCTCAACGTATTAGACGACGCGTCAATCAGACACCTGGTCTGTGAGTTATTAGCCTTTTAGTCTCAGCGGCCTGGTTGGATTCGTGCACGATCCAACCTGGCTATTCCCCATCTCAATCCAAAACTCTGTGTAAATATACTTAAAGGGACCATATCAATCCACGATTTCCAATTCCACTTATGTTTGGTCAAAAGGACATCCTGTGGCAAAGATATGGCCAAAATAAAGTAAAAGGAGTTGAAGTGGGCCCTGGTCTGGTCCGACCCGGTCAGACTAACCTGTCCCGCATTGTGGCCCTGCCCGTGAGGACTATGATGGAGGCGGACCAGCTGCGAGGGCATGGACCGACTGTGGTTCAGAGGTCCGACAGTAGGTCGACAGACTGGCTGCGGTTCGGCGGTGGTTCAGTCAGAAGAGAGGAGCGTCTTGGCATGGTGGTGTGGCTCGACTCAGAAGGCGGTACGACTTAGCAGACGACAGAGAGACTCGGCTTGGACAATAGCATGGTTCGGCTCGGCTTCGCGACACGACACGACCGATGGCGGCGCGACTCAGCAGACGGAGGCACGACTCCAAAGAGGGCAACGAGGCTCAATAGATAGTGGCGTGGATCGGCTCGGATGGTGGCGTGGGCTCGGACGGTGGCGCGACTCGGCAGAGGATGGAACGGATCGGCAGATGGCGGCAGAGCTTGGTGGATGGAGACATGACTCTGCTTGGATAGCAGTGCGGCTCGGTAGACAACAACTCTGCTCGGTGGATGGTAACGCAACTCGGTGGATGGAAGCGCGACTCGGCGGATGGCAATGCGGCTCGGGAGATGGCAGTGCGGCACGACAGATGGTAGCACAGCTCGGTGGATGGCAGCGTGGTTCGGAGGATGATGGACAGATCGGCTCGAACAGCTGGTCGGCCGGGGCGGTACAATGAGGCCGCGGGTTAGCCGTTTCGGTGCGGCGATGCCGCAGTTGGTGGAATCGTTGCCTATGTCATCTTCACTTCCTTCCTCTGTTTTTGAGAATACACCATAGGAGAATGAGGGAGGGGTCTGGCAGGGTTTGTTTGGCCCGTACCCTCTGCGTTTAGTGTGGTAGAAAAAGTTCACAAAGAACGAATCATGAACACGAAACCGTAATCTTCTACAATGTTTTTTCCCAACCCACACAAGAAAAGAAGGGAGGGCATGGAACAAAATATCACGCAAATAAAACCCAACCTCAATAGCTTGTTGATGTTGGCGCAAGGATGTAGTATGGTCATCGATTTGTCATATATGAAGATGTCCCATGTCGGATGAAGTCCCGGGGAAGAAGCTTGAAGTCGAGGTCGATGTTCTTCGTTGGCGGAGCATTATTTGTGGAAGAATGTGTTCTTCATTGGAGGGTTTTCTCCCACAAAGAGCTCTCTATCCTTTGCCAACGAATGTTCTCAAAATAAGATCCCACCAAAATAAAAAATATATCCAATATAATAAAAAGTGTTTCCCCAATTTAATATTTGTCACAATTCAAATTGGATTAATTAAATTCGATCAATTAAGTGGTGCATTGGCATAATTAAGTAGGGGAGGGTTGGCACACATAATGTGGAGGAGGCTCAAGAGTATCTTCCACATTAATGAGGGATTTGAAGAGTTTTCCTTACATTTGTGAGGTAGTTGGGAGGTTTAGGTCTCAGGTAGTCCCCACCACCATAACCTCTCATGAGAGGTTAGGTTCGGGTGGTCCCCACAACCATAACCACTCACGGGAGGTTAAGGTCTAGTATTCCCCACACCTCAACATACACTTAGAGGTTTTAACAAAAAAATAAAATAAAATGTGTGTTTATTTTATTTTTTTATTTCCACAAAAAACCCAAAAACTAAATTTCAGCCTCGACCAACTGTCATCAAAGTAAAAGTCTTCTTATGTGAAAACTGGCAATGCGAGTTCAACGGTGCCCTCAGATTTCAATTCTGAGCACCGGTTCAAATGTTAGAAAAACCTGATCGCACATTTACTTAATTTACACGAAAAAAGTTCATAAATTCATTCCAGGCACTCTGGGCTTCAAAATCACGCGCCGACAATTTTTTCGGGGTTGTAAAATTCCCATTTAATTAAAAAAATTACCTGGAAATTATGGGTCTTTACAATTATTATTGGATAATTTATTTAAATATTAACTCTTTTAACATATTCAAATTACCAAATTCGTTTTAGATTTGTGACATAAATATCATTATAACAATTGATGTGGACAAAATTGATTATGTAATTATATATAAAATTGTTATGAATAAAATAAATGTAATAGTAACCATAAAATAGCTTCTTAATAGAGTAAGTAATTTTCATTATTTTAATATTCGGTGAGAAAAATAACGTATGGGATTTCTCACACTCTGCGTAAAAGAAAAATTTCCTTAGATACCTTTTTTTAAATATTGAGACAATTTATATATTGAATATTTTTATTCTATGTAAATATTATTCTAATTAAATATTTAATTTTTTTATATGGACATGAATGAAATAAAAATTAAATTTTATTCCACTTTTGACTTTATTTCAATACATTTAAAATAGAATATTTTAATGTATTTTACATGTATTGTTTAAAAAAAAGGAGTGTTCTATTTTAACAAATATGGAGTCATTAGTATTTTGTGACATTATATATATTATTTAATGATTAAATAAATTTAAATGATTCATTTTATATGAAATGAAAACCCCCTTCCCCTTTATTATGGGTATTTTCCAAAGGGTATTTAAGTGTAATAGATATTTCGATATCTAGATATGTTTTTATGTGGGTGTAAATGTAGGAGTATGATATTGGAAATGAACAATTTATTATGTTATGATTACATTTTCATTCTTGTAATTTTGTTTATTATGGTTTATAATGATATATATAATGATTATGGGTGATCCTTGTTTTTCTCATATTGATGGGTGAGCCTGATATATCATCTAAATTCACTGGGTAATGGGAAAAAGATAATCGGTTTGGTTTCTAATAAGAGATTATTTGAATTTTCAATGTTGGTTCTTCTATTGGAAAGTGTAATTTTACAATTTTAATGAGAATTTCATCCCAATTTACCTAATTAATATATATGTTCTCTGTATGGGTTATTTTTTTTAAATTTTATGAATTCAAAAGTTAAGACTTTGAGATTTAGTTTAATGGGCATTTTATGCTACTCCTTATGGAATAAATTTAAAACTTCTTGAGAAAGTTTTTATAATGATTTCACAATTTAAATGATTCATTTATGAGATTTATTATTCCATTAATATTTATTATGAAATTTTTTATAATAATATGTCAGTAGGGAATTATGTTCCTTGATTATAAAATGTTTCTTTTGAGCTCAAATTTTATTTTTTAAAAAGGAAATTGTTTGAGAATTAATAGGTTGAGGAGTTTCTATCTTTTCTATTATATGTCCCTTATTGAGAATATTGTTCTCATACCATGTTTTTAGAAGTTATTAATATGGATTTTGGGATGATTAATGAAAAAAATGAGGTTATAATAAAATATTTGAAGATATTTCATGAAAATAAAACATAACATATCTCAAAAATATTGTGTTGATGAAAATATAAATATTGAGCGAAAATATCCACCGTGTGATGTAATATTTATTTATATAAATTTGATTACATAATGTATGATAACTCAAAAAAATATATAATGGAATAAAAGTAAATGAAATGTTTTTTAAAGAACCGATTCTGTGAATTATTTATGGTGAGGTCCTTATACTACATCCACTTTTTGTATCAAATAGTGAATTTATTTCCAATAGATCCAAACAATATCTACATTACAATAACATCATGATTTTAGATGATAGTTATAATAATTACTAGGGTTTACTCTAAATATTTTTTATAATATTACCTTGAGAAGATAAAATATTTTTTATAACTAGTGTAATGTTTTATATATATGTTTGGAACTTTAAAAATCCTCAAAATATCAATCCTTAATGCCCTTTATAATTTTTAATTTATCTTTAGTCGATAATATTCTAACTTTTAAACTTATCTAAACACTCATATTATATCATCTTAGGATCCCCATACCCACACATCCAAATTTGGTGCTAACAGTAACATACAACTCACATTGGTTTTATCTTAACCATTTATTATGTATTTATTCTAGAATAATATAAAATTTATATTCCAAAGACCTTTATAGATTATGATTTTTTTATACATAAGAAAAAACCTAACTCGTAAAACCCATTTTCATTTTATTAAATAGAAATTTTAGAATATATAAGAATCTTTAAAATTCATAACCACCCTTAAATATATCCCATGAATCCACCACATAATATTCGCTTCTAAAAATCCTTTTGTATTAAATTCATTTATAACCTAGGGAAAATGAATAATAAAAAATGTGTGATGTCAAATTATATATAAGAGTAAAAAACTTATAGAAATCAATGATCATAATATATATAAGATGAGTGTATAGGTATAATCATGATACATAATAAATTTATACCTAATCAATCGGATATCATAAATAATTGTATATGTTTTATCATTAAATAATAGATGAATCAAAATATTATGGGATCATAATCCATGAGTGCATGACATAATCATAAAAATAAGTTATATGGAGTAAATATAAGTATATTGTATCATTATTTGTTTAGCATATCCACCAAGGATATGCCTATAATTTTTAACAATATATAATAACGACCATTTTTTAATTATTGAGAATATCCAAGATGGATTAACATTTAATATACAATCACGTCCATCATGGATCATACTACACTATCTCACAAGATATAAAATGTAACCAATGTGTTGGAGGATTATATAGGACCCCACCCATCATCATACAAATATTTGAGTTAATATAATTTAATGCAGAACTCATGGAAATAAAATGGGATACATATCATTTTTAGGTTGACACTGTTACGTAATATAGTCAAAATTCTCTTATTAATCATAGTATGATATAATCATTAAAAGTAAATGGTTTTCAAAAGTTATTTAGTAACATTCATGGTAAATAATCATTAATCAAGATAAGTCATATGGTATTTACATCATATAGATAGAAGTTATATGGTTAAGTTAATAATTTACCTAATAAACTGATGTATGTCTTCAATGTGAATGTAAAAAATAAATGGATGGAAATTAGTGTGTTATTTTTGATATTTTATTGAAAGAATGTTCATGATTATTCCCCCAAATTTTCATTTTAATGAAGTTATTATAATTAAATGGATAATGAAAAATTTCAACGGAATGATAAATAATAAGATATATATGAATATTTTTAATGAATATATGAAAAATTTATAAATTATTATTATACATGTGATTTTAAAATGCTCAATGTATTTTAGAACATATGGTAAGGATTTATTTTACAATATCATTTCCTTTCCTGATTTTATATGATAAATCCCCATTGATGGATATTTTATGGTTTATAAACATTAAATATAATATATTTTCTTCCCCTTATGTTATTTAGGATTTTTATGTGTTAATACCATTTCCCTTTAATTAGTACATAAAATGATCAAGAAAATGCATTTAAAGAAAATCAATCATTATTTATTTTTAGGATAACAAACATTCTACTCCATATCCATATTCCTCAAAATTATTTTTTCAAATTTTCATTATTATACTAATAATGTTTTATAATTCCTATTTTCAATACCTTTTATATTATTTTAAAAACTATTAAAATGAATTTATTTTATTTTTTTTGAAAAACTAGTCAATTTTTACTTATTATAAAGTTTTAGAAGGAATTTTTTCCTTTAACATGTACAACATGAATTAATTTATTCACCATTATGAATGTACTTCAAATTGATAATTAAATTACAATATTCAATATTATTTTTCAAATAAAATTATTTGGAAAACATTTTGAGAATTCATATTTAAAATTTCATCAAATAAAATGGATATTTTCTCATTATATAAATAAATTGTTTTTATGTTCTTTTGAAGATATATTACAACTCTGTAAACGTCATTTATTGATTGATGTACTTCAATGGGTATATGATCTTATTATACCATTTAATTTCTTTTATTGGATGTTTTATAGAAATGACGATTTACGGATGATTCTATGAAACTCATTTATTTCCTTGGGGTAATTATGTTATGGAAAAACATTAATGAAAACCATTTTTTCCACAGGTTATTCATATTGAAATGATGAGTCTTTTATGCACCTCATTTCATTTCAATTGGTTATGAAAAGATGATATGAAGAGTGTTTTGTAATATTGGGGTGTAGAAACTTATTATCTATCTTATTGGATGGGTGGGTGATGAATTATATATCCATATAATGCATTGGTTAATGATGGATATCTCACAAGATAAAATGTATTGGAATGCGGTGTGAACCCAGTTTAGTAAGGAACTCCATCTAATATGATAGTCATGGGATTGAACCTTGACTAATGGAAACAATGAAATTAGGAGTGGACCCAGTGCACATAAATATCCTGGGTTGTGAGCCTTGGCTAACGAAATGATTTTTAATTCTCATATGTGTGCCAAAAACATATTTATTATCTATATTATGTGTTCTAATGGATCCAAATTATTTATTAATGATTTTTAAACTTATGAATAATTTATTCTTTTATAAAAATGACTTATTCCATTTTTAAAGATCTTTTACAGACATAGTATGACCACTGTACATTTTGATATCATTCTCAAACAAATATGATTATCTTATGATCAATTATGATCATTGACTGATATCTATTATATTAATCCTTGCTAGGAATATAAGTTCACCCATTATTATGATTCATTTATCAATGTTTTTTAAGAATGGTTTTGAGTGGGGTATTTCTAATTTGTGCACAATGTGAGAAGATTGTTGTGGTAGATATTAAAGAAAAATATTTTAAATAGGGTGATTAAGTATCAAGTATTCTTGGAGTCTAAACCTCTACGGTCTATGAGAGTGTTTTAACAAAATGTTTGGAATACTAATAAAAAATGATGTAATATATATGTATTAAATACATGGGTCACCACATTTTTCATTAAATAACAGTTTAGTTAGTCTTCAGGTATTTGGATTAGGGAACATTTTTGAAAACCCTAGGGATAAGTCTTTGTATTGGATAATGTCATAATGATTAGATATTTTTGATATTTGAATGTTTTCATAGAAATATATATACCTATCCAGATATTTGAAATAGTATATAGTTTTTGATTAAATACACTTCATGGTAAGATTTATGAATATGATGGATTGGTTTTTATCTAGAACTTTACAGATTCTTGATGAGTGACCCTATGACCAGTCACCTAGCTATACAATCCATATCGATATGGTTTTGTTAATTCACATTTTATTTATGGACCATTATGATGGATTTTAATTGATTATGACCACGAAGGATATAATTTAAACCTAAGGAATCATATACTGAATGGAAGGATTCTTGATTTATACATCCTATGAATTATGTTTAGGATAATATATTATTATATGTCCTTAAAAATACATAAAATGGGCTCTTTAGATAAAATTTATTTTCATACATTCCTAGAGGTTTTTAGTTTTAGGGTAATAGATAATTAGTGCTTCATCCTAACATAATTAAATATTACAATATTAGGTGGAAACTTGCACTCAGTATCCATTTTTTGAAAATAGAAAACATTTATGAAAGAACACGTTTTTTTAATGAAATATCATCAAAATAATCAAATATCCCACATCATTTACCCAATTAATCCTAAAAATAGAGTGAATTTTTTTTACAAATGTGGAAAAATCATAGAAATTTTAGAGTGGGACATATAAAAAGAAATAAAAAACAGGTTAATGTATAAATACACATAATAATTATCATTTTTCAAAATTACTATTGAGCTCAAAAGAACATTTTACTACCCTTGAAATAAACTTCACAATCCAAAGACTATAATAAAACATATTATATGAAATATTAAATAAAAAATAAAACTCATAATATTTTTTTTGTAATATTGAAAAACATATGAAAAAATATTTATAATGTTATTAATTTCATCCTTGAGGAATAACATATACATTCCTTTCAACAAAATCTCACTAGCTTACCTTGTGGAATCATAAGATCTATGAAAAATATTAGAAAATGAAAAAATAAATCATGTAGGTTACATGGTACATAATTTCTAAATCACTCTTAAAATCACTCTTACATATGGAATAACGTACCAAATAAATTCTAATAATGTGTTAAGATAAACCAATGTGGATAACTATACCACTCTACCCATTGCATTAGAGAGATATATTGGGGGGACCCATCATCATGAACTATATTTGGATCATCTATCATCATGAGCTATATCAGACTCAACTGTCAACATAAATAATTACCATGAACCATAACATATTCATTATGAATTAAATATTTAATTTCCATCATCGTACACATAATAATATTTGTTCCACCAATAAGAAAAATATTTCTCATTGTCAAAATATCCATTCCATTTAAATCATGTTTTGAAAATACTCAGAATAAAAGGAATAATTTTGTATTTATTAAAATATGAAATGTTTTAAAGAAAGATAAAATTTAAATAATGTTAATTCCATAAAAAAAACACTGTTTTTTAGTATATGTTAAAATTAAACAATCAATGTTACAATCAATCAATACATTCCATAAAAAATAAATAAAATCATTACTTTTAAAAACTAATGAAATAATGAAGAATGTAAAAATAAATTTCGTTTATAATTCATTTAGGCCCATATGAAGACTTAAAAAAATAATATTAAGAATATAGTCATATAAGAAATAGATTTATAAAAGAAATATTTAAAAAAAATTAAAATGAGGTTATAAGGAAAAGTGCACCTAACCTCTAGTCTTACTCTTAGTATACCTTATTTATCTTCTAGAATACTAAGAATATGTTAATTATTTGTTTTATTAAGAAACATTTTCAACTTTATTATACATTTTATTTTATTTATTACAATTTCATATACAATTACTTAATCTATTAAGATCATGTCATAGGTTTTGATGATATTCCACTCTTATGTATGAATGGAATTTTGTATATGACTATTGTCAAAGAGTTCATTATTCTACCATATAAAAAAATCCTGAAATAATTATTATTTTTATAAAAAAAATTATTTTAAAAACAATAATTAAATGTGATTATGATAAATTTATTATGTTACAATCATGGAGACAGTAGGTCATATGTGCGGATGAGTAACATTTTCATTTTTAAACGACGATGGTTGACATAAGGTAGTCATTATTTTTTCTGTATTAATATATATAAATATATATAAATATCATGTTATTACATTAAATAACTTATATATACTATCCTTCTCATGTGGTGATGAAAAATAAATCATTTCGTTTTGTGGAAGTGGTAATCTATACATACGAACGAACAACTTTATAAATTTTCAATGGATGGAAAGGTAAAAAATTATATGAAAATTTTTTATTTATAATGGTAAATATTTCATAAATAACATAAATTTAAATTAAATACATCATTATAACCATCCATGATAGGAGGTGATGAAAAACAAGTTATATCGGTTCGCGAGGCGGTGGTCCAATGTACAAATGAACTATGATATAATATCATATTTGAAAGATGTTGATATGTATATAGGATATTAAATTAACATAAAAATATGTTAATATATTTTATATACTCCTTTTGTTAATTCATTATGTTTTAAAAAGATTTTAGATAAGTATAAGTGTAAATAAATAAAAAAACTATTCAATAAAAACTATACACCTTATTTTAGATACCTCTTTAGGATTGTACCAAAACCCTTCTGAAGAAGGTTTTATATTAAATAATAAGACTCTAAGACATGTGTAATTATTTATGTAATGTTTTTGGTAAGATATTATCAAAAATAAAAGACTATTGAATTGTGGGTAGGGGATGATAGGGGGTGTCTTTTTATAAGTGGGGGAGATGATACACTTGGAATTTTTTGAACGCTTAAATTATATAAATGTATTAATAAAATAAAATCACTCAAAGAGGGAATATTTAAATATATGAGATTATATGGGGTATAATATAGGCCATAAAATAACATTTTGATTATTTTTTAAATCATTTAAATGCTATTATATTTAGTTTAAATCCCTATTAAACCAAATTTTACCTCAAACATGGTAACATATTTCTAGAGTTTTTTACTATTCATTTACGTCAAAATATTAGTTAACCATATTAAATAATATTTATTACAATGATTATTAACATTGATGAAATATTTATGAATTCAATTCAAATACGCGGACTGATTTAATTTAAAATCAAACCAGTAGAACAAAATAAAAATTACATTTTCATAAAAAATACATTTTTAGTATAATTTTTTATACTAAATTCCTCTATAAATTTCAATGAGAATAACATAATTATATTGTTAATAATATAAGTGATATAATATTACTTTTAAACCCTTTTTTAAGAACATTAACATTTTAAATTATTGAAATGATAATATAGTTTTCAATAAAAATCAATATTTTCACAATTCCTTTAAAAATCCAACATGTCAAAAATTCTCAAAAAATAATATAATTATAATATTAACATTTGTAATTAAAATATTATTTTAATTTTTCTTAAAAAAATCTCTAATTTTAAAATCATGATTATAAATAAAACCACATAATCCTTGAAATCCAAATTCAATTATGAAAAATGATTTTTCCTTCGGACTAAAAAAATACATCATATTATTTTAATGAATATAATTATATAAAACATAATTATTGTATATTAATAATGAATGATGTTGATTTAATTTTAAAATTACATGGGTGGTAAAATTCATCCCCCCTTTTGTAAATTCCAACATCCCAATTTTATTTACTATTTAGAAAATGTGGGGATATCATTCCCCTATAGTATTTTTAGATTCCCATGTTTCTTATTAAACAATATAAATTTTATAATAAAGCATAACCTAGTAAAATAATTTATTCCCTGAAACATGCACTCTATAGTAAATTAATATTAGAAGTTTGTCCTCATAATTATATTTTTCATCCTAAATAAATACTTATGGTCTAAAAATATGGGATGCATTAGGCACATATTTTATAAAAAAATAGGAAATACTTCTTGTACCGGAGATAAACATTGTTTAAAGGAAACTATATATGAAAATTATCCACTATTATCTATAATTTCTTATGGATCTATACAACATGGACATAAAATTACATTTAATAAAAATGAAGAACACTTTTCTAAATAGATAGTTTAAAAAACATGATCACCCATCATGAAAGAATGATCTTTGGTCTGGTTATCTATATAACTTCTATATGTTCTATGATCCATCCCCATGTGATACTAATTCATATTCTTCTTTTCGACCATTTCCTTGAAAAATTATATTACAAATAATTTTCATTCCCTAATTTCTTGTTAACAAGCTAGAGTCTGGCACACCATTCTATGTAATGTCTCAAAAGGTGTCATATGTGTATTGGAATGAACATTATTATTTTTGGAAAAATCAACTACTGAATGATGTGGATCAAATAATACCTAGTAATCAATGTAAGAATATATTAATATTTTCTCATATGGTATAAATATTTCACTTTGATTTTCTATTTGATTGAGTGTGAAAAGTTGTATAGAACATCAATTCAATACCCATGGCTTCTCATGGCCTTTCCCAAAATTATTAGTAAACCTATGATTACAACAGGAAATAATAAAAATAGGAAATTCGGGGAAATTGAATATATTCTAATGTTACATTTGAGAGAGCTGATCTAAAGTCATAATATCTCAAAGGGAATATAATGAACATATTTTTTTAATCAATCCTAATTATCCATATCATACAATTACCTCGAGATGTATTATTTAATCCCATAATGAAATCTATGGACATATATTCACCCATTTCCATTATAGAACTTTTAAACTGAAGAAACACCACCTTTGGAAATTTATTTATGGATTTAACAAATTTAAATGTAAAATATTTCATTATAATATTATCCATATCATTCATTATTACATATAATTAAAACATTTCTCGATTGTCTGTATAATTTTTTTTACTTCTATTATGAATAAAAAATATCAACCAATGATCCTCAATCAATAGTTCTTAATTTAATTATGGGTCATAAAAACAAATAACATTTTTTTATGAATCTACAAAAATTTGTTTGTCAATATTAAATTCAGGAAACCAACATTTCTTAAAAAATTTATCATTTTCCTATAAAACAATTAATTTCTTATAAATTTTTTTAATCATGTCTATCAATGATGAATGTTATCAAACAAAAATAAAAATAGAGAGATTTATTACATGCACAAGTTATAATCCACCATTTATCAAATAATTTAATAAAGGATAATGTTCCATAGGTAGCATAAATAATGAGGTGTTATATTTATAGATTAATTCATTAGTTACTTTATTTTCCATTCCGAGATGGTAATGAATTTAGTAGTCATAATATTTTATATGATAAATTCTTTTCCTTGGTCTCATGTTCAAATTTCTTTGACTAAATATATAATTTTATATTTTTTATTAGTATATATTTTACACATTACTTCGTATAAATGACCTCTCTCAATTTTTAATGCAAGGACTATAGTTGTAAGTTCATGGTCATGTATATTATAACTATTCTCATGATGTTATAATTTACGTTTAATATAAAAAATTATAGAAAAATTATGAATTAAAATTTAACCTAGTTCATTCAATGAAATATCATTATGGAAAAAAATTACCAATTCTTTTTAATAGAACCAAAATTGGAGCAATCACTAATATTCATTTATATTAATGGAAATATTCATTTCATTCATTATTCTTGATGAACCTATCGACTCTTCATGTGAAAATGGTCAATTTGATAGGGAACCATGAACTTTAAAAAAAAATTAGTAATATCCTATAAATCCATGAAATCTAAAAAACTCTACAATATTTTTTGGCCCTTACCATTTATAAACCACATTAATTTTTTTTTGAAAAATAGTTATTCAATCATAAATTATGATATGGAAAAGGAATAAAATATCTTATAAAAAATATCATTTTCTAAATTTCCAATATAACATCATTTCATTCAATATTTTCAAAGCATTACTTATATATTTTTCAGGATCCTCATAAAATTTTCAATAAACCGAAATATCATCAACAAAACAACCATATATTTATCCAAGTAATTGTGGAAAACAATATTCATAAGATCCATGTATTTGGTTGGATAATATTTCATCTTAAATGGAATAATGAAAATATAACAATTCCAACACCATGTAAAAAAATCAATCTTTGGGATTTCAACTTTATTCATCTTCAAATGATATTACCATGACCTAGGATCAACTTTTGGAAAATAATAAGATCCCTATAGTTGATCAAAAATTTCATCAATATGAGGAAACATTTAATTATTCATAATAATGATGTTATTCAATGATTTATAATCAATTAAAATCCTCATATAACCATATTATTTTTAACAAAAAAATAAGATCACCCCATAGTAATATTTTACGAATAATGAAAAAAATATCAAGGAACTCCTAAAATAGATTTATCAATTCTAGAAGTTCTACAGGAGATACTAGATTAGTGGATTTTCAAATTATTTTAGCATCAGATTGTAATTTCAAAAAATATATTTTTATAATATATTCATTAAAAACCATCACATTATTAATATGAACATTTTCCCGGTTTTAAATAACACGATCAATTATATATATTTTCATATTTAAATATTTTATTTTCTTTTTGATATGTTATCAAAGGTATGAATTGATTCATATATGAAAAAATATACTCATTTAATAAAATAGCTTCTTTGGCTATGAAATATATATTTTCATGATGAAAAAGAAATCTATTCCTTACCTAGCATAACATTAAAATTTAATAATGGAAATAAAAACATTATTTTGATTGAAAAAACTTCAATAGATGATTATTTCAATGTCTTTGAAAATTAATGTTTATATAATACTATTCCCATGTGTTTTTAACAAATTTTTAGACATTATTTCATGAGGTGAAATATTTATTTTACCAATAAATTAAATAAAAGAAAGAATTTTTTGACCCCAATGAAAATAAATAATTAGTATAATCTTGAAAAATAAGTTATGCACCTATTATAACTTTGTTTGATGGACCAACTTCTTCTGAATTAGTTACAAAGGATTTCATTATACCCTTATTCATATATTCTTGCTGTTTCTGATGATTCATGCTCTTCTTCAGAAATGAATCGTCCTAATAACCCATTATTTTGAATTTAAAACAAAATACATCATACATTTCAGAATTAGTTTTAACATTACCATCATCATTCTCTTTTCAATCCTTAACCATAGTACAAAAAAATACTATATTGGAAAAAATTCCTAGATTACTTAAAGAATTAAATATTTAGATTTTTATGACACCTATTAAAAACTAAATTTTTTATTTTCTTACATTAATATTTATTTAACGGATTCCCTCAATTTTCAGAAAACATGTACCTTCTTTTGTCATTGTTCTCAAGGTACATGGGGCCATAATAAAAATCAATTTATACATTATCATAATAGAAAACAAGTTTCTAATTTAATATTTATTTACGAGAGTCCAAATATCTCTAGTATCATGAATTTAAAATGGGGTAAAACTTATTCATTTTTTCTATAAAAAAACATTGATACAATTCAGCATGTAATTTCCAAATCACGTGATGTTTTCTTCATAGAAAACTACTGAATCACACTTCTTTTACTTGGAAAAAATAATTTCATATCCATCCTATGTCAAAAAACACTAGAAAAAAATCTAAAATATATATCATTACATGGATTCATAATATTCTATTTATATAGTATTATTAACCATTTTCCACCATTGATCATCTTCATCTTCAAAGAAGGTAAATCGCAAGAGTTTCCATTAAATAACCCATCAATTTTAATTTATTTTTGAGAGATTTATTTTGTCCCTCATCTACCAGAAACTGCAATGATCAACTAAAAGATAGAGGGTTTTGTCTCATAAAATGATCCAATATTAGTATGTTTATCTTTGATAGATCTGGTTTTCCAATGTCATGGATATCAACACAATTTATTACATGTATCAACTAAACCATAAAAAATGATCATTTTGAATTCATACCATTTCATATTTGCTAATTTTGATCCATATTATCCTCCCAGTGCCTTCAAATATCATCATATTTGTTTTCTATACAGAAACCATAAAGAAAAGAAATTGTTTACAATATGAAACATGGAAATGGTCAAATTTTATATCATTTTAAGAATAACATTGAATCTATGTAGGGTAATTTTTTTATATAAATCCAACCTCTAAAATTATCTAAACCATTCCTATGACTCTAACATAGAGGATATGGAGTTAAATAATCTATATGATTGTTTCGTTAGAAAATAATTCATTTTCATTCACTCCAAGAGATATTAATTGTCTGAATTTTAATAGAATTATGTAATCTCATTTATATTAATAAATAGTACAAAAAAATGTGGACACTTCATCCAAGTATCCATTATTTAGAAATAAGAATCATTTAATGTAGAACATGTTTTAATTTCACGAAATATCTTCCTAACTAACTTAATCACCTCATTCTTCTCCCAAATAATCATTTAACCCCTCTGAAAAACATTGTAAAACACAATATATGAAAAAAAATATCACAAAATAATATATAAAAATAATGAATGAAACATGTTAATGTATTAATACACATAATTTTTTACCTTTTTCCAAAATAGTATTTGAACTGAAAATAAAATTTTTTTAACCAAAAACTATTATTCACTCTCAAAATATTTTTATTGAACATTTCATAAGAAATATTATTGGAATAAACAAAAATCATAACGGATCCATTGAAATCATATAAACACATGAAACCTATTTCACAATGTTATATATTTCACAATTAAGAAATAGTTTATATTTTTCATTAACATAATATCATTAGATTACCTTTTGAAATCATAATATTTTTGTAAAAACACATATAATGTGTAGATAATTATTATTTTTAAGTTGAGAAATAATTTCAATTTCAATTTTTTAAAAACTCTTACAAATAAAATATCATACCCAGGTGAATTACAATAATCTCATAGGATACACCTAACTGATTAATTACATCCTTTGACCTAACATGTTGGAGTGCTATTTTGGACTCACTTATCATCACGAGCAATTTTAGTGCTCCCCATCGTAATGAGTATTATCAATCTCACCATTCATGTTAAAAAATTACCCAGAACTATAACTTAATCAGAATAAATAAAAGATTTCATTTTAACCAATAAAACCATTAAAATAATTTTTTCACACATAAGATAAAAATTTTTGATATCGAAATATCTATTCCATTTAAATCACATTTTATAGAACCCAAAACAAAGGTGGGTGGGTTTTCATATTAAAATTATAGAATATTACATTAGTGTCTAGACCCCAAATAGTGGTCATGGCTGTGGTAAATAATTTAGATGTTTTATATGATAACTCATTACATTCAATTTTTCTTTTTCTTCAAAACATTCCATATAGAGAATGTAACACGATTTATTTTGAAAACCTATGAAATAAATTAATAAGATACATAAAATCTCATTTATAATTATTTCAAGTATATATAAATACATAAGTATGATAATTTTATGAATATGGACATGAAAGAAACCTATTTATCAAATAAAAAATTAAAATATTTAAAATGAGTCTTTAAGGTAATATTTCCCCTACCTCATGTCTGACTAGTCACATTCTTTTTTGTCATCCTAGATAATAAAATTATGTTTATTATTTAATTGATTTTGAATATTTTTCAGGTTTATTATTTTTTTTATTTTTTTTATTACCATGATATATACAATTACATAATCAATTAACTTCAAAATATATGTTTTGAAGATATTCGACTCATTTGATCAAAATGACTTTCGTAAAAAGAACTATGGTCAAAGAGTTCATTATTCTATCATCTCCAAAATCAAAATCATAACATAATTGTCATTTTTATTCTGTATTTAAACTTTTAAAACCAACAATAATATATGATTATGAAAAATTAATTTATGTTAAAATCATGGAGATGTAGGTTATACGCATGTGTGAGTAAAATTTAATGTTTTCAATAAATATAATGGATAAAAGGTTAGTTTTTTTATCAATAAGGTTTATTATATAATAAATATTATATTAAATTCTTTAAAAAACTTATATATACCATCTATGTGATATGGTGATGAAAAAATAATCACATTTCTACGTTGAGGTTTTAATGAGCACATGCACATGAATGCTGTTATCATTTTTCAATCGATGGATGGTTATGTAAGTAGATAATTTATTCTTAATAAAAAATGAGGAATATCATATAAATATAATTTATATATTTATATATTAAAAACATAATTATAACCAACTAGGAGAAGAAGTGATGGGAAATGATATACATTTGTTAAAGAGGACGTAACCCACAATACACATGAATAATGGTTTCATTTACAATTTAAACAAACAAGAGATGTATATGTTTTATTATAATAAAATAAAAATAGATTAATATATTAAAGATACTACTTTTATTATTTCATAGTGGTTGAAGAATATTAAAAGGAGGAATAATAATAAATAAAACAAATATTCATTTTTAATAATTATACCTCTTATTTGGTTTTTAACATAGAGATATTTTATGAAGTAAACACTATGTTCGATAATGCACATGATACGCCATAAGGAGCTTAAAAGAACAACTAAATATTAAAATGTTGTCATTAAACTCTAGATTTTAGAGTGTAGGGTATGAAAAAGAATAACTAAATTATAATAATATATTTTATACATGTTTATAAAATTAATTCTTCAGGATCCAATAAATTAAAAATAAACTAAATACCAATCCAACATAATTAATGTTTCACTATGAATAACTATTTTTATGGGCCCAAAGGTAATTTTTATTAATAAATTAAATTAAATATTTTACTGAATTATATTAAAGAAATTTAAATATAATACATTAAATTATTTATAATTAAATTCATTCAAAAGATTTTTTATACATTAGATATGAAAAAAATCCAATTTTACACATAAAAGATTTATTTTTCTAAAAATGCAATTTTACCTCCATTTAAAAGAAGGAATGTTTTAAAACCAAATTTTGATTCATTTATATGTTTTATTAAGTTTAATATATAAAATAATATAATTTTTTAAATATGGAAAATTAATATGTACTTTTCTTTATTTTTTTGATAAGAATCATTTATTGGTGAATATTAAAAAAAATTGTATTTTAATTCAAAACAATTTTTCGTATAATTTATTTACATAGTTAGATTATATTATAAATCGAATTTAATGTATATATAGTTCTATTATACATAAATTAATCTCATTTGGATTATTTTAATCAATTTCACATTATATTTGGTTGAAAAAAATTTCATGATTTTAATCATTTTTACTTAAAAAACAAGTCTTTTCTCCCCATATATTGATTTAATTATAGGAAATTGTATTTATTGAATTTTTAAAAGTTTGTTCCATATTTGGAATTATAATATTCATATCTAATAAAAATTTCCCATTTATTTTTATAAAATATGAATAGAAAACTTAACATTTTTTATTACCATGTGTGAGGGTAAATCAGGTAATTAAGGGTTATAAATTATTATAAATATATTAAAATTACCCAAACACTTGTCCAATATTTTATTGGTTGATTATTTTTCTTCCATAAGAATTATTCTTAAGGGTATCTGTCCCTTTATAACCATTTATAATATAAAATAACCTTTATAATATTTCATTTAATGAAAAACTCAACCTCTTCATTCTTTTGTTTTTAACCTGATAAATATTTTTAATATGGGGGGTACGAAGAGAAAATATATTTGAATATAAACAGTCCTTTGACAGATTAAATATTTATATACTTCATGGTAATTTATTTATATATTTTTACTTATAAAATAATCAAATTTAGGATTTTATAATAACGATGGAAAAATTGTTAAATTATTGGAAATATGAAACAAATGATATTAAATGATTTAAAATTAATCTAATTTGAGGGAATTAATGTCAAAATCAAAATATTAATATTCATTAGATATTTTATTTATGTTCTATAATATTTGGTTCCTTTTTATCTAGTTTTAATGATTTATTAAACATCAAAATAATGAATAGTATAAAAAATTAAAGTTATTGATATTTTAAAATAAATAAAATATTATTAAGTAATATAAAATTACAAAAAAGAATTATTTCCTACAAATAATAGGTATAAGGTTTTTAATTTCATCCCTTAATCATCTATGATTATTTTTTCACTTTACAGTATCTATATTAACCTTGAAATTGTCAAAAAAAAACATGTTTTCACTATAAGAGTTAAAGAGGTTAAATTAGAGATAAAACAAAAAAATTTATTAGAAATATTCAAAACATGTATAATTTTTTATGAATTTATTTTAACCCATAATAATCATATATTCCAAATAAATCATTTTTTATCAATTTGGAATATTAAATTATTTTATATTAATTTAATATTTTGAGTAATTCCAATAGTGCCCCTCTTCTCTCTTATAAAAGAACACATCTTATTATCTTTTTTCCAAACATACAAACCTATTTTATATATTGATGATCTACCCAAATAACATTATATAATACCTCCCCACATTTTAGTTCCCTTACTTTAGGAATAAAACCACCCTAAGTAGTCTTAAGGTGTTAGGAAACGATGTATTTTTAAAGATGATTATAATTTTTTAATCAAGTATTTATTTCTTATTTATTCTACCACTTAATTAAAATTTTAACCAACTATGATAAAATGATAACACTAGTATAATCAATATAATTTTATTTTATTAAATTTTTTTGAAGACTAATATCCATCTCAACTTCCATAAAATGAGAAAATAATTCAACATTTGTGTGTTTAGAAAACTATAACCTCACGAACCGATGTAATTACATTTCTGTCATCATTTACCAATAATATTTATAATATTGTAATAGATTTTATATATGAAATTAATGACATATATTTCATTCTCAAAGATAATATTTCATTTATTTTATTACATTTCCATGAACAAAAAAATGATAATGTCATTTGTACGTACATGTGAATCATCACTTCCACAATGAGATGTTATTTATTTTTCATAACTACAATGCATTAATAATATATAAAAGTAAATTTAATTAATTAATATGGTATTTATGGAGTTATTATAATTAATTACTTATAATATAATAGTAAACCTATTTGGATAAGGATCATTGAAAAATGGAAATGTTACTTATGCTTATATAAGGCTTACTGTCTCCATCATTGTAAAAAAGTTCATTTTTAATTCCATATTTAATAAATGGATTTTAAATAATAATTTTTGAATAAAAATGATAATTATTATGTTATTATTAATATTTATATGATGTAATAATGAATTTTTTTAAAATAGACTTTATACAAGTGTCATTTTGGAACCATGTACTGAATATCATCAAAATGATTGATGTGAATTTAAATAATTATGTAATTGTTATAACATGATAATAAGTTATAAAAAAATAATAATAAACACAAAAAAGGTTTTAAAACATGTAAATAATTATCCAATATCTATTATTTAGTATACTAAAGAATCTATGTGATGATCCAGACTCAATGTAAGGGACTTTTCCACTAAAAATCCAATTTTTTTTGAAAAAGATCAGGATCTAGAAGAATATAGTCCAATATATTTAATGAAAATTCCTATATATTAATCTAAAATTACAATGGGATATTTTTAATTCTATATTTTCTAACAACCTACAATTCCTCATTAATAAGTGATGAGTAATAATAAGAAGAATTAAAGGACAACATCGAACATGTCTCAATGATCACCCTCTTTGACAACGCATTTTCAATGTAATTTGATACCCTGTATGCATGGGAAACCTTATAATTGATTTTTTCAATGACAAGAATTCAAAAAATCTCCTTTGGTAGAACTATTGAAGGTACATTCCTGTTACATGATCTAATAGAATTAACAACCAACTGAGAATGAGATTCAATCCATAAATGACATCTATTATGAAGAACACCATGTTTTATAGCATATATCAAATACCTCATATTAGCCTCATATGCGGTTGAAATTACGAAGTAATTTGAATAACATCCACTCACAAACCCACACTGAGTATGAAGGACCCCACCATATCTGCATGGAAACAGAGCACCAAAGGCAGTTCCATCGAGATTCACCTTATCCCACAAACTTATAGGAGGAATCCAATGAATTAATTTCACACCAATTGGTCTATATTCCCTAACATTAATACCATGAAATTTTACAATATTAAGATCATAGAAACAATTATTAATGAAACCTATTTTTATTTGAGATAGAGAAAAACAACACATTTTATTACCTTTTTCACTATAAGAAGATCAGGATTTTAGTTTTCAAAGATGGATGACTTCCATACATTCCAGGTGAATGAAAACTGAAAACATCGTTTTCATTGATTTAAAATTTTTATATCCAAATTTTAATCTTCCATGTCCATATTTTATGAAATTATTTTTATGAATGTATTTATATGTACATGAATGTTTTAAAATGATATTTTTTTAAACTTCCTTCATTTGTTTCACGGTGGTATGGGGAACATTGATTTGAAAATTTATTTTTAAATTTTTAATATGTATTTTGAAAATAGAATTATTATTTAAATAATAGAAAATATTTTCTTATGAGTGAATATGAAATTTAATGTTTGGAATTTTGAAAATCGAAATCTTTTATATGTTATTATTATATAATGGTACTTGCATAATTGACTGGGGGTTACATGATAATCCAATGTTTGGTGTATTTTTGATTAACCATGATAAATGGGTTATATTATAACCACTAATGAATTGGGTATGAAAAGTCAAATATATGGTTATTTCATTTGAAAAATTGACATGAAGCAAAATCGACCGCATGGTTATTCCATTTGAGTATAATTCTTTCCCAACATACGTTTATATGTAATCTATACATGTTATAGTTTTTTTTGTAATTTTTAATTACAAAAATGTATACAATAAACATATATATAAAAGGAAAGTATTTTATACTCCATAAGGGTGAAAACTATTACATACGATATATATTTTTATTGGTTTTTATTTTTCATAGGTCTAATAGATTTTCATATTTTATGTATCCCTTATTGAGCTTTGTTTCTCATCCCATGTTTTAAAAAAATTCATAGGGTTTATATCAGAGTATGGAAATCGATAAAATTCAACGAAAAATGGGGAATCATTATCATCATAATGAATTATATTTTATTTTAATGATTTTTGTTTTATGAATTATAAATATTGTATATAAGTGCCCACATTTAATGTATTGGTTTATATGGATAGAGTTTTTCATTATTCTCTAAAACAAAAAAATTAACAGATCAAAGAATATTAGTTCATGTATAAAAACACTAGAATATGTAATTTTTATGCATGGGTCTTTTTAGGTTGTACCAAAGGAAGTTTTATGCATATTTGTAGATAAGTTTTAATTCATTAGAGGTATAGAAATATTCATGGGTTTATAATTTTTTTGTTTATAAGAAGTTCAATGACATAGAAATATATTTTAGGATTTATGTTATAAAAATTTAAGATGGTCAACAGTATTTTTAGAGACATTAATTTTTTAGGTAATTATGGGTTATTACATCTTCTAATGAAAAATGAAAGGCATTAGAAAACCTATGGGTAAAAACATAATGGTTTATATTGAGGATTTTTTTTATATATTTAGGAATATTATAATATTTATATGGTTTTAGAAAAAATGGAAACCCACATAGCATGTGACAACCCGTATCATATGAAAAGTCATTTATAATTGAACCCAAAATTGATGGGCGACATGTGTAAATTGCCAAAAAATGGACAAAAAGATGTCCTAGTTAGTATACAATTAATTTCAGTTATTTAATCTATCTGTCTGTTAATGGTTATATTCATTTTCAAAACTTATTTTTTTCAAATAGATAACCCTGGGATTGGAAAATAATTTTGGTAATATGTGGTTTTTATTATTTCATAATGTTTTTTATATTTTTGGAACTCCATATGATAATGTTAAATATAATACTATATTATTATTTTTAAAGAGTAAAGGTTGAATAATATTTTTGAATAATATACGTATGTGTTGTATAATTATGGAGATTTATGTTATTTATTTAAATTATTAACATATCATGATGATTATTAGGGAAATTAATTTTTGGTATGAGTCTTAAAGAGTAACAGATGATATTTGGATAAAATTCATCAAATTTATCTTGTTAGACTATATGGTAAAATCCTTTTTCTTATTGGGTTTCAATAGTTGTCTAGATTGTTTATTAAAAACATTAATGATAGTTATTTGTTGAATGATCTGTGTTGAACATTGGGTATTACTACTAAATTTTGATATTAAAAGTATTGTTTCTTAATTTTATGGTGTATTAATTTTGGGAATTATTTTATCTTATTGAAACCATTTATTACTGTTAATGTTTCTAGAAAATTGAAATATATAGTTATATTTTTATAGATTTTTTATCTATATAAATTTCTCTTATAATTTAGGCATGAAAAATCCATCTTAAATACTTGTTATTTTGGAAAAAATTTGATAATATGGTCAAAAAAATTTAGGGATAAAACTCTAATATTAAAATTTTTATTCATTCTTATGTTCCATGTTTAGGTTGTAAGATAATTCTATATATCTATGAAATGCATCTGGAATCAAAATCTTTATCTGTTTACTTTTAATAGCAGGAAATCAATTTCGTTTTAACAAATCAAAAATTTATACATTAGTGATAGTTAATATTATAATAACCATATACTATATCACTCAACATTAGAAAATGAAAGATGATTTTCTATTACATGACCATTAATTCTATTATGGAACACTAGTATGTGTGGTATAATATGACCTTTTTAATTTCCTTTCTCCCTTTTCAGATCGAGATTTTGTTTACCCATGTTCCAATATGGGATTTCAATTAAGGAATTTTGGAATATTAAATGATAGGTTACTATGAACATGTTCAAAATATTAAGATGAAATTTTTTAAAGGAGAGAAAATGTCACATCCCAATATTTTAAAAGGGAAGCATTATGTATGATAGTATACATGCTACACCACATCCAGCTTAGAAAACAACTATATATTATTATGTGGTCATTATAATCTAGTCGTTAAAATTGTGGGTATGAATAGGATTTACTAAATTATGAATATATGGTTCAGAAATGTTTATAATAATAATTATTTTGTTACAAAATAATTATAAATTAAAATTATGACCAAATGAATATGAAGGATTTGTTTTTATGAATATCTATTTTTATGCAACGAAAGGCATTTTTTCCAAATAAATTAAAGTAATTACTATTATTTAAAGATATAATAATATATTTAAATATATAAATACATATATTATATAAAATATTTTTATATTTAGTCAAAAAATCTTATAGTTATAAGATAAGAACAAATCAAATTTTATGTCTAAAAGATGTATTATTATAAAAACACAATTTCACTGCCTTTTAATAGAATACCTTCTTTAAAACACAATTTTGAGACATTTATAAATTTTACTTGTCAAAATATTATTAAATTTTTAATCATAATATCAAAATTTCACATGGTTAAATATATTTATATATTGTTATATGTTTCATTTTTAAGGAATAGTAAAAAAATAATGCATATTGGATTAAACATCGTTTTCCTCAAATTTCATTATTTCGAAATATTATTTTCGAAATTTATTTCAATGTATAATTAGTTCCACTATACATAAATTAATCTAATTATAGTCATTTAAATCAAATTTACATTGAAATTATATATATAAACATTTTAAAATTTTAAACATTTGTACTTTAAAAAATTATTTTTTCACCACATCAATTGAATAAATTTTTAATTACTTTTATCCGATATTGGGTTTTGAATTTTGAAAAAAGGATTCTATATTTGGAATATCATGGTCAAAATTTATTAAATAGGTTTCATTATTAATGAAAAATATGAATTGTAAATTCCATAATTTTTATTTACATGGTTAAGGGTAATCATGGAATTTTGGGTAAATATAATATT
This sequence comes from Viscum album, assembly GCA_963277665.1. Taxonomy (NCBI): domain Eukaryota; kingdom Viridiplantae; phylum Streptophyta; class Magnoliopsida; order Santalales; family Viscaceae; genus Viscum; species Viscum album. The sequence goes on along the minus strand of OY728141.1, from coordinate 807,253,284 downwards.
ATAAATATTAGAAAATTACCCTAAAACATGTCTTAAATTTTATTAGATTATTATTTCTAGTAAATAATATTTAATGGATATGTTATGTTGATATTTATGACTATTTGGATGTGAATAAAACCATTATAATATTCAATTCAAATAAAAGTCTAACTTATCGTACTTTTGTTTTTAACAAGTTAAATATCTTTTAAATGAGGGTACACAGGTGATATATTAGAATATAAAAATTAATTTTAAATATAAAATATTTATCATTATCATTTCAATTTATTTATAAATTTGTAGTTATAAATTTATTACCATAAATACTTCAAAAATGATTCTGTAATTATTGTTTAATTAATGGAAATATCAAATAAATTATATTAAAAGTTTTTTGAAAAATATAATTTGATATAATTAATGGATTAAATGAATTTTAAAAATGAATTTAAAATTTTATTTATGTTTCATTAGGTTCTTTTAATTTTATCTGGTGGTATTTATTTTTTATGAAGTCAAAATATTGAATAGTGTTTGTACTAACAATAATGATATTTTTTGATAAATAAAATATTATTAAATGATACAAAATTTCTAAAAATCATTGATTTGACTACCTGATTTTCATAAGGATTATAATTGCATTCTAGAATCATTTATTGATCGTTTGGGATTTTATTGTGACTATATTAACCTTCATATTATAATAACACATGTTCTCACAGTTAGATTAAAATAGGATAAATAAGGGTTAAAACATTAATATGAGGAATAAAAAACAATAAAAACATTCCTATTTTAATTGGATGAATTTATTTCATCCCATACCGATAAAATATTCTAAATAATTTTTTTGGTTCTATTTTTGGTATAAAATAATTTATATTGATATAATATTTTGATGATTTTCAAGAGTGCCCCTCTCCACTCTTATTAAAGGGCACCACTTCTTCTAATTTATTAACACTTCAAAACCTTCTTGTTTAAGAAATTGTATTCCAATGTACCTTACCGAAATACATCCATATATTTAAGATCTCTTATTTTAGGAATAATTCCACCCTCATACATCTTACGGTGTTACTCAATGTAGTATTTCTGAATAAGATGTATCATTATTAATAAAGTATTTTTGATTTATTTCTTCATTAAATTGAATCCAATATGATTAAACCATTAAAAACTAAAAAAATATAGTTTAATAAATACATTTAGATATTGTTATTTTTTAAAACCCAAATCCCATTCTACATATATAAAAAGGGAAAAGAATGCATCGTCCCTATGTATTGCAGACTCCCACATCTCAAACTGATGTAATTATTTTTCCATCCCCATATCCCAATCAATCTTATAAATTTTTAATTGAAGTTTAAAAATGATATTTATAAAATATATGTAATTAGGAAAAGTCAATATATCATTAATTTTCTTATGTGTCCATGCAATAAAAATGATAACATTGTTTGTGCAGACATGTGAATTATCACCTCCAAGAATCAATGTTATTTATTTTCAGCACTACATCACATGAATAGTATATAAATGTAAATTTAAAGAGTTAAAATAAAATATATAGTATTAAAATAATTCATAAACAATAAAATAATACATACCCTCCTTCCATAACGATAATTGAAAAAGTAAAACATTACTCATTCGTATGTACGACTTACCGTCTCCATGATTGTAATGCAGTTAATTTTTCATATCCATATTTAATGTATGGATTTGAAAGTATAATTTATATATAAAAACTAAAATAATTTCATTATTAATATTCTTGATATGATTTAATAATGTCCACCTTTTCTATAGTCATCATATCAAATTAATTTTGGCCTCACATACTAAATATCGTCAATACATTAAACGTGAACTTAAATAGTTATATAATTTTGATAACATCATAATAAGTGATATAAAAGGTTTAATAAACATAAAAAATGTACTCAAAAAATAAAATAATTAACCCATGTTTATTATTCATGAAGATAAATAATGTACGTGACAATTTAACCTCATGGTATGGTGCTTTTTAACTAAAAACCTCATTTTAATTATTTTATAGATTTATTTTTCAAATCATTCTTTTTCATGTAACTATTTTTAAATATAATTTTTATAAATATATTTATAAGGAAATAAATTTTTTAAATGGTAATTTACAAATTTTATCTAAATTTTTCAATGTGGTAAGAGATAATTTTATTTTAAAATCATTTTTAAATGTTTAAAATGTGTTTTGAAATTGGATTAATTAGTTCAATAACATGAAATTGTGTATTATGAGTAAAAATAAAATTTTATGAGTGAAAATTTGTAAATATAAAGAAATTATGTTCAATGATAATATTATGCTATTTGTACATATGATAGGTGGTTACAAGATTAACCAATGACAGATGGTTCCGTGATAATCAATGGATGAGTGGTAACGTTATAACCTATAACGAATTTGGTGTGGAAGTTGAATGTATGGTTATTACATTTATAATAGTGACAACTTTGGACATTGATCGTATGGTAATTCAATTTTAGTAAAATTATGTCTCGAGATTCTATTGTTTGTTATATATTCTTGTTTTGGGATTTACTGAATAATTTCTATTACAAGAAAAGGTAATAAATGAACTTAATTTCAATGGGAAGTATTAACCCATTCCTACAGTTGAAAAATATTACTTATGATAAAAAATTTCAAGGGTTTTTATGATTTTAAATGACTAATAGTTTTCCTTATTTTTTTATCTCTTACTGATATTTTATTCTTATCTCATGTTTTGATATGTTTTTCAAAGTATTTGAGGAATATTGTGGACAATGGTTAGATTCAAGGTAAAATAATGAAGAATTATCATGATAAGAAATCATGTTTTATTATAATGACTTATGTTATATGAAAAAAGGATAATTTATTGGAGCATCAAATGATAATTTATGTATTTACATTGTAATAGTCTTTCATAATTCTATAAAACACAAAAATTAAAAGATCCAAAAATGTTAGTTATAGATCAATACATTTGAATATATAATTTTTATGTTAGGGTCCTTATACCGAAAACCACTTTAGGATTGGGAATAAATCCTTCATAAATTGGTTTTATGATAACAAAAGGGCCTCTAATTTTTTTTAGAGACATACAAAAGGTTTTTGGAGACATATTTTCTTATCCAAAGGAGTCTTGATGTGTGTATAGGATACGATAGGGATACCATTTTAAAAGTGTGCGAGAGGACACACTTGTCATTTGTAAAATGAATAAATTATATTACATTATTACTAAAACCAAATAGGTAAAAATAGACCATTTGTAAATATAGTAGGATATAGGGATCAAATAATTCTATCTAATATGATTCCTTCATGTTTTTAGTTCATTTCAACTATTATCATTTCAGTTTCATCACCCAGTAAACTCGTTTTAACATTAACCATTATAACATTTTTACTATTCATTATAATAGAAAATAACATTCATATTATGAAGTAGTATTAATTAGTATTATAAAAAATATGAAATACGTATTAAAAAATACAATTCCCATAATTATAATAATATAATTTTAAATTAATTCCATAGAACATGATGAATAATAATTTTTCATAAAAACTGATTTTAAGTATAAATTTTTTTTATTGATAATTCATGTATAAAAATGTTTGCAAACAAAATGAAATTATAAAATTATTTAAAAATTAATTTATTAGAATTTTCTATAAAAATATTTAACTAATTTTACATTGACACCATTTAAAAATAATATGGCACATAGTAAAATCTTGAAAGAAAAAAAAAATTCAATAAAAATTTGTATTTTTCACAATTCATCAATGAATCATCCTTTGCAAACTACTTTAAAAAAATTCATCCTAATATAATTCTGAAATTTTATATTAAAATTTTAATTTAATTGTATCAAATTTAAATCCAATAATTTGAAATTCATGTGTTTAAAAAACCATATAATTCATTAAACCCATTTTGGATAAAAATAAAGCTTGTCCCTTTTGATTGAACCATTACATATTATTATTATAACGAATTTTACTCTATAAAATATAGATTTATGATTATTAATAGGAAATTAAATTGATTTATTTTTAATGTTATAAGGATTTTCTCGTTAAATTATTGCTCAGTATTATTTTTCATGTTCTCACAATCAATTTTGGTTATTGTAGGGGAATAAAGATAGAATGATGATGTTAAGGTCGTGAAAATCATGCTCAAGTATTGAAGTATATAATCTTATCTTATTTCTATAAATTCATATATAGCATGGAAATTCGCTAGGGGAATTCATTTATATCATTGATGACTAGATATTGAGTTAGCAGTAAACACTACTCACTGTATGATGATCACATCACAAGACTGAAGCTCCTCTACGATAATAGTTTGTGGGAATTTAACTCCATGAAATATTTTTATTCTCCATATTGTTTCATTTTATGAGTGTAACACCCCGAGCTTCCACGATACACTTCTCATTCAATAATGCAATAGCTTGCATTGTACGCAACTTCGAGCTCTAAAACACCACGACTAATCAAAGTAGCTATTATGAATAGTAATAACCACTTTTTAAAATTATAGAAATTTTATATTTCAAATTGGACTTCATTTTTGTATTCGTAATATCGAAATTATCCTAAGTTGAATTTTTTGTAACTTTCTGAGAACTTCCAATTTTTTTATGAATAGTGAAAAATACTTAAAACAACTTTTTTAATAAAAATAATTTATTGTGATAAATTATACTATTTAGTGGTTTTAAAGTATAATTAGAATATATTTTTACCATTTTATCCAAAGGTGGTCATTAGAATTAATTTAACATTGAAATTGGACATAAACAATTGCCAATCTTTTGATATAAATTGTTTCTTAAAAACACACTATTTGTTGTAACAGCGGGAATTAATTATAAAATTAATTTATGCAACTTATATATATGGAATTTTGTAAAATAGACATCATTTTTGAATTTGGAATATCAATTATAGCTTAGGGTGAAATTTTGGCCTTGTTCTGAAAAACTTCAATTTTTTGATGAATAGTGAAACCACTAAGTGGTAGTTAAATAAATGATTTTTTGTTTAAATGAAATATTACCACTTCTGTGATTTGATTTTCAAAAATCTGACATACATGGTTTTCATTAAGAAGTAAAATGTCGTTCAATGAGATCAAAATATTTTTTTGGTGAATAGTAACTTTTAAGTTCTTAATCGCGATTAGAGGTAATTAGTGTAGTTTAAGGTAAAAATAATGTTTTAATACTATGAGATGAGCTTGACACTTGTCCTACTCCTATTGGATGAGTCATGGCCGACCAAGACAACCCATGGGTCAACTTGGGGACCCCATGGAGCCACTTTAGTTGGAAAATGACATTAATATATATTTATTTAATGTTAAAATTAAATTGATACAAACAAGAGTTGTTTTACTAAAACAATTTTTAAGTGGGGTTACAGAAGTCCAAATTTTGACTATAAATATTCATTAGAAATCTAAAATAATTTCCTACATCATAGTATTTTTGTTATAATTTTTAGACATTAAATAAATAAAATTATTTATGAAATCATTATGATGCAGCGATGAACTCATTATTTAACGATTTAAATAAAATGAGAAGATAATGAAAAATCCAAGGCTTACACTTGTCCAAAGCCTATTGTATGAGGATATTTCGAACCCTTATAACCTTATCCACGAATTATATAAGTTTGGGACCTTTATAATCCGAAAAGCATTGTATAATAATGTAACATTTCAATCTTTCCAAAAGAGCCCCTCCTCTCCTCTTATAAAAGGCCCCCACCACTCCCACCTTATTCACACCTTCAAGCCATTTGGCTCGGCCAACCTCTGCCCAAATACTCTCCCAACTTCCCCCTCTTACTCCTATAAGCCTCAATTTGGGCAGAACTCTTCCCAAGGAAGCCTTTGGCTCAAATCAAAAAGAGTTACCCTATTTTGAGGTAATGTCTTCTCTAATGTTGTTTTGTTTTATTTATCTTCTCCAACCCCCTAAACTCTTTTAATACATTTCTTTTGTAACAAAAACAGTATCCTAAATATACTAGGATGTTGTTATAAGAAGTATTTGAGCTACAATTACACACATCTACATATAATGGTTACAGAACATACGGTTTCTGTGGATGGAGAATTTCTACCTCACGAAACGATGATTGTTCAACACTCATATAACACCTTCAAAGGTGGCCATTAAGATGTCACTATTTTTATATATGATATATAATATGTTTAGTTTTTACTTATGCTTCTGTATTTCTCATTTATGGCATAATTTATGATTTCCATTATGGGTAAAACGCGATAATTTCATTTTAGGAAGTGCGGACTACCACCCCCTCAAAGTGATTTGAATCGTTAATGCCATATGTGGGATGTATAAAGGATGGAGTAAATGGTATTATACACTATGTTATACTGGAATTATATTATACATTTATATCATTATGATTTCGTTCCATTAAATATGAAATTGAAATGAAAGTAGCGCTCATACGTACGTACGGCTTACCGTCTCCATGAACGGTGCATTTCATTTCTTACCTCTAAATGTTACGTAATATTATAAATGAATGTATATAATGGATATATAAGATATATATGACATCTAAATCATGAATATAATTCTGGAGATAATGGATATTCTACCACATAAACAACTTGTAATTATAAGATGTTTATTGTTGACTCAAATACCAAAGATCGACAAAACGACCGTTATTAACTTATATAATTACATAATGTTCATATAATTGTAATAAGTGATATAATAAGGATAATTAAATTGAAAATGGTTCTTAATAAGGTATATATTAACTCTAGTTTATTATTCAGGAGGTTAAAGAACGGTTGAGTCAAGTCAGACACGAGGTAAGTGAACTTCTTAACCCAATTTCTATTCTTTGGGTTAATCTCATACTTTCAATTTATGTCATGATATTATTATGTCCAATCTTGTATTTTTACATTATTTATGTGTAATTATAGTGAATACACAAAATAGACCTACTTTATAAAAAAATTATCTTTTTAAGGACTTCGTCTCAATCCCCTTTCATTGAGGCATATTTGGTTTTATACACAACTTTCTTTTATACAGTGTATAAAACCCTTTGACCTTTACGTTTATTCAAAAGGAATATTTTTTATACGAAGCATTTTTCTAAATGACAAAAGGGAATGTTTTTCATTCCGTACGTATGTGGCGACAACGAATTCTCCGCCGCCGTGACCATTATTTGAGTTTCGGCTTTCTCTACAAGACATCATTTTTTTAATGAAAAATAAATAAAAAGTTTTAACTTTCTTTTATTTTGGTATTGAAAATGGTTTTGAAAGCGTTTTTATTATATCAATGTGTTTTATTGATATCTTGTGATTGAAATGTGGAAATTTTATGTTTCCTTTATGCATGTTTTATGTGATACGATTATGTTATGGTTTATGATATGTTTAAACCTATTCATATGAGGAATGTATTGGAATTAATAAGTGACAGGTGGAGCCCGCTATAGCTCCTCGATGCATCGGTAGCTCTCATGAGACAACTAGACGTGGAATTGGCCGATGCCCTTTCCCAATTTGATTTATGGTTTTGGCCGAGGCGTTAATCATTTTAGACGTCTTGACCGAGGCCTTGAGAAAATGTTTCAGAATGTCCGGCATTATACATTCCCTCATTATGAAAGTGGTTATTGATTTTTCATGTGATTATTCGACCAGTAGAATATCCATGTGAAGAAGTGAATGGCATTATCTCATTTTACTTTTTCCATATTATGTTGAAGTTCAAGTTTAAAAGGCTTTTGTTTTAGTTATACATTGCCTTAAATGTTAATGTTTATTTATAAAAGCTTCCGCTATATTGTTAACCTTACTAAGCATCTGAGCTCACCCCTTTCAATGTTTTAATATTTTCCAGGATGTGAAAAAGTATTTTATGAATGACCTGAAGGGATAGTCCGAAGAGGATAGAAGTGTGGACTATGGAGACCATGTTATTATAGTTTTTCACTTTGTGATGTAATGTAACATTTATGAATGTATCTAGCGTTTCCAAGGCTACTAAACTAATCGGTCTTTTGAGACTTGATCTTTTGTGATCATGCCAATGTTACGAAGTCATGAACCGGCTTTGGGTAGCTGGGGTTGGGGCGTTACAGTTGGTATCATAGGCAGGTTAGTACTAACCTTGGAAGCTAGATGTAGATAAACTCTGATTAGAGAACATAGCCCAAAGATAGACTTTGAGGATTAGTATAGAAGAACTTCCTAGAATTTTGGTATTATAGAGATGTTATGAGATTTCCGAGCAATACATCCCTGTCTGGATACGAGTAGGTAGAGGCGGCTCTGGCACAGATGTACCTAGGGGTAAAACCCGAAAACACCGCTTTGAGCTAGACTCGAACGGGAACTGGTGCACGACAACGGGCCTTGCTGCACTCTTGGTTACGACACTCCTGGGGGATATGCTTAGGATAGTTCTCATTTTCTTTACAAACCACTATGAAGGGTTATGAGTATATACTTCCTCAAAGGAAACATTTCTTTTTATGATTATGGATTATATCCATAAATAGTTCAATTTATGTAAAGTATTTTACCAATATGGAATTATGTATTTTATTTCATAAACTAATCTAGTCTATGCCATTGTTTAGAAATGGCACCTAGTGGAAGGAATGGAAACATTATCAATGCATGCACTCTGTGTAGGGATTTCTCTCCTGCTCAAGATAATTATGGTGGAGCTAGTGATACAACTGGTGCTGATCAGCTTCTCACCGTACTGGGACAACTCACACAGGTTATGAATAATAACCTTACTCGAATGGAGCACCCTGATCCGCAACGTGGAGGATCAATGCTAGACCATTTCATGAGGCAACAACCACCAACGTTCAATGGGAGTAAAAATCCCTTAGTAGCTGAGCAATGGATAAATTCCCAAGAGAAAATATTTCAGGCTTTGGGGAGCAGTGAAAGGGAAAAAGTTATCATGGCAGTTTACCGCCTCACTGGAGATGCTGATCAATGGTGGTAATTGATTCAAAACATGAAGGAAGATGATGAAGTATCAAATATGGAATGGAGGGCGTTCAAAGATCTGTTTTTAGAAAAATACTTTCCTCGCGACCATCGAGCAGATATGGAAAGGCAATTTCTGAGTTTGAGGCAGAAGGAGGATGAGAATGTCGCAAAGTATGAGGCTAACTTTACAAGGTTAGCGAGGCATGCTGACGATTATATACGTAACCCAAGGAGTAAGATTGATCGTTTCTTTGATGGGTTAAAACCATTTCTCCGTTGAGCTTTAGTATCACAATCCTTCTCATCATACAAAGATATTGTCTCATGTGCTATCAAGACAGAAAAAGAATTCTCTAAGTATTATGACAACAAAGTAAAGGAAGAGAAGAAGAGAACGGTGGAACAAGAGAAAGATAAAGGGAAAAAGGGAAAGAAGGATTTTCCATTATGTGATAATTGTGGGAAGAATCACCCTGGTACTTGCCTAAAAGGAATGGGAGTTTGTTATAAATGTGGAGAAAAGGGTCATCAGGCTCGTGATTGCAAGGGAAAGAAAGAGGCTATCAAAGTTGAATGCAACAATTGTAGAGAAATGGGTCATTATGAAAATGAATGTCCTAAGCGTCAGGGAAACTTATCTCAGAAAAGGCCAAGGGATCAAGGACAATCTTATGTTGTTACTACAGTTGAAGCAGAATAACTAATGTATTGGTGCTTTTGGACTCATGGATTATATTTTGGTTATTAGAATAATCTGATATGTATATAAGGATTGTACATCAGTACTTGTTGATTTCAGTAAGGTTTTAATATGATGAAGGTAATTATATTTTTAGTATGTGACAATAAGAGAAACTTTACTTTGTTTGGGGAATCTGATAAATTGATTTTGGAATTAGGAGACATTTTAGAGAAAGTCTGGACAGAGGTATTTTGGATAACTATAAAGGTTGGAGTGGATTAAGTTGATCTTTGGATAGTATTGTTTAAGGTTAAAAAATTTATGAAGATTATTTTTGGAATATTATGATACTATAGTTTTAGGAAAAGGACAACCTGCAGGGTGGGGCATAACCCGTCACGTCGGACAAAGCTGCAGGAATCAAACCCACAATCATAGTGAGACAAGCCTTTATTTCCTACCACTAGCCTACAGGAAGTCCCTGGTTATTACAAAATAGTTTTACTAATCTAAATGGTATGTGTTAACATTTGGAACCTTATACAATTAGGATAAATAGAATATTTTTGAGTTCCGTTACCATTTGGAGTAAAAGTTGGGTTTGTGGTAAAAATTTATTTAAGAATGAAAGTCTACATAACAAGTATGTATATTCCCTTACATTCTTAGTAAATCTCCTAAATAAATTCCTCAACTTTATAAAAGGTAACTTAAAACAAAAATGTTGTCGGTTAACTTTTCCTACTGGGGAATCAATGATCGTTTGACCAATCACAAGTTTTTGATTTTCTTGTAGTTAAACTTTCTCCTAATCCTGTTTTCTATAACTCTCCACCAGACCTTGATGGTTTGTTTCTCCTCCATATCCATATTTTCATAGAATCCTAGAATGGGCTATATCGGGTGACCTTTGTACTTATCTTGCTTTATTTTAATGTTATATATTTATTAACCTTATTTCTGATGTGGGTTTTCCACAAAGGTATTTTCTATTTTCAACCTTTTATTTTCAAAGAAAAATTTCAAATTGCGAGGACGCAATTTATTGATGGAGGGGAGAATGTAACACCCCGAGCTTCCACGATACGCTTCTCATTCAATAATGCAATAGCTTGCATTGTACGCAACTTCGAGCTCTAAAACACCACGACTAATCAAAGTAGCTGTTATGAATAGTAATAACCAATTTTTAAAATTATAGAAATTTTATATTTCAAAATGGACTTCATTTTTGTATTCGTAATATCGAAATTATCCTAAGTTGAATTTTTTGTAACTTTCTGAGAACTTCCAATTTTTTATGAATAGTGAAAAATACTTAAAACAAGTTTTTTAATCAAAATAATTTATTGTGATAAATTATACTATTTAGTGGTTTTAAAGTATAATTAGAATATATTTTTACCATTTTATCCAAAGGTGGTCATTAGAATTAATTTAACATTGAAATTGGACATAAACAATTGCCAATCTTTTGATATAAATTGTTTCTTAAAAACACGCTATTTGTTGTAACAGCGGGAATTAATTATAAAATTAATTAATGCAACTTATATTTTTGGAATATTGTAAAATAGACATCATTTTTGAATTCGGAATATCAATTATAGCTTAGGGTGAAATTTTGGCATTGTTCTGAAAAACTTCAATTTTTGATGAATAGTGAAACCACTAAGTGGTAGTTAAATAACAGATTTTTTGTTTAAATGAAATATTACCACTTCTGTGATTTGATTTTCAAAAATCCGACATACATGGTTGTCATTAAGAAGTAAAATTTGGTTCAATGAGATCAAAATAATTTTTTGGTGAATAGTAACTTTTAAGTTCTTAATCGCGATTAGAGATAATTAGTGTAGTTTAAGGTAAAAATAATGTTTTAATAATATGATATGAGCATGACACTTGTCCTAATCCTATTGGTTGAGTCATGCCCGACCAAGACAACCCATGGGTCAACTTGGGGACCCCATGGAGCCACTTTAGTTGGAAAATTACATTAATATATATTTATTTAATGTTAAAATTAAATTGATACAAACATGAGTTGTTTTACTAAAACAATTTTTAAGTGGGGTTAAAAAAGTCCAAATTTTGACTATAAATATTCATTAGAAATATAAAAAGATTTCCCACATCATATTATTTTTTTTATAATTTTTAGACATTAAATAAATTAAATTATTTATGACATCATTATGATGCAGCGATGACCTCATTATTTAACAATTTAAATAAAATGAGAAGATAATGAAAAATACAAGGCTTAAAATTGTCCAAAGACTATTGGATGAGGATATTTCGATCCCTTATCACCTTAGCCACGAATTATATAAGTGTGGGACCTTTAGAATCCGAAAAGCATTTTATAATAATGTAACATTTCAATCTTTCCAAAAGAGCCCCTCCTCTTCTCTTATAAAAGGCCCCCACCACTCCCACCTTATTCACACCTTCAAGCCATTTGGCTCGGCCAAAATCTGCCTAAATACTCTCCCAACTTCCCCCTCTTACTCCTATAAGACTCAATTTGGGCAGAACGCTTCCCAAGGAAGCCTTTGGCTCAAATCAAAAAGAGTTACCCTATTTTGAGGTAATGTCTTCTCTAATGTTGTTTTGTTTTATTTATCTTCTCCAACACCCTAAACTCTTTTTATTCATTTCTTTTGTAACAACACCAGTATCCTCAATATACTAGGATGTTGTTATAAGAAGTATTTGAGCTACACTTACACACACCTACATCTAATGGTTAAAGAACATACGGTTTCTGTGGATGGAGAATTTCTGCCTCACGAAACGATGATTGTTCAACACTCATATAACACCGTCAAAGGTGGACATTAAGATGTAACTATTTTTATATATGATATATAATATGTTTATTTTTTACTTATGCTTCTGTATTTCTCATTTATGGCATACTTTATGATTTCCATTATGGGTAAAACGCGATAATTTCATTTTAGGAAGTGCGGAGTACCGCCCCCTCAAAGTGATTTGAATCGTTAATGCCATATATGGGATGTATAAAGGATGGAGTAAATGGTATTATACACTATTTTATACTGGAATTATATTATACATTTATATAATTATTATTTTGTTCCATTAAATATGAAATTGAAATGAAAGTAGCGTTCATGCGTACGTACGGCTTACCGTCTCCATGAACGGTGCATTTCATTTCTTACCTCTAAATATTACGTAATATTATAAATGAATGTATATACTGGATATATAAGATATATATGATATATAAATCAGGAATATAATTCTGGAGATAATGGATATTCTACCACATAAACAACTTGTAATTATAAGAAGTTTATTGTTGACTCAAGTACCAAAGATCGACAAAACAACCATTATTAACTTATATAATTACATAATGTTCATATCATTGTAATAAGTGATATAATAAGGATAATGAAATTGAAAATGGTTCTTAATAAGGTATATATTAACTCTAGTTTATTATTCAGGAGGTTAAAGAACGGTTGAGTCAAGTCAGGCACGAGGTAAGGGAACTTCTTAACCCAATTTCTATTCTTTGGGTTAATCTCCTACTTTCAATTTATGTCATGATATTATTATGTCCTATCTTGTATTATTACATTATTTATGTGTACTTATAGTGAATACACATAATAGACCTACTTTATAAAAAAATTATCTTTTTAAGGACTTCGTCTCAATCCCCTTTCAATGAGGCATATTTGGTTTTATACACAACTTTCTTTTATACGGTGTATAAACCCCTTTGACCTTTAAGTTTATTCAAAAGGAATCTTTTTTATACGAAGCTTTTTGGTAAACGACAAAAGGGAATGTTTTTCATTACGTATGTATGTGGCGACAATGACTTCTCTGCCGCCGTGACCATTATTTGAGTTTCGGCTTTCTCTACAAGCCATCATTTTTTAATGAAAAATAAATACAAAGTTTTAACTTTCTTTTATTTTGGTATTGAAAATGGTTTTGAAAGTGTTTTTATTATATCAATGTGTTGTATTGATATCTTGTGATTGATATGTGGAAATGTTATGTTTCCTTTATGCATGTTTTATGTGATACGATTATGTTATGGTTTATGATATCTTTAAACCTATTCATATGAGGAATGTATTGGACTTAATAAGTGACGGGTGGAGCCCGCTATAGCTCCTCGATGCATCGGTAGCTCTCATGAGACAACTAGACGTGGAATTGGCTGAGGCCCTTTCCCAATTTGAATTATGGTTTTGGCCGAGGCCTTAATCATTTTAGACGTCTTGGCTGAGGCCTTGACAAAATGTTTCAGAATGTCCGGCATTATACATTCCCTCATTATGAAAGTGGTTAGTGATTTTGCATGTGATTATTCGACCAGTAGAATATCCATGGGAAGAAGTGAATGGCATTATCTCATTTTACTTTTTCCATATTATGTTGAAGTTCAAGTTTAAAAGGCTTTTGTTTTAGTTATACATTGCCTTAAATGTTAATGTTTATTTATGAATGCTTCCGCTATATTGTTAACCTTACTGAGCATCTGAGCACACTCCTTTCAATGTTTTAATATTTTCTAGGATGTGAAGAAGTATTTTATGAATGACCTACAGGGATAGTCCGAAGAGGATAGAAGTGTGGACTATGGAGACTATGTTATTATAGTTTTTCACTTTGTGATGTAATGTAACATTTATGAATGTATCTAGTGTTTCCAAGGCTACTAAACTAATCGGTCTTTCGAGACTTGATCTTTTGTGATCATGCCAATGTTACGAAGTAATTCACCGGCTCTGGGTAGCTGGGGTTGGGGCGTTACAATGAGATTTTAGGAAAGTATTATATCTCGTTATATAGATCCCATAACTATTTCTAATGATATAAAGTCACTTTTGATATTCTGAATCAAATTATGCTCATCATTTGGTGTGAGATAGAATATTAACTTCCAATAGAAAATAAATATTTTGTATGGGTATTAATACCCCTCTATGAGTTATATTTATCTCAAATGGATTGGTAGAAACTAAACATTGATGATACATCAATTTTTCAAAAATATTCAATTGTATTTTTTAAATACTTTCCTCGTCTTTCTCCAAATCCTGATGTTGAGTTTTATATATAAATCAATCCTTTGGATACACATATTTAAAAGACATTTTATAGAATGGAAATTATATATTTAAAGGAATCGAAAAAGATATTCATGAGAATCCTAATAAAATTTTATCATTCCCTAATACAACACAATTGGGTGAAACTATTCAATTTATTAACAAAAATGGTGGCCAATGAATCATTGTATTTATTATCAAGAATTTAAAAACACCACATCCAAGAACTAGTATTCTCTACCCCATGATGACGCTTTTTTAATCAACAATTTTAAGATCAAAAATTTTCTATGACTAACCTTCATTCTAGATTTCATCAATTGAGGTTTAGGATTAAGGATATATCCATGACGACGTTCTGTATGAGTTATGGTCATTATGAATTTATAGTGATTCCATAGGGACATACCAATTCACCTTTAATCTTGATCGGTATAATTAACAAAGTCCACAGATGTATGAACCCGATTCTTATTTTCGAGGTACGAGTTTATTCTTTTCCTCCTTTATTTAGTGTTTTGGAGAAAATAAAAAAATGGGGAAAATCCCAAAATTTCGCACTACACATCGTGTACATTTTCCAAATGCCCGGTACTTTGGCCATTTGGGATGGGTACACAGGGTGTGTCGGCCTGTCGGCAATGACAGGTGTAAAACCTAACTATAGGCTGTGTATATGGTATTTACCCAACTTTTATTCACTCGGAAGGTGAACAGTAAGGCGGTGGAGGTAGCCGCCAGTGGAGATACAATACACGCCATTGAATTAGGAATACACGTCGTGTACTCATGTTGATGGATGAATGATGCCGCGGTGGAATGAAGCCACCAGAGGAATAGATTAAAAATGAATAGTACACACTGTGTACTTGAGATTACACACCGTGTAGTTTTATTTTTTTCACTTAAAATGGGCAGTATCCTCCTCTGTTCGTGGAGGAAGCTTAGAAATCCATTTGAAGATTGGGAGGACGACCGAAGCTTCGGAGATCAGCTGACCATGCACCGGGAATCTGGTTCCACTTCTGTCGATCATGTTGGGACTGTACGGATCAACATCGTTCTTGGATGATTCGGGATGTATCGTTCACATATACTGATCCAAGATGATCGAGGTAGGTGGTCTGGTGTTTAAATTTCAAATGTTGTGTGTTTTTTGTACCACTATGATACATGCCCATGATGGGGGTGTCATATGGATAAGCCCTTGCATATTTAAATACCAATAATTACACAGTTAGTTTAATGAAAATGTATAATTTTTTTTGGGATCACTACTTGGATCTAGGGCCACCCCAGTGGTGCATTCCTCTGTTTAACCGTTTGGCTAGGATACCCGAGGGTATGCCATGATTATGTTGTGCATTGATTTTTTTGATAGAAAATTTATATAAAATCGTTCTACATGTTGGCTCAGCCCGTTTACTTGATTTTATT
This sequence comes from Viscum album, assembly GCA_963277665.1. Classification (NCBI taxonomy): domain Eukaryota; kingdom Viridiplantae; phylum Streptophyta; class Magnoliopsida; order Santalales; family Viscaceae; genus Viscum; species Viscum album. The sequence goes on along the minus strand of OY728141.1, from coordinate 807,236,983 downwards.
CCCCTGAGGGAATGGCCTGAGGGCCAGGTACAATTTCACCTGAGGGAAAGGCCTGAGGGAAAGATTCTGTTTCTCCTGAGGGAAAGGCCTGAGGGAATGGTACTATTTCGCATGATAGTCGGGCCTGAGGGAAATATTCTATTTCTTATAAGGGAAAGGGCTGAGGGAGAGGTTCTAAATGGCCAAAAGGAAAGTTTCTGTTTAGCCTAAGGGCATGGTACTATTTATCACGATGGAAAGATGAATTTAAATTTTCACAGTTGTGAATTTTTTTGGCACTATATAGGAGATTTTGGGCTGAGGCTGAGTCTGAAGAACATATAATTCAATTATATTGAATTGATCAGTAATACTTTTTATGGAAATGAAACAGTTAACGATAGTTAATTTTGATCACTTACTAGTTTACTACATTTTCTTTTGCACGCTACTATTGCACATATCACTGAAAGTTGGGAACATGCCTTTGGTTGTTTCCTACTGGGATTTTTTTCTCACACCCTGTTTGGGTCAGGTCTTCACCCCAAACAGATTACATTTCTTCAGGTGTGGATAAGGGAAAGGGTCCCTATACAAGTATCTGATTGTAGCAGAGAAGTGGGAGAGCATGGGACCGAGCTTCGGATTGCAATGCTGCTGCATTTTATTTACTCTACTTTTTTTTGTTTTGTTGTACCTTGTACTTTGAGTTGTATTTTATTGTATTGAAGTGTATCCTATTCTGGATCCTTTCATAGAATTAGTGACATGCTGCATCTTTATATATATGACTGCTGGTTCTCTTCTATTTTAGTTTTCCATTTAAGTTGTATATTTTTTACTGCTTCCACTGTTATATGTGTTTATATTTTATTCCTATGCACTAAAATTTGAAAAATAAAGGCATTGTTTTCCCACTATCAGACCATGCCCCCGACTTCTAGTCGGCAGCCTTCGGCATTTGGGGATAAGAGACAGTTAGAGGAGTTACAGGCAAAGAGTTTCATCCAACCCAGTACTTTTCCTGGGGTTCTCTTATCCTTTTTGGGATGAAGTCCATCGATACCCTCAAACATTGTTTGGATTATCAGAAGATGAAGCGGTTGACAGTTAAGAACCGATATCCCTTGTTGAGGATCAATGATATTTTTGATCAACTTTGAAGAGCATGAGTGTTCTAGAATATTGACTTGAGATCTAGATATCATCAGTTACGTGTTAGACCATCAGATATACCGTTGAAAGCTTTTCAAAGTAGATATGGTCTATATGAGTACTTGGTTATGCCATTTGAACTCACAAACGTGTCAACAGTTTTAATGGATCTAATAAATCATGTGTTCCACCCTAATATGGTCTCTTTTGTGGTAGTCTTCGTGGATGACATCTTGGTGTACTCTCACAATCGACATGACCATGCCACCTATCTTGATAAGATTTTGAGTACATAGAGAGAGCATCATCTATATGCTATTCTCTCAAAGTGACACTTTGGGATGGACCAGATAACCTTCCTGGGCCATATCATCTTAGAGGTAGGAGTTGCGATATACCCATAGAAAGTGAGAGTAGTAGGTTCTTGGAAGTATCCTAGGAATGTGTTTGAGATACGGAGTTTCATGGGGCAGGCTGGTTACTACAAGTGCTTTATTCAGGACTTCTTCTACTTAGCAGCGTCATTGATGGGTTTGAATAAGAAGCATGTGATTTTCGTTTGGTCATAAGCTTGTGAGATAGCCTTTCAGGAGCTGAAGGAAAGGGTGAAATCAGCAGTAGTCCTAATACATCCAGAGCAAGGGAAGAGCTATACTGTTTACTGTGATGCATCTGGTATTGGGCTGGGAGATGTGTTGATGCAGGTCGATTGAGTAGTTGTGTATGAGTCTCGCCAGTTGAGGCCACATGAGAGGAAATACCAAACACATGATCTAGAGTTTGCTGTAGTTGTTCATGTGTTGCTCTATTGGATACATAATCTCTTGGGAGAGCATTTTGTGGTTTTCATCGACCACCGAAGTCTCAAATATATCTTTACCCAGCATGACATGAACTAGAGACAATGAAGCCGGGTCAAATACCGTCAGTCCTTCGACATTGATCTTGCTTATACACCTATTACAGGTAATGATGTTGTTGATGCATTGAGAAGGAGGACTCAGATACGGGAAAAGCAGGAGGCTAGTGGTGAGTGGCATCTTATGGACTTCGTCTCTGAGATGCATTTGGAGGTGCATGACAGTCAGGGGAAGACCTATCTTTCTTCCTTAACTGTGACTTCTACCCTCCTGGATTGAGTAAGGATGAGTCAACTATCAGATTCATAAGTCCTAGTTCTACGTGAGTCAGTGGAAAGTGAGGACCCTCCTCCTGGATTGATGATAAGATATGATGAGGTACTACGTTTTCATAGACGTGTGTGGGTTCTAGAGGATATATGTGAAGAGATGATGCAGGGGTTTCATGCTTCATGTTGGGCTGTACATCCCGGAGTTACCAAAATGTACCATTACTTGAAACATCAGTGTTGGTGGCTGGGTATGAAACGAGATGTAGCGGGTTTTGTTGCAAGATATTCCACCTGTCAGCAGATGAAGGTGAAGAATCAGAGGCCAGTCGGATTGTTACATTATTTACCCATTCCGGACTAGAAATGGGATGATATCATGATGGATTTCATAACCGGGTTACCGAGGTCACCTCGCGGCAATGATTTTATCTAGGTTGTTGTGGAACGAATTAAGAAGGTAGATCACTTTTTTCCGATCAAGGAGAAATTCAATGTTGACAAGATCACGAAGCTATATATTCGAGAGGTCGTACATCTTCATGGGGTCCCTCTTTATATCCTTTATGATAGTGGTAACCTCTTTACACCCGTTTCTGGCAGTGTTTTTAGAGGGCATTGGGTACACTGGTGCTTCTGAGCACAGCTTCCCACCCTCAGACCAATGGCCAGTCAGAGCATACGATACTTGTGCTTGAGAACATTCTGTGTTAATGCGTTATAGACATTGGGGGCTCTTGGGAGAAGCATATAGACCTAGCTAATTTTTCCTATAATAATAGTTTTCAGGAAACTATTCAGAGGGCACCTTATGAGGCTCTACATGGTAGGCCATGCCGATCACCTTTGTGCTGCTTAGAGGCAGGTGAGGTAGCATTGTTGGGACCATGTCTTGTGTCAGAGACTTCCGAGTAGGTCTAGTTGATTCAGAATCATATGGCTACCACACATTATCATTAAAAATCTTATGATGATCGCCACAGATGACCCTTGGAGTTTGTGGTCGGGGATCAGGTTTTCTTGCGTGTTTCACTGAGGTTGGGACACTGGTTGATTAGGAGTCTTGGTAAACTTTCAACAAGGTAAGTGGGGAAGTTTGAGATTCTAGAGAGAGTTGGGATGGTTTCCTATTGGTTGCAGTTACCATAGAGATAGCGGGCCATGCACGACGTCTTCCATGTATCTCAGCTATGCCGTTATCATTCAGACCCATCTCACGTCTTTCATCCCGAGGAGGATGAGCTTCAGATCGATGAGTCCATTGAAGAGAATCTGATTCGTATTGTTTATAGTAGTATGTTGGTTCTCTAAGTCCGGTCAATTCCTCTCGTATGGGTGCTATGGAATCATGTCTCTGTGCAAGATGAAACCTAGATGTGGGAGACCGACATATGTGCTCAGTGGCTAGAGTTGTTCTAAGCTTTATCTTCACCACCCTTGGAAGGGAAATTCGGGGACGAATTGCTTTAAGGGGGGATGTTTGTAAGAACACGGTTCTTATTTTTGAGGTATGGGTTTCTTCTTTTCCTCTTTCCTTAAGTTTTTTTTAGAAAATAAAGAAAATTGGGAAAAATCCCAAAATTTCTAACTACACGCCATGTATGTTTTCCACACACCATGTACATTGGCCATGTGGAATGGGTACACAGGGCGTGTAGGCCTTTCGGTGATTACAGTTGTAAAAATTTACTTCACGTAGTGTATAGGGTATTTACACGCCTTTTATTCAGTCGGTAGGTGAAAATTAAGGCGGTAGAGGTAGCTGCCAGCGAAGCAACAGTACACGCCATGTAATCAGGAATACATGTCATGTACTCATGTCAATAGATGAAATGTGCCGCGGTGGAAAGAAGCCTCCATAATAACAGTTTAAAAAAATGAAAAGTACATGCCATATACATTAGAGTACATGCCATGTATTTTTTTTATTCATAAAATTTGAAGTATCCTCTCTGTTCACGGAGGATGCTTAGAACTCCATTTGGAGCTTGGGAGGACGACCAGAGATTCGGAGATCTGCTGACTGCGCACCAGGAATCTGTTTCTTCTTCTCTCGATAACATTGGGACCATACTGATATACTTTGTCCTTGGATGATTCGAGAGGTGTCATTCACATATACCGATCAGAGACGATCGAGGTAGGTGGTCTGGTGTTTAAATTCCAACTAATGTGTGTTTTGTGTACCACTGTGATATGCGACCATGTTGGGGGTGTCATATGGATGAGGCTTTGCGTAATTAAATTCCTAGAATTGCACAAGTAATTTAATGAATATGTATAACTATTTTTTGTGATCATTGATTGGATACAGGACCACCCCGAGGGTGCGTTTCTCTGTTTAGTCATTTTGCCAGGATAACCGATTGTATTCAACGATTATGTTGTGAATTGCTTTTTCTTGAGAGAAAATTTATATAAATGCTTTCAATGTGTTGGGATCGGACCGGTTACTTGATTTTATTCACCTGAGGGCAAGGCCTGAGGGAAGGTACTATTTCACTTGATGGAAAGGCCAGAAGGAAAGATTATGCTTCCCCTGAGGGAAAGGCCTAAGGTCATGGTTCCTAATGGCTTTAGGGCATGTTTTTGTTTAGCCTGATGGCATGGTACTATTTAGCCTCAGAGAAAGATGCATTTAAATTTTGACTGTTGTGATTTTTGTTGTGGCACTATATAAGAGATTTTCGGCAGAGGTTGTGTCTTGAGAACATATAATTAAATTATATTTAATTGATAAGTAATAATTAAAATGGCAATTAAACTGGTAATGATAGTTACTTTTGAGTACATACTAGTTTACTACATTTAATTTTTCACACTGCTGTTAAACATTGTCACTGATAGTTGGGCACATGCCTTGGGTTGTTGCCTACTGAGATTGATTTCTCACACCATGTTTGGGTAATGTCTTCATCCGAAATAGATTATGTTTATAAAGGTCTAGATAAGGTCAAGGGTCCCTATACAGGTACCCGAATGTACTATAGAAATGAGAGAGCATGGGACAGATCTTCATCTTGCGATGCTACTGCATTCTGTTTACTCTGCTGTATTTTGTTTAGATGCACCTTGTACATTGATTTTTATTGTATTTTATTGCAGTGTAAATTTTTCTGGATTCTTTCATATAATTTGTGACATGCTACATCTTTATATATAAGACTGCTATTTCTCTTCTATTCAGTTGTCCATTTCAGTTGTATATTGTTTACTGCTTCCACTGTTGTATGTTTGTATATATTATTCCGCTGCACTACACTTTGACAAATGAGGGCATCGTTTTACCAATATTTGACCTGGGCCCTCACTGCTAGTCAGTATCCTTTGGCGTTTTGTGAAATTCATTTGAGGTCATGTGGCCAACCGAGTTCGAGGCACCCATTGTGTGGCACCCAAATCCAGGATGTTACAGTAGTGATTACCATGATTAGTTTATGGGAGTATTTATAGATTACATTATTTTATAATCAATAATAACATTATAAAATGAATATTATTTAAGTATTGTTCCAATTTCCCTAAGGAAGGATAAGTTTAATGAGAAATTTACCATGTGTGAATTTTCTCTACATAAAGTGTCATTCCTGTGTAATATACTCTCAGGTGTGTGTATACTGGTGAATCATAAAAAATGGATATTATTGAATAATTTACCATACTAACCATAGTAACTAATCCATAGTTTTCTTATGTTTGAATGATAATAACAATGCTTTGGAAATGATTTATCATTGATATCTAATCCCATAAGAATTTTTAATTTTAAGGGATCCAAGTACTATTGGATATAAAATAGTGAGAAAAATGTCGAGGATCTCAAAAGATGGTTAGTCATCCAACCTATAGGTAAAATACACAATAATAGATAATGGTTTTAAATATATGGTGATACATATAAGATGGGATTGGGATTCATCCATATAATGAATCATCCAAACCCACTAGGTTTGATCTCAAGATCCACAAGTCTTTTTGCATTCCTCACCATACATAACTGTTCATCAACTAATAGCGGGATATTGGGAGTGATCTGTGTGGATACAATACCCTAAATATAATATCCACATCCAAAAATATAAAAAATCTAAAAATAAAGAGGAAATAAGGTGGTAAATTAAGAATAATAATGTAATATATAATGGGAGACAAGTCATAAAAATAGTTAATTTGTGTTCCAGTGTGGAATGATGAACTATAGTATAAAGAGTGAAATTAAATAAATAATAAAAACATTAGAATAATCCAGATTACATTCCAATCCACCCATGTCACCATGATCCTTATCATAACCATCTTCCATGGTCCTCATGCCCTTTAGTAGATCCCTATACAAGATTTTTGCAGAGACAACATGATTCATGTATTTGGTGTGAGTGATTAAAATTAATAGTAAACCAAAAATGAATCCTTTATAAATAGTGAACAAATATAACAGATGTTTTATAATATAATAATAAATGGGAAAGAATAGATAAACAATCATACAATGTGTTTTTATGTGCTAACCAAGCATCCATGAGCTTCGGTCATACCTAATGTTTCTCTATGTTAGTAAGATAATCGTGAATTTCGAAAGTGGTCATGAACTAAACATGCGACTAGTGAACATGTTACTCAGTATCATCATGGAATCGATTGAAAATACTACTCTAAATCCTGAAGGACCTATGTTCTAGAATGTTACACAGTATCCTCATGGAATCTAATGTGGGATTAGGCTATAAATATTTCAATATCCTACTATGAGTATTGGTCCATTTTCGTCTTTTATACATGTCATGAACACTCCACCAAAATGGGTAATCATACATGATGTGCCTCAAATCATGAGTATAAATAAAATACTTCCATAGGAATGGTAAATACGTATAATAAGGTACAATATAATGATTAATAACAATGAATGTCATCATGATAATATGGTAGAAACATATACAAACATTGATCAACAAAAAGAATATAGATAAGATACTCCTAATGTTATCATGGAATAAGTTATCATATATGTGTTTTGCTAGTTATAAACACACCCACAAGTAATTACCATTAAGAATGATCTAAAATATGTTTCATTATGATATAAAATCTTGGAAATAAGAGAATAAGTGGGCCTTAAATGTAAAGGAATTACCTACCACATGGTTATTAATGATGTACTATAACATTTATTAGTGGAATAAAATTGGAATCATGTTTAACAACCATGAAAAACTAGCTCACATGGTAGACATTCCTATCTCTAGTTCGAAATCATTAATTAATTAGTTCAGAGAAATGATTGAAAGAGATTAATTATCAAGAAAGGTAGATCTATAATTTCATACCTCTTAAAGATTTTAACATTGAAATGGTTCATAGATATGTTGAAGTAGTGGACATAAATTCATGAAATCCGCTGCCAATTCTAAAAATTAATAGTGAATTCATCCTCAAATATGCAAAAGATTCTTAGTGTGATCCAATAAACATTGATCTATCCTAAAACAATTCTGAAATATATTCCAAAACATGATTCCAAGATGGATGGAAATATAAACATAGACATATGATACATCCCTATACAAGGGTGAGAAACCATGATCAATTGGAGAAAGCCCATATAGAATATCAAATATTCAATTCTATATCATTGGGGAAGAATTAAAGAAGAAAAGGGCTTGAAGATCCTTCAATGAAGCCCTAGAGTAAAAGAAGATCTAAGAGGAAAGGATGGGATAAGTGTGGGTTTGGGGAACTTTAGGAATTTATAGACAATATGTAAAGACAAGTGTTATAGTGAAACACTTAAAAATATGCTAAAATAGTTTCCAAAAAGGTTATGACTATGGAGTAAAGGGATTGACATTACAACAATAGTTTCTAGTAAACTGAATGTATGGAATATTCATCAAGTTCAATAGTAAATCCTATAAAATTGGGAATAGACCATGATTCAATGGAAATATCTATGTAATATTGTTCATTCCCTAACATGTACCATACATTGCAACCTATATCCCAAGACATTGTGACCCTAAAATATGTAGGATCGTCAAAATTCCATCTTTTATACCCAAAACCATATCCAAATCTTGACACCATATCCATATAAAAATATCAAATCACACCACTACAACATAGTTCCTCAACCATGTTGAATCCATATCCTAAGTGGAGTAGAACTGACCTCCATTCAATAGTATCCATTTCAAATTGAAAAATCAATAAAATATTTCTCTTCCCCCAATCAATCCTACCGTTAGTTATTAATTAAAAAATATGGGTGTTATAAATCTCCCAGTCTATTGAATTCATGATCTTTAGAAGTTTCACTGGGCTTCTACCTAAAGAAACATGGGTTATTCAGACTAATAATCTACCCCCACTTCAAATTCTCTACCTAAATCCATCAATGATGCGAAAACATCTAAAAATGATTCACATTCTTCTATCCTAGGACTTACTCATATTGATCTATAAACCTCCTTGATCATTCTATGTATGATGACACAATATCTAGATCGATATCTCATAGTTATTAACATGAATCTGATCGGGCATGTACCTCAAAAGTTGAGACACATAACACACATCGTTCATAACTGGTTATAAATAAATACGATATATATTGTACACCGATATTCCAATTTACCTGATTATCATTAATGTTCCAACATAAAATGGTGTCAACATCCATTTATTTCCCAAACATCTGTGGATTTACCAAGGATTCAGTCCCAAAATCCCAGTCTCTTGAATCAAACTCCAATGTATACTCTTATGTATGGCATAATATTTCTTACCACTCTGATAAATGATCACCCTCTTCTAAACCAATTACACTATCTTATAGGTATCACGTACCATGGTGGTTCTATAACACCCTGACCCCTCTAGACTGGAGCTGGTGCATTACAGGTTACATTGGCATGGTTATAAGAAATGAAATCTGGAAGGAAGAATCAGTTTAGTAGTATTGAAAAATCTTGATATATATATGTAACTCAAATTAAATTGGAAAAGGATAAAAAATAAAATACATAACAAAAACTAAAAACTACATCCATAGACACTCAATAAATGATCTCCTATTCATAAACTATTGAAGGTAAAGAAAATGAAAGGGGTGAGTTAAAATGCATAGTAAGGGTTAAAAATAATGGAAGCCTAAATTCAATAATAGTTGAATCATATACAATTTGACATATTTAATAAGGCCTAGCAAAAAAAATGAAAAACTCACACCATTAAAAAACTGAGAATGAAGCTGAATCCATAAATTTTGTCATAGTGAAAACCACATGGAAACTAATAACTGACAATGAATAAATAGAATTCATTTTAACTGGATGTTAAATATTTTTCCCATGATCTAATAATACCATTAAAAAATTTTAGTTATATGGGTAGAAACCCATCTGACTTTTGGAAACAAACTCCAAGGGTTTGTCGCCAACTGATTTGTCCCATAAGACATATTGATGCTTCAATGGGATATAGAGTCCCCAAACAATTGTTTAAAGTCCAAATCAATCTTTATAAATAGATTTAATACAATTGAAATCTTTCTTCTCAAAATCTGTATACGGTAGAGGACACAGATTAATCAATATTTCCAGAGTTAAAAGAACATTCCAAATAAACAATTCCTGTTAAACGGTATTGGGCTTAAGACAATACTCATATCCATGAAACCAAAATATGGATATATAATATATTTACAATTTCAAATGAAAAAATTATCTCAAATGGGTATTAGATACACCACATAAAAAATATACGGTGCACAATACCAAGAAGGTCCTAATGAAATGGAAAATGGGACAAAGACCCATACAATATTTTAATCAATTGAATAGTGTAAAAAAAGTCAATATTCACCCAATTAATCATAGAGTACCATGAATATAAATAAAATCATCTTATTATATATCTAATTTTAGTACACATATACGACATACATGAAATAAGTTGTGAACAAGGTATTTCTCATAGAAATGAAAGTGATGTAACATACCCCTTAAATTATGCTTGAGTGTGATCTTAGTTTGTTAAATGACCTGAATAATCATATTTAGATTCATTAATTAATAATTATATAACTTCAAATATATTTTATTAATTTATTATAACTTTATTAGGTTCATTCATGGCCCTTTTTATGGGTTTGAGAGGTTTAAACTTATTGTTTTGGAAGCATTTTCTTCCTTGGTTTTCATGATTAGTTTACTTTTTTTCAGGAATGGATGTTTGTATGATGTATGGTTAAACATAAAGATTAGTTTTTATATATCATTAGTTGGATTACAAAGAACTAAATGATCTTATTGTGATTTTTTTATATACCATGATGGTGAATCATTAGATAAATGTTAATTACAAATGTTTTGATTAACTTGGCGGTTTTTTTGATAATAATCATGTTTTTTATTATTATTTTATATTTTGAGTGTATAAGGATTACTGGACATTAATGAGGTTAATTAAATATATTTTGATTTTTTTAACCATAAAAACAGTTTCATGACCAGAATTGTACATTGTAATGAAAATTGAGAACCTGTCATCCTTGAATGTGATAAATTAACACATATAGGATAGTGTATTCATTTTTATTTTAAGAGGAGGAGGGAAGAGAGATGATGATGAAATATTAAATTAGAATAATATAATTCCAGTTCATGTAAGGCACTAGAATTATCATATAATTTGGAATAGGGATGATGAGGGAAGAAGTATAAATGATAGGAACTTTAATTAGAAGAAAATTTGAGAAATCTCTCTAGAAAATTTGGTAGCCTAACGACGTCACATAAAATTTCATAAAATAGTTTGATGAGTGAAAGAGGGTATCTCAAAAATGATAAATAATATGGGAATTATGGGTAATATGTAAAGACATATCCCCACATAATCCAATATAAAATAAAAGAGAAAACATAAAATGAAAGGTAAAAGAGATGGGTGGTAGATTCTCTAACCTTGAACGGTAATTCCCAAAACATGAAGGTTGGGACCTTGGGGTCTTGAGGAAACCATTGGAGGATTCTTAGGGAGGTGTAAATAATATAGCATCGAGTATTATGGATTTTTAATTAAGTAAAATGAAGGTATGAGTGGGTATTTTGTAGTAATTAAAATGGAGTTTTTTATTAATTAAAATGGACACCACATTAGTCATTTTTGAAAAACCACAGTCTTTCTCGTGGTATTTTCCAATGGTTTTAGCGAATTGGGACACCTCATGTCATATTTTACTATACACAATGTGACCAGTCTTTTATATTTAATTATATATATAATTATGATGTCATTAAACTACCACAAACTGAAAACTGTATTTTTATTATTCACAAAAAATTCATTTATTTTAGAAAAATCCCCAAAACACACCCTAACCATTTATTGATGAGTATAATTAAAATATGAACACCATTTTTTCCAAATTATTTTCTAAAAATTATTAATTTAATTTTTAAATAGAATCATAGTTAATTCAAAAAAAATTTAAAACAATATTTCGATTTATATCACATTGAAAAATTATTTAAGATTTCATTATCTCATTACCTTAAGAAATAAAATATTATCATTATTTACTATTCATAACGGTCATATTACTATTCATATTACTATTCATAAGGCTATGTAACTATTAATTAAAAAATGAAGTTGGTTCTATCAGACTACAATTGACTTTCTAGTCATAACTCTAGATGACCATTTTTCTAAATTCAAAACATAGAAGTTGAAAACATATGTTTAAATAAGAATTTATTACTTTCTATTAAATAACCAAGTTTCTTATCAAAGGAACATAGTGCATATGAAATATCTTCTATGAATAGAATATATTTAACAGAATCATACCATAAAATGATTAGGGTGTTACATTATTACCTCCATCAGAAAATTTGTCCTTGAAATTTTATGTATAAATCCCACCAAAATGATGTGGGTGGTTCTTCTTAAAAACGTCTTCAGGTTCCAATGTTTCTCCCTCAATATTCTTATTTCTCCAATGAACCATTACTAAATGGGTTGTCATATTTGTAAATACCTTCTCCCTTGTGTGAAGAATCCTGATAGGCTCTTCACAGTATGACAAACCAGGTTCCAGTTCAATTTCATCATATGTGAGTATATGCTATGGGTATGGCATGTATTTCATCAAAAATGTCCCACGAAACATGTCATGAACTTTTGAGAGACTTGGAGTCATTGATAAATAGTAAGCTACCACTCTGATTCATTCCAGAATATCTAATTGTCTGATGTACCTGGGGCTCTGTTTCCCTTTCTTATCGAACCATAAGACACCTTTCCAAGGAGATACTTTATGAAATACATGATCTTAGACTTGAAATTCCATATCCTTTCCTTGATTGTTAGTATAACTCTTCTTACTACTTTGGGATGCTTTAAAATTGGCTAGGAATGTCTTCCCATTTTTAAGGGTCACTTCAATAAGTACTGGGCCTATAAGTTTCCTCTCACCAAATTCATCCCAAAAGGATAAAGTTTGACATATCTTCCTATATAATATTTTATACGGAGACATTTTAATACTAGAATGGAAACTATTTTTGTAGGAAAATTCCACAAAAGTAATGTATTGATCCCACGTACCTTTAATGTCAAGAGAGCGTAATCTCAGCATGTCTTCCAGAGTTCGAATAGTCCTTTCAGAATGTCCGTCGGTTTGGGGGTGATAAATAGTACACATACGAAGCTAAGTATTCAAATCCTTCTAGAGACTTTTACAGAATTTTGATGTAATCCTAGGATCTCGATTAGACATAATCGATAGAGGTGAACCATGAAGTCTTACAACTTCATTAAAAAAAGTCTTGCCAAATGCTCAAGTGGTAAATCCTCTATTATAGTAGGGAAATGTACTGATTTTTGAGATGATCATTAATTAACCATATTGCCTCATTCCTTCTAGTTTTCTGTGGTAGTCCAGTGAAAAAATCCATTATAATGTCATCCCACTTCCACATATGAATTGGTAAATGTTGCATCATCCCTCTAGGATGTTGTCTTTATGCCTTCCCTTGTTGACAAATTAGGCACCACGAAACGTATTCAGCAATTTCCCACATCATATTATCCCACAAAAAATGTTCCCTCAAATATCAATAAATTTTTGTGCTACTAGGCTGTATAGATAAATTTGAGCTATGATTATCGTCTAATAGTTCCCTTTTTAAATATGGTACTAATGGAATGCAAAATCTCATCCCAGATTTCATAAATCCTTCCACATATATGATGTCTTCCAATCTACCATCCTTAACATCAATAATATCCTTGTGTAGATTTTCATGATTTGATTGAGATGTTTTAATATTTTCTAGTAAAGATTGTTTATCAATCATTTTAAAGAGGAAATATGTTTCCTCTTCCTTTAAAATTCCAATATCTATCTTTAGTAGATCCATGAATATAGGATCTCTTTTAATCCTCATTTGGGTCATAATTCGATGATTTTTTCATAACTAATGCAACATCTACCTTATTTTCCTTTCCTAGGTTGTAGTTTAATGATTAATAAATATCTTTGAGTAACTTGATCCATATCCTTTTCCTCATGTGGAGTTCCTTTTGAGTGAAAATGTATTTTAAACTCTGGTGATATGTGTATATCTCACATTTTTTACCATGAAGATAATGTATCTATATTTTTTAGCAATGATTACAATAGCTAACTCAAGATCCTAAGTTGGATAATATTTCACTTGAGTCATCAATGAACTTGATTCATATGAAATAACTTTATCATTTTTCATTAGGATGCAACCCAGAACATTCTATGATGCATCACTATATATTAAAAATCCATCACTTCCAGATGGAATAGTCAATATTGGATCATTGACCTATTTTTTTCAATTATTCAAAAAATTCTGTACATTCATTCATCCACACAAACTATACTTGTTTACGTGTGACCAAGGTTAGAGGCTTATCCAGTTGGGCAAAATTATGAACATAATTCCTATATTATCCTTCTAAGCTAACAAAACTGCATATCTCGGTTATGTTTGTTGGCATGGGACAATCATGGATTTCCTTTTTCTTAGTAGGATCAACTATGATTCCATCTATAGAGACAATATCTAATAGACATGAAACTGATTGAAACCATAATTTTCACTTTCTAAACATCTCAGATAATTCATTTCTTCTAAGAGTTTTTACAATTACCCGTAAGTGATTCTCATGGTCTTTTTAGCTTTTCAAGTGTACCGGGATATCATCGACGAATAAAAAAAAGTTATTAAGATATTCCTTGAAAACAAAATTCATTTAATCCACGAAAATAGATGGTGCATTAGCCAGTCCAAAAGGCATCACTGTAAACATGTAATGCCCATACTTGGTTCGAAATGTTGTCATTGAAATATCTTTCTTTCTCACACATTGTTGATGATATCTATATTGAAGTTCAATCTCTGAAAATTATTGTGATCGAGAAATTTGATCAAATAAATCATCAATTTTTGGTAGAGGATACTTATTATTTATTGCAACTGCATTGATTTCACTTTCATCAATGCATAGCATCATGGAACCATCTTTCTTCTTGACCAAGAGGATTCAGGTTCCCCATGGAGTAACACTAGGTTGAATAAATCAAGTTTTCACTCATGTACTTCGGTTGTTTCATTAGATCCACTAATTAAATAGTGGCTATTCTCTAGAGGGTATTTGATATAGGTCATTCACCCGGAACTAAATTAATAGATAACTCAACTTCCCACTCTGGAGGATTTCCAGGTAAATCCACCAGAAATATGTCAATGTATTTCTGGGACTATATGTAAGTTATCATTTTGAATATTTCTTTCCTCGCCCATAGACATTGGGTTCTCTTCCACTTTATGAATTGCATTTAATAGATCTTCTTGGGGTGGATCTAGATAAGAATTGGTTTTCAAGGTTTCTACTCTAAAAAATAGGGATTCAACAACATTTTCAAAGATTGTAACGTCCATTTTCCTGATATAAATATTCGTATCATAATTTGACAGCCAATTTATACCGAGAATTATATCAAAGTCAGTCATTGGTATGATGATAAGGTTCTTAACTAAATAAAATTTATATATCATGGGTGGGACTAATCGAAGTTCCTTTATTGCAATGATACATTCCTTAATAGTTTTGAATGACAAGTCCTTTATTAAATCAAATTGGAAATGTGTAATTTTCATGGAAAAATGGGATGATATAAATGAATGTGATGATCTAGAATCAAATAATGTGTTGGCTATGTTTGAGGAAACAATTAATGTACCAGAAAACACATCATAAGAAACTTCAATCTCCACAGTTGTAATTTAATAAGATCTCCATTTCCCTCTTGGCCTTTTCTGAGGAGTGTTTCATTGGTGATTAGGACATTCATTTTCATATTGGCCTATATATATACCATTGTATCATTGAAAATCATCAAATTGTTTCTTCCCATTGCATTATTTAGATCGATGACCCTTTTATCCACACTTATAGCAGACTCCCATGCCATTCATTAATTTCCCGAGATGATTCTATCCCCAGTTCTCGAATAATAGTAATTTCTCCATTCCCTTGTTCTTCTTTGATGATTCACCATTTCCTCAGTTATTAGAGTATTTATTCTTATCTCAGTTTCCCTTGAACAATCTTTTTCTAGAAAATTCCTTCTTTATTTTGATGTCACTTGATTCAATTTCATCAAATAATAAAAATGTTTCAGAATATAGTACCCTCTGAAGACATGAATTAAGATTTTCAATGAAATAATCAATTTTTTCTACTAAGTCAAGCATGTAATTTGTGTCATACCAGGCTATCCTTGTGAAGGTAGCCACATACTCTACAACACTCTCTTGTTCTCTTTGCTTTGTGATTAGGAATTTTATGTTCATTTCGGTTTTCTACTCACGAGGGAATTATTTGTCGTAAAATATTCCTTTAAAATTCTTCCATTACATATCTTATCTTTCTTCTTCCACTATTTTATTTTGAACTAGGGGCCACCAATGATCGGTGTCTCCCTTGAGAGAATATACTCCAAGATCTACCTTTTCAATATAATTTCATCATAATTCCATGAATATATTTCCAATGGACTTGATCCAATACTCATCAATAACTAGAATTGTAGTCCCACTAAAATATGGGGGCTTCTGCTACATGAAATGATACAACACAGGTGTGGAATGGTTATTTGTTACAACCTGAGTATGTTATCCCAATATAGTCATGATCTAATCTGCTCCAACATTGACTATGTTGAATTTATCAGTGGATAAATCCATTCATTTACCACGAATTTTGATTCCCCTTGTTCCATTAGGCAATATTTCTAAATAATTGTGTACACTTGATTAGGGTATGAATCTCAAATATAAAAGCAAATGACATAGAATGAAATTCTATGCATTACTAATCTATTAAACTCGGTTTCTCTAATAAAAAATTTACATTAAAATACTTCATAATGTATTGTAAAGTAAATTTAAATTATTTTAAGCCCATCAACTAGGAGTTTCAATACCTAGAGTGAAAAAAGCCCCATTTTGATGTACCAGGATACCCAGTGTCAAGCCTAAAACTGCTTGTCGAAGAATTCACTCCTCGGTACATTTTTGCCAGAGCAACCTTTACATATTTTAATCCAAACATAGATGTATTTTATAGAAATATTCAAATAATTTAATCATTACCAAAATACCAGGATATTCTTGTACATTTATCCTCAAATACTACCTTAGGGCCTTGTTCTATACTCTACATTTTATACACTAGTTTCAATGTTTTCTACTAAATTTTATCTGATACCAACTGTAACACCCAAAACCCTCTAAAATAGAGTTGGTGCATTAATTTTTACATTGGAATGGTTAAAAGGAATTAAATATTTATGAAAAAAATGAATTTATTTATCTTGAAGAACCTAACTATTTAGATGTAACTCAAATTATAATGGAAAATGTTATAAAATAAAATACATAACAAAAACTAAAAACTGCATCCATAAAAACATCATAAATGATCTCCTTTTCATAACCTATTGAAGGTAAAAAAAGAAAGGGGTGAGATAAAATTTTCAATAAGGGTGAAAAATATAGAAACCTATAATTAAATAATAATTTATTCATAAAAAATTTTAAATAATCATTATGAAATAGTGAATAAATGCAAAACTCATGCCATTAACAAACTGAGAATGAAACTGCATCCATATATTATTTCATAGTGAAAACATAATGGAATGTAATAAATGATAATTATTAAAGATAATTATTATTAATTGGATGTCATGTATCTGTATCATGATACTATAATACCAATCAAAGGGTTTAGTTCTGTGGGTGGAAAAAATTCCTGATTTTTGAAACAAACTCGAAGGGTTCTTCACCATCTGATTTGTCTCATGAGAATTGTGAATGCATCGTGTGGATATAAGTGGCCCCAACTAATTAAAAAATTCCAAATAATTATTTATACAATGATTTAATACAAGTAGAATCTTCCTTTTCAATATCTATATATAGTAGAGGATACATATTCATCAATTCATCCATAGTTAAAACAAAATTCTAAATAAACACTGCATATAAAAGGGTATAGTTAATAAGATAATACTCATTTCCATGAAACCATAATATGTATATATAATATACTTAAAATATAAAAGGAAAAAAGGCTCTCAAATGGGTAGTAGATACACCACATTATAAATATTAGCTGCACAATACCAAGAAGGTCTCAATGAAAGGGAAATTGAGACAAAGAACCTTACCATATTGTAATCAATTGAATCATATGACATAATTTCATTAATCACCAAATTAATCATATAATACCATGAATATAAATAGAATCATGTTATTATATATCAAATGGAATATCACATATACCACATACAAAAAATAAGTGGCCAATAATGGAAATCTCATAGAAATGAAAGTGGGATGAGAAACCCCTTACCTTATGCTTGAGTGGGTTCTTCATTTGTTTTAATGACCTGAAAAATAAAATCGAGATTCCTTAATTAATAATTCGATAACTACCTATACATGTAATTGATTTAGTGCAACCTTATTAGGTTCAATAATGGCCCTTTTATGAGTTTATGAAGATCAATTTTATTGTTTTGGAAGGATTTTCTTCCTTGGTTTTCATGACCACTTTAATTGTTTTCACTAAGGGAAGATTGTTTCTTGTGTGGTTAAAAATTATAAAATTTTAATATATTTTTCTAATGAAATTATAGAGATATAAATTATTTATAATTATTTTGGGTAATATATCATGATGATGAATCATTAGTTAAATGTTAATTACAAACATTTTGAGTAACATGATGGTTTGGTTCAAAATGAACGTGTTTTGTATTATTATTTCATAATATTAGTGTAAAAAGATTACAAAAAATTAATTAGATGAAACACATCTCATTGGATCTAGTTCAACCAAAAAAATTGTTACTTGACCAGAATTTAACATGGTAATGAAAATTGAGAACCCGTCGTCCTTGAATGTTATAAATTAACACATCTCGGTCGGTGTTTTCATTTTTGGTATAAAATAATGGTGGAAAAGAGATGTTAATGAAATATTACATTATCATAATATAATTATTTTTCATGTAAGCTAATTTAATTATCATAGAATTTGGAAGAGGGTAGATGGGGAATAATGTATAAAAGAAAGGAACTCAAAATAGAAGAAAAATTGAGAAATCTCTCACGAAAATTCAGCATCATAACGATGTCACATAAAATTTAATAAAATAGTGTGATGAGAGAATGGGGTTATCTCATAACTCATGAATAATATGGGTAGTGTAATATGGTATGCAATATCCCTTCATAATCCAATTTAAAAAATGGAAAATATATAATGAAATCTTTTAGAAAATAGAATGGTGGTAGATTTCGTTACCTTGAACAGTAATTCAAAAAACATGAAGGATGGGACCCTGGGGGCTTGAGGACACCTTTTATGGATTCTTTAGGAGGTAAAACTTCCATATATTCAAGGATTATTGATTTTTAATGATGTAAAATGAATGTAGGATTAGGTATTTGTTGTAATGGAAAAGGTGAGTTTTATTAATTAAAAGAGACAACTCATTAGTGGTTTTTGTAAACCCATGGGATTTTTCCTGGTATGTTCCCATGGTTATAGCCACTTGGGACACCTATTATCAGATGTTACTCTAAAAAAGTTGACCAGCCTTTTATAATTAATCATGTACATCAATATAATGTTATTAAACTGTCGAAAATACAAAACTGTATTTTTACTATTTAGAATAATTCATTTATTTTAGAAAAATACCAAATATTTACCCCTACCATTTATTGATGTGTTTAATTCAAAAATGAACTCTATTTTTTGAAAATAATTTTCTATATATTAATAATTAAATTTTCAAATAAAATCATAGTAAATTTAAAAAATAACTATTTTAAAGGTATAATTAGTTTTATATCACATTGAAAATTTAATTATAATCTAATTATCTTATTAACTTATGAATGTAAAATATTATCATTTTTTACAATTTATAACGGTCATATTACTATTCATATGGGAATGTTACTATTCATCAAAAAATCAAGTTTGTTCAATCAAACTCCAAATGACTTACTAGTCACAACTCTAGGTGGCCATTTCTCGAAATTCAAAACATAGAAGTGGAAAATTTATGTTTAATGGATATTTTATTACTATGTCCTAAATAAGAGAGTGTTTTTTAAAAGGAACGCAATGCTTTATGAAATATAGGCTATGAATAGAATAAATTTATTATAATAATACCATAAAATGTTTTGGGTGTTATATTATTTTCTCTAGAAAATTTTTCCTCGAAATTTTATGTATAAAGCTCACAAAAAATATGTGGGTAATTCTTCTTCATAACATCCTTTGGTTCCCATGTGTCTTCCTCAATATTCTTATTTCTCCAAAGAAACATTACTAGAAAATTTTCCCAATCTCTCAATACCTACTCCTTTGTGTCAAGATTGCTGATATGATCTTCCCAGTATGAAAAATCAGGTTCCAATTCTATTTCTTCATAGGTGATTACATGCATTGGGTCTCGCATGTATTTATTTAACAACGACACATGGAACACATCATGAACTTTAGAGAGATTGGAGGTATTTCTAAATGGTAATGTACAACTCCATTTCTTACCATAATTTCAAATTGTCCGATGTACATGGGGTTTAGTCTCGCTTTTTTACTAATCCTTAAGACACCCTTCCATGGAGATACATTCAGAAAGACATAATCTCCCACTTGGAATTCCAACTCCTTTCTCTGATTATTAGTATAACACTTCTGCCTAATATGGGATGATTTAATATTTTCTGGGATTGTATTCACCTTTTTTGTGGTCTAATCAATAAGTTCTTCTCCTTTAAGTTTCCTCTCACTAACTTCATCCCAAAAAGTTGGAGTTCAAAATCATTTTAAATAAAATGCTTCATATGGAGCCATTTAAATACTAAAATGGATAACATTGTTGAAGTAAAATTCCACCATATAAATGTATGGATCCCACATACCTTGAATGTCTAGAGAGTATGATCTCATCATGTCTTCTAGAGTTTGAATAGTCTTATTATACTATCCATCAGTTTGGGGGTGATAAGTAGTAGTCATACAAAGCTCAGTATTCAAAGACTTCTAGAGACATTTCTAGAATTGTGATGTAATACGAGGATCTTGATCGAACACAATCGATATAGGTGCACCAGGAAGTCTTACAACATCATTAATATAAATTATTGTAGTGCACCCATGTGGAAAATCCTCTCTTGTAGCATGGAAATGTGCTGATTTTTTGAGATGATAAAAAATTATCCATATTCCAAAATTCCTTCTAGGTGTCTTGGAAAGTCCAGTGAAAAATTATATTATAATTTCATCCCACTTCAACATAGTTCTTGGTAGAGGTTGCATTATCCCTCTAGGATTTTCTCTTTCTACCTTCACTTATTTACAAACTAGGCACCTTGACACGTAGTCAGCAATTTCTCACTTCATATTATCTAACCAAAAATGTTCCTTCATATCTTTATACATATTTGTAATACCTGGGTGTATAGGGAAATTTGAGCTATGAGCATCATCTAATAGTTCCCTTTTTTGATTGGGTACCAATGGAAATCATAATCTCATCCCAAATTTCATTAATATTTCCTCATCCATGAATTTTTCCAATCTCCCATCCCTAACAACATTAATTTTCTCGTGTTTATTTTCCTCATTTGATGGAAATATTTTTAAAATTTCAAGTAAATATTGTTTAGCAATCATTTTAAAGGATAAACATGTTTCCCCTTATTTAAAAACTTCCATATCCACCTTTAGTGAATCCATTAATATATGATCTATCTCAATCCTTATTTGAGTCATGATTCCAATATTTTACATGCTTAATGAATCATCCACCTTATTTTCCTTTCATGGGTCATAGTATATTGAACAATCATAAACTTGGAGTAACTCGATCCATATCCTTTGCCTCATATTGATCTCTTTTTCTGTGAAAATGTATTTCAATCTCTTGTGGTATGTGTATAACTCATATTTCTCACCGTAATGATAATGTCTACATATTTTTAGAGTTAAGATTACATCAGCTAAATAAAGATCATGATTTGGATAATTTTTCTCGTGAGTCATCAACATCCTTGATTCATTATCAATAACTTTACCATTTTTCATAAGGATGCAACCCTTCCAATTCTTTGATGCATTACTATTTTTTACCAATCCTTCACTTCCAGATGGAAGAGTCAAAATTAGAGCATTGACCAATATTATTTTAAAATTTTCAAATAATTCAATA
This sequence comes from Viscum album, assembly GCA_963277665.1. Lineage (NCBI taxonomy): Eukaryota > Viridiplantae > Streptophyta > Magnoliopsida > Santalales > Viscaceae > Viscum > Viscum album. The sequence goes on along the minus strand of OY728141.1, from coordinate 807,214,871 downwards.
CATTCTTTCATCCCCACAAACATAACTCTTTTACGCGTAACCTCATTTAGAGGGTTTTCCGGTTGGGCCAAATTCTGAACCAAATGCCAATAGTAACCTGCTATGACAATAAAACTACGTCCCTTAGTTATGTGTGTTGGAATGGGAAAATATTGGATTTCCATTGTCTTAGTAGGATCAACTAATATTCCATCCTTAGAGACAATGTGGACTAGAAAAGACAGTAATTGAACCCATAATCCATACTTTCTAAACATCCCATTTAATTCATTTCTTCAAAGAGTTTTCAGAGGAATCGACAATTTATTTTCATGGTCTTCATTGACTTTTCAATATACTAGGATATCATCTATGAATACCACAAGAAATTATGAAGATATTCCTTGAAAACATATTCATTAAATTCATCAAAATAGATGATTCATTAGTCAGTTCAAAAGGAATCACTGTAAACACATAATACAAAAAATTAGTTCAAAATGATGTCATCAGAATATATTTCTTCCTCACATGTAGCTGATCATATTCAGATAGAAGGTCAATCTTGGAAAAGTATTGTGCTCTAGGATTTTGATCAAATAAATCATCAATTCATGGAATATTATTCTTATTATTTATTTTAATTGCATTTATTTCCCTGTAATTAATGCATAGATTCATGGATCCATCATTCTTCATGACAAAGAGGACATGGTCTCCCCATGGAGAAATAGTAGGCCAAATAAATCCATTTTCAGTCAACTCCTCTTGTTTTTTTCATTCAATCCACTATTTATATTGTGGCTATTCAATAGGGGTATTTGATATAGGTCTTGCACTCAGAATTATATCAATAGAGAACTAAACTTCCTGCTCTTGAAGATTTCTAGGTAAATCCACTAGAAATACGTTAATGTATTATTGCACTCTATGTAAATTTTTATTTTGAATATTTCATTCCTCACCCATAGAAATTTGGTTCTCTTCCTCTCTATGAATTACATTAAATATAGATATTTGGGGTGGGTCTAGATAGGAATCAGTTTGTGAGGTTTCTACTCTAATGATTAGGAATTCAGCACCATTTTCAAAGATTGTAACTTCCTTCTTCTTGAAATAAATATTCACATTATGATTTGATATCCAATTCATATCAAGAATTATATCAAAGTCAGTCACTGGTATGTTGATATGGATAGTAACTAAAGAACGTTTATGTGTCATGAGAGGGACTAATCGACATGCCTTTATTGCAACAATACATCCCTTAGGAGTTTTGACTGACAATAAATTTATTAAATAAAATTGTACATGTACAATTTTAATGAAAAAAATAGGAAGATATAAATGAATGGGATGATCAAAAATCAAATAAATTATTTTTTGTGTTTGAGGAAACAATTAAAGTACCTACCACCACATCATTAGAAACTTCAACCACTACGGTGGTAATCACATAAGCTCTCCCTTTCTCTATTGGCCATTTCTGAGTCATTTTTCCTTGGCAATTAGGACACTAATTTCCATAGTGTCCCATATATCTAAAATTATAGCATTGAACATTATCAAATTGTTTATTCCCCTTTCATTAATTAGGTCAATGACCCTTCTCTCCACACTTTACCAGAATCCCATGCCTTTCATGTATTTCCCGAGATGATTCATTCCATAGTTCTCACATAATGGGAATTTCTTCATTCCCTTGTTCTTATTTGACACTTCACCTTTTCCTATCTTATCAGAGTACTGCTTCTTATCTTGGTTTCCATTGAACGAACTCCTCATAGAAAATTCCATCTCTGTTTTTATGGCACTTGATACAATTTCATCATCTTATGATAATGTTTGAGAATCCAGTGCCCATTGAAGAATTGGCTTAATCCCTTCAAAGAAATGATCAATTTTGTCTATAGAGTCACGTATGTAATCATTGGTATACATGTATATCCTTGGGAAGATAGACTCATAATCTACAACACCATCTTCCTCCCTTCACATTATAACCAGGAATTTCCACTTCACATTGGTTCATTGCTCATGAGGGAATTATTTGTCAAGAATATTCCCTTAAATGTCTTCCATTCCATATCTACTATTTATTCTTCCTCCATGGTATTCTGAATCTTGGTCCACCATAGATTAGCATCAACCTTGAGACAATAAACTTCCAGTACTACCTTTTCATTTTCATTATATCATAATTCCATGAATATCTTTTCAATGGACTTGTTCCACTACTTATCAACCACTAGATTTGTAGTCCCACTGAATGATGGGGGATTCTACTGCGTGAAACAATCCAACACAGCTGTGGAATGGTTAATCATTACAACCTGAGTATGTTTTCCCAATATGGTAATGATCTGATCTTCTCTAACATTGAATGTGTTGACTTTCTCAGTGGGTAAATACCTAATTTTACCACGAGTATTGATTCCCCTTCTTCCTTTAGGATCCATTTTTAAATAATGGAATACACTACATTAGGTTATGAATCTCAAATATAGAATCACATAGCTTATATTGAAATTATATGCATAAATAATCTAATAAATATGGTTTCCCTGATGAAAAATTTACATTAAAATATATCATAATGTATTGTAAAGAAAACGTGAATTATCCGAAGAATATCCCATGTGAGTGTCAATACAAATATTGGAACAAGTCCCATTGTTGTGTACCGGGATATCTGTTGTCAATCCGGAAGCTCCTTATCGGAGATTTCACTCCTAGGTACATCTGTTCCAGAGCGATATCTACATGTTTTTACCTAGAAGAGGATGTATTTTCTAGTAATATTCACATAATATATTCTTTACCATAATACAAGGATGTTCTTGTACGTTTATTCTCAAATACTACCTAAGGGACTTGTTCCATACTCTACATTTTCTACTATATTTACTATGTTTTAAACTAAATTTCCTCTAATACCAACTATAACACCCTGACCCCTCTAGACTATAGCAGATGCATTACTTGTTACATTTTCATGTTTAGAATGAATGAAATCTTGAAGGAACAATTAAATTACTAGTCATGAAAATCAGTATACATAGATGTAACTCAAATTACATTGGAAAAGGTTACAAAATAAAATACATAACAAAAAACAGCATCCATAGAAACCCAATTAATGATCTCTTCTTCAAAACCAATTGAATGTGAAAAAATGAAAGGGATGAGGTCAAATGCTCAGAAATGGTTACAAATAGAGGAATCCTGAATTCAATAATAAGTGAATCATAAACAATTTTACATAATCATTATGTCATAGTGAATAAATGAAAATCTCACACCCTTAACAAAATGAGAACAAAACTTCACCCATAGTTTTTTCCATAGTAAAAACCTCATTGAAAGTAATAAATGATAATTAATAACGAGAATGATTATAAATTATATGTCATGTATCTAGCACATGATACCATAATAACCTTAAAAAGGTTTTGTTATATGGGAAAAACCCGTCTTATTTTTAGAAACAAACTCGATGGGTTTGTCGCCAACTGATTGGTCTCATGAGACCTGTCAATGCATTGAGGGTCTATAGAGGGCCCCACCTGCTTATGAGATTCCAAATAATTCATTATACATATATTTAATACATGTAAAACCAACCTTATTAATATCAGTATAGATTAGAGGATTCAAATTCCTCAATATATCCATTGTGAAAACCACTTTCCAAATAAACACATAATGTGAAATGGTATATGGATTATAACAATACTCATATCCATGAAACCAGAATATGCATATATAATATATTTACAAATTCAATGGGAAAAATTATCCCAAATTGGTATTAGATACATCTCATAAGAAATATTAGGTGTACAATACCTAGTAGGTCCCTATGAAATTGAAATTGAGAGAACTACCCTTACTATATTGTAACATATTGAATCATATGACCAAAAATAAATAATCAAAAAATTAATCACAGAATACCATGAATATAATTGATTTTTTTATTATATATCAAATAGATGTAAACATATACCACATATAAGAAATAAGTGGCGAACAATGGAAGTCTCATAGAAATGAAAGTGATAGGAGAAACCCCTTTCCTTATACTTGAGTGTGTTATTCATATGATATAATGACCTGAATAATCAAATATAGATTCATTAATTAAATATTACTGAACATACTATACATGTAATTTATTTATTATAACCTTATTAGGTACTTTTATGGAACTTTTAATGGGCTTATGTGGTTCAATTTTATTGTTTTCCAAGCATTTTTTTCCATTGTTTACATGATCTTGTTACTTGTTTTTGGGAATTGAAGTTTGTATGATGTATGGTTAAACATACATAATTGTTAATATATCAATTTAATAATATTACAGAGATATAAATTATCTTATAATTATATTGGGTAATATATCATGATGATGAATCATTAGTTAAATGTTTATTACAAACATTTCGATTAACAAGGCAATTTTGTTCATAATAAACTTGTTTTGTATTATTATTTTATATTATGAGTTTTTAAGGATTTATATACATTAATGATATAAAATACATATATTCTGATCTGTTTCAAGCATAAAAATGGTTTCATGACCAGAATTGAACATGGTAATGAAAATTGAGAACCTGTCATCCATAAATGTGATAAATTAACAGATCTTAGGCATTATTTTCATTTTTAGTATAAGTGGATGTAGGAATAGTGATGATGATGATATATTACATTAGAATAATAAAATTAAATGTCATTTATGTTTCATGAATTATCATAGAATTTTTAATAGGGGATATTAGTAAATATGTATATATAAAGGGACTCAAAATAAAAAAAATGACAAATCTATCATGAAAATTCGACAGACTAACGATGTCACATAAAATTTCAAAAAATAGTTTGATGAGAGAAATGGGGTATCTTATAACTCATGAATAATATGTGTTTTAAGGGTAATATATAATGACATATCCCAACATAATCCAATTTAAATTAAAATAGATGATATATAATGAAATATTTAAGAAAAGAGAAAGGTGGTAAATTATGTTAGCTTGAACCGTAATTCCCAAAACAAGAAGGATGGGAACTTGGGGGATTGAGGAAACATTAAGAGTATTATTATAGAATTATAACTAGCATATATTCAAGTATTATGGATTTATAATGAATTAAAATGAAGGTATGACTAGGTAGTTGTACTAATTAAGTGGGAGTTTTTTAATAATTAAATGGGACACCTCATTAGTGGTTTTTGAAAAACAATGGGCTTGCCAACATAATTTTCCCATGTTTTTATTCACATGGAAAACCTCATTTCATATTTTACTATACACAAGTAATCCAGCCTTTTATAAGTAATTATTTACCTCAATATGATTTCATTTAACTACAGAAAACTCAAAACTATATTTTTTCAATTAACGAAAAATTCATGTATTTTAGAAAAATACCAATACTTCACCCCAAACATCTATTGATGTGTATAAATCACAAACGAAATCCATTTTATTAAAATAATTTTCTATAAATTATTAATTAAATTTTTAAATAAAATCATAGTTAATTCCAAAAATATCAATTTTAAAGGTATAATTTGTTTCATATAACATTAAATAATTAATTAAGATCTCATTATCTTATTACATTAAGAAAATAAAATATTATCATTATTTACTATTCATAAGGGTCATATTACTATACATAAGAGTTTTTTTTACTATTCATAAAAAAATAATGTTGGTTCTATGAGACTCGAAAAGACATACTGGTCACAATTATTGATAAATTTTTTTTCAAAATTCAAAACATAGATGTGGAAAATTTATGTTTAATGGATAGTTTATTACTATATCCTAAATATAATAGTGTTATTTTAATGGAACATAATTATTTATGAAATATAGGCTATTAATAGAATAGATTTAAGAGATGCATACCATAAAATGTTTGGGGTGTTATATTATTTCCTCCTTCAGAAATTTTGTCCTCGAAATTTTATGTATAAAGCCCACCAAAAAGATTTAGGTGGTTATTCTTCATAACATCCTCAGGATCCCATGTTTCTTCATAAATATTTGTGTTTCTCTTAATAACCTTTACTAGACATGTTTTCTGATTTCTCAATATCTACTCCCTTATGTCAGGAATCTCGATAGGCTCTTCACAGTATGACAAAACAGCTTCCAGTTATTTTTTCATAGGTGAGTACATGCATCAGGTATAGCATGTATTTCTATAACAATGACAAATGGAACACATCATGAACATTAGATATATTGGTTGGCATTTTTAAATGGTAAACTACAACTCCAATTCATTACAAAATTTCAAATGGTCCGATGTACCTGGGGCTCAGTATACATTCCATACCGAACCTTAAGAAAGCATTCCATAGAGATACTTTAAAAAATACATGATCTCCCACAAGGAATTCCAAATACTTTCTCTGATTTTCAGCATAGCGGTTCTGCCTACTTTGGGAAGATTTTAATATTGGCATGGATTGTCTTCACCTTTGTGGTGGTCTCTTCTAAATGTTCTGCGCCTATAAGTTTCCTCTCACCATCTTCATCCCAAAAAGCTGAAGGTCAACATCTATTTCCATATAATGGTTCATATATAGCCATTTGAATATAATAATGGAAACTATTGTTGTAGGAAAATTCCACCAAAGGCATGTATTGATCCCACATTCCTTGAAAGTCAAGAGAAAATGATCTCATCATGCCTTCCAGAGGTTGAATAGTCTTTTCAGACTGTCCATCATATTGGGGGTGATATGTAGTACTCATACAATGCTCAATATTCAATGCCTTCTAGAGACTTTTCCATAATTTCGATATAATCCTGGGATCTCGATCAGACACAATCGACAGAGGTGCATCATGAAGTCTTACAAAGACAGTAATATAAAGTGTTTCTAGGCACTCATGGGGTAAATCCTATCTTATATCATGGAAATATGCTGATTTTGTGAGATGATCAACAATTACCCATATTGCATCATTCCTTCTACGTGTGCTTGTTAGTCCAGTGAAAAATTCTATTGTAACATCATCCAACGTCCACATAAGAATTGGTTAAGGTTTCATAATCACTCTAGGATATTGCCTTTTTACCTTTACTTGTTGACCAACTGGGAACCTTAACACGTAGTCAGCAATTTCCCACTTCATATCATCCTACCAAAAATATTCCATAAACTCTATATACATCATTTTGCCACAAGGTTGTATATGAGAAATTTGAGATATGGGAAACATCTAATAGTTCCCTTTTTAGATCAGTTACCAATGGAATGCATAATCTTATCCATAATTTCATAACTCCTTTCTCATCCATGAAGTCTTCAAATCTCCCATCCTTAAGATAATTAATTTTCTTATGTATATTTTCATCATTAATTTGAGATTTTTTTATCATTTATCGTAATGATGGTTTAGAAATCATTTGAGTAACTCAATCCATCTTCTTTTCCTCTTGTTGAGTTATTTTTTTGTGAAAATGTATTTTAAACTCTTGTGATATGTGTATATCTCACATTTTCACTGTAATGATAATATATCTATATTTTTAGAGAAAATATTTTTGTAGCTAACTCATGATCAGGAGTTGGATAATTTTCATCATGAGTCTTCAACTGCATGGATTCATATGAAATAACATTATCATTTTTCATAAGGAAGAATCACAACCCATTCTTTGCTACATCACTGTATATTACAAATCCATCACTTCCAGATGGAATAGTAAAAATTGGAGCATTGACCAATCTTCTTTTTAATTCTTCAAAAATTTATATATATTCTTTCATCCACCCAAACATAACTCCTTTATGTGTGAACTTAGTTAGAGGGTTAGCCAGTCGGGTGAAATTATGAACAAAATGTCGATAGTTACCTGCTAAGACAATAAATATTCATACATTAGTAATGTTTGATGCCATGGGAAAATCATATATTGCATTTTTCCAAGAAGTGTCAACTATGATTACATCCTTAAAGACAATATGGACTAGAAAAGAAACTAATTCATACCAAAATTTTCACTTTCTAAACATCTGATATAATTCATTTCATCTAAGAGTTTTCAGAATAATCTGCAAGTGATTCTCATGGTCTTCAAAGCTTTTGCAGTATACCATTATATAATTGAAGAATACCACAAATAGATATTATGATATTCTTTGAAACACTATTCATTAAATCCATGAAAATAGATGGTGAATTAGTCAGTCCAAAATGCATCACTATAAACACGTAATGCCCATACCTAGTTCAAAATGTTGTTTTTGGAATATCATCCTTCCTCACACAAAGATGATGATGTCAATATCGAAACTCAATCTTTGAAATTTATTATGCTCTAGGAAGTTGATCAAATAAATCATCAATTCGTGGAAGTGGATACTTATTATTTATTGTAGTAGCATTGATTTCCCTTTAATTAATGCATATCATCATGGATCCGTCTTTCTTCTTGACAAGGAGGACATGAGATCCCCTTTGAGAACCCCAAGGATGAATAAATCCTTTTCAATCAACTAATATAGTTATATATTTAGATCCACAAATTGCACAGTGGCCATTCTATAGTGGGGATTTTATATAGGCCTTTTACCTGGAATTAAATCAATAGAGAACTCAACTTCCCGCTCTAGATGATTTCCATGTAAATCCTTTGGAAATATGTCACAGTATTCTTGTACTATATGTAAATTTTCAATTTGAATATTTCTTTCCTCACCCATACACATTGGGTTATCTTTCTCATCAAGAATTGAATTTAATAGAGCTACCAGGGGTGGAACTATATAAGAATCATTTTGTGAAGTTTCTACTCTAAATATCAAGGATTCTACACCATTTTCAATGATTGTAACTTCCTTATTCTTGAAATTAATCTTCGCATAATAATTTGATATCCAATTCATACTAATATTTATATCAAAGTAATTAATTGGTTTGATGACATGTTTAGTAACTAGATCATGTTTATGTGTCCTAAGGGGAATAATCAACATACCTTTATGGCAATGATACACCCCTTATGAGGGTTGACTGAAAACACCTTTATTAAATCAAATTGGACATGCCAAATTTTGTTGTAAAACATGGAAGATATAAATGAATGCAATGATCTGGAATCAAATAACGTGCTCTCCAAGATTGAGGAAACAATTAAATTACCTTCCACAACATCATTAGAAACTACAACCTCCACAGTTGAAATCTCACAAGCTATCCATTTTTATTTTTGAATTTTCTAAGCCATACTTCCTTTTTTATTAGGACACTCATTTTCATAGTGTCACATCTCTCTACAATTATAGCATAGAACACCATCAAATTGTTTCTTCCCCTTGCATTAATTAGATTGATGACCCTTTTATCTAAAATTATAACAGGATCCCATACCATTCATGCATTTCCCGAGATGATTTTTTCCACAGTTCTCGCATAATGGGAATTTCTTCATTCCATTTTTCTTCTTTGATAATTCACATTTTCTTGGGTTATCTGAGTATCAATTCTGATTTTTGTTTCCCTTGAAAAAACTTGTTCTAGAAATTTTTTTTTTCTATTTTGATGGCACCTGATAAAATTTCATCATATGATGAAAATGTTTGGTAATCTAGTTCCTTTTGAAGACATGGCTTAAGTACTTCAAAGAAATCATCAATTTTGTCTACCATGTCATGTACATAATCTATGGCATACTTGGATAGCCTTGTGAACGTAGCCTCATACAATGAAACACAATCTTCTTCCAGTTTCTTTATGAAAAAGAATTTACTCTTCATTTTGGTTCATTGCTCATGAGGGAAAAACTTTAAAAATAATATTCACTTAAAAGTATTCCATTCTATATCTTCAATTTCTTTTTCCTCCATGGCATTCTAAATATAGGACCCCCATTGATCGGTGTCTCCCTTGAGACAATATACTACTAGTACTACCTTTTCATTTTCATTGCATCCTAATGCCATTAATTTCTTTTTATGGGAATTGATCCACTGCTCAACAACCACTGGATTAGTAGTCCCAATGATAGATGGTGGCTTTGGCCACAAGAAACGATCCAACATAGGTGTGTAAAGTTTATTCATTACAACCATAGTATGTTTTCCCAATAAGGTCATGATCTGATCTTCTCCAACATTAACTCTGTCGACATGATCAGTGGAGAAATCCCTATATTTCCCATGAGTATTGATTCAACTTCTTCCATTAGGTGTAATTTCTAAATAATGTCATACACAAGATTAGGTTACGAATCTCAAATAGAGAATAACATAAAATAGATTGAAATTCTCTGCATAAATCTCATAAACATGGTTTCTCTAATGAAAAACATTTATAATCCTTTATAATGTCTTGTAATGAAAATGTGAATTAACATAAGCATATCCCCATTGAGTGTCAATACCAAGACTGAAAAAGGCATGTTGTCGTGTACCAGGATACCCCGTGTCTAGCCCGAATCTCCTTGTCAGAGCTTTCACTCCAAGGTACATCTATCCAGACCGACCCCAACCAGTTTTTATTCAGACTTGTATGTATTTTCTAGAAATATTTACATAATATATTCCTTAAAAAAATACTAAGACGCTATTATACATTTATCCTCAAGTACTACCTTCACTCCTTGTTCCCTACTCAATATTTTCTACTCCAGTTTCCCCATTTTCTACTAAATTTCCTATGATACCAACTGTAACACCACATCCCCTCGAGACCAGAGCTGGTGAATTACATATTACATTTTCATGATTAAGAATAATGAAATCCCTAAGGAACGATCAGTTTAGTAGTATTTAAGAAAATAGATACATATATTTAAATCAATTTAAATTGGAAAATCTTACAAAATAAAATATATAACAAAAACAAAAAACTATATCCACTGAAACTCAATAAACGATCTCCACTTCATAACCTATTGAACATAAAAAAATTAAAGTGGTGATATAAAATTCATAATAAGGGTATCAAATAAGGGAATCCAGAATTCAATAATAAGTGAATCTTAATCAATTTTACATAATCGATATGGCATAGTGAATAAATGAAAAACACACAACATTAACAAACTGAGATTGAAACTGAATGCATATATTTTCCCATAGTGAAAACCACATGAAAACTAACAACTAATAATTAATAAAGATAATATGTATTAATTTTAAGTCATGTATCTGGAATATGATACAATAATACCGTTAAAATGGTTTCATTTTGTGTGTAGAAACTAGTCTGATACAAACTCGAAGGGTTTGTCGCCAAATAATTTGTATTGTGAGACCTGTGGATGCATAGAGGTTCTATAGATGGGCCCAAATCCGTAAAAAAAGACCAAATAATTAATTATACATGTATTTGATAATGTAAAATCTTCCTTCTCAATATCCATATATAGTATAGGATACAGAATCGTCAATTTTTCCATAGTTAAAACAACATTCCAAATAAACACCGCATGTAAAAAAGTATACAGCATAAGATAATAGTCATATCCATGAATCTAGAATATGGATATTTAATATACATACAATTTAAATGGAAAAAATGATCTCAAATGGGTAGTAGAAACATCACATAAGAAATATTCGGAGCAAAATACAAAGGATGTCTCAATGAAATCGAAATTGAGACAAAAACCCTTACCATATTGTAATCAATTGAATCGTATGACCAAAAGTCAAAAATCACCAAATTAATCTCATAATACAATGAATATAAACATAATCTTGTTATTATATATCAAACATAAGTACACATATACCAGATACAAGAAATAGGTGGTGAATAATGGAAATATCAATGAAATAAAGGTGAGATGAAAAACCAAATACCACAGGCTAGAGTATGTTCTTCATTTTTTTAATGACCTGAATAATCAAATTTAGACTCATTAATTTATAATTACAGAACTTTATATACATGTAATGTATTTATTATAACCTTATTATATTCATTAATGTCCCTTTTTATGTGTTTAAGAGGTTCAATATTATTGTTTTGGAAACATTTTCCTCCTTGGTTTTCATGATCAATTTAATTGTTTTCATGAATGGATGTTTGATTGACATGTGGTTAAACATCCAAAATTGTTAAAATATATTAATAATGAAATAAAAGAGGTATAAATGATCTTATAATGATTTTAGGTAATATACAATGATAATGAATCATTAGTTAAAAGTTAATTACAAATGTTTCGATTAACTTGGCGGTTTTGTCCATATTGAACTTGTTCGATATTATTATTTTATATTATGAGTGTGCAAGGATTATAGAAAATTAATAAGATTAAATACATATATTCTTATATCATTCAACCATAAAAATGTTTTCATGTCCATAATTGAACATGGTAATCAAAATTGAGAACCCGTCATCCCTGAATGTGATATATTAACACATATCAGGTAGTGTTTTCATTTTTAGTATAAGAGGAGGGGGGAAGAGAGATAATGATGAAATATTAAATTATCATAATAAAATTAATTTTCATGAATGGTACTAGAATTATTATAGAAATTGGATGAGTGGAGACGATGAAGGAATTATTAAAGAAAGGAACTGAAAATAGAAAAAAAAATTGAGAAATCTCTCATGAAAATTTTGTAGCCTAACGACGTCACATAAAATTTCATAAAATATTTTGATGAGAGAAAAGGTATATCTCGTCACACTGCAATAATATAGGATGTAAGGGGAATATAAAATGACATATCCCAGCATAACCCAATTTAAAATGAATGAGAAAACATAAATTGAAAGCTTCAAGAAAAGAAAAGGGTGGTAGATTCCCTTACATTGAATAGTAATTCCCAAAACATTAAGGTTGGGACCTTGGGGGATTGAAGAAACCTTGGAAGGATTCATAGGGAGGTAAAAATACCATATATTCAAGGATAATTAATTCTTAATGATGTAAAATGAAGGTTTTAGTGGGTATTTATATTAATTAAGAGGGTGTTCTTTATTAATTAAAAGGTACACCCCAATAGTGGGTTTTGCAAAACCATGGGATTTCCCATGGTATTTTCCCATGGTATTTTCCACATGGGACCCCTAAAGTCATATGTTAATGTACACAAATCTACCAACCTTTTATAATTAATTATTTACATCAATATGATATCATTAATCTACTGAAAATTCAAATGTGTATTTTTACTATTCACAAAAATCAAGTATTTTACAAAAATCTAAAAAATTCACCCTAACTATTTTATGATGAATATAATTAAAAATTGATCTAAATTTTTTGAAAATATTATTTAAAATATTATGAATATAATTTTTTTTAAAATCACAGTTAATTTGAAAAATGAAAATTTTTAATGTATAATTCATTTTATCTCACATTGATAAATAAATTAAGATCTCATTATCTTTTTAGCTTAATAAAATAAAATATTATCATTATTTACATTTCATTGGTGTCATATTACTATTTTTATTACTTTTCATAAGGGTATTCTACTATTCATCAAAAAATATTTTTGGTTCTATTAGACTTAAAATGACTTACTGGCCACAACTCTAGATGACTATTTTTTCAAATTCAAAACATAGAAGTGGAAAAATTATGTTTAGTAGATAGGTTATGTCTCTCTATTAAATAATCAAGTGTGGTTTCAAAGGAACATATTGCTATATAAAATATAGGCTATGGATAAAATATATTTAAGGGAAGCATACCATAAAATGGTTTGGGTGTTATAGGTTCACAAAAGTGAAACCTCACCAGTATCTTTCCATAAAAGTTTGGATTCACATAGACTCCAAAAAAAATCCTCATTTGGATCCATTGTAATTGATGTCATAAAATTATTGTTTTATACAAACTCAGCCATGGATATGTGAATGTCCTATGATCCCTTGAGGTCAAGAACACAACCACAGAGTTTATTCATTCTTATAAGATTTATATGATCTAATTATCCATCATTCATGGGATGGTATGTTGTACTCTGTCTCATCTTATTACCTAAGGATATCTTCAAACACATCCAAAATTTCTACGAAAAATGAGAAACCATTTACATACAATGCTTAAGGGAACTCTATGAGGATATAAAACCTCACAGACATAGTGCATTCCCACATAATATATTGACTGAGTGATGGATCAGTAAGAAATGAGAATATTTATTCATCAAATCTAAAATAACCCATACATCATCACAACCCAATAGGGTCATAGATAACCCCATCATAATTAAAATTGTGATTTTCTACCACCTGAAAGTCAGAATAGAAAGTGTCTGGAGAAATGCACCATAATGATGGTGATTGGGATTTAACCTCTAGTAGGTATGTCATAAGGAAACAAATCCAACAATATACCTCTTCATCCTTGGTCAGAAAAACTATCTCTTGAAGTCATGATACATTATTTTCTCTCTATAAATTCACCAACCACTAATAGTTATGTATGTATCACATATAATATTTCTAATATAATTAGGAACTATATCTCTCAGTTTAAATTTTGTAACATCACCATTATCCAATAACCAGCCATGTTTTGGGTCACCTCCTTCTTGCTATTCTAGAATCAAATCCCAACAAATTCCATATTCCTAAAAAATATTTTCCCGATGTAATATAGATTTTGTGATCACCAATGGGTCACATTTCATTATTTTATATTCTATGACGGCATCCAACTTAAGATTGGATGACTAGATCATTAGGATCCAATATTCTTTTGAGGGCCATTAACCAAGATTACAATCTACCTACTTATTATGTATGAAATAATCGACAATGATGTTACCATTGTCTAATGAATATGACATACCAAATTCAATAATCTAGAGGTACTATACATAGTGGCTCTACCTCATATTGATTTCCCATTATGTGAAGATATAGAAAAATATCTTGGGAAATGTAAAAAAATGAACCTATCAAGGAAGATATAGTTTCACCAACTCATTAAAGTTTGTAATACGGTTCCATATATAAGTCTGTGGTAGAATATTTATACTTGTGGAATCATAACAAACATTATGAATAAGATTATACTAACTCCCTCTACATCAGTATTTCTCCCATATAAACACTAGGTAAATTGTAGTAAATGGTTTAACCAACACCAATATCAGGAAGTATCAATTATACAACTATATTTAACCTATTCATTAACTCAAGAATATATTAGTCAAACTACTCTATCCACAAGAACATCCCACCATTCTTTATAAGTTATGTAATATTAGTTTATAAATATGAGAAGTCCCAGATAAAACATCAATAATAATATGATAAACCCAGAAAGATCTATAAATAAAATATTTATTTGGCATGTCTAGGAAATTGCTACCTCCAAAATCACTATTTCCAAAGATAAACTAGGATCATAATATAAATTCCCTATAAACATCACCTCATGATTCAAAAAATTGAACTTTTTTAGCTTTAAATAAAGATGATGTACTTGAAGTGTACAGAATAAAACCCATGATGTCTGAAATATTTCTTAGGCATCGATGAGTAAATGTGTATTTCATCAACCAAATATATGATTAATAAGTCAAGATATGGGTGGAAGATAATGTTAAAAAGATCCATGAACATTTCTAGTGCATTCATATAGAAAATAGAATCACTAAGTACCGATATACCCCATACCTACTCCTAATAACCATCATTATGATGTCCTCATCCTTAACCCATAACTAGTTATTTTCTGATCGAAGATCGATATTGGAGAACTAATAAGATCCCGACAACTGATTAAATATATCATCACTCCAATGTAATGGGTACATACTTCTCAACTTTCATTGATCCATCTTTCGATAATCTATGAACACTTGAAGACTGCTTCCCCCCTTCTTGGTGAAAATATAAGTTCACCCCATGGTGATGAAGGCATTCTGATAAACCATTTGGTTCCAATTCTTTAGATTCACTTTGAACTCCATCAACTCAGCCAGTTCTATATTTTAAGTGGGTATAAAAAAGGTCATCTCACCTTTGACAGAATACATATTTTTATTTTCAAATGACACTTTTAATGGGTATGTGTGAACCAATCCAAAAAAACTCTAAACGAAACAAATTCAACCACTTCAAAGTTCCACCCATTTCAAAATCAAATTAAAAAGATAGCGAGAAAATTATGAAAATCAAAATAAAAGCCGATAAAACACCACCATACGCAGACCACGATTCAACCCGCATCCCTCATTCACCATTGGTCGTACACTTCCATCCACCGTGATCATCATCGCCAGAACCAAACACATACATGCCATCGAGAAACAAGTTGTCAACACCATCTTAGTCCCGAAGCAACCCGCTCAAACTCACATCCAAAAGAGCCTTGAACTCCTCTGCAGAGCTCCACCTCAGAGAGAGTAAGGGAATTGTTGATCCAGAGTAGAGAAAGGAATGGGCTTTTACAGACTGAAACCACAATAAGAAACCCTAGACCCATCAATGTAGAAGGAATCCAACACAGTCACACCACCGTTGTCAGCAACCATCAGACTTCAAACTAGAGCCACACGATAAGCACACCATGTTGCGCCATTCGCATCCGCCCAAACCACTGTATGCCGGTTCCGTCTGAGACACCACCAGAACCCACCCCACTACAGAACAAAATCCAAAACTGGTGAGCCTCCTGAGAAACACGCACCAAAGCCTTCACGCCAACGAACAACACCCGCATTGATCAACCAGAAGAACAACAGACCAAACGCATCGCAAAACAAACCAAACCCATCACAAATCAAAAAATACATCAAAAAAGATTGAAAGCCGCATTAGAGCATAGAACCGAATACAGAATAGAACCTAGGGTTAAACCTTAGGGAAAATGGGAATAAATTGAGATTTAAGAGAAAAAGGGATTGGAACCCTAAATGGATAAGTAGAAACTTGGATATCCATGGCCACTAGACTAAGAATCCCAAAAACTCCTTGAATCGGACGCTCCTAGTCCGACCTGGAAGAGAGAAGCTGACCGCGAGTTTAGAGGGTATAAGAGGTAGCCGAGGAAGAGATAATGTGTCATCAACCACTCACCATCGAAGAAGAAATCCTGAAGCTATGGACACCAAACAAGATCTATCCACCTGAGAGAATGAGTCCAAGGAAGAACCGAAGAAGAAAATGATGCAGAATCAAAATAATGGAAGGATAAGGATGAGGTACTGAGTGGCGACACTCCATCATGAGGAAAACCCCCTCGGGGAGAAGGAAAATGCTTGGGAGATCCAACCAGGCGAGAACAGAAGTTAGTCTTATGAATATTTATAAGAATAATTAACAATTCATATCTCAAAGTAAACACAACTAACAGGAGTTAGTATTATGAATATTTATGGGAATAATTGATGAGAGATATCCCCAACTAGAGGAAAATATGACGGGGCAACCACTAATCCAAATAAAAGTTCAAATACAACAATTTTCACCATAATCATCCTAATCATGCTCATTTCATGACAAACACAACCATCTCCAAACTCCCACTCACATTTCATTACCATCTTCTCTCTTGTGGGATAGATAAATGATAAATGTCTCCAACAGTAGTCAACGTGGGCTCTAAATATGGTTTGATAGTCCATTATAAGAATCATAATAATGATCTTCATCTCTATAATCATAAATTACCACACAAATCTATAACCTTATGTGACTATAATAAACTTCTCTAATCACTATTTATGGTCAACATTCATGGCTAACAATGTATTTAGGGGAGGAAAATCAAAAAAAAATGTGTTCAGTAAGTCAAATTACACTATTACATGTTTAGTTATAATGGAATGGGAATCCCTAGAATAAAATAAAGAGGTGTAAACTATATAAATGAACAAGAATTTCCCAATAATAGTCAGTGGTCCTAGAAATAATCTATTTGTGTCTGATTCACAATGTATATGCACCCTACCATAACTATGTGACATCAACCCTAACCTACCTGACTTACCTGAGTCATTTTCATTGGATTTTTCAATTGTGGGCCATGGCTAGATCCCTAGGTCGTAGATAATTCTCTTCATGAAACACTCTGGGAATTCATACATGATGCCCAATATGAGAACTAGTACCGATTCTCTACATTTCCACACCATTAAAACTTCCTTAGAGGTGTATTGAAGAACAAGTGATAATGTCTGACCTGTATAAATCAGAAAGACTATGGAACTTATCTTGAGGTTGATGCAAATATCTTACTATAGTTAACCTACATAATACTACCCTATTTTATGACCTCATACTTCATATTCCACTTACCAAAAATGAAACTCAACAATGTAGTAGAAGGCCTTCCCATCTGAGTACTAAAGGGCAGAAGATGAAAAAATTTTCAATATCACTCTTGAGCCATCTCAATAGTCATTTCCTAGCATAGAACCTCAAGATATTTAATTATTATGTAACTCATAGACTATATCCTGATATCATTAAAATGATCGATCTCTAACTTCCTATCCTATTATATATGATTTTTTCAAGACATGTGAAAAATAAAATATCTTAGTGAAATAATTGTAATATGAAGATACCATATGTGATTCTTTATACAGTTTCAAAAACTTCTAAATTGTTCATGGATTCTTAAACTCATGAACTAGTTCCATTTAATTAGTTATTTTAAGGAATCCAGAGTAATACCCTCATGTATGATATCATGTCCCATGACCCTCCACAATCTTTCTGTGGAACCCTTTATCCTAAGTTACCCAACCATAACCTTTATATCATTTTGTGTCACAACAAGTTGAATATAACCTGTGATGATATTGAAATATTTCTATACATCCCATATCCCCCCATATCCTGAATTTTTTTTATGTTAGAGCAGGAAGTATTTGGTGTAATTGGTCATGGGATTAGGTTCCCTTCTTACGAGGGAAAAAATAAGAACAAGGAACCCCAGCTAAGGTGTTCTCATTATCTATTCCACTGGTGCAGGTAAAGAATAGTGCTCTATTTTACCCTCATACAATGTGACTTGTGGAACACTAGAACCCTCCCTAGTGGTAGTATTGTGAACCATGTTAGAAAGATGTCCAATCCCTCTCCATTGAGATACATCTTTAAAAACATAAAAGAAACATTTAGAATATATTATTATATTTGAAATATACATAAACAATATATGGGATCATAAATTTTTTCTCCTAGGTTGCTACCCAACAAAAAAGGAATGTCCATCCAAGAACTACGAATGGTCCACCATCTGTGAAGATTAGTCAAAATCATATATATATAAAAAACATAATATCATGACCATGTTTAATTAACTGTTGGTAAAATATATATGTCACTTCAACAATGAAAATGATGGGATATCATTAAATAAAAAACGCACATCTATCAATAATTGATTATGGAAAACAATGCATTAAATTATAGAACTATTATGTATCGCATGACAGGTATATATAGCATGTGATCCTATGTACTGAATCATGATGCAAGAATGATCCTAAATTCCATAAAATTGTAACTTCAATCCCATCAAAAATAACTCAAAGGTCTATTAAACATGAAAAAGAAAGGAACTTGGAAACTCCCCTGCCCATGCCCCACACAACCAATATCATTTCCACCATATCAATGTTTTTTTTAATGAACACGATGAAAAATGGGATCTGATGCCATTTTTTAATCCCATGACCTGGACCACTAGGTCTGTGCTAGAGATCCAAAAGACCTGATGCACACCTCCTATATACAATAAGATTTAGTTTATTAGTAAGGGTTTGGATTCCAATAATCGGTAGACTATACCCTTAGTATCATGACAATAAAAAATATAAATAAAATAAAAAAGCAGGGAAAATAAAAAAGAAGGATTAATCATCATAATTTAATATTCGATGACACACATGTCATATAACCAAATAAATAGCACCGGGTGTAATTATCCGTACAAGAGTATAAAAAGTGCATGGAAATATGTATGTAACACTATGTTATAGATCAGATTATGTTCCAATTCTACACCAAGCACCGTCATTTTTATCTCAAACATCTTCTAATGGCTCATGGACCTTGCCTATATCCTTATACAAGTATTTCTCCTTTACATCTAGATCCCCATGTGTTGTTTGAGTAATAAAAAATAGTAGGAAACTAACAATGTATTCTTAAAATGTGTTCAAATGTATAACATGTATATTCCTTCATAATAATAAATATGAAATCACATAATAGATAATCATACCCCTATATTCTATGTGTCATAAAATCCACAATGATCTGTGGTTATAAAAGCGTTGGATACCTACTGATAAGAAAGTCATGAATATAGGAATTGATCAATTACTAGCCCCATGGATTGAGAGTATGTTATCTAGAATCATTAGATCATCTATTGAGCATACTTCTCGATCTCAAAAAGGTATTGAGTTTGTGTACGTTACTCAATATCCTCAAGGTATAATTTTTTGGGTTGAGTTTTAAGGTTTCTAGGTTCATATCCTATATATAGTTCCATTATCACCATCACCACTTATTTAATACACTTCCATTATTTGAGGAAATCACACATGATGGTCTTCTTATCATGATTACTAAGAAAATACCTCTAATGGAATGGTAAATTCACACAACAGGGTACAACATATTAAAGTAATTAATAGTGTTTCATCATGATATTATTATTAAAATATATATAATATGTGATCAACATCGTTAATGGAAATAATATAGTCTCACAATTATCATGGAATCAAAAAATATGGTCCTCATAGGTGGTACACACCATTAATGAATCTTCATCAACCATATTGTAAAAGTTTTTCCATCATGATATGAAATCCAGACAATAAGATAATATAGTGTCTTAGAATGGTAATAAAAATAATACATAAAAGGTGTTTATGAATTAATCAATATTCATAAAATAATCAAAGCCTAAATCATGTTTTTCACCCATCAAAAAATACTTCATACATCAAGGATTACTGCCTTAGTATTCAGTTCCTCAAATAATATGTTAAAATAAATGATCCAAAGAGATTTAAAAAATTAATGTATTTATAGACATACAAACCTCACAGGGTCCATCAATTGAACTATTCTTTATATATTTTATGTAGAGGTCATCAATTCACTAGATCCTCTACCAAGTCACGAATTGATCAGAAATTACTCTATCAATTTAGAAAAAACTCTAGTATATCCAATAAAAATTATTCCATTATTTTACCATCATGAAATAGATTAAAAAAAATCCTTTTGTAATTATGATATAGTCTTAGACATATGATCTATCCAAAGAGATGGGAGACAAATCTAAAATAAAGAAAGTATAACATGCCTAGAATTGGTAATAGTGAATCCTCCAATGATGGGGATGAATACAAGATCTCAAAAGTTAATGATCTATTAAATAAAAACATAATTATCCATAATTCCATGTTTAATGTCAAATATAATGCTTTTTAGGGCCTCATAAATTATTATATACAATGGGAAAATAAGTGTTATGGTTCAGTACATAGGACTACACCATATTGGGTTCCAAAACCTACAAGACTCAGTGAAAAGGCTGTGTCCATGACATAGTTGTGTATGGTAAAAATCATACCAAAAATATATATTATGGTAAACAAACAGGCCCTATAAACTAGGTAAAGATCCATGGTTCATTTTTCATAACTATGGTGCAGCCATTGAGCCCTGACATGGACACTACACCATAGCCACCATTCCACATCGTAGTGACCCTAAAATTTATAGAACTTCTAGAACTCCTACATAATTCTTGATACCATAACTATGAGTAATTATCTTGAACCATAAAATCCCATAGCTATGTTGAAGTTCCCTTGACCACACTACATCTGTATCCTCTACAGAAATGATGTAAGAACTATAATATAGAAACCAGTTCCAAGTGAAAAATTAGTATAATTACCCTCTTCTCCCATTGGAACCAACCGTAGGGTATTTAATAAACATTAATAATTTATAGTAATCATAAAATATGATATTATTACATCTTATTCATTTAGACATTTTAAAATTTCATAGAAAAATTACATGACTCATGATTTACAGTTGGTGGAATTAATTATTTCAAAACATTTATGCATGCATTATCATTACAGTGAATGATTTTATATATATACTAATCATAGAATATTGAAGAATATATTCATGTAGAAATAATTTAATATGTGAAAAATTATATGGATGTAGTTGATTAAATATTAGTAATTCTCAATAAACTATCACCCTAGGAAGGATAACAAGGTGCGTAATTATCAATTTTAGAAATCCCATACGAGTATATCCATTAAGAATATTGAAAGAGGTCAAATATTTATAGATTTTTAGAAGATAGATCTAGAAATCATGTGGAATGGGGAAACATCATATCTTTCTTTGATGAATGTTCAATCATACATCATTATGAAAATTACGGAGACCTATAAAATGGATTATGAACTATAGAAGGAGGTGGAAAATATTTATGAGTTCTACATTGATTGTGATCAAATGATAAGGTTCATGAACCAATTATATTTCCTTTTAATTCAATTCATTAACAATAAGTTTATCGGTAAGGCTCCTAGATCATCATTCTATATTTGTAATGGCCTGGACCTCTCCGGTCCATTACATTGTGAAAATGAGGTGGTGGAGGTGATCCGGGAGGTCAAGGTGACTTATCCCTAACACTTTGCAAATTTTTCAGTTCTGTGAATAGTGTTTCCAGAATGGTAACCTTCTAACGGTATGCTTGAACAATGTTTCTAGAATGGTAACCTTCTAACGGTGACCTTATAAGGGTAGACTTGAATAGTGTTTCCAGAATGGTAACCTTCTAATGGTGACCTTATAACGGTATCCTTGAGCAGTGTTTCAAGAATGGTAACCTTCTAACGGTGACCTTCTAACGGTAGGCTTGAACAGTGTTTCCAGAATGGTAACCATCTAACGGTGACCTTCTAACGGTAGCCTTAAACAGTGTTTCTAGAACGGTAACCTTCTAATGGTGACCTTCTAACAGTATCCTTGAACAGTGTTTCCAAAATGGTGACCTTCTAACGGTGGAATTGAACAGTGTTTCCAGAACAGTGAGGTCTAAAGGTGACCTTGTCTTTCCTTTTCAAAATTTTGAGTATGTGAACAGTGTTTCCAGGTTCCTACAGTTTCGCCCATTTGATGTTTCCTTTGACAAAAAATACATTTAAAGACTTGTTTTATGGACTCTTATGGCTGATTCAAATTCCATAAATCCTATATTAATTATTCCTAAGGTCGGGATGTATTTACTTGGTCAAACCGCGTGGGTTAATGTGATTCGTTTTTAATGGAGAACTAACCGGATCTTAAACCGTCACCTCGTTAAATCTTCAAAAAGGAAGCAGATATCATTCTCCCTTGTTCTTCCTCCTTGATCTGGGCTAAGAGACACTATAACCTTTCAATCATTCCCGTAGGAGTTTCACAATAAAATCCTAATCCTCCGATTGGTTCCGCTCTATTTTTTGGATGCAACAGAGCTGTATCGATCAATCTTCGATATAAGGTATGTTTTATCATCATTCCTTTGGGGATCATATTCTCTTGTTTCTCCCTTCCATATTATACCTTGTAAATTCCAAGATTCTAATGGGTTTTCTTAGGGTTGGTTGGTACTGTCGAACCGTGACATCCTCTGGTGGATGCAGTTGTTGTGAGAGCAGGATTGTGAGCCGTTGTGTGGATAAAGGACGTCAATAACTATTCGAGGTAGGGGATTCATGGATTCTCTAATTGTATATGTGAAATCGTAGAATTAGCATGATTTAGTCTTTTGGATCACAATGAAATTGACCTAATTAAATACTTGTACCAGATTAAAAGAATTGGTTAATCACATGTTGTTGCTTTGTACCGTGATAACGGATTGCCTCATGTTTTTCTAGATAGAGTGATAACTATGTTTTCTTTGATTAGTTGTTCGTTATTGATGGAAATTGATAAAGAACGAAAATCCGGAATTAATTTATAATTAATTGGTAAAAGATAAAGAGGCATTTGAATGAATCCGGTTGTTGCCTTGTTGTAGTTGTTCTAATTTGATGATAATAGAATTGGAATATTAAGCATATTAAACGTTTTGTGATAGCATAATGATTAGTTTTTCCGGAATTGGAAACTACGGATTGAATCTGTTAATTCAATATGGATTAAAGAATCGCTTGTGTGGGAATTTCTTAAAGGGTTCTGAGTTACCCTCTTGATTGTTAAAGGGCCAAGAGCCCATTGATGTGATTGTTGTTTTCCTGCTGCTTGTGCTGTGATGTGACCCTGAAGGGGTGTTGTGATATGTTGAGGCATGGAGGCCTTGTGGTTGTGGCAGCAGATGACGCCTAGGGTGGCGAGATGCATCAGCTTATGCATGTGGGTGTAGGGGAGGACACCCAAGATGATGGTATGGGATGAATGTGATGGCTAGATGTCGGTGGTTTTGTTTGGTTGTTTATCTGTTTTAATTTTCTCCACTACTCAGGGAACAGGTCTTGCTTACCCTCCTTCCGAAGGAGGCGAAGACATGCGGGGTATGCCACATTCTTTCTGTGTTTAGCCTCTCGATGAATAATGAGTCTATGCTCTTGCTATAGGTGGAAAATACTCGGCGGGTAGTATATCTACTCACCGTGTTGAGCCTCCTTTGTGTTTATTAGCATATGATGCCTTTCTAGAATGCCTGGGAATATGGGAAAGTAATTCTGTAATGAATGTTTGATTAAATGGTGATAATCCATGGGGAGAGAAATACTGGAATTTAAAGGTGATGTGAATCTTAAAAGGAGAAGTTGTGTTTTTGGGTGTGATTCTAATGAAGTGTAATGATAAATTATTCATGGTTAATGTTTAAAGAATTAATTAATGTACAATGGAACTGATAAAATGAGAATAGAGTAATCTAATAAATCTCTTCAAATGTTTGTGTGCTTATTTGACACATAGTCTTAGAAGTAGCAGCCTGGAGTCTAAGAGATGTTAGCTGTAGTTGTATCTAATACTAGGTAATACCCATAGTGTGGATGTGAGTTATATATATAGTCTGCACTTTTTGTGTTTCTATATGCTACTCCACCCTGTCGGTAAGGGCAACTAACACCCCGTGGATTCTGAGCCATGGGGGGGTGTTTTCCCCAACATTCTGATGGGAGTTCAAATGGATGACTACCCCCTTTGGCCCCACTCTATTCTCTTGGTAGATACATGTGCCAACAGGAACAATAGTTAGTTTCCCCATATATGTGTGTAGAGGGCTGTAATGGCTTTTTGTTATTTCACACACATATATTCTAGATATAGTATCCTATGGACTACTATAGGTTTAACGTGTATAGGCTGTGATGGCTTGAGGATCCCTACTCGGTGTATGGTCTATAATGGCTTGAGGTATAATACCCGATGTATGATACATGTTATGTGGGATGTGGTGGCTCCCGGAACTTACCTAGTTAATTTTGATTGGGAGGATGATGTGGTTATTAGCCCAGGTGTCTATGGGCAAGCCTTTCCGGTGCACGAGGTGCAGATTGTGGAGCTTAGCCCAGGTGTCTACAGGCAAGCCTTTGGAGTGAGATGAACAGGACGTATGTCATTGGGACAAAGTGGAAAACTAGTGGGGAAGTAGTAGCAGGGTACCCCTAATATTCTTTATTATATGGTATATTCTTGTATGAGTTACTTGGTGAGAGTATCCGTGGTGTGGTTGGGAACTTAGTATACCTATTTAGGTGACAAGTTAGTTTCACTTGTTGTTCACTGGGCTTTAGCATGCTTTCTTTACTTTTGTACGAGAGGATTGGGGAGGATCCTACTGAGTATATTGTTATACTCAACCTATGTATATATAAGCTGCTTTTTAGGTCACTTAGAGAAGGTTGGAGATCAAGCTGATTACTACAAGCTTGTGGTTGGAGGAGCTGTTCGGGCTTGTGGTCGCTGCCGTTTTACATTCTTTTGGGTACTTTTAGTTTTCCCTTTTAGGTTTAGTACTTTTTCATGGAATTTCATATATGTACTTGAGTTCCTTTTATATTTTAGTTCTGAGTTGGAGTTGGTTGGTGTCTATCTTATCTCTCTCTTCTGCATGTGTTCTCATAGAGGGTGATGCCTCCCATATGTGTGTTTATTATACCCTCGATGCTAGTCGCCAACCCGGGGCCTACTGGAGGCGGGACTCAGGGGTCATTATCTCTCTTTCACATTACCAACCTAGGAGGGGTACACTTTGTGTGGAGGGGGTCGTGACAGAGTGGTATTAGAGGTCTGGTTGTGGGATAGGATGGATTTTGGAGTTAGGAACAGGTGAGGATGCATGGGATGGTAGGGTAACAGTGTCATTCATGTTTAGCATGTGGGGTAAAAACTGGATACCGGTAGAGACATATGCGTTTAGGGCCTCCTATGATCTGTTTCACAGAACATTATGTTTACGATGGCTACTAAAGAAAGTGATACTGGTTGCAGGGTAGAGACCTAGGAAAGGATCATGCATCATTCTTCTTTGTGCCTCTGTTTGAACGGGTAGACCATGGGATAGGTTTACCTTAAATTAATAAAAGAAAACAATTAATTTATTAATTTTTTGTCTTCCATATTGATTTCTTAGGAGCTCTAACAGTTGTTATTTTACAGGTATGGCTCCAGGTCGACGTCCTCGTCAGGTTTGCGCAGAAGATGTCCAGCAGGCTATTGCGGCAGATCACCGCAAGGTAGAGGTTGACGACGATGACACTTGGAGGAAGACACTCTGAGAGTTTCAGCGCCAGTATCTACAGAAGAATGAAGGATCTGTTTCAGATGTAGCCACATAAGACTTGTTGGAGGAGGTTGAGATAGGCTTCAGTTCGATTCGTGCTCGGAAGGAACACTGGGTGTCCTTGGTTGTGACGATGCTGCGTGGAGCAGCAAGGAAGTGGTAGTTCTTGATCCTCGGGGATCGTGAGGAGTCAGCGATCTCATGGGATGAGTTTCGAGACAGGTTTAGAGTTGAGTTTCTTTCATCAACTTCGAAGGTGTCCAGTCACCAGGAGCTTCTTACCCTTCGACCGGGGACCTCCAGTGTTCGAGAGTTTGGAATCCATTTCAGGAACCTTCTATGATATAGTTCAGACCTGTTACCAGATGAGGAGGCCATGGCAAGGCATTTCGAGGAGGCTTTGCATCCAGAGATCCAGCGCCAGGTCACCACATTTATGCTGAAGACATATCTTGAGATGCTGGAGAGGATAGAGGTTGTTGATAGGACTTTGGCTAGGACCAGATCATCACGAGAGGGGAATCGTCATGATTCCTCACAAAGCAGAGATATGGTCCGGGGTTTCCGGTTTTCAGGGCAGAAGTGTTTCCGTTCACCTAGGGGTAGGTCCCAACCCTTCCCATCTCGTTTCTATGGAGGCAGTAACTCTCAGTCCAATGCCAAGGGATCATGCGCTTGTTTTTCTTGTGGTGTTCATGGTCATCAGCAGTGGGAGTGCCCGACTTTTTAGAGCAGTCATCGTGCACCGGGTGCTCCGCTTCAGGTTCCTCCATTGAGGTAGTTACAGCCGAGGAAGCAGTAGCAGGTTGCACCAGTTTTAGATCACCAAAGGGTAGATGGAGCAGGTAGAGGACAGCCCCATAACGCTCCCTGTACTCATAGAGGAGAGCACGGCTGTGGTGGTGGTCGTCATCAGGGTCAGAGAGGCCGTGGAGGAGGTCGTGGTTAGCTACATGCTCTAGAGTTGCCAACCCCAGGCGAGCCAGAAGTTGTTTGAGGTACGCTTTGCTTGTTTTCTACCTTGGTCTATGCCTTGATTGATTTAGGAGCAACACACTCCTTCATATCAGCTACTCTTGTCCATGCTTTGGGACTTGAGGTAGAGAGGATTCTAGTTCCCTTGGAGTTTACTACGCCAGTTTGAGGTCGATCCGACTTGTTTGAAGTATGTAGAGACTGTGAGCTAGTGTTGGGGAAACCCCGCCCTTGGGGAGATTTCCTATGTTTACGAATACAACCATATGATGTCATCCTCGGCATGTATTGGTTTTATTCGGTGTAGGATATTGTGGATTTCTACAGGAAGTAGGTCGTTTTCTTTGATGCAAATGGAGAGAAAGTGGTGTTTGTGGGTGAGCGAGATCCTTGGATGAGTCATAGACGAGTTCAATCCTTATCATCCATGATGGCTGAGATGATGCTGAGTTCTTCAGAGGTTCAGTAGTTGGCCCTTCCTAGGGTCATAGATGAGTACCCTGATGTCTTTATAGAAGAGGTTGTAGAGTTACCCCCTCGACGAGAGATCGAGTTTGGGATCGAGCTACAGCCAGGAGCGTCTTCTATCTCTATGTATCTGTATAGGATGGCCCCTTCTGAGTTACGAGAGCTACGTATACAGCTTGATGGTCTGTTTCAGTGTGGTTTTTTTCGGCCAAGTGTGTCACCATGGGGTGCACCGGTTTTTTTTTGTGAAAAAGGCTGATAGATGTTTGTGGCTATGCATCGATTATCGTTGATTAAACAAAGTGACAATAAAGAACCGCTATCCTCTCCCGCGGATTGATGACTTATTCGATCAACTGAAGGGTGCAAGTTGGATCTCAAAGATCTACTTGCGGTCAGGATATCATCATATGCGTGTAAAGGATGAGGATATCCCGAAGACTGCTTTCCGTTGTTGTCATGGGCATTATGAGTTTGTTGTAATGCCATTCAGCATGACGAATTCTCCAGCTGTTTTCATGGGGTTGATGAATGTTGTGTTCCGTTAATTCCTAGACAAGTTTTTTGTAGTTTTCATCGACGACATCCTTGTGTACTCTACATCTGAAGAGGAGCATACAGAGCATCTACGAGCCATTTTGGGAGTTCTTCGCCAACATCAGTTGTTTGGGAAGTTGTTGATGTGTGAGTTTTGGGCTAGAAAAGTTCGTTTCATGGGGCATGTTGTGTCCCAATAGGGAGTATCTATGGATCCGTC
Source organism: Viscum album (assembly GCA_963277665.1). Taxonomy (NCBI): domain Eukaryota; kingdom Viridiplantae; phylum Streptophyta; class Magnoliopsida; order Santalales; family Viscaceae; genus Viscum; species Viscum album. The sequence continues at coordinate 807,185,932 of OY728141.1, read as the reverse complement.
GAAGATACAAGAAGTGGTGTCTTCGGAATCCCCCAAGACCATGTCAGAGGTGCGATGTTTCCTTGGTCTTGTAGTCTATTATAGGAGGGTTGTAGCCAATTTATCCCAAGTTGCGAATCCTCTAACAGCTTTGACTAGGAAGGATCAAACGTTTATATGGGATGATCAGTGTCAGAGAGCTTTCGAGTATCTAAAGGAGAAGTTGTTAAGTTCCCCAGTCCTTTGTCTTCCAGCAGAGTGAGTCTAGTTTGATGTTTTCTGTGATGCTTCACATCTGGGGCAAGGCTGTGTTCTCATGCAGTAGAGGTTGGTTGTTTCTTATGGGTCTCGACAGTTGCGTCCTCATGAACGCAACTATTCCACACATGATCTTGAGTTGGAATTTGTGGTGTTTTCTCTGAATTTGTAGAGACAATACCTCATTGGTAATCACTATGTGGTTTTCACCGATCATAAGAGTTTGAGGTATGTTTTCTTCCAACATGACATGAACTTGAGTTTGCATCGGTGGATGGAGTTCTTGCCGGAATACAACTTTGAAATATCGTATACACCATGAAAAAGGAATTTTGTAGCTGATGCACTGATCCAAAAGTCACGTAATGATGTTGTCCATGAATCTAGTTATTCCTGGAGAGTGATGGAAGAGCTATCAGCTTTGCATCTTGATATGGGAGAAGTTGGGGGTAGAGGTTGTCTTTCACAGATGACGGTGCTGTCATCCTTGATAAAGAAGGTGGAAGAGTCTCAGTTGGGTGATCTAGAGGTGTAAGTTTGGAGAGACAGAGTTATTTGTGGTGAGGCCCCTGATGGTTGGTCGGAGGATGAACAACACCGAGTGTTGTATCATGGCAGGCTTTTTGTTCCCTTGGCGATGCACGAGACGATTCTCTGAGAGTTCCATAGTTCACCCTTGGCAGTACATCCTGGTGTGACAAATATGTAACGATCCTTGAGGAGTCAATTTTGGTTGCCGGGGCTGATGTGTGCCGTTGCAGAGTGTCTGTCTCGATGTTTAGTCTGACAGAAGGTGAAGGTTGAACATCATGTTCCTAGTGGTCTTCTCCTTCAATTAGAGATTCCTTAGTGGAAGTGGGAGGACTTATCAATGGAATTTGTTACAGGTTCACTATGAGCACTGGGAGGACATGATGCTATATGGGTGGTTGTGGATTGTTTAAAAAAATAGGCCCACTTCATAGCGATCAAGGGGTCGAGCTCAGTGGAAGTTTTGTCGAGGAAGTACCTAGAGGAGGTGGTGAGAAATCACGGAGTACCTAGGATGATCATTTCTGATCAAGATCCTCATTTTACCTCCAAGGTGTGGAGAGGTCCCCAGCATGCTTTTGGATCTCAACAGTTCCTTAGCACTGCTTTTCATCCTCAAACGGATGGTCAGACAGAGTGAACCATCCAGACTCTTGAAGACGTGTTGTGCTCTTGTGTTCTTGATTTTGGAGGTTCATGGATGAAGCACTTACCCTTGGTAGATTTTGTTTACAATAATATTTTTCAATCTACCATTGGTATGGCACCATTTGAAGCCTTGTATGGATGGCCATGCCATTCTCCGTTGTGCTGGACTGGGGTCAGAGAGTCAGCAATTTTCAGACCAAAACTAGTGCAGAATACAACAGAGATGGTTTAGGTGATTCATGAGGGGATGAAGACAGTGCAAGATCGTCAGAAATAATATTCTTATCAAAGAATGATACCCTTAGAGTTTAATGTTGGGGATCGTATGTTTCTGAAGTTGACTCCCCGTCGTGGGAAGTGAAGGTTTTGTCGTGGAAGTAAGCTTTCTCCCCGGTTTGTCGGGCCTTTCGAGGTGTTATCTCGTGTAGGAGCTGTGGCATATCGAGTGGAACTTACCCCTCCGATGAGTTGGATACATGATGTTTTCCATGTATCACAGCTCCTTCGTTATCTTCATGATGAATCTAATGTTATCGATTGGGGAGAGATCGATATTGATGATGATGCACCCTTTGAGGAACTACCTATGGAGATCCAAGACCGGAAGGAGAAGGTGTTGCATTGACGTTCTATCCCCTTAGTTCGTGTCTTGTGGCGACACGGTGGCATGGAGGAGAGTACCTGGGAGCATAAGTCACAGATACATGCTCAGTACCCAGAGTTGTTTAATGTTTAACTCCATTCATGTAATGATGTTTCCATTGTGGTTACATCATTCATGTTTTATTTATTTACCATTGATGTGATGTTATGATTGAATTGATTGGATATGGATTGTTTGTTCCCATACTCTCGGATGTCGTAGTTATGTTCCAGCTTTCGAAAAACTCATGGTGGTTTTCCCGTGAGAGGTATCTTGTGGGGTGGTTGTTCGAACCCCTCTTTTCTTCTGGGTTGGTTTTTAATTCTGGAGGATTAGAATGTTTTGAGAGGTATCTGATGTAATTTCCCAGACCCCTCCGATCCATTACTTTGTGAAAATGAGGTGCTGGAGGTGTTCCGGGAGGTCTAGGTGACTTATCCCCAACACTTTGCCAATTTTCCTGTTCTGTGAACAATGTTTCAAGAACGGCAACCTTCTAACGGTAGGCTTGAACAATGTTTCCAGAACAGTAACCTTCTAATGGTGACCTTATAATGGCAGACTCGAACAATGTTTCCAGAACGGTAACCTTCTAACGGTGACCTTATAACGGTAGCCTTGAATAGTGTTTCCAGAATGGTAACCTTCTAATTGTGACCTTCAAACGGTAGGCTTGAACAGTGTTTCCAGAGCGGTAACCTTATAATAGTGACCTTCTAACGGTTTCCTTGAACAGTTTTTCCATAATGGTAACCTTATAATGGTGACCTTCTAACGGTGGACTAGAACAGTGTTTCCAGAACGGTGAGGTCTAACAGTGACCTTTTCTTTCCTTTGCAAAATTTTGAGTATGCGAACAGTGTTTCCAGCTTCCTATAATTTCGCCCATTTGACGTTTTCTATGATATAAAATACATTTAAAGCCTTGTTTTAAGGATTATTATGGCCGATTCAAATGCTATAAATCCTATACTAATTATTCCTATGGCAAAGATGTATTTACTTGGTCAAACCACGCGGGTTTATTTTATCCGTTTTTAATGAAGAATTAATAGAATCTTAAACCATCACCTCATTAAATCTTCAAAAAGGAACTAGATATCATTCTCCATTGTTATTCCTCCTTGGTCTCAGCTAAGATACACTAGAACCTTTCAATCATTCCCATAGGAGTTTCACAATAAAATCATAATCCTCTGATTGGTTCGACTCTATTTTTTTGATGCAACTAAGCTGTATCGATCAATCATCGATATAAGGTATGTTTTATCGTCGTTCCTTTGGGAATCATATTATATTGTTTCTCCCTTCCATATTATACCATGTAAATTCTATGATTCTAATGGGTTTCCTTGGCGTTGGTTGGTACTGTCGTACCGTGACATCCTCTAGTGGATGCAGTTGTCGTGAGAGGAGGATTGTAACCCGTTGTGTGGATAAAGGACGTCAAGAAATCTTCGAGGTAGGGGATTCATGGCTTCTCTAATTGTATATGTGCAACCGTAGAATTAGCATGATTTAGTCCTTTGGATCACAATGAAATTGACCTAATTAAATTCTTGAACTGGATTAAAAGAATTGGTTGATCACATGTTGTTGCTTTGTACAATGATAATGGTTTGCCTCATGTTTTTCTTGATAGAGTGATATCTATGTTTTCTTTGATTAGTTGTTCGTTCTTTATGGAAATTGATAAAGAACGTAATGATGTAATTAATTGATAATTAATTGGCTAAAGATAAAGAGGCATGTGAATGAATCTGGTTGTTTCCTTGTTGTAGTTGTACTAATTTGATGATAATCAAATTGTCATAGTAAGCATATTAAACATTTTGTGATAGAATACTGATTAGTTTTTCCGTAATTGGAACCTACGGATTGAATCTGTTAATTCAATATTGATTAATGAATCTCTTGTCTGATAATTTCTTAAAGGGTTCTGAGTTACCCTCTTGATTGTTAAAGGGCCAAGAGCCCATTGATGTGATTGTTGTTTTCCAGTTTCTTGTGATGTGATGTGACCCTGGAGTGGTGTTGTGATATGTGGAGGCATGGATGCCTTGTGGTTGTGGCAGCGTATGACGCCTAGGGTGGAGAGATGCATTAGCTTATGCATGTGGGTGTCGGGCAGGACACCTAGGATGATGGTATGGGATGAATGTGATGGCAGAATGTTGGGGGATTTGTTTGGTTGTTTATCTGTTTTACTTTTCCCTACTGCTCAGGCAGCAGGTCTTTCTTACCCTCCTTCCGAAGGAGGTGAAGACCCGCGGGGTATTCCACGTTCTTTCCGTGTTTATCCTCTTGAGGGAGAATGGGTCTATCATCTTTCTATAGGCAGAAAATACTTGATGGGTAGTATATCTACTCACCATGTTGAGCCCCCTATGTGTGTAGTTGCATATGATGCCTTCTAGAATGTCTGGGAATATGGGAAAGTAATTCTTTAATGAAAGTTTGATTAAATGGTGAAAATCCATGTGGAGGGAGATACTGGAATTTAAAGGTGATGTGAATCTTAAAAGGAGAAGTTGTGTTTTTCGGTGTGATTCTAATAACGTTTAATGATAAATTATTCATGGTTAATGTTTAAAGAATTAATTAATGTACAGTGGAACTGATAAAATGAGAATGGAGTAATTTAATAAAGCTCTTCAAATGTTTGTGTTCTTATAGGACACCTAGTCTTAGAAGTAGCAGCCTTGAGTCTGGGAGACGTTAGCTACAGTTGTATCTAAGACTAGGTAATGCCCATAGTGTGGATGTGAGTTATATATATATTCTATACTTTTTTTGTTTCTATACGCTAATCCACCCTGTCGGTAAGGGCAATTGACACCCCAGGGATTCTGGGCCCTGGGGGGGTGTTTTCCCCAACATTCTGATGGGAGGTCGAATGGCTTAGTACCCCCTTTGGCCCCGCTCTTTTCTCTTGGTAGATACATGTGCCAACAGGCACAACAGTTAGCTTCCCCATATATGTGTGTAGAGGGATGTAATGGCTTGTGGTTATTTCACACACATATATTCTAGATATAGTATCATATCGACTACTTTAGGTGTAACGTGTATAGGTTGTGATGGCTTGAGGATCCCTAATCAGTGTATGGGCTATAATGGCTTGATGTATAATACCCGATGTATGATACACGTTATGCGGGCTATGGTGGCTCCTGAAACATACCTAGTTACTTTTGGTTGGGAGGATGGTGTGGTCCTTCACCCAGGTGTCTGCAGGAAAGCCTTTGTGGTGCACGAGGTGCAAATTGTGGAGCTTAGCCCATGTCTCGGTAGGCAAGCCTTTGGAGTGAGATGCACAGGACGTAAGTCATTGGGGAAAAGCGGAAAACTATTTTGGAAGTAGTAGCAGGGTACCCTTGATATTCTTTATTATATGCTATATTCTTGTATGCATTACTTGGTGAGAGTAGCCATGGTGAGGTTGGGAACATAGTATACCTGTTTAGGTGACGAGTTAGTTTCCCTTGTTGTTCACTGGGATTTAGCATGATTTATTTACATTTTTATGAGAGGCTTGGGGAGGATACTACTGAGTATACTGTTATACTCAACCTATGTATACATAAACTGTTTTAGGTCACTTGGAGCAGGTTGGAGATCAAGCTGGTTACTAATAGCTTTTGGTTGGAGGAGCTGTTCGGGCTTGTGGTCACTGCCGTTTTACTTTCTTTTGGGTACTTTTAGTTTTCCCTTCCATTTTTAGTACTTTTTCATGGAATTTCATATATGTACTTGGATTCCTTTTATATTTCAGTTCGGAGTTGGAGTTGGTTGGTTTCTATCTTATCTCTCTCTTCTGCATGTGTTCTCTTAGAGGGTAATTCCTCTCATTTGTGTGTTTATTATACCCTCGGTGCTAGTCTCCAACCCAGGGCCTACTGGAGGCAGGACTCGGGTGTCATTATCTCTCTTCTCATATTGTCGGCCCAGGAGGGGTATACTTTGTGGGGAGGGGGTCGTGACAATATTAATCTTGAATGTATAAAGTTGTATACGTATCTCAAAGAGTATTTTTTGTGGGATAACAAGAAAAATGGATATTTTTGGAGTATTTATCTAGAATCATGGTATGTTATAAAGTTATGTTTTAGAGACATAATTATATAGGGGTTTTAAAATAGACAACCAAACTATAATGTAAATGGGGAAACAGTATTATTGAATTCCACATTGGAATCTCTAAATATCAAAAGGGAATAATGTTATTTTAGTTGTAGTCCATTTATTTAAAAAGTGTTCACACTTCATTTCCATAAGATATGATTTATCACTTGATCAACCAATCAAAAAAATTTAATAATATAATGTTTTTTCATGATTTACCACTCTCAATTAGATCTGATCTGGATTTTATGTTTACCGTAATGTTCTAGAGAAACCTCCTACATAATCTAGATACAATGGTGAAGATAAATAATGAATATCATCATTAGATAGATTATTATTGTGAGATGATTATTTAAACAATCTATGATATGTTGTTATCATGTTCTATGGAAATTAAATGGAGTATAGATATAAACCTTTCTATGATCTAATTTAATAATAATAATAAATTTCACTTGATCAATCATAATAATATTTATGAATCCCACTATATTAGGTTGTGAAGAACTATAATTTATTAGGATGAATGTGTATAATAAATGATTTTGGGACCTAAGATAGAAGTGGAAATTTTAGATTTGTTTTTATCTAGGTATTAGCACATTAGAGTAGTTAAATGTCAATCGAAAGCTTATGATATCTATCATTGGTGAGATATGGGGCTTGAAGCTGTGTGAGATTTCATTCATGTAAATTTACTTATAGAATATGTTTATGATATTTGGTATAAAGGGAAAATTCAGACATATATAATTTGGTCACTTTGAAAATTTTTAATGTATTGAGGCATTATCTTATTAAATGGTACTTCCACTGAATCTCTCAAAATTTTATTATGAGTTCCATTTATATCGATTAAAAAATTAAATACCTTATACTTTACATGTACTAAAATTAGAGGTTATACCATTAGAGCATGATAACTATATTGATTAATAATTGACAGAGTCTTCAGTTCATGGAGTGAAAGTGTAGTGAAATAAGATGAGTCCCCAGGTAAATGTTTTGTGAAAAAATCATAATGTTTTGGATTTTATATTGGATCAAAAAATATGATGATGTAGAAGAATCCACATTTTTTAATTATAGTCATATAATTTAATTGGATACCTTTTTATAAAGGGATAGAATTTACCACCTTTATATTTTATGATATATATTTATCATTATATAAATTTCAATTCATTGATATCATGATTTATATGAAACAGTAGGTTTAAACAAACAATATTATAAATATTATTATTTAATTTAAAAGTTATTTCCTAGAACATGGATTTTTTGGGTTGAATAGAACTTACTAAATTTGGAAAAAATATTTTTTCAAATGTAAAAAATGATTTCAATATTTTTAAATTTATATGAAATTAAAATATAATATCTTCGGGGTAAAAAAGTGATGTTTTTTCAAAAACTTTTTTATGCTTAAAATCATTTTTTATCTTAATAAAATAAATTAATAATTATTAATGAATGAATTTAATAAAAAAATTATTAAATATTCAACAATATATTTTAATAATTATATAATATTTTTTCATGCTATTAAATGAATGTAAAATATGTTTTATGATAATAATGAATTTTCCGAATAATAGTTTTGTTAAAATTTTCACTAATATTTGAAAACGAATAAATAAAACATATATAATTTTAAAATTTTAAAATAGACTCATTATTTGGAATCATATAAATTAAAAAAATTTAATAAATTCATCAATTGTTTTTTGAAATGAATATTAAAAGTAGTGAAAATTTGTTAGCACAACTATACTTAAAATTGGTTTACTAAATATCATCCAATGATATACTTTTTAAAACATCAAAAAGTGTTTAAATAATTTTATATAATGATGTTATTTTTACCATAAAATATTTATTTATAATATTTTTCATTTTATATCCACATTAATTAATTAATCTTTTATTATATTTTATTCCCATGAAAATTTTCAAGAGTGCCTTCTTCATCCATTATAATAGGATATCACATATCCTCTATAATTCACACTTATGGTGACTTATATAAAAGTAAATACATTCCCTAATCCATTAAAAATATCATTATACATATCCTTAATGTCTTAGTTTTATCATTATTCCATCCTTCTATGTCCAGTGGTATATATAAAACGAGGTTTCTCAATGAAGCGCTTAAACTATTTACTGAGTATAGTAAAAAAAATTATTTTTAAACCTATGATAGATATACGGTATCCATTATAAAATTTTAATACATTTTCATTAATATAAATAATAATTATTATGATGATGGATATAACATTTTTAATATCATTTATAATAAATGGAAATATAAAGTATTGCCTTTGTTTTTGTGTTGTCTACCACCCGACAAAATGATATGATTCATTTTATATCACAATCATTAATGGTTGGTTATTATAATGGATTTAAAGATTAAATATTTTATTTAAAACATAATTATTAATCTTTAATTATATGATATTATCTAATTTCATTCATTTCTATTCACTGGAAAATGAAAACATCGCTCAAGTGTACCTGTAAAATGCCACATCCACATAGCGATGTGATTCATTTTTCATCACCACTTTATGTAAATAATTATAAAATTATACACGATGAATTAAAATGGTACTTATTTCAGGATTAATATTCAGGATTTGATGAAACAATGGCCAATATTCATATACTGAAACCATTAAACCGAAGTATTCATGGAAAAAAAACTTCATTTCAAACAAATGTTAGTTTAATGAATAAATTGTTTATAAAATGATAATTAGAAATTATAAAGGAATGATACATAGTAATTTATGTATGAAAATGCTTATTTAATATACTAATAATTATTATATATTCACTATATAATATAATTGAACATGGATGAAGCCAAGTAAAACATAAGGAAATGTTTTTTGTTATAATCTCATTTCATAGGATTGATATAAATAAATTTATATACAAAAAAATTATATCTATATTAAAAATTAATCACAATATATTCTATTATTCATAGATTGTTTTTTAATTTTATATTTATTTGTGGCCTTTTACATTCGTTGGTACTTAAAAATATTAACAAAATGATTTTAAATTAAAGGTGACCAAATTTCTTCTTTGGTTGATGAACCTTTTCATATATGTCCAAACTCTAATAATTTGTTTTAAAAAATTTCCTAACATAATGGTAATGTTTTAAAAAGTTCATTTTCTCAAAATTTTACTTTAATTACAATGGTTAGAAAATTTATTATATTTAAATAAATGTATTCTCAAAAGATGTATTTTTTACACTTTAAAATGTTGTGATAGGAATGATTTCATTTATCATATACATAAAGAAAGGATTCCCACCCCAAACATCATAATTATTTTATCTGAGAACTCCTTCACATATTTCATTCGATACATTCTAGGAAAATATTTTCCTCATCATTCATGTAATTTTATGTTAAATTATTATCTAGAGAAAAGTAAATTTTTTGTGTGTTTTAAAGTTATGTTTGAATGTTCAATTATATATTTTTTAATCTATATATATAAACTATATGTATTTTTGTGATTTACTAATGATAATATGTTATGATAAAATCAAATTTCTTTCTCTATATGAATTATAATGAATATTATTTTAATGATTATATGAACCAAATTTATTTCCCATTGGTTAATTATGTTATCATAAAACTTTTATGAAACCCATTTCATATCCAAAGCATATGCTATAATGAATAGTTGAAATGATTTTGAAACACATTTTCATTCCGAGGGTTATGATATTGTAATATGATGATTTTTTGTATGATCCCATTATGTACATGATTTTAATTTTATTTATGTGATTGTAGAACTAAAATCAAATTTCACTCAAATGCATTAGGTAATGATAAATTTATGATGATATTGTAAGGACTATAAAATAGAGTGAGCCTAGTTTATTAAGGGACTCTATCCTCTACGATAATCTTGAGTGTGAGCAATGTCTAATGGGTATTTTGGAAATGATTGGGAACCCAGTCCAGTATTATATCCTTGGTAGTGAACCTTGAAAAAGGAAATGATATTTTATTCTTATGTGTAAGACAAAAATTTATGTCTTGTTTTTATATTTTTCTCTCAAGTATCATAATTGATTATAAATGATTCATTACTTCTATAACTTATCATTAATTAATGAAAATAATCATGCTATTAATAATAATATTTAACAAATTGGTTATGGTCATTGTTAGTTATGATCATATTCTCATAACCTTATACCTATCACATTCTCCCTTATGATAATTAGTTGAAATTTTATATGTTTTATCTTAAGGATCCTCTAATATCACATTTTATTTTGTTTACTTTCCCATGTTTATGAATAAATGTTTTTTGTATGGTATATATAATATTCTAAATATATGATATTATCATTGTGGGGGTCATTTCTGTTCAATCATGATATAATGGAATTATTTATATAGTCTTCAAAGACTCTAAACCATTATAGTTCAATATAATGTTTTGTTTTTAAATGTAGTGAATATTTTATATAAAATTATGTATTATATACATATGAAATGATTGGGTCACTATAGTAAATGGTATTTTTATTTCTTTTTTAAAATCATATAGATCACTATGGTTCCACATCAATTATTGATGGTTCACCACACCCGAAATTTCATAACCTATGGATTTGTTGGGAATGACATAATATCACATGAAATATTATTGGATAAGAAATATCATTTGTCAACTAGAGGATGGATTTGATGAAATAATATAAATACATGGATATATATATAAGTAAATATGGCTGGGCCATGTCAATCATTATAAAACTAAAAAATTAATCACCATGGAAATATTGTTTGAGAAGATATTATAAAAACTAGTACAGAACTACTCAACATGTAAAAGAATTATTAGGTAAATCCTATCTGATATGATATTATTGGATTTAAACTAGCCCCTTTCTACCTATAAATAACATATTAATGAAATATTATTTTCAGTAATTTTGCATGCATGATTATAAACTCAGTTAACTTATCAATTTATCAGTAGGGATATACTTTTTGAGTAGATATTGTAAGCATGTGACACGATTTTTTAACATGTCGATCAATTTGTAGAGAAATACTAATTATATAATGAATGGTTGGCTCAATTTAAGCATTTTAATATTACTTGTAATAGTAGGGTGGAGATATGTTTTACAATCCATAGTGCGTAAAATGACATGTCCCATAAGATTTAAACATTCCAGATAAAAATAAAATCATAAAAGGAATATGTTTTCGAAAGACCTAGCACTTTTCAATGAATTCTATCACACATTGTTTTTATATATATCACAATGTACACCACCCATGGAACTCATATAATATCAAAAATATTAATATATTATACTATTTTTCAAATAGTCTTTATATGCAACATAGGTATCCCATGTGTGACTCAAAACTCTTAACAAATTTCTCTTTGATGATAGCCCCTAAGGGCTTGAAAAGATAATATTATAATCTATGGTCATAAAATAAACCAATGAATTATGGGTCAACTCAATACTCTATCTTCGGTAGATCATGTCACATATTCATATGTGAACACCGTTATTCTACACATTTATCCAACATTATTTTAATAAGACTCTTTTCATGGGGACATAGAATATACAGCCTATTACTGGATCATCCCATATAAGATCCTTAAGGAGAATTGATAATTGAGTCTCTATCCAATTACATTTCTCTTGGTAGATTATATATCCCCATCAAATTTAGAGTTACCAGCATACTAATGATAATCTATACCCAAACTCACAAGTCAATAAAAAGGTGAAATAAATTCTTATAATAAATTCTAAAAAACATGTCTCTTAACTCTAATTTTGATCTCTATAATTAATGAAGCATAATGCATCCTCACAATATACCCCATGATATTGTTAATGACACTACACATTGTTGGACACCCTCTGGGGGTTTTTCACTAAATTTTATCTAATACTTATATATAAAATTTTTTATGAAAAACTCTAAATCTTAAAGTATTTTTTTTAATAATATTTACTACAACCCTAATACAATTCACCATTTCCTGTACATTTAGCGAAACATTATTAGTAACCCTTCATGTCTATCTCATTTTATTAACACTTCTAGTATGAAAAAAATATTTGTATGTACATATAAAATAAAAAAAATATTAGGGTATGTACACCTCTTGATGTTCAAATAATTATCCACATTTTTTCAGTAACACTTCATTCGCATGATCCCCATCTAATTCAAAAGGCTCTTTCAATCCATTAAAGATAATTTTAATTAATTAAATTATAATATTAGATTGATTAAACATTCCAAATGACACAATCTTAAAACATTTCACATATAATGAAACCGTAATAGCTTAAATATTACTCTTAGTTATCAAATGTGAAAAATCAAAATTTCTATTTAATATTATAAATTATATACAACAAAATAAAAAATTAAAAATGTAATTATTCTGGGGGCCTACCACATGTGAAATGATGATGAACCATGATTGTTCATCCCACCCATTCTCCTCTACAAATTTTATAGAATATTTTCTTCATTGTGTTGTAATTTAAGAATTATTCAGTTAAATCATATCTTTAATATATTAAAAATATATTAAATATAAAAGTAGAAATGAAAAACTAGGAATATAGCAGAAATATAAAATGGATTCCTATATATAATGGTGAACAAAATTTCTTCAAAAAAAAAATAAATTCTTCATGGAAGGATAAGTAATCTGGGGAAAGTAGGATCAAATCCCATGTAGTTGGATTGCCTGAGTAAAAAAAACCCATGTTTATTTTAATTCAACAACTGAAATTTTGATTATTTTTATTTAATAAAAAAGCCAGAATGAAAAATTATTTAATGAACCTCAATCGGCCATTAATTATATTTCACCCCATCTCCATAAATCCTAGAGCCAGTGTTTTCTATCTATAACATTGGAATGATTACAATGTCTCAATCCTTGAAAGTTTGAGAGCATAATATTCTAGGTAAACTGGATACATAAATTAGTATTGTATTACAAATGTATACACTAATTACAACTCAATATTTTTCTCTTTTCTAGATAAATGACTTTGAGGGTAACTTTATTCCATCTTGAAAATATTTTTATATCATTAATAGTACTCTTTATGGATACCTAGTGTAGAAACATAATAAGTCTGAGCTTAAATTCTCAGTGAGGAAAAAATATTGATTAATCAATAACAAATCAATGAGAATAGTCACTATGTAAAGGTAAATAATTTAACACACATTCCATGTAATTAATTAACAGAAGGGATGTACGTAGGTAATATTGAATGGTTTTAACTAGAAACACATGCCATTAAAATAACTAGATAATTAAAGAATAAATATGGAATGTTAGAAAATAAAAAAATCTATTTAATCACTGAGATGAAATGAAATGAATCCATAAATATGTTGAAAAAAATTATAATGGATGATTAATAATTGGAACAAATAAGAGGGAAAACGTTTTTTAAAAGAACTCATGTCTAAGGAACATGAAGAACAATTCTATCACAATATATCCAAAGAACTTTTTAAAACTATGGATCTATAATCCATTTAATTTGTTCATGTAATTTGTCTTATGAGAACCTGTCGATGAATCAAGGAGCTGTATAATATCTGGGAAATAATAATATTCATGATACATGAAATAAGTAATTTAGGGAAAATTCAATGTTCATTGAACATAGGAGATTGAATATTTCAAGGGGGGATATCATATAAATAAAGTAAGTGAATATCAATACTATCCTTGGTTAAAATCATTCATAAGCCATCCAGAAGAAGAATTAGGATGACATTAATACAAAAATTTCCATGTGGAGTAAAAAGATAAGGTTTTTTCATTGATTAAATTATTGAATAAATTTTATAAATATTCATGAGGAAAATATCATTTATATTTGAAAACACATTTGAAAATATAATTAATTGAATATACCTTTTGAAAACATTATATTTTTTTATATTAATTATTTAATCAGGAAAATGATACTTCAATGAATGGATGATAAATCTGTACAAGTTATACAAGGTATAAATATATTCATACTATAATACAAAATGTTATAAAATTCTTCATTTGGAATGTGACCAAAAGATTCCTTTTAATAAATTGTAGAAGAAAAAAAGATGTAAAATTTTCATTAAAAAATAAATTAAAAAAAATCAAAATAATTCAATAATTCAGAGTTGTTATAAGAAAAACATTTCTCTCACTAAAGAGATAAATAAAGATGAGTTTTCTAAAAATAATTTCCTAAAACATTTTTTGTAACCAGGATTAAATAAATTATACGAATACATGTAAATGGGCATGAATACCAAGGGGAGAATAAATATTTTTAGTGTGAAACGGTTATATTATTCCATTAATTGGTAATTCTTTTGAATGATCAACAAGATTGTTCTTATGGAAAATAATCTTTACAAATTGAAAAGGGTCCCCAGACACTTGGAAACATTTTCAAATAATAATCCTCATAAAAGAATAATATTAAATAAATGTTTAAAAAAAATTATGAAAAATTAATTCATGATATAATATGTAAATTTTTTTATTAGATACAAAACAAAAAATATATAATTATTGAACATGACATTTCTCTCAGGGATATAAAAAGTGTGATAAGAATCTCTCACTCATGTGGTAAAATATCAATTGGATATACCAATGGAAAAAATCCTTATGAAAACATTTAAAAACCATTAATATAATATAATTCATTAATTATTCATCTATGCAGCATTATTTACACCGTATATAAGAAATTAGTTTCATAATAACTATATATGCCTCGCGGAATGAAAATGATACAAGAATCACTTACTACATGAGAAGTTTCTTATTCAAGGGTTCCATGAAAGATTATCATCAATTAAAAAATTTAATATCATTAAATAAAGATCAATATTGACATAATAAAAAATTTGGGTTGTAGGTATAACACAATAAAATAAATATGTAGTGATTATGGCATTAATCACACGTATTTAAAAAGTGAGATAAAAATCACTTACCTTATCCTTCCTTGTAGTTTTGTGGGATTTATCATTCTGTATAGTGTTTTAAAATATGATAATAACTAATAAAATAGCCATAATCATGTTTATAATATCTTATATTAACATCTTACAACATTTTATTACTTGTTTGTTAACACACTCTATCTATTTTAACTATTTCGGGTGTTGATTGCCTAGTTTTCTCAAGTACGTATTGACTTTTTATTTGTCATTATTATTAAATATATCATTATGTAAACATATAAATAATTTAATCCATGATTAATTAACTAAAATATTTATTAAAATATATTTATAATAGTCCATTGTATTTGGAGATTACAAATTAAGTGCACCATTCCTGGAGACGATAGGCCGTATATATGCATGAACGCTACATTAATTTATTTTTTATATTAAATGAATCAAAACTAAACGATAAATATGTATATTATTATTAAATTATTATGTAAATATTATATATGTTACGTATATTTATTAACTCTGTCCTTTATATGTCCCATGTTTGGCAAGATTGTGTCATATCTCATTGAGGGGGCGGCAGTCCACACTTCCTCAAACAAAATAATCATACTTACACAGCTTGAAAAGCATATAGGTATGTTATAATTACAAATTACATAAATATAATGAAATTATAAATAATATATATATAATATATCAATATATTTTATATCATAATTTCCACCAATATAGGCGGTAGAGGAAAATTGAACAATCATCGTTTCGTGAGGCAGTATTACACAATACCCAAAAACTATATGTTTGTTGCCTATTTGATAGAGGTGTGTTTATTTTAAGGTATGATATACTATATATAAAAATACTTGGTAATTTATGATAATTTTATTTATATTTAATACAATAGTAATTAGATTATCATAAGTGGATAATGGAAATGAAACTAAAAAAGCTTGATAGAAGTTGTTACCTCTTAATCAAGTGACTTCTTTGGGTTTGACTAAGAAGCTTCCATGGATTAAATATTCTCCAAGTATAGGATTATATGTATAGGTAATGGACTTTGGGAGTCTATTTTGTCAGATATTTGCTGATACTAATAGGTTTGAGAGGTGTGAATAAGTGGGAGAGGGGCGGGCCCTTTATAGGGAAGGAAAAGGACTCACTTGGGATTTTAGAAATAATTAAGGTGTTCACTTGTTATTATCTTTAAAAAGTCATAACAAAAAAAACCAATATCAATAATTTAAGCTTAATGGACGATATTGTTTCCATCCATTGGGTGGTGGACAAATAGATAGGTCATTTGGGCCCTTAAGATAATTGTTTAGTCCATTATTATGCTCAATTTTTCCTTAACAATTGTATATAATTTTAATCACATTAACTAATAATATTGGCCAAAAATAATTTTTTTCATATTAGATATTATAAATTATGATTATTATAAATATGGAGTCTATTTGTTTAAATTCTAATAATATATGTAGATTAAAATAAATTAAAATTGACTCTGTAGAATGGATGAGAATGCAGGTTCATAAAGTAAAAATATATTAATGTTTGATATGTTTTCCAAGTCAATTTCAAAGTGAAATTGACTCCGGTGACCTAAATTTAATTAATTGATAAAAATATTATATAATTAAACATTAAAACCAATATAAAAAATTATTTAACCATATTAGTACATATTATGAAAAAGTTGTTTTAATATAAATTTTAATATTTTTAGTTATTCATTACAAATTAAATCATTACAAAAAAACTACCAAAACATCATACTAAGATAATTATTATGTTTCTACTCAAATATTATGTTTATTTTGAAATATTATATCAATTAATGAAGAAAATTTCATATTTATAATTTTTTCTCCCAAAAAATGCGGTAACTTTTTCTTTATAAAATTATAGTTTTTTTAGTGTAAAATAGGGTTTATTCTTATATTATGAATATCAAAACTAACCGATGAATATAAAAATTAATTTTTAGAATTTATAACATATACATTTCATTAGAATAATTAACTAATTGTGTATACAATAATTTATTTGTATAAAATATCTTTGTCTACATAAAAATCATTTTATATAAAAATATTCCTTTTATATTCAATTGGTTCCGTCATTAATTTCTAACATATGAATTACTTTTATATTATTATAAACCATATATTTTTATAATTTAGATAATAATATTTATAATCCCTAAAAACATTTCTAGTTTATATGATTGTATATTTAAAAATAATATTTTAATTATACATTTTTAATTGGTGAAACTGAGTCTTACATATAACACAATCTTTTGAGGATGGTTGCTCTTGCATGTAACTAAAACAATCGAGGAAGGATGATATCTCATTTATAGTATGTTAAAATGGTGTTTCGTATTTAAAAATATATATAATCTATTTAATATTTTAAATATATTATTAGGTATTCAGATATTATATTACCTTATGGACTTGGTTTCGCGTTTCATACGCGTTATTGAATACAATGTTCTTACATTAGTTCTTCGGGGCGTCACATTCTCCCCAACTAATATTACTTGAATCCTCACAATTTAAACTCAATCATAGTGATATTTTTTTATATTTCCAACATTTAAATCCCACATCTATAGAAGATTTCAATAATCATCATCTAGAAAAGAGAAAATGGAATGTACAAAGGTCATATGGGCTACCATGTAACCAGGTCATTGAGTAAGAGAACATTAGTGGAAATTAGAGATAAATACATAGAGGATAAATGTAAATATTTAATGGGGTGAATAATATCATCTATAAAAGACATGTGAATGATCAATATAATTTTGAGGGACTCAAAGCCATAAATATGGGATTATTTAGAAGACCATTGGTTCACCAGAAATTTAGTTATTATGAAAACATTTTATTTTAATGTCTATCTCCCAATATTAGTTATTTTTTTACTAACCACGAATATAAGAAAATATTCTTACCTGGTAGATATTTATATCATATGAACAATACTAGCTTTAGGATGTGATTTGATCAAATTATTATTCAATATTTTACTCCCTGATATTAATTAACAATAATGAATATCTTTTTATGCCTGAATCACTATAACAAAAATTAAATGGATCATAAGGCCTATAAAAGAGTGGTAAGTCTATCTATTTGCCATTAACTATCCTCTAAAACTAATTGGGTTAATAGATTAATCTATAATAATCAAATGATATATTATTCTTGCATCATTACCATTTATTCAACAAATTTGTTTTCTAAAAAACAAAAAATTAAGAAGGACATTACGTATGTCATGGGTTGGCGTGAATCCCTTATCGTGCTTTGGTTATGGGTTAAAATTGCACAGCCTTTCCAGATTATATTTTTTGTATCACCCATCTTACAGTTTAGCCACTTTTAAAACCAAATTGAAGTTCCAAGTATTGAATAACAACTTAGAAGGGGTGGGGTGAATCAGTTGTTCAATTTTTATATGTTCAAAAACATATTGAAACATAACCAATGCAACCTGTTAATATCTGTATCTTGGTCAACTGTTATTAAAACTAATGAATTTAAAGGTAGAAAATAACGAAAAATGGAAATTATTTATATGGTTTGAACTCGTTGTGAGAACCTATGTCATTTCCATTTTCACAACCGTGGGTCTATGAAAATCAACTATTATGAACAAGTGAATACAACATGTGCCAACACCAATTAGTGAACTTCTATCTCCCGATATTATATACTTAATTGAATCCCATAAGTTTAAAATGATCTATTTTTTATAAACATAGACTAAAGAATTAATAAAAACTTATTTGAATATACTCAAAAAATAACCATTTTTAATCCACATTCTTATTTGGATGAGTATGATATTCTCAGTATGGTAATAATGGTTTTCATTTTTTTACTCAAGAACTCAATAAAAATATTCTTACATCTGGGGGAACTTATTCACCTTGAATCCATTAGTTATCTTGTTTTTTCATGTATGTAAATGTCTAAAATGAACAAATGATGTGACCATGTATTTATAGACAACTCAAAAACCAATGTTGGGAAAAATAAAATCATCCTTGCTTCATAAAATTTATAAAACTCCATATTTATATTGCATTTAATCATCAATCATTGAATAATTCAACCCTACATAAATTTCACTATGATTTAGGAAACATTTAATTTCCTATCAAATTTATTCATCTCTTCTTATCTTTATTAGTGTGATAATCCTTGATCATTGTTCTGATTTTTGAATAATGCTTGTTCTGATTTCTGCAGAATGAATGTTCTGATTTCTACAGAATGATGGTTTTTATTTATGTGAAATGCTGGTTCAAAATTTTGCAGAATCTTGGTTCTAATTTCCATAAAATCAATGATTTCTTTGAAAATTAGATCTTATTTGATTAGATTATTATTTCTAATATTTCTCAAAAAAATAGTTCTAATTTTTAGAGAATCATGGTTACAATTTTTCATAGAAAATTGGTTCCGATTTTCACGGAATCATGGTTCTGATTTTAAAAATAAATACTGGATTCAAGTTTCTCAGAAAACTGGTTATGATTTATTCATATAATTGGTTCTCAATTTCTATGAATATTGTTTTTAGTTTTTCTTAGGAAACTGGTGTCAATTTTTTCATATTTTTTATGATTTTTCTAAATAAATTGATTCCGATTTTCTCAGAAATGTGGTTCTAATTTTCTGTTGAATACATGTTCCAATTTGTGTAGAATTATGGTTCTGATTTTACCTAGAAATCTGGTTCTGATTTTCTCAAAAACATGGCTCTTAATTTTCTTAGAAAACTGTATCTTGTTTTTTCAGAAACATGGTTTCAATTTTATAGAGAATTTTAGTTCCAGTTTGTTAACATTTTGGTTTATATTTTTCTCAAAAAGCTGGTTATTATTTTCTAAAAAATATGGTTTTGATTTTTTGTAGACTGCTTGTTCTAATTTTCGAATACTTTTGGTTTTAATTTTATAATAAAAAAGTTAGATCTGATTTCTTTCTTCATTATAGTGATTATGATTTATTCATACATCTCCACCATTTCTTCAAAATCGTTTATCATGGATATTTTCTTATTTAGTGATAACTTTGGGATTAGAAAAGTGTCGTCTGATTTGGATTAGAAAATTTATGGATCATAATAACTTTTTTACATCTCAATATTCATTAATATACTCTTTTAAACCATTTTATAATAAAAATAAATCTTCATTCAATAAATTATGTCTCAAAAAATTTATTCAATATAACCCATCAACTTCATTATGCATGTATAAAAAAATTTCTTATAATAAATGTTTAGTTGTAAATAAATAAAAAAACATTGTTATAAATATTTATCATAATAGTACATCAATACCCCCCTTTGAATTTGGTGATAACCCTCATTAACAACTTTTACAACTCTAATATTTTTTCACAAATCATCTTCTACAAGAACATAATGTTTTTTAACATTTATCAAAACATAGACTATCTCAAAAGAGAGTGTAATCAAAATAGACTAATGGAAAAAGTAAAATTTTAATGGAATTCCATCCCTCTGTGGAATGAAAATTTTGCATCCATGTAAATATAATTCCCCCTCACTTTTCATCTTCTCACAATATTATCATTCCCTTTATATATTTTCTTTTTCTATCCCCCGTTATATGATATCCACAACTTGAGATTCAATGTTGAAATTTATTACTTTTTCTCCCCCTTTTTCTACATAATCCAATGCATGTTGGGGGTTCTTCATTATGAGGTTTATGAATTCATGCGGGGAAGCTGAACATGAACTTGCAACATCAATTCAACCAAAAATTCCTTCGATATTGCTTTTGTAAAGACATTAGAAATCTGATTCATTGTTGAAATTTATTTTAGAAAAAATATACCTAGAAGTAACATTATATTTTATAATGTGAAACATTATATCATTGAAACATGATCTTGAATGTTGGAAATGATTCTTAGAAACATAAATCTCACTATAATTATGACAATGTATATTCAATGGTTTAGATACTTTAACTTTTAAATCATCCATATGAACATTCATCTATAACATATAAGTACAATCCTGAGTGGGAGAAACCTATTCAAATTCATATGTGATTAATGTTACTAAACATTGTTTCTTACTATGCCATAACACACAAAATTCACAAAAAAAATGACCTTCATAAGATAGAAATTCGATCATTACAATCTATAGCACCATCATCATCATCATAACTAATAATCTTTGTCCCACAATTTGTTGTGTATAAAAATCAATGTTAAGTTGTTCTTTTGATATATCTTCTAAACCACTTTTTTGGGAAAATATGTGATTCTTTCAGATTTTTTGATACACGGAACATAAAGTTACATCATAAACAATATTAGGACTTGAAGTTTTATATTAATGTAGACTTCATATTATCCTCCAAAATTATATCTAACTCACACTTATTCTAGAAATATCATTACACAAATTTATAATCATTGAAATATGGGTTTCTAATTCTTTGGATTCACCCATCCCAAAATTCATTTTCAATTCCCTATTATTCTTTTATTTGGATAAATAATTATATTTTTCATTTGTTTAACGTGTATGATAGGGAAGAAAAATAATTCTCCAAACATTGACATTTAAATTTTTTTATTTATTTGTTCTAAAACTCATCACAATCATTTTCTTCATCCCCATAAAAAATTATATAATCCACACACACAATTATAATTAAATTTATAGGTTCATCATCTTCCACATACAAGTTTCTATCAACTTTTTTTTGAAAGGTCCATCATTATGAAAAAATTATCATGCTTTTAATAATAATCTTGTGGATCTTATTTAAGCCAATAAAAAACATTCTTCAATTTAAAAAAATTGTATTCATCCACATCAAGAATAAAAACAAAAGGTTCCTCAAAGTAAAATTCATCCTCAATACCACCATTTATGAAATATGACTTATCATCCATCTGATAATCATTGTAATTATGATGAGTATCCACTAAAAGTAACATTCGAATATTTTCTATCCTTTCTATTTTGAAAAAGGTTTCATCAAAATCAACAACTTCCACCTTTCCATATCGACTATAAACATGGTATTCATTTTTTCTTGAATCTTTTCAATGCTCATTAAATGTTTTTCTATAAACCAACTTGTTTTTTATAACCGTTTTATTTTATAGAATTGGAACAGATTCACATGTTTAATTTTTCTTAATGTGATTCATATTTTCATTCATTGAATCCACACATTCATTATGTTGAATTATCGTTGGGACTGAATATGGTTCAAATTTTGATATAAATGATGTTTGATTTTCTTATTTCAAATTCATTCTGGTCTAAACATAAGTATTCTACTTCCCACAAATGTTTTTAGATTCAACATGTTATTTATGGTATAAAATATCATAGTTTATTTCCAGTTATAAATTTCTAAACACATGATTCTTTAGAATCATAAAATGATTTTTTTGAAATACTTTCACTATTTCTGGAAATCATCATTTTAGCCTCCTCAACATTATCATCAATCTTTGTTAAGGAAAATTTATTTTCATTTACCTTCACATCATATGAGTCAACCAACTTGTGTAAATATTTGTTCCAAAATTTTCAACTATTCTGATTTTGTCAAATACCCATGAATGTTTCTTTTTCATCTTTCTCATAAAAATTTCCCAAATCCCGATTTTTGACTTTCAGCTAACATGGAATTCCAAAAACATTTATGTATTTCAAATAATTTTTGTTGTTTTACCACATTTAATAACGAGTCATGGTTGTTTCTAGACTCAACAAGAATCTATTTTGAAAATGTAGATTTCTACTAATAGCTTCTCCCAAAAATATTTTTTTAATCCTTATATTCGGCTGACATAATTTTCCTATTTTGACCAATATTCTATTATTTTATTCTGCTACTCCATTTTGATGGGGGGTATAGGGAGCACTTTACTTATTTATCATACGATGTTTTCTAAAATAATATTCAAACACATTCTTTTTGAATTCAGTACATTTATATGTTCTCAACTTATTGATGGAAACCCAAATTCTTTATCAACATCTTTTCTGATGTATTTTAACATTTCAATTGCCTCTATCTTGTGGTTTATTTACATTATATTTTTTATCCGATTGAATTCATCAATATAAGTGATAAATTAGGGGTCTCCTTTTGTTGATTGATTTCTCATCAGTCCATATAAATCCGAATGAATATGCTCATGTTTTCTCATATATTGAATATCAACTTTTTTATGATTCTTAACAGATATCATTACTTTCTAGAATTTAATAGATACATATTTATCTCTTCTTTTCAATTTTCATAAATTTAGGAAAGCATCATCTTTAGAAATTTTATTCTAGTTTTTCTTCCCAAGGTGGCTATGTCTTCAGTTGCAAAAATTGTTTTCATCTTTAGAACATAGGTAATAAGAGTTATTGAATTATTCAATTTGATAGAGATTCCAAGTGGTTATTTGTCCATTTTTAATTTATTTTCTATATTTAATAATTTTGATTATACAAGAATCATTTATGAATATTAGTTCCTTTCTATCATAAAAATGATTACTGACACTAATTAAGTTATGTTTTGTCCCTCCAACAAATTATATTTCCATAAAGTTTAATTTATCTACTTCAATATCCTTCATTCTGATTCCTCTGAATTTTAAGGAATTATAATTTTCAAAAGTAATTTCTCTTTCATCATGAATTTCAACATGATTCATAGTTTTTATATCAACTATCATATGTGAAGAAAAACCATTATCATGTAACCATGGTTTCTTCCCCTTACTTATTTTCAATGCTTTTGAAACAACAAAAGATATTTCATCAACCATTTCCTTTCATATTTCTTTTCTTTTCTATCAACATAAACATGTTCTAGAAGGAGTGTCATTCATATTTCATAAATAGGACTTGAATGGTCACATAGTCGACAAAAAGCATCATGAAATTCAAAATGATTCTTTGTGGGAATGTTTCTAACATATTTAGAGTTCACATTTTTAACATTCTATATGTAAGGAATGATAATCATTCTTCATTCACAATTTCATCCATATTCATCAATCCTTCTTATGGGTAATTATACATTGTGCCAAAAATTATTAGCTCTATGCGCATAGATTCCACAACCCCACCGATATACATAAAATAAGTATTTTTTAGTCAAAAAATATCTTTCTCTACAGAAACGTTGTTGGGGTTGGTAGATTCATTCAGATCTACCATACATAGGTTATAGACTATCTTATCATGTGAGTGAGTTTTCATGTTCTATATAATTATTAGGTATCTCAGTTCCTTTTTCACCCAATGTTTCCAAATTATTTATCCAAAACACGAAATGTTAAATGAATCAAATGAATCATTAATTTTTGGAAGGATAATATTTCACCTTATTCCAATATTAGGCCTTCTCATCAAATTTTGATGTATTATATTTTACTTATCATGTATTGTTAACGTTTTCATCCATCTTCCTAAAGGTACATTCAAACTCAAGGTGTTTTGATTGAAATTTTTAACCTATCCTTCCATAGCATCTAGCTTCATGTTAAGATATTCAATCATAATTTTTTATTCTACAATTTTAAATATGTAACAAAAAACATCAACATTGTATTCATCCTTCTACATGATTAAATCTTTTCACCTATTAGTAAAATTTTCAAAAACATTCCTCATTAATATAATTTCTTTCATGAGTGATTTATTTTTCTTAAGACATGCAACATTTTCAGTTCTGATCTAAAACTATCTATAAGATTATTCACCACCTTCTCCATTATCTGAGGAATATCTTGTATTCTTAAATTCTTCCATAATGGTTCTATAATTTTCTGAACATTCATATTATGATGAATTATTTTTAATCTATTCTGATTAACCATTCTTACTCAACATAAATTTTTTCATTCTAGTATACATCTTCTTGTATCTATTGGAAGACTATTCATCTATATAATTTTTCATTCAATTATTATTTTGAATGTTTCCAATGGAATTGTATAAATACTATTAAACTTTATTGTTCGATTAATTCATATAAATGTAGATTATTATATAACACTGAAAACATTCGAGTGGAATTACAAATCTATACTTTCCTCTCCCCTTTAATAATTCTTTTATAAAAGAGACATGAGTTTTTATTAAACTAATCATCCCCATTATATTCAAACTCACAAGGATCTACTATTTCAAAATCATGGATTTTAATCATTCTCAAATCCTTAAAAGACATTTCATCTTTCAAATTATTTCTAAAAAATGGAGCTTTCCTCATTTCATAGGAAACAAGAATGTAATGCAATTTATAAAGAGATAAATCATCCTTATCTTATGGAGAATAGATTTTAGAATCAAACTTATCATGAATGGTTTTCAAATGTTTCTTTATAATTATAGTGTCTTCCATAAAATCTATGAATCCATAGATTTGTAGCTTTACATCAATTACTTTCTTAATCCCATTGGAAATATTTGTTAGCTCTTACCATATACTATTTAATGATTTGGGGACCATTTCAATTTGAAAAAAATATCTGATAAAGACATGAGAACAGAATTTATAGAATTTCCATCGGCATCTATATTTCTTTTATCATTAAAAATCATCGGAGATTCATTTTAAATAGGTGGAAAACAAAAAATAGCACCATTTACAACTTCTAGACCATGAGATAAGAGATAAGGAATCATCTTATTTTTCCATCCATAATAATTTTTTCCAAAAAATGTTGGAATTATTCTATGTTTGAAAGACTTATTATTATCCATGATAAAGAGTAAATAAGAGAATCTGAACACAGTGATAGCCACTGATGTACTATGGATATAATAACAACTATGGAGGGTTTGGGTTGAATCAGTTGTTCACTTTTTAGTATGTCTCATTCATTTGGGCTTTCGGGCCACCAGTTTGGTCCATGGGTCCTTCAAGGCCTTTAGACCACCCAAGGCCATCATATAGTTAGTTTTTGGGCTACATCAATGCCTTCAGGTTAGTATAAGGACTTTGAGCCACATCATTGATTTCAGGACACCTGAAATTATGATTAATGGAAAAGGAAGACTCTACAAAGAGCAGACTCCAGATGAGGATTCAGAGAATGTATATACACCATATAAAAAGCTAATAGATGTGGATTAATGAGAGGGTATTGCATTGCCGTTGGTACAAGCCTGTGCATGCAAGAGAAGCCTAGCATAACAACCATGTGAAGGGGGTGGGCTGATATAAAGTTGCATAAGTTGGGGAGGAGCAGTTACATGTAGTTATAGTCTATGTATTTTCTCTAAGACATATGAGTCATGTAATATTTAAACATAATAGCCTTTTATGGGTTTTCCATCATCCCATGAAAGGGAGTTATCAAAAATCAACCAAAAGAAGTCCTTCAGGCTATTCGGGAAAATTCAACATGTGAAACTCCTATTAAAAACCTTTTATCTTTTATTATGAAGGATTATAGTGGAATGTATAAGCTTATAATGTATTAATATACAAAAATTATTTAAAAAAATAAATACATTGTTTAATATTTCCTAATAAATTCCCATTTTTAATCCTTAGTTCAATATAGCTATGCATGATAATCTAATTACAGTAATACTGGTTCCGATTTTTCTTTTCTCAACAACTTGACAAAAATATTCTTCAATATAGAGGTAACTTTTTAATTTTAAAATATTCAGTTCTCCACCTTTTGTGTATATTAAAAATAAAAAGTTAATGAATTATCTGGGTAAGTATTTATAAGAAACTTTTAAACCAAAGGTGGTATACATTAAATCATTCATACATCTATAAATCCAAAAAACACCACAAATATCTTGCACATTATCTTAAATATTTTACTTCTTAAAACTTCTTAAAAATTATTCAAGATTTATAGAAAATTGAAATTCCTGATTGACTTATTGAACAATTTATATCTTTCTAAATATGATATTCTTGGATCATTGTTTGTAATTTTTAATACTATTGGTGCCAATTTATTATGAATGTTTTTTCCAATTTAAATAGAATTTTTGTAATGCTTTTTTCATAATATTGGTTCTGATTTTGACATAATTTTGGATATGGTTTTATAGAATACTAGTTTTAATGTTTTTTCATAAAACTGGTTCCGATTTTAAAAAAATATTGGTTCCAGTGTTTCTTAGAAAACTAGTTCTGATTTTCTCAGAATATTACTTCTGATTTTGCTTCGAAAACTGGTTCCGTTTTTCTCAAAATCATTATTCTGAATCATCTTTGAAAACAAGTTTTAAATTTAATAAAAAACTAGTTCCGAATTACTCAAATAATAGGTTTTGATTTTCTCAGAATCATGGTTCTGATTTTTATCAAGAAATTTGGTTTGGATTTTCTCATTATCACTGTTCTAATATTTCAATGAAAACTAGTTTTGGTTCTCTCAAAAACAAGGTTATGATTTTGTGAATTTTTTTTTCTGAATTATACAGAATGTTGGATCCAATTTTTCTCATAATACTCATTCTAAATTTCTATAAAAGATAGATCCAATTTTGGGAAGAATAATGGTTTCCATTTTTATTGAATGTTGGTTTAAATTTTGCTCAAAAAAACTAGATCTGATTTTCTCAGAAACATGGTTTTGATTTTTTACAGAATGCTTGTTCGATTTGTGAAGTATGTTGGATTTAGTTTTCTCAGAAATATGTTGGATGGGATTTGTTTTCTTCATTTTAGTGAATTTAGATTTCATCAAACATCTCGACCTTCTAATTAAAATCTTTTATCATGTATTTTTTAGTGATTTTTGAGAACAGATTGATCTGAAAAGCATCATCTGATTTAGTTTATAAAGTTTCAAAAGCATTCTATCTGTTAACATCTTAATCTCCATCAACATCCTCTTTCAAAAATCTTCAGTAACAAAAAACATTAGTAATTCAACAACATCTCTATTTTTATAACTAATCAAATAAATTATTATTGGATAACCAAAACATTCTTATAAATTTTTTTTGTTGTTTTCAACAAATAAAAAAACATTGTTAAAATAATTTATCACAGTGGTATTTCAGAAATTAATATAATCTAAAAATGCAATGTGATTGACATTGGCCTTTCATTATTCTAATGATTATCTATAATATCATTTGTATGATTTCTAATCATGAAACCTTATATTCAATCTAAAACCTTTTAGGTTTAACCAATGTTATTAATTGTTAAAATATATCCTAATGATTGGTAATCAAAATTTAGATTATCAAAAACATATCCCTCAAGAGTGTCAAACTAGGTGCATTGTAACTCCCATTTTCATGGACCATGTTAACACGAGTCAGGCCTAGAACACCTAGTCATATTTTTTACTCCTCGGTACATCTTTTCTTGAACCATGTCCACATGCATAATCCAGATAGGGATGTATATCTAATAATACCCACATAATCTATACTCTACAAAACATCTAGGGTTTTCAAATATAATTATCCTCAAATTATATATTAGGGTAATGTTGTAAAGTCTATTTTTTCATAAATCTAGTTCCCATGGTTGTTACTAATCTCCATTTGTTGCCAAATGCAGTTCCCCATCCCTTGATAGCATAAAGATACTATTTGTTATATATTAAATTGGTATGAATACAGGGAATCATTACATGAAGGACTGAGAGTTTAGTAGTTTTGGTAAACAAGATATATTAATGAGTATAATATTACAAATGAATACACAACTTACTGCAAATTTTTTTCATCATTCTAAATAAAAAAAGTCTAAGGGTAATTTTATTTCAACTAGTAAATACTTGCATATATATCATAGTATTCTTCTTATATACCTGGTCATAGAAATATAATAAATGTGATCTCAAATGCTCAGTAAGGGAAAACTATAGAATAAGAAATAGTGAATCCATGTGAAAAGGTAAATATGGAAAGGTAAAAAAATGAACAAACTTTCCTTATCATAATAAACTGAATGGAATTACATAAGAAATATGGAAATGTAATAATTGGAAATAAATTCCATTGAATTTACTAGATATGTATAAATAAATATGGAAATGTAGAAAATAGAACACAAGTCTAGATCTATTATCCAAATATGAGGGAAATGATTTCTAAATGGACAATATATCTATGGAACATGAGGACCTATATGTCATGATCTATCCTACAAAATATTTAGAGATATAGATCTATCCTTTATTTAATTTGTCGAACTAATTTTTCTTATTAGAACACATTGATGCATCGAGGAGCTATATAATTTCTGATCACCAGCCATCATTGCATTTCTAAAGAATTATTCATATAGAGTAATCAATTTTTTTAATGTAATATAATACATGTCAGATATTAATAATGAAGAAAGAATACACATGTTCCAATATTTTAAAAAATAACCAAATAAATATCAATGTATATACAGTTTAGGAAATATTAATATTCATGATAAATGAAATGGATAATTTCGGGGAAATACAATGTTCAATGATCATATGATATTAAATATTTCAAGGATACAATTAATTAAATCAAGGAAAAGAATTTGAATAAAATCCATAGGAAAATTCAATAATAACCCATCTAAAAGAAGAATAAGTATGACATCAATAAAATAATTCCCATGTGGAGTAAAAATAGACTATTGTTTTCATTGATGAAATAAACGAATAAAAAAATATTCTTGAGGAAAATATCCTATGAATATGAAAAAACATTTGATATTATTTTTCATTGAATATCCCTTATGAAAAAATTTTATTGTAAAAAATATATCATTTAATTAGTAAAAGTATTCTTCAAAGAAATGATGGTGGATAAATCCATAATATTCAAATGAGGAAAGAATAATATTCATTTTCTATGAAAAATCATTTGAAAATGAATCACATAGAAAGTGACAAAAAGATTCCATTGACTACATTGTTAAAAGAAATGTAGGAGTTAAAATTTCTATTAAAATTAATTTTAATAACATTTCTTTAAAATATTTTAATAAAACATGATTTATAGATGAATACATGTTCTCCGACTAAAGAGAGAAATAAAGTCAGTTTTCTTAAAAACATTTTCAATAACATTTCATGTTTCAATGAATCTAAAAATTGTATGAATACATGAAAATAGTAATGAATAAACATATAAGAATCAAATTATTTATTATGAAATGGTTCTATAATTTTATCGAATAGAGAATCTATTTACAGGTCATTAGGATTGGTCTTGAGGTAAATAAACTTTAAACATTCCAATGTGTCCCATAGCACATTGAATCCATTTTAAATCATAAAACTAATGAAAGAATAATGTTACACGAATGTATTAAATACAATTATGTTAAATTAATTCATGATATTATATATAAAAATGGGCATTAGATACACCGCACAAATGATGTATGTGATGAACATGACAATTATCTCACGGATGTAAAAAATGAGATGCGAATCCCCTACCAATGTGTAATAAAAGTATTGGATAATTCAAAGGTAACAATCCATAAATAAAAATATTAAATAAAATAAATATACGATAGTTAATTACATTATATGTCAATGTGGATGTATGTACACCGTATATAATAAATTATGTGCAAAATCAATAAGTATGTCTCACATAATGAAAATGAGATGAAATTCCCTTACTACTTGAGTATATTTTAAGTCATGGATTCTGTGAAAGTTTATCATCTATTGAATCAATTAATATTATGAAATAAATGGAATTAATTATCTAATATATCAAAATGGTATATAGGTATAGAACATAGAATTTATAATCAACAAATGTGACATTAATATCAATGATTTAAAAAGCGAGTTGAAAATCACTTACCCTTTCATTATTTGTGGTTGTTAGGTAATTAAACTCATATATAGTAATCTAAAATCTCTTTATAAATAATAATAGAAGAATAATAATGTTTATAACATCATAAATTATGTTCTTATAACATTTTATTACCCTTTTGTTAACTCTCTGTAATTATTTTTACTATTTCAGGAGGTAATTGCCCCTTTTCTCATGTATATTTTGAAATGTTGTTCTTTTATTATAAAATATATTATGGTTTTAAAATCAATATAATTTAAACCATGACTATATTGTCTTATATATTCAGTTCATATTTTTTTAGAATAGTTCATAATATTTGGATATTAGAAATGAAGTGCACCATTCATGGAGACGGTAGGCCATACATACGCATGAACACAACTTTCATTTAAAAAAAATAAAAACAAATGATAGATATGTATATTATAATTAAAATATCATATATATGTTATATATTTTGTATATATTTATTAACATAATCATTTATATGTTCCATGTATGGAATAAACGAGTCAAATCAGATTGAGGGGGCGGTAGTCTGCATTTTCTCAAATGAAATTATCATATTTACACAACATGAAAATCGTAGTGAAATGTTCTAAATAAAAATTAAAGAATCAAAAAGACTTTATAAATTACATATATATCATATATAAACATATATTCCATCATAATGGCCTCTATGAATCGTGGTAGGGATAAACTGAACAATCATGATTTCGTGAGGCCATATTTTGCAGTACACAGAAATGGTATGTTCGTTTCCCATTATATAGAGGACTGTGTATATATAGGTCGAAGAGTTAGAGTAAGGACATCATATTATATTATTTATAATATTTTTTTAATCATAAAATAATATTATTAGAGAAAGTGGAGAGTGGAAATGAAACTAAAAAACATGAGAGATGGTGTTACTACATAATTGGGTAACTTGTTTTTGTTTGAACCCAATGAATCCATGGATTTCTTCCTGGCCAAGGGGAGTATTCTAGATAAATTGGAGGGATGTTTAGAGACTATTTTTTATTAAATTTTCCAATCCTAATATATTTTATTTGTGTGATGAAGTGGGATATGTGTTGGCCTTTTATAGAGAAGGTAATGGACTCTCTTGGAATGTTTGGAAACAAGTTAAGTGTGCACATGTTTTTAAAAAAAGGTCATATGAAACAAAAATAAATTCAATAATGGATGTTCCATATCTGAATTATTCGAATCCAATGGTTTTCAGTCATGTTTCTAGGTCAACTAGGCTCTTAAGATAAATTTTTTGTCTTTTATTATGCTAAATTTTACCTTAATAATTGTAATGAATTATAATCACATTCACAATTAATTTTGGAGGAAAAAATTGTTGGTGTTAATAAATATTATAAATTATGAATATTAAAAATACGGAATCCAAAATTTCAAATTCCTATCACAGAAGTGGCAGAAATTAAATTAAAATTAATCCCCTAAAAAGGACGACAATGCTGGGTTTTGAAGTAAAAAATATACTAATGTTATCTACTTTTATATAATAAAATTCAAAGTGACATTGCTTAAAATTTCATAAATTGTATTAATTTATAAAAATATTATCTAATAAAACATAAAAACCGATATTAAAAATAATTTTTCCAGTTAATTAAAATAGATGAAAAGGAAGTTTTGAACTAAAACTCAGAATGTTTAGTTTTTCAATAAAATTTGAATCATTATATAAAATTAACAAAACATCATCATAAGCTAATTTTTATTTTTTTAATTATAATGATTAAATTTATTCTGATATATTATATCAATTAAAGTATCAAAATTAATATATAAATGGGCTTCTATATTAAAAAGTATTAAATGTTACTTGAAAAAAATATTGGATTTTATGTGTAAAATAGGGGTTGTTCTTATACTACGAATATGATACCTATTAAGTGAATATAAAAAATATTTTATCAAATTTAGAACATATATATTTCATTATAATAATTAACTAATTGTAATTATTTTAATTTATTATAATAAATCACATTTCTGTGGATAAAAATTGAATGACATAAAAACGTTCTATTTATATTCAATGGTTTCCTATATTAATTTTAAACATAAAAATTAATAGTATATAATGATAAAAAAAATTTCATAATGTAGATAATAATATTAATAACCACTGACATAATTTACTAGTTATATCATATTTTATTAACTAATAATATTTTTATAATACATTGTTATTTGGTGAAACTCAGTCTTGCGTATAATGAAAGATTTTGAAGATGGTCACTCTTAAGTATAACCCATTATATCGAAGAAGGTAACTCTTCTGTGTAACATATTCTAACATTATGTTTAATGAAACAAAATATAAAGAATCTATTTTAAATTTTAAATATATTATAATGTATTTTGATATTATATTTCCTTACGCGCTTGGTAGCATGTGTCATAAAAGAATTCCAATATGATGTTCTTAATTTAGTTTTTTAGACATCAAAGATTAAGAAAACAAGTGGTGAATACCAATAATTTCTACAATATGTACCTGGTGTCACCATTATATGTACTTAGTGACTATAATATTGGCCTCTGTTAGTTTAATTTTTTTATAAAATAAAACCACATGGTCTCATGATTTCTATGATTATTTCTATATCTGAGACCTCAGTTTTATGTCAATTTTTTTACCATGAAAACCAAGATCTTATTCTAGTTTCTAAAATGTAAATTATTATTAGATCCTAATTTATTGGAAACTAATATCTCATGATTCAACTGAAACCAAGGATTTGGGTTATTACTATCCATCTATCATAGCGATTATCATCCCTAATATGTCCAACCACACATCTCATGGGGACGATATTATCAACTAATATATAGTATCCACTCCCCATATCTATTATACAATCAATATACAGCTATACATCCCCCACATCTGAATTAGTGGAGCTACATTTTCCTCAAATACATCTTTCCTGGTTACAAATTTTTTTTGTTTATACCAAAAACTTAATTCCCAACCCAATTTCTATTTTTTATATGTGATTGTTCTCCAAAACCATCATATGAAATCATAATATATTGAAATCCTCAAAAACTCAATAGAACATGTATTATGCAACAAACTAGTGGTACCTCATTGTGGAATATGTCACCAAAATGATAGATTTATGAAATATCTACTTAGTAATTTTCTAATAGTTCTTATCACAGATTTACATTAGAACGTTTTCATATTTTAATTATAGATGAAACTATCCTGACCATCCATAAAATGAATTCAGATTATCATTATTGAAACATACATTTCCCAGAAATCCTCAACTCATTGAACATTTCATCACACTCCCATGAATGTACAATAATTATATAATTCAAACCGCTAAAATAGTATATTCAATCAATATTATATTTAGTGATTTTATTAGGTTACTTAATAGTTATAATTTAATCAATTTAAATTATGATTTGAATAAAATCATCAATAACCACTAGTTTATGGTTTCTA
Organism: Viscum album; assembly: GCA_963277665.1. Taxonomy (NCBI): domain Eukaryota; kingdom Viridiplantae; phylum Streptophyta; class Magnoliopsida; order Santalales; family Viscaceae; genus Viscum; species Viscum album. The sequence continues at coordinate 807,151,362 of OY728141.1, read as the reverse complement.
TGGGTAATTTTGAACATTTATGGGTGTGTAAAAAAAATATTAAACCCATAAAATTTTACAAAAATAAAAATGTCATTGATAAAGTGATTCAATTATTTTATTCTATTATTTTTTTGTGTTTCAGGGTTGGGTGATATTTTTAAAATTAATGTTGATTCCATGTTATTATTCATATATCCAAAAAATTATAATTATTGACTAAAAATAATTTCATTTTAAAAAAATCTTATTATATTATCCTTAAATTTTATGACATGTTATTTCATTAATTCAAAGGTCTCATCTCATCACATCACATGAAAAACATAAGAGAACAAAAAATGCATTATATGTGTCATATTAGCAAGAATACCATATAAAATTGATATTTATTCACACCACCCAATCCCTAAACATTAAGATTATTCTCCACTAATGTTCCACATTTCTAGATAATGAATTCCATTTCTCAAGGAATGAGTGTTAGTAAATTATTTTAGATTGTTGGATGGTGGGAAAATATATGTGAATTGAGTCATGTAGTGATCTAAGATTCATGTGTAAATTATTACATGTTATTTTTTATTTTGTTAAATGTCTTTTGAACTATATTTTTAAATTATGCTAGTCCTTTACCATTTTTTGATATTAGACATCATCTAAGGGATAACTAGGTTACATTAGGATTTAAGACTTTTAGATTCAATGATTCTAGATTCTCATTACTATAAGATTTTAATTTAAAAAACTTTTTTATGATTCGTGTTAGTCATCTAGAGGTTTGCTAAGATAAATAAAGAATAATTTTGGTTTTATATCATTACCACTTCTCACCAGTCACCATAAGATTCAATGTTTTGAGTTATTTTGTTTACTAGGATTCTTGGTCAATTAGTGTTCTCATTTATAATCATCGGGGTTTTTGGTTGTTACATTAATTATTGTTTACATTTATTGATATATATCATCCACTATATTTTCAATGAAAATTTTTATCTACAAATTTTACACTTATGTATTTGATATTTTACCCTTTTAAAGTTTATATTCAAAATTTAGTGTTGTTTTACTATTCCATTAAACCACATTATGATTACTATTATGCATGAAAACTCTCATACATAAGATTATTCTCTCTAAATATTACTTTGTATTATGGTTTCATTTATTATTTTTTAGTACCACTTATGCAGCACTTGAAGTCGTTGAAATATTTTTCTCTTACACCCCTCTATATATGCCATAGTTTTTATATGATTTTGGTTTATATCTACCAATTATTGGTTGGATCCTTGTCTTTACCTCATGACCTATAATAAGACTGAAAATGTACATCTGAATTCTTATGAAGTTATATGATCAAACCACCAATTCACTAAGATCTATCCACATGTCATTCATCACTCCTTCATTATATGGGTTTATCATCACATACACTACATATCACGATTTCCTCAACAGTTTGTTTCAATCAATTCATACATTATGATTTAATGAGAGACAAACTCCAGTATTATGGGTAGGAGATCCCATGAAAAAATTTGGTGGTGAATTTTTGTTCCAAGTCCCTACAACCAATCATTATGAATTATGATGCACTAATCCTCGATACGTTATATGGTATTAGTTCTATGTATGAGATAGAAGAAGGTATTATATTCTTTAATTGAGGTGATAAATGAATGAAGATACATCAATTGTCTAAATATTATCCACTGTAGTCATGTCCATGTTATCATATTAAGACATGGATTGGTATGTAGTTTTCTTTGTTTCAATGTAGTACAATTATTAGATTTCTAATGTAATAGTTTTTACTCTATATATGTGTGTGCGAGTGATGAAAAAGAACACTATAAAGTACATGTGTTGGATTGTTGGTAAAATCATTAGTCAGAAGACCCATTTGGGCACATGGGAGGGCCCTAGGGTGGGGCTTAGTATTTGTGGTGGAATTGGTGGTACCTGGTGGGACAAGACCCGATGGACACATTAATGGTAGGGTGGCTGCGTTGTCACTGAGACCTAGTTATTACATTGTGTATCAGAGGTCTATTTACATATATTTATTAATTCAGGTGTTATGTAAGCATAAGTGAGATGTTTTATATAACCAGAATGGTTAGAATTTTAGAAAGATTTCTAGTTATATATGATAAATTTAATGAGTTTTTTATGATATAAATAAGTATATCTTAGTGTTTACCCTCCTAATTAGATAGTATATGATGATTTTAATGATATACTCACATTGAAGATTTTCCTTTTAGTAAATGGTGGGATCTAATAGGTAGATAAGTAATTATTTATGTGAAGGAATCTTGGGTGGTTTCCTGGATAAGCAACCAAATGAAATGGGTGATGCAATTAGAACTCTTTTGGTTATTCCTAACTAACTATCTAGAGTTATGATTGAACTCTTTAACATTGACGATTTTTCTAATGCATTGTATATGAGGGAGATGAATCTCAATGGATGTTAAGGTAATAATAAGAAATTTAAGTATATTCATAATCTTATGGGTCTATTATGTAGAAATAATCACTTATGAAAATGTTTCAAAGGGATGTAAAGATGTTATAGTTGTGGTAATGAAAATAATAAATCAATAACCTATTATGGAAAAAGGAAGCGTTCAATTGAATCACGGAAAGGGAAAGAATTTCATTCCGAGGGAACAATTGAATGTTTTAAATGTGGTGTGCGTGGTCATTACAAAAATAGACGTCCTACGAAGAGGGTTGGTAAATGGGATCTGTAGGACCATATAAATATATGTTTACCAATACCTAATTCCAATCCAATTGAAGATTAGGAAACTAAAAATGACCTATGAATGGTATGGATTACTTCGTAGAGAATATTTTTAGATTATTGAAATATTAGGACATTATGAATGATTTTTCTTGTAGGAAATAGGTATCACTAAATAAGTTGGGAAAAATAGTTAAGGGGACATTAAGAATTCTAAATGATTAAGATGTCTACATTTTAGAAATTTCGGAGTTATTTTTGATATCTAGGTGATGAAATGTTTAAAATTTATAATTATCTTTGGTTGTTGGTATTATTTGGTATGAATTTTCCCTTATATGTGTAACCCTAATGTTTGTTATGTAATAATTCTATTTGAGGAAGGATTATCTTTTCTTTTCTGGATATATTTATAAAGAACAATTTGAGTTTAAATGATCCTTAAAATTTAGTCAATTACATGTTATTACATTTTGGGATACAAATGTGAGGTATAAGATAACATTTGAGGATAAAATACTTAATGGTTATTTTTTATAAATTTATAAAATTTTTTGAATGTAAAAAAATTATATAGTTTTTGAAAAAGGACAATATGTAGACCGTGTGACAACCTGTCGCATTGGACAAAGCTATGGGAATTGAACCCCCAACCAAAGTGTAACTGTGCTTTATGTCCTACCAAAACCCCACATGAATTCCCTGGTTAGTATAACTTATTCATTTTAGTTAAATAATTTAATGGATCAAGAAATTTTTTTTTGAAATTATGTTGTATCAAATGGATATCCTTGGTATATGAAAATTATTTTGTGATTGAGTGAAAAGTGTTATTTTGGAAGACATTAGCTCTTTTGGGAACACTATATGCTTAAGAAAAATAAAATACTATGGGATTTTATTTTAGGAGTAATGGTCAAATTTTATAATGGAATAATTTTTTTTCTATTATGTACTTATAGTGATTTGAGTTATTTATGGAAATGATTAACCTATCTTGGAGAATTTGTGAATATGGTAAATACTTTTCTGTATGATACATTAATAGTTAAAAATTTTATTTGGAGATATATATTAAGATTAATCGTGGAAGACTATGTGGTCACATTATTCTGAGATTTGGGTTTCAATCATAGTTTGGACTAGTTTGAATTACTTTTAGGAAAATTTTAAATTTTATGGTATTTTTTGAACATTGGGTATTGTTTTTTGAATTTTGGATATTACGAGTAGTATTTCTTTTTAAAAAGGATTATCCTTTTTGGGGGTTATCAGATCTTGTACTAACCATTTTGTTTTTTGTTAATATCTAATGTTATGGAAAATATATAGTTCATATATTTTTGATTAATTTATTCCCTATAAGTGGATTCTAGCGCTTCATATATGACCATGTCAAATTTAGTACTCATTTTTTGGAGAACATATGAGTTTGTGGTAGAAATTTTGTAAATGATCAATCTCTACTTGAAAAGTAAGTATATTTTCTTAGGTTTTTAGTGAATCTCCTAAATAAATTATACAATATTATGAAAAGGAATATAAAATAAAATGTTGTCCATTTACATTTAGTACTGGGGAATGAATGAACTTTTAACCCATCACATGTTTATAGTTTTCCAGTAATTAACTATCTCATGGTCATGTTTTCTATCACCCTCCCTCAGAACTTAATTTCTTGTTTCTCATCCAAAACCATGTTTTCCTACATCATACCGCAGTATGTGTTATCTTGGGTGACCTTTTTTTACTTCCCTTTCATTATTTAAAAGTGATAGTTTATTTGAATCTTTTTATAATGTGGGACATTCAATTAAGTTTCCGAGACTATTTATAAAATTGCGAGTACACAATTTACAAAAGGGGGAAGGATGTGATGACCCAGGTATTGATTGTGTAATAAATTTTCATATCAATTGATATTCATGACTAAAATATTAACATTTTTTCCAAGGGGACATTTTTTCAGATATGTTACTCATCAGGAAACAACGAGTTTCTTTGAAGTCTTACTTTGCACACAACTTTCAGTTATACTAGAAAATAATATAATAATAATATTGTGGTAGTTAAAACATAGCCATTTTAATGATGAGAATGAACATAACTAACTTAATTATGATTACACATTAATGTTAAATGTTTTTTTATTTTTTATAATAAATTTTAGTGGATTCAAAAAAGAATGAATCTGATTTTTATCATAAAAACCCCAAATATTTTAAAAAGGTTATTTTATAAAGTTTGGAAGTCTAACCCTTTCTAAATATATTTTTCCCAAATTATATATTCTATTTTACATAATATAATTATTATATAGAATAGAGAAATCAAAATTTAATTTGGATAATTTTTTTGTAATGTTATGATAAAGTAATTTTTTTTAATAAATAGTGAAAATACCTCTTTTTAAGTCAAAATTTCATTTTAAAATAATTTATATAAAAAGTTTGATGGGAATTTTAAATGTTTTCAAAGTTTAATTGGAATATTTTATTATCATTTAATCCTATTTTTTTCATTTGAAGAAATTTCACTTTAAAATTGGACATAAACGAATGACAATATTTTGATAGTTATTATTTCTTAAAAACCTGCCTTTTGGTTTGGACAAAAAGAATTAATTTTAAATTAATTTCTGACAATTTTGTATTTTGAATTTGGAGAATAGATTCCATATTTGTAATCAGAAGGTCAAAATTGTGTAAATAGGTACCTTTTATATTTAGAAATTATGCATATTAACTTATGTAAATAATTTATTTATCTTGGTTTTAGGGTAAATATGATAAATGAGGGTAAAAAACTATTATAATAATACTAAACTACACAAACACATTTTCTATTCCTATTGGATAAGATATGTCTGACCATTGCATCATTGGGTCGATTTTGGGACCACATGGATCCACATGGGAGTGATAATAACAAGATCTATTAATTAACTTAAAGTAAGGAGAAAAATAACATAAACATGTATCTTTTACTAAAAAATTTAATATTTGGTTATAAAATTAATATCTTATACTATAAATAGTCATTATAAATCTAAAAATATTTCGAATGTCATTATATCTTATTTATAGTTTTTATATATTAAGTAAATAAAAATAATGATGACACAATAATGATGTTGTGATTTCTTCTATAACAAAGGATTCAAATACATGATATTATAAATGTTAAAATTAATGTATTTTTTTTGATTCCATCCACTGATTTTATGGATTATTTTGACATATTATATTTGAGTTATTTTTTTGAAGGAATTAGGTTGTTATGTATTTATAAAAAAGACAAGTATGAATTGGGTCCAAAATTGACATAATTCATAACATAAAATATAAAATAGTTTATTAAATGATATTAAATTTCAAAAAATCAAAGGCTAAAAAAATTGGTTAAGATAAGTAACATATGTCAAAAATTATTTTTTGAGTCATTTGACATGTTATGGTAATTAAATTAACCCAGAAGGTGTAAATAACATGTTTTCATGGTAAGATAAAAATGAGTCAAATTACTATTAAACTAAAAAGTTATGTATGAAAAAATATTCCAAAAATTTGTAAAAAATATTGGATGATGGTTATTCAAACCAAAATAATAATATTTTTGAAACCAATTATTTTGGGGAAGTTTGAAAAGGAAATTAAATTTATAATATTATAATATTTTAAGATATCCCTATTGTGCCCCTCCTCCCTCTTATAAAAGGGAATCAATTGTACCAAATACTCACATATCTCATGACCCATGGATCATCCAAATTATATCCAAATAAGCTCAAAATTTCCCTCCATTCTTATTATAGTCCTTACCTTGGGCATAAAGAAATTTTAGAAAACATTTTGGTTCAAATCAAAAGAAGTTACCCGATTAAGAGGTAATGTCTTCTCTGGAGATCGATTTCTTTATTTTCCATCTCCACTCCATATTAATTTTTTAATATTAGATTATATAATAAAAAAAATTTCCTAAATTTACTAGTATGCTGTTTGAGAAGTATTTCAACTACAATTGCTCACACCTCCATCTAATGGATATGAATACAATGTTTCTTTGTACGACGATCAACTGCCTCATGAAATGATGATTATTCAATTTTCCCCTAAAAACACTCATGATGTACATTATGATGACACTATATTAAAATATAATATATATTATATTTATATTGTCTTATTTATTTTGTGATTTTTATTTACAACATACCTTTATGATATCTATGATGATTAAATGCGATAATTTCATTTCAGGAGGTGTGGACTACCGCCCCCACAAAGTGATATGACTCATTCATGCTATAAATGAAACATAAAAAAGGTGGTTTTATTAAAAAAATGAGACCACGATGACATAAATATAATACATGTATTATAATATATATTTTTATCATTTGATTACTATTATTTTATTATGAAAAAGTAGTTAAAGTATCGTTTACGCATACGTACGACCTACCGTCTCCAGGAACTATGCATTTATATTCATATCTCCAAATGTTATGTACTATTATAAATTAATTTAGATATATATATATATATATGATATGATATTTAAATCATTAACACTAATCTCTATATAATGGACTTTGGAACACATGTACAATTTATATCCAAACAAGTTCATTTTGACTAATGTACGGAATATCGACAATACGACATATACTAACAAAAATAGTATGTAATTTTTTAAAAAAAGGAAATAAGTTACATATAAGGAATAATAAACATGAAAAGGTTATAATGCAAGTATAATTTAAATTTATTTATTATTCAAGAACAACTAGGAACATACGTGATGAGTTGGACTCAAGGTAAATGAATTCATCTAAATCTCCTTTTATTGAGGCATATTTTTAAAATAAACACCTCCTAATTTTATATTGTGTATAATAAAACCCTTTTCCATTTAATTTCATTTAAAATAAATGTTTTTTCTAAGAAGTGTTTTAATAAAAAACAAAAGAAATGTTATTAACATATGTGGTGACAACAACCTCTCCATTGCAGTAACTGTTATTTAATAGTTGGCTTCCTTTATAAGACATAATGTTTTCAAAAGGAAAAGATATCCATTATTCCATTTCTGGTATTTTTATTTTGAAAATGGTTTATGAATTGGATTGAGTATTTCAATATCTTAAAATTTTTTCTTGTGATTACAAATGAAATTTTATTAGTTAAATGTTGATATTTTCAATATTTTATGTGTTATTATTAAATAATTGTAATAGGACATTTGAGAGGTGGTTACGTGATAAACCAATGATGGGTGGTTACGTTCTAAAAAAAATAAAATGTGGTTCTGTGATAAACCAACGATGGGTGGTTACGTTATAATCTCAAATTAATTGGGTATGGAAGTCAGCTATTTGGCTACTCTATTTCGTGATATGGGTGGAAGTGGATCGTATGATTATTCCATTTAGGTTTTTTATGTCCCAAGATACCATTGATTCTATATATTGTTTTCTATGATATTTATGGTAATATTTTGGTTACATAAAGTGTCATCAATGAGATTATATTCAGTGAAATATATTTACTACTTTATAAAGGTGAAAAGTTTTACATTATGATAATGTATTCATGGTTTTCATGTTATCCCAAGACAATAGTTTCTTCATTATTATTCACTTATTGAGATTTATGTTCTCATATTATGTTTTGAATTTTATTATAGGACATAATGAATAATATATTCAAGTGGGGGGGGGGGTGAATGTAACACCCCTGCATAATAAAGGGTTAAATGATCTAATAATATGACTCATGTCAATATGTTTTGGCTTCCTTTTCATGATACCACCTGATTAGAACTCCACAGTTATGCATGCTTTTTCTAGAGTAGTATTGTGGTGTGAAATGTCTGGTAATTTTCCAATGGTGTTTGTGTTAGAGGACTAATCACACTGGAAAAAATACATGTGATGTCCATTGGAGGTAATCATTAATCAAAATACCCATTCGAGAACGTGGGTGGGCCCCAAGGTGTGGATCACGTGTCTGTATGGCAATTGGATTTACTTGGAAGGCCCGGACCCGATGACCATGTTTAAGGAAGGTGGTAGTGATGTCCCAAAGACCCAATACTAACATCTCATATCCCCTATCCCTATTTAAGATTTCAAAAATGTGATGGAACTTGGTCTCACATAGCTTCATGAGGTGAACCCACTCATTAACTAATGAGTCAACCTCCAATGAAAATATGAACACCTTCCCAAAAGTTTCCTCTAATACCAATCTAATATTAGTGATCCAACTCATCTAATAACACTTATACATTTTTTCCTTAAGGTATTGAGTCTATATTTTTTTATCAACACCATTCGGACCACGTTCCCTATCCCTATAGTGTTTGCAATATGAAAAATACAAATTGTAATGATAGTCAACCTAAAATCTCTATCACTTGTTCATATCCCTCTATGTAAAAAAATATTTTAGTATTTTGTTATCATAATAGACTATAATCCACTCCCCAAAGAGATTGTGATTCCATATTTTCAGTCCATATATACATTCTACTAAATCATGATCATTTGTAGGATAGTTCTTCTCAAGTGGTCATAACTGTTGAGATTCATAGGCTTCACATATTTACCATACATTAAAAGATAGCACTAAACCATACCATAAGAATCATAGAGGAAATATTAACCCTAATCTAGATACAAAAGAATAATAACTATTTCCAAAGTCATCCTCACATTCAGTTCATGAAATGACCTTAAACATTTTTCATCACAATCTAACCTTACACCGCTATGGGTTGAAGCATTCATTGAAGATATAGGATTAGAGAAGTCTATATTCAACATCCTGTAATGACCAACCAATCCCAAAATGATTCAGAGATCAAAACAATTTCTAGGATACTCCAAAGACATAACCACCCTTAACATTTTCAGGATCCACTGAGATACCCCACTCAAATATTACATTTCCTTAAAACATCACTTCATGGATCCAAAACTCTCATTTTGAAAGCATACGAAACATGTGATTCTCCCTCAGGGCTCTTTGTATGATATCAAAATGGTTTATTTCCTCATCCTATGGCATTGGGTACACCAATATATCATCCAAGAACATTACCGCAAAAGAGTCCAATAACAGATGCAAAATTCAATTCATCAACACCATAAATATTATTGGAGATTTAGTGAGACTAGGTAGAATAACTAGAAAAAATGACTATACTAGCTTGTAATCACATTCTTTGGTATATTATATTCTCTAAATTTCAATTGGTGGAACCTGGACCAATGTTTGATCTTTAAAATCTAATATTACACTATTAGTTGATCGATGAGATCATCAATCCTGGGAAGGGAAAACATTTTCTCAATGGAAACTAGGGTTAGAATTCTATAATCATTATAATTTTTGAGGATCAAATTTTGATTTTTATAAAATGGGATAGAAAGAAACCATGTGGGGATGTCAAAATGAGTAAATCCCATATCCTCAGGGTCTTTGATTTTGACATTAATTTCATCCAACTAAGCAGGTGTCATGCGATTTAATGGCATAGAAATGGGCATTGTACTATGTTGTAGTTCAATGGTAAACTAGTGCTCTTTCTATAAAATAAAAAAAGAAGAATTATCTAGAAAAACATCAGGCTATGCACAACCAACTGAAGGAATTGGACTACACAAGAATCGATAAATTTCATCAAGGAAAATCTCTAAAAACTACCAAGATATCACCGTAGTATATTGAAAAATATGACTTTCTATCCTAGATATATAATCCCCCACACCTTAAAATACATTTTTTATTCAATTGGGAAATAAAAAATAAATTCGATGATGAAAATATTCAATCTATTCCTTAACAATTATCATCCAATCCATGACAATTATCAAGTCATATGGTTCATGATAAACAACCATTAATTCCCACTCCACTAAAATTTTTATTTCAATTCCCAGATATTGGGATTCATAAATTTTTATAAGTAACTTTTTACCAAAGGAGTGTAAATATCCAACAAGAAGAAGAAAAGATCTAAACAGAATCCCAACACATCAACTAAATATGATGTTAAAAATTGATTATCACCTGTATCAAATATATCTTGCACCATATAAGGGGAAATTAAAAATGTACCCATAATATTAGTTAGAGAAACTACATATTATTTTAATACACACTCTTCCACATAAATATGTTTGTTGTCAACACTTACCTAATATTTGTTAACTACATAGAATTCCCCTTGGTTTGAAGTTAATAACCACCACCATTTTAAAATTATAATAAACTTATGAACCCATGAGTAGAGTGGACCATGCTTTAATTCAATGGGGAATCCTTCCACAAAAATGATTCAGAGGGATATATTTTCTCTATTGACGAAGAGTATTTAGAAAATCATTATTTTTATGTTTGGTAGGAGTACGCCTTCAACGCAGATAAAAATAAAACCCGATGTTTTCTTGAAGAAGCCCTAACAACTGGTCCGGATGAAAATAGGATACCATTGTGCTATCTTTTACAGATATAATACATGCCCTCGATAACATTAGCAACAAATGAAGATCCACCCAAACATGTATTCCCAGCTATGTTTTCCTAAGTCATAGTAGATTTATCAACTACCTAAAATATATTTATATGATATATGAGAATTAGAATTTATGGAATACCAAATCATAGTCTAATCTGAATACTCTATGATTTAATATAATCATTGGTAACAATATTTAGGGCCACATGAACCAACTCAACAAAGGGGGTGGAATACTCTAATATGGTATGCTCCCCTTGATTTATGGTTAAAAACTCATAGGTATTTTTCACTCCCAAAAACCCATGATAAAATAAATATTAGAATATTTTCATTAAGGAATCCCATGTAAGATGCTCATAAAACATAGAATTCAAAATAGATTCTCACCAAATCCTTCTCGATATTTCAGAATGTATGTAAAAAATCCCACATGAGTGTCCTCGTTTGTCTTTAGAAATTTTAATATCCTTTTAATTCAATCATGATTTTCCATAGATATGTGGGGTCCTTTATAACCATGGAATATGGGTATTTTCGTTTTATTGAATTCCATTCCATGGTCTAACCCTCATCTCGGGTTCCTTGAAACAACATAACCCTGCATTTGAATGGTTATGATTACAGTTTCGAATAAAGATGGTTCCAATTTAGGATTTTCCTATATAACATGTCTCATATCTTCTACTCGTGGATTTTGAAGAGTTATTCTAGGAGAAATCATAAAATGAATATAATTCATTATTCATTCATCATTATATTAATTTACAAAAACCAAATTCCAAAATCAAAAATACATATTAATAATTTAAAATAAAATGAATTTAAATCAATAATGAATACTATTAATGAATGAAAATACTTTAATAATGAAAAAGGACATTTAAATAAACAAAAAATCCACTTTATTCAATCATCCACAAAAACTAATTAAATAATCATAGATAATATCCGTCACAACATATGGTAACAGTTATTCATATATAGGATTGATAAATTCATCCACCCTCCCAAGCATACTATCTGAATTCCTACTTTCCTAACAATTTTCTACCAAAGGCATTGAATGAAACACAATCCATGTCAAAACACCTAAGCTAGAGTATTTACCTTAATTTCGTTTTTCTAATGAACTATCTTGCATTAACTAAACATGTTACCAATGGTTTCCCACCACATGGACAAGTACAACAAAAATAAATCAACATGTCTTATGTGAAACATGATTTAGTAAAAGAAATGAGTTATATGGTGGAATAATTCAATGAATCCTATGATACATTCAAAACCAATCCAGACTAGATAAACATGGAAATGAAATTGAATGAGACTAAAAAATTATCCATGTGACCATATGTCACCCCAAAAAACAATACTAGGAAAATAATGACCAATATGTTAAAATAGAATACTATATATTTCCCTTACCATTAACGAATTCCAATGAAAGAACATCTAAAAATTCTAAAAATCAAATATAAGGAGTCAGTATAAATCCTATTGGGATTTAATCAATGAATATATAGATGTTCAAATATCAAGAATAAATTATATCTAAGTTTTAAAAAATATAGTTTATAATGAATTTTCATAATTGATAAACTATTTTGTAAATCATCCATTGGTTTTCAAAAAATAATACCATATTATCCAAATCATGGAATATTTAAATTACATGAAATATAGTAAAAATTAGAAAGAATAAACATCTATTGACAAACCATAATTAACCATATGAGAAAATAACCATTAAATATAACATCATTTGATATACCAATAATAAATTAAAACTATTAACATTGGGATCTAACCATTGTGAACATGTGCTAATCATAATATAAAATATTATATCCATTCCAAAGGTGGATCTTACCAATACATCCTCTAAAGGCATTATATACACTAATGTGATATAAAACCTCTTGTGGTATTATATACACAAAGAGTGACATGTTTATTTCTGGATACACCCAAGGATACCTAATGAGATAAGTTTTTCAAATTCAATTTAATATAACTTATAACCTTTAATCATAAATATTAATATCATATCCATTCTTTTATAAGTCTTTAAGACCCATTTTAATCATCCAAACCACTATTGAAGCATATTATTTAAGACTTGGGGTGCATAAATATTTTTTTAAATAAAAAACACTTAAAAACAATAATATATTATAAATTGAGATTAATAATATCAAATAATTCATTTTCATTGAATAAACCAAAGGAATTTAAATTATGTAAATGAAGAATATGAATTAGAAACTATGTATATACACACCCATCTCATGAATTGAGGAATCCAAGTCAACTTCGAAGATGAAGATTAATAACATGTAGATCATCCTCCAAAATACAAGGAATGGATGGAAAACAAATACTGATCATGAATGCATCCATATTATTAGAATTAGAAGGTGCAATAATTGCCATCACTAAAATAATATCAATAAACTTTTACACAAATAGGAAGATTACATGTGCCTGAATAAAGAAAACCAACCACATGAATGATCAACCACACTATGATAAATAATCTCGATGAAGAGGACTCACCCAAAAATACCTCGATCAGAGATATTGTTTGATATAGGAAGACCACCTTCCGAATATGAGAATCATCCAATATGTAGTGCGATAACAACTTTTTGGGATAAAGGATTTACAATGTATACACATTGCTTATGTTGGAAACATCCCAAAACCCTTATTCGCTTAAAAACATGTCTCCTCATGAAAAATATAACCCAATCGATTATTTTATGTCAAAAATCAAATTTAGGGAGTAAAATATTTTTTTTGAATAAAAATCATTTAATAGCCTTCAATATTATTTTGTAATAAATTATTTCACTAATTCTTCCCAGAAATATATTTATGCCATATAATAAAAATTTTAAACAATAAATAGATCAATATGTAAATTTCTAGTATAGGTTTTACAGAAACTCATAAATATAGATATAATCACATTGAAAATAATATTAATTCTATTAAACAAGAAAAAGAGTGAACCTTTTCAACCAAGGCTTTATAATTATCCCCACCATGAAATCATTTTTTACATATAATGTCCTCATGATCATGGCCTCATTAACAAGGAAGGCCACTACTTCCTTTTTAACAACTATTTTTCCGACATCTTTTGGCTATCCAATATACAATATTATATCAGACAAAATATTGGATTTCTTTTATTATTAGGTACATTTTATTGGGAAATCAGTAATCTAAATATATTGCTCAACCATAGTGGAGTCGAGATCAAGATCAATATCCACCCATCAAATCACATTGGAAAGATATGGTTGAAATGTTATTATCTGGGATACATTAAACACATTGTGAATATAAGTCAAATGAGGGTGTAATTCCAATTGATATTCCATCATACCATGTCACCCAATGATCTTATAGTGGTCAATGAACCTTGGTGCCAACATACCCATATTACTCAACAGATGATGTCCCTATAAATTTGAAATGTAAAGAAAGACCTGATCACCAACCTCATATGATAGTGGCTGATGATGATGGTCCACATTGGATTTATAAAAAATCTATATTCTGAACAATACCTTCCATATCAACTACATATATTTCCTCATTTCCTAAACAAGGTTTGGTTCAATCAAGTACTCTTATATTAGCTCTTCCCAACACAAGGGATAACTACACTGCCACCATACAATGCCTCAAAATAGGATTTCATAATTGAGTAAAAATTTTATTTATATGTAAAATCATTTATTAAAAGATGATTTTCCCATGAAACACTAAAATCAAGAACACACATAAAGAATATCCAGAAGTGGATAGATTGAACTCTATGACTTTACATTCCTCTACGGAAGATATTTACCACTCAACTAAAACTGGTAACTCATTAGAATTTAAAAACATTTCCATTATCTAGATTTGAATATTGGTTTCATATTAGATATAATCAAAAAGTAAAAGCAAAAAAATCTCAAAAAATATCACTCATATAGGTGTTTGAGATGTTCTACCTTCATCCCCTCTTTAATAGGGATTGAATGTTTTGATTTTTAGATTCCATCATTGATCACCCAAATTTCATCCATAATTAAATGAATATATTGTTAAACAATGATAATGTTGATGGAAATATCATACCACATCCATATAGGAATGGGTAATGGTTGAAACAATCTCACAGATCTCTAGTGTTTCACCTTTTTTCTATAAAAAATACTTCTCTACAACATGAAATATGGAATTGAATACCACATCCTCAGAAACCAATTTTGATATATAAAGTCATAATATATCTTGGTAGTCCTAGTGTATAAATACCAATAATATCAGTTTCCATATTCCATAAACACCTACCTCCGTTAAATTTTAATGACCAATCAACATCACAAATGACAAGATTCACTAAGAGACTGACACCACTCACTTATGATATCTTCACCCTTTATGATTTCACTAATATAATAGAACTCATTGTTAGGATCCTACATGATCTGATCATTCTCATTACATCATGATTTAAACCTTGTTAAAAAAAATAAAGCCTTCACACCCACTTTCTCCAATCCAATGCTCTTCTCAGCGAACAAAATCATCAAATACCACTCATCCACTGATTATTACAAGTCGCGAGTTATCAATTTTCTTCCCAATGCATCAGTTTCCACATTCCCATTACTAAGTTATTATAAAATATCAAAATATAATTTTTAGTGACACTAAACCTTGTTTTTATCTCACATGTTCAGATCCCCATAGGTGAAAACATATTTCATGACTTTTTTTATCAGAATAAACTATAAATTGAACCCTAAAGAGACAATGATTCCATGTTTTTGGTCAGTCCATAACCAAAAACAAATAAAGATCATGGTAAGTTACCAATTCATAATTTTCATAGATGCTGAGATCCATAGGAACCACATGTTTCACCTTCACCAAGAAACACCCCAAACTGATACCTGAATTATCTCATAAAATATCATAACCCTATCCTGGTTAATAACAATAAAAGCGGGATCTGAATTCAATATCCCTTTAAATTCCTCAAATGTTCTTTAAAATTTTTCATTCCACTCAGTCTTTAAAACATATAGGTTAAATGTGTCATCATAACTATAATCAAGGATAATTCATTAATTAATTGGTTATAATAACCTGCCTACCTCAAAAATCTTTAGTTCTAAAACACATTTATATGGTTTTCTAAATTCATAACCACCGGTATATTATCAGGTTCCATTGAGATACCTCTTTTAGTTATCAAATTCCACAAAAACATCACTTATGAGATACAATACTCCCACATGGGAATGTAACCAATCCAGTGATGTTCTCTTAAGGTTCAAAGATAGATTAGAAAATGTTACATTTAATATTCTAATTACATGGATTAAAAAAATACCATGCATCAACATGACCATAAAAGAGTCTAATAAAAATTCAATAATTCAGTTGGCCAATTCCATAAATCTTGTAGGAGTGTTAGTGAGAATTAATGGAATAACTAGAAAATTAAAATGCCCATACTAGCTCATAAACACTTTCATAGATATATTATCTTTTAGGACTCTCAAAAAGTGAAAACCATGACAAAGATGAATCATTGAAAACTAATGTGCCCCTTTGAGTCGACCAAATGGATCATCAATACTGGGCTTGGGATACTTTTTCATAATAGAAACTCACTTTACCTTTTATTAATCTAAATGAATTCTAAGGATCACAGAATGATTCATAGAAAAATAGGACAGGAGAAGTCTCTGGTGGCTTTCTATGATGTATGCATCCCATATACTTTATGATTTCAAACTAGGCCTGAAGTTCCACCAACTCAACAGGTTCTATGTAATAAGATGGAATAGAAATGTGAATCATACCTAGTAGCAAATCAACAGTGTTGAAAACCCAAAAATAGTATTGAAATAATTTAAGTTTTTCACACACATCTATAAGAAGTGAACTACTTATAAAAGAACAATAGTATCAAGAAACCTCTTTGAAAAATAAAATTAGATCACCCAATAATAAGAACAACATGCCCATCTCTCCCATTCCAAGAATCCCACTCAACCGAAAATCTATGAGTGACTCTATCAGGAGGTTAACCAGAAACTAAATAATGATAAATGTTTGCCTCATATTTTACAGTAATTATCAAATTCATGCTAATAATCTCATCATAGATTTCAAGATCTAGAACCAAGAAGTCCCATTCCACCTCAAAGTCATCTATCAACACCTGGCATGTGGGACCCGAAAAACATAGTTCATACCTCCTTGCAAATGTAATGGAAATTTCGAACTATAAAGGAATAAACACCAAACATTAAGAACATTATGTTAACTTACATTGATAATATAAATTAACTAGTTTCACTTATATTAAAAATATATATCACCATAGAAGATGGAATAAACACTGTACCTAAAACAGTAGCCAACCATACATATTCTTCCTCTATTGAACAATATGTCACATAATAACATTCAACATCATCTACTCTCAATGATTTATTAGAACAATTTAGATCACCCTTTACTTGAATATAGTACCCACCTCCCTTGGAATCATCGAAACCAACATATGAACACTTGATGTGGGTGGATTCGGTCTTACTTCCGTGGGACATCCTTCCACAAAAATTCCTCATATGGATGGAATTTCCACAATGATTACATGCCATGGGAACCTATATATAATTGTTATTGGTTTGAACCAGACTTATATACTAATATGAGAAAGCATAATATTTTACTTAATATGTACTTGAAATGAGTCCTAAAGAACACCAGATACATATCACTTTCTTTTCCTTCCAGAAGGCATAGGCTGGATAAC
The DNA here is from genome assembly GCA_963277665.1 of Viscum album. Taxonomy (NCBI): domain Eukaryota; kingdom Viridiplantae; phylum Streptophyta; class Magnoliopsida; order Santalales; family Viscaceae; genus Viscum; species Viscum album. The sequence goes on along the minus strand of OY728141.1, from coordinate 807,133,261 downwards.
ATATGCAATAACAAGAGCTCCAGCCAAAATTGTCTACCCATATATTCCTACCTCATCCATTGATACTTTATCAAATACCTCTATAAAGGTTTTAAGGAACGTTAAAATTACCATTAACCAAACACTAACCATAATACCCTTTTTAAACTTCCAATATTTAAGTTATCCATTGGTAATAATAATATGTTTCAAGAGAAGAAAATCAGAAATGGAGGTGGAATAGTCTAATACATTATGACCCCTTTATCTAAGGTTAAAAACTCATTGGTCATTTTCACTTGTGACATCCCATGATAAAACATATTCAGGATTATTTAATTTATGGAATCTTAAATATGATCACCATGATACCTATATTTTAAAATAGAGTGTCTCAATATCCTTCACAGTCCATCAAGAATGTACATGAAAAAACCAACCTTAAATTCAGTGGGAGTATATAGGAAGTGGGTATGCTCTAAATCCATTCAATCCATTCATAATATTACTATTGTTAGTTTTCACCATGGAATATGGATGGAGTTTTCATAGTGAATTTTGATCCATAATCCACCACTCACCCTTGGTTTCCATCTCCTGTATAAGCCAGAGTTTGAAAGGTACATATTATACACTCCACTAAATATGGGACCATTAGAGAATTTTACTGCATAACATGTCTCACAACATCTTTTATTTGATATAGAATATATCTTCTAAGAGTAATAATCTAACAAACATGATCAAATAACCAATACACTATATATAAATTTAAAAAATCTAAATATTATATTCGAAATTCCATATTAATGATTTAAAATAATAATAATTGGAAGTAATTGATAATTATATGAATAAAATAAAATGATTTAAGAAGTAATGATTTCCTTTAAATAATACCCATGTTGGGTTTATTCAAACAACTTCAATAACTAATTCTTGGAAAAATTCATGACCACCCACGGTAACCCTGATTTAGAGATGAAAGAGAGCTGTCCAGGAACCCTCCAACACTTACTATTTGAATTTCAGTGGTCCTAGAGCTAGTATAATAGAAAGACACCAAACCTGATATATAATGTTTTAAAACACCTCAGGACATGAATTTTATTTGATAATAATTTGTTTAGAACCATCCTCGGTCAATTAACCAAGCCACCTATATTGGTCCTCTACATGGTGATGTTTAATAAAAAGGAAGCAACATGTCTCATGTAAATACTAAACAAGGTAAACCAATTAGGTACATATAGTAAGAAAGTAATAAAAAAATGAGATATTAAAAGCCATTCAAAACCATGTAAAGAAAAAAATAAAATCATAGAAGACTAGAAATGGATTCATATGAAAATTCATCACCACAAATACATCCTACTAAAATGGTGGAGACCAACAAGAGAAACCATCATTTAACATAATGTCTTATCCTTTACAAGAGTCATAGTAGACAATATCTACAAACACCCAATGTAAAATTTTGAGATTCAGTACAATTCCATTAATATTTCTCCAAAAAATATTAACAGGATATAATATTAAGAATACATTAGAACTAGTTTTAAAACAAATCAAATTTATAAATCATTCTCATTAAAATTCATTATGTAAATTATCATTTGGTTATCATAATGGTATACCATATTCACCAAATATTAGAATATGTTATGTATATGAAATATAGGATAAAATAATTATAAAAACTAACCATTGATAAACTATAGGTAATCTTATGATAAAATATCCATGATATATACCATCATGTAATAAATTAATCATAAATTAAACAACATTCAATTTTTTCTCTGGCCTATGATAATGTGTTCTAGATGTAATATAAAATCCTTCTTCCAATCTTGTGGTGGATCCTATAAATATAATCACTAGTGATATTACACAAAATAAGGTAACATAATACCTATCATGCCATTTCACCCAAAAAGAGTTAAAAGTCTATTTCCAAACACCCCTAATTTTTCCCAAAGTGCTACGTTATTTAATATCTATTAAAAAATCAATCTCAAATTTAATAAAATATTTTAATATCAAATCTATCCTACTACCAGGAATGAAAATGATTTTTAAAACCATAACCACCAAAAATTCATTTCATGGAACAATTCATGTGAAAAAAATTAAATAAAACCTAATTAAAATCATGAATGAATTATAAGAGTTAAATTACACTATCAAATAATGAATTTTCATTGAAAACACATGAGAAATTTTCAAGAACATAATGAATATTATCAATTATAACCCTTATCAAATGACAACTACCTCAAGAATAGAGAAAGCATAGTATCCTTCGATAATAGAGATTGGAAATGAGTATATTGGCCCTTGAAATATAAGGAATGAAGGAAACATAAAATAATTAATTAGGATGGAATCTTGGTTATTAGACATTATAGGTGGAAATTGTTTTTCCACTAAACCGAGATCATCAAACCTAAAATATGAGAGGGAGATCACACCTACATGATGGAAGAAAAATTACCACATTGTTGATAAACCACACCAATAGAAATGACCAAGGGAAGAGGAATAACCCAAAACCCTAATAAAGAGAGGTAGTGTTCAAGGAAAGAAGAGTGTATAACAAATATGAGTAACATAATACTTGTATAAAGAAATTAAATTTTGATTAATGGGTTTATAGGTTACAAAACTCACATACAATGTCTTATAACTCATATTTGAATAAAAAATACATCCTCAAGTTAAATATCCCCAAATAGATATTTTATCTACATAAAGGTGGATATTATAGCATAAAAGTAATTTACAACATATAAAATGAGTTTACTTCTTAAAAAATTCTTATTTTATAATCCTTTTCACAATATATGCCCAAAATTAAATTTATGTCATAAAATACACATTTACAATATAAAATTTTCTGATATGTAGTATCATTCCCATTTTCTATTGAAAATATAAAAAATAGATTTAAGACCACTCCATCTGAGATACTAGCTCTTCAATATTAAATATAGTATACCTTTTTAAACAAGGTGTTACAATCTAGGTGAGTCCCTTATGATTAGTTAATTATCTTATGTTATTTAATAGTTACATTAAATTTAAATAATTAATTAATTGAAGACCTTTAGTTAAATTGATAATCGCTAAGGCCAAGATGGTCCGACAGATTCAGATTGATTCCTTAGCCACCACTATTTGAGGCATTTACATTTGAATTGTAAAAAGGTGTACGAACCCCTTTTAAAGGGTTAGCCCTAAAATAATCTATGAGGCCATTCAGTTATAATTACATAGGATCCTTCAAAACCTCTTATAAGAGGTGATATTTCATAATGACCTAGTCTCAATAAACCAAGGTCTAGTATCTGTATTATATTCATGACACATAAGAAAAGATATCTCATTATATCAATGGTATAATATTCTTGAAATGATGAATATATACTTATTAACATTATCTTTGAAAGCATAAGATACATCATGAACCCATTGTGATATCATAATTTTCCCTTCAATAAAATGTTTTAAATTTTCACAGGTTTCTCATATAGGATTATTGGTTAAAAGAAAACAAATAAGTGTAAGTAGAAATAACCAGTAAATAGTATTATAGAATATAATATATCATAACATAAACACCAGATATGTGATATAAATGGAATAAATAAAAAATGTACTCCATTATGAATTGAAGCTATTAGAATTCTATATTAATTGATATAAATGATAACATGGATAAAATTTCATTGATCTCAAACTAATATAACTCATAATTCCATTCTGAATTTTTTTTTAAAAGGGCATGTTCTAAGGCACTATTTTGATATGGAGTAATTTATTTAACAAAATAAAAGATATATAACCTAAATATAACTTTAGATACCTCAAGGTGTTATATAATCCCAATCCCCACATGTCACCTGATTTAGTCCAGTTCATTAACTATAAGAGTTAACACGATCATTAATATCATTCCCCAAGGGCCATTTGGATGAATAAACACATGAAAATCATTTAAAGGGAAGTATGTAAAATAAATACTTCTAAAAAATAGGATAATTTGTATTTATTGGAGGAAATTACTTAATTTACATTGAATATTTAGGTTATCTTCAATGTAAAAAAGATGTTCCCTTTTAAAAAAATTTATTGAAGAGGGTGATTTTAATGTGATAGATTATCTAATGAGGGTAGTTATTGGGTTAAATAATTTTTATTTATAGGAGACCAATGTAATAGAATGAAATACTATATCAATGTTCACAATGAGAGTTTAAATATTCCAAAGCATATCCTGCAAGAGTGTTAATCCATGTGTCAACTCTTAGACCCACTCATTGAGCATTCAGGTGATGACTGATTGAATACTCATCCATGAATTTTTTGGGTGATTTCTCATTGGTTAAGTAATTCCACAGTCATATTAGATACTTAGTATCTAGAAAAGGGTTTTATATTATATGAAACTATATACATTTTAATTTATAAAAATTTAGATTCGTTTATCCACCATAGAAATTATTATGTTTTAAAAATATTTTTTTATCTCTTGAATAAAAATATTATGACGGATGATTAAAAATATAAACATCCAAATCCCTTTATGTCCATGATTAATATGGTAAAAATTCATCAATATCAATTTATCATATACACATAACAAAATATGTTGTGAATATAACATGATTCATAAATGATAAAAATTGTAATGAAAAACTACCCACATATTGCTTAAGCTACAACTCACTCAAATAGGTATTATATAATCAATATAAAGGATGTTTTGTTCATAATACCAAACATTTCTCAAATAAAGGATTTTGAGACAGAAAACCCATTCATCTTATCTTGACTTCCATATACATAAATTTACCTCATCTACCCTAAATATAGCTATATTAATCACTTATATAACAATAATAATCATATATATTATTATTTATAATCATCATATATAGTAATTATCTATATAAAATCTATTCAACATTCACATTGGGTGTTTACAGTTTTGAACGATTGTTCTGTTTTCATAATAATGGGGTATTTATTCATTCATAATGCAATGTTTATCATTAATATGTCATTAATGCTACATTAAAGGATAATATATAATCATTAATGATTTTTAAAATTCCTTTCATGTATACTTTATTCTTTATCAATGATAAAAATATATAACATGCATGTTTCAGTGATTCTCGGCGATCAAAGATTGTTTTTATAATTGATGAATTAAATATTGATATAACAACATAATAATTCAAAATAATAATTTTTTACATATTTCTATTTTTTTATAAAAATAATAATGTTTTCTTATTCATTCATTCTAGAAATTCATATCATTGTTTAGTGGGTGGTTAAACTGATAAAACATGAACCTACACTAATTTAATCATCGAATTTGAGGTGGTATTATTGTAATATAACCTTAATATAATCATAATGATCTTATTTAGTTTAATTTTATGTGATATAAAAAAATTATAAATGATTTATAAGATGAAATTCTTAGGAAAATATAAAATAATTTTAATAATTTATTTTCCTCTTTTAATGCTTACTTTAAAATACCGAATTAAAAATGATCATTTATTGATTATATCATAAATGGGTTTTCAAAATTTTCATACAAAAACCATAATACTATCAGAAAAATCATATTTAATCATTAACATATTCTGGGAAAAACATATTATTGCTGGTAATTGAAAATAAATTTCATTTCTTATGGTTGTGGTAGTACATATGTACACATGAATGAATATTTTTTTAATGAATATGATTGAAGAAAATCCAGGATATACAAGAATTGTATGAAAATTACTATATATAAATCATACTATTGAAATTATATTATTTATTCTATAAAATATTTTATTGGATAAAATTAAGAAGAATGGTTAGGTAGTTTATAATACTCTAGTTCAGAACTAGAATGTTATTTTGAAATATCCTTAGAAATGAAGAAAATAGGATAAATAATGGGGTGGCTAAGCATAATAGTGGGAAATGGTTCAATGAGTATGAAAATGAGAGAGTTTAAAAGATAATTTTAAAGGATATGTGACACTTGATGTGGTGGAAGAATTAACCTTTTATAAGTGATGGGAAGGGTAGTTTCTAGAGTAACCCTAAAAGTTTCAACATTGTAAATTTATTATTATAGGATCAACTAACACTAAATAAAAAAACATTTTTTTGATAGTGAGTGTGGGTCAAATATCGCCTCAAAATTCCTTTATTTTTCATTTTTTGTGTTTTTGTGCCATTTATTTACAATTTTTAACATTCACTGTAATTTATTTTCAGTGTTTTTATTATTTTTTAACATACTAATCTATAAAAATAACAAAAAATATTGTTTACCCATTTACCTAATTTCATCCTACTAATGTGGAATTTATAATTCATTTTATCAAATAATACTTCAAAAGGTGATAAATGATAATTTTTAAATGAAAACACATAATCATGTAAAAAACATTTCCTAAAAATAACATTTTTGAGAATTAAATATTTAATATAAGAATATATAGTCCCTGATAATATATTTAGAGACATAAATTTATTTATTAAAAAAATGTCAGAAATGAGGCAATAATATTTATTCAATATTGGTTATCACCATGAAACTACATGATTCAATAATAATACAATTTTTTTACTAAATTAATATTTTAATTACTTCTAAATATTTTTTTCAAGATATTTTAATATTCAATGAATATTTTAAAATTGCCATTTTTATTCTGTAAAAACATAATAAATTACTAATATATTTATAGGGGTTGTAGATTTTTCTTATAACCTAGTAATATCATAGGTGTCAATGTTTAAAAAAAATATTATTTTCATTATTCACATAAATAAATATTTTTAGAAAATAAAAAAAATTAAAATTTGAAAAATATATTTATGATGAATTCCTAAATTAACATCTGTTGGTTTAAAAATCACTACAACATTCCAAAATTAATATTTGAAATAAAATCATGAATAATGTATTTTTATAGTGGGATAGTATGGAGTATGGTGTTTACGGACATTAGTAGGCTCTAGATTATACATTATACCCACTGATTAAATAATTCCATCTGCAAAATTTGTGTACATATGAACTATTGAAAAAATATGATATTAATCCTTCATCAATTTTCTAGGATCCTAGAGTTCAACTTCTTTTTTTGGACTTCTATAAATGAATTTCACTAATATAGTTATTTTATTCCACAACACTTGATCTCTAGTGTGAAGAATCTTGGAAAGATATTCTTTTTAGGAAAATAAGGATCTAATTCTATTCCCTAATATGCGAAAACATGCAATAGATCTTGAATGTATTTTGTTGAAATATGGAAGACGAAATGTACTTTTAAAATGATCGGAAAAATATCCATTTGGTAAGATACATGTCTATTTCATTCTTTTGTTTCAAAATGTTCAATTTATATAGGGGTTAACTTACCTTTTACGAAATACTAAATTTACCTTATATGGTGAAACATAAAATAATACATGTCCCCAAACATGACATTACAAGTGTTTCCATAGTCTATTTATACATATCTATATTCTACTCTATGATACCTTAATATAATCTAGAATACTACATTATAAATATTTAACTCTTCTATAAGATTGGTCCCAGCTATATTTCATTCCCCAAATTCTTCACAATAGGTTGGAATGTGATAACTCTTCCAAAAAAATTCTACATACGATATCATATGAATGATAGATTGGAAGATATTATTGTATGAAAATTAAACCATATGTATATAACGATCCCAAATACCTTTAAAATCCAGAAAAAAATGTTGACATTTTGCCTTCCATAGATTACATAGTTCTATGTTCACATCCACCTGTGGATGATAGGTGGTTCTTAAATGTATCTCATTGTGGATATCCCATTAATAAATCTTCTATATTTTTTATGTGAACTGAAGGTCATGATCAGATTAAATCTATAAAGGTCCCCATACTATGTTATTATTTTATTAATATAGTCCAAGGAAGGGAACTCATGGCTTTCTTCTCCCTTTATTTTTATGAAATGAACATACATTATAAGATAATAAAAAATCACCCATATAAAATAATTGTTACTTATTTTATGTGGTAGTCTAGTGAAAAATTCCAATGTGAAATTGTACCCCTACCATATCTATTAGATATATTTTTCATGATAATCTTAGTATGTTATCTTTCAGACTTCATCTACTAGAATACTAATCATCTTGACACACATTTCGTAATATCTTTCTCCATACCATCCTATAATAAAGGTTCTTATATATTCCAATGCATATATATGATATAAGTATGTCTAATGAAATTTTGGCTATAATATTCATTGAAAAGTCCCCACTTCAACTATAGTATGATTGGAAATTATAACATCATCCAAAAATATCAACCATCTACATTTACAGATGAAATATTTCAACATACCATCATTCACTTCTTTCATATTTTCTTGTAAATTCTTATGATCCTACTTGGACTAATCAATCTTTTCTAGTATGGATGGTTTTTCGGTTTCATAAAAATAGAGTTATGGCTAATTTTTTTTAAAAATCACTATGTCCATATTTACTAGATCTATGTATATAATATTGTTATTAATCCACCTCATAGTCAAAACACTATCGTACAACATTATTAGTGAAACATCCACCTTTTTTCCCTTCTAATGGCGGTACATTATTGACCAATCCTAGTCCTTGTATAGTTCCAAAAAAATTATTTCCCTTTTATATATCTCACATATAGGGTATATAAAATTAACACCCTTTTTCTCTGTATATATATATATATATCCCATATTTAGATATAAACATTGTTTCTCCATATTTTAAAAGAAAATATTACGACATCCAACTCAATATCATGATATAAATAGATTTTATATATATATTTTCAATTTACTTTATTCATATGAAATAATCCTATCATTATATATAATGACACAACCTTATACTTTTTTTGATGCATCACTCTAGATTACAAATCCTTCTTTACCAGATAGTAATTCTAATACAAGGCCATTAATATTTCTCATCTTCAGCTCATCAAAACATTTATCACATTCTATTGATAAGATGAACTATCCTATTTATGTGTTAAATTCATTAATGTGTTGGATAATTGGGAAAATCATTGAAAACAACAAATAGTAATATATTAAAACTAGGAAACATCAGAACTTATTTATACTCATCATTATTGGGAATTCATTGACTCTATATTTCTTTTAGGGGAAAACTGATATTTTATACTTGGAGACAATATGGCCATTAAATTAAACATCATTAAGACATAATTAAAACTAGATATATTTCAAAAATAATTCTTTTTTATGATGGTTTCTTCACATATTTTGAAATTAATATCTCTTTATTAATATAACTTTGATTATATCAAGATATCCTCAACGAATACCACCAAAAAGATGTCATTATACTCCATGGACACTCTATTCATCACATCCATATGACCTAATGAGAATTAGTCATACCAATAGGCCTAATCAAGAACTCGTAAGGCCCGTACCTAGTTCAAATTTCTAATTTTTTATATTCTAATTTTTTACTCTTATTTAATTATAAATAGAGAGATGTTTGATATTTGAAAATTATTGGACTGCAGTTTGTTTTTCAAAATAAAAAATCAATTCATGGTAAATGATAATTATTATTTACAATAATGTTGTTGATATCTGAATAATTTATAAGCACTCACATTGACCCATCCTAATATCTCAGGAATAGAATAAGGTATCTCATTTGTGAAACACTATGTCATATAAATCTGTTGTTTTACCACTCTATCATATATTTGATCAACTCCACTAAATCTATTGGTGTGATTATAAAAGGGATTTTATATATAATATTCACATCATCGTTGATTACAATGGAGAAAATAACTTCATTTTCTAATAGATAAGGTGATTATTTTAGAATAACATCAATGAAAAGATCAACAAGGGGTACATCCCCAATTTATATGATATATTATTTATCTTAAGATCATACATGATCTTACGATACACTGTTTTAAATTATAAAAATATATATTTTTTATATCTCCCTTTATTAGATAAACATCAATTTTGACTTTTTTACTTTTCACCGCTTACAAAAGAGATTATAATATTCTCCTTACACATGATCAATTATTTAGTTACCAATGGATTATTTGTTCAAAAAATTACCAGAGGTTTTTTTTGTATAATTTCTGCCAACATATTTACAAAATGTTGGGATTAATATTTCTCTCTATATAAAATAGATTATTTTCAATAACCTATGATAAATTCCCAAATATGGTTATGATATGATTAGTCACAACTCTTTCTTCATTTATATACTTAGGGAAGATATATAAACATTGATGACATGTTTTGATATAGTTCCAATTCATCCTTTTGTTCATCATCTCTATCAAAATTACATACATATAATTAGATCCTGATACAAAATTTAAAAATAAAATTCACATTTTTTTTTGTATTACTCATTTGAAATCTTGAGTGGTTTTAAAAATTCTTATGATATCTTGCTAGGATTATATAAATAGAGTCCCTAGGGATCCTACTAAACATGCTCTAATATCAACTATAATTACCCTAAACCAAGAAACCTATATCCCTTAGTTATATTATATTATTAGTTCCAAATATAAGAGTTACTGAAGGATTCACTAGCTTATTAGTAATGTAATTCTATATATATATATATATACATACATACATTATAATTGAAACCATAATATAGACCATCAATATATTTTGAATACATAATTAAACCCCTAATAATATACATAAAAATTACACATAGTTCACCACTATGTTTTCTTAGTAAATTAAAACAAATATAGGTGAGTTAAGATAATCTGTATGATGTATCATAATGTGGAATATATCATAACATAAACATTACATATGTGATATGGATAAAATATATAAACAATATAAATCTAGCATTATATTAAAAAGGATATTCTATATACTTGAAAATAAATGTGATCATGGATCAAAAAATCAGTGATCTCATACTAATGGAATGCACGATATCAAATATCAAGAAAGATGTTAAGTCCTTCAACATGAACATAAATTCAATTCCTTTAATAACATCTAGCTTAATGGGAACATGGTTATCCATATAATGAAAAATAGAAAACAAATGATTTCCCATTAACTTTAAAAATGTGGTTGTCTATAAGAATATCATATAATTAAATTATATGTATGTGTATCAACAATGTAATTATAATTTATTGTAACAATTAAATATATTGTTATTGGTAATTTTAATTATATATAGTTACCCATAAAATATGGTATAATGTTTAATTGATTTTAGTTGTAGTATACCAAGGTAATTGAAGGATAAAATCCCCATCAATATTGATAAATTTCATTTTGAATATTCCTAATCAAATCAACTGATAGTGTCCATAGAGATGTGTAGTATTAGGTTCACACATCATGAATCATGGGGATGAATGAATCAATGATCGACAAACCATTTAAATGATATTAACCCTATGTTCATCTATTCCATATGTGAATCGACATAATATTATAAATAGAAGGATTAATTTCATATGAAACTACACAAGTATTTTCTTTACCAATTTTTGGGATTTTTCTTCCTCATGAAAACAATATAGTTTTATAATGGTTTTGGTAACTATTGAATCAAAATAATACGAGGTAGTTAAAATTATATAAACATATAAATCCATTTTATCCAATGGTTAATATGGTAACAATTATTCACCATAAATTTATTCAACACAAAAAGAAAATTGGTGGTGAATATAACATGAGCCCACAAAATGAAAAATGATATGAAAAATCCACACATATGGCTTGGTGTTTAATTAAATTAACCCATATTAAAATATTGGTCTTAAAACTAAACATAAAATACCATGAAAAAATCAATATCATGATATAACATCTTAGGTTTGTATTATGTGAACAACTTAATTGAAATTATGTTTATAATAATAATCATTTCCCAAAGAAAGGAATTTAAGACCAAAAATCCTATCTCTTCTCTTGACTTCAACAAATATACGTTAAAATATTTTATCACAAACATATATATAATAATAACATAATTAAAATCCTTATCCATATACATTTTCATTCATACACTTCATATATTTTCATTATCTATATGAATATTATCTTATCACCATCGGGTGTTTAAATTTTTGATTGTTTAGACATGTCTTTTAATAGAATTGTTAGTATTAATTATTCATATAATGTTCATAATTAATGAGCCAGTAAAGTTATTTTTAGGTATTTTTTATAATTATTTATAATTTTTAAATTCCATTCATGAGTGTTTTAGTTTTTATCCTTGAAGATGAAATCAATATCAAGCATTTTTTGTTGATTCTTGATGATCAAAGAGTGTTCTGTTAATTGTTGACAAGAATATTAATATAACATATTAAGAATAATAAAATCAAAATATAAAAATTTATTTTCCATTATAAGAGTAATTAGGTTTTCATAGACATTCTTGATATAAACTCATAGTATTATTCATGTTGGATTCTAAACTACTCAAACATTCACATATCATCATTTAGTGAATGATTATGAAGGGTTTTTTATGGAATATAAACATAAATTAATATTAATGACATTGTTTAGTGATTATTAGTTTAATATATTCTAATTATCAAATATATATATAAATATAAATAATTAATATATCTGAAAATATTATATAATTTGAAAAAATACTTACCTCTTAGCATGATTATTTTTAATGATTGAATTAATGATGAACAATTTTCAATTTTATCATCAATATGTTCTACAACTTTTTAAAAAAATGATAAATGATATAATAAACATCATATAATCACAATAGTAAATTATTAGAACCGTAAATCATGGGTGGTGATCAAAAAATAATATTCCTTTTTCATTGTAGTGTTTGTCTGCACACACAAACAAATGAATATATTTTACACAATAGATGGGATGAATGAATATATAATGATAATTCCCTTAATATAGTAACAATAAATTATATAAAATAATCTTATATAATTATATTAGGGCCTCTATAAAATTGAATTATTATAAATAAAAATAATTTATATGTGTATTTACTTACTCATATTAATGACATGAATGTTCCTTGAGATTCTCCAAAGAAGTGAAGGAATTATGCTAAATATTGGTACACATAATATTTTTAATGTTCTATTGGATTCAAGTAGTATAAAAGTTTAATATATTGAAGAACAATGTTAAATGTTATGTGAGTTTTGATGTTGGGGAAGTGTTACCATTTTATAAGTGAAGTGAAGAGTTGTTTTGGCATTAACCCTTATATTTTCAATAATTTAATGTTATTATTATTGATTCAATAGCCTAAAAATTTACCAAAGAGTAGGCTATTGTTATTTTGGCTCTAAATTCACCTTAGAAACATCCTTTTAGGGCACATTTCTTGTTTTTGTTATATTCACCTTATAGATTATTAACTATTACCATAATTTACATTTACCCTAGTATTTAATTTTTGTCACTACTAATAAATTTTAATGAAAATAATTATGGTTATACCTATTACAAAAATTTGATACGTACGATTTTCAAATTAAATTTATTTAATAATAAAATTTATGAATTTTTTAAATTTTAATTTTATGATAAGCTCATAGAGTTGTGTAAACACAATTTTAAAAAAAAAACAATTAAAAATGGAATGTTATATATGTGATAAAAATAACTTATAGACTAATTTTAATGAAATAAATTGATTTATTATAAAAAAATTAAAAATTATTAGGATTTAAAGGAAATAAAAAACCTGAATCTATCCTTTAAAATACCCGATTCATTGAAATGAGTGAACATATTTCTAATTAATGTAACATTTTAATTTTTTACAAAAATGATGGACATAAATTATATAAGTTAAAATAAATTTTTAAAAATGAATAATTTGTTCCTTAAATAAATTTTTATTACTTCAAAGTTTTAATGAATTTTAGTTTTTTCTTACATAATTTTCATGTCATCAATTTCATGGTTCTCAAAAAATACTAATTGTACTATGCACCTAAAAATCAATATTTTTAATAGACCATAAAATTTTCATCATAAGAAAATATCATTTGATGAATTAAAAAATGAAATTTATTTTTAAAAATTAAATTCCCATATTTTAGAAATTATAATTTTAAATATAGTCAAGAATAAAAGAAGATTATATTGTGATAGTTTGTGAGATTGTGTTTACCTAATACAATAAGTTTCCATGTATTATGATCTAACACATAGATCCTTGGAATGTATAGCCCTTAGGGGACCCATGGTGTTATGTTGATCTATTTATCCCAATTGGGTTAACCTAGGGGTGAGAGAGACTCTCTCATATGAGGTGACATTCCCTATATGGATAAATTTAGACAATGGATGGTGGTATAGGCTAGGGGAATGGGCCAATGACAACATGATGACAAATATGGGTTATGTTCCATATCCCGAGCTTTGCTAATATGATGTACATGTATGACCAAGGAGGATGTATCCCTTTATATCCAATCTGAGGAGTGTGATATCCCCAATGATATGAGCTAGGACCTAACTAACTAGATTGGAACTAAGAACCCTTGATGAGTTCCTCCACATATATATTATCATAGGGGACCACATTAGGATATTCATTGGTAATTTTACCTTGTCTTGGAATGTATGTAATTTTTGATAGTCTTGATGGGTTTTGTTGTTCATTAAACCAATTTTATTTGATTAAATATTGAAGGGTTTTTATGTTTATAATGTCCAATTACCTAGGAGTTGTCATTCTTTATGAGTCATGAACACCCATTTGGGAAGTATTTTATTTTTTAAGGTAAATTCCCAAGAGATGGGGATTTATTATGGGTCTTTCTATAAAATATACCCATAAGGGAGTTTTGTGATAATATGGTGAGAAAACATCCATATCATAGGTCCGTTATTCCTATGAAATTATTCAGTTGGATCAGAATACTTACATAGAGGATATTTGTGAAACTATTAGAGGAGTTGTTGTGGATTTAGAGTTGGGTTTGATCTTATAAACTTGTATGGTTATTTATTGGTGTATTTTTAATGTTTTTATACTTATCTATATTCCCTTATTACTCGAGTATGTTACACTAAAAGGCATGTTCAACATGAAATTCATGGAGACACCCTAAAATATACCAATGTAGGTATATTTGATCAGGTTCATAAACAAGAGAATCAACTAAGGGATTTCATTTATTTATTTTTAAATTGTTATTTTATTATCTGATCATACCATAGGAAAAAATAATTTCATTTATTGGATGTGTGTGAGACTATTTTTCAAGTTCCCCTCTAAGTTATTCGCTCTCATTATGCATGGGTGGACACTATATATGGGTACATGAGAATCCCTCAATTGTTTATAGGTACAAGTCAAGCTAGGTACTAAGGTTTCTCATGGTCTATGGGGAGTATCTCATTTGGGGTTTGATGATATGGATGTTGTATGAGTTATAGTACTTGTGGATCCATATTGTAAATATTTTTATCAGTATATATATATATGAAAATCTTGGTGGCTGTTCATTGTTATATTATTTTATACCCTTCATAATTATAATTAATGGATTGGATATTTATTTATTCCATTACAATTGAATGATATGTTATAGGTTATAATTTTGGGTAATTTATTTATTATTTACCAAACTTATACAAGGGTATAATATCCTTTTAGTACAACCTTAGACACTCAATTCTTATCCACAACCTCTGGTTTAGTTGGAATTCCACATATTGTCATGTGTAACCATCATTTTGATAACTATTTTGGATTATATAGGGTGGGAATTCTTTGCTTTTTCTTGGATAATTTAGGAATAAAATTTTAAAACTATTTTATATTAAATTAATAATTACCCTTTTGGTTCTAGAAGTCTTAAAATATATTACAAAATTGTAATGTTAGGCTGCCATTTAGGGCAACCTTAAATTTTTTGTTATACAATTTTTTATCATAGATAAACTAATAACTAGTAACCAATGGTTGTATTGTTTTAATGTTTTTAATATACTAAAGGAATTAATGGTTATAAGTTGTCTTCGTATAATACTTTATTTTCAAAATTTTATTTTATGTCATGATGTAGTGATCTATTAGCTTAATTTTCCTAAGAATATTCCTATAGAATATAATAACACTAAAACATCCATGTAAAATCCTTGAATTCCCTCACTCAATAGTAAATTGATGTGGACAATACATGACCTCAGGTACACCTCCTCAAAAACCTCATATTACATGATATTTGTGAGGGTCTAAGATAGTGAAATGGGGAGACTATACCATCATTATATAGTGAAACAACTGGTGTAAATACCAAATATAATTATCACGGAAAAAAAATTTCACATTAAAAATGATAGTTTCACAATTCTAAATAATTATTCCGTTGATATAAAATACACATCTGGCTTCCCAATGGTCTCACCACTAACAATATAAATAAATGAAATAATAATACAACACAAACCCTACCACCATCACCATTATATAATTCATATTGATCTATATAAAATGTCCATGTTATCCTGGTCAGTCCTAAAACGTCTGGACTCTTCCAAATTTTCTAGAACATAACCACTATACTCATGTATTAACAAGTGATATTCTAAAAATAATAAATAAACTACTCAAGAAAAATACTACATGGGATCATTGAGTTATTATGTGAATCTTGGGACCAACAGTACCAATATCAACAAGTTTTACATTGTCTTTATCAATACGAAACCATCCAAAAAAAATGTACCAATTCATGGAATATAAGGAATTACACATGGAAATTACATCATCCCATATAAAATTATATTACTACTTGCAAATCCTCTCAAAGAACCATGTATTCCATGACCGGAAACATAAGGTGTATCATATCCTACCTCGGTAAATTATCCCACAATTAATTGTATCTACCACAGGCTATTGTTTATTGACAATAATATCCTACCCCACTATGTAGCTCATTATGAAAAAAAATCATGGGGTATAGATAATAGGGGACCTCCTATAAAACACATGGGGGTCAAATCTCTTACCCTTTACAAGGTATCAATCAGTAATTACCCATTCTTCATATCAAACTACTAGACAGTTGTACCTAAAATCATCAGTAAATAAAAAATGCATATCCATATAAGAAACATCATCAATCACCTATTGAACTTCTATCAATGGACAATTTCATATATAAAATGACATAACACTAGGGTATCCACCATCCTTAAAAACTACATCATATTGAAATCCAAACATCGCATTAATGTACAAAATAATAATAAATAAATGAACATATAGAGATTCTCGGCCTTAAAAATCATAAACACAACCAAAAATTGACTTGGGGTATCCCACCTTGGAATATCATCAAAAAATTTATTCCCCATGTGTACACCATACATTTTAACCCTTGAACACCAATAAATACCAATAAGTACATAATCCCTCCAAACCCCTAACCAAATCACCTCAGTTAGCTTCCTATACAAATTCAAATCACCTAACCATGTTTGGATTCTCAATTCATGAACCACCATTTCTTCACAACCTCACAAGGATCAAGTCATAGATTTGGGATCTTTGGTGAAAACTAGAATCATTTGTATCCATTCTCATACCAACCTTTTTAGGGGTTAAAATACATGGGGCCACCACTATGGTCCCCAAGGTCCTAAAATTTTTATGATTCCCTTTGGGGATTCCTTAATTTAGTTCACATAACTCATGTCAAGAACATCCAGTTATGGTTTTTAAATTCACCAACTGAAACTAATAATAACACATCCTCATGAGTCTTATAGGGTATTCTATATAATGATTAGTCCTGAGATGTCATAATGCTTGTCTTGTCTAAAAATCATCACTGATCTATCCTCACATGAAGAACCCATCATTATACTTGATGGTCACCATGGAACCTATTCCAGGGCCACTACATTTCTTATTTTTCATTTTATATCACCTTTCAATGTCCATATAACGTAATTCATGCCTATATAATCACAACCTTGACCATCGGTGGTCAAGGAATCAAGCCAGTGAATAGGGGTAAACTGTTTCCTTTGGCACCTAGTAAGTCCCAATCATAGGAATATAATTTCATTTATACAATTTAGTAATATTTTATGATGTATTTTTACCCAAAATGTCCAAACCCGATATATCATGCACTAAATAATAAATAAATTTCATAATCCTAAGGGTCATATGAAATGACCACTAACATCATATGAAGCATGACCTCATTAACCACAATTGACCACTATTTCCCATGAATTCTTGTTTCCAACTAGCCATCATCGATCCAATTTAGGATCTATGACAAATGATGTTTCATCATTCAATTAATAATTATTATTTAATATTCATTTTAACAATATAATAAAAAATGAGATAATTCTTAAAATGTCACCATGTGTCATATGCTCACTGAACCCATGACCAAAAACCGGCAGAAGATACACAGTGCATCCCTACCACTATCTTAGGAAATAACAATGCATGTGACACCAGATAAAAACCAAAATTACATTAATTAAGCTAAAAATCATATTCATATCAAGAGAGAAATCTAACATTGTTTGAATTTTGTGATCCCACTTATATATATCCTTTTGAAACATCCTATAACTTGGTCATTTGAAAAACTTATCAAAAAGATGATTACATAATGATCTATGGTCTACACTATGAATACATTAAGTTAGAGGAACACACCCCTCAGATAACCCCATTATTTTCTTGAACCCCATAGTCCCCAACAGCTAACCTTTCATATACTTGGAAACCTTCTCCTTCTCTAATCCCTAAAAAAGAACATATACCACTAACCTTGTATCAAACCACATCTAAAATATACATCTTGATATTTAAATACCCTTCGAATCAGTTTATGAATCTAATTTCTCAAAATAGAAACCATAAAAACCAAAAGAATTACCATTGAATTTCAAATTCCATCTAGAAATATGATATTAAAGTCCAATAATATCGGAATTGATGCCCCTTTCAAAACTTAAAAGTAGTGTCCATGTAAAACACCCTCTACTTTTCATTCCTATCCTGTTTATATTGAAAATAATTCTAACATTAAGTTAGATAAAGGTGGAGATAATGACCATAGGGACCATTAGTTGATGTCATATATGTTCAAAATAATCATTTGACTATTTTTTATTCAAAAATGCATGTGTAGTGACGTATATGTTCACCATCACCCAACATATTAAAAGTAACGATGTACAATCCCTTAAGTATGTTATTAAATCAAATGATCCAATGATATTTTTTTCTATTGAGAATGATGAAATATAATTTCTTTTTACAAATAATTCCTTTAATGTTCGAGAAAAACTTATATACGATAGACCTGTAGGTTTTAAATGGATTTCTAAAAAGATAAATGAAATCTATGTGGATATGAAAATTTAAAATAAACCATTCTCACTTGCGAATGGATTACATTGTTGTAGCATAGTTAATTATATTAATTTTTCCCATGTTGTTATAAATTCATATATTGGATTGTTATTATCCATTACTATTGATTATGATTTCCATATGATTAGTTAGATGTTAAAAATACAATTTTCGTCCAAGGATTGGATGAATGAATTCCCATGAGCTATTTTGAAGAATTATTAATGTATTTAATACAAAATAAATTTTCCTTTTACAAAAAATATTTATATAAAATTAAACATTCCACCAGATATTTATATAGAGATAATTATTTAATTATAATTGAAAATCGATTCAAAATTTGTTCTTCATATTAATTTATTTATATCATGATTATTATTCGTGAAATACATTATTTTTTATTACATATTGATTTCATAATTTTTGCATGAATGAAAATAAGGGTGATTAATCATTTTAAGGCACAACTAAATACTAATTTTGAAATGAATGATTTTTATTATGCTAATTAAATATTTTTCATAGAAATTTACCGAGGAAGAGAGGATCTATTTTGGTATATGTCTATATTTACCTATTATAGGGTGGCGTTAATGATGTTCCTATTTGAGATTCTCAACCCTATCATTATGAATTGGAGTTTCCCCATTAAATTATCACTATATGAGTCCCCTAACTATGATTCTAACATATACTTTATGTAGAAAATATAAAATTTTAATGTACTAGGTGTAATTTTTTATGACATGCTTTTTTCTAGACTCGTTAATAATTTTGATGTTTAAACTATGAGTAATATTATGGGAATCATTAAAAACCCCATATGAATACGTTGAAATTCATCCTGCATTGTGTTTCTATGTCTTATGGTATATGTAATAGTTTTTCATTTTATAATTGATA
The DNA here is from genome assembly GCA_963277665.1 of Viscum album. Classification (NCBI taxonomy): domain Eukaryota; kingdom Viridiplantae; phylum Streptophyta; class Magnoliopsida; order Santalales; family Viscaceae; genus Viscum; species Viscum album. The sequence continues at coordinate 807,112,862 of OY728141.1, read as the reverse complement.
TGATAATGGTAAAAACAATTTTTTTGAATCTAATTTTGATTATACTATTGATATATGAAAATCAATTACTGTATATGATTTTCTTACGTCATGTTTTCATGTTTTGTGTGGGTTAAATGTGTATTTAGTTATTTCTACATCCACCATATTTGTATAAATTGTTTTCTAATCAAACCTATCAAATTGACTATATGGTTACATGTTTTGATGAATTAATTTCATTTGTCTTACAATAATATATATGTGCATTATAATTGTTATTCAACCATATAATTATCTATAACTAATATTTTTTAAATTATTTAAGTGAATATAAATATTAAAATCATTCTTTATGTAATCTGTTGAGTCCGAGATGATATGTGTCCACTAGAGTCCTGAGTATGATACCATGACAAATATCATGACTAATAGAATTTTGTTATCACTATTTAGTCGATATTGATGATAAATTAATATACTTTTTATACAATACCATATGTTTAAAGAAAGGTATATTGCATAATATTTTTTTAATAAGGCAGAAGTATGTGATATTTTTTTTTCATTCTATTCACTGTAAAATTATATATATGGATATTTTAATCATATATATTAGTTAAAATACTCATAAATATATTTATATTAACTCTTATTTGAGGTATTTATTACAATTATGTTTCTTCATGGTGACTATTATACATGAAAGGCCTCATAAGTAAGGGTATATTCTCCTTAAAATGTTCTCAATTTTGTTTTCCATTGTAATTGTGAAGTACCATGTATGGTTCACTCCTTGAGAATTATTTCCTTTGATCCTATAACCTATAATATGAACTTATATAAATGTTATTATTTATTTCCATTCTATCATATATTGGATGGATAATTAAATTTACCTCGAAGCCTATAAAAATTTGACAAATGTACAATAATTTGTAACATGTTTTGACAACCATGCAACCTATTCTATATGAACTATTTATACATCCATCATCCCTCCTTCACTTCATGGGGAAGTAGGTGCATCACCTTCATAAAATAATAGCCTTCAACCACTATTTTGATTGAATATTTTCTTTATTTTTTATATATAATCAAATTGTCTTCCAGGAAGAGAATCTATGATGAATGTTAAAAAAGAATCTAAGTTCTAAAAAACATCCATTACTCAATCATATAATCAATTAATGGATTTCCATTTCTCAATAATTAGGATGATTTTTGGGGGATATAGGAGGATGAATTTAAAAGAAATTAGTAGGAAAATTATTGTATAATGTTTGTGAATGAGGATATTGATTTTCCATTCTATCCATGAAAATGTATTGTTATCATGATCAGAAATAGTAAATGGTTTTCTTATTTTAATTATAGATATATTATATTTTTTTCTAATGTATAATTGTATTATTTGGGTGTGTTTTGTGAGTTAATAATGGAATGTAGGTTTCGACCTCTGTATGCTTTGTCTAATTACCAACACATTTTTTATTTTGGTCTAAATTGATGGATATATTTTATTATCCTCTTGCAATTTTTATGTACCCATTATACTGGATTTTTTTCTATTTCATAGTATGATATATAAAAGATGGTTTTCTCACCATACACATTATTCGAACATGATAAAAACCTTATTAATGTCTCATTCACCCATTTTCTAACTACCTCTATTATTAAATCTAATGCTTATTTACCTTCCTCATTGGTTTATATTTAAAATTACATAATAAATTGATTTTTCAATACAAATTGTAATCCACAATAATAAGTCATTGTCTCTTAGATAATTAATAATGTCTTCCAAAACAATGTGGGATGCAATAAGACCTTCATTTTCTTTTAACTCTTATTCAATATTGATTGAGACATTGTGGAATTTTATGGGATTTAATATGTGTTGATGATTTTTTCAGTAGACTTTTATGATCCATTATAATTCTTTTGTTATGTCTATCTATTTTACCTTCATTTGGATTCTATTTTTATATATCCAACATATGTCAAATCATAAATTTTTTGGACTGAAACATGTTTAAACCCCTAATTTGTTGGTAATATTGAGATAAAATAAAGTGAAAAAATGTGACTAAAAATGAACATGAGGTGTAATATTATAAACACCAATATGAAGAGGGTTAAAAAGCATGGAAATAAATAATAATCACTTTTCTATAAATTGGGTACACACTCTACCAAATCTATAACTGATCCTCATCCATCAAATTCATATCCAATGCATTCATTATATTTTGAATGATAAATACATATCAATCAAAAAATTATTATATAATTCAACTATTATTTTATATTGAATCATGAATGTTAAACATTAACACTTCAGAATCATAAACAATATGTAGACATAATAAATATAGTATCATTTCATTATATCTCTAATAATAGAAATTGGTGTTATCATAAATGAAAATACCATTAATATATTACTAGAAAACGTCAAGAAAGAATACCCATTACACTTTGAAATCACATATTAAAATCTAAAAGTATACGATATATTAATGAACCAAATTTCATTGAAATTAAAATTTTAAAGTTGTCAATGAACAATCAATATAATGAGAAACCATGACAGTGCGAAATTTCATTCATGCTATATATAATAAAAAGTCATTTACATTTTTAGGAAAAATATCTTCATTTGTGAAAATGATTAGAATATTCCATTCAAAAAAATTTCTAAAAATTAAATATTGTGTAAAAATGAATATAGACCACCATAGGGGGATATTAAAAATAATACTGATTTTTTTAGGAAATATAGATATCAATGTAATATATTTTTTTACTAAAGAGGAAATTGTCTATATTTTTATTAAAAGATTATTCCTAATCAATTTAAGTACCCAATAGAGAAAAATTAAACGCTTACAAAGAAATAACATGAATAATCATAGGAGGAGAAAAAAAAGGAATTTATTAGAAAAGTATAGTATAATTTTATGCAATGTAAATTCATACATAAAAAATACATAAATTAAATGAGATCATAAAATAAATACTTTAAAATGATTATATCATTACTGAGAGAAATAATAAATGAATTTATTATGTTTAGAAAATTTATATCCACAATAACATTGGAAATAAAATAAAATATAATCATAGGTCATTCCACAAAAAGTAATGAAAAAAACATATTCAATTAAGTATATGTATTACGCAATGAATGGAACCTGTGTTATGAAATAATTTACCTCAAAATAATCTTTCTTAAAAAGTAATATGACCTCCTATATAACAAATTATAATTTATTTTACATTTATTACACATAAAGGTACATGATTCTAGTTTGATATATGATCCAGCTATAATATTTTAGTTATATATTTAAGGAAAACTATATTGTAATTTCACGAATATAAAAAATTCCATTTTATATTAAAATGAATTAAAATGTGACATTAATTCATTTATATTATGAATAATAAATTATATTCATTTGATTTAAATTTATATGGATTTTTGTATATATAAAAATTATAGTTATGAAAACATTTTTTTAGAAAATTTCATTTCATCACATTTTTCAGGTTAATATAAAAATGAATTTCCTCCACTTATAGTTATTAAATCATAAAAATGGATTCAAAATTTTTAATCATCAAGTTTAAATTTCTTTAATATGAATCCTTTATTTTTAGTAAATAGAAATAATAAATAAGGTAAACAATATCACCGCTGTAAAAGGGTTAATGAGTTAATTTTCATTAAAACTAGTGTGATAAGGCATAAAATTAATTAAATACATGCCTTTATTTATATTGATGATTATTTTTTTCCATTATTGTCTACGAATAATAAATAGAACATATTTATTTCATTTAACTTTGAATTTTATCTTTTTAATATTTAATTAGAAGATTAAGTAAAAAATTTCACTTTCTTGATTTTAATAATTATAATTTTTTTTAAAAGGGAAAAATAAATTATGCTCAGTTTTAAATGTTCATACGAAATATTAATTATTTTTTATGATAGTAATTAGTTTTAAATTTTTTATTTATTAAATAATTACCTTACATTCTTATGAAACACTATCACAGTTCTTGTGAAAAGAGTGTAAAAAATCACATAAAAGTAATTATAAACATTAATTAATATTTTTAGGTGATTTAAGTTTTTTATGAAATTTTATGTTATATATAACATATTATGGAAGTGTTAGTTTTTTTATGTTTTTATTAAATTGTTGTAATTTTGTTTTCAAAGTCAAATTATGGACTACTTCTTAAAATTAAATTAGTAATATTTTTGGTTTAATATATTTATTTAAATTTTATAAAAAACATTAAAATAATAAGAAGACGAATTTAATAATTTTATGTGGTTTAAAATTTCATACCTTCTATATTAATGAGCCCATAGTCAATGTATAAGTAAAATTATAACCCTTTAATATTGAAAAAATTCAACACACCTGTTAAGGTTTAAATTGAATAACCAAGTAGTTAGATCAAAATATAATTTTTTAAATGAATTTAAAAATGTAAAAATTAAATTGAATGATTATAATATTACAATATCATTCATATATTCAATGAAATATCATTTTTCTTAAACATTACGTGTGTTTTACAAATATTTTATATAATAATTCTGGGTATTCCTAAAAATAAAAATAATAATATTTAATAATAAAAAATATTTTATTACATGATATTATATTAAAATAAATATTCAATTTGGCCACATGAGTGGGATATGATTTAGAATATCATCCATGGTCTATTTATGGGAAACTTTTTTTATATTAACTTTAATGATGATTAATGTGTAAAATGCATTGATACCTTGGTAACTGTAAAAAGGATTAACAAGTGTTAAAACTAGGAAAAAATTGGAAAAAAATAACACAAACATTCCCAAATATTATTGTATTATAATATTTGGAATTATAATCCTATTATATTATAAATATGTCATTTTCAATACATTTTTCTTTGAAAAAACATTAAATTAATTTAATACATTATGTAATTCCCAGAGTACCCCTACCCTCACATAAGAAGGGGATCCCCATCTCTCTTTTCATCAAACCATATTTAGAGATATAGATCTACCAGACACTACCCAATTATATTATTAAATTATCTATATATGAATTATAATTTTTGGTCTTCTTAATAGACTATTCCAAAGATCCATAAGAAGGTATCTTAAGGTTCCTTACCAAAAAAAGGTGTAATTGTCTTTACTGACTCTTTCAAATGAATTTCTTCAAACACTTCCACTAAATAAATTTAACCAAACCAAAAATTATAAAAAAAATAAAAATTATGTTACCTAAATGTTAATATTATTCTGTGACAAACATTCTCCAATCTCTTTTCCATCCTATGAAAAGTGAAAACATTGATCATGCATATATTAATAATACCTTCTTCTATATCTGTCTAGTTATATTTTAATCACAACATTATTTAGATTTTAATAAATTTTAAATTAAGGAGCACATATAAATTTTAAAACATAATTTTTATTCTTGAATTATAATATCATATCTACCTTATTACCTTATAATGGATAGGAAAACAATAATGTCACTAATGCATACATGTGGACTAAAACCTCTACAAAGCAGTGTAGTCCTTTTTTCATTTTTGAATTATAAGGATGGTAATATGTATACATTTAGTTAATATATAAGATTTATAAGCTAAAATAATAATTATTTAATGGTTAATTATTGTTTACCTTTACTTTTTCCATCCATCAAATAATGAAAAGAGGGTTCATGGGTACATACGACCTAAAATCTCATTAAATTATGCAATTCATTTTATATCTCAATATTTTATGGATGAATATATATATATATATTGAAAATATATTACAACTATATCATTATTATAATTTGACATATTATGTAACCATTGTTAAATTTCAAGGGTCAGAACCACCAAACCAAAATTATTTTGAAAAATGAAGCATTTGACCACTTAAACAATGCTAATAGTATATGATTGTGAACAAATATTTTATAAGATATTATGAATAGATCATATATGATATTAGAGATATGTTTATTATTTTATTATGTAAATATAATAATTATAAAATAATTATACATGAGGTTAAAAGTTTTTAGGAGGCTATTCAAATGTGAGGTAATAGATTTCATTTACAATCACATTTTATTTTCGAATTGTTTATGTGTGAATTTCAATTGAGGAAAATTATTTGGTAATTTTCTCATAAAACCATATAATTTTATTTTAATTTTTTAATTCTTTTAATTTTCTTTTAATATTATCATTTTCTCACAAGGGTACTTTATAATATCATGAAACAACTTTTAAGAAAACTAAACTTTATTTCATAATTTGTTGGATATATTTTTCTTTAATTTCCATTTTAAAAAAATCATTAATAATTTTATTAATCACCTATGAGTTTTTAATATCATTTTTAACATTGAATTAATTTTTCTAAATGATAGATTTAATTTTCTTTTCATTTTACAATAGAGGTGATTTTTTCTTTTTTCAAAAAATGTAACATGAATAATTTGTTTAATGTAATCACATCAACAAAATATAATACTATCATGCTTGTTCAATACCATGATGATTACTTTACATGTTCCAAATAAAATTTTCAAAAAATTTTATATATTAAATATTTTTTAAATTTAAATATTTTCATAAGTGATTTCAAAACTGCAAAGGGAATTTTCTTCCAGATATTTTTCAGTGATCTCTTAGAGGTGTTTTTAACTATGAAAGAACCCATTTATGTTATAGGGAATATTATCTAATAATACCTCCTTTATTATTTCTTTAGATAATTTATGATGATTTTGAATTTTATTTTCATATTTTTTATTTCTTGATGATAATAGTTTTCTGGTAATATTTTGTAAAATTTATTGTATTGTTCTTTCAAAAATAAGGAATGTATAAGATGAGAAAGGAACATGTTGGGGAAAATTATAGAAAAATCCTAGATAAATTTATCGGTATCATGAAAAAATATAAGAAATTTATTATTTTATGTTTATTTGGTTTTCACATACCCAGTTTTTAGGAATGAAGTCTTCAATGAGAGGTCATGAAGGTGAGAGTCATGATATAGTTATTCAGAGGTGTTTGTCATGAATATCTAGAATTATGCATTTCAATTATTTAATATTCACATTTTTAATACATGTGTTTTATATGAATATATGATACATGGATAATGCATTGTATTTGTTTTTTTTAATTCACTCATACATGTAGATTATTCAATATTTCCTCATGATAACTTCTGTTGTACGTAACCCTTACGTAGAATTTATTTTCCTTTTTATTTTAGATTAGTTTCCCCAAGAAATGAATAAAGAGTCATTGAATGATTATACACTTTCATTTTATTCTCCTATGAATATTTCTGTCATTTAAAAGTAAAAAATACCATTTTTCTCAATTTTTTTTCTAAAATATATTGGGATTCTTTTTAATGAAAACTTAATTTATTTCTACTTTAAAGGGAAATCATTTTATTTTATGTCCATGATTTCTATAAAGGTTTTCATAAATGTTTCTAATATAAACATTTTATTTTTTCAATACCATGTGATACAAATTTATTTTTTTATATTTAATTTCAAAAAAGGAATCTTTATTTTAACATACACATAATGAATGAAATTTCATGCCGTCATCACCACTCATTTACTTGAATAATTCATTACATGTTTCCAAATTTATTTCCAAATAAAATGTTTTAATTAATATTTTTAAAATATTAACATATTAATATGTAATTTCTATATGAATGTGGTATTTTCTTCAAAAAATATTATAGTTATCTTTTAGAGGTATCTTAATCTATGAACATACCCATTGATGTTAATAAGGATATGATCTAATGATATGATCATTATTCTTTCTCAGGATATTTTATCATTATGTTATATTGATAATTTCAATTATTTATTCAATATAGATAACTAATGAATTATAAGGAATTTTGAGAAATAATTGTATTATTCATTGAAAATATAAGTAATGCATCAGATAACCAAGTGATAGTTTAGTCCAAGATATAGATATCCCCTGAATGCATTAATAGGTAATATTATAGATTAAATTATCATTCCTTTTTATATGGTTTTTTGTTTACACATTCACTTTTATAAGGAATCAAGTCGTAGTAGATATTCCATGATGCTAAGAATCATGATATCTTAATTGAGAGTCTATGATCATGAATGTCCAAATTTTTGTATTTTAATTTGTATGAATTCAATTTAATTAATAAAAGTATATGATATGTAGATATATTCCATGGATATTAATTTAACTCATGTGTTTAATAAATGGATTTTTCTTTTTAATATACACATTTCTATGTTGATTATTATTTATTTACAACTAATAACAACTATTATAATTAACTGTTACTAGTTGTTTGAGATTACCCATGTTTTTTCCATTCCTTGGGATATAACAAAGGAATATTTTAATGTGTTAACGGATAAAAAAATTGAATTTTTTTTATATATTTTATATCTAATTTAAAATGTTGATAGTGTTTGTATCTAGTTCTTGAATACTACTAACCTGATCGATTGTTAGTGGTGTGATCCCTTGTATAATATCCTAATTTAATAATGAAAACACTGAATCTTGGCTACTAGAAAATGTAATATTTTCAAATTTTTATGATTATATATGAAATATATTCATCCAAAGAAATCAAGGAAACCTTTTGAATGAATTTAAAGAATTATTAGATTAGTTTTAACCCAAATTAACCCATTTAGCCTTTTACTGGGTGATACATTTGATAATGTTTATTTTTTCTAATTAATATAAATAAAAGAAACCTATTAAAAAATTTAACATAGTTATTCAAAATATTGAATCCACATTTCATGATTTAATCTCAATGATGGGAAATAATTTATTTTAAAACAAACCTGTAGAATGTGATGAAAAATAGTTATCTAGAAAAAAAATGTTTCCTCATGTATTGATGTTTTTATATAAAATTACATATAAAATTATTTCTATGGACCATAAATTGATTATTTATTTAAATTAATGAAAAAAAATAATTTTTTCAGTAAAAATATATAATTTTCACTATTCAAGGAACAATCAATCTTTTTGAAATTAATTATAAATTTTATATAAGATAATATTGATATTCTAATTTTAAAAGCGAAAACATTTTAATTAAATATATTTTCAAAAAATTCTACAAATTAATTATAATATTTACTCAAAAAAATAAAATCCATCGTTATGAAAATAATTTTTTGAAGAATAAAATTACTTTACTAAAAACTTAGTGTTTAATTTATAATAGTTGATCAATATCATTATATTTAGAAGGATCGTTATATATTTCAAAGTGGTGGTTATTACTATTCATACATTTTGATTCAATGGTTAGGATAATTGATTGGGAAAAAATTATATCATCACACATATTTTCTAACATCCACCCATGTTTCTAATGTATCTACATGGGAGAATGAGGATCTTCACCATTTAAACATACCAGAGAAAATCGCATTTATTATAAAATAAAATAGATGAACATTAGTATGAATTTCATTCATGTTCAAACTTCTATGATTTATTAGATACCAAATAATTATATATATAATCCCAATGTGATTCATCAAGAAATGGAATCATGGATTTCATTATTTGATAAAGGCACTCTTGCTATCACAAAATATTGTAATTTTTTCATGCCTATGCATGAGCTCCTCTTACATCCCTCTCAAATGAATTATCTATTCTCAATAATATGTTACTACAATGAAATCCACCCCAATCATGATAAATAAAAAAATATCTATAATATGTAAATCCAACCCAATGATCCTCCAATAATGATTAATACATAATTATCAGTGAATATCCTTTAAGAAGAATCACATGAATAATATGATCAACATTGCTTACGGTAGTAAAATATATTCCTGGATAACATATTTCAATATTTAAGGACTCTTGAAGTATCTTAGGATCCTATTAAATTTATTCCAATGCTTAGGTATATAATTCACAATTTAGAGAATTACAACTACCAATTGTTGTGAAATTTCGAGTCAAGTACAAAGATTAACAAACATTATACACCCCACTTATGATTTATATGATAATAAATGCATCTTAATCCTATATACATTATTAAAAGTAATTATCATAGATTGTACACTTAAATTGATCAGAATAGAGATTGGACTTTATTATAGTATTATATATTATTGTGTTTCAGGAATTTAAAAATGAAATTATTGTTTGATAGTAAATTCTACCCAGTAATTATCTTTTAGTAAATCCATACACCAATAATTTTTTCTACTTGTCAAACGTCATTTATATAAAATTACCTATCAAGTTTTTCATTTCTATTCTTTATTTGGTAATTTCATATTCGATAAACCAGACTTTTATTAACATAATATAAAATAATAGTCATAAAAATACAATTCAAACACCTAAAATATTCATTATGAATGGAACTATGTCTATAACATCCATTTTTCATAATATAGGAATGAAATCTCATGTTTCAAAATCATGAAACCTACTTTAGATCATATATGGATTTTATTATCCTAAAATCCATGTTCTCATTTTCTTCTTATATAAACAATCCTTTTTAGTTCTTATAGATTCTTTCACCAATATCACTATCAAATACATTTATCTTCATATCTATCATCTATATATGTACACTTTTGTTGGATAGATTTCAAAAACTAACTGAATATACTTTAGACTAAGAATAATAAATATTATTTAATTAAATCATATCTGTTTCTTATGAGGATATCCTTTAACCACCAGTAATGTGTGATATATTTTCACTAGGTCCATTATATCATAACCGATCTTAAATACCCATTTATGTTTGATCAAATTCCTTTCATAAGGTAATGGAATAAGATCATATGTCTTAATCTTTTGTAAGGATTCATTTTCTTCTATTATACATTACATTAAAGAGGAGACAATTATATCTTGGTCTAAGCTCATAAATTATTTATCCTAAATCAATAATAACTTTTCAATATTTCTCTATGTAAAATATTCAAAGTTCCATGATGGTGATATTTTCTATTGAGTTGATATTTATAGTGAAGAATCTACTAGTTAATTATTATAATTCTTTTATAATTCCTCAAAGAAAAAATTTTCGTCCTTTTATGAATTTTCCTAATAGAATAAATTAGTTTATATTGTCAATTTCTATGTATTTTTTATAATAATATATAGATGAATCTATAGGTATCATTCATACAAATGACCCTGATTCTGATTTCATGTCATCTTCGATGATTTCATCAATGAAATTCATGTTAAAACAATTAAATCATATTTATATATTTCAATAACAGGCACAAATAGTTTCTTTTAGATCTTTTAATCCATAATCATGGTATTCTCAACCATCATAATTTTCATCACACCTTTATTAGAGTGAGTTATGAACACTACACAATCAAATTTTAGCAAAGACAATATGTTCTTTTTTAGGCCCTTCATAGGGAATACAACATATATTTTTTGAACTATTTAATCATGCATCATTAGAGATATGGTAGAGACACAAATTATGTTTACGGTGTGATTATTCTCAATGTACAAAATTACTTCTTTGTAGGTTCATATTGATAAAAAAATTCATATTCACATATCATATTTAATGTTTACTTTAAGTATATTATCCATATATCATTGATATTTTTTATAACTCCCATATCTTTCCCCACCCCACTCACTTATATATATCTATTTAAAAATTTACAAAATAAATTTCCATGAAAGTTATTTTCAACACTCTTATTTTTCAAATATTGTTTTTTAATTGTCCACTTATTTCCAGAATTGTAACATTTGTGCTACTTTTTCTTGCTTCCTGATTATTACTATACGGCCTCGGCCTTAAACATAACTTATTATTGAATTAAATGAATAATTCACATTGAGGATATTTTCAGGTTTAGTGTTTTAGAGAATTAGGACATAACTATTACATCTCAAAAGATTACAACGTAGACACTTCTACTAAGTTTCCATAAAATAAAAACTCTTAAAAAGAAACATATCTATTTCCATGATTTGCATATCATGTCATTCCTTCATCCCATCCTTGAGCCTATTCATCTTTAAGTCCTGTGGAAAAAATTTCAAAAACATGGAATGAGCATAAAAATCCCAGTAAAGGATTCACAAAGAAGGAAAACAATTAGTTTTTCAAAACAACGAGTAAACCAAGAATACTTTATCAAATTAATACTTTTCACCTTTATGAAGCCGTAAAAACTCTACACTGAATAAAGGATCATTGCTTACACCTTTTGTAAACAAATTATTACCATAGAAACCAATATAAAGAACAAATATCATAAAAAGGTAACTTGGGACATAAAAATACTTAAATGGATTAACCATACGGTCGACTTCCACATATATCACTTAATGGAATATCCATACGGCTGACTTCCATACCCAATGTGTTGGAGGTTATAACGTAACCACCCATCCTGGTATTCACGGCACCACCCGTCATATGGTTTATATCGTAACCACCCGTAAAATGTCCATGTACCAACATTACACATAAAATATTGAAAATATAAACATTTAAATAACAACATTTCATTTGCAATCACAATATGTAATTCCAAGATATTGAATTAATCAATTCATTTTCAAAAATCATTTAAAAGAGATTTTTGAATCAAAGTGTCCCATACCACATTGAAGATTTTAATGGAATTATAATTTTAAAACATTAATTTCCATATAAATAAATACTAAAAACCATTTTGAAAACATGGACATTAAATATAATGATTTATAATAATGAATCTTTAAAACATTTAATACGATATTTTTGTTAAAGAGTTTTTAACAAAATGGGAGACTCTTGAATACAAATAATTTCAGAATAACAGTTAATCCGAACATTATAATGTCATGAGAATAAATGGATTCATGATTTAATATGTCAAAGGATAGTATACACACCATATAAGAGTTAATTTGGGCATAACAACAATGATGCCTCAATGGAACTGTAAATTGAGATGAAATCCATTATAAAGATGGTATATTTAAATTAAAGATAAATCGATCACATAATTACGTGTGAGAATTATAAATACACCCAATATAAGTGGATATTATGTGTGAAAAAATCAGAGGACATTCACACATAATCTTTGAAAAAAAAAACGAATGTCATATATATTTAACTCAATGAAATGAGATTGAGTTATGATTTCCCATACAAGTTCGTAAGAATTTATCAATGAGATGATTATGTGTAGAAATAGTATATCCACACAAATGTTTGTGGAAATTACAACATTTATATTCCACACATAATCTTGGTATAATAAAATCAGGAATTATAGGTTTAACACAGAGAATTTAAAGTGTGTTAAGAAGTTCCCTTACAGAAATCCGACTGCCTAACGACGTCATTTTAAAATTCAGAAAATGAGTTGATGAGAGAGAAAATGGTATCTCATCACTTGGACATAAAAATTACATAAATAAGGATATATAAGAACATATCCCAACATAATAGTATGTGAATTAAAAGACATAACAAAAGAAGTCTTTTAAAAAGAGGTGGGTGAAAGGTCCCCTTACCAAGTCGGGTAACTTTCGAAACGTACACCCCATGGAATAAGGGTCATACAATGAAGATTTAAATACCCATAAATAAAATTATATTAAAAAAATAGTATAATAATGGGCAGTACATACACCACTCAAAGGAAATAGTGGCAAACGTAGCATAAATGTCACGGGAATAAAAGTGAGATGAAAAATCCCTTACCAAAATTCGACAGCCTAACAACGCCACTTAAAACTTCCAAAAATGGATTGATGAGATCAAATAGGGTCTCTCATAATATGAACATAAAAATTACAGTATGGGGAATATAATAGAACATCCCCAAACATAATAAATATTTTCTTAAAAGAAATGACATAAAAGAGAGTACTTAAAAAGAAAGAGAGAGGTTGGATCCCTTACCTCGTGTCCGACATGACTCGATCGTTCATTAATATCCTGAATAATAAAATTTGGTCAATTTATAATTTCTTAAAGACCTCCCTTAAATATTATTATTCATTTCATATCACATATTATAATGTTATAATAATTGTTTAATAAAGTGAGTTCATATCAGACGTTTTTGTTGATGTTCGGTACATGAGTAAAAATTGAACTTGTTGGAAGAGAATTTCCCATGTAGTTATAGGTACCTCATCTACAGAATAGTATTAATATTTTGAATATCATATATATACAGTATATATTCATTTTTTACTATTCCATAACATTTGGAGATAAAAAATTAAAAGCACCGTTCATGGAGACGGTAGGCCGTACGTACGCATGAACACTACTTTCATTTTTTTGTCATATTAATGGAATTAAAGTTAAAAGAGAGAGATATATATATTATAATTCCAGAATGATATCCACCATTTAGATGTAATATATGATATATATATATATACATTATATATATGTACCTATAATAGTACATAAAATTTGGAGATAAGAAATGAAATGTACCGTTCATGGAGACGGTAGGCCGTACGTACGCATGAACGCTACTTTCATTTCTTTGGCAAATTAATGGAATTAAAACTAGATGAGATATATATATTATAATTACATTATAATATATATGTTATATATATCACATATGTTCGTCAATTTCATTCTTTATACATTCCATGTATTGCATGAACGAGTCACATCACTTGAGGGGGCGGTAGTCCACACTTCCTCAAATGAAATTATCGCAATTGCACAAAATGAAAAGCATAAAGGTATTTATTAAATATAAAATACAGAATAATACAGAGGAAATAAATATAATATATATATATCATAAATAAATAGTGTGACATCTTAATGGCCACCATGAAAGGTGTTAAAAGAAGATTGAACAATCATAGTTTCGTGAGGTAGTAAATCACCAACCACAGAAATAGTATGTTCTTTAACCATTAGAAGAAGGTGTGTGTAGGTGTAGCTCTAATAATTCTCATAAAAAATCCTATTATATTGAATATACTGGTGTTGTTACATAATAAAGGAATAAAAAGAGTTTAGGGGTTTGGAGAAGCAAAATAAAACATAAGAACACAAGAGAAGACACTACCTTTAAATCGAGTAACTGTTTTTGATTTGAGCTCAAAGGCTTCTTTGGAAAGACTTCTTCCCAAATTGAGGCTTCTAGGAGTAATATAGGGATGTGGAGAGACAAAATGGGTAGGGGTTGGCCGAGCCAGAGGCTTGAGAGGTGTGGGTAAGGTGGTAGAGGTGGGGGCCTTTTATAATAGGAGAGGAGGGGCACTCTTGGAATGTTATAAAAGGTTACTTTATTATAAAATTATTTTCGGATTTTAAAGTTACCAAAATTATATATTTCGAGGATAAGGTGATAAGAGTTAGAAATAAACCCATAAAATAGGGTTTTGACATGTTTATGTCTTAGATTTTACATTATCTTTTCATTTTATTTAAATCGTTAAATAATGAGGTAATCACTGCATCATCATGGTGTCATAAATAAATTAATTTATTTAACGTCTAAAAATTTTAAAAAAAATCTTGATGTAGTAAATCTTTTTATCTTTCTAATAAATATTTATAGTAAAAAATATGACTTGTATAACCGCATTTTAAAATTGTTTTAGTAAAACAACTCATGTTTTTGACATTTTTATTTTAGCTTTAAGTAAAAAAGTTATTTATGTCATTTTCCTACCATAGTAGCTCCATTGGTTTCCCAAGTTGTCCCATGGATTTTCTTGCTCTTCCATGACAAATACAATGAAGGTAGGACATGTGTCTAGGTCATTTCATATTATTAATACATTATTTTAACCTTAAATTACACTAATTACCTTTAATCGCGATTAATAAAACATAAAAGTTACTATTCACCAAAAATTATTTTAATCTCATTTATCCACATTTTTCTTCATAATGACAACCATGTATGTCGGATTTTTGAAAATATAATCACAGAAGTGGCAAAGTTTCATTTAAACGAAAAATCAGTTTCTTTAACTACCACTTAGTTGTTTCACTATTCATAAAAAATTTAAGTTTTTCAGAAAAATACCAAAAATTCACCCTAAGATATATTTGATATTCCAAATTCAAAAATGATGTATATTTTACAAAATCCAAATCATATATGTTTCATTAATTAATTTAATAATTAATTCCCGCTTTCAAAACGAATAGCCTGTTTTTAAGTAACAATATCTATTAAAAGATCGACACTAGTTTAAGTCCAATTTCAAAGTAAAATTAATTACAATGACCACCATTAGATTAAATGGTAAAAATATATTCTAAATACACTTTAATTTATAATAAAAATATAATCTATCCATATAAAGAAATCATATTAAAAGGAGGTTTTGAATTAAAATGCAACATTTTCAATAATGATGATCATTATCGGAAAAATAACAAAATTTTACAGAAAGTAAATTTTGATGACCAGATTCTAAATAGGGATTTTATTTTGTCAAATACAACATATAAAATTTTCAAAAGTTTATTTAAAATGGGTTCTCCATAAATAGCCGGTTAATCAACCTTTAAAGAATATTAGAAGATTTATGCTTAAAATTGGATTCATTTGCAATTTAAGCCTCTAACATTTATTGGATAAAAGTAAAAATATTTGACAAACATATATAATCATTTTGTAGTTAGTTCATTTCATTCCCACCATTACAACGTCTATGCGTTAACTACCATTTAAAATAATATTATTTTATTATTAGAGTGGAACGTAAGATTTCAAAGAAACTCGTTGTTGTGTATTGGGTATGCCATCGAGCATAGCGTTCCCATTAAAGTAATATTAATATTTTATTCAAAAATATAGATAAATATGAATATGTCATATTCTTTATTTACTTGGGGTGTTACATCCTTCCCCCCTTTTGGGAATTGCGTCCTCGAAATTTTAAAATTGGGCTTGGTAGCTTCATTGAAAATCCCACATCGGAACAAGATTCAGTAAAACTATCACTTTTAAAGAATGAGAGAGAAGTACAAATGTCACCCGAGTAAACCCATTATAAGATTCCAAGTATAAAAATATGGATATGGAGGAAAAAATAAAGTGGCATGTTCTGATGGAGAGTGATAGTAAACATGTCTAGGAGAAATTTAACCACAAAAAAATCACAAACTTGTGATGGGTTAAATGGTATTCGATTCCCCAGTAGGAAAAAAGTTAACAAACAACTTTTTTGTTTTAAGTTACTGTCACGACCCGCCCTCGGGTTCCGTGCCGTGACTACCCCAAGCCCGCCTTCCATAGGCCAGGGGTTGGCGACAAGCACCAAGGCGTAAATCCCGATAAAAAGGGAAGGCATTGCCTTTGAAAAGTAAACAAAAACCACACAGTAAGCAAGCGAAAAGTAAACACTAAACAAAATCAGAGAACAACTGAAAGTGCGGAAAAGTAAATGGGCCAGAATACAAACCCAAACTGAAAGTAAAGTACAACTCGAAAGGGAAAACAGCAACTGAAAAGTAAAAGCCGCTACTCCGAGCTGTCCACTGGAAATCCCACCTGAAGGGTGGGTACAGATAGCTCCTCTGCTCCACGGGTCCCGCCGTCCGCTCCGAGCACGTTCCGCCCAGTGGTCCACCTCCGGGTACCGTCCCGCTCTGCAAGCCCCAGCTAAGGTCAACGCTGTCCGTCGTCTGCAACCAACACAACGTAGTGCGGGCAAAGCCCGTGCAGGGGTGAGTATAAGCTACTCAGTAGGGACACCGAGACCCCTGAAGGTCTCTCAAATCCACTAAGGATATACCACGAAGAAAGGTACAATCACAAAGTAACAACCGACACTTCTTAGGTATATGCCCATACATATACCTAAGTCATCAATTCAAATACGCTCCAACCTCCGAGCCCAAGTACAACTCAGTCCACACAGGAAAGTAAACGTATTCCACACAGGAAAGTAAAACATAATCCACACAGGATTGCACAACACAATCCACACAGGAAAGCAACAGGATTCAGCTCACACAGGTATACTTCTTCGAAAGACGATAGAGATGATCACTGATCCATCTAAGTCGTCGGACCCACAAAGGATCGATAGGTACTAACCTCCGCAAAGACCCACAAAGGATCGATAGGAAACTAACCCCCGTAATGACCCACACAGGATCGGACCCACACAGAATCTGTAGGCGCTGGCTCACACAGAACCGTTGAGCGCTGACCCACACAGGATCGGACCCACACAGGATCGGTAGCACTGATCCACGTAGGATCGCTGAGTGGTATAGTCGTCGCCGTCGAATCCACTGGGGATCTCTGTACAGTCGTCGTCGTCACAGTAGCAGTCGCAGCCAGCTCTAGGGCTCCCACACACAGAAAGCTGGTTCGGGAGAGTCCGCTCCATGACCCGAGAGGCTGATACATCAACTGACACATAGTCCAGAGTTGATGTATCCAAAAGTTCGGTATCGTCAACAGGAACGCAACGTTGCAGACGGCGCGTCAACCGGACGTCCGGTCTGAGAGTTATTGGCGTTTTCGTCCCAGGGGCCCGGTTGGTTTTTAAGGCAAAATCAACCCGATCGTACTCCACCTTCGTCCAAACCTCAGACGGAGTAAGCCAAAATATCCGTCTCACTTAGAGGAATTCAACAAAGTTTATGGCACGTCAATCGGACGTCCGGAGCTTAAGATATGAGCGTTTCCGCTCCGAGGGCCCGGTTGGTTTCGTGTACGAACCAACCCGGCCAAACCCAAATATTCCGAAACCTTGGGTGTAGTGTACTGAAACGAACGTCCTGATCCAAAGATCGCATCGCCGCTGACGGCGCGTCGTTCGGAGGTCCGTAGCCCATGATATGGGCAAAAGACCGAAAACGGGGGTTTCGGGCCCGGACCGACCCGGCCCGAGACCCCCCCGGTCGGCGACCCGGCGCGCTGGCGCCAGCTGGCTCGGCCAAGTGGTGGAGCCGTTCTGGCTCACGGTGTCTTCGGTTTTCTTCGACGCGGCGCGACGACGTCGCGTCCTTGTTCAACTTCACGAAGGACGACAAATCACTAACGAAAATAATTAAATAAACCCCTAGCTGGCTGCCGTCGGGGGGCCATCCTGAAAGGAAACAGGTGCGCCATGGTCAAACAGTATACCTGGTGAGCTGACATAAAGAAATCACAAAGATAACTTTGAAACACACACGCAATCAATGTTTTCGTGCATTAAGTCGGAAATCAGAAGTCAGGGTCCTGGTGTACGGATACGTCGGCCACCGCACCAACACTGGACTCCCTGGACTGATAACCACACTCAATACGCTAAACATTATTTCTTCACATAGAAAAGATCAGAGTTCACAGTAGAACCGAACTCCTCTGATACCAATTTGTCACGACCCGCCCTCGGGGTCCGTGCCGTGACTACCCCAAGCCCGCCTTCCATAGGCCAGGGGCTGGCGACTAGCACCAAGGCGTAAATCCCCGTAAAAAGGGAAGGCATTGCCTTTGTAAAGTAAACAAACATCACAGAGTAAGCAAGCGGAAAGTAAACACTAAGCTAAAGTAGAGTACAACTGAAAGTGCGGAAAAGTAAATGGGCCAGTATACAAACCCAAACTGAAAGTAAAGTACAACTCGAAAGGGAAAACAACAACTGAAAAGTAAAAGCCGCTACGCCGAGCTGTCCACCGGTAATCCCACCTGAAGGGTGGGTACAGATAACTCCACTGCTCCACAGGTCCCGCCGTCCGCTCCGAGCACGTCCCGACCAGTGGGCCACCTCCGGGTACCGTCCCGCTCTGCAAGCCTCAGCCATGGTCAACGCTGTCCGTCGTCTGCAACCAACATAACGTAGTGCGGGCAAAGCCCGTGCAGGGGTGAGTATAAGCTACTCAGTAGGGACCCCGAGACCCCTGAAGGTCTCTCAAATCCACAAAGGATAAACCACGAAGAAAGGTACTATCACGAAGTAACAACCGACACTGCTTAGTTATATGCCCATACATATACCTAAGTCATCAAATTTAAATACGCTCCAACCTCCGAGCCCAAGTACAACTCAGTCCACACAGGAAAGTAAACGTATTCCACACAGGAAAGCGAAACGTAATCCACACAGGAAAGAAACAGGATTCAGCTCACACAGGTATACTTCTTCGATAGACGATAAAGATGATCCCTGGTCCATCTAAGTCGTCGGACCCACGAAGGATCGATAGGTAACTAACCAAAGGACGATAAAGATGATCTCTGATCCATCTAAGTCGTCGGACCCACGAAGGATCGATAGGTAACTAACCAAAGGACGATAAAGATGATCTCTGATCCATCTAAGTCGTCGGACCCACGAAGGATCGATAGGTAACTAACCCCCGCAAAGACCCACACAGGATCGGGCCCACACAGGACCTGTAGGCACTGGCTCACATAGAACCGCTGAGCGCGGACCCACACAGGATCAGACCCACACAGGATCGGGCCCCCACAGGACCTGTAGCACTGATCCACGTAGGATCGCTGAGTGCTGAAGTCGTCGTCGTCGAATCCACACAGGATCGGGCCCACATAGGACCTATAGCACTGATCCACGTAGGATCGCTGAGTGCTATAGTCGTCGTCGTCGAATCCACACAGGATCTCTGTACTGTCGTCGTCGCAGTCACAGTAGCAGTAGTAGCAGTAGTAGTCACAGTAACAGTCGCAGTAACAGTCGCAGCCAGCACTAGGGTTCCCGCACACAGCAAGCTCGTTCGGAGGGTCCGCTCCATGAGCCGAGAGGTTGATACATCAACTGTCACGAAGACCAGAGATGATGTATCAAAAATTTCTGTATCGTCAACAAGAACTCAACGTAACAGACGGATCGTCGATCGGACGCCCAGTCTGAGAGTTATTGGCATTTTCGTCCCCGGGGCCCGGTTGGTTTTTAAGGAAAAACCAACCCGACCGTACTCCACCTGCATCCAAACCTCGGGCGGAGTATTTCAAAAGATCCGTCTCACTAAGAGGAAGACAACACAACTGACGACACGTCAATCGGACGTCCGTAGCTCAAGATATTAGCATTTCCGCTCCGAAGGCCCGGTTGGTTCCGTGAACGAACCAGCCCGGCCGAACTCAAAGTAATCCGAAACCTTGAGTGCGATAAACCGAAACGACCGTCTCGATCCAAGGATCGCGTTTCCGTAGACGGTTCGTCAATCGGAGGTCCGAGGCTCAAGTTATGGCCAAAATACCGGAACTGGTTCGAAACGGTGGGGTCCGGGTCCGGGCCGACCCGGCCCGACCCCCCCTGGGGCGGCGCGGCGGCCGGGCAGCCCGGCGCCGCACGAGGGCGGCACGCGGGGGGCAAAGCCCCCGCTTTCTTGGAGGGCGGCGTGGCAATCAGCCGCGCCTGCTTGTAAAAAAACCGCCCCCCCTACGTGGGGGGCTTGATTGAAGGGGCGGCGCGGCAATCAGCCGCGCCCCTTTATATTTTTTTAAAACGCCCCCCCCCCCATGTGGGGGGCCTGTTTGTGCGGAACCGGGGGGTCGCCTGCCCCCCCCCCCCCCTCAAGGAACCGCCCTCCCCAATTAATTGGGGGGGGGGGGGGTTTATGGCTGGCCGGGGGATTAATTCCTCCGGTTTAATGCCATCCGGCCGGCCAGCTGGCCGGCCGGTTTTATCCTACGGGACCGGAAATTCCGGTCCCCCCTTCGGCTTCCAACGCCGGCGGCCCAGCCGCCGGTCTTCTCTTCTGCCGCGGCCCGGAACCGGCCGCGGTTTTCGTCATCCGGCGCGGTGCGACGGCACCGCGTCCCTCCGCCGCACCTCGATTTCTTCAACGCGGCGCGACGGCGTCGCGTTCTTGTTGTATCTTCCATGGTGCACGACGGGTCGCGTAAGTTAAACGTACAATTATCCGCGTGGTGCGACGGCACCACGCCACCTTGCTTCCGCCCGCAAGAATAAACAACATGAACGATGGAGGGGGATTCGGCCGTGTTCATGTGGTCCGCCCCCCCCCCTCACGTTAAAATAATAACATAACTAAAGAATATCCAGTTGCCTCACGTTTAGACATGCTAAATCCACGATCAAGAATGAAATAAAATAATCAATAAATCAACAACCCCTACCATGGTATAAGGTTCGAAGATGTGTCTACGTTCCGCGGAAGACGACGTCGCGGAGGTCGGGCGTCGCGGTCGTCGTTCGTCAAATTCGATGACGAAGAGGTGCGTCCGAAGAGGCACGTCGTTGGCGAAACCTTGTACGCCGACGAAGGTTGTCCGAGGAAGAAGCGGTGTTCCCTCTCGTTGACACGGAAGACGAAGAAGAGCGGAGCGGCGTTCTTCGTCAAGTCTTGAGGAAAGTCAAATAAAAAGAAAACAACGAACTCAAGAACCCCTACCTCGATAGTCACACGTTGACGTAGTCGTGGAATATCGGTGTCGATTCCTTTGACGTCGGAGGAAGAGTCGTTGTCAATGGCGTTCGTCGCAGAAAACCGTCGTGGAAGAGATGATGCGGAAGAAGAACGTCACGTCGCGGATATGGCGTCGCGGAAAAACCGTGTTCTTCGGCGAAGAAGTTCTTCGTTGAAGAACGGCATTCTTCGTGTTCTTCGTCGAGGTTGAAGAAGATGAAGAAACAAGAAGAACCTTCCCAACTCTCTCAAGGAGACAAAACTAAACCCAAAATAAAAAAAACTCTATCTTATTTTATCAACACCACAACACACTAGAATTTCAAAAGTTTGAAATTCAAAGAAGAGATAACTCCACATTAATTAACAAATTTTCATGTTAATTAAAGAGGGGTTAAGGGAGTTTGAGGGAAGATGCAAAGTTAGGTTTCGTGTGGGCCCCACCACACATAATCCTCTCAAGGGAGGTTAAGTGGGTGTGGGTCCCACACCTAACTTCCTTTGAGAGAAGTTAACTATTAAGTTTAAATAAAAATTGTGTTTACATATTTTTATTTAACTTATTCTAATCTCTCAAATACTAACTCTCAACCCGAAACAAACACAACTCCCGAAAAGGTCTCTTTAAGCGAATATCGGCGCTGCGAGTTCATCGGTGCCCTCAGATTTCAATTCCGAGCACCGGATCAAAAGTTAGAAATTCCCGCTCGTTCGTTCACTGAACGTACCCGAGCCAAACTTCGGAAATTGATTCCGGGCACTCCGGGCCTCGGAATCAGGTGCCGTCTGAAACCACGCTCTTGTAAAATTACAACGAAAATTAAGAAAAAATTTCCCTTGATTTTTACGGGTCTTTACATTACTCCCACCTCAAGGCTTTACGTCCCCGTAAAGATACATCAAACCAAGGGAAACAAATGAGGGTACTGAGCACGCATCTGAGCCTCCCACTCCCATGTGCTTTCCTGGAGGTTCCCGTGCTGCCATCTGATGCGCACAAGAGGAATCGATCGCCCATGCAAGACCTGCTCCTGTCGATCCTCTATCTCCACCGGGACCTCCGTAAAAGTCGCCCCATCGTCAAAGTCAAGCTCCCCATGGTCAATGATGTGCGTCGGGTCATGCACGTATCTCCTCAGCTGGGATATGTGGAAGACGTCGTGCACCCGGTGCAACTGAGGTGGTAGAGCCAGGCGATAAGCCACCTCGCCAATCCTACTGAGGACCTGGAAGGGTCCGATGAAGCGTGGAGATAACTTGCCGCCTTGGCCGAATCTCCGAATACCACATCGAAGTGAGACCCGCAAGAAGACGTGGTCACCACCCTCGAACTCCAGTGGCCTCCGCCTCCTGTCAGCATAAGGCTTATGCCGGCTCTGAGCTGTACTCATCCGCCCCTGGCCAGCCATTAAACCGGGGGAATTAATCCCCCGGCCAGCCATAACCCCCCCCCCAATTAATTGGGGAGGGCGGTTCCTTGAGGGGGGGAGGGGGGGGCCCGCACAAACAGGCCCCCCACGTGGGGGGGGGGGGGGGGGGGGCGTTTTAAAAAAATATAAAGGGGCGCGGCTGATTGTCGCGCCACCCCTTCAATCAAGCCCCCCACGTAGGGGGGGGCCGTTTTTTTTACAAGCAGGCGCGGCTGATTGCTGTGCCGCCCTCCAAGAAAGCGGGGGCTTTGCCCCATGCGTGCCGCCCTCATGCGGCGCCAGGCTTCCAGGCCGCTGCGGCCGCCGCGCCGCCGCGCCGCCCCAGGGGGGGGGGGGTCGGGCCGGGTCGGCCCGGACCCGGACCCCCCCGTTTCGAACCAGTTCCGGTCTTTTGGCCATACCTTGAGCCTCAGACCTCCGATTGACGAACCGTCTGCGGCAACGCGATACTTGGATCGAGGTGGTCGTTTCGGTATATTGCACTCAAGGTTTCGGATTACTTTGAGTTCGGCCGGGTTGGTTCGTTCACGGAACCAACCGGACCTTCGGAGCAGAAATGCTCATATCTTGAGCTACGGACGTCCGATTGACGTGCCGTCAGTTGTGTTGTGTTCCTCTTAGTGAGACGGATCTTTTGGCATACTCCGCATGAGGTTTGGACGCAGGTGGAGTATGGTCGGGTTGGTTTTGCCTTAAAAACCAACCGGGCCCCGGGGACGAAAATTCCAATAACTCTCAGACCGGGCGTCCGATCGACGCGCCGTCTGTTACGTTGAGTTCCTGTTGACGATACAGAACATTTTGATACATCAACTCTGGTCTTCGTGACAGTTGATGTATCAACCTCTCGGCTCGTGGAGCGGACCCTCCCAACGAGCTTGCTGTGTGCGGGAACCCTAGTGCTGGCTGCGACTGTTACTGCGACTGTTACTGTGACTACTACTGCTACTACTGCTAATGTGACTGCGACGACGACAGTACAGAGATCCTGTGTGGATTCGACGACGACGACTACAGCACTCAGCAATCCTACGTGGATCAGTGCTATAGGTCCTGTGTGGGCCCGATCCTGTGTTGATTCGACGACGACGACTTCAGCACTCAGCGATCCTACGTGGATCAGTGCTACAGGTCCTGTGTGGGCCCGATCCTGTGTGGGTCCGATCCTGTGTGGGTCCGCGCTCAGCGGTTCTGTGTGAGCCAGCGCCTACAGGTCCTGTGTGGGCCCGATCCTGTGTGGGTCTTTGCGGGGGTTAGTTACCTATCGATCCTTCGTGGGTCCGACGACTTAGATGGATCAGAGATCATCTTTATCGTCCTTTGGTTAGTTACCTATCGATCCTTCGTGGGTCCGACGACTTAGATGGATCAGAGATCATCTTTATCGTCCTTTGGTTAGTTACCTATCGATCCTTCGTGGGTCCAACGACTTAGATGGATCAGGGATCATCTTTATCGTCTATCGAAGAAGTATACCTGTGTGAGCTGAATCCTGTTGCTTTCCTGTGTGGATTACGTTTCGCTTTCCTGTGTGGAATACGTTTACTTTCCTGTGTGGACTGAGTTGTACTTGGGCTCGGAGGTTGGAGAGTATTTAAATTTGATTACTTAGGTATATGTATGGGCATATACCTAAGCAGTGTCAGTTGTTACTTCGTGATAGTACCTTTCTTCGTGGTTTATCCTTTGTGGATTTGAGAGACCTTCCGGGGTCTCGAGGTCCCTACTGAGTAGCTTATACTCACCCCGGCACGGGCTTTGCCCGCACTACGTTGTGTTGGTTGCAGACGACGGACAGCGTTGACATTGGCTGAGGCTTGCAGAGCGGGACGGTACCCGGAGGTGGACCACTGGTCGGGACGTGCTCGGAGCGGACGGCGGGACCCGTGGAGCAGTGGAGTTATCTGTACCCACCCTTCAGGTGGGATTACCGGTGGACAGCTCGGCGTAGCGGCTTTTACTTTTCAGTTGTTGTTTTCCCATTCGAGTTGTACTTTACGTTCAGTTTGGGTTTGTATACTGGCCCATTTACTTTTCCGCACTTTCAGTAGTACTCTACTTTTGCTTAGTGTTTACTTTCCGCTTGCTTACTCTGTGGTGTTTGTTTACTTTACAAAGGCAATGCCTTCCCTTTTTACGGGGATTTACGCCTTGGTGCTAGTCGCCAGCCCCTGGCCTATGGAAGGCGGGCTTGGGGTAGTCACGGCACGGACCCTGAGGGCGGGTCGTGACAGTTACTCTTAATTTAGGAATTTATTTTTTAGCTTAACTAAATCATAATGAAACAAACTTACTTGTCACGTAGACTTTCAACTTTTACTATATTCCTTAATCAAACTCATATTTTCTCCGAAAGACGAGTATTTAGGAAGACTTGTTCGCATTAAGAGAGCTATAATCAACATATAGAGAATCACCTAATCCTGAAAAGATAACTATATAATTTTCATGTCTTTAGACCTTAACCAAAACTAAAACCAAAATGGTTAGTATGAGATCAGATAATCCACAGAAGGATAATCCTTTATAAAAAGAAAATCTATTCTTAATATCCAAAATTTGCCCAACATAACCCAAAGTTCAACAAAGACTATTCGATAAACAATTGTCCATAAAATTCTTCATAGTAAACCAAACTAAGATTGAAACCCAAATATCTGAAAGATTTAATCACATAGTCTTCAAAGATAAAACTTAACATTTATCTCCAAATAAAATAAGTTACTCTTATAGTCTCATACTGAATAGTAATTAACCTAATAACATATCCTCCATGATAGGTTAATAATTTTCATAGATAACCCAAAATAAACTTATTCTATATTCATAGGATCATCTAACTAAAAAGAATTAGTCAAACTAACTAGGTACTTCACGTAGTCCAGTGGTAGGCGATAAATACCAGTCGCACTTTGGTTGTGGGTTCGATTCCCGCAGCTTTTTCCGACGCGACGGGTTGTCACATGGTGTGCGCGTTGTCCTTTTTCCAAAACTATATAATTCATAAAACATTTCCCAAAACGAGATAAAATCTTCAAAAATAATCAAACATATTTTATCCTAAAGATTATCTCATGACTTTCATTTTCCATCATAACATATAGTAACCCATAATTACCTCATAATTAAAGATCATATAAACCCTAATGGTTACCTTTATAATTATTACCTGAACATCCACATCAAGTTAGTCATCTCGTACATGATGCATTAGAGAACTCACCAAGGTTCAAGTGGTTGATCATGACTCCTGGATAGTTGGTTTAGCAAAACCATGAGATTCCTCATTGAATCCCCCATTTCATCCAGTCTCTTAATCAGAGAACCACCACAGTTTCCATCAAACCCATTTTCACTTTGGTGCCTGCTAGATCCATCCATTTACTAAAAACAGAAATGTTAGTGTGCGTATATCAACTAAATTATCATGTACTAATGAGGAAGATAAACACTGAGATATACTTACTCAATTAATTTATCTAAAAACTATGATTCTTTCTTAAATCCTAGCCATTATGGTAATGTCACTTATGCTTAGAGAATACCCTAACCTCTAAAGTTATCTAAACCTCCCTTTTATAAAAACTACAAGGCCCCGGCCTTAATCATTACTTATTGTTGAATTAAATGAATAATTCACATTGAGAATCTTTTCAGGATTAGAGTTTTAGAAAATTTGGACATAACTATTACATCTCAAAATATTACAAAGTAGACACTTCTTCTGTGTTTCCATAAAATAAAAATTCTTAAAAAGAAACATGTATAGTTCCATGTTTTGGATAGCATGTCTTTCCTTGATCCCATCCTTGAGCCTATTCATCTTTAAGTCCTGTGGAAAACATTTAAAAAACATGGAATGAGCATAAAAAGCCCGGTAAAGGATTCACAAAGATGGAAAACAGTTAGTTTTTCAAAACAAAGATTAAACAAAGATGACTTTATCAAAGTAATACTTTTCAACTTTATGAGATAGTAAAAACTCTTCACTGAATAAAAGATCATTAATTACCCATTTTGTAACCAAAATATTACCATAAAACCCATATAAAGAACGCATAACATATAAAGGTAATTGGGACATAAACATACTTAAATGGAATAACCATACGGTCGACTTCCACACATATCACTTAATGGAATAGCCATACGGCAGACTTCCATACCCAATGCATTGGAGGTCATAACGTAACCACCCGTCCTGGTATTCACGGCACCACCCGTCATATGGTTTATCACGTAACCACCCATAAAATGTTCAAGTACCATCATTTCACATAAAATATTGAAAATATAAACATTTCAATAAGAACATTTCATTTTCAATCACAATAAGTAAGTCCAATATATTGAATTAATCAATCCATTTTCAAAAATCATTTAAAAGAGATTTTTGAATCAAAGTGTCCCATACCACTTTGAATATTTTAATGGAATTGTAATTTTAAAACATTATTTTCCATATAAATAAATACTGAAAACCATTTTGAAAATATGGACATTATAGATAAAGATTTAGAATAATTAATCCTTAAAACATTTAAAACGATATTTTTGTTAAAGAGTTTTTAACAAAATGAGAGACTCTAGAATACAAATAATTGTGGAATACCATTTAATCCAAACATTATAATTTCATGAGAATAAATGGATTCATGATATAATATGTCAAAGGATAGTATACACACCATATAAGAGTGAATTGGTGAATAACAACAATGAAGTCTCAATGGAAATGTAAATTGAGATGAAATCCATTATAAAGATAGTATCATTAAATTAAGGAAAAATCTATCACATAATTATGTGTGAGAATTATAAATACCCCCAATATAAGTGGATATTATGTGTGAAACAATCATAGGTAATTCACACATA
The DNA here is from genome assembly GCA_963277665.1 of Viscum album. NCBI lineage: Eukaryota > Viridiplantae > Streptophyta > Magnoliopsida > Santalales > Viscaceae > Viscum > Viscum album. Next base: position 807,084,110 of record OY728141.1, on the reverse strand, counting down.
ATCTTGGAAAAACAAAACCAATGACATAGATATTTAACTCAATAAAATGAGATTGAGTTATGATTTCCCATTCAAGTTCGTAAGAATTTATCAATGAAATGATTATGTGTAGAAATAGTATATCCTCACAAAGGTTTTTGGAAATTACAACATAGAGATTCCACACATAATCTTGGAACAATAAAATCAAGATGTATAGGTTTAACCCAAAGAATTGAAAGTGGGTTAAGAAGTTCCCTTACAGAAATTCGACAGCCTAACAACGTCACATTAAATTCAGAAAATATGTTGATGTGAGAGAAAATGGTATTTAATCACTTGGAAATAATAATTACATAAATAAGGATATATAAGAACATATCCCAACATAATAGTATTTGAATTAAAAGACATAACAAATTAATTCATTAAAAAAGAGGAGGGTGAAAGGTCCCCTTACCGACTTGGGTAACTTTTGAAACGTACACCCCATGGAATAAGGGTCATACAATGAAGATGTAAATACCCATAAATGAAATTATATTAAAAAAAGTGTATAATAATGGGCAGTATATACACCACTAAAAGGAAATAGTGGCAAACTTAGCATAAATGTCACGGGAATAAAAGTGAGATGAAAAATCCCTTATGAAAACTCGATAGCCTAACGACGCCACTAAAAACATCGAAAAATGGATTTATGATATCAAATAGGGTCTCTCATAATATGAACATAAAAATTACTGTATGAGGAATATAAAAGATCATCCCCAAACATAAGAAATATGAGCTTAAAATAAATGACATAAAAGAGAGTACTTAAAATGAAAGAGATAGGTTGGATCCCTTACCTCGTGTCCGACATGACTCGATCGTTCTTTAATCTCCTGAATAATAAAACATGGACAAATTATAATTTCATAAGGACCTACTTTAAATATTATTATTCAGTTCATATCACATATTATAATGTAATAATAATTGGTTAATAAAGTGAGTTCATATCAGACGTTTTCGTCGATGTTCGGTACATGAGTAAAAATTGAACTTGTTGGAAAAGAATTTTCCATTTAGTTATATGTACATCCTCTCCAGAAAATTATTAATGTTTTAAATGTCATATATATCCAGTATATATTCATTTTTTACTATTATATAACATTTTGAGGTAAAAAATTAAAATCAACATTCATGGAGACGGTAGGCCGTACGTACGCATGAATGCTACTTTCATTTTTTTTTTTCATATTAATGGAAATAAATTTACAAGAGAGATATATATTATAATTCCAGAATGATATCCATCATTTAGATGTAATATATGAAATATATACCCATTATATATATGTACCAATAATAGTATATAACATTTGGAGATAATAAATGAAATGAAATGTTCATGGAGACGGTAAGCCGTACGTATGCATGAAAGCTACATTCATTTATTTGGCACATTAATGGGATTAAAACTAGATGAGAGAGATATATATATATATATATTATCATTCCAGTATAATATATATGTCATATATATAACATATGATCATTAATTTCATTCTTTATACATTCCATGTATTGCATGAACGAGTCACATCACTTGAGGGGGAGGTAGTCCACACTTCCTCAAATGAAATTATCACATTTGAACATCATGAAAAGCATAATGGTATGTATTAAATATAAAATAAAAAAGAATATAGAGGAAATAAAAATAATATATATATCATAAATAAATAGTGTGACATCTTAATGGCCACCATGAAAGGTGTTAAAAGAAGATTGAACAATCATCGTTTCGTGAGGTAGAAAATCGCCAACCACAGAAACAGTATGTTCTTTAACCATTAGACGAAGGTGTGTGTAGGTGTATCTATAATAATTATCATAAAAAAAATCCTAGTATATTTAATATACAATTTTGTTTACAAAATAAAGGAATAAAAGTAGTTTTGGGGGTTGGAGAAGCAAAATAAAACATAAGAACACAAGAGAAGACACTACCTTTAAATCGGGTAACTCTTTTTGATTTGAGCTCAAAGGCTTCCTTCGATAGACTTCTTCCCAAAGTGAGGCTTCTAGGAGTAAGAGAAGGATGTGGAGAGACAAAATGGGTAGGTTTTGGCCGATCCAAAGTCTTGAGATGTGTGGGTAAGGTGGTAGAGGTGGGAGCCTTTTATAAGAGGAGAGGAGGGGCACTCTTGGAAAGTTATAAAATGTTACTTTATTATAAAATGATTTTCGGATTTTAAAGGTCCCAAAATTATATATTTAGAGTATATGGTGATAAGAGTTCTAAATAAACCAATCCAATAAGTTTTTTACATGTGTAGGTCTTAGATTTTACATTATCTTTTCATTTTATTTAAATCTTTAAATAATGAGGTAATCGCTGCATCATCATGGTGTCATAAATAAATTAATTTATTTAAGGTCTAAAAATTATAAAAAATATATCATGATGTTTTAAAGCTTTTTAGCTTCATAATGAATATTTATAGTAAATTATATGACTTGTATAACCCCATTTTATTATTTTTTTAGTAAAACAACTCATGTTTGTGACATTTTTATTTTAACTTAAAATAAAAAGATATTTATGTCATTTTCCTACCAAAGTGTCTCCATGGGGTCCCCAAGTTGACCCATGGATTTTCATGGCCTGACATGACACATACAATGATGTGAGGACATGTGTCTAGGTCATTTCAAATTATTAAAACATTATTTTTACCTTAAATTACACTAATTACATTTACTCGCGATTAATAAAATTTAAAAGTTACTATTCACCGAATATTATATTATTCTCATTGAACCACATTTTACTTATTAATAACAACCATGTATGTCAGATTTTTGAAAATATAATAACAGAAGTGGCAAAGTATCATTTAAATGAAAAATCAGTTTCTTTAACTACCACTTAGTGGTTTCACTATTCATCAAAATTGAAGTTTTTCGGAAATATACCAAAAATTCACCCTAAGCTATATTTGATATTCCAAATTCAAAAATGATGTCTACTTTACAAAATTCAAAACATATATGTTGCATTAATTAATCTAATAATTAATTCCCACTGTCAAAACAAATAGCGTGTTTTTAAGAAACAATATCTATAAAAAGATTGACACTAGTTTAAGTACAATTTCGAAGTAAAATTAATTACAATGACCACCATTATATTAAATGGTAAAAATATATTCTAAATACAATTTAATGTAAATTAAAAATATACTCTATCCATATAAAAAATCATATTAAAAGGAGGTTTTGAATTAAAATTCAACATTTTCAATAAAAAATGTTCTTTATCGGAAAAACAACAAAATTTTACACAAAGTAAATTTTGATGTCCAGATTCTAAAGAAGGATTTTATTTTGTCAAATAAAAAATATAAAATTGTCAAAAGTACATTTAAAAATGGTTCTCCATCAAAAGGTGGTTAATCGACCTTTTAAAGAATATTAGAAGATTTTTGCTTAAAATTGGATTCATTTGCATTTTAATCCTCTAACATTTATTGGATAAAAGTAAAAATATTAGACAAACATATATAATCAATTTCTAGTTAGTTCTATTCATTCCTGCCATTACAACGGCTAGGCATTAACTACCATGTAAAATAATATTATTTTATTATTAGAGTGCAACGTAAGACTTCAATGAAACTCGTTGTTGCGTATTGGGTACGCCATCGAGCATAGTGTTCCCTTTAAAGTAATTTAAATATTTTATTCAAAAATATGGATAAATATGAAAATGTCATATTCTTTATTTATTTGGGGTGTTACAATTACCTCCCCTTATTTTGGATAATAATAAATTATAATTCCACCATTGTTTTTATATACATTAATTAGCATTCACTTAGTGTGATTTTGACTTTTTCCATGTTCATGCACTCTATGTAATCATAAATAACCATAGCTAAAACAAAATTTAAGACATACATTTCTGTCAAAAATTGTCAATGAGTTTTATAATATAATGATCATATGAATATGGTGGCATTTGGATAAAAATATCTCCATTTTTTCTACACCCATTCTCGTATCCCAAGATTGTGAGTTGGGTGAAATGGGTATTCAAGGTATTGATGTGATCTATAATGGATATTGACTGTCCCATTCAAAAAATTTACAATTCTCATTAAGAATATGTTTTTTCAAATACATGTAATTATTTTACATCATTTTTTATTGAAAATTTCCATCATCATATTTATTTTTTAAATAATTATAAGAAACTTATATTCTAAAAATAACTAGATGCAGTTATAGCATTCAAATATATGACAATAAATTTCTCCCAGTTCACACCCATTCTTATTTTTCCAATCGCTAGTAAGAAATTATCCATTTTTAGCAATACTAATATTAATTTTATATAGTGGATAATTATTTTAGATGAATTTAAAGATATGAAATTTTAATACCATTTACTCTTAACATTAATGTTGAACATAATATATTTCACAATGATTTATATTTTAATAATAATAAATATTTTATCCTGGGAATGATTGACTGGAGTTATAATCACAAAGTATACTATATGTTTGGGAATTATTAATGCACAAAAATTGGAAAAATCATGGTAAAAAACAATATCTAATACCACATGTTGAGGCCAAAAATTTATTTATTCACTTTAACATTTAGAATATCATGAAAAAATGAAATATAGTAATATGAAAAAATAAACACCATATATATTGCAAGAAATAACCAATTTATGGGGGGTAAAAACAAGGGAAAAATGAAAGATAACTACTGGTAAAAGTTGGTATGAACTTTCTCTCAATCTATTACAAGGATAAAACAAAAATTACTATATATTTAATAATAGAGAAACTACTTGAAGAAATTTAAAATTAATAATAGCTAAGAGAATATAATTTTTAAGGTGGGATCCAAAATGTTGGGGAGATTAATTTTTATATGTTAACTCATCCCCATTACTACTCATATATATTGGTGTGTTTATTTGGATATTCCCACCCACATATTACCCCTCATTCAACCATTCTTATATCATGGGGGAAGCATCCACCCAAAAAGAAAAATAGTTTTAAAAATATTTATCTGAACTCAATATATATTTTCATACCATAGTTTGTAAGGATGTTTCAAATTCATTACATGGATTTTTTATTTACTTAGATTAAATAAATAATTAGAAAAATTTATTTTTAATCATTTTTTGATTATTTTAATCCTCAATGTTTCTATTAGTATTAGGAAATAAAGACCTTCTTCTTCACTTAACTGGTGAAATAATTATTATTTTTCATACATAAAATGAATATAATTGTTTGGAATTGAAAAGATATTTTTTCATATATTATAAATTTTCTGTATTTTTAATTTTTATAGACTATTAGAAAATATGATGATCATTAATAAACCAAATTGGAAAACCATCTCAACCTTCCATGTAATATATTTTTAGAAAACCACCTTTTGGGGTGTTTAATATGGTTTGAAATGATTTTACCAACAATGATAGTCCATGTAAGACTTATTTTCAAATCAAGAACACCCGCCCACTTCCACACCCAACTCTGCACTTACTAATGTCTATATATAACATTTTTCATGTCCTTAATATAATAATAATTTGAAAAAATAAATATTTATTTAACTTAATTTTTATTATTTTGGAATGGTTTTTTTGAATTCATAATCACATTAACACTATGTCCCAAGAATCATGCTCAGTATAACCTATTAAATCCAATATATGAACATCATAATATGGTATAAACGAACTATGTTCCTTCCTATTATAACTATCAAATCTTAGAGATGATATTTAACTAAAACACCAATTCTTATAAAGAAAAACCTCAAAATCATATTCCATGATAGCTTCTATGAAACTGTAAAATTTTATTTAGTTACGGATTACACACCCCTTTGTATGAATTCCTATAATATTCCACAATGTAAACCTCTCTCATAATTTAGAACAAAAATTAACATGTCACTTATTTCTATCAAATATAACTCATCCATCCATATTTATGGTTATAAGGATGAACTCATATTCATCTATGGCAAGGAGGAGTCCCAAATTGTCACTATGCATGTTGAATCACTTAGGTTATCAATGAGGCAAATAATTAATTTCCCTTCTCAATACTAATCAATTTTATCAAGAGGTCACATCACATACTCATAAGAGGTGAATATTTCAACTAACTTTCCTGTTGAATTACATTGTTTTATTCAAATAAAAACACTGTAGTGAATTCATATCTAAATTGTTCTTGTATACTTACAATAAGGTTTTCTTATCATTCAATGTTTATCTATTTCCAGAATATATTCAACTTATTAACATACATACAAGAGAATCATACGGGATTACTTTGTCCTATATTTGTTGGATAATAAAATTCATATGATTTATAGTTCTAGTCAGTGATCATAATCATATTAGTACACCTTGAATTATCAATAATTAATCAGTGAACTAAAGAGTCTTACCCTCCATCATGACAATTCTATCACATCTCAGGGCCCTAGAACATATAATATTCATGGTAAATAGTATTTCTCTTCAGTAGATATTATACATGTATTTAGAATGTTTTATATTCTACTTTTGACCAATCATTCCAAATACCTAAAAAATTCCCCACATGAGAATATGTACACATTGGTTATATATTAGAAGACAACAAAATATAATCTTTCATTATTTGAATACATTTAGTCGTTGGGGCATATTCAAAATTAAATTAATTTTCTTCCAATGATTGGAAATATCAATTTTCATGATGAAGAATCAATCCAATCATTCTTGTACTTACCTAAGGCAGTCTATATATCTTGATAATCCAATGAATAATACATCCCTTTTGTATCTTTATAACATTTTTATGTATCAACCCATTCTCCAATCATTTCAAGGAATCTAAATGAAGAGGCATTCCCTTTAATGATATATAATAACAGATATTATTTTACTATAATAATACATGATATTAAGAAAAATATAAAATATAAATAGTCAAAGAACTATGAAATACCCCTACAACACCCATCTATGAATCTATCTATGTACTTATCCATATAACCATATTACTCACTCTAGCATCCTCATCACGTCAATTTTTATACAACCATAATACATATATATATATATAATTAAATAAGTACATGATAATTCATTAAATATAGATTCAATTAATTATAAGATCATAAATAAAGTAAGGAGGATAAATTCTAAAGAACATTCATATTAATTCAACTATCCAAAACCCATTTTTTGGAATTATTTTTGAATCAAATGAATTAATGAACATATAATGCGAATCTATGTTCTAATAGTGATGGATATAATTATAAATATTACCACCCATTTTAGGGATATAAAAATAAACTATCTCATATTAAAATCATAATTACTTAAAAAAAACTAAAATAATGAAATGAAAAAATATCAACAATCCTAACATCCTAGTATATTAGAATTTTAACCATAGTGGTGTTATCCATACACCATAATTTCTTAAATATCATGATTTCATTATTCTATATCTATCTACCAATCCCAAAAATCATGATCATATATAATTTAGATCACTAATAACCTTTTTTCAGGTATGGACCATGTCTTCCATTCTTCAACACATGTTAGGTTCCCACATGACTAAGGGTTTACATAATATGAAAAAGGATGAAGAGTAGTTTATTTGATCATGTAATATAATATTGGAAGATTATATATTGGATATAATACATATATATTATTATAAAATAGAATAATTATACATAAAATATAGAAATGTAAAAAATTATAAATGAAATTAATGTGAAATTGATGTGGGGAGAAGTCGTCTTGACCAAAACAATGTAATTTACACATTCCTATTATAGAATAATATTGAAGGGTTGACCGCAGGGAAAGAATAGTGAATGATTGAAGGAATTATTATATATATAATACTAAAAATTAAGAATAGATGGAGGTAAATAATGGATGATTGAAAAATTATGGATTACAAGGTGCAATAATTATTGGGAAAATGTCATGAATGTTAGAAGTTTTATAAATAGAAAGTGACATGTGAAACATTTATCAAGTAGATGTGTAATGGAATAAGTTTTATTAAATAGTAATTCTCTTGAAAAATGGTTACATAAGACATGAATACTTAAAGATTCCTTCAAAAATAAACAATTTCTACCTTTGAATGGAAATTTAGATAATCAAATAACTCAATATATTGATTTATTATAGTGGGTAAGATAGTAAAAATAGTCAAGTAATTGATTTTATTAAATCAATACATAAAAAAATGAACTAAATAGAAAGGGTTATATCCCAACAAAACAATGTATTAAAAACTTGAAATTAGAAATTAGAACCTAAATGGATAGACAAACCCCAAAAATTAGGTTACCCTCATTGACATTAAATATTGTTCATTCTTATACATGAAAAATAATGACATGATACCATTATAATAGATGTGTGGTAGAAAATATATAAGGGGGAAAATATTCTTCCCATTTGAAATACCATTTTATTTAATACATACATTATCCACCTTCTTTTAATGTAAGGATCTACCCACAACCACAAAAAAAATCATTCCCATCTAAAATTTAATTCAGTTTATTTCATTTTATTTTTAATTTTGTTGGTATCATTTTTTATTTATAGATAAACTCCCTTAAAATGAAACTACCCTCAAATATAAAATGCATATTTTTTTTGAATTCTTCATAACCGTTGTCCATAGGATATCATTTTTTATCACAATGTGGTAACATATCATTATTCATAAACCTATTTATGTGACCTGGGAAAAACATAATTGAATATTCTTAGTCCAATCATGATTTTATTGTTTTCATCATGAAATGAAAACTAGGACACATTTCATATCCTGCATTACCCTTTTATGGTTTCCATTTATCGTCTTTTGGGCTTCTCAAGCACACTTTATCGAGATTTGAACTCCCTTTTCATCACAAATGTAATATTATTAGGGGACCCCATGATTATTATTTGAGAGTAATTATTCATAAATTTGCCTAAAGAATTCTTTCAAATTCAATGTATTACTTATTTGTAATTCATTGAAAATAAAATCTCACACATTTAAGATTTCATAATTTTTTTACCTCTTTAAAAATTTATATGAAAATAATTTAATTTTTTTTTTATATTTTCTATTTTCAAAAATATTAATCATGTAAAATGTGACATATGATATTCCATAGGAGAGATACTTTCATAAGTGTTCATTCTCATAATATTCAAAAACATTGGGAACATACATATCTACTATAATGGAGATAAAATGTGACACATTACATTTCCTTAAGTAATTATATAAATTAAATAGGGATATTTTCTATCTAATAACTATTAAAATTGAAAAATTTATTTTTCATGAACTCATTCTTAAAAAATATGACACATATGAAACTTTCTATATAAAAAATGAAAAATTGAATTGTAATAGGGAAAATCAAACCTATCTGGACCCTTTTGAATTTTATTCAAATTCCCATTAAAAAATAAATTTTATATTAAGCACAAATCATAATTTTATTCACATTCCCATTTAACATGTAATAGTAATAAAATTATAGATAAAGGATAATTAAAATATATATGAAAAAAAGATATTAGAAATATAAACATGGAACATATAATGAATTATATATCATTAACCAAAACCCATAAAATAATTTGAAAATAAAATTTCTATTAAAAAAATCAATTTCTTCGTCCAATGATTTTTATCAGAAAATATATGAAAATTTAATAATTGTTTTTTCAAAATTATCAATAAAAAGTCTACATTTTCTGTATAATATTTAAATAGTTTCAATTTTCAGAAAAAATTATCCATAATCCATATCAAATTCAAAAACAACTAATGAATTGTGTATCCTCTATAAATCATTAAAATATAATCCATAAAATTAAAATCAGAAAAAATTGAATATTTTTAAAGTGGACCAAGAAGTTATTATCAAAATTTTATTCCCACTTAGAGTCATTAAAAAAATTGATTATATTATCTATCTGATGAAAATTTTTTAGAGAATTTCTTTCTGGTATTGGTAATGATAATAAAATATTAATATTTCTAATAGATTTTAAATTAAATAATTTTGTATTCAATTACAATTACAAACAAATCAATTTCTCCTTTTTAAACATACACTAATAATTTATCACAGAACATAATTATAAATAATTTATGGCTTATGGAGCATCATAATTAACATTAAGATATAATTAAACACATGCAACGATTTTGAAAAAAAATGAGCATGGCCAGGGTTAGGAGATCATTTTTAGACCATTTGAATTTAAATTATAATCTTTAAAATGAAATAAATAATTTCAAATTTAATTGATATTTAAATGTAAATTATTAAAATTTTAAAAAAAATAATAAGGATTTTCATGTGTGATATAGAAAATTTTTCACCTAATTAAATTCATTATGAAATATTAATGATTAACTCTATTATGTTAGTGATCCAAATATCAAATTTAAAAAATATTCAAGCACTGAATGTACATATTGAATCTAAAAACATCTAATTTCATAAAAATTATTGTTACATTGTTGTGTTCTTCATTAAATAATATTTAAAACAAAATAACATTCCTACCCTTATATAAAACCCACTGTTGGACCATATGTTTAACTCAAAGGGGTGAAAAAAATAAAAAATTGAGTTCAATATTTTTTTATGATCAGTTTCTAAAAATAACGATTAATGGGTCACATTGATGTTCAAAATTCATATTTACCAAAAATATACATTCAATAAAAAATAGAGTATGATAAACTTTTTCATGGGGGAGACATCATAAAATGATAATATCCTTAATAGAATATCTCATAAGAGTATACTAATATATATTGTATAATAGAAATTACAATCTAAATGGGGATTATTTGAAATATGATATTTTCATCACCCTAGTACTATTTTACCTCCAAATTTAGAAAATATAAGACACTCATTGTTGTCTTTAGAGGAATTCGCTTCCATTTTGTAGAAGGAAGTGTCATTCAGATCATCTAGGAAATATTTTTCAATGCCACTAGACCCCATCATCTGCCATCTGTTTCTCAAGTTCTTATGGAGAAACCTCTCCCAGAGCAAGGTGGGGAGCTCCATAAGGGAGAGGGGGTGTCTCGGTGATCTATCCACCTTTTCGGATGTATTCCTAAAAGAACCTAATGTTGATGCGCCACACTAAATCCACGATTTACTCCTCTCCAGTGGGCTCTTTCTCTCGGGTAGAAATAGTGTGAAAAAGGGCTCAAATGAAAATCCTCCAGGTTTTGCACCTCCATCTTCTAGGAAGAACAGTGACATATTGTCTGGTTCCAAAACTAGGTGCTTCCAGTCCCTATGTTATGCCTTTTTTGTGGAATTCGATTTGGCTTGGGGCCCAGGTGAAGTCAAATTTATTATCCTGAGAGATATGGAAACAAAAATCTCTCTAGTTTCAGTGCTTGAACCCAAGAAGAATGACGCCAAGCTTCCAGAGTTTTCTCATCATTTAGGTATGTGGGATTCCATGCATGCAGGGCCTCGTAATTCCCATATCTGGATTTTCTAGAAAAGTTCTATCTCATTGGTCTTTTTAGATGGATCAGACCATTATATTAAAACAAGAGTTTCTTCTAACTCTAATGTTTTTTTTATCACGTTCTCCTACAAAAGTTGTGACTCACAAAAAATAGAGGAACTTTGGGGGGAACAGGGGTGTTTTGTCACCTGGAGGAACTCCATGGGTCATGGTTGGGGACTTCAACACTATAGATTATGTGAAAGAGAGAAGAGGCAGCGAGCACTTTCCGAGATATTAAAGAAAAATATTTTCTCACATTATGGTTGTAAATGGTATTATGGACCTGGGTTTCTCAAGGGACCCTTTTACATAGTGCAACAATATAATAGGAATCTCTCTCGCAGGGATCCACATGTACCGCTCTATGGCCAATGACCATGCCAGGTCCCTCTTTTCCCACTCGGAGGTGACACATTTAGTCTGTGTAATTTTAGATCACTCTCTGCACTTGGTTACATTGCCTTGAAGTCAAGAAGTGGAGGACCATTTTCATTTTCCACACCTCTGGGAAAACATTCTGGGTTATCTATAGGCTATTGAGAGCTCTTGGAACTAGCTAACACGGTGGTTTTCTTGGTTGAGTCTATACTCGACGCTTCAGAGGTTAAAGGAAGAACCCAATGCATGGGTAATCCGGAAACTCCCCCAGCTCTATGGACATGGACCATGATAAATCTGATGTTGAGCACATAAATACAATGTTGGAATATAACTAGGATGATCAAGTCTTTGGGGAGCTGGCTGGGAAGATGGTTGTTCTAGAGGATTTCTTTCTCTGGTATGAGTTAGTTTTCAGGGAGCTGTCGAGTATCTAGTGGCACCGTGAAGGAGATCGAAACATGGCCTTTTTTCTTGCTTTCCTTAAGGAGAATAAGAGAACCAGTAGGCCTAATATCCTCCTTGATAATGGTTCTAAATTTGAATAGATCAATGTGGTTAGAGAGTTGGCAGCATCCCACATTTTTGAGCTATTATCAAGGACCAATACAAGAATGGTAGAGGGTTATCCCAAGGGTAGTGAAGAGGTTTTGGAGGTTTTTTGTTCTTTGGTGTCCTCTAAGGATAGCTCCATGTTTGTGGCCAATCCCCCTAAAGATGAGGTGCATGCAGTGATGAATGGTCTCAACCCGGAGAGTGCCCCAAGTCTAAACAGTTTTCCAGAATCTTTCTATAGGGATTCCATGAGTATTTCTTGGAAATAGGTAATCATGGAGGCATAATACTTTTTCTGGGGAGCCAATCTCCCCCAAGTGTCTAGTGCAACAACCCTCTTCCTAATTCCTAAAATCACAGACCCTTCATCTATTCACCACTATAGGCCAATTATCCTTTGAAACTTCTCTTGTAAGGTGCTTTCGAGTGTCCTCTTCTGAAGGCTTTCTGGTCGTATCTTCAGGTGGGTTTCCAAAGAGAAACACAACTTCTTTAAAGGTATATCAAATCAAGGGGCAATTTAATTGGCCCAAGAGTGGATCAGTGACATAAAATTCAAGCCCCGAAGTTCAAATATGGTAATTAAAATAGATATGGATTAGTCATATGACCGGGTTGAGTGAAGTATCAACATGAAGATTCCTTTGAGGATAGGTTTTTCCAATATGGAAAAAGATCTCCTCTTCAGTTGTTTCAGTTCATCTTGGTTGTCTATCTCCTTCATGGGAAGAGCCTTTGGTTTTTATATTTCAGTGTGTGGTCTCAGACAGGGTGACCCGTTATCTCGATAATTATTCATTCTTGGTCAGGATGTTCATAGTCATATCTTCAATAGGATCTTGTTGTGGGGCATTATTTTTCCCTATAGGTGTCGGGTCTTCATAACAAGGTGTTTTATCCATGTTTGTGAATGACACAATTATCATTCTTAATTCCATTAAGATATCCTTAAGAGTATTTAATGATGCCCTGGAGGAATATATAATGTGGAGTGGTCAAATGATAAATCTTTTGAACAACAACATTTATATATTGAACAAGTTCTTAGACCTAATGGCTATTACTATTGTGAGGATCTTGCACATGCACCAAGGACCCTTCCTTATGAAATATTTGCTTTCCCCCTCTATTCATTGAAACTGAACATCCACAACGTTAATTATCTAATTGGGAGGATAACATATTATATTTTTGACTAGAAGTATTAGGTATTTTCATTGGGAGAATGGGTATCTCCTGCTAATAGAGTATTTCCCACCATGACAATACATGTTCTCTCTACTATCAGGGTTCATAAGTATGTGTTTTCCTTAATCGACATAATTTTGGCCTCTTTCATTTGGTATTCGCATGGTGATGGAAATAATCATTGGGCATCATGGGTCATATGACCAAGCCATATGGTATAGGGGAGTCAACGTTCATAACTTATCGATCATTCTTCAATGCATGCATGATAAGCTCCATTGTAAGTACCAAGAGGAGAAAATATTTAGGGGTTATAACATGAGGGAAAAATCTAGGGTATGCGACCATTGCTAGGGGAGAGCCCACCATCAATCTGACAATTTGTTAATCCACACCTTCCGATGCTCCAGGACCACTCTCGCTGAATTATTTGTAAGAGAGACATTTCCGTTTAGTTCCATAACTGGATGTGATAAATTCTCACCTTTCGTGGGTGCCTCGTCCCTAGTATTACATTCAAATAGGCTAGTTTATTTTTCTAATTTCATTGGTGTCATATTGATTCTCGATCAGAGATCCATTTACAACTTCATCTTCTTCAGTTTCATTCCTGACTAATGATTTTTCACCATGTCTACGTTCAGTGCTTTGTCGTCTAAGGATTTTTGTAGGTTAACACGATCAAGGGAGGAGAGGGATGTGTGGGGAGAGTTACTATTGGGGAGTGAAATTCCATGAAATATCAACTTCCATTTATGAAGGATTAGTAACAACGCATTGGCCATTAATGAAAATATTCAATGTAGGGGAATCTACTTGGTTTCCAGGTCCTCCAGTAGATGTATTCAAAAGGTAGAGAATTCTAATTATCTCTTTTTTGATTGTGAATAAGCATGTTTAACCTGGAGTATATTTGATGATTTCACAGGCTTTCGTTTATATGAGACTCACTCCTACATTTTTTATTATGGGTTTCACAGAGCCTTTTCCAATGGAACGGAGTGAAAGGTGAGATAATTGGTCCTTCTTGCTCGATTTCGGTGCATATGGAATGATCAAAATTCATCTCTCCTTGAAGGGTTGTCCACCTGGATTCACTCATTGATCATCTAAACCAAACTAATGCTCATGGATTTCACTAGGATTCTCAAATATGGGGAGGACTTCCCCACTCTCAGTCTTATCGATGTGGGGCTATCATCCCTTACTATCTAATCCAGACAAGGGATACAGGTTTGTCAGTCACCTCAACCCTCAAGATTGAAACTCAAACCAAATTGATATTGTATCTTTGGTACTCTTCACATAGGATGGTAGTTCTGGATTCTAGTGGCCTTGAAATTCTCACCTTCAGTGCATTTTTTGGTCAAGGCCATTCTAAAAATGCAAAGGCGATGGTTCTTTTCACTGGTCTTCGGCTTTTCCAGCAAAAGAAGATATCTATAGCAGTAGTGGAGATAGATCCCTTAATTCTTCATGTCTCACTAAAGGGAATTGGAAAGGTCTTGTGGTCTATAATTTATAATGTTAGATGTTGTAGGTCTAATCTCATTAGAGACATGGAGCACCTTCATAGTTGGAGGGAGGGGAACCAAGCTGTAGATTTTCTGGACTGTACTTCAACCAATTGTAGAGATATCACCGTGTATTCCTATTAAAATTAAATTCCTCCTAAGTGGGTGATTCTTGTTTGAGAGGATGCACTTGGATTTCACTACATTAGACCTCCTTGAGAGACTTAGTTAGTATGTAGTGTTCTTGTTAATAAAATTCATAATGATTATGATGAAAGTGGTAGGAAAAAAACATAGTACATACATACTGCATCAGTCGTAATCATATAATTCCTTTTATGATTTACATTAAATATTTTGATTATGTTTATAGATGGTAATTTCATTCTCATATTCATATTATATAAATCTAGGTGGTATCACCAATGTGATTATTGATCCATGGTGTCAAAAAACAATTTATATAAAGATGAGTCATTAAGGAAATATGATTTGATGAAATATTGAATGATCAGAAGTAGAATTCTTTAGACTGTGTATGGATTGATTAAATGATTCTAAATTCTGAGAAATACCAATAAGTAAAAACATTATTTTTTTACAAAACCACGGTTAATCTCGAGATGAATTAACAAGCATATACCTTCAATGAAAATTTATTTATTTATAGTATAAATTTGATAAATATATAGAAAAATCATATAGTAAAATGTATTTTATCATGTAAAAATAGTTAAAGTCTATCAGGGGACAAAATTTCATGCCTCAAACTAGTTTCTATTGAACTAGTTTCCCTGGATATGCACTACATGGCCTCAAGAGTACTCCTAGTAGCATATGGTATACTGATAAGTGGTGGGGTCCAATAAAGTTACCATGAGAATATTAAATCCACATTAAAATAGTGTGTAACACATAAGTAAATATAGAAACATCATATTACTTAGAAAAATTAAAAAATAAATGGTAGATGCTAAATTGAAAATTTTAATCCCATTTAATGTCATCATGATACAACATAAAAATTAGGAAATGTGGTATATAATAATCAATTCATGTACATCATTTCCCAATTAAATAGAATAAACTAGATTAAAAGTCAGTATAACTACAGATGTCTCAAACCCTATCATAGATCCCATCATCCTATCTTTATTCAAACTATAAAATCATGCTTCACAATGGGACGCACCCTGGACCTATTACTATGGCCAATGAGTATCTTCATGGATAACTATGTTTCACAGTGGCCTAAGTCGGGTGTCAGTATAACATATTCAGCTATCACGAGTGATCAATTATTAATATAAATTCCTTGATAATAAATCATAATGGTATGTAATAAATAAATTAACTAGTGATAATCAATTTTGGAGTGAAATATAAACTATTAGAGAATTTGGTCTGCAGTTGACAACCCAGTATGACAATACTCACTTTTTCCTCACTGGTATCCCTGGTCTCAATGGAAATAGCATATATCAACTTGGTTCCAAAATAAAATTTCATAGGAAAACATAATAAAGTCTCCTAATAGGATTCAATATTGATCGTATAGTCATTACCTAGAAAGAATCCTAATGAATATCATATGTTAGTTCTGAACACAAGGGACCACCCTTGAAATTTAGATTCATTACTGGATTGGAATCCATGGATCAAAAATTAACAATTACACACAAATAATAATTAACATGAATCAAGGGAACCCATCTGGAAACATTATATAGGACTTCACTGTAACAATCAATGACATTAATCTGTGTCATTTGACTAATGAGACATTAGATGAATATACGGTGGATCCATCCCATGGAATTATTGGTAATGAATCTATGTAGAAACCATTGGTTTTCTAAATTCATTTCATATTATTGAAAACCATTTAATCCAATAATGTATTTCATCTCAATATTCATATTAGTCCCTAAGTGGAATCTAAGTCTTGTCCATGGAATTCCCAAACAAAATAAATCATAAGAATACCATGAATCTCTCTTACAAATTCCACACCCATAAATTTTATATGGAATATAAGGGAGTCCCCAATGAATTACAATTATCACCATCAATTCTGTTAAAATCAAAAAAATCCACTATTAAAACTTCAATATAAGAAAAATTAACATATAAAACCAAGATTATGAACATTTTTCAATTAAAAAATTTAATAATTCAAACACATTAATATAATATTTATATATAATTTAATTCATAGTCTCATTAAATAATCTCAAAGACCAAGATCATTATTTAATCCAATTCACAATTCTATTTTAATGTCTCATTTCTTAGATAACTATAGTTTTATAGGCTCATCCTTCGAAACTGATATTCCCAATTAAACCATTAATTACCAATATAAACCCTGAACAACCCCAATTTAACTAAAAAGATTCCAATTAACTATCCTACCCTTCCTCTTTAATCATTCCATCAAATATCTACCCATGTAATTCATGATTATCTATGTACAATGGATTTTTTCAAAAATCCCTACGGAAACATTCAAATTAATTTAATTACTAGATTAAGTTCCTGATAACCTAGTGCTAATAAATATCCAAAAACACAATATTATAGTAACTTAAAAATCTAAAATAAATTAGTCCACCTACCCTAACCACAGTGAAAAATACTTATACTATAGGAGTATTTTGTTCAAGAAATTTTTATTTAAATTGAAGAACTAAAAAATTTCATATAAACCATGAATAACCCACATTAAAGATGTGAATACACTATATATTTAATGAAATAAAGAATGTGAGGTATAGGAATTCTTAATTCACCTTTATCTTTCCAACTTAGTTGATGATAATAAAAATGGACAAGAATATCAGGATATCCACCATGGAAAAAAACATGAAATATGGATCCTATATGCCATTAATTTGGCTTAAAACTAATCAAATTCTGTTTAAAATGAAAGGGCTGATGTGTTGAGATAACCATTTTTCCCCATTTTAAAAAAAATGGAACCTAGAACTCGCGAGGTGGAAAATTCAGGGCTCACATGCCAGTTGATGAGCCTAGTAAGAACCCTAGGCCACATGGAAGGACACAAGCTAGTCAGTGGCACTATAGCCCTTCGATTTCATGCCTCGAAGACCGCCACCCCTCTAAAACATCCAACCATATTCCATGACCTCCCAAAACCCCATGAGATCATCATTCCATGTACAAAACAGATCTATTGATATATTCTAACAACTATAATTCAAATCTGAACTATTGTTGACAAATAAAATCATCCCCTAACTAAAAACTCATATTTTTCCCAAAAATTCGAATAACAATAAAGACAGCGTGTTTAAGATATCACCTGAAAAAACATATCATCCCCATAGTATTTTTCAATAATTGTGTTTAATCATTGAATCTGGATCCAACTCCATAATTGTGACTGGTCAAGGTCATAAAAAGACCACATAAATCAGATTCATGTTTTAATAACATAATAATGTGTGTATCATGGCACTGATGTAGCCCTAGAAAAATTGATTCCCTACTACTGGTGGTATCATAGGACCCTATACTCCCCATCAACACACTGTTAGTCTATTTCTGATGCCCATACTAGAATAATATTACCCAAAATTGAATCCAGAATGAAATCCCCCTTTTGAGACTATCTACATCATGATGCCTCGCCACAATAGGGAAATAGGCATGCAACCTCAAAACACGGATGTCTCGTAGACTTGATCAACCATCAAACATACCTCAAGAAATCACACGTTGTCAAAACACCAGACTATCATCCCAAGAGTAATAGATCCTAAATATAAATCAACTAACTGTATGAAAGTCTACACCACTGACAACCACAACTATGTTTTCTCCTAAAATCCAGCAATCACCGACTGGGTTCATCGACACTTTGTTCCTGATTTTTATGAAAAATTGTTCGAAACCTGAACAACATTCATAACTAGTAACTTTTTCCCCACCATAGGACAACCATATTACAAATATACGAGTATAAATATAATGATACCCACCACCATCCAAACCCCTTCATTCATAGGCCTCTCTTACATTACAATATTAAGATACCATGCAAACAAGACCTCATGTTTTTCTAACACAATGATAACTTATACAACCAATTTTAAAGCTAATACAATCAAAACATATAGACTATTTTCATATAGTTCTACATAATGTTACAATACCTATCACCCAAATCTAGAATATGACACTAATTAAAAGCTACTATAACTCCTCAGTTTGAATAAAATACCAAACCGATTAATTTCATTGCCCTCAATTCCCATGGCCCATAAATAATTTTTTCCAACACACCATGTCCATTTACAAAATAAAACAACTATTTTACCACCACTAGAAAACTATACCTACTACTCCACTATACCCACTGACGCATCAACCAACACCAAATCCCTATGTTTTTTTACAGAGACATTCCACGACCATATGAACACACCAATAGATGTCCTAGGAAACCATGCCGGATGGATTTGTTAATTTTCCAGCCAACTCACTCTAAGAGAAACTTTATGAACAAAACATATAGTTTTTATAGACTCCCAACAAAGTAAATGTGATCCCACATTAATCACAACACAACAATATTTACATAATTTAAGATTCTTAAAGACCTAAATGATTTATTGGGATCCATACATGAATTATTTCACTAAAACCCAAAATCAGTATGCATATGTGTTTTGAACACACACCACTTCGATCTCCCAGAAAGTAGGGGGTTATCACTCCAAATTTATCGTGTCCCATCAAAGAAAAAACATTAATACCCCAAAAAAGATGATTTATCTCTTAAATTTTCCACATCCCATGGGACACATACTTCCCTAGTAAAAATCCTTAAATAGTGAATCAGAATCTCTTAATTCAGATAATGTTGAGACCCACTCACACATAGGGTCAATCACCTGACAAGTCCACAACTCACCCCAGGGCCACCCATCACCCATGAAGCATTATAGTATTGAGATTCATACCAAACATAATAGACAAGAAATCATATAAAAAATATATAGGTCTATGAATGACACAGATCCCTCCATTACAGCCCATCCTAGTCACCATGAGTAATATCACTCAGTGTGTCCTATACCCCAAAAGAAGAGTTAACCCACAAATCATTGTGAAAACAATTATATGGTATTATAAAGGCATGTACATGCCTATAAAAATGATTTCATGAAATTTTAATGCTTTATAACTATCTTAGAATATTTCATCACGAATCACTAATCCTAAACCATCCGGTATTAGACAATCACTGGCCCTGTAATAAAAACTCCACCAAAAGATAATTGGCTTATAACATGAATGCTCACTCCATCCAAATACGTCCATAATGATATGATCTCTAAAACCCAAAGTTATATTCCTTACAAAAACTAAATCACTAATTGTTTAAAATCCACAAAAGTGGTAGCACCTGTCATCCACTGATTCCATAAGATAATGAATCTACCCATGCCCCATGCATCAAGCCAAATGAAAGAATGATTTAATACACCCACATTTGTTACAAACATGGATCACTAAGAACAGACTCAATATGAACTATGAACACATCTAAAGGTCAATAGGTTATTACACCAAGCACCAACACTAGTAAATACTATTTTATATTTTTTGGAAAATAACTGAATGAAAATATCAATATCTTATGAGAGTAATTAATCTAAAACGATGTAATGGTCTCTTGGATATCATAAAAACACATAGAAGACCTGATTATATAAAGATATCTGAAAAAAAGATCGATATCTAGAATACCTACATGTATTTAAGGTCATCATCCATCCCACAAAGTCAAACAAATAGAACTCCTTGAGCCATGTCTATCACTCATGGCTATAAAACATTATTCAGAAGGGACATACATCTTCTAATCCATTTGGAGATATTATAGTTTTAATGTTTTCATTATTTGTTCCAGTTCTTGATTAAATAAGATAACACTCACATGCTATAGAGGAACCCACATTATATTTTGCTTAATATATTTTTACTTAACCACAACTATAAATAACCACCTCATATTTGTTTGTGAAAAATAAGGAAAATTGAATTTTTATTCCTAGAAAATTTTCAGTCAAAATATTATAATTTCAACATTAATAATATATCATATAATATTCTCATACACTTTATTTATCACAGAATAGGTTTTTGACCTTAGAACATGTTCTTTGTTGGAATACAAATAGTTTGAATATTTATGGAATATATCATATTTAATTATTTAAAAATTAACTTATTCACACATTTTTTAGTATGATTATATTACAAATAAAGAATTAGAATAAGATTACACCTATATATTTGATTTTTGAATGGGTTTGTTTATTGGTGGGGAATAACCTTTCATCCAATTCTATTTCTGAATTAGGGCCCCTATAACTTGGTTTTTATTTTTCCACTTCTGTTATCTTTATTATTCTACTTTTCATTCTTTCAATTCTAGTTTTTCATCTCATGAGCACCCCCAATCGATTTACTTAATTCCAATGAGTTTTGGAGAGGGATATTGGAGGGGAGGGATTGGTTTAGCCACCACATCAATGCTCAGGTCACTCTGGATAGCCATGCTATAATTTTAGATCGCATATCTGATGGAATATTCACCATTTCCTACCTTGGGTAGGATCCTTTTATGTATTAAGCTCTAAATCACATTATATTAGTTTTTTAATGTATGAAATAATTTTTTGGTTTTCTAGGGACCCATGGGTGTTTTTCATGGATTAATCATCGAGAAACAAGAGTTTCATGCTGTTTTGAGTGGTTTTTGTTGAGGAATACCCATGTAAAAGATGTGTAGTTTTGAGGAAACATTTCTATTGTTCATAATTATCCCTGAAGAATAATTTTTTGGGACTATAATAAATTTGATTTGGTGTACATTCCATTTAGTGGTGACTTGGGGTGTTTGAGGGTACAAGGTCATGTATAAAATATGGTTAGGAACTGTGAAGGGTATATAACCATGGGACCTGTACTATTACAAGAAAAACCCAAATATAGGGATATGTGTTTAGGTTCATGGATGGATACCTCCTATAGAGAATGAACCATGTATGAGTGGTACACACCATGATGTTTGGCGGTGTACATGATGAGTAAGGGCTAGGGTACAAAGGGTGGTTCCTATGTTGGGGTTTACAACTCGTATTAGGATTAAAAATAATGTACAATAAAATATTACTCATTTAGTGGATATAGGGATATGTATAGGGAGGATCATTAGTATTACACTCTTGTTAACCATATATACATAGTATATAGTCTTCCAACCATAGCCCATTTTTCCAATTTTCCCCCAATTATTGGAATTTGACTTGTGACTCGTCCATTTTGCTTGATATTCCGTGTAGATTGTAGTGGGCGAATCCTTCCATCCTTTAGAAGATGTATGACGAGTATTTTTGGGAATGAAAAAGTATTTTCCAAATTATTTTTTTTATAGTTTTCGTTTAATAATCCTCCTGTCGGTAGGTTGGAAGCTTTGAGGCGTAGGAGTGGGTTGTAAGCTCGTAAATTATCCACATGTGAGTGCAACACGGTGATATGTTGGATGTTATTTGGATTGATTCTAATATATATGATCTAGTATAATCTTTGAATATATCATGGTTTTTCCCAAAATAGTAGGATTGGTTTTCCATGGTTAGGGCATTTTAGGATAGCTCTTATGTATGGGGATCAATGTTATTGGAGTCCTTATTCATGGGTGACATCATGGGATTCAAGATACCGACAAGTTTCATTAATATTTCATGACGAGTTTGAGGGACTATTGGGGATTACCTAGTTGGTTGGTTACTAAATAAGGGATATTTTTTTTGTCATATTTGGTAGTCTATAACGTTCCAATGGAATTGTTCTTATTTTTTCAAGGATACCTTTTTATGGTACCTTCTGTTAATATGATCAAGAGGACCATTTTGAGTTACCCTTTCGGCTGTATTCTGATTTGGATGCATCTATTTTATGTTTGTTGTTGATCAAGGATATTTTAGGGGCCCCTAATGTTTTTTTGTATGATTCTAAATTGTGTATGTGCCATGATTTTCTATGATCAATAAGAACCCCTAACAGTATTACCTTTTGTCCATTATGGAAACTCCACAGGCCTAGACTGAATTTTTAAGAGTTCTAGGAGAGTCCCTAAAAGAATATATCCAATTGTTTTGACCACATAGTCCATGGGAGCCCTATGTTTTTTTGGTCTGTAGTTTGGTCATTCAGTGGCCAATGTGGCTATTTTTTGGATGTTTAGAATAAGGAAATCATTAGAGGCCCCATGATTTTAGGCCAAGTGTGGATTGGAATCACTAGTTTAGTTTTTTTGTTGTTGGGTTCAATGTTTGATCATCCCACATTATGTTATCCAATGGATATGTTTTTGAGGAAATATATTCTTAGGACTTTAATTTGTGGATGATATCCTTAATATATCATCGATTAGGCATTTTCCTTGAGTTTTGATATATTTTAATCCCACATGGTCTTGATATTGTTATATGGTAATTGAATGATAATGGATGATCTAGATGAGTGATCCCTTCTAAATGAGCGTTAAACCCCATATATAGATTATACAAACTAGATGAGGTGGACTCTAGATTTCATGAGTGGGTTCCTGGGGAATACCATATCTATTAACCCTGTGGATAGATAGGATCCCAGGGGATAAGGCATCTATCATGCCTATATTTATAATATTTCCCATGTAATATTGTGTACCATCGGGCCCTGTATTTGAGCTAGATTTGTTATGCAAGACTTTTGAGAGTCGAAGGTTTCTCAAATGTTTGTACAAGAGATTTTATTCCTGTTTGATCATTCCATAGGATTCCTAGAGCTCGATAAATGTATTTTATCATGATGATGTCAATAGATACTTACTGGGGATTTTTTGTTTCTACCTTTTAATTTATATTTATTTTATCTATTGTGTAGATCTTGAGTAAACATCAGTTTTTATTTGTATGGTTAATATACTTCTTTAAAATCCTCCAGTTTGTATTAAAGTGGTGTATTCTTACCTCAATGTTAGGATAGAGCCCAAAATTGGCTATTTTCCTTTTTTTTATTCTTCCTTTTTATGATTTTATTATATTTCAATGTATGATTGTTTTAGAATAGGCTTGACATACCATTATAGTATGATATTTTTATGACAAAAGATTATAAGTTCACCATAGGGGTGGCCTTTTGAGATTTATCTTCCACCCATTTTTTGTGAACCATAGTGTGTGTGAAGACCTAGATTTTACTTTCAGGTTGGATCATATGATTTATATTGGATGGGGTAGAGGGGAAGTGTTTCTTGACCGAGTGAATCCAGTCATATGGATTCTTAGGATCATTTGGTTGCATCTCGAGTGTCATGGAGACTGAGTTTGTGCTACGGTTTGGAGAAGTAAGTAGATCGTGTTGGATTTATTATTACTTTTTTATTTTTTTTATATGTGTTCTTCCTAGTGGTATACCTCATTTGTATGTTATGTATGCCTAAGTTAGTATGGATAAATGTTGAATTCCATTTCTTAAAATAATTTGATGCTTTAGTATATATTTTTGTGTACTCTAATATTTACACTTGTGTATGAGTTTTGTGATTTTATGATATGATTACATGATAAACAAAGGGTATAATCTCCCCAATATTTATTTCGACTCTCACTTATGGTCAGTAGCCTCTAAAAGTTCGGGGGGTGCACATGAGGCCTTGTTGTGAACCAGATCAGATGACATGTTAGGTCAACCCCGACTATTCGTTGCATATAATTATCATATGTGTAATGTTTTAGTATTTGGGTAGTTGGTAGAATGTAAATTGAGGAATGTGTTATAAAATTTTATGTATTTTAGAATGATGTTTCGTGAAAAATATTTCTGATAGGATTTCCATGTTTTCACAGTTTGAGATTGTTTTTCTTTGATACTAATTTTTTACAGTTTCATGATTTAACCTAGTGTAATAAAGCCATGTTTTTTAATTTATGGATTATTATAGTGTTTGGATCTCGGGATGTGGGAAAATTTCCAATATTGATGAATCATTCTTGGATCATATGATTCGCATAACATAATCATTTCTAAGGGGTTTTTCAAAAGAATTATGTTAAGTTGTTTACTATTTCAATGACTTTTCATATGTTTTTTCTCATATATGTACCTGATGGAATTATACTCAACTAGACTACATGTGTGTACTTTAATTTGATGAAAATTAAAATGGATATTGTGGTGTGAGGTTCATTAGTGATGGAGATATAGTATCTTGATCGAGTGATTGTGGAAATCCATAGGGGTTGTGTGGGCTCACATTGAGCTATTAGTGGATCAATGTGGGAAATGATGTCTGAGATATCATTGGATTAAGCTTGAGTTTACCGAAGATGGTGATTCCTATAAATTTATATGTTTATGTTCCATGGGAGTGTCATGTTAATACCACATGTTATCTATAGGTCTCCTCATGGGGCTCATTTTTCTATAATAACATATAGCATATGTGGGAATGGTTGTTTTTCCTTAGTGTGGGTCATTGAGATCTATTATGACCAAGTTTTGGTTTTTCATGTGAATTATTGGTGTTTGATAAATGGATCATTAAGAGTGCTCCCTAACTCATCCCTAGCTTGAGACAGTGGGTTTTGTTAGACCAATGGCCCTACTCATTTTAGGTGTGTTTTGGGGAGAGCAGTGGAAGCATGGTTGAATGCTTATGGATTTTGATCAACACGTGAGTTGAGGGTGGTCATGTGGTTGATCATTCCCTAAAGTAGATGCCACTTTTTTTGAATAGGTATGTCGAGCGTGCTCTAGGATATTGTAATATAAACATATGAAGTGTATGGTATGTGATTTTCGGCATGATATCCTTGGTTTATTAGGACTTATCCCATGTGAGTGAGAGTCTTGTAGAATTTTGTAGAGCTATTTAGGGAGATCAATGGGTTGTGGAGTCGACCATCGACTATTGAAGGTTTTAAGACTTGTTTAAGTGGTTTTTTGAGTGTTGAGGTTATGGTTTTGATGTGGGTGATATTATGTGAGGGGTTGGGCCATGTCTATCTATTGAATTCTATGATTGAAATTTGTGTGTGAAGTGTGTTTTTTCGTTTGGGTAGTGGGGAGACAAAAACGATACTCCTTTGGTGGAGATAATTAGATTGGTATTAGTGAATATCTCTCGTGTTCTGAGTGAGTTGTAGATGATGTAATAATTACTATGGGATGGTCACAATAGTGTCTTCTACACTTGGGCTTACGGAAAATCTGGGATACTGGTTTACAACCAAGGATTTAATGTGATTTAACAGTTTTTGGTTTGGAGTTTTTGATGAGCCATATCATTAATGGTAGTAAAAAATAGGTGAAATATTTATTTCTATTTTATAGTAGTGTTTCTGAGTAAAAATGGTAACTTCCATTGTAATATGATATCATATAATTATTATGATCCCTCTTTTTTTCAAATAAGAAAGTGTTTACCATGGGATTGGATTTTGGGGGAAATATGAGCCATTATATTTTTTATAGATTATTTAATATTTAATTAATTAAATATTAATTTAATGACACATATTAATTTGATCCAATCATTAAAAGAACTTAATATTGTGATTCTATAATTTTTTACAATTCTAGAATAGTGGGTTTCCCTTCAGAAATGAATAACCTTACATCAGACACTAAGGCCCATCTCAGGCCCCCTTTCTTTTAATTTTTAATTTTTATCATTATATCTATTTTTTAATCCCCATTTCCCTTTATTATTATTCATGAACCTTTGGGATTTCCTTTAAATGGTCTGTATAAGGATAAGGAGATAAGTGGGGTAGGAATAGGTGGAGGTGTTGTCGCAGAGCATGGTCTCATCAGACCATCGTGCGACAACTGAAGATCACATAGCGAATGGAGGCATATAATGTTTCACACAGAGGTAGCCCAATTTAATTTTTTATTCCCTAAATCTCCCTATATTCTTTATTTTTTTTATTTAAAACAATTTTTTGGTTATTTGGGACCCCTATGGTAAGGGTATTGGATTAATTGGGGAGAAATAGGGGTTTCTGGCCAGTTGATGGGTTTTCGTTATGAAATACTCATGTATGTGGAATTTGGATTAGATAACACGTGGAGTTTGTTCTTAATGTTCATGTAAGCTGAATTTTTGGGTCAAAAATTAATGTAATAAAGAGTAGAATAATTATAGGGATGACTCCGGGTATGTCTAGGGAACATGGCCATGTAGTGTATAAGGATAATACTCATGTAAGGTACATGAAAAGTAGAGTTGTACAATGCTTATCAAACCACATGTGTGGGTACATGTATAGTGTCCTAGATGGGGAACCCATGTAGGTTAAACTCCATGTAAAATAAGTAAAAAAGCATATATATTGATGTGTTACATGCCGAGTGGGGGATAGGATACACTGGTAGGTACACATGTGAGTGTACATTCCATATCCCGGGCATAAATGCCATGTAATTTGAAAAAATACATCTTCAGTGGCCATAAAAACATGTCCAGATAGAATCTTTTGCGTTACACATCATGTACCCCTAAGTAGATACAAGATACATTTCCAATATTGGCACGTTTTTCCAGTTTTTTTCCTATTATCATAATTGGGCTTGCGATTACACCATTTTGAGCATTTCTTCTTAATAATCCTGATGGTGGAATACTGTTTGGTTTTGGAGGCCATATGAATAGTGTTTCATATTGGAAGACCATCTTTTTGTGTATTTTATTCATGTTTGGTTTTTGAATCCTCCTGGGGGTTGGGTTATGTACTATGAGGCCCATGTGAGGATTGTGAGCTCAACAATTTTCCTGGAATGAGTGTTCAATGGTGATTCATTTGAGTTTATTTTGACATATTTATGAAAATAAGATCATGAGTATCCTTGAGGATATCTTTAGTTTTATCAAAGTGATGGGACGAATACCACATGGTTAGAGAGGTTTAGGTTAACACCTGGGTTTGAGGATCAAAGTTGTTGGAGCCATTAGACTGGATTGATGTCGTGTGATGGTCGTTAGAACTGAGTCTCATTGAACTATTTAGATGAGGTTGGGGGACTCCTGAGGATTTCCTAGATGGAAAAAATTTATATTTTGATTAGAGGTTTTCATATTCAATGGTTGAAATTTCCAATTTTACATGGTTCATCTTTTTCCATTCATCCCTTATAGAGGGTCCTACCATTGCGATGTCAACAATGATAGATTTGAATTCCCCTTTTGGCAAACTTGTTCTTTGGATTCAACCATTTTGGGTGCGTTGATGATCAATGATCAGTTGGAGGACCTTGAGGACTATTTGGGATGTTTGTCCACTTTGAGTATTTTATTATTTTTCATTATCTATATAAACCCCCCATAATATTTCCTACACTTATTATGTTATTTTTAAATTTATGATTTTCCATTGGTGTGGTCTGAGATCTTGGGTGCATCAAAAGAGTCCTAATTATGAAATATCATAGGGTTGTGACCCCAGGTTTCATGAGAGACATGATTTGTTTTGGCTCTAGGATGGACAGTTGAGAGCCAATGGTGGAACTTTTTGTTATGTTAAGTTATAGGGGATAATGAGAGGTACCATTCTAGTTGGACAATAGTTTATCATCATTATATGTATATTTTTATATGGTTTTATGGAGTTAATGGGATATTTGGAGGATTGACCCCTCCAATTGATTGATGTGCTCAAAATATAGGATATATTCTGTGGATGTGAAGGGATAACAAATTCTTAGGTTGGTACCCCTGGACAGTGTATTAGTGGATCCCATGGGAAAAAAGATCCCCAGGGACAGTGAATCTATCAGCCTCATATTTGTGGGATTTTCACTGGGATTGTGTATATTATTATTCCCTTATTTAGATCATAATTTATTATATAGGTCATTTATTTAATTATGGTTTCTTGGATCTGTACAGGGGATAGGTGTCTGCATTATTACTGTTCTGTTTGATTCCTAGATCTTGGTTAATGATATTAATTGTTTTGATGAAAATGGTTATGACCTTGTGTTTGACATTCATTCTTATTCATTTAGATGTTTTTGATATCTCATATAGATTTAGAGGACATTCTGGTCGTCATGTGGCTGGGTAACCCACATGTTTTAAATCCTCTTTTGTTGAACCGAACATGGGAAGATTTATCACATGTGTCAGGCTAAAACCTACAGTTGGATATTATTCAATTTTTTACTTTACTTTTTATATAGTTGATCAATTTAGGCCAAATATACTTAGCTTTCAACAAAAATTGCAATATTATGTGTCAAAGTACATGTTATGATAGTATATTAGAGGTTTTCTCCATAGAGATTGGCCTACTAATATATATTTCTCACTCCCACTATGTGAACATCGATGTGAATATAGACCTAATATATTCTTCTAAGACAGAGAATAGGTTGCGCTGTGAATAATGTTGAGTCCCATTGATGGCTGATCAAGTAGATCTCCTCATATGGAGTCTCAGGATTAGGATGGTGAGTGAAAGCATCATGGAGGATAGTTATGTGATTCATCTCAGAAATGGAAGTAGTTCGTGTGGTATCTATTTCATGTTTATTATGTGGTGCATGTGGTCATCCCTGTCGGTAACTATCTATTATATGTCTTCCATGCATGAGTCTGTATGGATATATATTGCATTTAATTTGTTATAACATATTGTCACTTCACTCTATTTATCATATGTACTCTGATGTTTACCCATGTGTATAATTTTGGTGATTTTCCACTGTTATTGTAATCTGACCAGTGGGTATATTCCACCAATTATATTTTCTAGACCCTCAACCTCTGGAATTTGGGGAGTCATGCTTGAGGTCTTAGGGAAATCTATATTAGGTGATCTGTTAGGCCAACCAGTTTTCGTTTATTAAAACATCATCTATTTATTTTCATCTAGGCCTCGTAAACAATCTGCATTTAGGTTGTCATCATTTTCTAGTTCCATTAATCATTCAAATTCTATCTCCACAATGTCATTATATTAAATTTTAATCAACAGTTATAGAGGAAAACACCCATCATGTTGTGATTAAAACCCCATTAAACTAAAACAAAATTAAATTCAAATTAAGAATCCACAGATCTAGTGAAACTACATGTAACATTAATCCCAAGTGTCTAAAACCTAGTTTCGCTCCTAATATCTTCTCACTATTCATGTCTTGGATCATTAATCTCAGGGGATCAGAGTTAAATACATTCACGAATATGAGATGACATATTTTATCCAATCATCTATTTTTTGAATATCCCAATCCCCTGGTTCTGTTAGATTAGTTTTTATTTAAATTTTATAGTGTAAAACACATTATATGATGTTTTGTAATATCTTATTTTACCAACCCATCTATTAATGACCCATATATATCTTTGTTAATTTTATAAAGTGTTCATCAATGATTAAGATATATAGAATTCCACATTACTATTTTACGAATGAAACACCGTATAAATGGTTGAAGAAACATTAAATAACATACCCTATCAATTTTTTTATCATGTGTTGTAATAAATAACTATCTAATATAAGTAGAATGTAGTAAATAAAACACCAAAATTTTTGAATTCCAAGAAATAATAAATCACAAGAATATTATTAATGATATATAAATCCATTGTGCCTATTATAATTCACAAATTCAAACAACTCCTATTTTCATACTGTCAATGATAAAAATCAGATAAATTAATAACATCAAACCCATGTGCACCACTAATGTTGGAAATCAATAAAAAAATAAAATCCTTAAGTAATAATAATAATTTGCATCACAAAAAAGTTTTATTTTACCGCATACATTGTGTTACAACACTATGGAAAAAGATAATTACCCAGAACCATCCACATATTAGTATGACGTATACCATGACCAAATAGTTGGATGAAGGAAACCTGAATTCTCTTACCCCAATTTTCCAAAACCTGACACAAATTCCACTGAATTGGGGAACCTAGCTGCTAAATGACATGGCCTTAAGAATGCATCACAATATTTCATAGGCTAACAACTGGGAGTGATGGCATGTGAGGATTCCATGGGCTCACTATGCCCACAATACTATAGTTCGCAACATATAAGTAAATAATTTAAACATCATATGACATTGAAAACTGTGAAAATAAATAGTGAGATCTAATTAACCAAATCTAATATCATGCAATATCATCATGATACTACATATATTAGAGGAGTGGTGTTATATAATATTAATTTTATTTACAAATATCCAAAATTTATAAAAATGTACAAGATCAAAAGAAATTATAACTCTAAATGTATTGAGCTCCAGACTGGCTCCCATCTTCCAATATTATTTCTAACTAAATAATCAGGCATCACAAAGTACCTCTCCTTGGACATATAACATGTGGCCATGGATAATCTACATGGGTTCCAAAACTTCCATGACATCCGGGTAATGGAGTGAGTATAACATAGAATTCCACTACAAACAGTTTCAAAATCTAATTTAGTGAATGTGTGTAATGAATAAGTGTGTGAAATAAATAAATGAATGGCTAATAACATGTTTCAGAAATAAATAAAACATGGTCGAGCCTCAAGAATCAATAGGACAACCAAGACCAACAGTACCTGCTTTGGCCTCATTGGTATCCTTGGCCTCATTGTAATAATCATTTATCAACTTGGATTCTAGGTGAATCATCCAGGAAAATATAATAGTTTTGACATAGAGGAATTCATATGGATTATATATGTATTCCCCTAGAAATCCCCACGAAAATCATATGTCTTGTCTATACTCAAGGGATATCCCTAGAAATTTAGAAGCATAACTCAATTGGAATCCACATAACACACATGAGTCATTCCATACTTAAAATAATCAATCTCCATCCAAGCATCTAATCATATGGAATTAAACTAGTGTACCCATAAAGAATCCATTGAATTATTTTATTGAATTATAAAAATATATACACGGCCTAGATCTAAGGGAAACCACCTCATAGAATTTGTGGTAATGAATATTAGTAGAATCTACTAATTCTCTTAAGGAATTCTATAGCATTGGACATTATTTAATATAAATAAATCTTCACCCCAAATATATAAATGATTACCCTAGTGGAATCCAAATATTAGAAATGGCATTCCACATGAATAGAACTCATAATGATTCTATTGAGTTTCTCCATGACTTTTGCTTCCCAACAATATCCAATGGAATCCAAGGGACTACTCAATTCATTCCAATTACCACCTTCAATTAAATTAATATCACACAATCCATTATTCTGAAATTAATATAAATTAATTTACCTATTTAAACCTAGATTAACCACTTTAGTCAATTTTAATAATTATAAATTTTAACAATACAAAACATGGTTTCCATATAATTCAATTCACAATTCCAGTTGAAAATATAAAAGCAAAAGCTCACAATTTAATTAATTTACCAATTCCATTTTGAATTTCCATGGTCAAGATAAGTACCATTTCTAATGGGTTATCCTATGAAACCAAAATACAAATTAACCAATCAATTTCAAGGGAAAACCAAAGACCACACAATGTTAATTCCCCCATTTTAACGGAAGTAGATTACCCACCACATTAATGGTTCCAAAAAAGATCTACAAAAGTGAAAAATGATTATCACGGTCCAAAGGAATTTTCATGAAAACAGTATGAAGTATTCAATTAAATTTCTATATTATGTTATTATTATGAAAAGCTATCATCAATATAACATAGAAAATCAAATAAGTTAAGATGAATTTAATGGAAATTAAATTATACCTCATACCACAACCTCAACGATAACCACTAATCTAATATGGTCATTCTGATCAATATTATATGAGATAAATCAATGAACCATAAAAGCACCCTAAAATTGGGAATAACCCTCATAAAAGACATGAGAACACTAAATTGTGAAAAAATCAAGGATATGGATGAAGACCACTCTTGGAAACATCCATCACCCTCCAAAACATTTGATGAAAATCCAAATAGACAATAACAAGGGGAGATCTTAATTAGATTGGGGGAGGTGAAGGAGGTCTCCTATGAACCATGGGTTTTTCCTAATACTGGAAAATTCATGTTATGATGAATGGGGTTTTCTGCGTGAATATAATATTTTCTACCAAAAAAATGAAACCAAGAACTCAATGGAGGGACCATGGGTCTAATAAAATATATTGTGGACCACTAGGTAACTAACACTCAATATAAGAACCGTAGGCTCCCAAGAAGGCCACTAGCAGTTTGGTGGCACTACAACAGTTTGGATTAATTCCATAAAAAACCTTTGAAATTCACTTACACCATTGAGACATCAAAAACACCCTATATCACTTAATATATTGTATACCATGACACTTTTTATTTTTTATCCTTAGAAATTCAAATTTAAATGTTCATAGTAAAACTGACCCCTCAATTAACTGAGAACTCCAAATTCTCCAAAAACGTGAACACAAATATGGATATGTTGTTTCAAACAACTTATAGATGAATTTGTAGACATATTATAAATGAAAATATGATATGATTAAGTATATACTAAGTAAAAATATACATAATTATGATATGAAATTAAATATTAGTAGATATATAGTCTTTCATATAGCCCCAACCATCATTTCGACGAATTATATAGACATACTAATCATTTAGTAGATAATTGGGTTGGGTTTGGTTTTCTTAATGTTTATGATATATTTTCAGAGTAATACACATATTATTTTTTCAATTATTGATTGTGATAACTTACAATGACATTAAATTTTGGATCATAAACACTACCACATAGGGAAATCACTATAAAATGACTTATCACATGTCTAATAACACCATTAAATCTCAAAAAATCATGTTTCATGAAATAAATGTTTCACATCAATTAAATAATATCAATTATCTAAATATAATCATCATCTATCAAATATATTGGATAGAGATTTTTTCTATGTTATATGTGTCTCACATTTTTTATTAATTATTTATCATATGGTTATACCTTGGGAAATACCTTATAAATCATACTCTATAGTACATGAAATAGACCAATATATTTACAGTCAACTCATTTCTCTACCCTCAAAATAACATCTCTCAAGGAAAATGAGAATAGTATTTTTCTACAACTTTGAATACTATAATATCATAATATACTTCTCAATTACATTTACACTATATGGGAATTCACTAGAACTTCCCATACCAAAACCATAACAACAAATGATCACATGGAAACTAAAAATTACTATAAAAATGTATGAATAATTCATTCAAGGATATTATTCTTTAAAAGTATTATGAATATAATACCCATTTCAAAAACACAAAAAACCTCAATAGTTATCGAAATTGATATAATAACCTGTAAGAAAACTAATCACATGGAGATCACAAGGCTTACCACTTTTAGTGTAACATCATATATATTCACACTCAACCTTTCTAATCCACTATATTCACTAGAAATAATTAGAAAACCTATTTAGATTTTATACTCAACTACATCTAACACACATGTACTCAATGACTCAAGGATACATTTAAAATCTTGAGGGAACACATGTGGAGTATCCAACATGATCCTTATATGTCATTATAATTTATTCACAATTATCTAAAATATAATATTTTTTTTAGTTTTTCACACAAACGTACATCCAATAGAATTTCAAAAAACATATATAATCACATATAAAATGTTGTAAAATAATACAGACTGAATATCTATTAATTTTACACAATTAAACAATGATTATACAGTCACCCATGACACCCACAAGCGTAATCTCTTTCAATTTTCTCATTCAATCAATTACTTATAATTTTAATTAATTATATATTTAAATATATAATTTTTATATGATAATAATATTCACTAAGTGGAACTACATTAAAATGTTTCCCATGTAATGAATTTTAGATAACTCATATATGTTTGTTTTTCCTCATTTTAGAAAGTGCAAAATTTTTAAATTCTTTTCAATTAATTTTTTTAAAATACTAAATAAAATATGAGAATAATTAATAGAGTTACTAACCAAAAGATAAATTTTATTGATAAATGTGTGTTAATCATATCTAATCCACCTCGATCACTTTCATACAATGTAATGTTTTATGTAGACTGATTTGACAACGTTTCGGTGAAATTTTATCCAGCATCATTGGCTAAATTATAAAAATATTTATGAGTGGTAATGAAAAGAAATTAATTTTAAAAGAGGATATTCCTTTCTCAATAATTATTAAGAATGATTCTTTAAATAATATATGAACAACTATGATGAAGGTGGATATAAAATTATGAAAGGGGGTCATCTCCCATCTGCTCAGAATACTAGAGAGATTGAACTTTTATTATAGTCTTAATTAAAAAATATGAAATTTATAAATTTTACACTTATAAAATTTTAATTTGGAACTATTATAACACAATTATCCTTATTAATCATCTTAATATATTACCATGTGCTTGGGGTATGTCCATCAACAACATAGTGGCTAATCAAATTTGGAATCCACTAGTTTCTCTATTGAGATCCTAGCGTCGCTATATTCAGTAGACGGTGTTCTCTAAATCCACATACCTTAATTAATTTATTCTAAAATATTTATAAACACCTTCACCTAATTTATATGAATAACCATTAATTTCTAAAAACCATATATTAAGAGTAATGATTCACCAAAATATCTCCCATCTTGATCTTGTCCAAAAAAATCTAATTATTTCTTAATTAACCCCCACATTATTTCAAAATATCGTATTTAAACTAATAATCAACAATGCTGGTCATTACAAAATAATGTTAAATTATTTATTTTTTTACTTAGTTATTTTATGGTATTAAAAAAATTAAAATATAAATTATATTACATTGGAAGAATGTGTTTTTTTATATTCGAAATGAATCATAATAAAAATGACATGGAATCTAGTCACACGGGTTATTTTGAAATATATATGTGTTTTTAGAAGATTTTATTTATGAATTATTGAATTTACTATGGCATTATAGGAGGATAAATGTTAATTTTTATGGTAGGGTTTATAGTGTTTTATATTGAAAGGGAGTGGTTGGGGTCTTACTAGAGTGGTACTAACAACCCTAAAAATTACTCTTCTTTTAATAATCGATATCATAAATTTGAATAAATTTTTATTATTTTGTAAAATAAAATAAATATAATGAAATTTATATTTCATAATAATTTTTAACTCCATGCATTGATATGAAGTAGTACAAAAATAAAAAGTTAAAGGGAAGACAACACATACTAGAAAAGTGAAACACATTATTTCATTATTTAAGAACATTACATTTGATCTAAAAGAAATCCAAATTTCACAATGAATATTAAAATAAGAAAAATAGAGGATAAATAAAGGGAAATATTAAAATTTATGTCTCCTCAATACCCTAAAATCATCGCACCCAGGAACATCAATATAATAGAGAATGTGAGAGTTAGTAATACAATATTCATTTTCGGAATAATATTGATCCATTATAAAATTAATTTGAATGATGATGTTTTAGAATTATTGTGTAATTAAATGGAAATATGATTATCTTCATTTATATTAATCAGTAAATATTGTCGATTAACATTATGGCCATTAGTCAATAAAACAATTGGTCACTATTACTATTGGTTTTGTACAATCACTTTGAATATCTTTGAGATTAATTAATGATATCATAAAATTTTATTATCATAACAGAATATAAACATATTATATTAACGATACATTTTATAAATATATAAGTTCCAAATTAAATCTATTTTCAAAAAACAATCTTATATAAAATTTTCAAAATTATAATTTTTATAATGGTCAGAATGTTTCTTCTACTATATATATATATATATAATTATTTTTCAATGTTATATTTCTCACACATAGATAAATATTTTATAGAAAAAATATTTTTTTTACTTATAATTACTAAATTATATTACGGTTATTTTTTTTAAATTTTCCAAGAAAGTAAATTTGTTTGGTGAAAAGGTGAAAATTACATCATTAAGGGGAGTGCGTTTTTATTATATAATTTTTATGTTAACATGAATAAATATTTTATAAACAATTTAATTGAATACAAATTTTATTTAATAATATTTGTACCTAATTTTTTAATATGATTTTTATTTATGAATTTATTCATTAAATTTATGAACCAATAATTGGAAGTTTGAAATAAAATTCCATATTTTGGATTCTATGCAATAGTTTGGTTGGTTGAATGGTGGGTTTCGGTTTTTAATTTCCTTTAATATACAAGAACACTCCATTACTCATAAATAGACTAGAGAAATTTTTATAGTTTACTTCACCCAAAAGTAGTTAGCATATATAATATAATTATCAATATTTAATCCCTTAAAAACCACACCTTCTCATGTGTAAATACCACCCATTCCCCATTCCTCAACACTTAAAATTAATAATACCTGATTTTAGGGTCATTTTACCTCACACTTATTCCCTAAAAGGTTCCCAAAAGGTCTCAAGGTTTCATCACATGTTTTTGAATCAATCATTAGGATTTGTGAATTCTCATCTTCTACCATTTTATTCAAATAGAACCTTTCTGAGTCTTTTTAATGTTGATGATTCATTATTTTCATGAAAATTTGATATTTTCATTATAGGAAAACTGTTTTTTATGAATTGGATGCCTCCACTCTCCGACATTATTCAGTTTTCATTGTTACTGTTTCGAATCATGGTGTAGCTGAAATCATTTCACTAAATTTTATCTTCTTCGTAAAATATTTTTATATTATGAATAAAAAACATCTCCCATAACCATGGAAATCCACCTAAATGAAAATAAAATATTTTTATTTTGGGATTTATGTTTATTAAATCACCATTCCATTTCGGTGTATTTAAAATAATGTAACATTCAGGTCCTTAAGAACCTAAGAACTAGTTGATTTTAAATGATTCCTTAGTAAATATCCATGGTGATTTTGATTTATGACCCCCTGGTGATAAATCTTGGAGATATGATTTCAAATGTATCATTTTTTTATTGTAGCCACATTTCCATGTTAGGATTAATTTTATTTATATTAGGATATAATCAATATTCTTATGGTTATTCATTATTGATATACCTCATGATCACATACTAATAATCTCCATTGTTTATTCCATTGTTCAGCTTTATTCTCACCTATTTCATTGAAGTATGACCCTAGGATTTGATATAATGTTAATGTAACTTAGGATAAACCTATGAAAAATTATTTTTAGTGTATTAGAAAACTTTTTATGTTTTTTATATTTTATTTTTCTATTTCATAGTCACTAAACATAAAAATATCCTATGTGTTTTTAAATGTTGTACATAGTAATGAATGTTTTATGAAATAAAATGGACAGTTTACATAGTTGGTAAAAAAATATGGTATAGTTATCTGCGTATGTTAGGATTATTTGGTTACTCAAATGATTCGGAAAACCATTATAAAGGGTAAATAGATAATTTAAACCATTTATTATGAATAGAGTTTATAATCCAAGAATCATGATATTAGAGAATTTTAGGATTCATTTTTTCTATTAGAATTGTTATTATAAGATTAAAAATGGTATCAAATATATCACATAGGTTTTCTCCATCTAAAAAAATGGTATGAAACTGGACTTGTGAAAAAATGGACTAAATGTAAAATATGATAAATACCTTCCTAATATGGGGGAATATTGTTTTGAAAACATCATAATTATAATAAAATGTTAACTCAATTCATGAAAAAAAACTCTTCCAATGTGGAAAATTCTACTTCACTAGGGAAGGAATAACTAGTAGTTGACTTCTTCATACCTCTACGACCACTTTTTTTAGAACCTATGATCCACTACTTATGGAACAATAGATCAATAATATAGATATAATATTTTTACTACTCTATTATTCTAAACAATATAATGTTTCATTGGTAGTATATCTTTTATAGGGAAAATCTTATCCATGTTGGACCCTAATAAATTACATTATTCCAAGGGTTTAGGGGGATTACATTGGAAGGGAAGAATTCATTTTTTTTCATCATGTATTATTTCATACCTTAGAAACAAAAATATATAATAAATTGAATAAGTTAGAACAAATTTACAATTAATTAGGTGATAATTATGAGGTGAACATTACCATTGATCATCATTAAACTCCACGCTTTGTAATTGATTTGCAAGGTATGATGGATTGATTCTTTTGAGAACTGAAGTCCCATATATATAATGACTTAGAAATTTTATACTATAGGTTTTATGAAGACATATTACAATTTCATATCTAATTTGAAAAGGATTTCATATTTTCCTTGAGGAATCATTGATAGAATTGACAAGAAGATAAATGTGGAACAAAAATTATAGAATACTCCAAATGAGAAGAAATTAAAACATCTGATGCTCAAAAAATGAAGAAAGTATCATTTGGGTAATTGTATTAAAGGATATTAAATGTTTTACAAGAGTGGAATATATGGAAGTATAACATGAAACTATCATAGAGATGTAAATTCTCATTATCTAAATACTGATGAAATATGTAAGATGGTGTACTCACAATTTACTCTGAAATTATTCAAGTGTGGGAACTTGGATAATTCTCTATCCAATATCCAAATCAAAATATAATAAATGGAAACTACCATCAACTATGGAATAGTCAAAGGGATCATGTTCATTATTTTTTATTTATTAATGATGAATTCCTGCTTAAAATTATGTTGTTGATGTTACACTCATCATACACTCAAATCTAGCAAGTACATTTTATGATTTTGGATATATACATTCATTAATTTCATTCATGTTTAAAAACAATATCTTATTAAACCTTAAACATCAAGTGTTTGATTTTATTAGTAAGATTCCTAGAGGAATAACTCAGAAATCAAATATATATATATATGGATTACCTTTATAACATTGTTGAGTACACAATATATGTCACGACTCGTCCCAGTGGGGCCTGAGCTGCAACTCCCCAAGCCCGCCTCCAATAGGCCAGGGGCTGGTGACTAGCACCGAGTATGCATGCTACTAACATGAGAGGCATTGCCTATAAAACTGTACCCACACACACACATCTCCAAGCCCACAAAGCTGAAAAAGTAATAACTACTAAAAGTAAAAGATGCATGCATACACTAAAACCCAACCAATAGAGTTCGACAGGAATGTAAAGTACAAGAAATAAAATCCTGGGCCGAATGTACAAGCCCGCCAAAAGAGAGTCCGTAACAAAGTCCAACCTGTAATGAAAGCTGCAGGGAATACAGTCTATAGCCATAGGAACACACCTCGGCCTGTCTGATCTCACTGAGTACCGTCCGGTCCTGGTCTACCTAAAATCATATCCAAGGCTCGCTCGTCTGCCCAAGACACGACACGTGTAGGAAAAGCCCGTGCAAGGGTGTGTATAAAAATACCCAGTAGGACACCCCGAAACAAAAAAGTAATAACAAAGTAAATACTGAAAAATAAAGGTACAGTCATCTCTACATAGTATATGTCTACCGAACATTTAAAAAGAACATCCAGATATACTCATGCATGATCGACTATCCCGAATACCACCACTAGGATCCAACTCAAAGATTCCACTAAGCGTGCAACTGGGAGAACACACTCCTAGTTATGAAGAGAGAGATACGAAGTACTCATTCCTAGAGGACACCCTCAACATGTACCTTGAGAATATGATGCTCAGATATGGATCACAACCATGTCATGAGGTGATTCCAACAACATAGTCTGAGCTAATCCGCTAAGCAGAGGATCGACGCCCGGGTAAAGTTGGTCACGTCGAAACCAAGAACTCTACCTAGGGTTCCTGGAATGAATAGAGGATCTGGCTCTATGTCTCAGAGGTGTATTCCAACAACTCTATTCAGGAAGTAATACTGAAGGGATCATACTCCTGTATAAAGGAAATGATACTAAAACCTTCAGGGAAAGGACCAAGGGTACAAACCCTAAGAAAAATATTCTAAGTCATAAAATACAAGTCGCTCAAGCCATGTAAGATTGGATACACGGCGGGTAGTATGGTTACATGCCGTGTTCCTTGACCCCGGGTACATCCCATGTAACAGCCCGTGTCATCTATCCAGTCTATGTAAAACAAGACTACACAACATGTAGAAGGATCACACATCGTGTTCCTTGACTCTAGGTATTGCCCGTTTAAACGGCCCATTTCATTCGGCTTGTCAGATAAAAAGTAACTACACGGTGTGTAGAAGAACTTCACGCCATGTCTGAGCACATGGGGCTCGCTCCGTGTACGCTGGCTATGTGCCCGTACACGGCCTCTGTCAGTGTCTATGTCGCCTGCCCGTGTACCAGTACAGGGGGTATCCCGTGTATCTGGCCGGGTCTAGACGAGGAGGGGTGTACACGCCATGTCCTTGGCCGTGTACCCAACCCATGTCCGTGTACTGCCAGAGTACACGCCGGGTGGTCCGCCGACGAACACATGTCACGTAGCCCATACTACATGATGTGTAGTCGAGAAATTTCCAGAATGCCATCTTTTTCCTTGCGCTTCAGCCGATCTTCCGGATCAGTGATCTCTATTCCATTCATCTTGTTATTCCATGGGTTGGTTCGTTTCATCATTCAAACACCGTAACAGGTGCTTTCGGTCCACAAAACTGATCATAAACCTCAAACAATCTATCCGAAGAAGAACATCCAAAAACTCATAACTCTCGATCCACTCCAAATATTCCTCCGAAACCATCGTTGCACCTCCGTGACATTGTTCGAGGGTTGGATCTACAATTTGGGATCATTGCGTCGCAGAACGGATGTACAACGATCTGTTGTTCATCCCCTCACGAAGAACACGAATAATGCGAAGAAGAGAAAATGGAGAAATCCAATGAAACAAATTTGAGTAACTAACCTCCATCATCATTTGTCACGATATTGATCCGCTCCTATTAATAGGATTAAACGGAGAAGAAAAATCAACAACAATAGATCAACATGGATTCAATCTTCCAAAATCCCTGCGAAAGCCCATCCCGCCAGAACAATCGATCTGTGGACTAATCTATTCATGGATTATCCTGCATTCTTCATAGAAATAAATAACAGGGAAGAAATCACAAACAAACATCCTACCTGGATCCGCGGCATTCATTGGTGTTTATCTGGTCGCTG
Organism: Viscum album; assembly: GCA_963277665.1. Lineage (NCBI taxonomy): Eukaryota > Viridiplantae > Streptophyta > Magnoliopsida > Santalales > Viscaceae > Viscum > Viscum album. The sequence continues at coordinate 807,041,602 of OY728141.1, read as the reverse complement.
TGTCGTCTTCGCTAACAAAAATCATCTTGAACGTCGTCACCGCATTGGGAGGTTTTCTCCAGAGCCTCCAGAGCCACAAAAGGTTTCAAGGTTATGAGGTTTGTTACCCTAGACCCCTAATCCAGCCTTTACTTAAAAATGATAAAATATAACAGCTTCAATATATTTAAAAATATCTTGTTGTAGAATAAAATATTTGTACAAAATATTTTATTACTGTTACGCCCAAAAAATAGATTTCATCTCCGGCCTGCATCGGCCGATGTTAGGCCTTTCCTAAGGTAAAATCAATGTTCTGAACACAACGAGGCCCTAATATTTCTAATCCAAGCACCCCTTCAGATGTTATTCAACTTTTTCATGAAAAACCGCACGCACGAATAATTTAATTATTAAATTAAATTCAAACATTTGTTCTGGGCTCACCGAGGCTCGTAACTGCACATCATCTCATAGCATGGTCATGAATTAATTCCAACATAATATTTAAAATAATACATGGAAAAATCTGGTACATTACATCACACCCACCATAGGGATTTTACATCCCCGAAAAGGCAAAACAAAGGCTACTCTAAAAGATGTGGGTACTACACACAAATCTGAGCCACCCACTCCGACGTGCTCTCCTGGAGATTCCTCGTGCTACCATTGGACACGCACCAATGTAATAGCTCACCCACGAAGGATCTTCTTCTTCTAATCCTCGATCTCTACTGCGTACTCTGCAAAGGTCACTCCATCATCGATGTCTAGCTCGCCCTAGTCGATGACGTGCGATGGATCATGCAGGTACCTCCGTAGCTGCGACACATGGAAGACGTTGTGTTCCCGGTCCATCTATGGATGTAGATCCAAGTGATATAACATCTCGCCAACTCTACTCAGAATCTGAAAACGGCCAACGAACCTTGGAGATAGCTTGCTGCCTCGGCCAAATCACCGCAATCCCCATCGAGGTGAGACCCATATGAACACTTGGTCTCCATCATCGAACTACAAGGGCCTTCGCCTCCTATCGGAATAAGACTTTTGCTCACTCTGTGCAGTCTTCATCTGCTCCTGGATGACCTACACCTTCTCGGTAGTAGCTATCACTGTCTCTGGGCCCATGAGTGTTGAATCTCCTGGGTCAGTCCATTGAAGTGGTGACCTGCAAGGTCGCCCGTATAGAGCCTCGAATGGTTCCATACCAATAGTGGAATGATAACTGTTGTTGTAAGAAAATTATACCCGTGGCAGGTTATCCTCCCAGCTATGACCGAAGTCAAGCATGAAAGCTCGAAGCATATCCTACAGGACCTGAATGGTCTGCTCTTTCCGACCATCAGTCTGGGGATGAAACGCTGTGCTCAAGCATAACTGAGTCCCAAAATCTTCCTAAAATCCCTTCCATAACCAGGATGTAAAACAAGAATCATGATCTAAGATTATCATGGATGGAACTCCATGAAGTCGAACTATCTCTTTCACATAGAGGCGTCCCAATCTCTCTACTGAACTATTATCTCGTATGGCTAGGAAGTGGGCCGACTAGGTGAGCCGATCAAAGATCACCCAGATGGCATTGTGTCCCTTGGATGTACGTGGTAAACCCATCACAAATTCCATGGATATCCCGTCCCACTTCCACTCTGGCACCTCAAGGGGAGGAGTTAAACCTGCTAGAACCTGGTGCTCAACCTTTACTTGAAGGCAAGTAAGGCACCAAGAAACAAACTCTGCCACACTCTTCATCATTCATGGCCACCAGAACTAATGTTAGAGGTCCTGATACATCTTTTCCAAGCCTAAATGTACCTCCAAAAGAGATTTATGGAACTTCCTCAGAACCTCCTCTCGTAATGTCACATGTACTACCGTACGCCCTCTGAAATGAACAACGTGCTCCCCACCTTCTGAATATCCATCAGCCGCAACACATGTGGACATCTAAAAACGTAGAGCCTCATAGCTAGCATCCTCACACTGTGCTTCCCTGACATGTTGTAAGAGTATAGGGGAAACAACCATCGACTGAAGGTAAGATCCATCATCTCCATCCACGAAGGATAACTGTAAGGAGGCCAACTGCCTCGTCGCCTCATCCAGCAACTGTTAACTGGATTTCCTGCTGAGAGCATCTTCCACAAAGTTCCCCTTCCCAGGTGTGTAAATGATCTCAAAGTCATAATACTGGAGGAACTCAAGCCATCACCTCTATCTCAAATTCATATCCTTCGGAAAAATGATATATCTTAGACTCTTGTGATCAGAGTAGATGGTAAACCGCTTGCCTATCAGGTAGTGCCTCCACATCATCAACACGAAGACTACCGCTGCCAAATCAAGATCATGAGTCGTGTAGTTCTTCACATGTGGCCTCAGCTCACATGAGCCATAGGAAATCACTTCTTGCCTCTCCATCAGGACACAACCAAGCCCGGTTCTTGATGCATCGCAGAACACCATGTACTCGACACCCTCCTCCGGTAATCTCAAGACCGAGGTTCTCGTTAGACTTTGTCTCAGCTGCTAGAAAGCTTGCTGGCATCTCTCGGTCCACACAAAAGGCTGCCCCTTTCGGGTCAAAGCTGTCATGGGTGTTGAAATCCTAGAGAAAATCAAGAATGAATCTCCGATAGTAGCCTACCAACCCAAGGAAACTCCGCACCTCCATCACGTTCCGGGGTGGCTCCCATGCTAGTACTGCCTCCACCTTGGCTGGGTCCACTGCTACACCATCTTCTAAGATAACATGTCCCAGAAAGTGGACCTCCTATATCCAGAACTGATGCTTCGAGAGTTTCCCATAAAACTGGTTCTCTCGAAGTGTGTCCAGAACCATCCTTAGGTGTGTCGCGTGCTCCCCCTAGGACGCAGGGTACACAAGGATATCATCGATGAAGACCACTATGAACCGTTCTAGATAGGGATGAATGATACGGTTCATGAGTCCCATGAACACTTCCGGGGTGTTCGTCATGCCGAAGGGCATCACCAAGTACTCATAGTGACTGTAGCATCATCGGAACATCATCTTTCAAATATCCTCATCCCTTACTCGTAACTGGTGATAACCTGATCATAGATCAATCTTAGAGAACCATCTTACCCCCCTCAACTGGTCGAATATGTCATCGATCCTCAGTAGTGGATACCAGTTCTTCACGGTCACCTGATTCAAGTGCTGGTAATCCACCTATAGCCTCAAGCACCTGTCTTCCTTCCTTGCAAACAGCACTGGGTCTGCCCAGGGTGAAACAATGGGTCTCACAAAGCCCTTATTTTTCAAGTCTTCCAACTTCAACCCCAGCTCACAAAGCTCTGCAGGAGTCATCCGATATGCTGATGCTGATATTCGTGTCGTCCCGTGTTGCAACTCAATGCAGAAATCTATCTCTCGATGGGGAGTTAGTCTGGGGACATCCTCCGAAAAGGAGTCCTCATACACAGTCACTACTACTGTAAATAAGAAACTTGTAATGTTTGTTGCACCAAGGGCTAGGCTGGCCAACTGATGTGAAATCAGTCGAACCTTCCTATGCACGAGTCCCTCATGTGCTGCCTTGGTCTCTCTTTCACCGATAAAAGAGAACCTCATTCCATCACTATGGAAACCCCGAACCCTTCGCCTAAAATAGTCGATCTCGGCAAGAACTGTGGATAGACAATCCATACAAAGAATGACATCATAAGGCCTCGACACTATAACCAAGTGGTTCCAACCGAAACTCTCGCCTCCAAGGGTCAGGTCACACTGTCTACAGTGGTGTGTGATCTCTGAATCTTCTCCAGTCTGTGTTTCTTAGCGTAAGGGTCGTGTCAACAACTCAACTGGAATCTCAAGGTCTCGAACAAGATGAGAAGCTAGAAAGGAATGACTAGAAATTGTTTCTATCAGTATGGAAGACAAATTAGAAAAGACACATATTGGGCCTCTAATCATTCTGAGAGTACCTGGGTCAAAAGCCTATGCGGCCTACAGCTTTCCCTGTCTCTGTCCACCACCTCCCTGAGACTGGGGCGGACCTCCTGGGGGTAGTGATGGTAAATGGTCAAAACTCCGACCACCTATAGCTAATCCTCGCTCCCCTACCACATCCGCTACCCCACAGATATATCTTCTCCACACGTTGTCTCTGCCTCGGTGGTCCATTCACTTCTCCTGTGTCAGTAGTATGGTGGGTCATACAATATCAAGCGAGATGTCCCTAGCCATCACATGAGTAGCATCGCCTCTCTCGAGGCTGAATGGATGTGCCCTGCGAACCCTGTACGGCAGATCCCCTGTCCTGGGATCTCCTTTGAAAACGTCTCCCACTCCTGGGTCCCTGACGTCGGCTCCCTGCTGCCGAGGTCTATCCTCCTGCTCGCCCACTACTGAAAACTACCGGATATCTCTGCTCTTCCAAGAAGTTCTCGACCACTACATCCCGCTCGATCACCCCATCATAAGTAGTAATACTCATAGAGATGACGCTATCTTGGATATCTCTGTGAAAGCCCCGCTCAATAGTCTGAGCTCTGAAGTACTGATCTCTGACCATATCCATCGAGTACCGCGTGAGGTCGGTAAACCTCGATGAATAGTCAGCCACCATCATGGTTTCTTGCTGGAGCTGAAAAAGATCTTGTATATGTAATGATCTCAGGGTAACCGGTGAAAAATCCTTTCTGAAGAGATGCTCAAACTTTGGCCATGCAGGAGTCGCTTCGTCGTGAGTCTGGATAACCAAACTCCACCATTGTCCTGCCGAGCCCCGCAGAAGGATCGCTGCTAGGATCACCATCTGGTATGCTGGTGTCCTGAACAAATAGAAGACTCTTTCCACTACCTCAAGACAGTCCTCTACTACCTGAGGGCCAGGCTCACCTAAAAACCTAAGGGGAATCTGTCTCTGAAACTCATGGAGTGCGCTCACCCTGCAGTCCTCGTCCATAGGTACAACAGGCACTAAACACTACTCCACAGGTGGTGAGATAACTGGCACACCACATGATGGTAAAACAGGGGGATATGATCCCTGTATCAAAGCTTCATCACCAGGGGGTCATGCTCGTGATCGAGCTGCTGGATCTTAGTGGGTACGCGTCGTGGAGACATCCTGTAAAGAAACAAGATGTATCTCAGTCAGTGAGTATATCTGAAGAGGTGACTCAAGAAGGAAATGGAAACCACAACCCATTACTATATGATGCATGTACCGTTATTTTTCCCCTGAAACTAGTGTTCTCATGTTCCAAGTCGAAAAGAAAGTTATCATATTTCTGGTGTATGGATACGTCGGCCGACCGCACCAACACTGGGGTCCCTGGCCTAAAATCCGAACTCTAAACACATAACACTGTAGCCCCAAACCTACTCACAGACTCTCGGTCCTAAGGTAGAACCGACCACCTCTAATACCACTCTGTCACAACCCGTCCTAGTGTGGCCCGAGCCACAACTCCCCAAGCCCGCCACTAATAGGCCAGGGGCTGGTGAGTAGCACCGCGTAGGCATGCTACTAGCAAGGAAGGAATTGCCTATAAACCTGTAGACACGCACGCACATCTCCATGCACACATAGGTAAAAAGTAAAAACTACTAAAAGGAAAAGATCCCTGAATACAATAAAACCCAACCAACAGAGTAAGATAAGAATTTAATGTACAAGAATGTATAAACCTCGGCCAAAAGTAAATTCCCACTAAAAGAGAGTCCGTAACAAAGTCCAACCTGTAAAGAAAGGTGCTGGGACTGCAGTCTGTAGCCGTAGGAACCCACCATGGACTGTCTAATCTCACTGAGTACTGTCCGGTCTAGGTCCGCCTAGAATCCTATCAAAGGCTCGCTCGTCTGCACAAGACACGACACATGCAGATAAAGCCCGTGCATGGGTGAGTATAACAATACCCAGTAGGACATCCCGAAACCACAAAGGAATACAACAATGAAAATACTGCAAAAAAGGTACAATCATCTCTACACAGTATATGTCTACCGAACATATAACAAGAAAATCCAGATATACTCATGCACGATCGACTATCGCGAATACCACCACTAGGATCTAGCTCGAAGATTCCACTAAGCATGAAACCGGGAGAACACACTCATAGGTCTGAAGAGAGAGATACGAAGTAATAATTCCGGGAGGACACACTACTCAAGTACCTTGAGAACATGATGCTCAGATGAGGATCACAACCAAGTCATGGGGTTATTTTGACAACTCAGTCTGAGCTAATCCGCTATGCAGTGGATCGGCGCCTGGGTAAAGTTGGTCATGTCGATACCAAGAACTCTACCTAGGGTTCCAGGAATGAATAGAGGATCTGGATATAAGTATCATAGAGGGGATTCCAACATCTCTATTCAGGAAGTCCTGTTGAAGGGATCATACTCCTGTATAAAGGAAATGATACCAGAACCTTCTGGGAAATGGCCAAGGGTACGAACCCTAAAAAAACTAGTCCAAGTCACTGAAGACAAGTTTCTCAAGCCTTGTATGATTGGTTACACGGCGTGTAGTATGGTTACACACTGTGTTCCTTGACCTTGGGTACTGCCTGTGTAATGGCCCATGTCATTTGTCCAGTCCTTGTAAAACAAGACTACACGACGTGTAGAAGGATCACACGCCGTGTTCCTTAACTCTGGGTATTGCCCATGTAAACGGCCCGTGTCATTTGGATTGTCGAATAGAAAGAAACCATACGGCGTGTAAAAGAATCACACGCTGTGTCCGAGCACCTGGGGCTCACTCTGTCTACGTAGGCCATGTGCCCATACACGGCCTCTGTCCGTGTCTGTGTTGCATGCCCGTGTACTAGTACACGGGGTATCTCGTGTAACTAGCCGGGTCTGGCTGGGGAGTGGTATAAAGGCCATGTCCTTGGCCGTGTACCCAAACTATGTCTGTGTACTCCTAGAGTACATGCCGTGTGGTCTGCCGATGAGCACACGCCGTGTAGCCCATACTACACGCTGTGTAGTCGGGAAATTTCCAAAATGCCGTCTTCTTCCTCGCGCTTCAGCCGATCTTCCGGATTCCTGATCTCTCGTCTGTTCATCCCGATACTCTAGGGGATGGTTTGATTCATCATAAGAACACTGTAATGAGTGTTTTCAGTCTTTAAAACATATCATAAACCTCAAACGATCCATCTGAAGAAAAACGTCTAAAAACTCATAACTATCGATCCACTCCGAATCATCCTCTGAAACTGTCGTCGCACCTCTGTGACATCGATCCAGGGTTGGATCTACAATTTGGGATCATTGTGTCGCATAATGGATAGGCAACAATCCGTTGTTCATCGCCTCGTGAAGAACATGAATAATGTAAAGAACAGAAATTGGAGAAATCCAATGAAAAAAATTTGAGGAACGAACCTCTGCCGCCTTTCCTCATGGCCTTGATCCACTCCCATTAATAGGATTTAACAGAGTAGAAAAATCAACAACAATAGATCAACATGGATTCAATCTCCCAAAATCCCCCCAAAAGCCCATCCCATAAGAACGATCGATCCACAGACTAATCTGCTCGTGGATTAGCCCGAGTTTGTCATAGAAATCATGAACAGGGAAGAAATCACAAATAAATATCCTACTTGGATTCGCGGCGTTCATTGGCGATGATCTGGTCGCCACGTCGTCGTCACCGGTGAAAATCGTCAAGAACGCCGACGCCACGTTTGGAGGTTTTCTCCAGTGCCTCCAGAGCTGCCAAAGGTTTCAGGGTTATGAGGTTTGTATCCTTGGACACCTGCGCCAGCATTAAATTAAAAAGGATAAAAGATAATAGCTACTATATATTTAAAAAGATCTCACTGCAGAATAAAATATTAGTACAAAATATTTTATTACTATTACGCTCAAAAACTAGATTGCACCACCGACCTACACTGGCCTATGTTAGGCCTCGCCTAAGGTAAAATCACTGTTCCGAACACAATGGTGCCCTCCAATTTCTGATCTGATTACCTGTTCATATCTTATTCCACTTTTTTATGAAAAACTGCACGCATGCATAATTTTATTATTAAATTAAATTCAAACATTTTTTCTGGGCTCACCGGGCCTTGGAACTACGGGACGTCTCAGAGCCTGGTCTCGAATTAATTCCCATATAATATATAAAATAATACATAGAAAAATATAGGACATTACATCATATTCAATATTGGTTATCATTACAATAGTGGAATTTGTCACACTAAATGGGATGGATTGGTTGTCAAATTATAATTCCAAGATTAACAATAGAAGCAAGTATATTTATGCAGTATTTATGGATAAACCAATGGTCATATTTAGAGGAATGATTTTTTATTTTTATCCTTTCCAAGAACCACCTCTTATTTACTAATTTATGAAAATTATTGGTGAAGAATAACAAAGGCAATGTCTAAAGATTGGGGATGTTCCCATTTTTTAGGGAAACATTGATCTATTTCATGAAGAGTTTCTAGAATATCCCATTGAAAAAGTGGCATATTTATCAGTGGAAATATTTAATTTACCTCAGCAAATATAAAAAACCACATAAAGAATGGAATACATGGAGTTGGAGGAATTAAAGAAGAAACTCGAAGATTTATTATGGAATGTTTTTAATCGACATTATGTGTCTCTTAAGGTTTTTCATGTATTATTTATAATGAATATTTATGGATCAATGAGGCTCTACATTTATTAAATAGAATATAATGGGATTATAGTGATGAAAAAATATCCTCTTCCTAGGATTGATGATTTTTTCAACCTGATTTATAGTGTTTAATTATTTTTCACAATTGATATTGAATCATGGTATCAACAATTGAGGGTAAAGAAATAATATATATCAAATTATGACCTCTTAACTAGATATGGGCGTTAATATTTTATTTATATCCCCTTATTCATGACTAATTGTCCTTATATATATATATGTATTTTATTCAAAGGTTATTTAATGAATACAATGATAATTACAAATATGTATTTTTAATGATACTGTAATATATTATCATAGTCATGAGGAGTGTGAAAATCAACAAAGGTAAATATTACTAACTATATTTGAAGTTATTTTTTTTGTTAAATGTATAAAAATATAATACTTGTTAAAATAAATCACATTCATGGGACACATCATGTCCATTGGAGGGATCTCATTGCATATAGAAAAGTAAATGGTCATGGATGAGGGTCTGTAACCTACAACTATAACTAATATTCCTAGTTTCTCAGTTTAGTGGGATACTATAAAAATTTGGCGAAAAAATTTATTGGATTTCCATTTTTCTAAAAAAATTAAAATCAAAGAGGGTTAAGAAAATATGTAAAATGGAATGTGAAGAGAGTTTTCAGGAACATTATATGAGGTTGGTTAGTGAACCTATGATAACTTTACCAATGAATGGGGAATGATTTTTCATATTTTGTGATGAATTCTTAAAATGGAATAGTAGTGTACTTATGTAAAATAACAAGTTGATCCCTAATACATTTCAATCGTTAAATCATTTCGTTCAAAATTTTATTACACATGATCTTGAGTTAGAAGCAGTTATATTTTCATTAAACATATGGAAACACTATATTTATGGGGGAATATGATATATACACAAACAACTAAATTTTGATGTAAATATTCAAACAGAATGAGATCAACATACATTAGTGAAGTTGGTTTATTATAATAATGGTCTCAGATTTCTCTATTCACTGCCATCTTGGAATGTAGAATAAGGTAGATGATGTTATTAGTAGAAAATAAACATCTACTCTACCCTTGATGGGAATTGAAAAAGACCATATCATCTTGGATAATAAAATGATGGATATGGAAATCATCACAGTAGATAATACATCCTCTACAGACCAAATTATTAACCAACCATCGATAAAATAGTTGATTAAGGAGGAAAAAAGGGTCGATTTAGAATATAAATATGAGGAAGTTGTAAAGGAGTGGAAGATTCATGATTTTCACATCTCTGAATATGATGTCTTGTAGTTTGGATCTAGGAATTGTGTGCCTTCATCACTTGATATAAATCAATATAAATTGGAGAATGAACATATCTAACCATTCTCCATCTATCCATGAACTACCAAGATGTAGTATGATCATCAGGTGATGTTATGGTGAGAGAACATGAAGAGGGAGATCACTGAGTATACCTCAATGTGTTTGGTATGCCAAAATGTTAATGTAGGGAGAAATAATTACAAGGGTATGATGCAACTAAATACCAATCCCACATGGAAATGGGAGAAAATAAACAAAGAATTAATCACTGGTCACCTAAATACATCCAAATAAATTATTTTGATATGTGTTGTTGTGGATAGACTCACCATGACTACCCACATCATCACTAGTCTGTAATATTTCAACCTTCACTAAAATTACATGATTTAAATATAGGAAGTGGTGAGGATGTATGGGGTACAACATTCAATTTTTTCTAAAAAAGATCTATGTTTAGTATGTAAATTTTAGAGAATTATTCAACATTCCATGAATACTAAATTGAATTTTAGTATGACCTATAACCCCCAAATAGATGGGAAATCTGAAATGACCATTTAGTAACATGAAGAAATTTTAAGAGCCTACTCAATGGAATATAAAGGTGGGTAGGATCAACAACTCTCATTGTCCGCATTATCATAACACAACAACATCCACTATATTATTCAATTGGATCCATAATAAGGTCTGTATAGGAAGAGAAATTCAACTCCCGCTTGTTGGGATTACGTTTTTGAATTGAATCTACTTGGACCTAATCTTGTGTATGAGAAGATAGAAAATGTCCATGCAAGCCAACGACACATAGTGCAGATCAGATATGGTTTAAGAGTTATGTTTACAACCACATATGGGACTTGGAGTATGAAATTGGAGAAAACAATTTACTCCAAATATCCCCATGTATAAGAGTCATGTGGTTTAGAAAGAAAGGAAACCATTTTCCTAGGTACATTATCCCTCTTGAGATACATCATCTCTTAGAAACAGTTGCCTATTGTATATCACCTATACAAAACAAGAATATTCTTCATGATGTTTTTCATGTATCTATCCTAAGTAAGTACACACATAGTACAACATATTTACTAAATCTTGAAGTTGTATAATTAGGGAATGAACTCTCTTATATGGAATAGCTGATGAAGATCATAGAATGTATAGACAATGTTCAATGAAATAAAGATGACTCACCTTCTCTATTTTATGTGGAGGAACCACAAATATGAATAGATAATGTTGGAACTAGAGTAAATAATATAACATTAGTACCCTAATATATTTCAATCTTAGATTATGAGTTTAAATTTCAAGGAAAAATTTCTATTATTGGAGGACAATATAAAGACTCAAAAAACACTTCTTTTAATATTGGATATCATACCTCTCAATAAAATTTTATTATGTTTTATGGAATAATAACATTGAAATAGTTTTACATTTTATATAAAATTTAAACATCACGTGTTTATATAAAATAGTAAAACAAGGAATAGTAATGGGATGTAAAACACAGGAAAGAAACCATAAACACTTTTTTTCATTATTTAAGAATGTCACATATAGTCTAAAACAATACCCAATATTAAATTTAGTATTTAATTGGAAAAAATAGATGTTAAAAAAGTTTAAATATAAAAATTTCATCCACCTTGATTCCCTAAAATCATGGAAGTCATGAACATCTCTATAATAATTGTATATAAATTCTGTAAAACAACATTTATTCAAGAAACACTATTGACCATTGATAAAATATAAGTGAATTTTGAAATTGACAATTACAGTTTATTTATAGTGAAATATTATCATATTAATTTATGTTTATTTGTAAATATGGTTGATCGAAATTATGATAACTACTCAATAAAATAGTTTCTCACTATTACCTGTGGTCATGTAGATGAATTTCTGTAAAAATTAGGATTATTTAATGATATAATCAAAATTGTATTATTTGTTGATACTATTAAATTATTCTTTTAAAAATATGTTATCTTAATGTATATGTTTGAAATAAAATTTATTTAAATGATATAATATTTTAAAACACTTATTAACATGGGAATTTTTCTTACAGTTAGAATGTTTATTTATCTATAAAACTAAAAAGTGTAAATATATATGGAGTTTTATTTAAGATTTAAAATTATAAAACTTAAAGAATAATTTTAATGAAATACATTTTTGTACCTAATAATAAAAATTATCTTATGTTAAATTTTTGGTAATTTTCTAACAAAGTTGATTTTATGGAAAAATAATGAAAAAAATTAATTACAAGACTAAGATTTTATGACATCATTATTATTTTAGATAAACAAGAAAAATTATGAAACATTTGAATGAATAGAAATTTCATTTAATAATTTGATAAAAATGAAATTATAAATATTCATTTTAATTTGTATTTTTAAATTTTAGTTTTTTGAAACAAAAATTGGAATTTTTAAATGAAAATTATTATTTTGGATTATAATGATTAATTATGTTGGATGGTTTTTATGTTTAAATTTTTTAAGGAAATTAATTTCCAAACACACTCTCTAAAACATTCAGGTTCCATAAAATTTGTTTTAATTGATTTCTCCCACAGGTTGTTAGCTTATATAATAATATAATCAATATAAAATCCTTAAAAAACACTACCACTCAAGTATAAATACCTACCATTCTACATTCCACACCACTCAAAATTCACTATCCATAATTATATATTCACATTACTAAAATAATATTCCCTCCAAGGTGATATAAATTTATCAAGCTTCCATCCTCTATTTTTAGGGATCAAATCGTTGGGGTAAAGGAATCATCCTCTTCTTCCTTTCCATTAAACTACCTCCTTTTCTAAGTCTTCTTAATGTAAAAGATCAATTATTTTCATGAATATGTGACATTAAAATTACTATAAATATTTTTTTAATCAATGTGAGTCCTCTATTTTCTCTCTCTAAATATGACTCTTCCTTAATCCATCTTGTATAATATAATTCTATTGAAAAAATTCCATCAGATTTTTTCTTCCTCGTGAAATTATCTTCTATTTTGAAAACCCAAAATTAATCCTTACCCATTTAAATTCACATAGATATGAATAAAATATATTGATTTTGGGATTTGCAGTTATGAAACCCACATCCTATTTTCATTGGTTAAGAATGATGAAATGTTCAATCCCTAAAGCACTTATGTAATCGAAGATATCATGTGGTAATAATTAATTTTCCTCCTTGGGTTATTGATGATGTGATTTATTATATTATTGTGTCTCACGTAAATTGATAATTTAATGGTTTCACATGAATATTTGTCCAATTTATTGGGTAAAGAATAAATATTTAGATATGAGATTTTTTATGATACGTAAGTGGATAATATTAATAATTAAGATTTATGGAACCCCTATGATAAACCATAGTGATATGATTATAAATATATAATTTTAAGGTGATAACTAAATATCAATGTTACAATTGATGTTATTTATATTATGAAATTTTTAATGTTTATGTGATCATGCCTTATTTGTATACCACTATATCACATTCTAGGTATCACTTTATTTATTCTCTGACTGGTATTTATGCTCAACCCTTTCATTGATGTATGTACCCCAGATATGAGAAACATTATAAGTGACTTAGGTTGTTCATATAATGAAGTATTTCAATTGGAATGGAAAAAAATTTATGTTTTTCATTTATTATGTCTTTATTTCAAATACCCTAACCCTAAAAAGATACTATGAATTATAAAATGTTGTTCCATGTAATTAATGGATTGTGAAATAAAAAAATGTTTCCATTGTGGAAATGTTATCATTTACACCTAAATGAGGCCCCATTAAAAACTAGTCGATATAATATTGACATGGATTGTATAATGTACATATAAATACTGATCTGTAGGGATAACTGTATGCATAATATCAAATTACTATAGTTATGGTGCTATTAAACCTGAAGGGTATTTTTTACACCATAATTATGTTATAGTGCCATAAGGCTTGTGAACTATTAATGGGGAATATGAATGTGGGGATTATGGGATATGGGAGATACTCTTATAGAGTAAGTGAAGATACTCTAATAGAGTAAAGGGAAATGGTGGGCTTATAGATGCAAAAATATTGCTGGTATAGATGACTTCATTTTAGAAGGATCTATTTTAGAGTATTCCTCATTCCACTAGTCCTTAAATCCATGTAATTTTATGTTCATTGATCTTCAGGACCTTTGGGTAATGTAATATATGGACCCAAGAATATCATTAAAAAGAAATTATATATTTTCAATGAATACTCAATATATCTCCCAAATATAAATACCCATGAATGATAATGTTTAGTGTATATGGACACTAAAGAGATAAAAATAATATCTAAGTACAATATTCATCATGTCAATAACCTTTTATAAAATATGGTACCCTTATAAACTCTTAATATTTCATACCATTCCTCATAAAATATGAAAAAATAAAAAGATAAGAAAGGGTGAACTTGGATGAACAATAATATTTAAACATATTAGATATCATTCCATAATTGTAATTGAGCATAATATAATTATAAGGGTATCATAACATGCTCATAAAAGACAATAGTCATACCCAATCTGTCAAATATCATTCATCATAAACAATGGAATATGGATTTATTAAAAAAAAACAATTGAAATAATAGTGATGAATCTTCAGTAATAAATAATGAAACCTGAGATCATATCATAAGACTAAGAAATATGTTTTCATCATACACATAAAAAAATAAAATCATTTCCTTAATCAGGGATCAATTTTAAGGTTATCATAATGGATTAGGTTTACGTTTAATTTCATAATTTCTTTAGTCAAGGTTTACTCCCATGACCACCATAATAGAGAGAGTCCCTATCTAAACAAGGTTCACTCCACATTCGAGTCCTTATTATCTCATGGTGGATCCTTCATTACTCAATGCATTGGATGGATATATAATGTTGGTTCCAACTATCACATAATATAATATATACTTATTTGTGCCAAGATATCATAAACAAATCATCATATCATCATATCATCAAATCATACAACATGGAATTCAAATGAGTTTCAAAATAATTTATTCATTTCATCAAAGAATAAACCATGGAAACAAACAAGTTTTATAAAGATTTCATCTTCTATATCTAACCCATAATAATGAAATATATTTCATAGAATAAACCATAAATGATTATTATAGTCAATATAGTGAAATAAAAATTATAGTATTATAAGATCATATCGTTAATTATGCATAAAATTACATAAAAAATGTTTCCAAAGACGAAAAATAACTTCAATATATCATTAAAAAAATTCATTTAAAAGGTAATAAAATACCCTTTTATTTTGATATCATGTAAACAAAAGAATCCAAAAATATTTTGAAATTTTTTTATTTGAAAATTAAAATGGAAATATATAGAAAAATATTCAATGAATAGTACATTCTTTATAGTGGGAAAATATTTTCATAATTTATATGTTAAAATAGAATATTATTTTATCACTTTTGTAAAAAGTCAAAAATGACTTGTTTTGAAAACTTATAAATAAAAATTTTCATTTTAATAATTTTTTTAAAAATTTAAATTCAATAAAAATTACCATTTTAAAATATTTTATATTTATGAAAAAACATTCTTAAATCAATTTTAATGATCATGAAAATGAATGAAAAAGCTCTTCGACCAAATTGGAAATAATGTTTCCTTTTTTTGAGAAAAATTATCTCCATAATTTTATGTACAATAGCGGGAATATTCTATTAATATATAATAATTGAAAAAATAACTATATTAGAATAAAATATATGGGGCTTAATGGTTGGTTTCCATAAAATTTCACATAATGGAAAATTATAATTGATAATTTCAAAAATAAATTAGATTGCAACAAAAACCGTTATCAATTTCGTAAATTTTTAATCATAGAACATTTGAAATAAATTAATAAAGTAAAAAATTTAAATAAAATAAATATTGATATATTCATGATATAATATATTAATGGGGAATTATATACAACTCTTACATATAAATTGGATCATAAAATAAAACATTTCTAAAAGAAACAATGTTGAGTTACAAAACCCTTACCTCAAGTACCATCATACACCATGCATGTTCAAATTAAATTAATTATAATTTTAGAGTTAATATATACATATATATATATATATCGTAACCATAATTATATATAAAATATTATACATCATTCATTTATAGTTTAAATTTATCATTTTAATAATAATTCCATTATAAAAATGAATATTTTGTTGAAAAAATGTATACTTTCTATTATTGTTTAGATTCAATAGTTAAAGTATATGCACAATGGTAGTGGAATTATCATATTAAAAATTATAATCATGAAAAAAAATTCATATTTATTCATCATAAAATTTTGATAATAATTCATATAAATAGGTGGAGAAAACATAACTACATCATTTAATGGACATGGTGGTCTATGTGTACAGAAGACTGATGTTTCCTCTTTTTGAGGGATATATTGAAAGAATGGTAATAAATAATTCACATTTATTTAATAATTATTATCTCATAAAAATCATATATAATCAAAAAATATATCTTTATTAATATTAATGTAAAGAGGAAATGAAAAATGTATCACATCATTTCATAGAAGTGGTTGTCCACACAAACTCATGGGAAATGATAAAATTTTACAATATTTGGGATGGTAAGAAAATGGATGATATATTGTAATTATAGAATAATAATAACATCATAAATATCATATATAAAAATTTAATCCACAATTATAACCAACTATGGAAAATTATTATGGAAGATGAATCATATAGTTCCATGGTGGTGGTAGTCCACGAGTACACAAAATTGATACATTCATTCCAAATTTTATTTTAAGGAGGTTGAAAATGGTCATATAGTAATAATAATTAAATCCCAATATATTTATAATACCAGATTTATCATGTTATTATAGATACAATAGATTTTTATAATGTATAAAAAGAGAGATAATTTTAATGAATCGGGTTGGACCACTACCTATTCCATTCATGTCTTCCTTTTGATTACACATTAAGATCTATTTGGATTTTATTATGGGAATAAATGATGATATTGGATGAAAGGAATAAATATAAGAATGTATTAGTGGAATATTTGGAGTAAATATAGGGCTCAAAAATTGTGAATAAAGAAGTAGAGTTGGTTCCTGTTTATAAGTGGGGGAATGGCACACATAGAATTACATAAATGATTTAAATCTATTAAATATCTTTATAATTTGTGATTGTTAATAATGGTTGTAGTTGAATGAAATGATTAATAATTCAGAATAAAATCCTATAAAAAATTTATATATTTTTTCATTTTAATCTGTATCTTTTTTATTAACCCCTTCATTAACCACATGTAACTATAATCATGGTAACACATTTTTTAGATATTAACTGTGGTATATTAACATTTATTCTTTAACGTTTATTAAAAAAATTACATTGATTCTATATTATGCCATTTCTCATCACACGTGTCTTATTTCATGAATTTTGTGATATTTAAATAATTTAACAATATATTGGTTATCATAAAATATCTTTGATGTCATTTTTGGAAAAATTAGTTTAATTTCACTTAAAATATATCAAGTTATCAACTGAATTAAAATATAATCTCATTTATGAAAAATTATAACTTATAATTTCTAGTTAATTTCTTGATAAGAAAAAGTTCATCCAAAATATATTACTTTTGAAGATTTTTAAATAATTGACCATAAAATTTTCGATACCTACACATGAGATATATATTAATCAACTAAGAATTTAAGGTAATTAAATTATTAATAATAATAAAACTTAACATGATAAAAAATCATTTATATAAAAAATTACCATTTAGAACTAAACATAACATCTTTGTATCCTTTTGAAAAAATATTAGACATATTAAAATAAAGAGTGTGCATTTTGAATTTATCATTTTCATAAAATTATATAATTTTTTTAACCAAATATAAATAGAACCATGTAGCCATATTTTCAAAAATGGGATGAAAATTTCAGATCAAAACTTATAAAAAAAGTGATCTTTTTGGTTGTTTTTTTTGCCTCATCCCGTAGTGTTAACACTATTGTACTAGTTTCATCCATACTGAGGTGGAAAAATATTTACCATGGTTATAATTCATAATTCCCCATACTAAAATGGGATTAATTAAAATTTATGAATATAAAAATTCCAAATATTGAATTAGTTTTTCAAGATTCAATTTCTATTAATCTAAGAAATTATTTTTAATACAACTGTTTATGATGGAATGAATCCCATTTTTAGAAAACATGGTTTTTATTCCCAAAAAATAACATATTATAATATTATTTATTATGAGGATTCTTATTTAATTAAAAATATTATTCAGAATTAATATTTTTTCATTTTAGTTTAATATAATATTAAAATAATACTGTTATTTTTTAATTTCCTTGATTCGATGAAATAAAATGACTATTTTATGGGAATATGTATTTTTAAAAATTCAATTAAGAATAAATATTTATAGAAAAATATAAAAAATTAACTCTAATATTATATTGACATCTTAATTTATAAAAATTATATTTTTCCTCAATTAATATTCTTAAATATTTGAGAAATTAATTATAATATCCAGACACAAAATTAAATAAAACATAT
The DNA here is from genome assembly GCA_963277665.1 of Viscum album. Classification (NCBI taxonomy): domain Eukaryota; kingdom Viridiplantae; phylum Streptophyta; class Magnoliopsida; order Santalales; family Viscaceae; genus Viscum; species Viscum album. Next base: position 807,022,890 of record OY728141.1, on the reverse strand, counting down.
TTTTAATGAAATCATTTTTTTGAGAGGCATATAATGACTATATAATAATTGAGAAGTTATTTATTATTTCATAATCAATTAATTGGAGTTGAGTAAAAAATTTATGTCTATTTTTTAAAAAGTGGTAATTATAATTATTATGTGTCAATTTAATGGATAAAATATAATATTACATTTTCATTTTATTCTCCCCTATGTTTCTATATAAATCTATTAAACACTAAAAGTTTATTTTATTAGAAAAATATTATAACATATTGTGGTGTTACATGATGGTTTTAATTCTCAAACTAATTAAAAATGATATTATCTAAAATTAAAAATATCAAATCCTTCATTCAATTTTAATTGAGGATAGGGTGTGATAATTAATATTGAAGTACATTCAACCTATTAAATGATAATATGACTATAATGTGACTCTATACCATTACTCATTTTGGTTTCATATAGATAAAAATTTCATTTTTTATTTTTAAATTTTGAAATTGACAAAATAACTTGGTGAAGTAAATATATTTATTTATTTAATGTTGGAAATTTCATGATAAAAATGATGGGTCAAACATTCATAGTTATAGGTGATTAGTTGGTTAGACTCGGGTATTATTTTCTATGTCTACATGTATCAGGCCTAAAAATGGCTAGTCAATTTAGACTGACATTTAATGATTTATTAGAAAATTTATTTATTCTAGACTAAATTGTATGCACATTAGTCTGTGAACTTGATCACATTTGTAATATTGACTAAAGAATTATTTCGTTAATAGTGAAAAATATTTTAGTATTATGAAATTGGTTATATTAATAAAATGAAGTTTATTACACACACACATATATATATATATATTACATCTATAAAAATATTTCTTACAATAATACTATATTATATTTACATAACCATAAAATTTAAATGAAATGATTTTTTTACAGATAAACTGACAAATGTTGCGACTAGTTTATATAAGGCGGCAACATTTTCCTGAAAATCCATTTAAAACAATTTGTATTAAAAATAATAAATTTTCTAGTTCATTTATTCCTTTGAACAGGGTAAGGTTGGATTATGCAATGGTCATGAGTATAATAATAACTCATATTTATAATTATATAAATAATAGTAAAATTTATTTAATTTTTTAATTATTTTCTCAAATAACATAATGATATTTGGATATATGAGACTTTATTGAATTTTCTTGGGATATTTTTTTAATTCATGCTAGTGTGTCTATTATTCGAGATGGAACTTTATTATTAAAAATATTATGTGTTCAGTATATTTTTATAATGCGGAAGATATTTTTAAATTACAATTATTTTTAGGATTCGTCCCACATATTTACAAGGTTTATTCTAGTTATTGGAGGTTAATTTCATTTTGTTGTGTACTTACACTAGGAAAGCATAGAGTTTATATGAGGTTTTGATACTTTGTCATGGGATGTGTTAAGGTTCGTGTTGCATCAAATCTTCATATGACCTTCCCTCAATGTTAATGTTTTAGTGTGTATTTTCATAGAATATGTGAATATGAATATATGTATTGAATAATTAACTTCACTTCTAGATAAATTCTATGTTTTAGTTTTTAGTGTTTCTAGATAATTTCTTTAATATATAAGGTGGGTATATCATTATGGATGTTTAATTATATTTTATCATTTGGAAGTAAATATTAATTTCATTTCATAGGGAAATAGAAGTATATAAACATGATTACAAATATGGATAAAAATGTGGATATGGATATAGATATGTATCTGGATATTTAATATACTTATTGAGTCATGTGAATAGATTATAATTATAGGTAATTATCAAAAGTGATTCTCATTAAATTTCAATATTTATTCCATGGTGAATCAAACTAATAATTAATATCAAATCTAGGTAATTAATAGTGATTCATATTTGTAAATTAATAATTTTGATTAATAAGTAATAATTGATGGTTATTTCAGGTAATTGTTGATAGTTCTTAATTGTGAAATTTTATGTAATTATCAATGATGATTCTAGGTAATAATAGGTAGTTATTGGTGGTACATTTTAAAGAATCATATGATTTTTATAGTTATCAATGTTGTTAATTCATGGTAGGTGTTTCTAGAAATGATTCATGACGATTGGGAGTATATATTATAGTTTATGAATATATTGGGATTAATATTATGTGCATAATTATCTATTTATAATATTTTATTAGTGATTCACACTCATCATATTCTATGATAACACCATATGAGTGTCATCGATGGGAATGAATGACATCCACTGATATATGGGGACAACTAGAGAGCTAGATAGACTATTTTCATCTACACTTAACCCATGATCATTTTCAATATTTTCATATATAGTGTTAGATGTTGAGTGATATAGTGAGATATATAGTGGGAGTTAGAATATAGTGGGGTTATATTTTCTGAATGTTTTCATTCTTTGATCCATATACATAAACATAATATTTGTGACGGTGGATATTTCTATAAGATATGAGAAGGCATTGAGAAAAATATATGTTTTTAAAATTTTATCTCATTATCATACATATGAATATAAAATTTTTCAAATTACATAGAGTCTGATGTAGAAGTATTTGATCACTAATAACCCATATGTATGTATTTTTGGAGCTATATAGGATTATAGTTGCATTATTCATTCAAGATAAACCTATTGGATGATTATTGGATTCCTTGATATTGTTATTATCATGGATTTAAATATTGTTCGAAATAATTTTAGATGTATTTATATTTATTAGCATTAATAATATAAATAATTTTTTAGAGTATGGATTATTCAATTATAAAATTTATTGCCTCCAAATTATGAGATTTATACCTTTAGGGGTATTTTTAACCCCTTTCCTATTGGATCCAGGATTGTGCAATCATAATATATCTTATTGTTAGATATGGAGAAGTCGCAATTGGTATGGGATGTGACATTTTAGTGATTGAATAATTATAGATGGATCTACTAGTTTATATAATTGTTTTTTAATCCCATTGTGGTGTAGTGAAAATTTTAATAATTAATTTCAGAACACCAAGGTGTTTTTGAAGTGATAGGATAATATCATAGAGTATATTATAAAATTTAAGTTTAAACAAACACATTATAGATTTAATAATTTTTTCTCATTGTGAAGTAAAATTAAAGAAGTGATTTTCACAAATAAACATATGAATATCAACATGTTGTTGTTCTATATCCTTACATTAAATAAATTTTAAGAACACTCAATTTTTTTCCACAAAATACGACATTTTATTTGTTATAAATTCAAAAAATTATGGATATCTTATTTTATGATATCCTTGGAACAAAAAGATGATATATATATATATATATGTTTTCATATGTTTATATTTTATCCTTTTATAGGTTTCCATTGAAGAGTAAGATGGGGACCATGATATAAGATATCCCATACCTAAATTTGGTCAAGTATTCTAACATGGATATTTTTGTTTTAAAAAAATTATTATATTTAGTTTAGGTATTTAAATATAAAGTACATTTATTTAATCGTAAAACGAATGTTAAACACCATTAACCAACAATATCTAGAATTGTAAGATGTTATATTTCTATTTTCATTAAATAAGTATTGTATATAAAAGGGATGTAATCCCTCCTATTGTAGCCCACCAAGATTCATGTTATGTATCCAAATCCCTCTTCTCTTTATTATTCATTTATCATTATCCAAGAAGGTGATTGAACTTATTTGAAGTATGAGGATCCTTTTTGGATAAACTAGGGTGCAAGGGATGATGTAATCCTTAAAATGTAGGATACATTTGGATACTTCTACCATGATCTATAATAAGGTATTCCTAAAGAGTGAAAGATTTAATAAAGAATGAATAATGTATGCACATTGTATATTACTCATTTCACAAAATATTGATTTTATTTTAAAATGAATCTGGTATTAGGGTATTCTTCCACTACAAAATTTCATGATATAGAAATCTAATAGTGATCAGTTATGATAGCCCTAAACGAAATTTAATTGAAACTAAGTTATAGGATATGGTACAAGAAATTGGAAAATAAAATTGATTATTGAGTATTATTAATAGAGAGAATAAAATTATTTTTTATATAGTCAATATCATTAAATAACATTTTTGCCTTATAATATATCTAATCAAGAGTTCTGATATCATCATTGGAGTATAATTGGATAAATCATAGAATACGATTAACATGGGTGGTTACTCTTAAATATCAATCATAATTTTTGACATCAAAAACACTAATATGTTATAAAATGAGATAAATGTAAAATGTTACAAATATATATATATATTGATACATTTCATTAGGCATTAAGAAATATTTTTAAACTATATATTTTTGGAATTATAAAATGATATATTTTATACCTCAATTTAATATGAAATGTACATATTATTATCATATCTATTGGAAAATAAATTTGGTTTTTATTTAAATATTTATACATTTAAAAATATTTTGTGTAAAAAATGTGTATGAATTTATAATATTCTTTATTATTAAATTATATGATAAATTTATTGTTATATATTGTAACCTCATGAATCATATCCTATTTATGAAAATATTATTTATATGTTTTGTCTACCATGTTAAAAATATTATTAATGTTGTGAGTTTGATTTTTTTGTTCAAAATAGTTTATACATTTTAGGATATCCGTTTATCATTAATTTTATTCTCCCTCAATTAAAGAATCCTCAGCTAGAGGGACATTGGGTAATAATTACCACATGATGTGAGGATTATTAAATATTTTAAAAAATATTGGATTTTCTATAAATATCTTTTGGACTAATCCTATAAATGTTTTCAATATTATATAATAATAATTGTTTACATACAGTGTTCATGTACCATAATAATGATATGAGTATGAAAAAACATATATTGTAAAATATTTATTTCAAGATTTAACACATTATGAAAAAAACAATTGAATCGCAAAAGAACATGAAATTGGGTGTATTTGGGTAATTGGATTCATATCATAATATCTTGATATATGGATATAATAATATTATTGAAAAACTCCATAACATGCCCTTAAATTCCATTGATCATCTAACACAACATGAGATAACATGGGAACAATTATAATAAATGGGTGATCCATAAAGCCTAGTAAAATAATAATCAATGAATAAAATGATTAAGGCAATACATCTGATTCAAGAGGAATATATATATTATGTAATAGTGTGACAATAATAAAAATTTATAATAAAATCAAGAAATAATATAATTACATCAAGTAATCGTAGGAATCTGGAAATAACATAAACCATGACAACATAAGAATAAATTATAGAAAACCAATTATACCTCATACCATATTGTTATAAGAGTTACATAATATGATCCGTTAAGGGTGTATAATTAAAAAACATTACCCAATGCATTGGAAGGATATATAACGTTTTTTTCACCTGTCACATTCATATCATGTAAATTCATTTGGGTTCCACAATAATCAAACAATATCAATAACAAAATAATAAATTTAAATCCCATGATAATGGAGTGTGTGTTAAATACATGGATGTTACCCAATTAATGAATAATAGGTAATATATTTTAATACCCTTGAGTGTTAATTGGGATGGGTATTCACAATATTAAATTTTATCATGGGAAAACAAATAAAAATTTTGATATCAAAGGGGGTATACATAAGGTATCTTGAAGGAGTTAATGAGAGTTAAAGGTGGTTTCCTGTTAATTAGGAATCATATGGAAAATAAATTGTATGTGTAGAACCACAATACATCCTGAAAAATAGGAAATCAAATGTCTGAGTCAAAGAAATTACGTGAATTGAAAAGGGAGAGGAGAGACTCACTTACTATAGGATTATACTTCTAAAATATTTGGAGGATATTCTAAAGATACTGGGAACACCATTGAAGGGTTTTATATTAGGATAAAGATATGAAATTATTTTTTAATGTTTTTTGGGTGAAGATGAATGGGAGGTTCGGTGGGAATTTATAGAAAAAGCAAGGGTAATTTTTTTGTTAAATTGTAAACTTAGGTTTTGGATTATAAATAATAAAATTATAAAAAATACAAACCATTAATTGATTTTTCCCATGGTTTCTACCAATTATATGTGGTGTAAATAATTTACTAATCTAACAATATATCTAATAATAATACCCCTAATGATGTGGAGGTGATTCGCGATCATAAATAATTGTTCTCAAAACATTAAAATATAGTATAGGTTTCAGATGATTCAATATTGATTTTGAAACTTGATCAAATAACATAAAAACACAATATTTTAAACGATAAATATATTTTTTGGTATTTATAAACTTTTTAGCATTTATTACATTACTTTTGTATAGTTTAGATGTTATAATAAACACCCTATATTTATACATTATTAAATTTTTAACCAAAATTCGATTATCTCAATAAATTTAAAAAATTCAAAATTGGAAAATTTTTACATTTTGATTTCTTAAAAAATATTAATTTCAAAAAAATAATTTTATAAATATGATTATTTACACTTTATAAAAAATGGTATTTACTGAAAAATGCTAATTTCTAAGACACTACTAATATTATGACCTTTATAAAAATCATATTTGAAATCATGAAATTAAATTATAATTTATATTTAAATAAATATTATATAATAACTATATTTCATAAAAATATCATTCATTTAAAAATTCAATAATTTATCTTAAAGAGTTTTTTAATTAAAACAATATATTTCCTAAAAATATACTTTTGGATTATTCATATAAAAATATACTTTTTATTAAACTCATTGTGTAATCATGTGTATATTGTAATAATTAAAATCGATAAATATAACCACTATTTTCCTCAATGTAAAATGTAAAACCCATACTGTTATAATCTATATACACAACCCCTTATTACATTATCACAAACTATATGGGTATTGTGTGTGATGGGGCTTTATTATTTGGGTGTTTTGGTGTACAAAGTTTGGGTGGTGATCTAGATAAGCATTAACATATCCTCTATACTATTATACTTATTTATTTGTTGTTGAATATTGTCTTATTCTTGGTCAGAGGTAAATTCCAATGATTCCATATCCATTAGAATTATTGATAAATGGGATTTATAAGGTGGGATCCTTCTAGTTTAGGTCATTGATTTTTCTTTATATGGCAATTAGATTTTATTATAACCTTTAATAAAATATAATCGTAATGAACACAGTGGAATGCCTATATTATCAAATGTTATGATTCTGAAATTTCTTTTAATATTGTAAGAAATTATTGTTTTTATTTTTTAGTGATCCAATATAACAAAATGAAATATTGAGTACTTGTTTTCTATTAATGTATTATGTAATTAAAATTTTAATATGTTATAATGTAATTTCATTTATAAGGTTTGGTGTCATTGCATTCATTTCCCCCCCAAAACATTCTTCCTGATAATTTTCATCTCATTTACAAAAATATATGAGAGTTCTTCTAATTCCTTTCCTCTTCAAATTCTAATGTTCCCTCCCGAAACATGTGGTTTTCCATAGTACATTTACTATATGCTTTTTCTTTTTTGTTAGAACATTGTATCTATGATATATTATCATCACTGGTTTATAATCATTTGATATACCATTCTCATAATGTACAACAAATACATTTTGTACAAGTGAGGGGATGTTATTTACTTTAAAATGATACATGGAATATGTCATGTACTTGATATAGGTTATGTGGGTGGTCTAGTCAATTTTTCACAACCGTGATGTAATTAAGGATCTCAATGGGGTGGATATATCTATGTATAATCTTTCCATTTTTCAAAAACTCATGAAATTACAACATGGTGATATATAAAGAACACATTGACTCTAGCCCCAAACAATAGGTTCTGTCAATGATTATTTTCATTGATTTCCGGTTTACATTAAATGGATTTTATATGACCCTTATTTGTTTTAACCTTCCCTATAATCTCTTGGAAAAGATATGATTCTTTAAACTCCCACTCTCTAAGATCATCCCAGAATATTGGGGTCTGACACCTCTTCCCATACAATGCTTCACAAGGATCCATTTGAATTCTATAAAGGAAGATGCTGTTAGATGATAACTCCACTAGGGTATGGTGTTGATCCCAACAATCTTGTAATTCCATTTAGCATGATCTCCTGACATATTCTAGATTTAGAATGGGTCTCTTTGAATGACCTTCCATATAAGTTTAATAGGTAGTACAAAAAATCGTGTCTATATCCGATACACGCTCATTGCATCTTCAAAACATCTAGGTAGACCTTGGATCCTGATCAGATACCAGATATATTGGTTCCCTATGTATTCTTACAACTTCTCTTATTTTTATGTTAATAATATGTTCTAGATTTAAACCAACCTTTATAGAAATGAATTGTTCTCATTTGGTATATTGATAAACTACCACCAAAATAGCATTACTTCCTTCAAATTTATTTGGGTTTAAAATAATGAAACTATTTTTTTGTTTTCCAATTGCCATACATTTATGTGAAATACATTTATAATACCCTTAATAATTAGTTTTTTGGCCTTGAATTTTACGAATACCATGAATCGAGTAAAAAATTATGCATTATCTCTATACATGTAATCCCACCATATAATTTACCATGGAAATAAATACATATTTCTTTATTCCAATATTAATATAGAAGAACAATATATGTCCCAAATACTAAATTTCTCTCTTCATTTATGGTTTTGATATGAAAAGTATTCATGTTCAAAAAATTATTACTCTATCTTTAAATGTTTAATTCTAGAATATTAGCTACATTTCTATGTATCTCCTAATCATATTTCTTCCTCCTTAATCCTCTCAATAAAATATTGTTGAGTAGTTTTTATTAATTTTTGGATGATCTTCCTTTTATGATTCTCATGTCCATCCTTTTAATTAACAAGAGGATTTTATCCCTTTAAATCATCATTGTTGATTGGGTTGTGGGACCCATTACACCAAGAGAATCTTCCACTTTGATTTCTTTACCTAGATGGTAATGGATTGAACATCCATAATATTTGACCATATATAACCACCATTGTTGGTTCATATTGAGATCCTTCTGTTTGAATATATCTAATTATGGATGTTATGATATATATATATATATAACAGTTTTCTCATAGAGATACTATCACAAAATATTTATTGAAAATATCACTATAGACAATTCTAGATAATTCATTATGCAGTTCTACACATAAATCATTAATTGGTAGGAGGCATAGGCTATAAATTTTTAATTTTCCAAAATTTAAAAATGAACTCAATTTTTTTATGCATAAGTGTAGATCCAAAATAATTCACCATCTGTGGGTAATGTGAGTATAGGTAAAGTTATTAGCATCTTTTTCAACTATATAATGATATCATATCATCCATCAGTCCATACAATCATTACTCTATTCCATGACTTAATGGATAGTGGGTTTAATGATCAATAGATGTTTCTGAAGATAATAAATTATAGTACCCATATAATATATGGAAACTATATATATCCATCCCAAATATTGGTCTTGGTAATCCTTTTTTTACATTTGTTTTTTTAAATCACTCTGAATGTTTTTTCTCTATCCAAATATCGAATTTATTATACTATTTAGATAAATTTTCCTTTAATAAGGGAATCAATGCAGCATTCAAATGATAATATTGTTATTTTTTTATTTTGGTTTAGAAAATAATTTCATCTATAAATACTACAACAAATTTTTTATTGAAATTCCTAAAGTCTCTATTCATTAAGTCCATGAAAATAGTTTTTTAATTTTTGAGTCAAAAAGAATCACAATGCACTTGTAGTGTTTGTAACTTGTCTGAATAGAAATCATGTGGATATCTACCATCATTACCTTTTCATGAAAATATCCACAATAGTGATCCAACATAGAAAAGAACTAGGCTCCTTGTATCACATCAATCATTTCATCATTCTGTGGTAGATGATACTTGTTCTTTATCGTCATTTTGTTGAGATAATAATAATCAATGTAATGGAGGATTCAACTATCCTTCTTCATTATGGAAAGAACCACACACACCATGGTGAAGAACATGGGAGAATAAACCTTTTATAAATATTATTATAAAGTTTCTTATTTATCTCCTCATAATCAACCACAGACATATAATTTGTAGTATTTTGTATTGGACAATCTCTAAAAATAATTTCTATTAGGAATTATAGTTATCATCAAGGAGTAAGGCCAAACAATTTATTGGGTAAAACATCAATAAAATTTCTTATAATGGGAGTGTCATTAAGGATGATATTTTCCTTAGTATCAATCATTTGAACTATATAAGATTTATCAAAAGGTAATAATATTGATTCTTGAGATAATTAAAACAAATGACATCAATCCTACACATTAAACTTATTCAGAATCATATGTATATTTGTGATGCATTGGGTTATTTACATCCCCTCAAAATTCATTCATCTTCATACAAGGTAGTAAAACTATAACCCCGATAGCATAAAATAATATTAAAGGGGGGTATCATATGTTTTTCTACAAAATTTAGCATAAAATATTAACATGGGATATGTTTTATGAATTGTATGTAACAATTTCCCCATTTTCCATTTTCATCAATAAATCAAATTACATATTTTATGTTTGAAATTGAATTAATCAACTAAACTCTTACTATATTAAATAATGTGTAGAACTATTTTCACATTGGAATTTTAATTTCAGGATAAGATAACATGAATTCCATTTAGTATTTAATTCTAGTTTCTAGTCATTTACTTCATCAAATGTGAACATGCATATGAAAATTTCAATAATATTAAAAATAGAAAAGGGTAACTGTGAACATAGAAAGGATATCCCATAATTGTCATGTATTCCATAACCTATTAATTTATAGGTTTCAATCAATATTATTCTATATATATTTATTAACATTAATATTTCATAGAAGTTTTTATTACCATTATAATGTCTCATAAAGAGCATGTGAATTTACAAAGTCATGTCACTTGGGAGTTTCAAACTAGGTAAGCAAAAAAGAAATCTTTTCATGAACTAGGTGATGATCAATATAATACCATATGCGCCATTTTTGGGTATTTCTCCAAGTTATATTTATTCTAGAGCCACAGCCACTAATTGTACCCAGATAAATATTTTTTAATTTGAAACTGATGCACAATATACTTTTAAATTTTTTTGATGTTTTCCCAATTTTAGTATTATTCCCATTATTTTCACTAAGGTTTTCTAATTTTAATCCCCAAAAAACTAGTCCTTTCTATGATGCTTACTATGAAAAAAATATCTTTTATAAAAATTCATTTAGCATTTATTAAAAAATGAAACACATAACACAATCCAAAAATATCAAGAGTAAATGTGTATTTGTGTAATTAGATACATATCAACATAACATGAAATAGGGATAAAACAGTATTACAATATAACTCCACAATAATACCTAAAATTCTATTTACCTTCTCATATTTCATAGGGCAGCATGAGGAAATTCAGAAGAATGGGGTGTGCTAAAACTGTATTAAGGTAATAATCAAATCATAACATTATGAATGTAATGCATGTGAACCAAGAGATAGGCCATGGTGACATAATAGGGTGACAATAATAGACATGAACATAAAATAATGATATAATATGATAAAATCTATGCAGCATGAGGATTTGGAAACAACATAAAACATGGCATCAAAAGTATTATTCAAGTCTATCCACTGAGACATCATAACATGGTGTGATTTGGCTAATTGGATTTTCACTAAACATGGAATCTCGTGAGATAAAAAATTACCCAATGTTTTATTTGGAAAGATAATTTTTGTCACACCCATCACATTCATATCATGTATATGAATTTATGTGCCACATACATCCTACAACATAAGAAAACATCCAAAAATTTCAATCTCATGATCAATGATTGTGGGTTATATACCTGAATGTCAAAAATAAGTGATATAAAGGTATAAATATGTGAATAACCTAGCATTTAAATTAGTATGGTTATTCACCACAGCAAAAATAAGCATGGAAAAACATGATATAATTTATAAAACATAATTTTTTACATAATGGTTTTTGGAAGGTGTAAATTAGAGTTAAATAAAGTCTATCATTAGATGGTAATTATAAGGATCTTAAATGTAATTTGTAAACACACATTACAATATAAAAAAATTAATTATAAGGCTTATTAAAAATAGAGTACATGAATTGAAAAGTAAGAGGAGAGACTCACATACCTTGATAGGGTGATTCCAAAATATAGGGAGGATATTCTTAAGAGATTAAGAACCCCATGGGAGGGATTTATAGAGGTATGGAATGAGGAAATTAATATGAATGGGTTTTTATAAATGTGGAATCAGATGTTGGGATAGTTTTTATATAAAAAAATATGGGGGTTATTTATTAATTTATAATCATTGATTTCAGTCTCTATGTAATAAAATTATAAGAAAAACTTCCCATCGTTTTGAAATTTTTTTCAATATTGGATTGATTTTAAATATTTTATTTTATTAATAAACAAATAAACTAAAATAATATAATTGATTATGTGATTGTTAGTTTTGTATTTAATGAGCTATTTCAAAAATATTGAAATATATTATAGGTTTTTCAGGATTCATTAAGGTTTATAAAATTTATCATGTAACAAAAAAATTGTTTATTTTAATTGAATATTCTATTTTTGGTATTCGATTCGCTTTATTGTATTTAGAACATCACTTATGTGAAATTATAATATAATCACACACTAGACTGGGAAACCATAACTAATATGATATTAATGAAATAGGGTTGGGTAAATCTACAAATTGGATTTGGATAAGGAGTTATATAGTAATCTATCCAAGAAGCATATATTTTATTATTAAAAATTGTATTCTACTGTAAATATTCATGGAATAGATTCTTGAAACAATGTTTAATTAATGATGAAATATGGATATCGGCTCACTATATGGATAGGATGTATACAGGGATCATTAAGAGGGATTACAATTATTAAATTTTCCACATGAAATGATATAAAATGTGATCCGCAAACATAGATGGGTCATTATTTTAGATTATGGAATAAATTATATTAATCATTTTTAGAACACGTATAGGTATTACCAGAAAAAGTTCAAGATTAGCATATATGGTTGAAAAGTGTTCTTAAAGTGATTCATTCTAAAAAAATAAACATGAATTATATAGATATTGGTTTCTCTTACATCAACTCAAGGGTATTGGATATCGGTTGTGGATCACACACATGTGAATATTAAGAAAAAAATCAAAGATAGTAAGTAATAAATAATGGTTAAAGCATATCATCGTATTAATAATAAATTAAGTTTTTTTTTCATTTAATGTCAACAGTAAAGATAATAATTACCTAATGTATTTTTTTTGAATTGGAGAACTATTATTTTGTTCACTCTACAGAACTGATTTAATTTATAAATCTTGTTTAGAAGAGATATGTCATTCTTTGATTATTAATAACAAAATTTTCTCTTCATATAAAAATTATATTTTTTTATGGAAATGGTAAAATTTTAAATGGTTTATACATACTCACAACTAAAGTATTCTATTTTCAATGAAATCCTCATTATTTGTTTAGTGTGAACCCACAAAAAACCTCCAACATATCCAATAATAAAAACAAGACAAACATACAATCAGAAATTAAAACTCATATAACATTGTCATTATCCATGAATTCATTATTCCTCAAATTCTATCATGGTGAACTGATAATGGATTTAGAGGTAATCGAGATGATATCACATAATGGAGATCGAAGTAAAAAATTACCAAAAACTATTAAACATTAAGTAGATTCTCAACATTGATCAAGAAGGTATTTATCTTGATCCCTTTATAGTTCCAATATATGTCCAACACACTTTCCTCCATTCAATGGAAAATAAATTTATTTTTTTTAATTTCTACCTTGATTGAGAGTGAAGTCATCTCCATTAATAATTGACTTATTAATATTCTTCATTTCAATATCACAACCACTTAAAGCATCAGTACTTACCAGACCATGACATTCCTGAGGAAGACTCTAGTTAATTCCAATATAATTAAAATGTCATGTGTGTACTGATCAATGAACCGTGGGAACCAATGATAACTTCTTATCCTGGACCGAGTTACCGAGAGAAACACTATTATATATCACATCAAAGGCATTATGAAAATGTTATCCATCATATATAGGGGTCCAACAAAAAATTTATTACAACAACAACATCAGAAAATACCATACTTTCCATTATCTCTAGGGAAAATTCCCCAAATTTCTATGTCCTTATAGCTTTTTTCACACATGTATAGGGACTTTTCAATCCTAAATAAAGATAAGTCATCTCTAACTCAATGAGGACCTATTGATGTATTCAATTCTCTAGATGACCAATTTGTCTACCATCCCTCACTATAAACTATCAATGGATTGTGTTTAGAACTAAAAGTGGACCTAATATGTCCTTTATATGATTTATACTATCTAAAATATAAGAACATGAATACATTATATGGACACATGCCTAAAAATATAAATTCATAAAGGGAGACCAGGATGATGTCTCTCATCATTTTTAATCACATGAATTAGATAAATTAGGGGACATCACTATAATTGACCCTGATACACATTATCGGTTGATCGGGATAATGTCTTGTATGAATTATCATATAGATTCATGGCATTATTATTTTATTTTCCCCTTAGTTAACTATGATAGTAGGAGATGATCCAAATTCCATAACAGAAAATGATAATATAGATGCAGATCCATGATTCATAGTAGATCCATTTCCCAAAATAATTATTCCCAAAAGAACGTTGAATAAGCTTTAGGAAGAGTGGTGGAAGCTCCATGGAAAAGAAATCTTGAGAATAGGATTCATTCAAAATGTGAAGAGTCACATCGTATTAATAATGCAATAAGCCAAACTATTTTCTAATATATATAATAATGGAAACGTATTGATAGGGGAGGGTTAGTTTGGAAGATGGATCTAAAATATTGTTTAACTGCTACCATGACCTATACTAAATTCTAACATCCATTGAAAGATAAATAAATGATAATTATCAGACAAATGTTCGTTATCCAACCATGAAAGGTAAAAATAATCCTCTAATATGTTAGATAATATTGTTTCACTAATCTGGTATCCCAATCATAGTTATATAACATAATCCCCATGAGTATATGATATAATGCTCAAATGAATCCAATAGAGAGCGATATCATCCAATCCTTGAAATGTGCATATGATATTGAATCTCATCCGAATACTACTACTCTGATGGAAGGGAGGAAGGCCAAAAATCCATAGAAAACCAATGAGGCCTTTGGGGAAAGCTATATTAGAGGATGAACTAGAATCTTAGGAGATTAATGGAGATCATTATTTGATTATACTCGATGAAACTATAGTGATTTTATCACTCTCACAACCACACTCTCTTAAATCCTAGAAGATTGATTAAGAGTCACTCTATTAAATTTGGAAATATTAATTTTAATTGATTTATTCATATTTTTATAAATAATACAATTTATAACATTCAATGAAAGAAATTCAGGTTTGAATCTAATCCAAGCTAACATTGAAACATTCTATATAGATATGTAATTAAGAAACTACTCTAAAGACTCCATTAATAAATAATGTTATACATGTTCTATTATGAGTCATTTGAAACATGCGATTTTAAGGTAAGATAACCAAATCACCATTTTGTTGAAAACATGAACTGTTTTGTGGTTCATTAGATCACATATATTGAGATGTATATGGACCAATGAGAAAAAAAGGTGTGGTTTTCAGAACATCATTACTTTTACTAATGAATTCAGTTAGTATGGTTCTATGTCTCTAATGAGTAATAAATATAAAACCATTTAAAATATAATAAATTGGAATTTAGTATTGAATCAATATCGATAATGTTTTATTATTCTTTGAACTGATCATGGTAGTGAATAGTTAATCCATGAAATAACTATTTGTTTGAGATATTATGGAATTGTTCCACAAATCACTCCTCATAGAACATCATAGATGAAGGGTATGTTTGAGATAATGAATCAATCCATATTGGATAAAATTATATTAATGACATGTATGGTGTAGCTTCCTATTTAATTCTAGTGTTATGCCCCAGGGATAGAGACAGTTCATTTTAGAAATACACTATAAAATGTTTTCCCAATGAAACTGTATTATATATTTCATGGGAAATGTCCCAAAATGTATTTGATTAGAATTTGGTGTTTTAAAAATTATTTATTCCATATATACTCTAATAAATAATGAAAATAAAAGAAATTATTATTTTTTCTTATACCAAAGGGGCTCTGGGATAGTACTATTATAATCTAACATGATGAAAAGTTTTTGTGGACTTATATGGTGTTTTCCATGGGAACGAGAACATAAGTAGAGGATTCATAAGGAATAATTTTTGACATAGCAATGTTAAAGATCAAAAATTAATATGTGTTCCTAAAATATTTGTGTATTTCATTCCATAATTTGTTTTTGATGAAAAAATGAATGAATTTATATATGAACCCTAAAGACTTGGTATGATTAATATGGAACCTGAGAGATATGGAATTATTGTGGGGAATTTTAATGAATTAACTTTTTTTAGGAAATGATTCTACTTCCTTGTGAGATTAAATTGTGATATATAATTCCAAAAAATATTTAGTATCCATATAATGTGAAACGGAATCCATGAACACCATTAAAGTTCATAACATGGTTGATGAACTTGAATTGGTGAAAACAATCTAGTGGACATGGGATTTCCAAAAGAAAACTAACCTATATATAAGATACCCTTCATATAATGAATAATTGGATGAAAACAAATAATATATTAATTTTCATATTGAATGTAATGAATCATCTTCATTTGTTGTAAAAATAAATTCACATAAAATTTTATATCCATAATAGCTAGTTGTGAGTATGAGATTTATCAAAACCACATTAATTATTTTTAATTTAGTCAAGTAAATGTATATGATAAATCATGAATGTTATAATTTGAAACATGAGTATGTTAAGGTAATCATGTGGAAATATTCTATTTATCAATGGAATCAATATTCTCTAAGATGGAATATCTTGTTTGATGATGTAATTATAGAGTATAGTTTCACCCAAAACATGGATGATTCTTGAGAAAATCTGTAAATTATTATGCGTGTTTTATATTTTTTTTGTATTATACGTGCATGGAATAACATTAAATAAAAAAAATTCCCGTCCTTACACTCTGTAAAGATGTGTTTTAGAAAATGAATATCTATGAATTACATAGGTTTAATAGACTAAATAATATGAATGAATATATATAGAGATATATATAACGGGGTTATTAAAGTGATTTAGGATAAATTCGTTGGCAAAGTGATGAAGTTTATTAACATTGAAAAATCTAAAAATAGAATTTTAAAAGTATTACATGGAATTAATATAGGAACAATATTGTCTGCTTCTAAAGAGATAAAGATAATGGATAAAATTCATAATGAGTGCACCACAACATCAATCATGTACGTCAGGTTTTGTACTCATCTTGATCTCACATATTATCTTAAAAAACTAGTAAATACCAATCCAATCCTAGTGAGATTCATCAGATTGATGCTAATAATACCTTTCTATACTTAATAATACAAAATGAAATATTCTTGGTACTAGTAGGAAATGAAGCGATCCGTGTAAAGGGTTATATTGAGGCAAGATTATAATTTAATAAAGGAAATATAATATCTCAATCTAGTTTTTTAGAGATAGATCTATTAGTTTTAGGAGTTTCAAATAGGCTAACATGGTGAACTTAACAATTGGTGGGAGTGAATCACTACATCAGATTTAGTAACATAGAATTTTAAACACAACAATATCATCCCTAAACATGGGGTAGGGCTTAGCATCAATCGAAAAATCTATCTTTACGAGGAAAAAAAATATCCATTTCTCAACCCATGGAACCTTCTATCAGCAATGTATGAAACATATCCTTCCAAAATACCATCTCCTATAATATATTATTGAAATTTGTTATGTTAAGATATGTTGGGTTAGTACATAAGAAAATTTATATTATCTTTTTTGGAAACCATTATCACAAGATAAGAATGAATATTTTGTTGAATCTATTGATATATTATAAATAATCAATTGGTGTAATAGTTATAAATGTATCATTATAGAAAAATCAAGGAAATAAATATTTATAATTAATTCATGTGTGTTTCAATTTACATTATATAAATAATGGAATGATAATATCTCCATACTTTTTACCTTTGATATTCCACTAATAGATGAACATCATAATTTTTTATAGTTTTTGATTATATATTTATATTATCAATAATATTGGACTCATGAAATTATAATATGAATCTTGTGATTATAGATGACCTACCAAATTATATCCCCTATTATTTCATAAAATTATCAATATATATAGGGTTGTATGTCCACTATGACTCCCCAATAACTATGTTTGGTGAGATACCATGAATGATAACCTTCATACTTCACACCATTATTATGTAATCCTTTAGGCCTAGATAAGTAGGTAATGGTTGGGTACTTTTTTTATCATGTCAACTATTGGATAACATCCATAAATATATTTTTTCCCTCGTATAATGTGAAATGGAATTCAACATTTGATTAAATTCATCTAAGGAAATTCATTAACATAATTTTTTTGTTCATATTATATATTTAAAACGTCTTATATGAGGGAAATGTGATGTTCTCGACTTCTATATAAATTACATATGATTAATTCCTTTATTAGTTCATCATTTTTTCGAAAAATAATAATTTATAAGATAAATTACACTATACTTACATTTCTTATGTCTACTGGTCTCTCAAGTTCATGGAAAATGAAATATATAAGAAATAGTAAGATTTATATGGCACATATTGTTGTGAAAATTGTAATATAGAGATTTGAGTATGTTTGAACAAGGTCACATGAGAACCCTAAAAATAATTAATAGCATTGACATTTTCCCTTTGGTCGTTCTTTTTTTACATTTAAGAAATCATAATTTTACATTTGATGTCAATGCTACTAAGCCCCATGGATTCACACCTTTAGTCGGTTTGTTAGAGATTATATTTTGTATATGTACTTGTTCCCAAATGAAATAAGATTGATAAAATATTTTTAAAATAGTTTTGGATGGATTCACAATGCATTGTGATGTTTTGAATTAATTTCCATGAGGATTTTATGAAAATGGTAGGATGTTAGGAATAGACAAAAATTATGGATATTTAATCATATGGTATCCTTGAATCAAGTATATAGTAAACATTATACATGAATATTCATATATCGTTGATTGAAATAGATATCGAACATTGAGTATGATGTGTCATGTGACATATGATATCACAGGCTTACATTTTTCAACCGATTCACACCTGAAGTCGTGATTTTACAATTAATAATATTGATTCATTTAGGGATTTTCTATATAAGTATTTTCATATAACAGTCTATTGAATTTTAAATTACAATTGGATGTAATAAAATGAGTTTGATGTTGCACCTCAACTATTTTCGTTAATAAAAGAGAGTCAATAAAAGAGATAGGACCCCTACTATTGTTAGCCAGTGTAATCCTTTAAAAGTAGAAATCATTCAATTTTTTATAACATGATTAATAAAGTGTTACTCAAATATTAAAATATATAATAACTAATGAAAATTGTATGCATATTTTATGTTCTTCATATCATATAATATTTGTTCTATTTAATGATATATTAGGTTTTAAGGGTTTATTCTACTATAAATATCCATCAGTTAAATAGTCAAATGAAATTAATATTCTCAATGTGTGTTTAATTTTTCATTTAACTAGCTTTACAAATTAACGAATAATATAAAATATATCAATCGATATTTTCATATCTATGTTTCACCATGTAATGTTACATGATATCAATAAAAACCCCTTGGTTTTATGATATATATATATATACTCACTTCTAAAAATATAAATATTTTTAAATAAATTTCATTGATAGATTTCAAGATATTAATGTGTGATTTTCACACATTAATAGTGTATCCTATTTATTTTTTTAAGGATAAGGAACATCCTTATTATTGGATTTATATTTAATATTTATTATTAATGGGAATTTATTTACAATTATTATAAAAAAATATTTTGAAATAATATTTTAGTTATTGGGAGACATAAATTATACAAGTTTAAAGTCCATAACCTTTTCCTTGACATTGATTACAAATAAAAATACTCATGTGGCGTGGGATAGTTGATGAATATCACTAAATACGAGACACTTGTTAAGAGTCGAAAAAGCATGAAATAATATTAATGTTCATATGATTAATTTATTTTTGAATATTTGATATTGATTTAATTGTTTTATTGGATTATATTATATCATACTAAACAATGATATAAAATTTATCTTGTTAATCATTTTGTATGAGCATAAATTGACCCCATTTTAATTATCCTTATATTCTCCAAGGCATGTATATTTTTATCAAATTTTATGTTCACTCTTGTGGATCATAACATATTTTTAATATTTAAAATATTATTCAATTAATGTCATTTTTAGTGAGTACATGAATTTAATAAACAATATGTGTATGGTGATGTTTAATGGAAATGTATTTTATCTATTTATGTGGATGGATATTTATTACATGTTATTGATGTGACTGGATATTCTTTATCCCATAATTAGAAACATTTCAACCCTTGAACCATTATATATTTCTATAGTGATGGATTATAAGAATATTGAATTTGGTGATACATCTCATATGGGGTTTCTATCATAACTCTTTAACAAGGGATTAGTGAATGTAATAGAATAAAAAACAAATCTAGATAGGGTAATATTCATGTTATTCACAAAGGTGATAAAAAGGTGAAAAATTAACAGTTATAATTATATCATTACAAATTTGAAGATATTTTTATAGTCCAGGAAAAAATAGAGTATTCATTGATTATATATGTGAACAGGTATTTTAGCACTATACATGGATCTGTAGAAACTCTTAGTATTTCAACAATTATAAATAAATTAATGTGAAATCGTTAAGATATATTTTAGGTAAATATTTCATCTCTTAGGGATAAAGGCTTGATAATATTAATTATTAACAAATAAAATTAAATCTCAAATACTCATAATATGGTAAGAGTCATAATATAAAAGAATAAATGAAGAATTTGGAAATAAATTTCTTTTAAATCATTCTATGTCGTATGGATAAATGTGGAAAAATAATAAATGAAAAAATTTGAGAATTAAAACAAAGGGCATGGATTACAAAGAGTTTATGTTACAACAATATAATGATCCTAGAAAGAAAAAGATAACTATATAGGTCTGATTTAATTTTAATGTTTTATATAAAATTGTTAGAAACGTTTTGTTGAATTTCTTATAGAATTCCCAAAATTGGGTGCAGGATGAAAAATCAAAAAATTATAAAAAGGGAATAAAATTAAAGTATATATTATTTATAGTTGAATAAATTTCTCTAAATTAAAAGGAAATGTTTATAAATAATCAAAAATATAAATTTTATATCTAAAATAAAATATTCATGTTGTGCTAAAAAAAGTGGAAAATAATTTTAAAAATAAAAGGATGGTGGTGACTTTTCATTTATTGATCAATATTAATATAAAAATAAATAAACGAGAAGAAAAATAAAAAAAGGTCATTATTAAGAACAAGAATCAAAAAAAGTATCTTCCAAGATAATTGATCACAGGTCATATATTTGGATGCCTAAATATATTTAAATAGTGAATAAAACATTGAAAAAATGTGTTGACTCAAATTATTTGAAGATGGATACCATAAAGCAAGAAGTGTTTTTGTGGAAGATTGAGTATCTCAATTTCATTATTTCTAAAATAAATAAGATAATTAATGACAAAAAAAATTTGATTAGTCATGAGATAAAAAGGTATTGCCTCACATAAATCAATATTATTTGAATTGAAAAAATCTATTAATATGTTTCAGCTATATTTTGGTAATTTTTTATTAGTATTCAGGGAATCTTCAAAAATCCCATGAAACTTGCCCATGTCACATTGAAAATTTATGGTTTTCCATTGAAAAAATTGATTATATCCAATAGTCCCATGAGTAATTAAATATTGTAATAGTAGGACAAAATAAATGGATAATTCAATAATTTTTTATCCATGAATGTATATTTGTCACATAGTTTTATTAAGTGATAAGGAACAAGTAGTAGAATAATTTATTATAGATGATGAAATAACTAAATGATTTTTATAAGGGACAATATATTGAGAATATATTCGCTAATTTAAAAGATAACATTGGGATAACTTTTCAAATAAATATTTCTTTGAAAAATAAAAAAGTATAATTTTATTAATTCAATCCTTTGATGAAGATTATTATTTTATAATTTATAGTATTACATATGTGACCATAAACACAATTTAAAAATATTTTTGAATCATATATATTTTTCTCAAAATAATTTATTCAAATTTAGTTTTATAAAATAAATTATCACAAATATGAAATTGGTATGACAACAAAATTAGAAAGTAAATGTGAAAAATAATTATTATGTGCCTCGTGAGATATAAAAATAATATAATCAATAAGGGGATACCATTTTAAAATATACAAAAAGAAATCATTCATTTAAATATATAATAATAATATGATGAATCAAGAATTATAAATGTTAGTTGAGATTTCGTAATGAGCATTAAAAAATAGGAATCCTTGGATATTGGATAGTATATTCTTATTACATATAACAATAAAAAACATATATAATCAAATTGAAAAGTATGAAATAGGTGTTGAATCTTTTTGGAAGCACGGTTTCACCAATATCATATTCACATGAAAAACTCAATTTTATTAGAATATGTTAACATTAATGTATATTTTCTTTACTAGACTGTTGCAACATAACATATGTTGTGTATCTCGGAAATCGGAAAAAGAAGAAAAAATTTGTATTTTCAAAATAAATTATTATTAAATATATTATTTTAAGGTGTTATTATTGTCATGATGTATAGTAAATATTTGGAAATGTATTGCAAACAAAATATAAAAATAATTAATCATTTATTTGTTTTAAAAAATAATGATACATGTCATTGAGGACCAGATAATTTTGGCCTATATAAAATGAGGATACATTCCTGTAATGATGTTTTAAGAAATATTTCAAATATATTTTAGGAAAAAAACCTTATAAAAATTTTCATATAGGTATAATGATTAATATAAGTCATATGCTATTGTATAAAAAATATCTATACAAACACATACACTCAAATTAGTGTGGAGCTAAGAGTTTAAAAGTAACTAATTGATACTATTAATTCATCACATGATTTCAATTATATTACATCAATGAATTATGATTCATTTATTTCATGTAAATTAAATTCTCTATAAAATATTAATGGTTATAAAAGAGATGTTAAGAAGAAAATAAGAAATCTGTTCAACATGTTTCAATCTTACTATGGATATAAATAAACATATTTAGTGTTTAATTCATATCTCGAGAAATATTGATTATTATCTATATATACAGACAACCCATAATAAAATAATGTAAAAAATTAAAAATAATAATTACATATTAGTGGAAATTGTAAGAATGATGTTATCACAACTTATAACTCGAATGTATTTTTGGAGACAAAACAAAACCATAATAGTATATATTTAAATTAACTCACATATTTTGGAAAAAAATTGATATACCAAAATTTTTATGGTTTTAAATGAATCCCATCCTAAAGGGTTTATAAATTTTTGTTATGTATTTTATTGTCAATATATAAGTAATAAATTGTGATAAATTTAATGAATGAGTTTATAAGGGTATTTTTCTAGGTTATACAATGAGTGAAATGACTTATTAATGTTATAATAATAATATAATGATGACTGTTAAGACATTTGATATTTTTATCTTTGAGGAATATTTTACTCTATAAATAACTAGATTGTTTTAATATGACATTAATGAGGCTCATGTATAAAACAAAAAATATTAAGGTATAATTAAAATTATTGTAGTATATTTGAATGAAGCAAAAAAAATATTTTTTATATATACAATGATTAATATGTTTTTAATCCACATATAAAAAATTATAAAAATTATTAGAAAACATTTTTATGCTGAAAAAATAATTGGCACAAACACTAATGTAGTAAAAACACTATGGGTTTTTTGAAATTTCAGACAAACAAGTTTATATTATAAGATTGAGTAAAAATGTTTTAAAATTTTAATCATAAGAATTAGTTAGCTTACATAAATGATGGAATGAATGAAATAGATAAGAGTTACACATTTGTGTTAGTGTCACATCCAAAAGATAAAAATAATATATGTGTGAAATTTTAATTTAAAAATAAAATCACTATGAAATGTGATGTTCTACCAAATAAAGATCATTTTGTATGGAAATTATATTCTCGAATGAATGACATTGATATTATAATGATGTTTTATCCAATTAAAATGTATGAAGTGTTATATATTATTCAATAAATATGTGTTCAAATTAAATAATATATCATTCAAATTTATGTAATATAATAATATTTTAATTAGTATTTTTAAAAGGTATTCATCGAATAATCCTATAGATTCAGAATTATTGGTATAATGTAGACTAGGTGTTCCAGCTCAAACATGAAAATTATAGTTTTAAATAAACACCTCAATAATTTTATTAAATATTACATGATATTTTATTATAATGATTTTTAAAATATATAAATTTTTATTTTATATTTAAATCAAAGAATTAAATTTTAATTCACTAATTTTGATATTTATATCAATGAAATTACTTTTGTTAGAAATATTTTTGATGAATTTTCTACCAAAGTGAAGAAACAAATTCATAGTATTAATTATTTTTGATACGGAACTATTATATGTTTTTTCTTTTAACAAATAAAATATATTTTATTTCTTATCATATGAAATTGGTATTTCAAACGTTTTTAAATGATTTTGAAGTATTAAATTAAATAATGTTTCTACTTTTATTTCAATTGGGATAAAATTTTCCAAGGATAATTTTTTAAATGGTGTGGAAAAAAATATTATGTAATATTTTTTCAAATCTATAATAAAAGATGGTGTATAAAAAAATAATGATTATGTATCTATATTATTTTCTCAATTCCAAAGAAAAAATTATTTAATCTTATTACAATGAAGATAGTCTTATGGTACATCTAATGAGATATTATACATGTTTCATGTTATGAAAAAATATAATGTATACATGTCTATGAATTTAGTGATACATATTGTGTATGTGATAGTTAAGATAGAAATTAAACTTTTTGGAGATCCTTATTTGTTAATGGAAGTTATTTTTATGTTTATCCATGTGAAAACCATTTATTGGATAAGTATTGGAACTTGTATAATGTTTGAATTAGAATGTAAATATATTAAAACTAGTGAGTGATGGTGAGGTATTAGTAAAAATGTCTAAAAGACAAAATTAATTGTAATTATAAGCACAAATGATTATTTTGGCAGTAGAAAATCTGTAGATGCAAAGCAATTTACTATGTGTAAATTAGGAGGTTATGTAAAGTGTTCTAGACATTCCTGAGGTTTAAATAACTATTCTTCATATGGATATATAAGGATAACATGTACTGTTTTTATTAGCACAAACTATTCACCTAAAGGAGTAGTTCTGTTAAGGGATGATTTTGATAAGTGAAGGGTTGTCCATAACAATTAGATCTAAATGATATAATATATAAGAATAGCTTAAGGAATTGGAACCTATTACACCAATTGGGAACTACATTAAAATATTGGATTAGATAATATGATTGAATTTTTATTTTTGTTTTTTTATATAATCATCTTCACCCTATATAAAAGTATTTTCAGTATTCCCCCTATAATGTATGAAAAAGTTGGAACCATGTTATTACTTTTATTGTTCTTTTATATTCTATGTATTTAATTTTTGTTCAAGATTTTATTTTTTGGTATCTTTGTATGTGTTGTAGTACATGTCTTGTGCAATTTTCGACCTTTTCATGATACATCATTAGTATTGGTTCATTCATATATAGTGATTTCAGTACATTATTTCCATATGTGAATGTGATTCATGAGAAATTTAAAATCAGATATGTCTGACCCAACACATGGTTTCAAAGCACAATTGTAGTGTATCTTCATGACTAAAACTTGCACAAGGTATTTAAGAGTTCGATTCAATGGCATCATAATAACATCAGTGCACTTCCAAAAAAATTGTATGTTCATCCTAGTGCATATTCTGTGATTTGAATTCTATGGCAGTATATTGATTATTTAAATATATCATTTTATGAGGGCATGGACAAAGTGGAGATGTTTGATGGGATATATTTTGGATTCTAGAAGATATTATAGAGGTCTTTCAATTTCATAGGGATCAAAATATTCTATTTATTAGAATGAAACAGAATATAACTATGAATGAAGAATATAAAATTATATATTAGAATGAGTTATGGTTAATCTATATTCCATTAGCTCTGAATATCATATATAATATCCACGATGTAAAAATTACTTTATAACCTATGATTATTTTGTCAAATATGTATGAGATTCCAACTATAATTAACAATGTGAATCTATTTCCAATGATATTTTAGATTATAAATTCATAATAAATGTTATAGATTGATCTTTTCAATGAGAACAACATGATCTATTTCTTTTGGAATCGATAAAATTACATTTCATGGATCAAGAGTGTGAACTAATGCAGCCACATTAATCACTCCTAGAATCATGGGATGTCTTGGTTACCATGGTGAATAAATAAAATTTTTAGATAGACTTTGTGCATTAATTAATTGAATGTCTAATTCTAAATTATTATAGTCAATGTAATGATATTAATTCTTCCACTATAATATTTTATATTCTCGAAGGTAAGGGTTGCTTCATTGAATAGAAGATTCACAAGAAAGGAAGGTGAAGAAAAAAGTGGAATCTGATGTAGTATGTTTGGTGGAAGTCACCAAATATAACATTTTGGATAAATTGTACATGTGATGAAATATATTAGTGATTTAAGAGAATATTATGTAAGATATAGTTAATAAATTAATTATTAAATATGGTTTTGGAAGATATGAATAGTTTATTACTCAGTGTTAGTATAATTATTGATTATTTTGTTATAGTATATGTGGTTAATTTTACTCTACATTTGAGAGAATAAATATGATATATTTTACTTATATAATATAGAGTAAGGTATCTATAGTGGATGAATAAACTTTTATTATTATGGGAAATGGTGATGTTTTTTTTGGTAAAGAAAAAAATCTTCCTTGAATTGAAAGGTGTGTAGAAAAAACTATGGTAATAGAAAAATATGATTTTTATAGGATATTTAGATGTTGTGGGTTTTCATACTAACATTTTTTTTGGTATATAATGTAATGTTATGTGATTTTATAATGTAGTTGTAAAAGGAATTAAATATTGAAAATTATACATTGTGGTAGTTTCAGAAGGAGCAATGCATGATAATGAAATTACATAAACAGTTTTGTGACATAACCATCGTGGTCACTTAATTAGGGAAAGGGATGAATATATTTGAATATAATGGATTGATAACGATTATAATCAAAGAGATTATAACATGAGTTGAAAGAATCCCTGGGATGTAGGATAATGTTTCTTTCTGTATAGAATATACGAAACCTAATGATATAACGTTTGTGTTGGTTTTTATGGATCTATGATGTCATGATCTATTCCATTATAAATTTTCTTCTATGTACTAAATTTCATTCAACAAATATGAGAAATTTACTGTGTGGATGTTCTTTCTCAACAATAAGTGTAATTTTTTTGGATCATTCTCTTAATGAAGAAACACAGTGGTAAAGGAGACTAGAAGTAAACAAAAATGCTTTATTTTTGGACTATGGTGAGGAATACATAGTAAGGAAATTTTGTATGTTCCTCAACCCTATAGGTATATGGTTTTATATAAACATTCTATGAACATAAAATAAAAATTGATTCATCGAAAGGAAGAATGATAATTTTTTGAAAAAGGAAAGGATCAATAGAATAAATTCATGTTATCCCACTTAATTTTGGGTAAATGTCATTATTTTTTCTTCCTGTTTGTTGAATATAATTACATAATCACTTTTGGGGCCTTTACTTCAAAAATAATGTTGAATCATAATGAAAATTAATATTCCCAACATCCAAATACTCAATTTAATAATCTATATCTATATTTCTACTTTTTAAATCGGCAGGATAAGTGCTAAATCCGAAGCAACTCACATTTTAGAGTATAAAAAAATACATTCATTTTTTTTATAAGATTAAAAAATAATGAATGTTTTCAAAAACTAGATTATTATTATCAATTTTAGGATATTATGAAAAAAATTTAACTAATATAAATTTTTATATATTGTCAAACTAAAACCAAAATCAGGGGTTTGACTAAATGGATGACTACAAGTTTTATAATATTATATATTTATGATAGATCTATAACCAATATACTATGTTGAAGAATCATTTGATGTAATTCATGATGTGATAGTGTTTCCAAGGATATATTTAATTGATATATTATGGTCTATGGAATATCTAGGGAGTGTTATGAAATATTTATTTCAAAAATAAGTTGTTCTAGAAGGATCTGGCCAACATGGATTGTTTCATAAATCTACCAAGATTCAATGTTAGGTGAAATGATTTATAAATTTCATGTATTAATTTTTATGCAAATATAATGTCGAACCTGAAATTATGGATTTGGCTACATGTTTGAGAGACTCGAGATAATGGAATATAGGGATGAGGGATTAAATAAATACATTACATTTTCTATGACTTGAGAGATTTCAGGACAACCTTGTAGATGAAGTGTACTTTAGATAAATTTGGTTTTTTGGTTGAATGAATAAGTGAATATAATAAGGTGATAAATTAGAGGACTTTTGGTGAATGGTTTTCCATAAATTGAAGGTTTATATATTTTTTGATATATTTTATATTGTTGTTAAACACATTAATATTTTAACAATAATGAAACTGGTTAACAAAAAAAGAATATATATATAGGGGATTTATAAATTAAAACTATATTTACTTGTGGATAATGGGATATGAATATATTTACATGGATAAAATAGTTTTATTTAGATAAAAAGAACAATGATTATTATGAAAATAAAATTGAAATCATTATGGGTTAAATAAAGAACAAATGAATTTGAATTTGAATTTAAATTACTTTCTGTCTGAACCAAATTTTATCAAATGAAATATAAATTATTCTTTAGTGGAAGATGTATGATGATTTTAGTTTCATCATACTACTTCTCTTTTTTCATAATATTTTTTAACCTTGTAAAAGAATAGATGTATGGGATAAAGGATGAATTTTTGGGAAGTTTTTTGATCAATATCATGGTTTTGTAAAATTAATTTTATAGATAAATATTGTGATCGACATAAATTCTATAACATTATTTCACATTAAATATGAATATATCTATAAGGTGGTTAATAACGATATAATTAGTGATGTGAAAATGATAAACACTACCTTGGTAGGTAATTACGTTCTAAAAAAACAGATAAATCACCTAAATGGAGGTGTCAGTAGGATCATGGATAATATTATAAGGGAAGACATGGAGGTGGTAAATGAATTGATGGAGGGGATAAAGGATTAATTTTTGATATTTTTTTAGATAAATATCATTGATTATAAAAATTATTTTTATGGATAAATATTGAAAGGGAAATAATGAAAAAATATGATTTTGTGCCCAAATATGACTATATCATTAAGGTGGTTAAACAGCTCCGAATGGGAGTTGTGAAATCGATAACCACATCCTTTGTAGGACATTTAATTACAAAAAATGAGAAATCACCTAGAATGTATGTATAGGGTGAGTACATATAAAAGGGTGAATTTTTCACTTGTAATTGTATTCATGATGTATCCTAGAGAATATATGGGACCCTATATTGGTCATGTAGTTGGAGGTGTCAGTAGGTTAAGGGATAATCTAAGAAGGGATACATGTATGTTGTAATGTTGATATTATTGGTATTTAAATGTTTTTAAATGTTTTAATATTTTTTTTTGAATGGATGAACCACTATAGTGGTTGATGATTCAAACATTGTGGTAGATTCAGACAATGGGAGAAACCCCACATTCTATGTTTTTACGGAAGGAGGAATAATTTTGTGTTATATAATGAAGATTCAATTGGCATTCTCAAAATAAATATCGAATGTATAGAATATTGTACAATAATATTTTGGGAACAATATGATTTAGTGGAAAATTTTATTAGGGATCTTGTAATAAAGAAGGAGGTGGGGATGCTGTTTTATGAATAAAAATGTGAGATCAACTAAACCAATAATTTTATGTCTTACTCCAAGAAAAAGAATATTCAGCTAAATTATCACTTCATCAAGAAGGTATTGTATAACAATGTCTTGGATCTATTTAATGTGGATAAACATTGAAAAATTCTATATTTATTGTCCATTATTATAATTTGGGATATATTCGGGTGTTGTAGTTCCTTAGTCGGGTTGAGAGGCCCAAACTCATGTTGGGGAATCATGAATCTATAAAAAGACTTGTCTGGGTTGGGTCTCTTGAAAAATTAACGAGTAATTAGTGGGGAATCATTATAATGGTTCTTAAGTCAGAGATAATGAGGTCCAGTCATGTGAAGAACATTTTCTAACAATGTATTGGGATTCCAAATGGATTTAATACTTAAGTCTAGTACTAGAATCAAAAAATAATGAGGAAGTAGCATCAATAAATTCATGATGTTAGAAAGCAGGGAACCCAATAATATTGAAATCAGTATAAAAGAGGATTATTCTATATGGGTAAAGTTATGTGATTTGTTGGTCATGAATGAGAATCAACTATGAAGTTATGAAATGTTCTGATAGTACTCACATGGATTACATAGGGGGTTTAAATAAATATACCTTAGGATAACACATGTAAATTTTTCATGAAAAAAGTATTCAATTGAATGATATGTTATATTGATGGATTCCTTTAACCATGTAAATGTTTTCCCATGCCGCTTCACTAGTGGCTCTACGGTGAAGTTGTGGTACATAACAATGATGTTTTCTAAGAGGGGTAGGGTTTTATTCTTACGATACAGCTCTTGGGTGATTTTCCCCCTCCACTGAGACCCAGTCATCTTTCCATGTCACCTGATTCCAAAATGATCTTAAAAAATGAGGTGAAACCGACCTGTGTTGATAGATTTATGTGTCAACCCATTTCTAATTAGGTTGTAACACTCTAGGAGGCTCTTCCATACCATGTGGTGATGGATCCTTCCTAAATGGGGCACTCTTTGGAGTGATCTCTTCGTGGAGATGGGGGATAACTTATGTTAAGGGTTCAAAAAATCCATTCAAGGGGATACCCTTTTTCATAATAAGAAAGTATGGGGTTTCCCATTGAGATATCATCCAAATGCCGTACTCTTCATAAATATCAAAAGGTTTTTGGACAAGAATCACAGATTAATCCCCACAATAAATTATAGAATGAAATTATTTGTTAAATATATTGATTAATTAAAGATTTATTTATCTTATTATTCCTTAATAATTTTTTTTACAATGTGCATCCCATGTAATAGGACATAGTCTAAACTATATTAAAACATGTTTTATTTTTTTATTTAATCATTCTATTATTTTTCTTCTAGATGTTCATGTACGGTAAGTACGTGTGTGTTGTAGTGCATGATTTTGGTGACTTATTTTCCCAGTTATGAATAAATTAAAATCATGAGCTCAAAATGATTGAGTTCTTTTAGAAAATTATGTCTTGCTGAGTATATTATTGAGGATATAATTTGGATGAGATTTTCTACAAGAAATTACATTTTTTCATGATATTTTAGGATACAAAATTTAATTACTCATATAGAGACTAAGGTTCAGTATATTGAATGTTCAAAAGATAAAACCCAAATTATTATCTATAAAATTGTACATTGATGGTATTAATGTTTCCTTCTCATTTCATTTAATGATTCTTTATGAAAAAAATATCATCAAATTTTTCAAGTGATCAATGAAAAAACATAGATAAAAGGAAGATAAAAAATTATGTGTTTATCAAAAATGGTTTTATTTTAAACTATTACTCACTCACTTGCCTTATTTTCCCTTTTGAAGATATGTATCACCCATTACTATTAGGATATCAATTAAAAATTCCATACTTTTCTACATATTGGTTTAATGGGGCCGCTCACATATCATGGTCCTTATACATCGACAATGACTTGATTCTACTTTAGTTTGTGTCACTTCTTCTTTTTTATCTCATTGCTCATTTGGATTTTTCACCTCCACACTCGTCTTGGAAGTTGATCATGTAATATCATTAATGAGTCACGTTTATTTTAAATTTCTCACTTTGTGGTCTAGAATAATTCCTTTGGAGGTGGATTTTGTATTTGGTCGACATGGGTTCCATTTCTCATATTCTGATCAAATCTTGATAGAGATCCATTTACCCCAAAGAGTTGTATGTTTATCTTCCTTTATATATAAATATCAAATGATTTTTCAGGCTCATATTCATTACTTATATATTTTTATGTGTACATTTTTGAGGTTTTCTTTATTTTTTTCCTGGTTTTTTTATTCTTTAATTTTATCATGTTTTGGGTTTTTGGTTTAGGCCACATCAGTGTCCACTAAATGTTACCCACATTCCCATTTTAATTATTATCTACTGTGGTTTCTTTTTTCATCAATGTTTCCATATTTTTATATATTTTCATAACCTTTTTATCTCTTATATATATAAAAGGTAGTTGTTGGGATTGTTTCTTGAAATCATTATCTTTTTTTGAGGTATAATATTGATAGAGATGTTAAAAACTATAAGGGTTATCACGCTTTCTGTTGGGGATGAAAATGCCTAATTTTTAAGGTGACATTTCATTGATTAGAACTTGTGGTGTTGAATTTTAAATTTTATATTTTTTTATTCTATATGTAGGTTTTTGGATGTAGGGTGGGGTGTTGTTTGGAAGGTTCAAGTTTATAGTCACTAGTGGTGTTTTTGTTTTATGGTATTAATCTGTAAACACAATGTTATTAAGGTGACATTTGTTAGAGGTGTATGAAACATATGGGTTCGATCCCTTTCAGGTGCATGTATTGCGTACATTTATCAAAATGTGAAATGGGTATCCAACCTATTAGTGGATCCTTAGTCTTTGCCTCGTGATTATGATTAGGTTTTTTGACATTTCTATATTACATTTTTTAGATATCCATTTTTTTTGAATTTATCTATTTTATATGGTCCACTACATAAATTATTTTTTCATTTATAAAAATAATAAATTATACTGTGGTATTATTGATAAAAGAATACGAATATGAAATACCATTTCTTCAACGAGAATGTGGAATATAGTCATCTCCACAAGGATAATGTTACAACAAAAGAATAAATTGCATATATCATAATTCATACCATAAAAAAGGATGAATTTTAGTACTTTAGACTGTCTTTTATATTTAAATATCTACCAATATCATTGTGAGAATAATATCGTTATTATATTTCTAACATTATTCTTCATTTTTTATCAATGGAGTGGGTAATTGATAAGAGTTTTTCAATTTAAAAAATGATGATTCCTCACTAGGAAATGATGATAAGTACCTAATATACAATCATAGATTTGATTTAGAGGTATGTGAAATTAATATTTATATTTAAAATAATCAATGGGAGGAGATTTGGGAAAAGGAAATGTGAGTTTTAAAGATGTAATTTCAGGATGTTATAAGGATTTCAATTAATAATTTTTTATCAGGATCAAATAAATATGGGGAGGTTAATGATAAATTGGAAATTATAGAGAAAATGTGAAATTTAGTAAATCATTGAGATATATAGAGTATTTTTTATTAAAGTAACCTTATCTAAACTATGATTTGGAATTTTCTTACAAAAACTAATATTTTTAAGAATGAGATATTTATATAACTCACATATTGGGAGAATACTCTATATTTGATTTTTTGGATGATGAATCATGTATTATTAAAATTATATTTTACTATATTTATGGATAAAATAATGATTAAATTATTTCAGTATTATTATATATTTTTGGGTTGTAAATAAAAAATAAATCAGTGAAATTATAAAACAAATTTTTTTGTGGTAAAAGGAAACATCATGAAAATTTTACAAAGAAAACCAAATACATAATTTTAAATCACAATTATATGGCTATGAAGAGGGAAACAAGAATGATGGATAAACATTAATTTATGATTTTTCCAGTACATTTTATTCCATATAATGGTTTGGATATATGAGATTCAATGGACATTTATAATTTCAAATATTTTAGAGTTGTAGATAGAGATACAACAAAACATAATGAGCTACAAATCATAGACTAGTTTAGTAAAAAAAGATATAATTTATATTAAAATGTTAGTTTATTTAGATATTGTTTGGTGATGATTTTTGAGAAGCTTATATAAATGAGAAGCAAAGAATTGTTTTTTTATTGGATAAAAATGTGGTTTTCTTGCATTAAATTCATAATGAGATGTTTAATTAATGATTTTAATTTCAAAGGTTAATATGAGATGATATACCTGGTTTTTAAATGTATAATGGTATTATATAATGTTGAAGAACAAATTTTTTATATATTTTATTTAAATGAGTTGGAATTTTTATTTATATTAACCAATATTTTTATATCCTGCATTGCTGAATAAAATTCCATGGCTCAAAAACTCCAGTTGATTTTCTGAGTTCTATTAATATACTGATATTCACTAGGATAAAGATAATACCAACCACTTAATATTTTTTGAGATGATTTTAGAGATTAAAGGAATGTTTTTTAATAGAGAATAGGTTTATAATTTAGTTTCATATTAATAGAAACTTTTGTGGATGAAGGAGATGATTCTTATTGTTCTACACCAATTTTTTATCATTCTATACATGGATTTTCAATTCATTTACAATCAAGAGAAGGAGGTATTCTGTGGTTATCGTGAGACTTCATTTAAAAAGAGTTAAAATCCATCCTTTTCAGTTTAACATTATTGAAAATTTAAAAGTCAAAGACCTCGTGATTTGGGATAACACCAATTGATCCCTATTTACTAACCACTTGTACAATTTAAGTGAAATTTGTAAAATATAATTGTATTCATGTGATATTATTATTTAGTGTATTTTAAACTATTAAAAATAGTGGTTAGGGGTTGTTTGTTAGTGGTGGTTTTAATTTCCACTGTGAGATAATTTGTTTTAAAAAACAATATAATATAGTAGCAATATTAATATACCACTACTATTTTATTATATTATAAAAACAGGTTGTTGATTTATTTAAAATGATGCAAAAATATTTTAAAATAACTCTAACTTCATCTCCCTCCTCCCTTATCAATCACCCCAACCCACCCTTCCCACTCACACTCCCCACATCGACCCTCAGTCATGACCCCCCCCCCCCTCTTCCATCTCCCCTAAATAGAACCCCCTCCTACTCCACTCAAAATCAACCCTCGACCCCACCCCCACCTCACTCTCCCCTGGGTGGAAACCACCCACCTCCTACTATTCTCTAAGGAAACCCCCTACTAGATACCCTATGAAGTGAACTCTGACCTCCCACCTCTAACTCTCCTCTATTGTGACCCTCGACCCCAACCCCCCAACCCCCTCCTCTCCACCACCACCACCTCTCTATCACATCGGTGGTGACACACAACCCCCCCCCCCCCCCCCCACATCTTTTTCCCTTGGATACCATCATGACACTGACCCCCTATCTATGAATAGCCAAATTTCGACCTCTCTACTATTGAACATCATGACTTGTCTCCCCTTTAAACTTCTATCATGACACTTACCCCTTTTTGGACACTATAGTGACCCCGACCCCCTGTTGGCGACGGTTAGGACCATGAACATCCCTATAAACTACTATTGTGACCCCGAACCCACTACCGATGACCACCACAGCCCCGAATCCCTCTTGGAAACTATGATTTCTTTGATCCCACTTGTCGATGAACACCTTGAAATGATACCCCGTATTGGAATCCATTGTAACCCTGACTCCCGCAGCTCCTCGACAACGACCTCCAAAAGATTCTCTTCCCATTTTTTTGATGACATCATCCCCCGATATCATTGAAGATATGATTGATTCAATTTTTCTAACATTTATATTTAAATTATATAATGTTTTCTATCGTTCATTTTTGTTTATGTTTTTAATGTTGTATTGAAAATTTATTATGTTGAATTCCATTTATGTTGAATAAAGGCCCAACCCTACTCAATGATGATATTGGGTGATGTTTAATTTAGATTTTACCTATTTTATTAGACATATATATCTTTATATCTATATGTATAGGGAGAGTATAATCCAATATATTTTGAAAAAATTTGGATTAATTTACCTCAAAACAATCATCGGTATGCAACGAGTTTGGATTATTATTTAGATTATGTAATTGAAATATGGTCAATGGATGGTAGAATAAAACATCAATGACCTGATTATAAATTCATGAAATGGTTCAATAGAAATAAATTATATTTTAATTTGATATTGGAATAGATTCCATATTGATGTTTATGTTGGATTTGGAATGGTGAATCAAATGTATTAGAATACCAAAACAATGAAAATACAATCAACAAAAAAAGTGACCCACTAGAGGACAATTAATTTTAAAATTTTTTATTTGACACATTATTTTTTCATAATATATTATCCCTAATTTTTATAGAACAATTGAACATTCATTTGATCTTGAGTAGGTTAATCATTCTCATAACATCAAGGATGAAAAGATAATTTTTTATGCATTATTTAAATATGAAAACAATAAATTTATGAAGGGTGTTCCAAGTATTTGAATTTTTCTTTTCTACTTATGTTATATCAAATAATGTGTAATTATGAAATTACTGAAAATGAAATTTCCATCATATTATAAATTTATCTTGATGCATTTACTGAAGATAAGATCCTTTCATCTTTCTATGAGATGTTGATAGTCATCAACAGACTTAGAGTTTTTTATAGAAAAATTAATGCATTCCGTAATGGATTAATATTTGACTATGGATATTATTTTGATAGAAAATAATGCATAAGATTTCATAAAATTAGATGAAATTCAATGAAAAAAATTATAGTATAAATCAATGCAACCATAAGAATAAACAGAAAATGAAAACTTCTAGAAATGTAAATGCATTACTTTCCTCTGAAATCAATCATTCAATTATTATTTGTGTTTTCAAATATTTAAAATGTAATAATGATTCCTTATTAGTATAGATACAATTTCATGATGTGAAATCCAAAAAATTCAATATCCTAGAATATATTTGAATAATTATAGCCATATTTATCTACAGATCATATGATTATATGTTCAGGATTAGATTATGATGTTTGAAACCATTATTGTACATTAAGTAATAATTATAGAATTTTTTAGTTTTTTTATACCCTAAAATCAACCTACATGGATTTTTATGAAGAATAATTCTTTTATTATTTTGATAATTATTCCTGGAATTAAAATTCCATGAAATGACAATGATGAATACCTTCAACCTCTAATCAAATAACAACAATAATTGTTGGATGATGGAATTGAGACATATAATGCTCAATGAGAATACTATTAAATGTTCATGATTCTTTAATTTTGAAAAGTACTGATATTTGTGAGATATTAATTATTTTTTTTAGAAAACTCATATTGTTTTGGATTGTCCAGTTTTTATTTTCTACTTTGAATATCAACCATTACCTCATAACTAAAAATGGTGGTCTATGCGACATCTTGTATTTCATGATGCTTCTCATAATTTTAGGATCAATATTACACAATTTAATATAGATATTATATTGATAAATCCATTGAACATGTTATCTAGTTCAGAAATCATGGAACAATTAACGAATGTCATGGAATAATTTGGAAATGATCATCAATTTATTGTTGGGGGAAAATGGTATTAGGTACAGTATCTGAAGTAGCTAGAACACAACAATAGAATAAAAAGAGTATATTTTTTAAACTTTCTTATGGGTAGATTAATTTGAAATGTAATAATATTAACATAATTCATTCTGTGAAGAATGTATTTGAAATCATAATGTTTACATTTCTAAATAAGAATGGTTAATCAACGAATCTCCTTAATGCTCCAAAAGATTTGGAGTCATTGAATATAAAGCACGGATTGAGGGAAAATGGGAACTGAAAGTATCCTTCAGCTATTTTTAAAATGAATAATCATAAAAAATATGTATTCCTTCAAAATATATATCATTTTAATTTCCCATATGGTTATTCAAGTAACATATCAAGGTGTGTTTACTTGAAACATTTAATGATACTTAGATTGAAAATTCATGACTCACATAATCTAATGGAGAATTTTTTCCCATTTTTAGTACATAATAAAAAACATAAAATAGTAACTATAATTCATGCTGATTTTTGTACATTTTTCATAGAGATTTTTAGAAAAAATCTAAATCAAACAAATCTTGATAAACTTCAAGAAATAATTGTTTAGACACCTAATCATTTAGAGATGTAATTTCCCCCTTCAATATTCAAAATAATGATTCATTTTACTTTTTATTTGGTTGAAGACTCAAAACATGGTTGACCAGTATACTATTGATAAATGTACCAAATTGAGAGTCACATTGATATATTTTTTTGTTTTTAGTGGTGAATTTTATTTTATAAAATCATTGCATAATTGTTTTTAATATGTCTCTTATTTTTCATCAAGTACTTATTTCATTTTAAACATATGTGGGGAATAAATCGCAATCAGAAGACTTTATTTATGATGGATACATACTCAAAATGTGGTTGATCTTGTATTATAGGTACATGGATGATATTGAGACTATATAAAATCATGTTTAATATATAAAACACATCGAAACTAATTCTCATTCTGAAAACTGGTCATCGATATTTCCAAACATTGGACAACCAATTAGAATGGGGTAAAATTTTATACAGAGTTAATTGTATTTTCTATATTCACATAGTTGTGTGTTTCTCAATATTATTATTGTCAATCCATTTTATAAATAATTGTGATTGTATACCAAGAGGGGACTAAGGGGTCAAGCTTAAAATATGATGGGATTAAAAGAAGCTGTTGATAAGGATATTGTCGAATGGTTTCCCATAAACAATATATATAATGTTATTCCTGTTATTAAAATGTTTTTTTTCCTATGTTAAAATGTTCACCTTACATATTATTTTATAGATAATTAATATATATAATTTAGAAAAAATAGAATATGATAATTTGTTTTTAGCTTGAGGCCCTCTAATGATGGATAAGAGATTGGATACCTAAAATATGTATGACATCATGATTTATATAATTTAACATGAATAAGGATTTAAAACTCAGAATAGTGGTGTGTTTACAAATTTATAGGTGGGTTACTATGGAAATATAGATGATATAATTGAATTAAACATTCATGTTTAGTTTTCAGTTATCATATACAAATGAAAGTGGGTCATCATTGATATGGGTAAAATGAAAGATTCATCACATTTTACATCTATAAATTTCACAATTATAATCCATAATGTTGAGTGTGCATAGGGGGGTCCATTTTTTATGAACTCACAATAGAATACGGTATATTATGTGGATAAGGAAATAAATTTTGTTTGGAGTATTGTTGTAGACATAGAACATAGAAACTAATATGATATGGGTGATGAAGATAAATTTGTACTTTCTAAAAAAGAACCTCATCGATCAAAAAACATTGTGTAGATTTTTCCATAAAAAATCAAACCAATAGAAATTTAAAATTATTTTCATGTGATGAACATATCATAGTATAGGTCTATAAAATTGATGACAATGAAGATGAAGATACTTGAATGTATAAATCGGTAATGAAATATATTACAATTTCTCATAGATAAGTTTGTGGTTCAGATATACGTTGTTAAATTTTTCCTTTTATGTTTTAGAAATATTTTTGTTTCACATTATTTATAAATTCATTATTCCTTAACCATTTAAATTGTAGGAATTCCAAGAAAAAATTTCACGATCCTAGTGGATTAACATCTCGGAGCACACCACCACCACTATCATCATCAGGGGATCCGAGTGATTCTATTGCACTGATGACTACTAGAGAGCCATCCATTTCCCCAAATTCTATTGGCATTACGCCACACAAATCACCAATAGTAATGGAGAAATTGGTCACCCATCCAACTATGGGATATTATTGAGATGCAATTATTGATATGTATGTCATTGTACAATACATATATATATATATATATTACAAATTTTTTAATTCATTCGTTAAACAGATAATGGCAACAATGAAAGAGATACAAATTTTAAAATTAATAATGTATGGGACAAAATGTCCATAAATATTATTATTCCATTGATGAGTTTGGGGTTCTTACCAGTGATGCTACTAGAATATGTGGGCTGATTCTTGAGATGATTACTTATGAGATGATGAGATTTTCCATTAGTTATAATTATTTGAGACATATTCCTACTTCATGAAAAAATTATGTCTTTGGAACACATGTAAAGGTATATTTAATTTAAATTTTGTTGATAAATAGTTTATAAGATACCAGTAAAACTTTTTAATGTCCTTATAATGTGTTGTGTTTTTTATTTCTAGATTCTTTAAAAATTTATCTTCCTTACTTTTTTCCCATCAATGAAATCAGAAAAATTATGGAATGAAATGGATAAATTTTAAATGAATATTCTGGTATGAGTTTTATGAAACATATTCTAGCTCACAACAGATTTATGAGAAAATTACCAATGCCATTTCTCGTGAGCATTTGAATAACTTTATCATTATTAACAAAGATGTATCTCATGAGGTAATTTCATATTTTGTAGTATCTTAATAAAATAAACACAATAAAATTATAATTTGTAGTAATGTTTTTATATTTTGTAGGACTTATTTAAAAAATAATGTGATTCGCCAGAATCAAGTCATTCCTCGCATCGTTGAGTCTCATAGTTTTTTTGAGAAAAAGAATCATTTTTCATTGTATTTTATTCATTATGATTTATATAATTTTATTATAAGTAATGTATTTTTCATAATTGTTTATTTTTCTTATAAAGGGTAATGATTTAGTTCTCTCGTTTAGCTAAACATGGATGTTTTTTAATGTTAAAAGGAAACCCGCTGATGGTTTTTAAATGACCCTACCATAAATGTTATATTGAATACATTTTATTACATTTTCATGTTATTTCATTACTATAAAATCATAATAATGAAAAATATATTATTACAACTAAAAATACATACATCCAATTAAATGGGACCCCCAAGATGGATCAAAAGATACCAAATTAGAATCAATTGAAAAATATATTTGGCCACAATTTATTGGGTTTACGGCTTATTTATTCATATTATTTATTTTTCAATAATACATTTTTATAGAAATGAACTAAAAAAATTTATACTGAAAAATTTAATTATTTGATAATGTTATGAAGTTCATATATTTAATAAAATCATTTTTTAGTATTTTTTTATTAATAGGTTAAAATTCAAGAAGTATGGGATGTTAACCCTTTACTACCATCATTAGTTTCATAAAATGATGTAGTTGTAATAATTTTAGGGTAGGATCATCTCATATGTGTATGTGGGA
The DNA here is from genome assembly GCA_963277665.1 of Viscum album. NCBI lineage: Eukaryota > Viridiplantae > Streptophyta > Magnoliopsida > Santalales > Viscaceae > Viscum > Viscum album. The sequence continues at coordinate 806,980,842 of OY728141.1, read as the reverse complement.
TTGGTTATGGGCCAACTCCAGCAATTGTATTTTGTAGGGGATAATCATTGGTTATCACTACACCTGATAGGGGTTTGACTAATGTCATTGATCAGGAATAAAAAAAGGTAAATAGAAATATTAAAAGAAAAAGTATAATAACTAAGCTTTTACTTTAAATCACATATTCTGTGACAATTGGAAATGGAAAATGATTATTTTTTGTATATTAACAGATGGTCATCACAATCCATGAGGATATTCTAGCCTTATATACCATAATGCTGAGGTATATTCTAAATTTCAAGATCATTTACAGTTTTTCAATAAACATATACAACTTCAATAAATAAAACTAAAATGAATCTCTTATATTGAAAACATGAACATCAAGTCATAAGAATAACATGATGTGCTGTATTAACATATGTTTTACTAATATATGTAAAAAATAAATTACAGATCGTTATACTTATGATTAAAAACAATCCATGTTTATTTTCGTGGTTTTGACTTAGTAAAATGTTTGTAATGGTACAAAAGCATTGGAAAACATGGATCAGAGAGTCAAAATCAGAGGAAAAAATGTATGTTTTGAAAGAAATTATAGGATAGTTGTTATTGATTGATTTTTATAATATATGAATTAAATGGATCTAATTATGAGGTACACATTTCACAGGATGGTGGTAATTTAGTTTTTAGTGATTTAAAACACTAAATTATTCATCTATTGGTAGGAACCATAAAAAAATACCTCAGTTTGTCTTCAAATTATGTAAAAATCACAGTCGATTTATTTTTGACATGTATGCTCAGACAACGCGTCATTCTGACAAGCGATGTGGTCATAATGACTTAGTAAAAACTAATTAAAGTTATCAAAGTATTTATTAATATGTGTAGGGGTTAAAACATCAAATTTTTGATATATTTCCATGATAATAAGTAGAAATATTCAATTATTGATTTTTGAAATTTAGGAATCGACGGCTCGTCATTCTAAGTTAAGGTTTTCTAGAGATGGACATAAACATATTTATAGTGTTTTAAAACACTAAACCATGTTTGTAATGGTCCAAAAATAGAAAAACAATCATATTAATTTGAAATCATTGTAAAACCATTGTTGTGTTATTTTTTATTTGTATACATAGATAACATGGCAATTTGACATGTGATGTGTTTGAAATGACATAGTAAACACTTTTTAAAGGTACCAAATCCATTAAAAAATTTCGGGGGTAGGGTTATCTGATAAAATACTGTCTGATTAGCATGAAATCCCAAAATAACAATAGTTTATTGAATTTTGAAATATAGGAACTGAGGACACATCATTCTAAGGTACAGGTTTCCAAAGATGGATGCAAATGCATTTTTAGTGTTCTATAACACCGAAACGTATGTATAATGGTGAGAAGCCTAGAAAATGACATCATACTGACATGAAATAACAGGAAACCCACCTTTGAGTTATTGTTTATGTTTATGCATAGACAAAATGTCAATCAGAAGTGTTTTGTGGTTGGAATGACTTGATAAACTATTTTTAAAAGCAAACAATGAATTTAAAAACATTTTTTTGGGGGGGAAGAACTAGGAAAATTGTGTGATATTAGAAAGGAATAAGATTTAAATGAATATATATTGATTTTTGTAATATTGGAAATAATGAAATGCAATTTTGAGTTATGATTTTCTTATGATGGCCGAAATCATGTTTTTAATGTTTTAAAACACTAAAACAAGAATGTTACGATCAGAACCATAGAAAATGACCTCATATTGATGTGAAATCATGGAAGGCCATAGTATAGTTATTTTTGGACATGTATTCATAGAAAAAAAATAAATTTATTGTGATATTTGGTTGGAATGACTCTATAAACACTTTTTAAAGACATTAAATATTTTAAAAACATAGGTTGGGGGTCAAAACATGGAAAACGAGGTTAGATTTCAATAAAAGCAAAGGAAATGGACTGTACAATGATTTGTGAAATGTATGAACTAATGACTTGTCATTCCATATTACGTATTTCCTGGGATGTTCATAAACTTGTGTTTCGTGTTTTAAAACACTAAAATGTGCATTTGATAGTAAAAAACATAGAAAATGATCTTAAATTGATGTGGAATTATTTGAAAAAAACATTGTTGAGTTATTTTTAAATTGTACCCATAGAAAAAACATCAATACGACATGATATGTGGTTTGAATGAATTGGTAAACACTTTCTAAAGGCACCAAAGAATTAAAAACAATTGTCATGGGGGTGAAAACTTAGTAAAAAAATCTAGAGTTGATATGAAATCAGAAGAAAATACCTGAATATTTATATTTAAATGTTTGAACTGATAACACATCATTCTAAATTGAAGGTTATTTTGGATTGTAGTAATAATGTTTTTAGGGATTTAATTAAATGAAACATGCATTTAACAATCCAAACCATAAAAAATGCACTCAAATTGACATGGAATCATGGGAAAAACTTTTGGGTTATTTTTGATGCATGATCATAGAAAACTGGTCATTCCAACATTTGGTGTGGTCTAAATGACTAGGTAAACACTTTTTAAAGGTACTACATAATATAAAATCATGTGTCGTGGGGGTCAAAACAAGACAAATGAAGTCATAATTCCACAAAATCTGATGAAAATGACCATAGATTTATTTTTTGTATTATAAGAATCAATGGTACATCATTCTCACTTATAGTTTTCATAGGGTTCCTGTAAACACATATTTTGGGTTTTCAAACACCAAAACAAGCATTTAATAGTCAAAACCGTAAAAAATAATCACATATTGAGGTGAAATAATGGTAACCATAATTGAGTTATTTTTTATGATTACACCGAAAATACATTAATCTGATGTGTGGTATGGTAGGAATGACTGGATAACCAGTTTTTAAATGTACCAATGAATTTAGAAACATGTGTCGGGGATCAAATTTAAGAATATAACATCTAATTTCCCTGAAATCAGATGAAAAATATAGTAGATTGATTTTTGAAATGTAATAATTGAGGGTACATCATTCTGAGTTATGTATTGTTTTGGATGGTCAAAAACTTTTTATTAGTGTTGTAAAATATTAAAATATTTGTGTAATAGTCAAACCCATAGGAAATGGACTCAAATTCATGTGAAATCATGGGACAACCATCACTGAGTTATTTTTGAGATATAGGACATGCTGTCATATCTATGTATTTAATTATTTTAATTATATATCAAGCACACCGTAAGTCAATAAAAAATTAATTATAATATTTACTTATCTATATTAATTAATAAATGAGGAATCATGTATTAAATTGGATATTTTATATTTTCAATGATTATTTCATGATATATTTTTTGGTTTTATGTTAAAATGTCAAGTATTTGATTAAAAAAATAATAAATTTCATGTAAAACAATCTAAATATAAAAAAAATCTATATAACTTTAAAATAACCCCACAAGAAAACAACAAAAAAAATTTAAACCCCCTAGAATAGGTACATAACCCAATTTTAATGGCCTAAACCCCTCACCACCCTGACATTCCAAGCCAAGTGCAGGGGGGAAACATTCTGAATTTATTTTATGAATTTTGTCTTTGACATTTAATTTCGTAAATGTTCTCATTTTTATTGTTAGAGACAGATGTTGAGAGTCGGTAGAAGGTTGATCGTTCTGATCCATGAATATTTTTATAAGGCAGTTATAATAGATTTTAGATTCTGTGAAATGTTTAAATTTTATCAATGATCATATTTTAATTCGCATTAATTATGTTTTATTTTAATTATTGTCTATTATTTTTTATAGTTGATTAGTTGATTTGGTACATTTCAGTTGATGAGATGATACAGATGGAGACAGATGTGGTGGAGGTTGTGTGGTAAACATATATGGGGAATGAGTTGTTATTGGACATATTTTTATATGTATATATTGATTACTGAGGTATGGGTGACTGAGACTATTGGTTGATGGGTATATATGTTAATAGAGGAAATAATGACTGTGGATGTTTGTATATATGATTGTGGATGTATGATATATGCATGATGAGTTTATCATACATTTTCGATTTAGTATATTACATGTCATGTTTTCTATATTTACATTATTTATTATTTTTTTTAAAAATTAATTTTTTTTTAATTTTAATATTTAGCAGCGGTTCATAGTAACCACTATAAGATAAATTAATGAAAATTCAAATACATGTTTGTTAAGATTCATATTATCTATTTTTTTCTATTTATTTGTTTAAAAAACTATAGCTAAATGCTCAAAAAAAGACACATATAAATGCCACTGCTAAATTAATGAAGTAACCATGAAATAACTGGATATCGCATAATACATGACAATTTTAACAATAACTGCTATATAATTATGAAATATTTTAAACACCATATAGTTCAATAAAAAACCGCTGCTAATGCATTTTTTTGTAGCGTTACCATCATTCAAAAATGGTGATAGGAAAATCCTAAACACTAAATCACAATAAAGGTCAAGTGTTTTTGTAGGAGCAATTCTTCTGTAAACACACATCAATCTATTTTATGTGATCCCAATATTCACCTCCCACACTGGCCTTTAGTGAAATTTCATTTCTATTTAATTTCTTACAATAATTAAAAGATTTATATTTTAAAAAAACCCATTCTTTAGTCATTTTATTTTCTGTGGAAACCAACATTCTTTACATAATTTTTAGACAATATTTATATATTACTTCAATATGACACATACTTTTTATATTATATTTGTTGATTTTATAATTTCTATCCCACCCCATCCTATGATACTAAATTATTTTCTCATTTTATTTGTCTTTAGTTCATTTGGTTGAGGTTTGGGTTTGAGTCCTAGTCAAAATTTTCTGGGGATTTTAAAATGTTTGGGGGAATTTTTAAGATGGATAATGGGTGATACACAGTTAGTAGAAACCTTACGGTCTGGTAGTGCTGTAGGATAATTTTGATAGAACCAACCACATGACATGCACATGACTATGTTTTATATCCCATGTTTCAGTGCATCAATCATTCCCTTGGAAGAGAGTTCTACACATTTTGGAAAACCATGTACCAAAACATGTAGTCATTCTAGGTAATTAAAAGACTCAAATTTATTATTCACTCTATCCTTTCTTTAACCTTAATTCAAGCCACTCCCCACCCCTTCATTTTTATTACACTAAGGGGTCCCAAGAACCCCTCTCCCCTAGCTCTCCTCCCACCATGATTCAATATTCATGCATCCAAGTTGAGACTCTTAGGGGTTTGGTCTATTTCCTTCATCTTTATTCCCTCCCTTCTTGATTTCTTGGTTATCCATTAGTAGGCCCTCTCTTCACCAAACCCTAAACGTTATGGTTGTTTGTTATTCTTTTTAATTTTGTTTCTATGGGGTCTGAAGGGTACATAGAGATTAGATCTCCATTCTCTGAGTGTTTCTTCACATTCTCACCTCAACACAATAGATATTTCCATGATTTTATTTCCCAAGGAATTTCTTTTGATGCATGGTAAATTAAAATAAATTAATAAATTTTTTTGAAACTCTATAAAAATGTTTTTAACTTATTATATCAATTTGGAATTAGTTTGGTTTGGTAAAAATATTTTTTCAAATAGATTTGTGTGCAATGTCCAGATTTACGGCACCTAGCATGTTCATTGGGAATACAGAGTTCATTTAATGTGAAATTAGGGATTTTTATGATATATTTATCCCTAATTATGTTATGATACAATTTTTTTGGTTATGAATATTTGATAATGTTATGTCCTGAGGGTTGTATTGAAATGGATTGGAATGTGTTTTATAGTCCCTAAAGTGGCTATTGTGTTTCATTATAAGAACGTAAATTATGGGGTTGATTGGATTGAAAGTGGTGATTTTGTAGAAATTGTTTTTGTGGGTTTTCTTATACAGTAAGACATTCCAATGGATTTTTGAACACCCATGGGTGCACTCTCTGCACGCAAGGAGGTACATTCATATTAAGATGGAACTCTAAATTTATTTCCTTCAATGTTCCCAATTTTTTCAGGCTTCACTTTTCCATAAAATTTTCTAATTAGCAATAAAATTGTAAAAAAATCAACAAGGGTTTTATAAATCTTGGATAATAATGTGTTCCTTGGGGTTTGGATTATTTATCTTTGTATCAGAATTTAATGTATGATTAGAAAGGGTAAAACCCCTTTTGATAATCAAGGAGTGTTTGGGTGTCTGTTTGGTAATAAAGTACTCGTTAGGCATTGTAAACACAAAACCAGTGTTTATATGATATTTTGGTAAATGATTTTTGTTATGTGGAGCTAGAGGCCCATTTGGTAATACAAATTTAAATATGATGTCTGTGCTAACTTCTATAAAGGATTCTATCATAAAAAATGTGTGTGTTTGGTTGGAAACCAAATGTGTTTTATGAAATGATATGAAAGTTTATATAGTCTTAAAGACCCACCGAGAACCTTTAAATGAAGTGAAATGTAGATGTGTATATTTATGGGACACCTTTATATGAGGGATATCCCATTATAGGTGATTATATATTGGTGTATGTGTTTTGGGTAAGAAATTTTGGTGGCAGAAAGTTAATGGTGTCACACATGCATTGGCCTCCTACATAATAGTATTATTACTACTACAATGGGTTCCTATGAGCCTTTTAGATGATCGAGTGAAAATATCATTTCATACCTCATTAGAAAACTTGGTATCCTACTAGATTTGTATACAGGCCAGATCCATGTGCCATTGGTGAGCCTTTGAAAGAGTATCCACTTTGTTATTGACATAGGGGCTTCACCATACACCGGAAGGTTGTTCAGAACCTAGTTTGTACTAGAGTATTATAGGAATGTTTAAGATCACCAATTATCACTATTTATATCTACATTTTGTTTTAAAAATTTTCTTATTTATATTTTCCAAATCACTAATATCATTTTATTTAGGTTTGATTTATAAAATTATATTTTAATATGAAATTTTAAGGTGGTGGGTGCTGTATTTTTTAAGGGAAAAGATATTTTTATTTAATATTTTTTTGGAATATTTTTTTTTAAATTTATCTTTAAATTGTTTTAATAGACAATTTTGGGAACGAAAAAACTTATTATATGTTTTATCTTTGGCATTCTGACTGATAATTTTAGTGATCATGCCTACATTATCATTTATGTTTTAGGTTTCTCCAGTATTTAATCTCTATTATAGCGAGTGTGGTTTTGGGTCAGGTGGTGACCCATGAGGTCACTTGGAGGTTTTTTTGGTGGAAAACATTATTTTACCTCCACTGTTTGTGTTATCTATCTGTTTAGTTGTTTGTATTTTATTTTCATTTATTTTTTAAATCATTCCCTTTTGTATTTTTTGATGTTCTGTAATAGTTTCAATCCTATAAGGATCAAAAATTCCCTTTTATTCATTTCGTGGACATGCATGGGTGACTAATTCAGAGTCAGCCTAGGTTGGTTAGTGATAATTTCATTTTTTATTTTGTTTTATATGTATTTAAAATTGAATTTTCATCCCAAAACCATTTTTATCCTTTTAATGATAATATATTATACATTAAAATTTATTGTTCTATGAAAATTTCCATTTATTTTTTTAATAGTTATATGGTATTTTTTTTATTTTTCTTTTATATTATATTGGTTAATTATCATTATATTAAATTTTATTTGAACATTGTTTATTTAAATTATGTCTTGTTGTCCAAAAAACACTAATTCATGAAATTCATACATGTTGTGGTGTATAAGGGGTCTATAAGTAATGTCCCTCGAGGTTTTTGAAGTTTTTAAACCACTCCGTGAGATTGGCTAATATTTAATTTATACGGGTGTTTTCGTTGGATACTAAATTGTTTGGGATGATTTTTACAGTGGCTTGGATTGTTTAGACTAGAATAAGTGATTCAATATACCTGAGGAGATCGAGTAAGGACTAGATTTGGGATGATAGGGAATTTGGGAGGTTGAACTACTAGTTGGATTCTGGTGAGGTGAAATCCTTGGAACATGCGATACATGAACCACCTTGATGGTCCCCCCTCGTGAGGGTTTCACCAAGGTTAACTTTGATGCAGTAGATTCTATAGGGCCAAAGATTGGAGTTGGGTTCATTGCTTGACAATATGATGGTCGACTGGTGGAAGTTGGTTGCATGAATTTACAATTATGTTAGTGTCATATCATGGAAAATATTTCTTCTTTACTACAAGGGATGAACCTTTATTATGAAAAAGGATGGACTATGGTGGTTCTAGATTCTGATTTACTTTATGTTATCATTTCATCATAATAAAAGGGTGGACTATATGTTTTTTCGGCTTATTGTAGGGAAAACATGGACAATTTCTTGGCCATTTTCCTCTTTAATTTTCTCCATTTTTGGAATGGGGCTAACTTTGTGGCACAAAAGTTAGTGGGCTTTGGGATGCATTTTAGTTCTCATTGTTGTTTTAATTATTTCTCTGATTGGATTTATTTGACTACTTTTATTGATCGGTAATATTGTTTCTGGGTTTCAAAATATATATATGACATGTTCTATTAATACTATATAGGGTGGATGACATATTTTAAAGAGTTTAGTTTTCATAAAAAATTTCTTATGGCCATGAAATCTATCAGAAATAAATGTCTACTTTCTAGTAATATATTCAATTAAATTTGTCATGAAAGTCATCTAATTTCTTGTTGTGGGGCTTGGTCGATGGAAAGCACTATGAATTTGAAAACCGTGAAATATCTTTATGGTCTTCTTATTTGGTACTGGGAGGATGGGGCTGAGTAGCAGCCGATTTCACATGGGAAGATGGGCAGATGTGTGCGGGTATTGTGTGCGCCCTATCATGCTTGGGATTTTGGCTTCAGATGTCTTCTCATTTATATATTATATATAATAATTATTAAAATATTAATATATATTATTTTACCTTATTATTTAAATTATAAAAATATCATAAAATATTTATTAACTGTTTTTTCTGCTAATATTATAATTTGTAAAATTAATAATAAATATCATGTTTTTTATTTTAATTATAAATACATATTCTCATGAAAAAAAATCTAACTTATAAAATTTTAATAATTTATTATAAAATCAAAATAATAATATTTATATATATGGTCAATTATTTTATAACTAATAGTGAAAAGACTAAAAAAATATAAATATTTACAAATTAATTTTTAATGATATAAGAAATATAAATGTATGAAATTTTAAAGATTATAAAGTCTCAAAATAATTATTATTATTCGTCTTCAAAAATCAATGAAATTTTTAAATATAATACTAGAAAATGGTGTTAATAAGAAATATGAGAATGTAAATTTTAAATAATAAAATTTAATTTTAAATAAAAAACTCATGTAGTAAAATTTATGTTCCATTCTATAATAAATAAGTCTTTTAGTGAAATTAAAATGTGAACATTTAAATTGGCATAAAAGTTTTAATAATAAAATGTTAATATTGAAAAATTAAATAAAAATGAATACTTACAATTTAATTTCATATATTAATATATAATTTACTAGTGGATGGTGGCTCTTATTAAGAGTATTAATACATCCATAATAAATTTCATCTAGAGTGGATACATTCTTAAGAGAATACATGGGATGGTTTCTTAGAAGAAATATTGTAACACCCCGACCCCAGTTAACCAGTGTCGGTGCATTATTACATAACATTGGCATTATCAGAAAAGATCAAGTATCGAACGAATGATTAGTTTAGTATCCTTGGAATCACTAGATACATTCATAAAGTTTACATTACATCATAAAGTTAAAAACTACAACAACATCTTGTGTCTATAGACCACACTCATATCCCCTCATACTATCCATGTAGGTAATTCATAAAATACTTCTTCACATCCAGGGAAAAATAAAACATAGAAAGGGGTGAGCTCAGATGCCCAGAAAGGATAACAATATAGAGGAAACTTTCTTAAATAATCATAAACATTTAAGGTAATATATAACTAAAACAAAATCCTTTTAAACTTGAACTTCATTGTAATATGGAATAAATAAAATTAAATGGTGCCATTTACTTATTGACATGTATATTCTACTAATCGAATAATCACATGCAATATCAATAACCACTTTCATAATGATGGAATGCATAATGCTAGACTATCATAACCACATAGTCAAAGCCTTTTCCAAGACTACAAATAAGATTTTGTCAAGGCCTTGTGCCAAGACACTAGTTTGACTTATGAGACCTACCAATGCATCGAGGAGCAATAGCGTGCTCCAACCGTCACTTATTAAGTCCAATGCATTCCTCATATGAACATGTTTAAACATAGCATAAACATTCGTATTAAAACCTGCATAGGAAATGTCAATACTTTCTCCATAAACCATGAATTGTATAAATATAACACATCCATAGTCAAACATATCACAAAACCTTTAATACTATATTGAAGTTTTATATCATAATAAATCAACTTTAAATAAGCTTAAAATCCATCAATGGATGTTGACATAGATGAAATCAAAACTATTTGAGAGAAATATCTATTTTTTTGAAATCCATTAAAAGCCACATAATTAAAACATTTACTTTGAAAATATTATTATAAGCTTTTAAGGGAATATTTGATGATTTTATAATGGCAGGAAATTGCCACACCCACCGTATAAGTTAAAAAAAGTCATTCTTACCTTAATTTTGTCGAAAAGGTTAAAAAATATCTTGTTTGGAAAACGATGGAATGATTCCTTTATAAACCTCTAATACAAAGTCAAAAAATGGTATAAATGGATTTAACACATATTCTATAAAATAGTAAGAATGTTTGGAAATACAATTTTATGAAACATGGATGTATATGATAAAGAGGTCCCAGAAGATAATTGCGTATAAACAACCTCAGATAATGAAGAGATTGTGAAATAAACACTTAACTTTTACTTTTCCTGGGTTGAGGGTTGGTTAACCTCCTGTATAATGGTGAAATAATTTTTATTAAATTATTCAAGAATCATATACATTAATATGATATCATATATTATCTTTTAACATTTCATTGTTAGTAATATGTTTGTATTATCGTTGTTTTGGGTGTTAACTGATTCGTTTTCCTTTATATACTTTGTTATGTAAGACATGTTTGTTATTGATAGGTTTTCTATTATTAATATCCATAATGATATTAATACTCTAAAAATTATTTTTGATCATCAAATGAAATTAATTATTGAATGGATACAATGGGGAATGAATCTTAACGGGTTCGTGGAGACGGTAGTCTGTACGTGCACACGAGGAACATTATCATTCTTTTGATATTAAAACAATATATAATTGGGTGTTGTATCATATATACAAGATAATTATAATTTTATACTTGTTATTTACATGAATTAAACATCATTATTATATCAATCCATATAATAATGTACTGAATAACAATTACACCATGATGTGGAGATGGTAAGCCGTACGTACGCACGTATGGTGACATGTCATTCAAGGGATGGATAGAATACTGAATATGGTTGTAACATATTTATAATAACATAATAGTATATAGTATATACTAGATTTATTATATTAGAATGTAAATAACAATTAAAGAAGAATTTGAAGAAGAAAGGAACTTGAAAGAGGGTGGTGGAAATATTATCTCTTCTTCGGGTTCTTCCTTTTGATATGATCAAAAGGGCTCCTTAGGATGGATTTCTGATCAAAATAAGGCCTCTAATATGAAGTTAGGATGTTTAGAGAATATTTGGGTAGTGGTTGGCCGATCCAAAAGGCTTCTATGGTTTAAATTAGATAGAAGGGTGAGTTCCCTTTTATAAGAGGGGGGAGGGGCACCTTAGGAAAAGCTAGACATATTATTTTATAATAAAAATTATTATTCGGTTTCTAATGGATCCAAAGTGGGTTATTTAGAGGATAATGTGGGTTTGGGTTGAAAACCATCCAACCAATAGGTTTTAGACAGGTTTGGGTCACTATATGAACCTTATCTTTTAGTTTTAACTCTTAGTTAATTAGTTTCACATTTACCATGTATCGTTGTATTTTTATAGTATATTGTTAATAAAATTACTATATACATAGAATCAAACCTCAATTGGTTCATTAATTATTCAACTATCATTATATAAGTCTCTTGGCCAAACCACATATTTTTAGTAATTTAATATCAATTAATAATATAATATTTTTTTGAAAACTCTTTTATGTCAATTTTAACACTATTTGGTATTTGATTTTTGTGAAAATCATAACATCATGATTACTTCAAAAAAACTAAATTAAATCAATACTAACATGTCATATTAACCTATAAAATTAGTGGAATTTATAAAAAATCTCAATCTACATTTATTTTGATATTTATATTATCAATTATTTTATTATTTCATTAATTAGGTAATTACTGCACCATCATTGTGTCATTAATAAATTAAATTATTCAGTGTCTAAAAAATTTAAATAAAAAACCATTATGTAGGAAATAATTTTATATTTTTAATTAATATTTATAATTGAATTTATCTTATGTATAACCCTATACTAATAATGTTTTAGTAATTAAACATTGATTTTAACTCTAACTATTCTTTGAATTAAATAATAATAAATGTACATATCTAATCCAAGTAGACCTAAATGATTATATTTTATTCCTAAGGTAGTTTTTTGTCTAGATACACTTGTCCAGTAGAATTAGAAAATGTGTTAGGGTAATATTAATATCATTTTTACCCTTAATTACACTATTTACTTTTAACCGCGGTAAATAAAAGTAAAAAGTTACTATTCACCAAAATTATTTTTATCTTATTGAACCACATTTTACTCCTTGATATTAATCGGGTCTCTCGGATTTTTGAAATTCCACTCACAGAAGTGGTAAAATTATGTTTTACGTGAATTTCAAAATTCACCTAGGAGGTGGGTAAAAGACAGTGAAACGTTAAATAAAATATTTATATATCTAAAATTATTCTATACTAACTCCAATGAATTACATTGAACTTATATAAATATTATGAATATATTTTTACCTTAATTAAATTTAATGAAAACAAAAAATTATTTAAATAAAAATTCGTATTTAAACTAAAACTTAGTGTTTTTTCACTATTCATCAAAAATTGAATGTTTTCAGAAAAATACCAAAAATTCACCCTAAGATAATTTTGATATTCCGAATCCAACTATGAAGTCCATTTTAAATGATAAAATTTATAAAATTTCAAAATGTGGGTATTAATATTCATAACGGCTAGTTTGATTGGTTGTGGTGTGTGTTTGAACTCAAAGACGCGTACAACACACGCTATTGTATTATTCAAAGAGAAGCATACCATAGAATATTGGGGTGTAACATTCTCCCCTCCTTCAAATAATTTTTTCCTCTAAATTTCTAGAATATTACTGTATAAAAATACTCGAGTGATTCATCATCATAAGTTCCTCGGGTTCCCATGTTGCCTCTTCCATTTTATGGTTTCTCTATAGAACTTTTATCATACGAGTCATCCGGTTTCTCAACACTTGTTCTCCGGTACCAAGAATCCGGACGGGCTCTTCGAAATAAGATAGATCATGTTCCATTTCTAATTCCTCATAGCTGAGTACATGCATTGGGTCAGGCGTTTATTTTCTCAACAATGACCAGTGGAACACATCATGAACTTTGGAGAAATTTGGCGGCATTGCCAAATGGTAAGCTACAACCCCAATTCGTTCTATAATTTCGAAAGTTCTGATGTACCTGGGACTCAATTTACCTTTTTTACTGAAACCTATGACTCCCTTCCATGGATATTCCTTCAAGAAAAAATGATCACCTACCTGAAATTCCAAATCCTTCATTTGGTTATCGACATAGCTCTTCTGCCTACTTTGATCTAGTTTGATGTGGTTTTGGATTACCTTCACCTTTTTCATCGTTTCCTCCACCAGTTCTAGTCCTACGAGTTTTCTTTCACCAACGTCATCCCAATAGGTTGTTGTGAGACATATCTTTCCGTATGACGCTTCATATGGTGCCATCTGAATACTTGAATGAAAGATATTGTTATAGCAAAACTCTACCAGAGGAAAATATTGATCCCTCATACCCTGAAAGTCAAGTGAGCAAGATCTCAAAATTTTTTCTAAGGTTTGAATAGTCCGTTCTAATTTTCCATCTCATTGAGGGTGGGAGGCAGTGCTCAAACAAAGTTCTGTATCCATGTCCTTCTGAAGACTCCTCCAGAATCATGAGGTAAAACATGGATCATGATTAGAAACAATCGATACGGGTACTCCATGAATTCTTACAACTTCATAAATATATAGTCTTTCTAGACTTTCAAGTGGTAGATCTTCTCTTATAGCAAGAAAATGTGTTGACTTGGTAAGACGATCAACAATGACCCATAATGCATCATTTTTTCTAGGAGTCTTTGGGATTCCCATGACAAAGTCTGTCGTGATATTATCCCATTTCCACTCAGGTATGGGAAGAGGATGCATGACTCCTCTAGGTTTGTTGCCTTCCAGCATTCACTTGTTGACACACCATACATCTTCACACAAAATCAGCAATCTCCCTCTTCATGTTGTCCCACCAAAAATGTTCCTTCAAATCCCTATACATTTTGGTTCTCCAAAGGTGTATAGAGAAATTTGAACTATGATCATCGTCCTACAATTCCCTTTAAGGATCAGGTATATTGGGAACACAATGTCCATTCCAAAATTTAAAAATTCCATCTTTATACACAAAGTCACTCAATATCCCATCATTCATAGATTTAATCTTCTTTTAAAATTTTTCATAATCGGCCTGAGAACTCTTAGTCCTTTCTAGTAAAGTTAGTTTGGCATCCATTTGAAAAAGTATTGATGTTTCACCTTCCATGGTGATTCCCGTATCTATCTTTACTAGATCCATGAAAATAGGATCCCTCTCAACTCTCATCATTTTCAAAACTCCATGATTGTTTCTACTCAAAGCATCTGCAACCTTATTTTCCTTCCCTAGGTTGTAGTGTATCATGAAATAATAATCCTTGAGTAGTTCAAGCCATCTCTTTTGACTCATGTTGAGTTTTTTCTATGAGAATATATACTTCAAACTCTTGTGATCAGTATAAATCTCACATTTATCACGATAGAGATAGTGTCTCTAAATCATCAAATAAAAGATTACAGATGATAACTCAAGATCATTAGTAGGATAGTTCGGCTCATGAATTTTTAGTTATCGTGATGCATACGCAATAACCATATCATTCTGCATAAGGACACAACCAATTTCTTTCTTTCAAACATCACTATAAATAAGAAACCCATCTTTCCCTGATGGTAGAGTCAATATAGGAGCATTGAATTATATTCTCTTTAGTTATTCAAAACATTCTTCACACACTTTTTTCTAAAAAATTTGACCCCTTTACGTGTGAGATTTTTTAATGGGTTAGCCAACGGGGAAAAATTCTAGACAAAATGCTGATAAAAACCTACTAAAGCAATAAAACTTTGTACCTCAGTTATTCTCGTCGGTGTTGTACATTCTTGTATGTCCTTGTTCATAGAAGGATCAACAGAGATTACATCCTGAGATACAATATGTCCACGAAAATAAATCTCCTGAAGCTAGAATTCACACTTGCTAAACATCCCATATAATTCAGGTCTTCTCAGAGTCTTCAGGATAATGCGTTGGACATTTTCATGAACTTCATGGATTTTTTAGTATACCAATATATCATTAATGAATACCAATACAAAGTCCTCAAGATATTCCTTGAAAAATCTATTCATTAGATCCATGAAAATAGAGTGTGCATTAGTCAACCCAAAAGGAATTACTGTAAACTCGTATTTCCCATACCTGGTTCGAAATGTTGTCTTCAGATTGTCTTCCTTTGTCACACACAGCTGATTACATATAGATTGAAGTTCAATCTGTGAAAAATATTGATCTCCATGCAGTTGGTCAAATAAATCATCTATGTGAGGTAGGGGATACTTGTTCTTTGTTGTTGTATCATTTATCTTGTTGTAGTCGATACATAACCTCATAGATCCATCTTTCTTCTTAACAAAAAGTACAGGGACTCCCCATGGAGAAACACTACGGCGAATAAATCCCTTATTACTCAATTCCTCTAGTTGTTTATTTAGTTACACTAATTCCACAGTTTCCATTCTATAAGGGGTCTTCGATATGGTCCTTGATCCCGGAATAAAATCAATGTAAAATCAATTTCTCATTCTGGAGGATGCCCTGGTAAATCCTCTGGAAAAACATCAACATATTCTTTCACAATAGGTACATCATCTATTTGAAAATTCCATTCCTCAACCACAGTTATTTCATTCTCTTCCTCCCCAATAATTGTATTTATTTGAGCTACTAGTGGTGGATCGGGATAATAATTATGTGGTGATGATTTTTCTCTAATGATAAGGGGTTCCATGTCATTATCATAAAAAATCGTTACCTCCATCTTCTTACAAAAAAATTTCACTTCATCATCCGAAAGGAAATCCATACCAATGATTATATAAAACTCAATCATTGGTATGACAATGAGATCAGCAGATAAAGAACATTTATGTGCTCTAATGAGAACTGATTCACAGAACATTGTAGCAGTGATACATCCCTTGGGAGTTTTAACTCACAACTCCCTTGTTAAATCAAATTGTAAATTTATAATTTTCCTAGTAAACTGGGAAGATATGAAACAATGAGATGATCTAGAATCAAATAATGCATTTTATAAACATGAGGAAACCCTTAAATTACATGACACCACGTCTTTCGGAACATTTACCTCAGTAGTAGTGATAGCATATGATTGGCATTGATCCCTTGGCCTTTTCTAATGTATGCTCCCCTGACACTTAGGAAATTCATTTTCATAATGTCCCACCTCCCTGCAATTGTAGCATTGAACATCGGTAGCTTCATTCTTTCCCTTACAATCACAAGCATGGTGCCCTTTTTCACCACACTTGTAACAGAATCCCACTTCATTCAAGCAGGTACCAGGGTGTTTCTTCCCACATTTACTTTAGTATGGATATTGAACATTTCCCTTCCTCCCCTTATTTTCATTCCCAGATTGATAAATATATCTCTTATTCTCTTTATTTTCTTTAAATTCATAAGACTTAGAGAATTCTTTTACTGTCTTGATAGCTCATGAGACAATATCTTCGTACAATGAGAAGGTTTGTAAGACTAATGCTGGATAGCGAAATGGTTTTAACCAATCAAAGAAAAAATCAATCTTACTTCTTGGGTTATGTATATAATATGTGGCATACCTTTCTAACCTTTTAATGTTAGCTTCATACATTGCGACATTCTCATCCTACGTTTGTCTCAGACTCATAAATTACATTTCCATATCTTCTCGATGGTCACAAGGAAAGTACTTTTCTAAGAAAATATCTTTAAACTCCTTCCATTCCATATTTGATACTTCATCATCTTTCTTCGTATTTTGAATCAATGACCATCATTGATCTGCATCTCTAGTGAGGCGGTAAACTGCTATGACAACTTTTTCCCTTTCATTACTCCCCAAGGCCTGAAATATTTTCCCTAGGGAACTTATCTATTGCTTAGCACCAATGGATTTGTACTCCCATTTAATGTTGGTGGTTTTTAACTCAGGAAGCGATCTAACATTGATCCTCCACACTGTGGACTAGTGTTCTCCATACGGGTAAGGTTATTATTCATAACCTGAGTGAGTTGTCCGAATATATTGATAAGCTGATCAGAACCAGTTGTATCACCAAATCTAGTATAATAATCTTGAACAGAAGGGAAATCCCTACATGGAGTGAATGCATTGATACAGTTTCCATTTCTTCCACTAGGTGCCATTTCAATACAATGGCATAAACTAGATCAGTTTGTAAATCGAAATACATAATTCCAAACATGAAAAACATTTAACATAAATTGAATAGTTTATGGATATAATCCATAATAATAAAAATGTTTTCTTTTAGGGATTATATACTCATAAACCCTTCATAATGGTTTGTAAATAATATGAGAATTATCCTAATAATATCCATCGGGGAGTGTCGTAACCAAGAGTGTAGCAAGGCCCATTGTCGTGCACCAGTTCTCGTTCAAGTCTAGATCAAAGCGATGTTTTTTGGTTTTACCCCTAGGTACATCTGTGCTAGAGCTGCCACAACCTGCTCGTATCATGATAGGGATGTATTGCTTAAAAAACTCACAAAATCTCTACAATACCAAAATTTTAGGATGTTCTTCTATAATAATCCTCATAGTCTATCTTAGGGCTACATGCTCTAATTAGAGTTTATCTAAATCTAGCTTCCATGGTTTGTACTAAACTTCCTCTGATACCAACTGTAATGCCCCTACCCCAGTTAACCAGATTTGGTGCATTATTACATAACATTGGGATGATCACAAAAGATCAAGTCTCGAAAGACCGATTTGTTTAGTAGCCTTGGAATCACTAGATATATTCATAAAGTTCGCATTACATCATAAAGTGAAAAAATACAACAACATGTTGTGTCCATAGACCACACTCATATCCCCTCATACTATCCCTATAGGTCATTTAAAAAATACTTCTTCACATCCTGGATAAAATAAACCTTAGAAAGGGGTGAGATAAGATTCCCAATAAGGATAACAATATAGTAGAAACTTTCTTAAATAAGATTACACATTTAAGGCAATGTATAACTAATACAAAATCCTTTTAAACTTAAACGTCAGCATAATATGGAAGAAATAAAATGAAATAATGAAATTTACTTATTCATGTGGATAATCTAGTAATCGAATAATCAAATGCAAATATCAGTAACCACTTTCGTAATGATGGAATGCATAATGCTAGACTATCATAACCACATAGTCAAGGCCTTGTGCCAAGGCTACAAATAATATTTTGTCAAGGCCATGTGCCAAGACACTAGATTGTCTCATGAGACCTACCGATGCATCGAGGAGCTATAGCGGGCTCCACCCGTCACTTATTAAGTCCAATGAAATCCTCTTATGAACATGTTTAAACATAACATAAACATTCGTATTAATACTAGAATACAAAATGTCACTACTTTATCTATAAACCATGAATGGTATAAAAATAACACATCCAAATTCAAACATATCACAAAACCTTCAATTCAATATGGAAGTTTTGTATCATAACAAATCAACTTCAAATAAGCTTAAAATCCATCAAAAGATATTGACATAGATGAAATCAAAACTATTTCAGAGAAATATCTCTTTTTTTGAACTAATTTAAAATCCAAATAATTAAAACATTTAATTTTAAAATAATCTTATAAGCTTGTAAGGGAAGCTTAGATGATTTTATAACGACGTGGAGATCGTAAGTGGTACGTACGCACATATGGTGACATGTCATTCAAGGGACGGATAGAATACTGAATATGGTTTTCCCATATTTATAATAACATCACAATATATAATAGATACTGGAGTTATTATTTTAGTATGGAAATAACAAAGAAAGAAGAAGTTGAAGTAGAAAGGAACATGAAAGAGGGTGGTGAAAACATTACCTCTTCATCGTGTTATACTTTTTGATTTGATCAAAAGGGATCTTTAGGTTGGCTTTATGATCAAAATAAGGCCTCTAGGTAGAAGTGCAGGAAGTTGAGAGAATTTTTTTGCAGGGATTGGCCGATCCAAAAGGCTTTGAAGGTATGAATTAGAGAGAAGGGGGAGTGCCCTTTTATAATATGTGTGAGGGACTCCTTAGGAAAAGCTATAAATATTATTTTATAACAAATTCATATTCGGTTTATAATGTCTCAAAAGTGACTTATTTAGAGGATAAGGTGGGTATGGGTCTCAAACCACCCATCCAATATGTTTTAGACATGTTTGGGTGACTATATTTACCTTATCTTTTAGTTTTAACTCTTAAGTTAATTAGTTTCACATTTACCATGTCTCTTTTTATTTTTATATTATATGGTTAATAAACATACTATATACAAACAAGATAACCCCAAGTTGTTCATTGATGATACACCTATCATTATATAAGTCTCTTGGTTGAACCTTAGATTTTTAGGAATTTAATATCAATTAATAATATAATATTTTTTTTAAAAACCCTTTTATGTCAATTTTAACACTATTTGGTATTTTATTTTTGTGAAAATCATAAAAGCATGGTTTCATAGAAAAAACATAATTACATCAATACTACCATGTAATATTAACCAATAAAATTAGTGGAATTAATAATTAGTCTCAAATTACTTTTATTTTGATATTCATAATATCTGTTATTTTATTATTTCATTAATTAGGAAATTACTATATCATCATTATGTCATAAATAAATTAAATTATTTAATGTCTAAAAATTATAAATAAAATATCATTATGTATTAAATCTTCTTATCTTTATAATTATTATTTAAAATCGAATTTATCTTATGTATAACTCTATATTAAAAATGTTTTATTAATTAAACTTTGATTTTAACTCTTTTAACTCGTCTTTGAGTTAAATAATAATAAATTTTCTAATATAATACAAGTGGACCTAAAATGATAATATTTTATTCATAAGGTTGTTTTTGGTGGATATACACTTTTATAATAGAATTAGGTCATGTTTTAGGGTAATATTAATATCATTTTTACACTTAATTACCCTATTTTCTTTTAACCGTGGTAAATAAAAGAAAAAAGTTACTATTCACCAAAAATTATTTTTATCTTATTGAACCAAATTTAACTCCATGATATTAGCCATGTCCCTCAGTGTTTCTAAATTCCACTCACAAGAGCGGTAAAATTATGTTTTACGTGAATTTCCAAATTCTCCTAGGAGGTGGGTAAAAGACGGTGAAAAGATCAATAAAATTTTTATATATCTTAAATTATTCTAAACTAACACAATGAATTACATTGAACTTATATAGGTATTATGTATCTATTTTTACCTTAATTAAATTAAAATAAAATAAATTATTATTTAAATAAAAATTAATTTTTAACCTATAACTCAGTGTTTTTTCACTATTCATCAAAAATTTAATGTTTTCAGAAAAATACCAAAAATTCACCCTAGGATAATTTCGATATTTTTCATCCAAATATGAAGTCAATTTTGAATGATAAAATTTAAAAAATTTCAAAAAGTGGGTATTACTATTTATAACGGCTTGTTTGATTGGTTGTGGTGTTTGTGTTAGAACTTGAAGATGCGTACAGCACACGCAATTGTATTATTCAAAGAGAAGCATACCATAGAAACTTGGGGGGTTACAAATGTTGTAAAAAAAATTATCATGTTTGGATTGACAATAAAAATCTCAAAAAAATTATTGAAACCATGAGGTAGAGACTTACTAAGTGTAATTTGATGTCTCTTTCCTTCTTTAGACCCCGATTTTAAAGAGACTAAAAGAGAGGAATTTGAATTGTCAGGATTCTACTATTTGGACTTATCTTAAGAAATATTTTTCTATCATCTCTATTAATTGTCATGATTTGAAAGAATCAATTCTTTATTAAATTTTTAGCTTCATAACTGGATAGTAATTCCTCTTCTCAACTATATTAAATCTCACTATACATATTTGGACACTAATGTATCAATCAATGAGAAATTAGAAATCTAATTTCATGTGATTTATATTCAAAGAAGCCACCTAAGAACATTGAATTTATTAAAGTTAATGATATTTTTATTTGGAAACCTAAACCCATTGTACAACATTCATAAAATGTCTTTTAACATGAGACCATGAAATAGGATTTCAATAATTGGGCGAATTCCTTGAGAAAATATTTTATCCTTCCATCCATATTTTCATTAGCTTTGAGACCTGTGCACAATAAATGGTCAAATGAAGATTCATTATAGGTTTTTTATATTAGTAATAGATATAGATGTTCTCTTTGTAGTCAAAAAAGTGGTGACATTAATAACATTTTCTTAGTAAGTACAACTGCATCTACATTATGGAATGTCGTAGTGTATTGTTTTGAAAATAGTAATCCCAACATAATCTAAATTCAGGATCATATCCTTGGTAGTAATTATCTACCTCTCTCATAGAAGATATACAACCTATTTCTTATTGATATCTTGTAGGTTACTCATTATATTCGAAAGATCTAGAATAAAATAAATCATGCGGGTCATGCCATCAATGTTGATTTAACTTTGTCGCATACTATCTCAGTTGTGAAATATACGAAAGAGGTCCATAATGGATATTATGATAACTCAATTTTCGATTTTTCAATTCATAAATTTTATGTAATTACACATAAATATCATCCTCCTTATGGGACCTTGAATGTAACATGGATTCCCCCATTTTCAAGATTAATTAAATGCAACATGGATGGTGTGATAATAAGAAATCCATGTCTTCTTGGATAAGCTGCGACTTTCAGAAATCATTTTGTTGAAACAACATTATGCTTTTATGGACCATGTGGTATCACTACATCCCATGAGGCTGAAATACTTGGTGTCATAGTTTTGGTGGATATTATAAAGAAACTAGGATAAATCAATATATTGCATGAATGTAACTCTACTACCATTGTACATGTTATTAAGAATGACCTTATTCATCTATCATGGAAGCTAATAGAAGGATGGAGAAATTGCATAGATGCATTATCGTATATAAATTACATCAAGACACATACATATCACGAGAATAACTATTTGGATAATGGGATTGTTAACCAAAGGGGTCACTACTCATTAATTGATTTGGTTCAACAACATTCCCCATAGCTTCTCTATTTTTGGAGAAATGATTACTGTTAAAAAAAATTCTGACTTTTGTAGTTATATTTTTATTCAATAAATGAGACTTCTCCTTTTGTTAAAGTTCTCAATCTATAAAATAACAATAATAACATTTTTCAGGATTACTTATTACTAAAATAAATTATTAAAATTTACTTTATTATGATAATTAAACAGGTTTGAAGGAAAATTTTTTTAATAATGATTTGATGTTTGACCAATAATATGAATAATTTTGTACTATGTAAATATTATATGTTTTAAAATATAAATACTTTTCAATATACATGGGAAATTTTAATATGGCATGGAAAACAAATTATAATTACACTCAATGATTATAGGTCTAATTAATTAGTTATCATTAATTATAAGCAATTAACTATTTTCTAATGAAGACTCCAATATATTAATTCCAAGATAAGAATGATTTATTTAATTAATATACAGTAAATATTATCAAAATACCTTATCAAATATAATTATGAGATTAAATATTCATTATATAATAGTGAATTCACTATCACATAAGGTGAACATTATTTTGTAAATTTATGTTGATGTGATTATTCATATATTATTTATCATGGAACCTAAAATTTTATGTTAATGTTGATAATTATTTTAATAATTTCTTTTATATTTTAAAAAATATAATTTATTTATATGATCAATATTTTTTAAAATCATTCTACAGTTATTTTTCTTGATATATTTTTTATTTATCCTATAAAATTATTTTATTTGGTTATGTTTTCAATTCAAATAAACTAATTGAATTATTTACTAATTCATGAAAGTAAAATTTTATTTTTTATTCTTTATATTTTGGAAAAAGAATTATTTTAATTATAAATTATTTTAAAAAGGTTTGTCCTGAATAATTTTTTTAATAAAATAAGATTTAACAATTTCTATAAATTAATGGATAGAGGGAATATGCCAATTTCTATTTTATGATAGTAGTTTGATATGTCATTAATACAATTCACATGGTTATTTTTTAAATCCATTCTATAATGTGTGTGTTAAATATTTATATTTTGCATCATCAAATGTAAAATTTACTTTAAATCGGATGATTAGATATCCTATAAAGAAATTTTATATTAAAAAATTACAAATCGTTTGATACAATTGGTGTACAAATTTTACATTTTTTGTATTCAATCGGAATATATTTTCTAACATAAACATGGTGAATGTCATTTACTGGGAAATTCAATGTTTTTTTATCATTTCTACATCCATATATAAAAATTTTAGTTAGTGGGAGTATTGGATTTTCTTTTCAATAATCAGAAATCAAAATAATGTCGACTATTTTAATTTTTATTCATATCAGTTTTATATTATATTTAATGTCATCCACAAGTCATTATATATTAAATACAATAATGTTAAGAATAATGAGTTATTAAAATATATCACAAATAAATCACATTTTTGAATGTCAAATAGTTTTTTTAATCATGTATTTGATTTGGTAAAATATTTATTTTGAGATAGAAATACATTTAAAGGAATTTATTTTTAAATTAATAATTTTTTACGTAACATAAGACATAGATATAATAAGATTCAAGCATATTGAACCGATTTAACTTTAAATTATGATTATTATGAATCTTTAGGTAGTTTTCAAATATATGTAAAATATAGGTACAAATAAATGTAATATTAATATATAACCTTTTTTAATGTAAAATAATTGACTTATTTTCTGATGACTTCCAAATTACATAATTGGTTTCTACCGAAGAACCCAACATCATTCAACACACAATATAATTTGAATATCTCTTTAAATGGTATACTAAGTTATCAATTTTATAACAATTCATAGAATAATTTTTAAAAGTCCCATATATATTTTTCACCAAAATAATTTAATTTTTTCCTAGGTCATTCATTAGATGTCGGTTTCCCTTTTAGGGATTTTGTTAGTTAATTATTCTCATGTGCAATTTTCAAAACCCTATAAAATATATCTCATTAAATGTTTCTGATATAAGCATAAATATTTTTAAAATTATTAATTCCAATACATTCATCAATGAATATTAATATTTAGTTGAAATCAATGACTGATGAGATGAAATTATTATAGAGTAATTGTATGACTATATATGGCATAGCTGTCCAAGACAATTTTTCAATTAGAAAGTTAATATTGTGTATATTTTGTGTAATTTTAATAAATTTAATGTTATAATTATGGATTATAATTGTAATAAAATTATGTTTGTATTATTTAGGAAAATCTAAATCTATAATGATTCCCAATTAAAGAAGACCTTATTATTTGGACTATTAAAAAAACAATTCCACATAAATAAATCGTTTTCATTAAAATATAAATCATTTTAAAAATGTTATAATTTAAAGGTATCAAACAATATTAATGAACAATATTACATTTCCTAGAATCTCATGCGGGTAAATAATCTAATATTATTTTTAATTCAACAGAAAACCAATAAAAGTAACATGTTTTGGGAGATATAATAATTGAACATAAATATGAATCTTTTGAGATTTACCATAATTGTTTGATATAAAAGTTGATGAGGGGCGTGATATAATTTGTATTGAAAAAAAATTATAACACATTATATACCATTTGAGAAATAGAATGTTAGAAAAATATACTAAAAACACAAAATTAGAAAATTCAAAATTTTATAGGTCACTATAATTTAAAATATTTTTTAATAAAAAAATAATGACTAAAAAAGCTAAAAAACCTATTCACATATAAAAATAAATGATTTATTATTTAAATATCATATAATATTTTTTTGGATTCCACATTAAATAATTATGATTTAGAATTTTGTGTCAGAAAATGTTATATATATGTGTTAAAAACACATAATTTCCTTTCGATTATTGTAAATTTATATCATATTTTTATTAGTGGGAAGTTTCATTCATCATTTTATGGGGTTTTATCAATAATTTCCAGTTAATTTGACACAAATGAACCAAATAGAACAATTTGGGGCATAAATAACTCATATGTTCCACCCTAATCCCACCTCTAATTGGGAAGGGGCTAGAAATGAGCACCAGGTAGGCGTATCACACATGATGTGAGACCTTGTCCTGAAGAACCATTTCTCAGGGCTCATATAAATACATTATGTAATAATGTCATAATGTTTAAAAATATTCTTATTAGGTGTATAATTGTTTTCCAAAATTCAAACATCATGGTTCTTTTAGTTTGATCATGTTTATTGACAAGGTTTGATGTTATTGACAAGGGATGGTTGCCTTTAGAAGTCACTATGAGTCAAAAAGAAATCCTTGAAATATAAAAACATTGATAATCAAAAGATTATGTGTGATTGAATTTGAGTCTATGGAAACGAACATGTTATAACCGGATCTCATAGTGTGATCATGCATGACACAAATTGTGGACATTGAAACTCAAGGTTGGTCAGGAAAAAATTGGAAGGATATAACATTGAGAATAGCCTGATAGAATGTGATATAATTTGATTCTAGTGGTGAGGTCATTTGAGGCATAGATGATTATATTTGCGGACCGGAGATGCGTTTTGAGCAGCACTCTTGACTATATCTGTAGCACACAATGGGGTATTTTACCACACTAATGTTTTTTTGTAACATGCCCTTAGATCTTAAGCCATTCGTTTATAGGACTCACACTTGAGCGCAAATACAGAAAAAAGGTTTCTGGAGTGTGAATTCTAACAATCCATGTGACTTTTCCTGATGTTATAGAGATTCCTCTGAGGAAATTCAATACATTTTAAGTCACTTGGGACTCACGTTGCATGTATTATAGTGACCACAAACACCTCTCACATATTAATTTTTTCCCCATTATGTTATTTTTCAAAGTTAAAATATCATTAATGTTGGAATTAGTTGTATAATATATATTTAATATATTTTTTGATGATGTCTTGTTTGACCAATATGGGTCATATGGAGAGTCTTCAAGCATATTTCAAAAATATATCCATCTGTCCCTAAAGCACTTCAGAGCAATCTAGACACACTTGAGGACTTCTGTGCGGAAAGGATGGTCAAGGAGATGGGAAAGGCACAAATTCTTACCAAGAACATGAAAAAAGAATGAATATGGACCAGGTACTAATGCAAAGGGAAGAAAAAAATTTTGAGTGAGGACTGACACAGAATATGAATATTCGAAGAGGTCTCACGCATGGATCTCATGAAAAGCACAAGCAGATCACATAGGTGTAACATTTAGAGCACGTGAATCCCATGAGGAGGAAGATTATCTATAATTTATAGAATTAAGGAAACAGTCACTCTCCTACATATACCACAAGACATATCCTTAATCATTGAAAATGTTTTACTTAAAATATTTACCTGAATATTTCCTAGAGAAGATAATCTCCTTGGGATATCGCGATAAAGGTTTGCGGAGAATTGGTATAAGTGATTGAATTCTCAGAAGTCTTACGCATGGTATAAAAATGGTAATGCACAAAGAGAAAAAGTATAATAGTGAAAGATGACTAACGACAGAAGACATACAAAGTTTGGGACTCTCTCAAAGTGTGAACATAGGTTTTCACAAGGGATTTGTACTGACCAAGTGTTCACACTGAGGGTTCATGGTGACCAGGGGTTCGCGGTGAGACAAGGTTCACATAAGGTTCAATGGGATGGTGAAATTTTCTCGGGGTTCACACATTGTGCAAGGGGATCGTGGAAGGTGTTAGGGGTCCATGCATGGTGTCAGGGCATCACATCAGGATCTCACACAAGGATTAATATTATAAGGTATCACAAATGGATATCACATTAGATCATTTCTCAATGAGATATACACATAATATTCATAGTGAATAGTATTTTTAAAACATCTAAATTCTAAAGGAGAAGAATAATATAATGGATATGCACCATTCAATAATACATGAAAAAGGAGATTATTCCTGATATATTCAACCAAGTTAAACTGATACATGGAATCACTTTAGGATCATTCCAATGTAGTGGTTATTATTTTTTCTATAGTAAAGGGTAGACTATTACTGTTTTTTGGAAAGATAAAATGTTGCATCCAAGTGTTTACTCAAAAGTTGTAGATAAACCCTAAAAGATATTTAATAGAATATTTACCTATTATTGAGGATTCATTCATTAGAAATAATGAATGGACATAAATGACTATAAACTAAGTGTGGATCATTTTTGTAGTAGAGAGAAAACAATGAGAAAGACCGTGATCTATTCCACCAGTAGTGATCCAGAAAATGAGACATAGGGGTTAACATTGAGAAACCATTGAGCTAAACCTAAATCTTATAAAGATAGTGATCCTAGTTATAGATGTGATCTACCTTGAACATTGTAATTTGGATGTGGGCCTTATTGGACTTTTAACATAAACACATCACTGTTGTATGCTCCTTGGATACAACCCAGTATGTGTAAACCAAGTAAAATCATCATGTCCTACACTCTATTTAGTTTCTCTTCATATATTTCTACGTGATAAAAAGAGAAGTTTTCTTTTTTTAATGATGATACAAGAACCTAAGTGGTATTAGTTTTAATTTTATATACCATGATTCACCCCACCACCCTCTCAGCATACTTATCCTAGTGGGCCTAACATTTTTTATTTAGCTAATGGTTGAAAGTCAGTGGTTCTCTCTTAGTAGAAGAATGGAGGATGTAAAACACAAAGGGAATCTAATATGTGATGGAAATAATTTCAATTATGGAAAATCGAATAAAAAAATACTTCTGGTCTTTATGAATGGTGGCCTTTATAATAGTGATACATTTATATCAGCTAGTATTGATTGGGGTTCTTTTTCTGAAGCTGAATGAAGGGAATTAGATGCTGACACCAAAGGAATCAATGATTAATGTGGAAATCTCTCTCCAATGAAATATATATGAAGGTGATTTCATAAAAAAAATCATGTGCTATGTGGGAAATGTTTCAAAACATTTATGATGGTGAGGTAAATGTTTGATAAACGAATATGTTGTATTTAAGGAACAAGAAGGTGGATCTTAGAATGCACCTTAATGATCCTGTTGACACATTATTTGACCAAGTGAATGATATTTTTGATAGCATGTGGGGTTATTGAGAAATTATTGAAGGTGTTATTACATTCAATCACCGATTGAGACAACATCCATCTCAGTTAAATTTTATAATTTATGTTTTGGAAGATAATAATTCAAAGGAGCTGGCATTTGATATCTTGCCCAATACTCTTGTTTCATAAAATATGAGAAAAGTATGATAATGAGGTTTTGTAAATGTGGATTTATAATGAATTTTCAATCAACTCTGAGAGGAAAATCACTATTTAAGATGGGTAGGAAGAAGAATAAATAGATGAATTCATGTTATTCCCTTCATCAAAATTTTGAAGAGGAAATGGAAAGTTCAAAGGGAATCTACCAGATGTATTTTTTTGTGTGGAAATGATAGGCATATTATTGTAAGGATCCCTTATAAGTTTCAATATGATGATGTAGATAATGTGGAAACTCCCATTAATAAATATTTATCCAATATGAATGGTAATAAATTTTTTAATAAATTTTTTTAATAAGA
Source organism: Viscum album (assembly GCA_963277665.1). Classification (NCBI taxonomy): domain Eukaryota; kingdom Viridiplantae; phylum Streptophyta; class Magnoliopsida; order Santalales; family Viscaceae; genus Viscum; species Viscum album. The sequence goes on along the minus strand of OY728141.1, from coordinate 806,951,393 downwards.
ATAATATGCTTTCCAAAGAAGAATAATGTTCATAAGAATCTAAGGTTGAAGATATGGAGTACTGAAAGGATCGTGTTGTAGATGCTATGGTGATAGTTTTTTGTAGATCTAGAAAAAGGGATTAAAGTGAAAATGATGAAAAATATGTTTAAGGAAGAATTGACCTTAAGGCTGAATTATAATCAGTAATTAATGAAATAGTTGTTTAAAGTGAAAAAATTAATAAATTAAACAAAGTGGTTTGTGATTGCAAACATTATAACCAACAGAAGGAATATGAGAAGATTGAGGTGAATAATGAAATTGAAAACCAAAGTCTGTAATTGTGGGGAGATCAGAAATGATTAGTGATAATAGGATAAAAATCATTATTAAAAAAGATAAATTGATGTTTTAACTATAACTAGAAAAGAATAAATAAATTGTATCGAAGAACATTAGAGGATGTTGTTAGCATGAAAAGGAGAGTGAAAGATCAGGAGAAACTATTGATTCCAGAAAATCATGACAGAAATGAAAAAGAAAATGAAATAGTATAATTATGAGTTCTATGGAATAAGACAATGGATTTCCACGAAGGAAAGTGATTTATCCGAATGATACAACTGAAATGGGGCTTGGTCGCAAATAGAATGAAGTAATGGTTGATGTCTGGCCATAATATCTCCATCCAAGGTTTAAGATTGATTTAGGAACAAATTAGAATAGAAGATTCAGAAAACCCATGGGATAACTATCAGTGTATTGTTTCCACCCAAGATTTCTACTAGAAATAGATATTTTTTATGGAAAAATGGGACACTCACAAAAACATTTCTATTACAAAGAGATAACTAATTTAATACAATAAAAAAGGAATCCATACAATGCTTAATATTTACGGTCATCATTTGATGGTCATATTTTCAAGTGTGGTGGATTCAAACACGTGAAAAGATATTTCTCATAAACCATGCAATGTAATGTGTGAAAGAATACTGAATTTGATCAAAAGAAGTAGATAAATGTATAATTAAATGATCTAAAAATGAAAATTCAACATGTATCTCTTTATGATGATGTTGTTCTATCTTACATTAAGGAATAATATTTGAATCAATACATACTAGGAATCATGGATCAAAAGGAAGGGAGACAAACATATAGTGGTGGAAGAGATCACATTTAAAGGATTAGATTGCACTGGAATGTGGATCATGAATAGTAGGTTCACCTCTCATATGATAGGAAATATGGATCTAAGGACAAGAATTATGTATGATAAGGATGGTATCATAACATTTTGTAATGATGAATTCTTGAAGATTTTTGTCATAGGAAAAGCCCTGTTTGGGGGATGAGACATTAGACATGATGATTTCATATTTATTGATGGAACGTGTCACAACATTATTAGTTTTAGTCAAATACATGAATCATGAAAATTCATAATCATTTCCAATAAATTATGTTTCATCATAGAAAAATGCATTGAACTGGTATTGCATGAATAGTGTATGAAATGGAATATCTACCTTGTGAGTGGAGAAGAAGACATCTCCATTATGTCAAAGTAAAAAAAAGAAAACATGTTATAGAATGAACATCTTTGTCACATTAGACAAAAATACTTGGAATATCAATTGAAAGATAATGATGGTCATGACCTCCCAAGTTTGTCACATGATCATAATTATACCGGTGATGCTTGTCAATAAGGGATGATCATTTGAAATAGATATATGGAAAACGGCCAACAATACACGAATGTTATTGTGTATGTAAAAATTGATGTTTTTGTACCTTTTTCACCAGGAACTATTGATATAAGGAGATATCATGTTCTCTTCATTAATTATTTTCGTTTAATGTCATGGGTTTCAATTTTACCAATGTATATGAGGTGTTCAGCTTCATTAGAAATTATTGAAGGTTTTTAAAAAATATGTATGGCTCAAAATCCTAACGTTTTGAATGGGAAATGGAATAGTGTAAAAAAATTGATAGGTGGATAATTTTATCGAGAAACATGGTATAAGTCATCATGTTTTAGTAGTAAAAAATCCACATAAGAATGGATTAGTAGAGATAAGAAACCGAATAATCAACCACATGGCTAGAAAAATGATTTGTTAGAAATATCTTCTAGAAATGTTATGGAATGATGTAGTGATGACATCAATATACACTAAAAATAGAACATTATTATGTTCAAAATAAGATAAAATGTCATATGGGATATGGTATGGAAATAATCCAACATTGAAGTACATTCAGTTCATTTGAAGTAACTATTTAATTTTCAATTAATAGAAACACTAAAAGTATGAATCCAATTGAGATAAGGGGATACTTCATTGCTACTCAATGGAATACCAAGAATAAAAATGCTTCAATAAGTTTCACGGGAAGGTAGGTGAAATCCATGATGAAACTATTTTAGAGAATGAGAATAATCTTCAAGAAATGCATGATTACTCTTATGAGGAATGAGATGGAATGATAACTAGATCATGTGTTGTTCAAGATCTAGAGGATGACTCAAAAAAAGATTTACATGATGATAATGAAAAGAAAAAACCATATCCATCACAAATATCAATGAGAAGAGACAAAATTGATAAATAGTATACAACCATTTATTAGACATCTTCAGTTTAGACATGGAGAATAAATAATCTACATAAAGAATAATTTTTATTATTGGTGGAGCCAAAACATTAAGGATATTGATGGAGATGGAAATTGGTTTCAGGCTATGAATGAAGATCTAGACCTAGTTGAGAAGAATCTGACAAGGGAGATTATTTTGATTCTAGCAAATAATAATGTCATTGGTACCAGATGGGTCATTTACACACAGTTGACTGATGGTGGAACATTAATTAGAAAAAAATTCAAGATTGGTGTGAAATGGGTACGGTAAGATATAATTTATTTATGTTAAGGAAACATTTTAACTTTCTTCAAGGATCTGAAAAATTAGATTATTCTTTTCCATAGTACTGGAAATAGAATTTAATGTTTTTCAGATGAATGTAAACCCTGAATTTCATAATGAGGTTCTAGAAGAAAAATATTATATTGAGAATCCATATTTTTTTCTTATTCATGAAATGAAAATAATGCTTATCGGCTATGAAAGTGACTTTATTTGTCGATGAATGAATTGAGAGCATGGTATACAAGATTAGATTAGTTTTTTATGGATCTTAGTTTTTATAATTGTGGACTTGATTGTAAACTATATGTCGACAATGATAGTAATCTAACGATGATGGTTCTTGAATATATCTATGATATAATATTTGTTGGATTATATTATTCTTAGTGAAATTAGTCCATGGAATTTATAAAAATGTTTTTTGAAATGTCTATGATCGGTGAAATGACATTTTTTTAGATTACAACTGACAAAAGGAAAGAATTTCACATTAATTTCGTGATCTAAATATGCCATGGATGTTTTCAGAAATTTATAATGGATAATTCCATGGAGATGATGACACGGGTGGCTACCCAGATAAAGCAATCATGGGATGATGAAGGTAAATCAGTTAATGTCTCCAAATATAAAAAGATCATTGGATATATATTGTACTTATAAATGACATGACTGGTTTTTTACCATAATTCAATTAGCAAAGTTTAAAAATATTACCAAGGAGACTCACTTGCTTCTAGTAAAAATAATAATTCATTATATCAACGACATGGTGGATATTGATTTTTTATATATTGAAAAATCTCAGCAATAATTATTAGGTTTTACAAATTCAGATTGGTCTGGGATAATAGATTATAGAATATAAATGTCAGGAGGTGCATTCTATATTGGAAGGATATGCATTTCATGGTAAAGAAAAAATAATATTTCATTTCCGTGAGCACCACAGACATATAATAAATTATTTCTACTCTAGTGTGCCTATAGTTATGTGGATGAATCAAAAGCTTGATTATATGTGATTTGAGTTGATTTCACATATAAAAATCCCTTATAATAACTCAATTCCTATAAATATGAGAAAAAAAAATTCCACCACTCTAGGATGAAGCAAATTGATACCATATTCCATTTTATCAAGTAGAAGGGGGAGCAAGGGCTTGTGACATTGGAAAATGTGAATACAGAACTATAGGTTGAAGACATTTTGAAAAAGGCCTTAATCAATGAATATTTTGATCAACATCGACTGAATCATGGAGTTTAGTCGACACCCCACACTTGAAAAAGTGTGGATGTGGCCCCCACTCTCTGAGGAATGATGTGTTTCTCCCAAAAATTATTATGTTTTTATTTACCTAGTTGCATACCAAAATAAAATAACCTATGGGTTCATTAAAAAAGATGATAAATTGTTCATGAAAAGTGAGAAAACATCATAATTAAGACCGGGAGGAATTCTGAAGTATGGGGAGTTTAAAATGTGAGGATTCTTGAGATGAGCGATCAATGATTATATATAATGACATATGAGGTTCGTGATGGAAGATTTATTGTGGTTTTCAAATGAAATAAAGTTTTTCATTGATGAAAATTTCAATATAATTTTGTTTCTCTTTTTGAGCAAGGATCTGGTGGGATTAGTGTGTTCGTTGTGTAAATAAACTATCACAATCAAAATCATAAGAAGGTAATTCTTGAGTGACGCGGCAGACATGTCTCTACAAACATACACTGCATTATGGGTATCTATGGACTCATATTTCATGTCTTACAGTGACCATCAACACCTCTTGCATCCTCTATTGTTTCCCCTATTATGTTATTTTTCAAAGTTCCGACATCATGGGAGTTGGCATTAGTGATATCTAGGATATTTAATCTATTTTTTATTTATGCCTCAGGAGACCAATATAGTTCATATAGAGAGTGTGCAAGAATTTCAAAACAAAATGTATATGTGTGTCCCTGATGAACTATGGAGTTTTCTGGACACAACTGAGGTCTTCCATGTGTTGCGGCTGATGGAGGACCCATGTAAGGTGTGCATTCTATGAAGTGAATTATAGAAATCCTAAATATAGACCTAGGACGTACACAAAGGGAATGAATAAATTCTGATTGATGATGCATGCAAAGAGTGAATGTTATTAGATGAATCACGCCTGAATATCATGAAAAGCATGAGTAGATCATGAATAAGAACTTGTGGAGCATGTGAGTCCCCAGAGGAGGATGATTTTCGGTGATTTCTGGATTAAAGTGGAGGACACTCGCCTATATATAACCCATGACCCATCCGTCATCGTTGATGAATATTTTCTTAAAATATTTATTTGAAGCCTCTCTGGATAAGAAAATTGTAGTGAGATCTCACCAAGGAGGTTTAAGAGAAGGGGTATATGTGATTGACATTGCGTAAGTCATAAGCATGATCATAACAAGGTCTTCCAAAAAGGGAAAAAACGAAATCACGTAAGTGGACTGATGAAAGATGACATGCACAGAGTGGGACACATGAAATGTGTGAATAAGGGTTCACACCTGGGGGGTTGCAATGACCGGTGGTTCACAGTGACCAAGGGTTCGCAGTGGATTGGGGTTTTCTCAAGGTTGCAGTAGTTCATATATGGTTCCCGAGGTTTGCACATGGTGTTAGGAATTTGTGAAATTTTCCAAGGTATTTGACAAGGTGTCATCAGATCAAAAACTTTGTTAGGGGTTCATGCAAGGTGTCAAGGGTTCACACATGGTGATAAGTGTTCTCACCAAGATTTGGAACAAGTATTTATGCACCTGATCCTCTCATTGGAATATCATACTAGAATATAGTTCATGGAGATATGTTCTTAAATTCCCCTAGGAATTATAAATATGAGACATCTAAATTCTGTAGGAGTAGAAGATGATATGGATCTCCACCATTCGACAATACTTGAAGAAGGAGATTATTCACTGATACATTCAATGAAGTGAATGCGATTCTTGTAATCACAACGAGATCATGAATTGTAAGAGGAAATATCTATGCCTTTGTTTAATAGAAGTCTGTTTTAGTTGTCTGGAAAGTGGAAGTGTTTCATCAAGGTGTTTTTACAAAATTGAATGGAGAAACCTAAAAATAGAATCAATTGACCATCTACCTACAGTTTATGATTTATTGATTAGTAATAATGAAGGGAACTACATGTCCACAAATAATTTGTGGATCCTTCTAGATTAGTGAGAAAAGGAAGAGGAAGATAGTGACCCTTTCAACAAACAGTGAGCCAAAGAAGGATATATAGAGAGTGAGCCTTGGTAATGTATTGAGTTGACCCTAAATCTTGTAAATTCAATATGTCTAGGAATAGAACTGATATGGACTAAACATTGTAATTTGGTAGTAAGCCTTAGTGTACTTGGTACATTGACACATTTTCGTTTTACGCTCCTTGGACGTATCCTAGTGAAGGAGAACCAAGTTAAATCATTATGTACCTTGCAACATTTAGTTTATGTTCATATATTTCTACGGGATAAACAGAGAAGATATTTTTGATTTATAACGAGATAATACCATATGTAGAAGTAGTTTTAATCCATCATACCCTAATACACCCACTCTAAGGGTACTTAACCTAGTTGGCCTAATAATAATGCATGTGAAAAATGTTAGGATCCATGAAGGTAATACATTACATAATATGTAACGAAAATGGTGGAAGATACAAACCCAAGAACCCAACGGTAATATCATAGAATATTGTTATTATTAATGTGATTTCATAGAGAGATGTAATGAACATGAGATTCACAAGCTACTATCATCTTCTAGTATAACTAAGCTCTACCAACACAATGCCCACCTTGTCCACCCTAAGGAAATAACTCCAAAAAAGAAACACCAACTACTCTATCCATTAAGTTAATCTCTAACCTATGTTGTGATTGCACATAAAAAACATGTGTGGACACAAAGAACATATAGAGGTTAGTCTAAACATTCAATAAACCATGAAACCCACAAATGAAACATGAATCAACATGTTAGCTCAAGGTCGTGGTACTAGAATGTAATTAGGTGGAATACAAGAATGAAACCATATAATCTCTTCAATCATTGTCATAAAGAGTTTTTGAGGTCTTTTTCATCATAGTTATGACTCATGATGGTTCCTATAATCTCCTATATAAAAGAAAAAGGTTTGTATTTCATGAATAACAATTGATGAATGAAGAACCAAAAAACATACATGATCTGAAGTTGATTTCCCTACTATATATAAATCATGATTTTGACCCAATGATTCATAAAGATTCACAATTGATGATTTATCTGAACATCATGGAATTACATTAGCCCAACCACTAGAAAGCATGAAGTAGGGACCACTCGGCATAGAATAATAATGTGATATTAGGGGTTTCCTCACCCTATCATCAATGAATGCTAATACCATATTTATTTTAATAATCCTAAGGGGAACCAAGACCCATGATAACCAACTAATATAAGAGTAAATGTATGTAACCTCATAGAGTGTCAATGTAAGAATATCATTCCTCACCAAGTGAAATTCTATCTAAAATGGGTATAAGTGACCACAATTAATGAACCATTCCATAAGGATGCCATATTAAATGGGGTTGAAAGCACATATACATTGAGAGTAGCACAAAACCAAATAGATAGAATTATATCCATAAACACGTCATTCATCTTACCCAAACCCTACCAAAGGTCAAACGAATTTAATTTACATGATTATCCTATTATTCCCCACAAAGAGACTTAGATTAATAAACAACTTTCACAATTGTGATCTATATTGAAAACAATTTAGTATAGTATATTATATTTCCCAAAATGGACACAATGTATAGAATTCATAAAGACACCATATCGGAGAGACCACCAGGCCATGTGGCAGCCCCATGATGAATGATATGTGGCATGATGTGACGATTCATATGTGCCAAAATCACAACATATCCGGTTTAGCCAAGTATAATTGATGACATTTCATTCCAGACATTAGGCTAGGTCAAACCACATGGGCACGCGTGCTGGGAGGTAGGTCAGGCCCATGAGGGCCAACATTAATTCATGTTTTTGAACTATATAATAATAATATTTTTATTAATAATTTTTTATTTTTATTTTATAATCATTATAACAAATATATTTTTTATCTCAAATGGATTGGGGGAAGAACCCTGTATTCCTCCTTGAATCTAGTCCTAATGTGTTGTGGTCAACCACATAGAGACAATACTCCCAAGATTATCAGTCTCCTATCTCATCCATATTATGTCAAACTTCTTTCAATGTTCATGGCCACTACTTCTGGTCCACTATCGTACCTCAACTGAATCAACCTAGTACACATTTCATAATGATCTCATAAACTAAACTATCACAATCGACCTCATTGTGATGCCTTTCTCCATGAAATGTCATCAATCTGGGTTCTATGAACATGTTAAATTGTCTTATGCCACCTATAAAATAGATATTTCATTGGATACCATTAGGAATAATGACATGTCTTAATATGTGAGAAGAATGGTTAAAGCATTGAGATGAAAATAGATAAAAGAGATATGAAAAAGAATATACATGGGGACAATCTGGGCCCTTCATTGTTCAATATTATAGATTCAAATTCACATGATGATTATGAACATGTTGGGTTCTATTAATATCTACCCCATGATACCATGATGTATGGATTTATTTCCTGAATTTGTTTTAGATAATTTAATGTGGGTTAGAGGTGATAAAATATATCATCATGATGACTTATTAAAAAATACAATTTCCAACCCACTAGATAAATTGTAAATATCAAAAACAATAGACGAAATATAATACAATAAATCCCCAATTCCTTTTTGAAGGAGTGGTTATTTTCATCATCAACATAAGACCTAATCATCGATGTTTCCCAAGATCTGGACTCACTCTTCTAATTCACCATAGTTTCCACATATATATTTCTCTCAATTCTTTAAAATTAACTCGGGTTACTAAAAACATCAAAAGTAGATGACTCTAGTATAATTTAATAAGCTATAATTGAAATGGGTGTTGTTAGGATTTCTCAACCAAAAATAATTACTTTATTTACTGAAATTAATTTAATAAATATTATTCTTCCACCCACAACAATCTAGATTAGAAACCTCGATATGAACCCTTGTTATGTCACCCATACATAAATTCCCCAATCCATAATCATCTTTGGTTTTAGTTTTTCATAATATGCATCGTTTGGTATATATAATATTACATAAATATTGCACACAGGTGATATAAAAATAATAAATGTGTACATAAAATATTTTTATTAAGGTGATATTTTATTTCATATTCCATATTTTCCCAACCCTAGGGTAAACACTACACCTCTTAATCAACAGAGAAATAATAAAAAATTTTGAACTTATCATTCTAGGTTAAAATTATAATTCCCTAATAGGAGATATCACATTCTCTAAAACAAAAAGTATGGTTAAATATTAAATAGAAAAATCCAACTTCACTACATCCCTAATCATTAAACCCTTTTCATTCAAGAAAAGGAAAAAACTAGAGAACCATACGGAATATCATAAAAAATCCATGTGTGGAAATCACCATTACACGCACATCAGTTACCTTATAGTTTTCAGCAATGAATGAACTCAATACACATTTTTAGAGGAAGATAAAAACCTATTTATTTAATAAATATTTAATTTATGATACTTAATTAATAAAAACCATATAAAAACAAGAATTCTCTCAAGATTTGTTTTTGAACTTCTTTATTTCGAAAAAAAATATTCACTTAAATTGTTCATCAAGTCCCATAGGACACAATGAATCTACCATCCAATAAGATCAGAAATATAATAGTTTCTTCACAATTCTATCCCAATGTGTAGCATTTCACTCCCCACATTTAAATAACATCCATGATAGCCACCTCACAATAACAATGGTCCAACACAACATTCCACCACCAAGAACATTATAAAATTATTTTTCATTGGAACTGATGTAGTTACACAATATCATGTTCCCTAGGTCTATCCATGATTTCCCCCACAATATCATGTATGCATGGCTTGTGAAACAATATATAATCCTCATGAAATAAGATCAATATGGGTACTATATCAAAAAGCACCAGACATTCATTCATATAACTACAACATTCTTATCCCAAACTTCTATATGATTAGACTCTCTATAAAAAATAAACAATTTTTTTTGTCACTGGGTATTAAATTAAACTCATTATTATGACATTATGAAATAGAAAAAAATTCTATAAACAAATATAATTTTTATTTTTCAATAATGTTATCCATTTAACAAAACTCCCCAAAGGATGGTCCTGTCCATTTAGATTCCCAAGATATATTTTCTACAGGCCCCTAGATAACACCATCCCAAGTGACCAAATTCTATAACCTCTATAGAGAAACTCCTCCTCATCCAATTAATAATTACCTATGCTAGGAAATTATTCTACGGATTAATACATATATTTTAATTAGGGTAGTGTTCAGAAAGGGTGGTCTCCACAAAATGCACCCATCAGAGAATTTAGTAAATGAACTATAAGTATACCAATTTCCACTAATAAATGTTAGTTACATGATCCCCACCTTCATGAAATACCTTCAGGTATTGCATATATGACCTTTAATCCACATATAACTACTGAATTTATTTCAAATTTTTTGACCCATGATACAAAATATTAGAGTGTAGTGGTCACTAAAATAGTCTAAAGTTAAGTATCACCACTCTCTCTTCAAAATATTCATTACATTATGGGTATTAGCTTATTTTCCTATTCCATCTTCCAAAAACAAAGTATTATGCTAGAATAACTATATTCCATGTCTATTTTTCCCCACTAATATCATATCATTAACAAAAAAATTAAATACTTGAATACCAATACTACTCTATGTATGTAGATATGACACTGTAAAGGGTTAATATATTGTAGACTCTCTTTTTGTATTACTAGGGAACATTCAATGAAGTCAAAATATGATTCTCGAAAAACTAAAATAATGGATAAAACTATCATGAATCATCATAAACACAACATGGTTATTCATCATTCCAATATTGAATAGATTATATTCATCTATATAATGAATTATAATGAATACATATGCCACTCTACAAGGGTAAAGCATGAGACACACATAAAAAGAATTTATACATTATTCCACATTTATATGGAGTAAATTCCCATCAATACTAATTGAAAATAAATCCAATAATACCATAAAATGGATATCAACATGTTTATTATTTATGTTGGGATCCACTCACAACACTTGAGAGGACCCCATTCACCATTGGGTGTAGACAACACCACATTACTCAACTAAAAATCAAATCATAATATAGGCATTGGTACCCATTCCATATTGAATGAGCATAATTAAATCATTCTCTACCATGATAGTATATCATGAAAGTAATATTTATACATGAATAAAGAACTCACTTTATTATAAGAAGTGAGTGATAGATTTTCTTAATATATAGAAAGGCTTTAATTGGAAGGGTTTTGACTTGAGGTTTAATAGAATATATAACTCCAAATTCCAAGAGGAAATTAGATTAACTCATGCATATGCCACCCAATATGAGGTTATATGAATAAATTATGTGAATAAAACATTTAACATCACCCATTTATTCCTGAATATATCCATCAAACTTGATCAATATTCCATATTTTAATTACATAGTACTCCATCCCTAACATGAACTGGGAAGAGGTGGTGTCCATTGGAATGGATCAACACATTGTCAATCAATGACTTCCATAGATCCACTGCCTCTTAAACCATAAAGCTTTCGGGAAGAAATATTGTCCTCCTACTATGAGGTATCTAATCTCAAAACCACCAGCTGTAGAAGAGTCCTTATATATCACATATGAAACTTCCTAAAAGTGGAATGATAACTTTCTCCTATTTCCCGGTGAATCTTCATAAAAAAATTTACATAATAATACTATGATAACCTAGGGTACCCTAGCATGATAAATGCTTTGCAAACACAAAATCATATTTTGAAAACTATTCTTACGAACTACCATCCTAATCAACTATTCTTGAAAAAATCTATCACAAAATGTTTTTAGGGAAATTCCTTGTTCGGTTGACGGCCTCAAAAAAAATATACTCATCATTACAACTAAATATTGAGGTTTAAACAACCACACATATAACCTTCCCACATAATATCTATAACTACATGCAGTGTGGAGTTGTCTGATAATTATTTCATGAAGAAATTATCCACTAATAAATCATTGTTCCAAATAATGATCTTAATAAATGAATCATAATATAGTTATAAAAAGACTCGTCCAATCCAGAATTGCAGACTCATACTCTATAAAATCACCCATCACTTTAGGATCATCCTTTCCACATAGTCACAATAAGACCCTATCATCAGAATGTGAAAAACATATTCTATTGTAGTTAGTCTTGTTCAAATCTCAGGAGACCATAGTCTATGCTAAAATAAAAAACTACAGCAATCATGAAGAGTTTAGGAACATCCTTATGTCATAGTGAAACAATTTTTGTTAACCCAATCTGAAAAGAGAAGCCTCATCTCATTACTAGAAGAATATTATATAAAGTATCCCTTTGTGAGAAACCCATAGTGGTCATGGGTGGCAGACATCAATTAGGTGGAGCACACAATAGATGATGGATAACTCATGCCTCATAAAATTGAAGAAAAATGTTGAATGGGAACATAGTAATCATTTATGGAACACAAAAGGAGAGAGGTAACCCAAACATCATTTAGTGGTACATATCTGACATTGGTGACTCACCAAATTATAAGGGATTCACATAATATATTAGAGCACATAATATCTTAAAACTGAACTACCGGACTAGACACCTATAAGCCTTACCAATAATTATTGGAAGGTCCAACTATAGGCATGAGAATATCATGAACCTACCTCTACACATGAGATACATATCAATGTATGACCTATATAATGTACATGATATATCATAACAATCCAATATATTATGAATATATAATCATATTTACACCTTGAAATGATGTGGTGGATTTTAGTTTAACCCATAGGTTATCAATGTCAAAGAAAAAGGATACATTATCCACTACACCTACACTAGTCATTATAGTCTGATAATCAAACTCAAGGCCCATTTTACATCATCACCATTAAAACTAAAAATCAATCACCACATGAATAGTATAAACAAAATATAACCTTTTTTATATCATGTCATTCTTTCCACTCCAAAACCACCACACCCAAAAACATGGTGATTTGACTATATTTGAAATTCCCTCAACCAGGGTTCCTTGTGTAATATGATAAGGAATTTTTCCTCTCTCCCATAGCATTTTATCTAACCACTGTTAGGGTCGAAGATCAGTAATAATAAGTGGGAAAAATTTTGATAATTATGAGTGGGAGAAATTTAAATGAGAGGTGAGAATTAATTTGGAAAAATATAATCTAAATACATTTTTATTCATAATTATATTTCTAAATTTTCAGGAAAATAAAGAACACATTACGTTTTAGTAATTTCTATAAAAGAATCCCATAATAAAACAATTTGAAACTAAGAATTAGGTTCTCATAATTCAAAGTGTGATACGGAGTATAATATTTATCACCTTGATGAATTAGTAAATAATTAGTGTTTCAACCAACAAGATCCAATGTGTATACCATAAATAAAGGAACCAATTGAAATAATCAAATCCCTGTCTGGATGATGATTCACTATCAGTACATTCTGCTATTTACGGTGTGGTTATGATCATCATCATCATATAACCTGATCATTGATTCCACTATGGATTTGTAATCTCTTTTTATATTCACCATCATCCCCTCAAATTACATCCATTCACATCCTCTTCATTTCACTAAGTTTATGAAAACCATAAAAATAGGAAAACCCTTGTAGAAACTCATAATTAATATTTTAATGGGGGTGTTTCTAGGGTTTTACTATCAATAATTTTTTACTAATTCAAACAAATTAAATTAATACATTTTATATATCAACATTTGATATCCAAACATAAAACTAAAATGAAAACAATATTTATATCCCTTATATGAAAAATATCATGTCTCAAACTTATCTTTGGCATTACGTTCCCATTTGATACATTGTTTTCAAGATATAATAATGTTATCCAAATTTCAAGATTGTGGCATAAAAATAATACCATTAAACATAATATATTTTTATTAATGCCCTTCCTATCATAGAATACTACACATGGTTATATAATGGGGTGTCCATAAATCTTTTAATTTAAGGAAATTGTGAAATAATTTTTCTATGGCCTTATAATTGGGTAAATTTTAAAAAATTTACCCAAAGAGGTCATTAATATTGAGACCCATCTATATGTTATGCCTTGACTAATACAAACACAAGTAACTAAATTCTCAACGTAATTTTTACTACAATATGAGACAATTATGTATAGATTATTTTAAAAAGTAGTTTTTATAAGAATATATAAAATTGAAAAAACATTACCCTCAATCATGTTTTATTCGATGTAATATTAAATAGTTTATTTTTCATTTGTTAAAAAATATGAATGTCCCATTACAATTCATTAAATGTACCCGCTTGACATATGTATAATGAATATAAAGAAAATGTTAAGTAAAGACGCATAAGTAGAATGAAAAATAATAGAATCATATTTATATGAGAAATTTAAAAATCATAACTATATTATTTTTAAAATAAATATGATTCAAAACATAATTTAAGGCTCCCAAATTTGGAAAATAATCACATATACATTGAATTTTTTTTTTGTAATTAATCAATAGAGTCTTGGTCTAATTATTGAATTGGAATTATTATTTATCAATAGGATCAATAAGAGTTCATAATTACTTTTTACTCAAAAATGATGAAATGTTATGATTTGTTAAAAAAGATACTATTACATAATTATTTTAAATTTTTCAGAAGATAATTAGTTATTTTATGTTGAATAGATTATATAATGATAAAAATTTAGAAAAAAAATCACAAAATTATCTCATTTTTATCCAAGAATATTTTCTATATATTTTAGTGATATGGTTTCTAATACTAGTACAATAGATATGTGTAGTTCACTATAAATAAAAAAATATTATAAAATTCTCTATATTTATAATATTTATTTTTTTTTCAATATTCAAGGTAGGAAAATGGAATTGATGATAGATTAGGTGAATTGAGTATACCACCATTGAAATTTTCCAAACGATATAACGGTTTCAAATTTAATAGATTTTAATTTCATACATGCACATATGACAGGTCGAGGAAATTAATTAATAATGATGTTTTGTCGAAAAAAAAGTATCATAGAGGAAGTAAAATCAACTTATATGACATATTGGAAGATATAATCCTTTTATCTTACTAAAAACAAACAATTTTCTAGGTCTAAGTGTCATTGATATGATTTTAATTAAGTGTTTCATAGTCACCCAAAAATAGTGTTTTTAACAAAATTTATAATATCATGTTTTTTAAACGAACCTTATATATTTCTAAAATAAGAGTATAACTTTTATTATCAAAAATAGTTTAATTTTATATGTTATGTAATTGATTAATAGAGTGTAAAATACATTAAATCTAATAGTAATTTTTTCTTCAAAATTAATGTGATCATATTGGGTTATCAAATACTAAAAAATTCAAAAGAAATCATCAAATACATCACATTCCCAATGATATCCAAATTTCACTAATGAAACATTTAAATTAGGGAAATAATGTGATGATATTTTGGATGATATATATTAATGAATTTAAAATAATTCAATATAATCAATATAAATATGATTTATAAATAAGTGATGATCAGGAAGAAGATAAATATTATTGGGGAGATAAAGATGAAAGTGATGATGAATAATGAGGTGTCACATGTATATTTAATTACAAGAAGTATATATTTTTTATAAATAATTTCTTATAAATTTTTTGTTATATTTATGTTAAAAAATAAGGGTTTTTAATGTTTATAATTTACATTTGATATATTTGAGGAGTACTTTGATGAAGTTGTAAATAACATTATTTTGTATCACATACTTGATGATGACCCCCTTGTTTAATTATTGGATCCACTTAGTTAGGATATCACTATTATTCTTTCTAGGAGGGGTGGAGCCCTTACGATATTTATGACTACAGACCCAATTCATCAGTTACATTTATCTATTAATATGAACTTTATTTGATGAAGCAATTTAAAATACAAATTTTCTAAAATTATCATGAATTTATTTCATCAAGAATTAGTTTGAAATTACATTATCTAATTATTATTTTTCATTTTTTATCTAGATGTTCATTATGGAGTGATCATGTTGATAAATTATTTTCATTCTCCTTAGTTGTACGATTCACATCGAACATTATCATCACATGTTCAATCTCGATGAGGTACCTAAATAAATTTCTATTGTTATTACCATTTAAATTTTATTACATTATAACTTATATAATTTAAATATATGTAATTTTTATTATAATCAATTGACGACATTGTGAGACCATCCACTATGATCGCATGAGAGGCATGCATGTTCTATCTTTTTCATTTATCATGATTCAAAAGTCAATGGACTATTATAATAATTGTTTCCAAGACTTTGTTTGATGTTTTCTATGTGATGCATTGATCTAGCTATATTATTTATCCTATGTTGGATGGGGTGTAAAATACCAAATATGAAATAAATTTATGAGGACATCATTTACATGTTGATAGATTCTTGTGAGAATGAATGCGACTCAATGAATTGGTATTCATTCCTTTTTTATACAACATTGTTCTATGTTAAGTATTATTTTTTATTTCCTATTCATTATATTTTTTATATTTTTAATAATAAATGTATATCCTTGATATTTGGTGGTAAAAAAAGATCCTTCTGTTATAAAATTCAATGTGTACAAGAGGATGTAAAATTGTCTCACTGGTGGGTGGATTCTTGGAGAGAGAAGAGAAAATACAATAGTTCATATTTTTTTAATTTTTCCATGATTAAAAAATATTTCATATATTTATTAATAAATATTTTATAAAATACACCAGTAAGAGATATATCTCTCAAATACTCATATAGGGAAAAGTTAGAATGTGACCTAAATATGGGAGGATGACTGCCAAATCATTTCCCATTCACAACATGATGAGGTGTTAGGGATCTGAGAGACTAGTCTAAAAAAATGTTTAAAAATTATCATTGGTTAATAATCATTACCATCAAATAATTATGGCACTACACACAACATCCTAACCCATCCTACTCTACAATAACATGATCTTTTCATCGCTATTCCTTAGGAATGCCACCATATTTTCTAATGTGTGTGGACTAGTTGTGATGGTATCTAAGGTCAATTTTGGAAGATTATAACCAATGAATATAAATAAAAAAATTATAAATCCATAAATGTGAAATAAAAATTAATTATTATGAAGAAAAGGAATAAAAGTATATTAAATAGATAAAATTTTATAATACCATGCCAGTCATAAAGAAGTAACCAATGTTTCTCATAGGACTATCACTTATATAAAACATAGGAACCCTAAATAAAAAACTATCCTAAATAAGAGGAACCACGCTACCCCTTTATAACATCATAACATCCTGGTCATTGACCATATACACTCCAATATCTACTAGTATTTTAAAAAAACTCACCTCTTCCAATGCTATGTGACAGAATGTCTGCATGAATCTCATAGGGCCCATGTAGAGTGTGAGTATGAAAATAGTACCCTAAAACCAAATGGGTTCCTATATAATATCGTAATGTCACAGACACTCCAAGTCCATTAATTTTCTGAATAATGGTGTTTGGGGTATCTTGGGTACAATCAGTGACTCATTAAAGAGTTTTCCAAAATGCAGGTTGAACGAATGGTGGCACCGATCAACATTAGTGGCACCAATGGGAATCAGTGGAATCGATCGACATCAGTGGCACCAATGAACATTGGTGGAACAGATGGGAATCATTGGAACCAATGAGCATAATTGGCATCGATGGCATCAGTGGCACCTATGGGCCTCGGTGCCACTGATGTGAATCGATGGCATCGATGGGCCTCGGTGGCACTAATGGGTGTTGGGGCCATTGATGGTCATTAGCTGCATGTGTGGATTGTCCGTAGCACCAATCATATTCGGTGTCAGGGCGGCAGTGCCAGGGCGATGGTGCCTGGGCGGCGGTGTTAGGGCGATATTGCATGGGCGATGATGCCAGTGTGATGGTGTGAGGGAGAAGGTGCTAGGGAGACAGTTCTGGGGTGATTTTCTAGGGGGACAGTTCCAGGTCAATGGTGCTAGGGAAACAATGCCAGGGCAACAGTGCTAGGGAACCGGTGACTCACCCAATGGATGGTTATTTCAAGTTTCTCCATTACTTTCCAATTTTTCTACAGTAATGTATCTTTTGACATAAAAGTGTTTTAATAGACATTTCGATTCCATTTAAGGTCTGTAAAAGCTATTTTAAACATCAAATAGTCAGGTGATCCTAGAGTTACCAAAACATGTGGCCTTTTTTTCCTTGATGCCACACCCTCTGTTGTGCTTCCAGTTTCACCCATGTTACGTGTTTTCTCCATTTGAAGGAATTATTTGAAATATAACCTTTTATCTCCACTGTCTCCATTTAGAATTATTAAATCTCCATTAATCCAAACATGTGAAACTTCCCAACCGCATGGTCATGCCATGGTCCAACTCTTTAGGTAATTCGAAATCATCTCCCTGATTTTATGATATATCCAATTCTTAAGCTGGGATGATATCTTGTTTTGATTTTGGTTTCTCATAGTTCACCTGGAGACTTCCTTCCAAGATGAATCATGCACCCATGCTAGAGCCTTTTCCACACATCCATGGAGTCCTTAAACTTCTTCCTCCATAGGTCATACATCACCAGTTCTTGGCGTGTGGAGAACACTTTGATCAATGATCATCATGGTAGGGGGTTCATTCCTTCATCTCTCTCTCATTTGTGCATTATGTGGGGTTGGTATGATGGTGTTCCCTCAAGATTTAGATGAAACTGACAATAATGAAGATAATAAACAGATTGTTATAGAATTAATGGGTGGGAATGTTGATGATGTTCTTATGTTAGAAATTTTTCATTATGTTTTAAATTGTATAGGATTATTTCAAATAAAAATCAAGGTTTTTGGTGGTCCTCTTTTGCGAACTAATGAATCTATTTTCTAGAAAATCTTCTTTTTTAATGGAAACTGGTTAATCATTTCAACATTGTGGAATAAGTGGATGCCCAGTGACTAAGAAACCAAATGTGATCAATCTGGTTTTCCAACAAATGGAGCTTAACAAATGATGTGTCTAATTCTGAAACACCCATGCTCTATTCTGGTAATACACACGGTTGTTCTATTTAACAATTGTGGCGTGACTCAAAAAGGTGTGATGGGATGTTTTTATTGAGAAGTTTTTGGCCTTTGATTCTGAGGCTGTGTGGATCTAGTATGTTGTGGCTTGGTTTGGTTTTAGTACTTATAGAGATCTCTTGGAACCCTTTTGTCATTGTTACTTTACAAGAGAACCTCGTGTGAATGCTTGAATGTCTACTTGGATGTTTTCCTGCAGTTGTTGTCCTAGATTGTGGTAATTCTTGTTAGTTTCCAGGTAGTGGAGGAATGTTTTAAAAATAATTAGAAGAACATGATAACAAGAATGATACAATGGGGGAATTTTTTTCCCTTAAATGGGTTGTTTTATGGTTATCAGTTTCAAGGCCCTTAGATTGGGGTGAGTTCATGATTACCTATTTACATAATATTTAGTTCGTTGATTCTTATACGCACCCCACCCATGTTGATAACTTCATTTCGAACACCCCCATCTCATGGGGGAGGTTTTTTCACAAAATTATTATGAGTGGATGGTTATTAGCTCCATTATTCTCACCCTCCTAGGAATCCCACAACTCTTTGAGAAGGATGTGATGGCCAAAGGTTCATTATGGACCTAGACTCTTCAGGATGGGTTTTTTGGTGGTGGTAGCCTAGGTGTGTGCGGGTAGGTTGTTTTGTTTTTCCCAAGTGTCTTACGGATGAGCCTCTGGTGTCTCTGAGTATGGAAGTGACCATTCTAGCCCAAGAGTCATCAGGTGTGGTGGTGGTTATTGTGGCCTAGGTGTCTGCAAGCATGGTTATGTGTGGTTTTTGTGGCCTAGCTGTTTTCAGGTGGGATGAACATACAGTTGGTATAGCCCATATGGTTGTTTTTGGGGGGATTAGTGAGACTATAGTAGGATTTGGGGGGGGGTGCAGATTCATAGGATGTTTTAAATAAAAAGTGGGAAAGAGGAGTGGGGTACCCATATATTGATGTGTTTTTATGATTACTTACCTAACTTGTCTTATTTGGGGAGTGTTCCTTGGTGAGGCTGGGTGGATAGTTTCCTTGCATAATGTTTTGGTTACCTATTTTCTCATGGGGCATTATAATGACTCCCCACATGTTCATGAGAGAATTTGGTATTCCCTACTGAGAATACATGTATACTCACCTTATGTATATAAAACAAGTTTCAGGTATCTAGGAGGAACTTGAGAACCATTATGGAACATACTGGCTCGGGCTTTAGGAGTTTTCAATGCTGCTTTTCTTTGTTTTGGATCTTTTCATCACAATTAACTTGTACCTTGTATCACTTTATTTTGAACATTTATATGGGAGTGTATTTTTTCCCTTACTTTTACATTCATTTTTTTTGTGTTTTTTTGGGATTTACCATCTCATATCTTGATCTTATTGAATAAATAGGTAATTCATTCATTATTACATGGGATTATATATCATTGGTTCTAGTCTCCACTCTAGGGCCTATTAAAGGTGGGAATCCAGGATAATTATCTCCCCTTCAACATAAAGAAGGATAGGTCTTGCTGCCTATTGTCCCTTCCCTCATCTTGGTGATGGTGGTTCATGACATAATGGTATCAGAGGTGGGGGTTGGTTGAGAGATAGGACACATTTATGGGTTAGGAACTATGAGGGTTTCATTGGATGGTAGAGTAGTATTTTTAGGCAATCTTGGTGCATAATATAGGCAGGGAAATTTCGGGTAGGACATGGGATTTTAGGGCCCCCTCTGGATATGATGTAAGGACTCTGGGCCTACTGAACGACCAAGTGAGGAAACATTGATTATAGGATAGAGACTCTAAGAATGGTACAAAAACCACAATGACTTGTGTTAATATGTGTCTTGGGTGTTTTGGGAATTTAAAATAAATAAAATGTTTATGAAATATATAAAAGGAAATCTTATTCTCTACATGAGCTTTGGCTTTCATTGTTTACCATGTATCTATGGAAACCAGATGATTCCCCAGAGTAGTTCAATTGATTGAGGAAAATAGGATTGATATGGTCGATAATCAAGTGATTGACTGATAGGAAGATGATGAAATGTGTCAGAAGACTCTACGTTATTTCTAGCGGCAGACCCTCAGGATGTTCTCGGGCAGTGTTTTCGACTTGGATACAATGGAATGTCTTGAAGAGATAGCGATCAACATTACCTTGATCCATGTTCTTTGGGATTACTGGGTTCTATTGGCAGCCAGTCATATGAGTGGAGTAGCGCCTCATTGGTGGACTCCCTATCATGGGGAGAAGATGGTAGTTATGGTTTCGTGGGCTGACTTCAAGAAGGAGTTCTAGACAAAATTTATTTCTTCTATGATGATTTCTTAAAATATTCAAGAGCTTCTCTCCTTACAACATGTTAATATTTCAGTAAGGTTGTTGGGGATCATGTTCAAGGATATCATTAGTTTTTATCCATAACTCTTCATGAACGGGGTGTCATGGGAAAGAAGCATAGATGAGGCACTCTGACCTTCTCTATAGTATGAAATTACCCATTTCACTCTACTGAGTTACATAGAGGTTCAGAAAAAGGTTTAAGTGGTAGAGAGGATGCACAGGCTGGGAGGTCTGGCATGAGAGGGGAACCAGCTCGGTTCATCAAATGGGAAGAATTTTAGCAGTAGGCCTACAGCATTGGGGCCTTCACGGTTTCGATCGGCGGGGAGAAGACCACAATAGTTATAGTTCAGATATCCCGATCATCGCCCTTTCTCTATGAGCCCAGAAATGAGGTGCTTCTCTTATGGTGGTTTTGGGTACAACTAGAGTCGGTGCCCAGATCGAGTGTAGTACGGTGGGGGTGGGAAGTTTCAACACCCACCTTAGCAGCAATAGTTTCTAACAAGACCTTTTCCATAGCAGTAGTAGGAGTAGTGAGACCCTTCTCCTTTGAGAGAAGAAATTTTCATGAGGAGGTTGACCTAAGGGAGCTCCTCAGGGACCAAAACCATGGTGTGGTCGAAGAGGTGGCTGATAGCCGAGGGAAAGATGAACTAGGCCTGGGTAGTTTCATGTCAGGGAGGCCTCTATTCTACTTGGGTTGGAGGACGTTCATGGTATGATAATTTTGTTTTGGCACTCATGCATTTTCCTTGTTTGATTCATGAGCTTCACAATCCTTTGTTTCACCTGGACGAGCTCGTGCCTTCAGCTTAAACATAGAGAGACACTCAATTCCCCTGGAGCTAAGTATTGTAGTTGAAGGTCATACCTGCATGATTTATGTTTTTTGAGGATACAAACTGATTTGGGGTCAAATATTTCTAGTGGGGATCTCATTTTTCTGCAAATTCATCCATACGATGTCATACTAGGCATCAAATTACTATTTTATGTGCATTATTTCATCATCAACTTCCATAGAAGGTCTGTGTTCTCTGATATGGGAGGCCATCATATAGATTTTGTTGGCGAGTGGGGTTTCTTAGATGGAAGCTATTGTGTGGAGCCCCTCATTTCCTTGTTAGCCACATTTATAGTGGAATCAGATACATAGAGATGGTGGAAATTTTGGGAATTGTTAGTGAGTTCCTTGATATCTTCTCCTATGTGGAAGTGAATCTAATCCCTCGATGTGATTATGAGTTCATGATAGACTTGCAACCTGGTGCCCATATAATTTCGATGGCTCCCTATCGGATGAAACCTCCTGGTTTTCCAGAGTTGCAGATTCAGGTTGATGACCTGATGAAGAATGGTTTTATTTGACCAAGAACGTCACCATGGGGTGATCTAGTCATGTTCATAATGAAGGTAGATTGTGGTCTAAAGAAATACAGAGACTACTGAATTATAAATCATGTGAAAATAATGAACCGTTTCCCACTATTGAGGATCGACAACCTTTTAGGACAATTGACGGGAGTAGGTCAGTATCTAATATCGACAGGTGGTCAGGATTTCACCAATTTTGGGTGAAGTTGGGTGACATCTTGAAGACTGCTTATAGATGCAGGTACGAACACTTCGAGTTCATGGTCATGTTTTTCATCGTTAAAAATCACAAGTCATTTCCATGGGGATAATAAAATCAATTTTATGGGATTATCTGGAACATTTTGTAGTCGTGTTCCTTGGTGACATCCAAGTCTACTCATGTTTAAAGGAAGATCATGCCATGAATCTGAGGATAGTTTTTGAAGTCCTTCAACACAATCAGCTCTATGGGATTTTGTCCAAGTGAATGTTCTAGACAGGAGAGGTGAAAATCATTAGAATCGTGGTGTCCTAGTACAAAATTTTAGTGGACCCATTGAAGGTCTAGGCAGAGGTTTAGTGGGCATCACACAAGAACATGTAAGAGGTTCATAGTTTTATGGTTCTTGTCGGTTTCTACTAGAGGTCCGTCCCTGACTTCTCTCGAGTTGCAACACCTTTGAAAACGTTTATAAGAAAATGCCATTCTTTGGAATGGAGTGAGCAGTTCTGGGTACCTTTCAGTTACATGAAGGGAAAGCTAGTCAGTTCCCTAGTGCTAATGTTGCTAGAATAAGGGGTAACATTTGAAGTGTTTTGTGACACATATTGTCTATGCTTTGGGTGTGTGCTGATGTAGTATTGCAGAGTTATCTCTTATGTGTATGGGAGTTTATGTTCTCATGAACATAACTATGCCACCCATGAACTGGATCATGCGGTAGTGGTTTCCATACTGAAAATGTGGTGGAATTAATTAATCGGGGAAGGCTTTGTGGTCTTCTTGTATCACTATAGCTTGAGGTATGTATTTTCCCAGCGATACGTGAACATGAAACATGGGAGGTGGATGAAATTTCATTAAGACTAAAACTTCGAGATATCCTGCACCCTAGGAAAGGGGAACATGGTGGCCTATGTCAGGACTTGAAATTCACATAATGATGATTTTTGGGAGTATGAAGATTCTTGGAAATCAATGGAGGAGTTTACTTCCTTGCATGTGGATGCAAGGGTGGGTGATGGTAGGTGCTATCTATTTCAGATGAAAGTGTTATATTCCTTGGTATGGCATGCGGAGGTGTCCCAATGGGGAGTCTTTGAGGCCAAATTGATACATGATCATGTAAACCATGGTGATGCTCATCAAGGACGGTAAGAAGATGGATATAATAGGATGTTTTTTCATAGAAAGCAGTTTCTCTAGGTAGAAATGTGTGAGAGAGTTTGCGGTGAGTTCTATAAATAACCCATGGTAGTACACCCTGGTGTTTCATAGATGTACCAGGGCTTGAGGGGTTAGTTTTTGTGTCTCTGTGTGAAGTGGGAAGTGGAAAAATTCGAAGAAAAGTTCATCGGGTGTCAATAGGTGAAGGATGACCACCATGTTCCCGGTGGTTTGCTACATCCTTTAGATGTCCTTTAGTGGAAGAGGGATAAAATATCAATGTATTTCGTCACAATACTACCTAGGATTCAAGGACGATGTGATTCTATATGGGTAGTGGTAGACCGGCTGAAGAAATCAGCTCACTTACTGGAGATCAAGGAGTCGAATGAGGTGAATTCCGTATAATGTAGATTTGTGGACGTGGTGGTGTGGTTTCCTGGAGTTCCCAAAACCATCATTAAAGATCAGGATAGACACATTACATCACAGGTATGGAAGGGACTTCCATGTGCTTTTGGAACCAAGCTATCCCTTAGCAATACTTTCCTCCCTCAGATGGATGGTCAAACAGAGAGGACCATCTAGACATTAATTGATATATTGTGACAATGTGTTCTAGAATTTGGAGATTCATGGGTAAGACACTTACAACTGTTATATATTTCCTTGATTATTAGATATCACTCCACCATTGTAATGGAACCATTTGAAGCCCTGTATGGAAGACCGCGTTGTTCACTGATGTACTAGAACATGGTTTGGGAGCTAGGATTTCTTGGCCTAGAGGTGGTGCAGAGCACGATCGAGAAGGTTCATCTTGTCGAGGAGAAGATAAAGGCATCACAAGTCCAGTGAAATTCGTATGGTGAACATAGGAGGACACACATGGAGTCTAATGTTGGAGACCATGTGTTAATGAAGGTGTCCCCAAGGCACGGGCAGTAGAGGATAGACAGGGGTAGAAGGCTTTCTACTATATTCATCAGACCCTTCAAGATGTTGAGATGAGTTGGAGAGGTGGTGCACCCGCTGGCACTACCAACACTGCTATATAGGGTCCACGAAATCTTCCATGTATCTCAAATCTGTCGGTATCAACATGATGAATCCCACATCCTAAACAAGGTTGAGTTGGATATCGAGGACAACGTTATGTTCGTGGATCAACCATTGAGAATCGAGGATCGTGAGGAGATGTTTCTTCGTGGGAGGGCCATTCCCCTGTTTCATGTGATCTGGAGCCATAGTGGCTTCAAATAGAGTTCCTTGTAATGGGAGGCTTCGATGCGTACCCTGTACCAAGAGTAATTTTGAGTTTGGTTTTGTGTTGTTTCATACATGGCTATGATGTAATTATTGATCTTATTAACTATGATATGGGTTTTTTCTTTATTCTCTGATTGTTTGGGATAAATCCTTACATTGGGTAGGGGAGAACATGATTCATAATCAAGATGAATTAAGGTGGATTTGATTAAACCTATGCGGGTGAGTCAGTGCGACACAAAGTAGATATTATGTGGACATGGGAAAAGGGACTCTCTAATCCATGAGTCTGAATGGTGTGACCTTTATATATTTTTTGGTTAAATTGGGGGAGAAATGGTAGTGTATCTATTGTTTTTAAAGAGATAGATGAGGGATTAGTGTTCCTAGATGTCAAGGTTTTGTTCCAGCCTGGGAATAACCCAACGTGGGTTATCCATGAGAAGTATCTTATGAGGTGATCATTCGGATCCCTCTCTTTTCATCCGGTATACACTTGAATTCTTGATGGGCAGAATTGATTGAGAGGTACCTGAATCAAGGTCCAAGATCCTTCTAGTCTCTTACCCTTCCAAATTCTGGTGTTTGCGGTATCTTGGGGACTATCAGTGACTCATTAGGGAGTTTACTGGAATTCTGGTTGAACAAATAGTGGCACTGATCTGCGACAGTGGCACCAATGGGAATTGGGGGACACGATTAGAATTGGTGGCACTCAAGAGCGTTAGTGGTACCAATGGGAACTGGTGGTACCGATCGGTTGCACTAAGAGGAATTGGTGGCACTGATGGGAAACAGTGGCACCAATGGGCATCTTTGGCACCGACGGGCGTCATGAGTACCGATAGTGATCAACGACATGGATGGATCATTTGTAGCACCAATCCACATCAGTACTTGGGCAACGATTCTAGGGAGACTGTACCAGGGTGATGGTGCTAAGGAGATAGTGACTCACCCATCGGTGGGTCATTTCCAAATTCCCTAGTACTTTCCAGTTTCTCCCTCGTAACGTATCAGTTCACATAAAAGTGTTTTGATACCCATTTCAAAGCCATTTATGGACTATAAAATATGTTTTAAACTAAAAATAATTGGGTCATCCTTTATTTACCGAAACATGTGGCCATTTTTCCTTGATTCCCCACCGTCTGGCGGGCTTCCAGTTTTTCCCCTTTTATATGTTTTCTTTGTATAAAGGAAATATATTAACTCTAATCTGTTATCTCAACCATCTCCATGATGAATTATTAAATAACAATTAATCTAAATGTTTTAAACTACCCATTTGTGTGGGCAATCCATGATACAATGTTTTATGTACATTGAAACCATCTCCTTAATTTTAGGATCTAGCAGCTTCTTAAGCCAAGATCCTCTCTTCTTTTAATTTTGGTTTCTCTTAGTGCGCCTTGATACTTTCTTCTGAGATGAATTGGGTACCCATGCTAGATATCTTTCTGCTCTAACATGGAGTCATAAATGTTCTTCCACTACAATTCACGCATCCCCAGTTCTTGGTGTGAGGATAAAACTTTGATTGTTGATCATCCAAGTAGGGGTTTTTCCTTCATCTCTCTCTCAAATTTGTGCATCATGTAGGAGGAGGATGTATGATGGTGTTCCCTTGGGACATAGATAAAAACAACTCTAATTAAGATAATAAATAAATTGTTAAATACTGAATGGGTGGGAATGATGATGTTGTTGTTGTGTTATAACTTTGCATTTTTGTTATGAATTTTTTGGGATTATGTGCATTGAAAATTGTTTTCCTTGGTGGTCCTTTCTTACAAACAAATGAAACTAGTTTCAAGAGAATCATGTTATTGAATGGAAACTGGTTAATCACATAAACATGGTTTATTAAATGGATTCCCTATTAATAAGATAGACCATGTGTCATCACCTCGGCTAACCAATGGAAGGAGTGTAACGAATGGTGTGGCTAAATCTGAAACTCTCTTCCTCTATTCTAGGAATACACATGGTTGTTCTGTTTAATGTTTGAGGGGTGACTCAAAAATGGCGATGTAATGTTTTTGGTGGGATGTTTTTGGCTATTGAATATGAGGAGGTGTTGAAAAAGTATTTTTCGACTTACTTTGGTTCAAGTACAATGAGGTATGTCACTGATACATTTTGTTGTTGTGACCCAACAAGAGAACTAGTTGTGAGTTCTTAAATTCCTTCTTGGATGTTTTAATTTTGTTGTTGGATTGGCTTCTGGTTATGCATGATAGTTTCCTGGAAATGGAGGAATATTTTAAACGAAATCATTTGAACATGATAACAATAAAAGGTACAATGGTGGAATACTTTTTAAAAAATTGGATGTTTTCTAGTTTTTTGTTTCGAGACCCTTAGGTAGGGGTGAATAATTTACTACCTCTATGTATAGTAGTTAGTTATTGTATTTCTTATACTCACCCCAACCATTTTGAGAACTTCAGGCCGAATATCTCCATATCATGGGGGGTGATATTTTTTCCAACATTATTATGTGTGGATTGTTATTATCTCTTTTTAGATCCCTCTCCTAGGTAGCCCAAGTCACTTCGAGCAGGTTTTGATAGCCAAAGGTTCGTTATGGATGAAAACACTTCGGGAATAGTGGTGTTGTGGTGGAGGCCTAGGTGTGTGAAACTAGGATGTTTTTTATTTTCATCTTTCATTGTGATGAGGCCCAGGTGTCTTGAGGCTTGGCGGTGGTGATTCTATCCCATGTGTATTTGGGTGTGGTGGTGGTTGTTGTCACCAAAGTGTCTACTGGCACAGTTATGTGGGGTTGTGGTGGCCTAAGTGTTTGTTGGTGGGATGAAAGTATGGTTGGGATGACCCAATTGGTTGTTGTTTAGGGATGGGGGGTAGTGATACTACAATGGGATTTGCAAGGGAGGTCGGATGTTTATGATGTTCTAAATAACAAGTGGGAAAGTGGTATGGGGTACACAAATATATATATGTGTTTTTAATATTACTTATCTAAATTTATTTATTTTTTTCAGTGTTCTATGGTGATGTTGGGTGGATAGTTTCCTTGCTAGGTGTTTGGTAAACTATTTTCTCATGGGGAATTAGAATGCCTCTCCAATTGTGCATGAGAGATTTTACTTTTCCCAACTAAGTATACCTATATACTCACCCTACATCTATATACTTACATTCATGTTTCTAGACAGACATTGAGCATCGTGCCAGAACATACTACCTTAGGCTTCAAGAGTTATCATTGCTGTTTTTCATTATTTTGGTACCTTTAACCGGAGTTTTCATGTACCTTATATCAGTTTATTTTTAACATTCATATGAGAATGGATTTTTGGATTTACTTTTCCATTATTTTTTCAAGTGTTTTGTTATTTATCAGCTTATCTCCCAATATTATTAAATAAAAAGGTTAATTACTTCCATTTTACGTGTGATTTTATACCCGTGGTGTTAGTCGCCACTCCAGGTCTAATTGAAGGTGAGACTCATGGGTCATTATCTCTCCTTACAAATGAAGAAATAATGGTCTGGCAGACTGCTATCCCTTCCCTCATCTTAGTGAAGGTGGTTCATGACAGATATAGATATGTCTACCTATTTATTAAAATAGTAAAAAATGGTAGCCAATGAACTATATACAACCTACTCCACCTATTCTTAAAAACTCAAGGAGAGCCTTTAAAATCTATGAGCAATGCTAGAATTACATGATTCATCCATAATCTATCATACCAAAAAATAGTCATAATCTTAATTGATTCCTTTTTTTAGGAATCCCCAATCCTAAATCAACCAAAATTCATTAGTGGGATGTCCTCAAGCCATATCAAAAGGACCATCTTCTTTAAAACCCTTTATCAACCACTAGATTAGTTACATGACAATATCTAATTTATGGAGACACCCAGCCTTTAACAAGCCCATACTATAAGACCTATAATAACCCACATATATAGAAAAAATCCTTCCCACATGTGGTTGTTTCACAAGCCACTAATCAAGGGAGTCTAATTTATATCCTCCTATATATCAATGATCCATCTCATAATACAACTTATACCACATAACTACAAAATAAAAAACCAATAAATTAGTGATAATAACTACCTCAATGTATTTTTCATATATAAACATTTCCCCAAGATCCTTAGATTCTATGATGATTGATATCATCAACCTCTTATAACCCCTTTCCAATAATGCATCATTGCTTCATACAAAAATCATCAACATCATTTTCATCACACCATTAGACCCCAAACACCTCCAATGTTAATAGGAAATTCCTTCCATGACACACTAGTGAACCTCTATCACCACTAGATTCCAAGTGATCTACATCATCCATATTCACGTGGGTCAAAACCATCTTGTTTCTAAAAAACCACATCAATTATAACATCACGGGAAACACAATGCCTAACTATCAACATCACTCTCCGCAAGACTTATAACCACACAACCAACTATTCATGCAAGATGATGGAAAACCAATCATTTTTACCATGATAACATGCCTAGGAATCTCTTATAAGAAATAGAATCCATAATTGGTTATGTTCCTAGCCTCCTATAGGGAATAATGAATCTTATTTATCATATTATGTATGTAAAAAATAGAATATTTCGTATAACTAAGAATAACCAAAATGGATATGGAAATAATACACTCTTCAAGTAACTCGTTTCAACCTAGAATTAAGAAGAGGAAATCAGGTATTCTAAAAAAATACACAATTTAGGGTATAATTAAAAGAATGTTGAGGAAAAATGGGAGAAACCAATAATCAATACTCAGTGATAGCTAGCCAAACCCATTTTTATTCATGAGTTCATACTACTCAAAGCAAAATTAAAAATCATAAAAGATCTTACTTAAACACAATGTGAACAGTGAGAGAAAAATCTCTACACACCCTCTACATTTTGGGTGAAATATCCAAACCACCCGTTAAAAAATTAAATAAATCAAATAATTAATCATTTGAACTAAATTGTATTTTTTTTACTAAAATCAATGTTTTGAAAACATTAAGACACTTATATATGGGAACCATACATATCACACCCTAATAACCCTTATGTATCATCGATCTGACCATTACATTCAAGGGCTTTACCAATTTTCAGGTAACTTAGGTTTTTAATGAAATTTACATAACAGGGTGTTACCCTTAGATATTACAAGTCCTATAAAAAACTATCAATTTTAAAAAAAGTAATGACCCATAAAAATCCATAGATATGAACCTTACATGTTTTTTTTAAATTTCCTTTTTGAATTACATAATGCATGACAAACATATCAAAATTATACTATCTTTGAAAAACCTTATGTATCCTATGAACCATTGCATATTATCAAACATAACCACTATTTGAAAAATGTGAGTATTCTTATGGATGTTGATACCTAACATGAAAAAAACCCACTAGGGCCACTCTATGGTGGTGATGAGCCAAACTAGACACCATTGGAGGGGTCTGGATGGGTTATGATGTATTAGAGTGTTATTATAGTGGGGTTTTAATGGGGATGGTGTTCTGTGTTATTTTTCCTATGTGTATAGTATTTTAGGAAATGATTTTAAAGGTGTGTTGATTTTTTTATTGAATACATGGAATGAAATTATGGTGTCTATGCCAATGTATCCATTAACCATTACAGTAATTACCAACTTGTCAAAAATGTACAATGAGGAACTGGTTGTAATGAATAATAATAATATATGTATCACATAAGACTGGGTCATTTATTTCTATATTATTATCGAGTTATATCCACAGATATACTTTTTTACTATAGTTCATCTTATTAAATTAAGGATTCTCCCACATGAATGACTAATAAGGATTATATGGTAGGGCAATGATGTACCATTTCCCTTGATTTATCTTATTATCAACAACCATTTCAGTGATGGTGAATCTATTTTGGGTCCATTTCATATGGAATTTATAGTTAGAGAGATTAGAGTAATTCCAACACCTATTATGTAATGATAAGACCAACATAATATGGTGTGGGTAAATAATTATAATCATGTTTTGTAATGGATTATTCTATTGAAATTAAATGGGGACACACATATCCTATGGAAATTTCATTAGTTTCATGGAATGATATCATTGAATATCTTAGGTGATCCTAACCCCCCATGTGACTAAATACGTGAAAGAATACATGGTTTGAATATTTTTCATTGTTTAGATGTGTTGAATCCATATTGTAGTACTCAAATCGAGTAATCATTACTATGTAGGGGGTCAGCAGTAGTCCTTGATCAGCTAGAATCATGATGATATGATACCTCATTGGACTTTGTTTGGGAATCTCTTCTCTAGCTGTTTCTACCAAATGAAATTATGAACCATGTATATTTAATTGATCATTGATTTTTTGTAGGGTAGTATAAATATTTTTGAGTTCATCAAGATTCACTAATATACTATGGAACTCCCTTTATATGATATATAACTGTTTCTTCTAAGAGTAAATTTTTTATAATGGCATCTATATAGATATTTTAATATCCATGGTCCCCCTATATATTCTTCCTTACACCAGTGTTATGGAGTGATCCTTGTTGAAGGTATTCTTCATGGTAGAGGAGTGGCATGTAATAAGTGATGGAAGTAGTCACCTAGGATCAATGTTTCCGGATGTAGCACGTATCGTCAAAGTAAAATGGATTTAAAATGGGATACATTCACAAGCACTACCTTAGACTTAGGAATCAATAAATTAGGGGTCACACATAGTACTCTATAATCTTGGGAATAAATATTAAATTTTATATGAGGTAAAGGGTTATCTAAATCATTACTACCAAATATAATTTATAAAAAAGGTATTGGGGATGTTGATGGTCCTCCACACCAAAAGTAAAGGGCTTCTCCTTGATCCCATAGAGGTTCTCAAGGTGTTATACATGGGATGAATTTAGAGGAGTATAAAATAAATGTATAGTCGGTGTTGGGACATGATGGTGTGACAATCCTCTTTCACCACTACAACCCAAGGTGGACTATGGAAAAATTCGAGAACTGGAGGCTGAGGACATGACTCGATATAGATATTAAAGTGTATAGGTTAAGAAGTTCTATACTTGATATAAGGCATGATATATTTCTTATTTTTACTGTATCATGTACTCATATACATTAGTAAATGACATTCCTTCATAACTACATTCCGAGTTCCAGATCTAGAGTTTTGGATGGTTCTTCTTGTTTAATCTATATGGTTAGATACTTCAACTAAAACTAAAAACATGGTAAATCATATTTTTTGGTGATATAATCTTGATGTAGGTGGAGAGAGGTTTATGTGGGAGCTCATTTTCCTAAATACTTAATAATTATTATGGACTATATTTAACACCCTCATAAATTTTAAAACAATAAAATTATGTTCTATAGCATATACAATCCTCAACACCGAGATTCAACAACAATAAAAATATAGGACCATTTTAACCTAGCTGTTAATTTGGTCTATATGAATAGTATTAAATAATTTATGAAATATATATATAACTTTATTAATAAATAAAAATAAAATTATGATCTCTTAGTAAATAATCCCTCACTTTTTAACAATGTTTCTTTAATCATTAAAAATATTTTTTATTCAGAAATGATGTTTTATTGCTTTTGGTGAGGAAATATTATATTTATTTCACTAAATATTAAAATATATATTTTATAAAAATAATAAAATTTAATATATAACCATATCAAAATTATCATAGTCTGAAATTTTGTTATTTTTTTAAAAATAAGCAATTTTCATTGAATAGTGAAATAAAATGATTTTATTAAACTTTTATTTATTTAAAATAATATTATCAATTTAAATGTAAAATTATTTTTTTAATTTTATTTAAATAAAAATATTTATTCTTTAATTTAATTTATTTAAATTAATAATATTTTAGTTGATTTTATACATGATTTCTCTATATGTTTTTTTGTTTAAAAGTGCATTTTTTCTAAAAGGGTTTTTAATGTGGATAATGTATATCTATTACAATTAATTAAAATTATAAGTAAATAGAAATTAATTAAACAAATATTATTCATTATATATTTATATATTAATTTAAATTCATATAATTACTATTATGTTCCATATAGTTAATATAAAATAATATTTTTTTTATGAAAAATAAACTTCTTTAGATGCCACTTCTTCATCAGGTCTGTGAGATTTATTTTAAATTAAATTATTCAAATTCTATAAATTGAATTAAAATAATTGAATCCATATTTATAATAATAATAATTTATATAATATAATAGTTTCCACTTATTTTTTTCATAATTAATAGTGTAAACATAAAATAAAATTTACAATGCTTAATATTAAACAGGTTTTCTAAGGGGTTAACCTAAAACTATATGGGATAAAATGACCTAAGAAACTCAAAAAATTACCATTTGATGGCCATACATCAAAATTTATTACCTAAGGATATATTTATATGTGATTTTTTTTGTACTTTTCCATGAATGTGACTAATATAATAATTTACGTACAGAAAAAGACAAAACATCACTCACTGGAATTCAAATTTTATTTTATTGAATACATAAGAACAAAATAAATATAATAATGAATATTAATGATCTAATGTATCATAATGATATTAATTTCCTAAGGTAGATTTATTTATAATATATAATTATTATATAATTAATTTAAATGATTAATCAACTCTAATGTAGTATTAAATTAATTAATAGATAAATAAAATGAATGATACTAAAAATATTAAAAGTAATATGCATTTAATGAATTAATGTATTCTATGAATTTTTTAGAAAAATATTACATGATATTTATGAGATAATATAATATGTCCAAATTGCAACATTTTCTAGATGTTTTATAATGTCAAATTAAATAAATTATGTCAAAATTTACATTAGTGATATGTTATAATAAATAATAAATAATTAAATAAATTAAAATTTCCAAAAACAATATCTAATTCCATGTTAATACTACATGTTTAAAAATATCAATAATTGTTTATTCTTGGTGCCACTAAATTGTTTAAACATTATTACCATGGTAGAGGTAAAAATGGGGTTTTGTGTGTTTTATTCATTTATGTTAAAATAAAATATACAAATACATATGATATTTTTTTGATATTTTAATTAAATATTTATATTCAATGAGTACAATTTACTGAATAATAATTATTTTAACCAGTCTTATATTATAAATTATTATGATAAAATGCCATTTATAATAGTGAAAACATAAATGGTAAAAGTGGGGAAACATAGATGTTACGGAAAAATTTGTGTAAAATTAATGATTATTTAATGTGGTGGAGGTTTTGATAGAACAAAAATTACCTCAACTATGTTATGTTTGAATTTTTGGGACTCTTGGTGTGAGATTTACTACCCATTATTGAATTGTTTTTGTTATTTACAAAAAATCCACTCCACTATTTCCAATGGACCCACTCCTCCCCTCACTTATTCACACCACCTATGAAATTTTTTCTTGATTATACCTAGAAAAAAAGTCCTCAAATACATCCTTATCCATTATAAATAGCTTCTACACATTCAAAAATATATAATCAATGGTTCTTAATAAGAGAACCCAAATTGAGCATTTTAAGTGAATGTAATTTTCTTCACTATGCTATTTCATTTTTACACCCCATCATACTAGCTTCAATAATGGATTAATAATAAAAAAATAAAAAAACAAGAATATAGAATATATTTATATGTTTTTATATTTATGGAGTTTTCTATATCCACCTACTCTTTCATCAAATGGGAAATGAAACCATTATTTGTGTGTATGGTGGACTACCACCTCAATGACCAATGTAATTCATTTTTCATCATCTCCTCTCATAAATATTTATATTAATGGATTTAAAGTATATATATTTTATTTTTTAGGAATTATACTTCATGAATTATTATATAACAAGTCACAACATAATTTCATTCCATGTCGTATATGATAACATTTCTCATGTGTATAACAGACGACCTCCTCATGAAGCAACAAGAATTTTGTTTCATTGATGCTTTACATGGAACATAATAAGTTTAATGTAAATGAATATATGAGATACAAATTATTTTATTATGATATTTATAAGATATATATCATTATTAAAATATAATATTTATTATTTTATCGAACACTTGAAAATAATAACATCATTCGTGTGTATGTGTGAACTACCACCACTATGAATTGATGTGATTCTTTTTCACCACAAAATCACATGGATTGTATATATAAGTGTTTTTGAAGAAATATTTTTATCTATGATTGATGCTTATTATGGAAGGATAAAATATTAATCACCATCATTTTGTAATGAACATTTAAAAATGGAAATGTTACTTATGCACATGTACATCCTACCATATATATGATCGTAACGTAGTTACTTTTCCATAAAAAAGTATAATGATTTAATTTAATATAACAATGGATGAATAAAAATTTAATTTATTACAGGATTATTCTGGATATGTTGAAATAATGATCTCCTTGACCATATTCAACATATTAATGTCATTTTGGACATATAAGATAAATCACAATAAAACATTTGAAATAAACATAATTAATTAATTAATTTTAAATAAAAATTTAATATGTGAAGTAAAATGAAAAATAATTATTAAAAAGGTTATTAAGTGTGTAAATAATAGTAATATGTTTATTATGCAGGAATATATTGAACGTACGTGATGAATCAGACATGTCCCAAGGGGCTTTATTTTAATTTCTTTTCACTGAGGCATATTTTGATGTTTTTGTTTCCCTTGGAATGATTGTTCTGATTAGGAATCACTATTTGAAAATGGATTCAATTATTTTTTTTTTCAGGGAACCAAAAAAGAAAAAAAATTGTATCCTAAGGTACCTACTTTCCAAAGTTAGGCTCTCATTAGGGATTTTGAGCCATTATGATTAAGAACCCATGTTGGATGAGTTGATGGGAGGATGGGCTCATCACACCCATCTGAGGGGAATTGTTTCGTAATCTGGAATTATCTTATATATTTATGATTTTTTCATGAATCCCTTTTTAATTTACCTAGAATGATATGGGTTTCCCTCGTAATTGTATAATAAATTAGTTGGATGTATGGAATTCAGAATCATCTATATATATCTAAGGTTCATAATCAATTGGGATGTCTATATGTATCTATGTTTTCCTATCAGTGGTGTATTCTTATGCACTTCATAGATATTCTTTGGTTTTTTATGATGATTCTGATTTTTATCCACACAGTTAGGAACACTATAGTTTATTGTCATCCAAGAAGATGAAGGTCATTCTAGAATTAATCATCATCTAGGGAGATGGGAGTTGTTTTGATGTTGGGATCAATCCCATATATGTGCTACCAATGTATCCTTATTAAAAGAAAAAAATAGAAATTTTTTTGCCGCTAAATAAGAAAAATTGTCACATTTATGAACATTTGATAAGTACCTAAATGTATTGTTTAAAATCACATGGTTATGATTTCTATGAGGAATATTCCTAGTCAAATATTGTTGATGGAATTATGTCAAAGAGGCTCAAGAAACCTATATGGGATATGAGTTTCGATGTAGAACTAGACCTATCTAGGAATATAGTATATATTATTAAAGAATGATTTAGAGTGTAGCTATTAAACCTGATGGAGGCTTCCTATGTATCCCCTTTGTATGGGAATCAATTTCCACATAGTTTGGTACATATCACAGGAGAGTATGGTCCATTTAGGGAATTGAGTTTGGGTTTACTCCAAAGAGGACTCTCTTGTAAGAGGGTCTATTAGATATACCTTCACTCATAGAGACTGTGAGGTTTAACATGTGGGGTTACTAATAAAGAGGATTCCCATGTTAGGAAAATTATGATTGGGGTATCTTTTAAGGATAGTTCCCCATTACCTCAATCCCTAAGTGTGATTTCTACATACACATAGTCATTTTTAACCAAGAATTTGAGTTCTCATAGTTCAATAATTCATCATGGGAAATATAGACTTTCATTATATTAAGTCTTAGCTTACATCTGAAGAGGATACCCGGGTAAATTGGGGGTTTTGATTGGGTATAACTTCTATGGAGGATGTACCTTGATCTCAGGCCTTAGGTACATGTCCTATGTATTTTGGTTTTGAAGGAAATCAGTGTTCTTGTAGTTCAATCCATCAGGATGGTCGTGTTGGTATTGTGATCAACACTAACCTATAAACCCAGTTGATTCATCCAAAATATGTGAAATAATAGGATGAGAAAGATCCAAAAAATAGAAACATTTTTCCTCCTTCACCAGTGAAATAGTTTGGGGCTATGACGGAATAGGTCAGGGATATGATAGAAGAGTTTGTGGATACAACTCTTCCATCCCAACTATATACATTAGATATGAGTCCAAGGTAAGGAATAATCGTGAAGGAAGTAGGAAAGATCAATTCTATAACCTCCTACATGAATGGTTTGTGTCTTACCTCAGTATGAGTTCCCTAAAATTGGTTCCACACCTGTAAGAGTATCTCATTCAATGTTGAAGGGAAAACAAGTGTGATCCTAACCCTCACTAATATGAATTGGAAGAACCATGTATCATAGATGGGAAGGGATGTACATAGTCCTATCCTCAAAATCGGAGATAGGGAACTCCTCAATGCTATTCCATGGGTAAGGGTCTGCATAATTATAAATATATAGATTTACAGACACCCTAAGAATCATGAACCTTTGGTAGGACAGTTTTTGGAAACCACTGACTATTGAAATACAAATCCCAATAGAAGACATAAAAATGTTCCATTCACTATGGTTTTTTAGATCAGGATATTTTGGTGGACTTTTCGCCATGGTACCTTTCATGAAAGTGAATCATCAAAAGAGAGGTGATTCCATGAGTGGCTTTGAGGGAGGCATAATGGATGTATCATGCTGGATTGATAGTGATGAAAACCCAAAATAACTACACAAGGGGTTCTCCATGAAATGGGTTATCCACGCATGTAGGTTTGGATGATTTGAAAGCACCATAGGTGATGAACAACCTGGATAACTAATCATGGGTGAGGCACTACTCAAGCCTTCAAGGATATCCATAGGTATTCCAATAAGTTAATATCACAAGTTTCTGTTTTTAGAAGGGTGGCTCGGGTTAGTCTTCTTTAATTCAGGGAGTTAGGGCGAATGAATCGTGCATGTGTTATTTATTTGGAAAAAATATTGGACTTGAGATCCACTATTATTCTTTAATTCCATCCCTTTTAGGTTTTAGAAAACTACCTAGAATATTTCGAAGAGTGATTATCTTTCCCTTTATGGTTATGGCCATCTGCGAGAGGTCCACACACCAGCTCAAAAGAACTACCTCCTTACCTATTTGTTTCAAGAGCCTTAGATCATATCATCTACGAACATTTTGGGAATGGGTAGATATATTAATGATGTGACATCATTTAAAAAATTTATTATTCATCACAATTTGTGATCTCCATATCTGAAACCACACACTGTTGAGCTATGTCACATGTCAATTCCTCTATTTTTTCGAGATTGACTAATAGATCAATTGAATAGGTAGAGTATAGGTTCTTATTTTCCCTCATGCGAGGGTGTTAATCCTTAATGGATGTGGGAATATTTGGATCACTTACCATGTGTAGATTTCCAAAATTACCTGGAATGTGCATGAATTTATGTGGATATATGGTTTTTGAAGACCTATGTATAAGAGTTATGAGTTTGTGCTAGGGATGCTTAGTCGGAGGATTCCATTGATGAATTCTCGTAATCTAACTCATGGAGAAGTGGGTAATAGTTTTATTCATGTTAAAAAGTTATATTGGCCACCAATTCAAAGATATTTGTATGATTAATTCATCACTCAAAAGGTATCATGGATTTTTACTAACCAGATTCCATCTTTAGCATGTGAGCTACTGAAAATAGTGCCCAACATCAAGAAGGAATATCCCTGCATAAAAGGGGATATTCACTCAGAGTCATTGATTAAAATATTCCGAATGAATAAGGGGGAAGGCCCCACCTACGAGCATCCAAGAAACTATCACAAAGAAGCAAAGAGATGTGTACCTGGTACATTTTGGACAACATTGGAAAAGAATAATTTTACCAGTGTGGATATAAAATTAACCCCTACATTCCTTTCACGACTCATATTTCATGTTTTCTTGCTATTTTCTTCAATATGTATCTATTTCCTGTCTAATATTATGAAGGAGAATTAAGGTTAATAACATCCATTATAATGGACATGTTGGTGGAATAGATGGTAATGGGGTTAGCCACCCATATTTTTCAAAAAATTAATAGGATCTAATTGCATGTTCATGGAGGGAGGACTGGTTTCTGTATTGTAGGAAAATTATAGGTTTTGGTGGAATGGATAGAAAATCAATTCATGACTTAATCCATATAGAGTGGGATCTAGGTTGTTCAGAGCCTGTTCTGACCATACGTCAATGTTGAATCTAGTATTTCACCCCTATTGTTACAACCTCATGAAATTATAACAAGGATGAGTTTATTCATGGACATAGAATTCTTTCCTTAGGGGAATCCACTCATGGTATGGTTTTATAATGATAGAAATGAATGTATTAACATGAGGTAATGCTTAATATTCATTGAGGATGGTGTGTTAGAGACTAGGACTGATGGTGAGATAATATGTAGGGATAATTCTTCTTACTGGTTCGCATTCCAAATCAAATGCCTGTAAATAATTATAATATCCTCGATGGTGAACTATAAATTAGAAGACCATCTAATGGTGTCTTGACATTTATTGATTCCTACAAATCGAGAATTTATTGGGGGGGGGGGTGATCAAACTACCTCCAACTATTGAAACTAGTAGATTCACCACATGGTAGGTCAAATCTAGGATTGAATCATAATTTTATTCAGTGATGGACAATGTAGTTCCTCGGGTTGGAGTAAAGATGCAGATAAGGAAATATCCTTCTCATTTGGATGGTGCATCATCTCTTTCAGAGGCTGCGTTTTTTATGTTTGATAGTGAGGGTGACAATGATCCCAGCTCACCGAAATGACCCAATCCAAGATATAATCCACCATACTGAATCAAGAAGTCTATATCAAAATCACAGATTGAATCTTCACCTAGGCTGTCTAGTCGTCGTCATCAAGAAGGGAATCCTGTTCCATTTTCTCATGCATCATTTCTGATAGAAAGAGTTGGGAATACCATGAGATCTAAGGTTGATTGGTTGTCTTCATAGTATAATAGAATGTATACATAACACATCTAGTTAGAGGTAGTCTAAATAAGGTAGAAAGATTTGGGAATACCATGCTATTGGAGACATTCACATTAGGAGAATGGTCATTGGACAAATTTGAAAAGGATGACCATTGATTTTAAATGTTGGGTTCCTGATTATAATCATCAAATCTAAAAGGGGATACAAGAGGCTTCACCGAATGGTGAAGTTACCTCGTTTTTACATACATGTTATAGGTGATTATTTATGCAATTCTTGCTAGGTAATGTATGGAATAAAAAAGTGGCATCTGATGGATGAAAGGACCGTTATGAGGGAAACTGATGTAAGGCCAACTGAGACACATAGTGTATAGTCATGAAATGGATCTCTTAGGTATAATACATTCTACCACAAGAAGAAGAATAATGATTATGAATATCTCAATGTATACAAGATTAGTAGTATGACATGTCAAAAGTGGAATTGTCTAATTCATAGAATATTTGTTTCGACCGATATTAGCCATTATTTTGGACTCACTTTCTTAGATCTAACTCATTTATATAAAGGTAACGTCTCTTGTTTCCTTAGTGGGTTCTCTAAGGAAAACCAAAACAAAATATCATGAATATATTTTGATTCTATGTGGGAGATTATATGATATTTCATTTTGTGATGTGGTAGGTCCCATAACTGATGATTTGGATGGCACTACATACCATATAGGGGTGAGAATCCACCCACACATAATTTTAAAAGGACTATAAAGTTAATCATCATGCGGTGAGGATGTATAGTGTTCATGTTATAGTCTTATAACTAGGACTATTAATAAACCCAATGGTAATTGAGACACCTTATTTATGTAGATAACTCATTTATCAAATTCCTAAGCTCATGTGAGCTATGCTCTGTGCGGGAAACAAGGAGTGGTAAAAGTTTATTCTATGTCATAAAGCTAACACATGATATGTATAGGTTCATGTTGATTATATGGTTATTGAGCCAGGGTGTTAGACCTGGGCATCACTACAAAATTTCTTTGGGTAAGAATCTTTCCATACATAGATCATGACAATGTTTCCCCACATAATTCAATTATTAATGTGGGAAAAGGGGGATATTTATAATTTCTAAACTCGTGGTTGGGCCTAAAGCATGGATTTTAGCTATCACCATGTATATCATTATTAGAAGAATTAAGCCACATGTCATGGAAATGGTTCCCTATGTATCATTGATTCATGCTGGGGAAAAGGAATGGGGTTCTCTTTCCCAAAGTTGTTATTGAACCAAGGATTGGAGATCCAAGAATCACTACGTATCATAATATTATGATAATAAAGACACAAGTGGTTCTTTAAATATTCCATGTTCATGATTGATTCATACAAATAGGGAATAAAGGGGGAGTTTTAATTTTTTAAATTGTGGAAGGACCTCATATAGGATATCTGGGAATCACTACGTATCTCATTGGGGAAAGAATCCAAAAGCATGTAGTTCTTGAACTTTTATGCAGTTTAATGTCATTTGGTATGGATGAAGATGAATTGAATTGAACATAAGAAAATATTGTGGCTGATAAAAGGTATAAGACCAAGACATCACTATATATCTTGTTATAGAAAGAATAATTCCACACATAGTTAATAAAAAACGTCCCTATGCTAGTTTGATTCTTGTTCATAGGGAATGAAAGGGATTTTTCAGTTATGATCATGGAAGGACCTAGGATTGGAGATCCAATAATCATAATGTATTTTGATGGGGAAATAGTCATGCCACAAGTAGTTCTTAATGATCCTTCCCCTCACCAACTAGTTTTTTATGTGGGGAAGGGGGAATTAATATTTTCTAGAATTACAGTTGGTCCCAAGACACAAGATGGTATGAAATTGAATCCATATGTTATGGAATCATGTACCTTATAGATTCAGTTCATATATAAAACAGTGGAAATTTCCTTCTTTTGGTTATGGATGGGTCCATGATTAGAGATATGGGCATCACTATATATCATCTGAGAGAAATAATCAAGCCAAATATATTTCTAGAAAATGGTTACCCATGAAGGTATGATCAAAACACAAGGGAAAATGGGGTTCAAGTTCCACTAAATAGTGGAAATGATGTGTGTATGTCTTATGTATTGAAGCTACCCATCTATTTATGGACCATAAAGAGTGTATACTTGTGGTATCTTTGGGTATTTCTTAATGTAGTATAAGGGACATGTTAAATATACCATTTATTTTCATGTGGTGATGAAAAAAAATGGTTTTTTCATTTTTAGTTCTTGTAACTAAGACCACATGCCATGTTATTTGTCATCATGTGACACATTTGATGATGTTACGTAGTTTAACGTCATGCATCATGGATATATATGGTGTTATGAAGTTTAACATCCTACTACTATGATGAAATCTGTTTTATTACAGAAATTATTTCTTCAAAAACCTTACATAGGATAGAGATGTAGTGAGTTCTCCATCCATGGAGATTATGGAATAAGATCTACTAGAGTTTAACTTATACATATATTAAGGCCCTTCCCACCGTGGCTCACGCTTTGGTGGACATTCTCTTTATTCCATTTGTGTTCTATGGAACAAAACAAAATCAGCTTGAAATAAATAACGGTGGCGGACTTTCTTATTGAAAGCTCACACTATTCAATTATGATGGACTTCCATGTGATGGAAGGTATTCAGTATCATTTCATCCAGTACTTCCAGCTCCTCTAGACTATTCTAATATTTATCAACTATATATAATGAATTAATAAAGGAAATACAAATTGATAGAAACTAAAATTCAATAGGTTGGACTGATTCTATTTTTTATACCAATGAGTGCAATGTTACTGATGTAGAAGTATAGGTAGTAGTGTTGTAATCCCATAAGGAATGCAATAGTTTATCAGGAAAAGTTTTCTAATCCTTCTCCACCATCATCTAGAGTATTTTCGAAAGGGTCTTGTTGAAATATTCTATCTATCCATCGGAAGCTAAATTATATTGGGTTGAATGGTTGGATTTGATATTGTACTCCTGATAAAGCCTTCCTATATCAGTAGAACAGAAATTGGTTCCATTTTCTGCCAATATGGTTTGAGGGACACCAAATAGAGTAATTATATTATCTTTGAAAAATGTAACAATTCATTGGGCCATGAATTATTTTATAGGTATTACCTCATCCTATTTAGAGAATAAATCTATTGCAATAAGTATGTACTTCCACTTCATTTTTGTTGTTGGAGGATAATTCCACAATACATCTATTCCCCATGTAGAAAATGGCAACAAATATTTAGTTATATATAGACACACTAGGGGTTGATGGATGAAGTTGGAATGCACTTGGTAAGGATTACACTTCGTAGTGAAATGTGTGCAATCCATCCTCCTCAAAGGAAAAAAGTATCCAATCCATTGGATTTGATTAAAAAGACTATACCTAGGCCGGTGGTCACCATAGTCTCCAGCATGTACTTCATCCATGACCACCATAGTTTCTTTCCAATCAATTCATATGAGGAGGAATCCATAAATTCCGCTTTTTTACAGAA
Organism: Viscum album; assembly: GCA_963277665.1. NCBI lineage: Eukaryota > Viridiplantae > Streptophyta > Magnoliopsida > Santalales > Viscaceae > Viscum > Viscum album. The sequence continues at coordinate 806,906,757 of OY728141.1, read as the reverse complement.
TCTTTCGGTGATTCGTTCCATCATAAAGTGTGAAATTTATGACTCATCATCGAATTTCCTCCTTCCCAGCTCTATCAGATGGAGGTACTCCATCTTGGAGGTATTCTACGATGGGTTTCATACATCTTATGGTAGGACCATATGTATTGGGAATGGGGTATATTTCATTGAATTCCTCTATTATGATTTGAACATAATGTAAAACCACATAATTAAGAGAAATGATGACTATTTTTTTATCGCTGTTTGGATCTTCCAAAGTTTTGGGTAAATTTTCCAACACATCAGCCATGTGTTTTTAAATCCTAGGAAATAATACATTATTATATCTTAGTTTAATTCTTTCATTATCCCTCTAAAATAATCACACAGTGGGGGTTAGATTTAATTTTCTGATGGTGTAATCTTTTTTGATATATTTGAGTACTAATTATAAATCACCCTTCACCACTAGAAGGTTCACTGGTAAATGTAATGTCAATTACAGGACTACAATGAGATCAAGATATTAGTCCTCATTGTTAGTACCACCTTTTGATAACGTAAAGGAGTATGGAAACATTTCCTTCTCTGGGGAGATAAGGAAAATACCTTACCCATTATTTTTGAGTTTTGGATCTTCCATTCTTTTCCCCATTGGACTCCAAGAAGAATAGTCAAAATAAATTTCCCATGTATAGGTGCTATCCATAATAGAGTATATTTCATATTATGGATGTGATGTATTTAATGAAATATCTTCTACATATGGGTCCTCATCAAGGAATTCATCTAAGTCATGGCCTTTCACTTCTTTCTGAGACATGGACTATATATCAAACAGCTATAGAATAAATACCCAATGTTCCAGAGGTATTTTCAGTATAGGATAACTAAGGATAAGCATGAGTTTTTTTATTTTATGAAACAAAGTAGACCTCATGATTCAATAGACAGCACCTCAGTTTCTGAACATCAAATATTAATTCTAAGCATCTCTTCTTAATATCTCTATATCGAGCCTCTATGTCAATCATGGTTAAACTATGATATTAATGGTGTCCTTCATTTCCTACATCATTCTTTTACTCAATGAGGGAACACAGTGATTGATTTTATGTTTTCACATAATGAAAGTGTGGATTTCCTTCAACACGTGGCATCAATACCAGTGGGATCAAGTTGTATTTCTTGAAGGTATCAACTACTTGTTGACAGTTATCGGTCTATTGATATGTGACACCTTTCTTATCAATTAGATGAAAGGTAAACACTTGCCTGTAAAGGTTGGCTATGATGCTGTGATTTGTTTCATTGGATTCCTCCATAAAAATTATGGTTTCAATGAGGTGGAATTCCAAAGATATCATTAGAGTTCTCATGATCAACTTCAATGACGTGATTCCATATAATGAAGATGGTAAATTTTTTAAATTTACCCAAAATGCACAATTCAAGGTGTTCATATTCAGATTCTGAAGTTGAAACTAGCGAAATATGATCTCTAGATCATCCAGGTGGTCAGATCGTTGTTGATATTTTACCACTAGATCATCACCATAAAATTTGACAAACATCCCCAAAAAGTGATTGTAGATGTGGTGCATTGAATGTTGGTATGTGGCCCTAGAATTCTTCAATCCAAATGGCATTACATGATAGAAAAATTTGACTTGAGGAGATTTGAAGGATATGGATTCTTCATCTTATAGTAACACATGTATTTGGTTGTACCCATAGTATCCATGCATGAAGGAGACATCGTGGAAGCCCTATTTTTCATTGATCATGAGTTTTTGTGATTGGACCATGGAATTTATCATTTGGGACAATGCTGGGTGAGATTATTGAAATCAAATCAAACTTTGGCTTAACCATTCTTTTATTTCTCTAAGATAATATTTTCTATCCCTTTTGGGTATTGTATCTCTCAAATGAAGTCAGATTTAATGATAATGTCCACTTCGTTCTTGATTTATGAGGTGTTAGTCAGGTGTGTTCCTCTTTCTACCTACTTAAATCACCGATGCTCTACTAGAAAACAGAAATGATGGGTGGACACATTGAGGTCATGTCCTAGATTTTTTATGAAATTCCATGAAAAAAAATTTATCGAGTTTCTTAGTAAAAAAACTATATACATCATGTGCATTAGGATTCATGGCTACACTAATCAGAGTAGATTGTGGATATTCCTTTGTATATAAATTTATCTCTCTGATTTTATCCACAGTGGTAGAGATGCCTTCCTCAAATTATAGTGGGGTGTCATTGAGATCATCCTATTCTTATTCCTCCTCATTTTTTACTTCTTATTCCTCAGCATGGATGATAGGTGATGTAGAAAGAATCTCAGAGCATGGTGAGGAGTTGGAATTTGGACATCCATAAGAGGAGGCAACCATTTCCAGACCAACTAATGATTAAGGGTCCTCTTAAAGCTATGAATTATAGATGATGGGTTGAGAATAAACATCACTATGATTTTCTATTAGTGTGAAAACAAATTATAGCCTAGTTGACGATGTAGGGATTTGATGATGACTTGGGGATGGAATGAAGACATTTCAATCATGGATTTCATCAGAGCATTGGGAGATTACAGTTTCTCCTATGTCAACGGGTTCAATTTCAACCACATGCATTAGGGAAGCCACTAAACGAGTGATTGGATTTGGTCATAACTGTTCAATTTAATTAATGATCAAGACATAATATTCTCTAAGAATCTTGAATGGATTATCTAGGATCATCTCCAAACCATTAATTATATAGATTATTATAAAATCATCTACCATGGACCATCTTTACTCTTTTTTATCGAACCATTCATAAATGTGTTGGGACCAAGTTGAATGGAGAAGGAAGTTTGAAGAGTTAGCCTTTTTAGAGTGTTGTATTTTGTTGTCAATGAAGATAAATCAATACAATTTGTAGAAGGACCAAAAACTAGACAATGCTTTGCTGATATGTTTTTCTCAAATATCACAAGTCATGAGAACTTATGATGCAAGCCTTATGATGTAAAGGGGGAGAAATGATGATGCCAGTCATATACAGTTTTTATTGGAAGGAGGGATGCTGCTGGAAGATAGGGAAGTTTCTATACTTCCCATTGTGACTCTGACGATGCTAGATCTGGTCATTAAAAAGATAAATATCACGATAGTAGAATTAGTGATAAAATAGAATAATGGTTAGGGGAAGTAGTGGAGAGAGAAAATGACCAAGCAATGACAATCTGTGGGCGGTAGAAAAGCACAGTTTAAGGTGGCGCCATTTTCCAGTGTTTGCCAAATTTTAGGGCCTGAAAATCGGGAGATGAATAAATGATTTTGGCAATGTATGGAGCATGCAAGATTGAAGATGGTTTAGATTTTTGCATGCAAGGCATGATTCAATGTCAGAATATCAAAAAATGGCCAAGGAATGGAGTGCGCAGAAATTTAGGCATGTTGCGTGAAAAAATAAAGTGGTGCGCGAAATAGTAGCGGGTTCCGTGAAATATCTCTGGGATGCGCGAAATAGAGGAATGATGTTTTTCGCGCAAAAGTTATTTCGAGATCAGAAGCTCAAATAATTTCAAAGGCATGAGCTGTGCGAAAAATTGGATCATTGCGTGAAATATGATGCTGCGTGAAAGGATGGGTTTACGAGCAAAATGGAATGCGGTGTGTAGTTTTTCGCGCAATTGGTGCTTCATGCTTAGAAGGATGGAAAATGGAAAAGGCGTGAGGTGAGCGAAATATGGAAGCATGGCGCGAAATACGAAGTTTCATAAAAGAGTTTTTCAGTGCATAAATGAGGTCTTACGTGCATATTCGTGTTTTTCGTGCAGGGTCAAAAATGCCTATAAATATGAGGCTAACCCTCCACATTTGTTGATGCTAGAAACTTAGAAGAAATTATGAACTCTGGTGTGCGTAAAATCTTACGCTAAGTAAGTTGTGCAAAAAGAAAGAGGTTTACGTGAAATAAAGAATGTTGCACGAAAAATTGGGAAGCTGTGCGAAAAGTGAAACGTTGCGCGGAAAAGGGAAGTTGCACGAAAAACATTTTTCATGCCAAAATGGGATTTTATGCGCAAGCCATTTGAATAGAGCGCAAGGCACCCTAAAGGCTACACAGAAGATTTGGGGTCTTCGCATGTATTCAGTTGTGCGTAAGAGAGTTTTTAATAGCTTCTGGGTAAGAAAATGAAGATTTGTACTTCAGAGAATACATCGGTTCAATTGTAAAGAAGCACTAAAACATTTTGTTACCATATTTGTGCTAAGAGGGAGAACACACACTATTGGATTGTTTTCAAAGTGTTGCATGAGTGTAAGGGTATATCCTACTCATTGTATTTCACGTCAAAGGATTGTTTTCTAGTGGATTGTGTGGTACTGGATTGTTTCTGTACCATACCAAGGACGTACCTACTCTTGTTGAGAAGGGAACCTTGTAAATCTTGTGTTCCTATGGTTGTGTGTGTTCAGAAGGGAAGAAACTCTTTAACAGGGGGTGAAGGTTGTTTCAAAAAGGGGAAACTTAAAAAGAAAAATATATCACTAATTCACCCCCTCCCCCTCTCGGTGATACTTGGATCCTAACTGGGAACATCAATTGGTATCAGAGGGGAGGTTCCATTCGTTTATTCTTTGCGGAAGTGTTTGAAGAGTAGTTGTGATGGAAAATCTAAATTGCATGAACAGTAAGGGGATTCCAATTTTCGATGGAATGAACTATCACATCTAGATGGACAAAATGATGCAATATCTTTTGTCTCTTGGATATGAAGTTCATGAAACTACAACAGATGGATTTCCTGCTATTTATAACAAGGTCCCTCTTACTCCTATCGATAAGAAGAATAATGAGAATGATGGAAGAGCTAAAAATGCATTAGTCTCATCACTTTCTGAGAGTGAGTTTTTAAGAGTGAAAGGTGTCGCTATAGCTAAAGGAATCTGGGATAAGAAAATGAATATATATGAAGGAAATACGAAAGTGAAGAAGGAAAAACTACAAATCTGGAGGATGAAGTCTGAAGACCAGAAAATGGGAGAATATGAATCTGTTGGGGACTTCTTTACCAGGGTTAATGACATTGTCAATAAAATCAGATGTCTTGGTGAAAAGTTAGATGATGCTATAGTTGTTGAAAAGATCCTGGGAATTCTTCCTGACAAATTTGACGCTAAAGTTTCATCACTAGAAGACAAGGACCCAAAAACATTATCTCTTGATGATTTGCACAATACTCTCATCACTTATGAGATGAGAAGAGAGAAGACCATGAAGCGCAAAGCAAAATCCGATAGAGAAATGTCTTTCAAGGAAGAAAAGAAAGATAAGTCGAAGAAAATTATTATTAATGAAGAATCTGGTGAATCCGACTCTGAAAATGAGGTATGTCAAAATTTTGATGAAATTATCTCATTTTTTTCTAAAAATGTTAAAAGAGGAACAAGGAAATACAAAAGGAAACTCCCTTTGAAATGTTTTGAATGTGAAGTAGTTGGCCACTTTGCGGCTAATTTCCCTCAAAAAGGAAAAGATGATATCCATGATGAAGAAGACAGAGGACAAAGAAGGTCATGGAAAAAACAGGGTCTAAAAGGTAAATATTCTTGTAGAGGTCAGAATAAAAAGTTCATTAAATCAAAAAGAAGAAGAATTTTTTCAAAAGATGAAGAAGATGATGATAGCGAGACGGAATCAGAAAAATCTGCTACTGAGAAAGCTAGAGAGAGCACTTTTTTTCAATATTGAATAATGATGATTATGAGAGTAGTAGTACTGAAGAAGAAGAGACTCAACTTTAATAGTATCTGAAAGAAGAGCTGAAGGAATGTTTGAGGAATATTAGAAATCTTAAGAAAGAAAACAAGAAGTTGATAAATGAAAATTCCACACTAAAAAATCAAGTAGGTTTTACTAATGAGAAAATCAAGATGGAAAAGGAGATTTATGATCTGAAAAATTCTCTTGAGAATATAAATAATCGTAATGATCATCTTGAAGTAAATCTGAAGGAAAAAAGAATAAGAGTTGGATCTTGTCCAACAGAAACTGCATAAAGCTAAAGAAATGAATATTAGTTCTAAAAATTCTATCTCAGAAGGTGGAAAATGTTCCAGTAAGAATGAACCAAACAAGGATCTACAAAATTTACCCTCAAAGGTTGAAATGAAAGACAAAACTGGTTCTGATAAGAACAATGCTGGAAAGACCAAGTATGTGGTCAAGGTCAACAATGTAGAAAAATCAAAAGTGCATAAAAATATTGAGTCAAGAAAAACATCTAATACTTCTAGTACTGATGAATATGAGCGGTATAAGAGAGTTACAAATAAAAACATGAATCTTTTTGAGAAGCGTGTTCACAACTCCTATTAGTATAAAAGTTTCAGAGGAAAATATTCTTTCTATGGTTACTCGTGGTATTGTGGTGGATTCAGACACATGGCAAGTATGTGTTGGTTCAACCAACAACATTACAACTATTCCAAAAGTTTTGAAAGACAAGGATTGAGGGGGAGTCAACCCATACAAAATAGAATGTCTTAATATATGTTTCAGAAGATATCTGAGAAGACTGGTGTGAATGTTGAGAATAGATTCCAACCACTGGAAACTTATTGTGAAAGATGTGATCAACCTGGAAATCTTGCTAAGGGATTCCTTAGTGTATCACCAGAGCAAAAAAAGTTTGTTAATAATCCCCAGAAGACAATGTTATTAAAATCCAAAAGGGAAAAGTCTGATAAGTCTGAAAAGAAAGAATGCATGGTTCTCTCACCAGAACACATTGATTTGGCTAGGAAATTGGAAGAAGCACAATAGAAAGTGAAGGAAAAGGAAGAACAGAAAGCACTTTTTGTTGAAACTTCTTTAAAAGCTACAAAAGGAGAACATCCATGGATTCTTGATAGTGGATTTTTGTCTCCTATGACTGGAGACATAAAGCTACTGAAGAATTTGAAAGACTTTAAAGAAGGAACTGTGACATTTGGAAATGATGAATCTCTAAGGATCAAAGGTGTTGGACCGATCATCATTGGAAAAGAAAAGATGAAATCCAGAAAAACACTATATGTTGATGGTCTGAAACATAACCTGCTTAGTGTTTCACAACTCTGTGATGAGGGCAACAAAGTGATCTTCAAAAAAGATGGATTTTTTATGAAAATTGAAAATGATGGAAACATAGTTACAAGGGGCCAACGTACAAGAGGGAATTTGTTCCAAGTTAGTGAAGTGAAGAACTCCTGTTACATGGGTATAGAAGATGAAAATCAATTATGGCATAAATAGCTGGGGCATATGTTTTAGAGAAATATGTGCAAGCTATCAACACGTGACAGTTTCCGAGATATGCCTGATTTATCAAGAATAAGAGACTAGTGTTGCACTATTTGTGAAAAAGGGAAGATTGCAAAATCCGTTCATAAGAGAGTAGAAATTCATTCAAAACAACCCTTGTAACTCATAAATTATGATATATGTGGAAAAATGCGAAAGCAATTAACAAATGAAGATAAGTACTTCATTACTTTCATTGATGACTTTACTCACATTACTTGTGTTATGTACATGAGACATAAGTCAGTTTCTCTGAAAATGTTTAAGAGTTTCAGGAGGAAATCAGAGAAGGGATGTGAGTACTCAGTGAAGAAGTTGAGAACTGATAATGGTGGAGAGTATAAAAATGAAGAGTCTGAATGTTACCTTGAGAAACATGGAATTCGGCATGAGTTCAGTTCACCATAGACTCCTCACCAAAATGGGGTTGCTAAAAGGAAGAATCGATGTCTGGTGGAAATGGGGAGAACTATGTTACTTGAACATAGTCTTTATCATTATTATTGGAGGCATGCCATGAGCACTACTGTGTATATTCAGAACTGATGTTTCTATAGGACAAACTCAGATATGACTCCATACGAAATGTTTTATGGAAAAACTCCATGTTTGAAACACTTGAGGGTTTTTTTGGAGTCCACGTATTATAAAGAAAAATGGTGGAAATCTGGGAAAGTTTCAGCAAAGACGAGATGATGGAATTTTTCTTCGATATGCTCTAGAAGGAAGAGGATACAGATGCCTCCACAAAGGAACAGGAAGAATTATTGATTCTTCATATGTAAAATTTGTTGAAAATGCTGAGAAAGAAAAGAAGTCATATGTTGATGTGGAAGTCAAGAAGGATAGAGAAGATTCTGTTAACAACTTTGATAACGCTACAAACTGTGTTAATCCTACTCAAGAAGAGGAACCCGACTCAAAAATCTCTTGTGATGAGGATGGAGTTCAAACAACTCATCCTGGGATGAGGAAGCAGGTGGAGGCTCAGAACATTATTGGAGATAAAAATCAGAGGGTTCAAACAAGAAGAACAACGAATGCTATATCACATACTTCTCTTTATTCGAAAGTTGAAACTAATGATGTAAATGAATCATTTGAGCATCCAGAATGGGTTCATGCTATGAATGAAGAGCTTGATCAGATAGAGAAGAATGATACATGGGAACTTGTACCCAAGTTGGACAACAAGAGTATTATTGGTACAAAGTGGGTTTTCCGGAAAAAGCTGAATGAAGAAGGTAAAGTAATAAGAAACAAGGAATGATTGGTTTGTAAAGGGTATTCACAAATTGAAGGCATTGATTTTGATGAAACCTTAGCTCCTGTGGCACGATTAGAAACAATCAGAATATTTCTTTCCATTGCTGCACAACGAGGATACAAAATATTTTAAATGGATGTAAAATCTTCATTCTTGAATGGTAACCTTTACGAGGAAGTTTACATTGACCAACCTTGTGGATTTGTTATTAGAAAGGATGAAAATTTTGTGTTCAATTTGAAGAAGGATTTGTATGGGCTGAAATAGGCTCCGAGATCATGGTATTATAAATTAGATACTTGCTCGAAAAATATGAACTTTAAGAAAGGGAGAGTTAATAGCAATATCTACATCATGTAATGTTAGGAGTTTTCACTGATCGTTATTGTTTATGTCGATGATATTATATTTTCTGGAAATGATGAAAGATCATGTGAAAAATTTTCTGAGGAGATGATGAAGTTATCTGAGATGTCCATGCTGGGAGAAATGAAGTACTTTCTTGGGCTACAAATTTCCTAGAAGAAGATTCATGTTTTTCTGTCTCAAGAAAAGTATGCTAAAAAACTTTTTAAGAAGTTTGGAATGGATGATTCGAAACCAATTTCCACACATATTTCAGTGGGAACCATGTTTTCTAAAGATAGGGAAGGAAAGGAAATTGATCAGAAGGAATTCGAAAGCTGATTGGAAGTCTGTTGTATTTGACTTCCTTGAGAACCAACATTGTCTATGCTATTAGTTTATGTGCAAGATTTCAGAGTGATCCTAAATAATCACATTTGATTGCTGGAAAAATAATTCTCAAATATATCAAAGGCACAAAAAACATTGGAATCCGGTATGATGGCTCTGAAAATATTGATCTATTCGGGTATTCTGATGCTGACTGGGCATGAAATGTTGATGATCGAAGATCCACATCTGGTGGAGTATTCTTTCTGGGGAAAAGTTGTGTTAGCTGGCATTCCAAGAAACAAAATTCAGTAACTCTTAGCACATTTGAAACTAAGTATGTTTCATCTACTCAAGTTGCAACTCAACTAATGTGGATGAAGACCTAGCTGGAAGATCTACTTGTTGAAGTAAAGCTACCATTGCTCTTGGGTTGTGATAATCAGAGTGAAATCAATCTTACAAGAAATCCAGTACAACATTATCGTTCAAAACACATTGATATAATGTACCACTTCATCAAATATCAGGTTGAAAAGATGAATTGAGGCTGGAGTATGTTCTTACATCTTAACAAGTTGCTGATATATTTACAAAACTGTTACCGAAGGAACCATTTGCAAAATTGAGGTTGAACATGGGTGTACAAACTCCTTCTCATCAAGGTTAAGGTACGTGTTTATGTCCCCTCTCTCTTCTTACCTTTGTATAGTGTTGTCAAGGGAGAGAATTGTTTCATAAATATATCCATATGGAAGCAGGCATTAAGGGGGAGTTGTGGGTAAGCTGTGAATTCAGCATGTATGTGTGTGAACTATTCTAACCGTTTGTTGGAGTTGTTGTAGGATACAATGTTTTTTTACCAGGAATGTTGAAGAAGCAAAGAATGCTGAAGTAGAAGATTGGAAGATGTTCTAAAGAAGGATGAGGAGGTACGTTCATGAGATTTCATAGTCACTGCTTTTGGACTGCATGGTTTTGGCTGTCAATAATTCTTGTTTCCTACAATGAGTTAGCTCACGTAGGCTTAGAATTGTTGATAAGTAATCCATTGAAAAAGGTTGCAAAGGTTAGTGATATATGAATCTTGGTTGACAACAAAATCCAAAGGGGGAGATTTTTGGGACCAAGTTGAATGGAGAAGGAAGTTTGAAGAGTTAGCCTTTTTAGAGTGTTGTATTTTGTTGTCAAAAAAGATAAATCAATACACTTTGTAGAAGGACCAAAAACCAGACGATGCTTTGCTGATATGTATTTCTCAAGTATCATAAGTCGTGAGAACTTGTGATGCAAGCCTTATGATGTAAAGGGGGAGAAATGATGATGCCAGTCATATACAGTTTCGATTGGAACGAGTGATGCTGCTAGAAGATAGGGAAGTTTCTGTACTTCCCATTGTGACTCTGACGATGCTAGATCTGGTCATTCAAAAGATAAATATCACGATAGTGGAATTAGTGATTAAAGCAGAATAATGGTTAGGGGAAGCAGTGGAGAGAGAAAATGACCAAGCAATGACAATATGGGGGCGGTAGAAAAGCACAGTTTAAGGTGGCACCATTTTCCAGTGATATAAGAAGAATAATGGTTTGGGGAAGCAGTGGAGAGAGAAAATGACCAAGCAATGACAAAGGCATGGAGTGCACAAAAATATATGCAGGTTGCGTGAAAAAATTAAGTGGTGCGCAAAATAGTAGTGGGTTTCACAAAATATATACGGGATGTGCGAAATAGAAGAATCATGTTTTTCATGCAAAAGGTGTTTCGAGATCATAAGCTCAAAAATTTTTAAAGGCAAGAGCTGCGCGAATAATTGGATCATTGCGCGAAATATGATGTCGCGTGAAAGGATGGGTTTGCGCACAAAATGGAATGTGGTGTGTAATTTTGCGTGCAATTGGTGCTTCATGAATAGAAGGATGGAAAATGGAAAAGGCATGATGTGCGAGAAATATTAAAGCATGGCGCGAAATATGAAGCTGCATAAATGCGTTTTTCCATGCATAAAGAAGGTTTTACCTGCGGATTAGTGTTTTTCGCGCGGGGTCAAAAATGCCTATAAATATGAGGCTAAACCTCCTCATTTGTTGATGATCTACACTTAGATGAAATTACAAGCTCTGGTGCGCGTAAAATCTTAAGCTAAGTAAGTTGTGCGAAAAGAAAGAGGTTTACATGAAAAAGATTTTTCATGCCAAAAGGGGATTTTACGTGCAAGCCATTTGAATTTTGCGCAAGGCACCTTAAAGGCTTCGTAAATGATTTGGGGTCTTCGCACGTATTCGGTTGTGTGTAAGATAGTTCATACCAGCTTCTGGGTAAGAAAGTGAAGATTTTTTCTTCAGAGAATACATCTATTCAATTGTAAAGAAGCTCTGAAACATTGTGTTACCCTATTTGTGCTAATAGGGAGCACACGCACTATTGGATTGTTTTCAAAGTGCTGCACAAGTGTAAGGGTATATCCTACTCATTGTATTCCACGTCAATGTATTGTTTTCTAGTGGATTGTGTGCTACTAGATTGTTTCAGTACCATACCAAGGATGTAGCTACTCTTTTTGAGTAGTGAACCTTGTAAATCTTGGGTTCCTGTGCGTGTGTGTGTTCTGTAGGGAAGAAACTCTTTAATAGGAGGCGAAGGTTGTTTCAAAAAGGGGAAACTTAAAAAGAAAAATATATCACTGATTCACCCCCTCCCCCTCTCAGTGATACTTGGATCCTAACTGGTAACTTCAAAATGTATTGAGATTCACAACATTTTTACATGGCCTTGTCACCATGAAATGTCCCAATTTGATTTTTGTTTCAATATTTGAGATATTTCTGGTACATAAAAGGAATGACCACATGCTGATGTAGCTAGGGTCTTTTGAGCATAACATTGAAAATTGTACCCTCCAAAAATTACATGAACTCTAAATCATACAAGATATCTACGAACTCAGATTTGGGTGTAATCTCATTGATCATTTTGATCTCATTCATGTAATACCCTTGTGACATCAATGTGGATCGAGATAAGTGGCATTTAGTGAGACCTAGTTAGTGAATTTTCCATATCGAAATGATGTTTTCCCCTTATCCACTATCAATAAATTATAATTGGGAATCAATGTCATTAATCCATCTAGATTGATATAGTATCCTTATTTTTCCTTGAAATATATAATCATGATCCTTTTCTATGTAATATATGAACTCAGGGAATTCTAATAGATCGTTCGCTACACATAAACCTCGGTGGAAGAAACCCCAATATTAAACTCAGAAGGACTTGATAAAGTCTCAATGAGTGATTCTCAAATATCCTTTGAATTATTCTTGGAATAGAGGATTGATAAGTTATTCATCACCTGGAAACATTTATTCAAAACATCAATCATTTGATCTAGAGGTTGGAAATTTATAGGATGGAGATTCTATTTTAATGGTTCAAATGGAGATAATGTTTCTGATTTGGATGAGCCCTCGCTTTGATATGGAGCTAGATGTGTTTCATCTTTTAGTGGACTAGGACATCTAGGTATTTCCACTCCATGAGGATGTGGTATAATATCCTCTAACCGGTCATCCAATGTGATTGTGTTAGGGAAATCACAATCATTTTTGGGAGTGTTCACATGTTCTTATTGAGGTAACTTGTTGGTTTTCCTACGAGTTTCAGCTGTGTAAACAATTTGAACAGAGGTGTGGTTGATGTAGTGACTCATACAATGACCACTTCATCCCAAGTATCTTAGACATTGATGATTCTATCCTTTAATTCCCCAAAAAATTTTAGGGAAATTAGAATCACAATCACAATAATTTTTTGAGTAGGGATTCATTATGTGAATAACATTAACAGAACAAAAAAATCAACTCTTTTTATGATGAAAATTATTGAAGATAGGTTGAATCTTATTGTGCCAATTGGATAGGTGGTGCCTGTTATTTGAGATGGTCTGCATGAAATTCTCTAAGGTCGACGAAAACTATTTTCTTGAAATGAGCTCATCTTCTTCTTTTTGATCTTTATTATTACCACCATGTCTCTTCTTTGAGAATTAAAATTTAGACGACTGGGTTTTGAGGAAGATGGATTTATTGTAGAATAAGTAGAAGGAGGAACTTTCAGTGATTTCAACAATAATCACAGAATGAAATGAGTATGGTTGACTGTATTCCTAACCATCCAGTCATTCAACTTCCACAGATTCTTGATTTTAACTTCGTACCACTCACCTTCCTCGTATAGATTGGTAGAAGGAGAACATTCGACATGGGATGGTGAAATTTTCAACTTCACATTCCAATAGTCCACCATCCATTGTTTGAAGATGTTAAAAAACACTTCTATATGGGGTACCCAAACATTTAATAAAATGGGAAATTGTTTAAGAGATCCTCATAACCATTTTTGTTTGGATACTTGAGAATTAGAAACTAGACCATGTTGCTTTGTAAAGATTAGATGAAGTAGCCTGAGACATATTAATTTAAAAAAGAACAGACCTTGTTTTTCAACTCCTCAACCCATCTTTACCTCTGATCACATTGATAATATTGATGAGGTAGAAACTGTTGTTGAAACTCAAGAGGTGGATCCCTATAGTTTGATGAGGTCTTTGATGTACAAATGTTTATAGGTGACTACATAATTGTAACTATATAGGCAACTAATTTTCCTATTCCCAGTCTCATAGAAGATAGTATTACATGGGGCATGGATTTGATCTCTAAAATTTTATTTTCCACTTGTTATGGGGTTAAGGAAAGGTCCAAAAACCATCTAATGTAATTCATAGGAATTACTTGTTTATGAAACTGGTCATAGATAATTCCCACATAGATAGGAAACAACTCTTCCTGAAGGAGCAGTAGGTTTATGGAGTATTTAATTACTTTCCCCCAATCAATTAAGTATGAAACAATTTTATTCTCCATTTTGATGATGATTGTATGATGGAATACTATCTTCTCTTACAATGTTGAGAAAAACTGGAAGAAGATATTCTGATGGTGCTCTTCTTATCTGGTGATTGATCAAGGGTTGAAACCTGTATATCATACAATGGTGTTCCCCTGCAGTTATATCACAATGAATTTGATTTCCACTATGTCCTGTTTCACTAGGGTCCCCATCATGGGATCACAATGAGAGACTTAATGCATCAAATATTTTTGGGATCTTTCTAGCCATTGATGATCAGAAATGTGGGATTTAAAAAGTTTGGTGGAAGAGGATTTGGATCTACCCATTCTAGGAATGAATTCTTCTTTTTTTGTAATGATGCATGAAAAATGTTGATAGATTTTAATCTATCCATTAGAGAATCAATTGTGTTCATATGAATTTGGGAAAAATATAGATGAGTTGGGATATGAACAGGTTCCATAGATGGATATTGAATGGGTTCAGGGAACATGAGGACCACTTGTGGTGGAACTACTAGAATAATCCATGGGTAAACCATTGCAGAATGCCTATAAGAAGGTTCTAGAACTTGTTCTTTTTTGCATACAAAATAGTAGTAATTCATGATCTACCTTATTTGTGTGGACAAACCCTATTTTCTTGTTTGAACCAACTGTAATTTCATGTTGAGGATCTTCTTATGGAGCATATAAAGTATGAAAGATGCCTCTAAGATACTCTGTATTGATTCTTATCAACTCCTTCATTTAATACTCTTGCTGAGCACATCATTTCCCTAATGAAAGGTATTGACCCTCTCTTGGTGGAAGGAGTTAAATAGTCTGAATCTTACATTTTTTCTTTTTTGGTTCCTTTTAAAGAGGTAGAGGTGGATTATAATTGGGAATGCCCAAATTCTAGGTCGGCCCCTGGTTTTGGGTATGCACACCACCTTCACTCATTTTAGTGTGGACCAGATCTGGAACAAAATCATCTTCTTCAAACACCCCTAAAATGGACTCATTCTCTAGATGATTTCCAATTAAAATATTGATTACATAAACCAATCCGTAATTCATTTTAGGCATTCTATTGGAATATTTTAAAGATTTTCTTCTTTTGGGTCCATTGTGAAACTTTTTCCTCTTATTTATTGGTTCCCCATGAACTGTTTTCCAACAATAACCTAAAGGGAATACCCTAATAGTTTATTTTTTCATTTTCCATGTTAAGGTAATGCTTCATGAGATGGCATGAACTTAGAGGATTCATTTTATAGCATCATCCCTAATTTGGAGAAGACTAATTCTCACTAAATAGGGGAATGTTGAGGTGAGAAATAACCCAGCCGTAAGGGATGAGTTTTATCATGTTCTTCATTCAAAACCCTTTGGGTATGGTTTATTGAATCCAAGGTTTGGGTTAAAATGACCCCAACTCAGTAGACTAGGTTTTTCCCGAACTGTTATGGCAGATATTACCGCATCATCTCTTCAGATTTTATCGATTTTCAAAACATGGTCAATGTTCATTATCTGGAACTCACATAAATTGCTAGTTTTATAGTGGTATTTCATACATCTACGTAATATAACAGCTGGAATCCTATAAAAATGAGGTTTGTTTGATGTTCTCATATGATTGATGAAAAAGAATCTCAACAGCTTTCTCTCTTCGATCATGATGTTGGTGAGAGTCGTTCTAGGGCCATTATTATTGATCAAATCTTCAGTCCTGAACAAAATATATTTTTTTGTAGCCATCATGAGGAAACATAATTTCATGATTCCAACATTAGTGGGATTTTTTGGTTGGGGTGTTTTTTGAAATGAAACACCATGTGTCCACCCCATCTTTTGATATGAACCGTAGATGGTGTATCTGTTATGAGTCATTGCAAAATCATTAATTCATTGAGGCCTACACATCGAAGGGATCCTTAATTTTTCTCAATTTTTCGATGTCAAGAATCTAGGAGAGATTACATGTAAATTAGGAGTTTAAACACTTCTACTACCATGACATGACTTTGATAATTTTCATATGGTAATACATTTTCTTTTATGGGACAAATTATGTTCCATATGACGAGGCAGATTTTAGGCATAAAATATTCTTCCAATACACCTAGGATTAAATATTATGGGGTATATAAAGTCCAAATCATTACAAGTATTTTAGAGTTATCCATGTTTTCCTCATGTTTGACATATCCTCATCATCTTTAAGTATAGTCTCCTCCACTCGATCAAACCAATGTTTTCATTTTCTTTCCATTTTATCAGAATCGCCATGATCAGTAGAGAGTAGCTCTATTGCACATAAAGGTATGTGGACTATTGTTGATTCAGAGAATAACATTTAAATTGGGATTTATTTAGGTTGAGAAAGGATTTCACCTTCTAAGGAAAAGGCATTATACATGACTAAACCTATGTTTATGTGTGCCTCACGATAATATAGATTTCTAATCACTGCATTTCCAATTGAGGAATTATCATAACAATGCAAATAACTAAAACAGAGAGAGAATTCATAGTGAAAATCATCATGGGGAGTACAAACATGGTGAATTACATTAAGGGGAAAACACTATTTATCCATAGTCTTCAGGCCACATGGATGGTTATCGTTTCTCTCATCAAGAGATGGGATCTTTAGATTGAGAGGATTGTCACGAAGCAATCCATCATGTGCTTTTTTCGAACAATAACTACCGATCTAATCTAGGTAGTATAACGATTTTGTGTTGTGGCTGGGTTGTGTGAGGATCCAAATTTATGAACGAAATGATTTGTTTAGATTATGAAATGAACGATTTTTCTTGTTGGTGTTCATGGGTAAGACCATTTCACGATGAGAGAGATTGTTTTGTTATGAATCTGTATTCCATAATACAATGCCGAATAAAATAAAATATTTCATCTCTAATATTTTTGAATACTTTTTGGGGTTACACCCCATAAAAAGGAGTCATGTCACAATATACCTAACGGGAAAGTCAGGTTACAGAATAGTTAGAAGAACCCATTTTTTGTAAATTAATAGTCCCATTGTAATGTATCTTATTAAAATACTATTAACATGACCTCACAATAAGTTATTATTGATTGGGAATAGAATAATTATGTTATGATCTTCTTATCATACCCATAGAATTATCTGGTAATCACTTTTGATCATTAATTAATATCTCTTTTTCATACCCTCATTATGCATTTAGAAAACCCATTATCATAATTAAATTTCCAGTGGATATGAATAATTTTTCTCAAAATAATTTTATTGGAATATAAATAAATGAAAATAACATTGTGGGAGTTGTTGATGGTCGTTCATGAAATAAATTAATTATATACCTAGTCTCCAAAAAAAACTAGTCTTGTATTTCTCTTATACATTTATTTTTATAATATGTATGAATATTCATTTGAAATGATATAATATTTAGGTATTTAACGCTTCGTAAACTTCAATTTTAAATAATTAAGGATGACTAAACTATTTTTACCTATGAAGGTGGTAATTTTATGGGTTTCTTCACCATTTTACTTTCAAAACTGATTGTATATATATTTCGATATCGATCTAAAAAATTTATTTCTTATTCTCCCTAAAACCATTTATTTTCACCAACTCTTGTCATTAATAATCATTTAATATATTATTACCAATTTACATTTCTTTTTTATTAATTAAACCAATGTGTGGTTTCTATGAAGAAACAAAATCACTATTTTTAGTAAGTAATCATTCTCTTACTTGTCTATAATCATTTTCTCTTATAATAAATATCTTCATATAAAAAAATATGAAGTCATGAAGTAATTATAAATTTATCCAACTCAATTTACTTATTTATTCTTCTTTTAACACTTTTAATAAAGTTATTTTTCACACACAATGATAATTTTTAATTTGTTAAATAGATCTTTCTTTAATAGATTATAAATTCAAATAATTTTTCCAATAAACTTAATTGTGTTTCTAATATTAAAATCCTATAATATTTTATTTCAAAATAAATTTACAGTACCTATTTTAATAATATATTTTATACCAAGGCATAAAAATACAATTTGTATTTCATTTTATTTCTCTAGGTAGATAATAAATTAATTATCATTTTTTCTCCATCAATATCAATATCCCTCAATCACTCAAATTTTATAATTGTAATATTTTCTAATAAAACTATCCAACTTTTTTGTCTTAATAGATTATTATAATTTCTTCATATTTTTCAATTAAACATTCTTTATTATTAATTAGTAAATTAAGCTAAGATCTAATTTTTACTATTTTTAATTTCTTATGGTATAAATATGTTGTGCTAATAATTATATGATTGGTAGATTTATTATGTAACTCAAATAAATTGTATTGAATTTAATATATTATGATACCTAGATGGGATATGGGTTATTATCTCCAGTCCCTATGTATGTGTGATTTTATAATATTTTATTCACAAATAATTGTTTTAGATTTCGAAATTATGAAAAGATTTTATTTAGTCTCAAAACAATTCATGATTAAATGTGAATATATTTTAGGAACCTAATAGGATAGATATGAAATGAAAATGGTTTCATTATAATCATTTGACAAAAGATTACGAAGATGTAGTTAATAGTTTGTTGAGATTTCAAGAATGCATCATGAAGACCCTTCTAAAATGTAATGTTCATACTTCATGACATTCTACACAAAAAACTCAAAAATATTCTTCTCCCTCCAAAAAATTTAACCCTTGAAATGGTGTATTTATCACATTCTATCATGGTCTCTATACTTCCTTTGGATGAAGATCAATTACATAATTGTTTCTCAAATACAAAGGTAATGATGATATTTTCACAGTAAAATTATTATCCATAGAATTAATATATTATTTCATATTTATGTTTAATTTTTTTTATTTTTAGTATTAATCGCATAATAATTGTATAATTATATAGGTGGAATATTTTGTTTGAGTTGGGGTGGTCTTTCCATATTTCATCCCTCTCTTCATCAAGAAAATTTATATACTTATTCTCCCAAAAATCCTTTGAACCCTTGTAGTGATGAATTTATCAATTTCCTTCATGTTCTATCCCCTTCCATTATAGGAAGATAACTAACATATCCTAAGCTCAAATATAGAGGTAGTCATAATTTTTTTACAATATAATAAATTTCCATAGAATTGAAATATTTTTTTATATTTTTTCATTTATTTCTTTTTATTATTACTCAAATAATAATTGTTTTCTTATAAAAGTGGATTCTTTTGATAGTGTTAGGGTAGTATGTCCATCATCCATCCCTTTCTTCACCAAAACATGAAAAAAAGTATTATCCCATAAAAACTTTTCCCTTTTATAGTGATGCATTTATTACTTTCTTTCATGTTCTATCCCCTTCCATTGATTGAAGAGAAATGATGTTCCCTCTGCACAATTACATAGGTAATATTGACGTTTTCATAGTAAAATTATTTCCCTTATAATTAATGTATAGTTTGAAATTTATGATTAATTTATTTCTTTTTAGTATTACTCACATAATTTTTTTTCTTATACTGGTGGATTCTTTTGTTCTTGTTGGGGTGGTATGTCGTTCTTTCATCCCTTTCCACAAGAAAACATCCACATAATTATTATCCCTTTAATCACATTCACCAGTTCAATGAATCATTTATTACTTTTCTTCATGTTCTCTCTACTAAGTTATTAAGAAGTGAAATGACCCTACCTCTACTCAATTACATAGGTAATATTGATATTTGTACAGTAAAACAATTTTCCATGAAATTAATGAATTATTTCATATTTATGTTTAATTTATTTCTATTTTTTATTACCCATAATAATTGTTTTATTATATAGGTGGATTCTATTTTTCAAGTATATTTGGTTTCTTTGAAGCTACTCATGTAGTGTTGGAAGTTCTATAATGAATGTCATTGGAAATTGTGGAAACATTAACAGTTAATACTATATTGGGTGTTTTTCTAAACTAATTTTCCAAATGTCCATAATATAGTGTTTTAATATTTTGTTTGGGTTTTAAATTTTATTTCATTTAAATACTATATTGGAAGATGTTTTTGTTGATATCATTTGTGATTGTGGTGTTGTGGTGTGCTATTACCACACATTGTAGTTGTGTAACTATGTGATGTTATAACACACGGTTTTATGGCCATTTATGAATAGTTTTAAAAGCGCTGATAAATGTTCAATTATCATTTATTTTATAAGAATGAATAAATGTATACATTATCAGGGATTATGTTAGCACTGATAAAATATCATTTATCAATGCTTTTATAAGTTCTTGTAAATGGTTCCTTTAGTAGTGCTAAATTAATGTTATGATAAATGGTTCTTTTATCAGTGATTTTAAAAATTATGATAAAGTAATCATTTATATGCACTTTCTAAGGAGTCTATAAATATCCCATTTATAACTTCTTTTTTAGAAGTAATAAAATATCTAGGCTTTCAACCTATCTCACATAGTCAGTGCATTTCTGGCATTGATAAAGGCCCTTTATATCACATTAAATTTCAAAATTTGTAGTAGGGCTCATGATAGTCTCCATGAATTAGAGGGTTATGGTTAATGAATAACATAGTTATTATTTATTTTAACACTAATTGTACTTAATTTCCACTATTTCCATTTAATTAACTCTCTTTTATGTTTTATAAAACAACTATAAGATTTTGCAGGGCTTCAATGATGTACTAGGGAGATCATAATAGAAATCGGCCATCGAAAAAGTTCATTTGTACACATGAAGAACTCATGGTGTAAATGAAAAGTCATTATAATTTTATCAATGAGAGGGGGGATGGTTAATTAGTGAATAATTTTTTCTTTTATGTTTATTGGAAATTGAAATAACCTACATCTCTAGATGAGGACTCAATTATCAAATGAAAAAAAAGTAACACACATCTAAAGGAACACATTTATATAAAAATTCCACTATTCAATAAGAATAGTTAAATCCTTGAAATTGTTTGGATGTAATCCATCCCTAACCAATCCACTATAACAAAATCTCTAGATTAAAATTATTAGGATATACCTTTTCACTAATGTATCACTATATAAAAAATTACAATAGTGTGGGTGCACACTAATAGAAAAAATAGCGTAATACAATATTTGTGTAACAATGCATGTTACATGTTCTTCCTTTCAATTTAGAAAATGTATTCCCTATAAAACAAATCTTCACTTTCATACAAAAAATATGGTAAGAATATCCAAATACTTTGATAAATAATTCAGCCAGATTTCCTTGTCCTTTTTTCCCAACTTGATTCTTCTGAGTCTTGTTTTTCCATGTATGATTATTATTTGTATGATTCCCCTCAGTATGATTCCCCCCAGTAAGAAAAACATATAAATTTTATGCACATGATAAAGATAAATCTTCAGATCTTCAATTATTCTTCATTCTCAATCCAGTAATCCTAGTACAATAATCTTGATCCAATAACCCAACTCGATTAAAAATATCAAGAAAATATGATTGGTAAGACGAATATAGTAATCCTCTATGTATGATAATATATATTTATGATGATCAGATAAATTCAATTTTTCCATATTTTCTCTTCTTCCACATCTCCATAAAATCTTCTTCAACAAAATTGAATACTATAACTACTTTTTCTCAATAAAAAAATTGATATTCTCTCTCTTCTATGATGAACAGATCTTCGATCATCATAAAAATAAAATATGTGTTTTTCATTTTATAAGTGACCCTAGAGTGATTTTTTTGGAATCAAAAAATCATTCATACTCAATAAAACTCTGCCAAATATAAATTTCCCATATAAAGTTTTATGAATTTTGACTTTGTCAAGTCTTCTCAAACCATCTCGATTCTTCTTTAATATTCATCCTCCTTCCTAAACATTTATTTTTCAAATTATAGTCCAATATCAATTCATGATTTTGATGGATTAAATTATCACAAATCCATGTACCAATTGAAATTTTAATTGAAGAAATCAATATACACTTTTAAATTCATGTACATTTAGAAAAATCCTTCATCCTTATTTTTTGAAAAACTTTGGGATCTTCACCTTTTCCCTTAACCTAGTTGAGATACCAAAATTCTTCTACTCATCGTATCCTGAACAAGTTGAAACTCCCTTATAAAATAAATAGATTTCCTTCCAACATAGAATTTTTGTTATTTTCTAGTGTATGATCTTTATGGGTATGAACATTCTAGAAATGATCTTTTTCTTCAACATCCAGAGTACAAACAACCTGTGTTCAAAATTATTTTTTATGCATATGATGGATGATATTATACTACATTGTTTTAAGTATATTTACTTTGGGTATTAATATACTAGGAATAATTCCATTCTAATCAACAACATCTATTTTTTTTCTTCCTACATCTAGATTTCATTATATGTTCTACAATCATGATATGATTTATTTAAAATACAAAAATTATAAATTCATCAAAACATTTAGATAATCATTGTCATAAAGACTCTATTTCATAATAAAACCAACCACTCTTTTCAGACATGATCCAATGGGAATCTGATAAATATATACTTCCAGCAATAAATTTTCACTTTCATTATAGACCCTAGGTGAGTCCGATCACAACCAAATCCTATTTACGATTTTTTTTCTTATTCTATACCCATGGTGTGTTTGTTCATAATCATTTATCCCATTCAACATCTTATCATTACAATAAAAAAATTGTGTTTTACGCATTTCAAAAACATGAGTCTGATTCTTTTTTTGAATATAATGTGAGGTGAGTTATTTTCATATAAATAATTCCTTGAAAATAAACGACAATACATAAAAAACCACAATCAAAATTATCGTGGTCCTACCCGTCTCTCCCTTTTTTTTAACCATGGTTCATAATTAATCGAGCTTTGTAACATCATGGAATTAGTTAAATATCAACAATTATATTCCAATGTTAGCTAACTAATTATAAGAAACAACAATCATTAACAAAAAACCATGTTATTCAAAAGTATTGATTATAATAACCATTCTATATTCCATCCTATAGCTCTTCATCAACCTCATCTTTATCCACCCTTCCTAGAATAAAGAAAAATTATTTCCTAAAATCAAATACAAAAAAAAAAATACTACTTTAATCAAAAAAAATTCGAAATTAGAAGCTTATGAAAAACACCTGCATTTTTCTATGATTTTTATGGGATATAAATGTTTTGTTCAATCAATATTAACATCACCTAACATATGATTATTTCTTCTTATTAATCATTCCTTTATTAAAGAATAATTTCCTGTTTAATTATTGATGATATAGGTATTGATGGGAATTATTTTTCATATGATATGCTCATGCACATCGATTATATCATTACACCCTTACTCTAATTTTTTCTTACTGATGTCATTCAATTGTTAATGTTTATTTTTTCCCTTACTAATAATTTGATCTCACCCTTCTTATGGTTCCAATTCCCTGGATATTAAGAATTATTATTAATTTACTTTCTTATAGAATGTTATCGAATATAAATAAGATTTTGGTTTATTTTAATTATTAATATGGAATATAAATATATGGGTATAATGGGAAAAATAATCCCTTAAATTCATTTATATTATTTACATGAGTGTTTTTCCTAATTCTAAAAATCGTTAAACCTAAAACGTAGTTGGGTATGTAAATTTTCCAATATTTAAATATGTTTTTAGGTTTTGTATTGCAAAAATTGGGTCCCCATCATTAGTATCAATGATTGAATGAAAATGATGATGCTTTACCCCCAGATTTTGGAGTGAGGGATCAGAGCTATTATTGTTGGTATCAGATCATGGCTTAGAGAACGTTTGAGATTAAGACGTTTTCATTTGTGGTTATCTTAAGATTTGTGGATACCATCAATGGTATATATGATTAAGGTTGGGGATAAGCTAAAATTCTAAAACACCCATTTGTGGGTTGTAAGGGAATATATTGTAATGCAGTTAATGACTTTTATAAAGACATTTTATTAGGTTGAAGTATATGTAAGAATTTTATTAAACATTAAGTATGCATTTATATTTTGTGGAAATATGTTTTAATGTATTGTTAATATATAGGGTTTATATTATCATGGATATTGATGTAATTATGGGGACACAAATTTTATCATATAGATGTCCATGGGACTGAAAGGTGATTTGGTGACTAAGTGATTAATGATATTTTGAATGAATATTTCTATATTATGGGTATTTTAAGATGAATGGTATTTTATAACCATTTAATTTTTTAAAAAATATTTAATATTAAGGATTTTTAGGTTATTTGGGATATATATTCATTTATATATGGAATTATTTATGTTAAACATTGGGCATTGCTATTTAATGATAGAGATTAATGTATTATGTCCTCAAATGAAGGTTTATTAATTTTGGGAATTCCGTTCCCTTGATATAGCCATGTTGGTTTTGAATAATATCTAATGAATGGATGAATATATTTTTATCCATTTTATGGTTATGTGATCCGTTAAAAGATTATTTTTCTACTTTCGGTATGAAAATTTCATCTTCAATAATCATAATTTGGAGAAAAAGATGATATCATGTAGAATTTTATTAACTGATGAAATAATACTCATAAAGTAAGTATATTTCCTTTTTTCTTAGTTTATATTATGATTGAATTCCTTGACTATTGGAAAAGGACCTTGAAACATAAATTTTTTCATATTACCATCATTTTTAATTAAATCGATTCTCTTTTTCACACATCATTGGTTTTTTTTTGAATTTTGACATTATCATTTTCGTTAAATTTATTATGATCTTGGATCCTTACCACCCACATTCATTATTTGTTCATCACACTTATCTTTCTTGTCCGTATCTACATCCATCAAAAAATTTCCTCACAGAAAACCTAGTAATGCATTATTCTAGAAGACCTTTATACTTCCCTATCACTTTTCAGGTAGTTGTTTTATTAAACTTTTAACAATGTTGGATTTCAAAATGGAATTTTGAAATATCAATCAATTTTATACAAAGATAATTTTCAATTTTATAGGATGAAATTTATTAAAATTTGGATAATTTAACACTCAAATATTTCATAAAATATGAAAATTATACTTGACAACGTAGACGACCCGTAACACCAAGCATAAATGACCATTGAAATATTTAACTATTATAATCAATCTGTTAAATTATAGAGAATTATTTGAATTAACTAAATTATTAAATTAATATATATTTTTTAAATACTGAAAAAAATATTTTCATTATTTAATAGTAATTAATCAGTCAATTATTTGTAATGTAATTTTATTAATAAAAAAATTTCTTATAAAATGATTTTTATAACATTGTTTGGGAACATAATTTTAATAATTTATTCAAAATTTATAAAATTTATTTTTTAAATTGTACTTTTTAATCATTATATCTAAACTATAATAGTGTGAAATTTTGTGATTTTACTTCAAATATGGATTTTTATAGTGAATAGGGAAAAATACAGATTTTTTAAAAGTGTCATTTATTATCACTAAAATAAGATATTTAAAAATACAAATATTATTAAAATATAATTTTATATCACATAAGTATTATGTAGTTATATTAAATTTGATTAATTTTATTTTAGTGAACTTTATACAATATTTTAGTTTATGTTTATTATTGGGTTTAAAAACTTATTTTTATAGAAACAATTTTTAAGTTCCTAATTTTATCCTTTTACTATAATTAAAATAATAAATAATGAGAAATTATTTAAATTATTTTTTAAAATTTAATGTCTATAAATGTTTATTTAAATTCATATAATTATTTTTAGTAGTCAAAGAGTTATAAAAAATCTTATTTTGTTTGAAAAACTACATTTATTGGAAACCTATATTTTCATCATGTCAACAGGTTTAATTTTATATTAAATTAAACCACATATAATTTTTTTATTGTAAAATTGATTCTATAATTGAAATAATTATAATATATATTTCATAATATGTTCACCCCAATTTTTTGTTATAATGAATAGTGAAAATAGTGAAAATAGTTTACCATAGTTATTGTTAAAATGGGTTTATAGGGGAAAAAAATAAAAATTTAAGAATTTGAATATTCTAAAAACATTCCTATTTCATATTACTTGAAATATTTCAACCTAGATTACCTTAGAATCAATTTTTATGTGTTTGTGGGGCACTTTTCTTGGTAAGTGACCAATATAACAATTTAAGTAAAGAAAAAGAAAAGGTATATGCCTATTGCTTTATAAATTTCAATTATGTGTTAACATTGGAAAAAAATAATGATTTTAATTAATAATGATGTTATTTTTTATCATAATAAAATTAATTAGATGCGGGAATGTTATTTTCAATTTTTATTAATTATATAATTAACTAAAATTCTTGGGAAACACCACTACAGTCATAATTTATTTAATAAAAAAAAGAAATGATAATAATAAAATTAAAATTAATATAAATTGAATGAATTTTTATATTAAATGAATTTTTTATAAATAATATGAAATTATATATAGTTTATAAAATAATATATTTGAATTCCACATTTTTCATGCTGTTTTTAATGTAAAATTAATTGAATAGTACCAAATTTACATTAATTTTATTTTATAAAAAATAATATTTTATTAAAGAATTTAAATTTTATAAAAATCATTTCCTCTTAAAATTTATTGGTATATATTGAAAAATATAAATATCTTCCCATTCGTGGACCGGTGTTGCTTCTATAATTGCTATATTGACATATAATGAGTAAAAACATTGCAACCATGGTAAATGGTGAAATGGGGTTTTGTGCATTTCATGTGCTTGTGTTAAAATTTTTTTTCCATCACACATATAGTTTTTATATTGTAAATATGTTTTCACATTTAAAACTAATGTGTACATATTATCTAATAAGACTGATTTATTTCTAGTCTTCAAAGAAAAATTACCATGATAAAAGGCTAGTCACTGTACTAAAAACTAAAATGTTTAAACTAAATAAAACATATATGTTTTTGAAAAACATGTTAATGAAATGATATTTATATGTATTTTAGAGGTGTGGATCAGAAATTACTTCCATAAAATAAATTATTTTTAAATTGTTTAGGGAATTTTTGTGAAAGTGACTTCCCAATATTGAATAGTTTTGAGTTTCTAAAAAATTCAACTCTTCCTCTATTATAAAGTACCTCCTCTTCCCCATGAAATTCACTCATCAAATGAAATTTCACATAACCAAAACCTATATAATTCCCTCCCCAACATCCATATCCATGTTTTAATGATTATGGTCATCCAAAAAGGCCACATCTACGGTCCATAATAATATATCCAAAGTATTTTATTCTAAGAGATGGTAATCACAATCATTAAGATGTTTTATTTTACTCCTCCTATTTCCACTATCATTCATTTATTAATAATTAAAATATAATAACAGATGCATGTACCATATAATGATATTTTATTTGGTTAAAAAAATAACTTACAATGATGTTTTATTTTATCCAATGGGAAACGAAACCATCATTCATGTTTACCGCAGACTACCACCCACGAACAGAAGTAATTACATTTTCTATCATCACCTCTCATTTATATTTATAATGATGTTGCTATAATTTGGAAATTCATCCATGAAATGTAAAGAATTATTTCAGACATGATATCATAGCATAGTTCATTTCAATGGATTTTATTTGAATTGTCGTCGAGAAAAAATGTAGTATCATATCATAAGTAATGGTCAAATGAAGTACGACTACAGAAAATGTCCATCGAATACATTTTGTTGGGAAAAGTATGGATTTTCTCACAATAATGATTATGTTTTATGAAATAATGGAATCATGCACGCAACATGATCTGTGTGAAAAGATATTAAATGATAAATGTAACGTAAAATAAAACATACAACTACAACACCCAAAAAAATATAAGTAGGTGAACAAAAATTTCTATATGTGCACGCAAGATTAACATTAACATAGAAATTCCTTACACAATCAATGCAACGTCAAGTGGTTTCTTACATGCATGCCCACCGTAGCACTAGATGAAGTTGCGCAGAAGACCTCTTCTGTGCTTAGAATCATATGTTTTACCACCGTAGTTTTTGAATACATATAGAAGTGCACGAACCCTTTATTTGGGTGATCCTATGAAGGTTTGTTGCCTCTTTCCTATGTGTAAGACTTCCTTTTCCATGTCAGTGTAAAAGAATAGAGAACTCCATGTAATGATATCTCGAAACATTTCCAATAAAGGATTGTCATCACACAGGCCCATAATGATTTGATCTTTTATCCGCCACTTTTTTTCCTAATTAATGTGCTCATAAAACTAAATCAAGTGTGCCAGATTCCATTAATGCATGAAACACATCCAATATTGTGCACTGAACTTCCATCCTACATGTAACAGTGCCAATGTGCCCAATCTTGTGTGAAATTATTCCATTGTGCCCAATATTGCATGAAACAGTTCTATAGTACCCAATCATGCACACATTTTTTCCACACATCCCAATAGTTCATGTGTCCCATCATATACGTAGTTCATATTACGTGAAACAACATTCAGGATTTCACTCACTAGTCTATGCACCAGGGGCTGCTCTCCTGCACCCCCATTAAAGATCAGTGTTGAGATGCAATTTTTTCCCTCTATCCCAATCACTTAAATAACGTTACATTACACAATTATAAATGGTGAGTCAAACCCTAATTTTTTCATCTCAGGTCATCAATATTTATCCTTTCAACCTTATATACACCCACCATCCACCTATGGGATACCATGTTTCGGGATACTCTAATGCACTCCATAAAACACCTTAATTTGAATTATTTATATTGGTTTTTTCTTCATGTCATGATTTGAGATTCTCATCTTCAATTTCCCAAGTAACAAGTGTCGATCCATTCTTTATGAAACACCACAAACCCAATCCCCTGACTCCTATGCTAGGTCAAACTAGATTGGGTAGCTGATTGAATAATCCTTACACACCTTATCCATTAAAATGACATTAAACTAAATCCTTACCACATTAAATTGGAATGGGATTCCCCCATAACCTGATATTCGGATGTATCTAGGCATCATCCATGTGTAATATCCATCCATCATTAGTGCTCCATAGCCGCACAGTTGTAGATTACATGCATAATCCTGATACTATCTCATGTTTCTACACCTCTCGCGACAATACGGTCAGGTCTGCCACTCCCTTTTTTTCTCAAATTGATCATGAATTACATTGTTCATAGGGGTTAATATAAACCAATATAACTATCCATCCACATGGAAATTTCATACATGTAAGCCCCAACAAAACATTTTTTTATCTGCTAATCATTCTTAACATAGAATTTTCAAACTATGCAGGTTTTTATCCTTGTCTTCTAATCATGGTACATAGGAAGCCTCTATGTGATATGTTCTAAAAAAAGGTAAACATTGGTGACTCCTCCTATGGTCATACCTCCATGATCCTTCCCCAATGGTGTCCATATCACCATTCACAAGATCTTATTTCCACACATAAGCCCGATTACACTACTGAACTACGTACACTTTTATTTATGTCCTCTATGTAGGGTATGAAGAAAACAAACCCATGGTTGAAGCCCCAAAATATATCATCACTATATATTTCAAATTAGTTCTCTCTTCATCCCACATGATGTCAAAATGTGTCTCTAAACAATGCAGGTTTTGATCCATTTTAGGAATGTAAAAAAAACAACTCTGAGGACCAATCCCAACCAATTGTAAACTCTGGTGCTCCCTCCTAGGTATATACCCTCCAAATGTGATATTTTTCATTTTTTGGATGCATATCATAGATCCTCCGACCTAATTATTTTATCCATCCACCAGGAATCTAACCATGCATAGGCCCAATATAATCCACAATTATCTAACCTAGGGTGTCCCCCTTGCGATGGGACACTAAACATGCATATGCCACATATATAAAAATGATTTTTTTGTGGTAACTATGATACTAAATATGTGTAGGCCCCGCATGGATCTGAGTCATTCTCCATTCTGTACACCTTGATTATATTCCCCATTCTTGAACAACATGGACTATTATTCTCAACTATTGAGATATGTAGGATTCCACCATAAGGTTCAATCCCATCATCTATTTCCAATTCTAGTCTCTCCCTTGATCCTTGGGGTCTCATGACAATCATAACCCAACCTAAAGGTTGTGTTTTTTGGCCCCTATACATGAACTCCATTTCTCACGACTCGGATACTCTAGAATCTCATTCCCACATCCTAGCACTATGTGTACATTGATTCCCAACCACTAAGATACATACGAAACATCCATGAGTTCTAAGACCAAAACATTCATCTCCACGTCGACTCCATCTCATTCACTGCCATAATTTTACACTTCATATCCATCCTCATTTCATCAATTCCTCTAGATACTTGTGGAATGACACTAGTCATATAGATAGTTAACCATGCATATTCCACATCCATCTAATTGGTTCTTTTTATGGCACCTTGGTGGTTAACCATTTGTAAGCCTAAACAAGTCTCCAGGTCTTTGTCCATTATGGACACCTCGATTCAATGCCTTATTCTATAACAACGTTCACCATGATTCCCAGCCACTAGGATATGCATGAACCCTCTATATGGTTTATTCCCATCATCCATTTACCATTATAGTCTCTTCCTTGAGCATTCGGGTCTTGTGTAGTTCATTCCCCGACCCATAGGTGATATTTTCATTGGGCCCCTATCCATGAACTCCATTCCTCATCAGTGACCCCCTCATGTGTCCCATCTACCAATTATAGAACTATGTGGACATTTATACCCATCCACCAGGACACGTTGGAAACCTCCATGAGTTTCTAGCCCAACACCATCATCTTCATTTCAGTTCCATTTCATTAACTCGTATCATTTAACACATACCTTGTTCCCATCACGATGAATCCACAATGTTAAATCCTGGTTATATCATTCCATTCATATGAGAATCTAACCATTTATATGCCCCGTCCATCAAATTGACACATTTTGTAGAACTTGGTATGTTAACGATGCATAATCCCCAGCATGACTCCATGTTGTTTTCCAATATATACACCATGATTAATCACACACACCAACTACATGGGTTCTGATCCTTGTCCTCTACATTGGGTACTTATGAAACCAACCTTAGGTTCAATCCCAACCCATAGTAATATTTGGTGTCCCATTTTTTGGGACCCACTATCTTCTATTATACCCATTATGGTGTCAATATCATCTCTCATGGTGTGAAACCTTCCACATTTTGAGAAATTCCATCGCAGGTTTGTCCTCGTCGAGCTTTCATAACCATCCATCTAGTATACTATCTAGGTACCCCTTTCTAGGGATGTACCCATATCAACCACTCTAATTAGTGTTACGATCATTCTAATCAATCTTCTATAGACATTAAACTCAAGAAGTTCCCCATGTTAAACATGGTATGATGATGAAAACATCATATATATTCCTCTAGCATAGGATACCCCAAAATCAACATAGGATGCATCAAGCTTCCACACCCTTGAAAAGCCCTATTATGGGGAAAATTAAGGGGTAACAATATTGGAGTGTCTAAACATGCCAAAACTTCATAATGTTACTACTCTATGAAAAAAATTTGTTACACTGTCATGACCCTAATTAGTGTCCTAACAGAAGCATCATAACTAACCAGTGTCCAAAAAGGGATTTCATTGGGAGTAGTTGGATGAACAACAGCTTAATCATTAAGGGAGACATGTACTATGTGAAAACTCGTGGAGATTAATCCATTGATGGAGAGATAGACACCCCCATCATCCCATTTCGATTGAGGTTAAAACATCACCAAAGAGGTCATGAATTGCAATGTTCAATGGAAAGAGTGAATGTGAATCAATATATTTGTGTCACCAATGATGGAACACGCCCTAACGGAAAGCGTCAGAAATAGAAATGGTGAACCCGACATGAATCTTTTCTCATTAAGTAGTGAGTATATAAAAGATTTAGATTAAATAAAAGAATCCCCTTGGCGAATCCCCACTTCATAATATGTGAGAGGATGAGTGACATTGGATGAATGAAGAAACTGTTCAATCTTCTCCTCACTGTCATTGTCTCCTTCATTGGCCATGTAGGGGGTATCCTCCTCCGACTCCATTGGATCCTTGCTAACACCTCCCCCTTCATCTGACACACATGTGTAATCCTCCCATAATGTCAATTGGATCCTCAACAACATTGCGACCATAATCATTATTGTGGGGGGAATCCTACCCCTGACTCCATAATCTCCTCACTGACACCACCACCATCATCGGTCGTGCAGTGGCCATCTTCTCCCCTACTCAATCAGCTCACTGCCGACACCACTAACCTCATCAGTCGTACAAGGGGAATACTCCCTCTAAATCCATTGACTCCTCACTGAAACTAGCGACTTCAGTAGTCATGTAGGTGGAATCCTTCCACATACTCCATAGGCTTCTCAATGACACCAATGCCTTCATCGGCCATGCAGGGTCATCCTCCCCACAAATCCATCGGCTTCTTGCCGACACCACTCCCTTAATCAGCCGCACAATGGAATCCTCCATTAACTCCAATGGCTTCTTACTGAAACTGCCTCATTCATAGACTACATAAGGGGGCATACCTCCAGACACTATCATCTTATCGCTGACACATCGACGTTCATTGGCCATGCATGAGAAATCCTCGACCTAAATCCATTGGCTCCTTGCTGACACTATGGCCTTCATTAGTGGTGCATTGGTCATCCTGATAGGGCTTCATTGGCTCCTCGTTGACACTTTTGATTCAAAGGAAATACAAGGGGCATCCCCCCAAACTCTATCGGCTCCTTGTTGAAACCTCCTCTTTAATCATCCACAAAGTGGAATCCCCCTGCCCCACAATCCATCTTCTCCTCACTGACATCGCTTCCTTCATAGGTTGTGGGGGGGGGGGATCCTACCCCTGACTCCATCATCCCCTCACAGACACCACCACCTTCATAGGCTATACAGAGGGCATCCTCCCCCAAACTCAATATTCCCCTTGCCGAAATTGCTCCCTTCATCGGCCACACATGGAGAATCCTCCCCCGATTCCATCGGCTCTTCACTGACACAACCTCCATCATCATTCATGTAGGAGAGTCCTCCCCCAAAATTCATTGTCTCCATATTGACACTGCCCCCTTTGTTGACCTCGCATGGGGGTATCACCATGACTTAATTGAATCCTAGCCGAAACTACGGCCTTTATAGACTGTATAGTGGGAATAATCCTCCTGACTCTTTAGGATCCTCTCCAGCATCATTGAATTCATCTTCCACGGATAGGGAATCATCCCCTAGACTCTATCGGCTCCTCTCCCATACCACCACCATCATTGGTCGT
This sequence comes from Viscum album, assembly GCA_963277665.1. NCBI lineage: Eukaryota > Viridiplantae > Streptophyta > Magnoliopsida > Santalales > Viscaceae > Viscum > Viscum album. The sequence goes on along the minus strand of OY728141.1, from coordinate 806,873,097 downwards.
GCAGGGGGAATCCTCCCCCTACTCCATTGTGTCCTTTCACACACCACTAGAAATTGTCGTATGAAATCCCATGAACAAGAAAATAAGGAACAAAGGACCTCCCTGTGGTTCCATCATCTTGAACGATGGTCCTCCAAATTTCAATCATCATCCTTTTTGGAGTTTCTCTTATAAATTCCCTTATTCGGAACGTTGGTCCTCCCCATCGCCATCATCATCCATTGTCGAGATCCTCTATGCATTTTCATCATAAGAAATTAAGGTCCTCCCTATCACTGTCATCAAACATTGAGAAAGTCCTCCCAAAATTATCACCATCTAACAAAGAGTTCCTTTGCATCACCATCATCATCCTTTGCAGAGGGCCTCTATGTATTTGCATCATCTAGCATAGAGGTCCTCCCCATAACTGTCAGCATCCACTATAGAGGTCATCCTTGTAGTACAATCACCGGGTACAGTTTTCCTCCCATCAAAATCATCTTCCAATACAGTGCACCTCCAAACATTTCCATCATCTAGAATGAAGGTACTCCCCATTACCGTCATCATCTATTATAGAGGTCCTCCCCATATTACCATTATCCTGCACAATGGTCCTCCGAGTCGACATCATCATTCTTTTCATTGTTCCTCCCAACACTGCGACCACATGGAATGGAGGTCCTCCATATCAGCATCATCAGCCATTTTAGGGGCCTCCATATGCTAAATTCACCAAGGACAGAGTTCATCTTCATTTCCATCATCATCCATTGAAAAGGACCTCTATATATTTCCATCATCTAGAATGGAGGTCCTCCTTATTTCCATCATCATCCAGTGTAGAGGTCCTACCCACAGTTCCATAATCAAACACGAAGTTCCTCCAAATCGCCATCATTAGCCATTGTGGAAGTCGTCCCCACACTAAAATCATTAAGCAATGGTAGTCCCCATCTAAATCAAAATCTAGTACAGAGGTTCTCCACATTGTTCCATCATCCAGCACAAAGGTTCTCCACGTCTCCATCACCATCCATTGGGGTGGTCCCCCCGAAACTGCAATCATCAGTCAGGAAGGTCCTCCCCGCCTCCATCATCAACCATTGTAGATTTCCCACCACACTAATATCAACCATCATGGAGTTCCTCCTAATACAGCTACAACATGTTATCATAGAGGTAATTCTTATGTCAAATCCATTCCTTTCTTTGAAGCAGTGATACTGTGAATTGGTCATTCATATCCCAACTCCAGTTACTCAATGTTGTGAGATGTAATTATCTGGCTCCATTACCCCGACATACCAATGATCTAGGTTCCCATGCCTTCTAAGCTCTATCGCCCCAGCGTACTGATGCTCTAGGATTGAATGCCTTTTGGGATCCATCAACCAATCACACTGTATAAATCCGGTTATTCATGCCACAGTCAACCACTCCCCAAAAACTCATGTTTCCCTAACCACCCTTTGGGATTTTCATGTCATCCTAACTACTAGGTGGAGAGAACCAACCACACTTGTCTTCCATGCATCCCCATGGTCCTATCACATGACCATAATCTTCATTAATAACATCCTAAGTTCATATCGTTAAACATTAAAACAACCATCATCTTGGTTACATGACGTAAAATGACAGGATTATGTCTTGGTCACATGATGTTAAACTATAAGAAATTTTGGTCACAGATGTGAGACCTAAATCTATATCATCCATGATCAAAGATAGATGACCTTAAATGATAAACACTAATTTTCCTAATCACATGAAATTAATCTGTATAGTTCAATGTCCTTACCATATGACATTAAACGGTGTTGCTATCACTCTGAGAACACGATTTTTAACTGTATCATGACCATGTGTCAAGATCACATGTCACCTCATACACTACTTATTAGAGGGATCCACATCCCCATCACAATATTTAAAACAATTTAATTACATGACCTCCTATATGTCTGGGAACTCTCCATTCAAAAGTAGTCCTCCAATATTCCACCTTGAATGGATACCCCCATGACCCTCATCCTTGAGAAGGGGTTTGAATCCTTCCTCTAGATACACAAAACTAACATGATCAAAATCATTATAGAGTATAAACTCTAGTATTGTACTCTAAATCGACACACTCAAAATCTATTTCAACACTTCACATAATCCATTTATTTGGATCCCTATCATCATCACATTTAATGGTCCCCCCAAATAGCATGGATGCTCTGCCTAATGGATCACTGGCCATCATGGGCCAATGTCTCAGTGGAATTAAAATTAAATTTGAAGGTTTGTTCTGCGTTCTGAATATGATCATCGACCTCCCCTTAGGTGTTTATTCTCATCCATGATTAAATGATATGGATGTTGTGTCTCAAATATTGTTAGCAGTTGTCATCCATCGTTCTTCCACCCTTATTGTTATCAAAATAATGTATGTAGGGACTCACATCATTCATCCTCCTTATATTTTGGTGGAACTCCAATAATATAAGTGTTTCCCCCCCATGCATCCATGAACATTGAGTAATCAAGCTAATGTATTCTGGATATTCTCAACCCGATATCTCCGTTCCCCTTATGTTTTCTTACTTGAGCCATGGAAATCCCATCACTACTAATTTATTCAAACATAGAGAACAAATCATGTGGGACAAGTAGTTTTTCAGGATCTGAACTAATATGGTTGAGCTGCAAAAAAACATTTTATCGCATGATGCTAAACTTAAAATAATTATCTATCATTACCGCATGATGTTAAACTGCATGGGTATATCCAAGGTACATGATTTTAAACTCAGTGATAATAGTTCAAAATTATTGACCATTAACTAAGGCCTTTTGTACAATAAATATGCCCTTAAACTATTTTTAATATCAGGGAGTTTAACGCAATCCAACAGAGTCCCCAAATAATATGCTCTGATGTTCCAAGGTAAGAGACATAGAGTGTTGGAATATGTGCAGACATGCTCTCGTTCCATTACCGTTCGTCCCATATCTCCAACTTTGGAACCCCATATTCTTCTAAATATTAAGGGATCCCCTAATAGAAAGGATTATAATCTTCTTGGCTCACCTACTATCTTGGTCCAATGTCCTCAATGATTTTTATCAACAATTTGTGATATGTTCCGCATTTGGAATATGGTCAGCATTCGACACTCATTTGTCTAATCACATCACATGCTGCATGATATGTATATTGTTTTTTGAATATTTAAAATATCTATCCATTAATTTTATTCCACCCTCATTGCATCCAAAATATCAGATGATATGATTCACATTTATTCTACTCATGTTTTGGTCGATCTCCAACACCCTGTGTGTTACACCTCTGTGCATCTGTGCAAGTTGAGTAGGAAGGATAGTATCAATGGGACATTACTACACAATATTTACATACTTATTCTGTGCATTTCCATGTGATTGGGAATGCCTAAACTCACTTCTTGTTTCCCACACTGAGAATAGATCTCATGGGCTTATGAATCATGGTAGAGTTTAGTCCTACATGGAAGAGCTACACAATCTCCGGTCCAAACTCTATGCCTGTAAACAAGGAGTCCCTTAGGTCGAAACTCTATGAACATAAACTAAGAGACTATCCATGATTATTTAAGGAATTTGATATGTGGTATTAGGCGTCCTAGGTCCTCTGTTAGGTCGGGGTTGAATCCTAAAAAATCCCTATGGGGGACACACAGTGTTGGCGGTGATGTGAGTATGATGCAGGAAGATAGTGACATAGGCAGGTGGTGATACATGCATGACACAGTCATGGTGATGCATTCCCTATTATTTAGGTATGAAGAGACACTAGGACATCACACCTTGATCATGGGTCACTTGGCCTTGGTATTAAGTGCTATGTAATGGGTCTCCCCTTACCAAGATAAGAGTGGTATTTTCTTTCACAATAAAAAGAGACCTTTCCCATAATGTTTTTCTCGAATGGTAATAGTTTGAAACATCATAAAAACATTCATTCTTTAATAAATTAAATCTTATATTATAGAATATATTATTTAATTAAAATATAATGGATTAAACATCAGCACGAATCAAATTGTTACCCATTTTCATGGTCACCAATACTATCTCATATACATCCATCTCAACATTAGGATCATATTAGGTTTATCTATCGCATTTTCATTTATTCTCAATGAATACTAACTTACAGCTAATCAATTATATTTTTTATTTTACCATTCAACATATGCATTCAAAACCTTTAGAAAACAACTGCAATACTATATTTACATGTTTTATGATTCCTATTACTATAATATATATTATAAAATAATTCTAAAACATAATTCATGAATAAAAATACATAATCAATTTAAACTCACTGATTTTACTATAATAATTTAATAAGATTAACATAGTTACCATTGTTTCTCCTCATATATATATCCTTATCTATTGGAGAATTAATTTCTACAGTACTCCATCACATTATTATTGAATCATTTCCCATTGAATGCCTCTTTGTCTCCACTAAAATCATGATCCTGTTGGACTTTTAATCCACAAATGTAGCAATGTCGCATTTCATACAAGTAATCATTTGGGAATTTTTATCCACAATTATCACATGTGGAAAATTATTTCCTTCCATGATGCCAACTATAAATTGTTTCTTCCATTTTCCATTTCATCTCTTTATTTCCATTGAGATCATTATACTTGGATAATTATATCTCCATATTAGTAGCATGTGATTTCACATCCTCATACTATTATAATTCTTGAGAGACAAGTTCCATTTATAGGATTGGTTTAAGCCCATAAAAGAAATAAAAAAATAACTTTTTTGATTGCATAAAATGTTTGAAATATTCCATGAAATCCTTTTAATGTTATCTTGATACCTAGAAACATTTACCAATTAGTTTTATCCTAGACTCAAAAAATTTCTCTCAATATCTTATCATTGTTCACAATGGAAATATTTTTCAATGAATATTTTCATGAAATATTTCAATACCATGCTTGATATTTCTTACTCATCTCTAGTTAATTAAATCAATTACCACAATTGATGTATATAACATCCCAGTATTGACTTAAATTCAAACATCATAACATTTTTGGAATACATAAAAAATTATTAAAATAAATTCCCAAATACTATATAAGTCTATTGACTTTAAAAACATGGAAACATAAACACTGGTACATAATGGAACAAAAATATCTTCCACTAGGTTATTCATGAAAAGAACCCATATTAAAACATCATACATAATACATATCATTATAACATGGGAAAGGAAACCTAAAATGGGGTTATCTCAGATGCTCAGTAAGGGTAACAAGGGATACATATAAGAATAAGAATGATCATAGGTGTATAAGAACATGATCATAACATTATATGATCATAACTTATATCATTACAATGTAATCATGAATCATTGAATAAATCTTGTATGTTCATAAGGAATTAATCATATGGAAATAAAGAAAAAAAATCCAAAATTGAATAATATAGAAAAAAACATGCAATGGTTGAAGACATATTAGTTTATATAATTATTTCCTTAGTATTAAAGGCATTTCCTCAAACACATATTAATAGAAATATTCCTTTATTGAACTAGCTTCACACCCCGTTCCATCCTTGAGTTACGGAACTAAGTGCACACCTCATTTGAGACTTATAATACTGAATATTGTTCATTTTTCTTTTCATCTTGGTAATACTGAACTGAGTTCATTTATCATTACATCTATGTATATCTCATGAGATATTAATATATACCCCATGCATAGGTCCCACTAATATTATAATGAAATCATAAATACATTTTCCATAAGATCATCAATAAAAATATCATAACTCAGCTAGTGATATAAGAATTATAAAATTAAATCACATCATAACTTATTGATAAAATATAAGATCCATAATCACTTCATCACTAACTTAACTTGTGAAAGAATTAGGTTCTAATAGAATATAACCCGTAAAGGATAATTTGGATTTCTGAACATCAAGAGATAAAAATATAATTCATTTAGATAATGAATATGAATGGAAACATTAAATAACTTCCCTGTATTGGCATGAGTATCACTAAAAAATGTTATCTTAGATAAGAAATAGTTTTTAATGATCTTTTAAAATCATTTTGTAAAGAAAATATCTCTTCTTCTTTGAGAAAAGGATCATTAAAACCCAACAACCTTATGAAAACCATTTTTTTAAAAAAAATATGAAATATAATAAATAAACAATTTAAGACCTTTTGGAAATTTGTTTATTTGAAAACAGATAAAAAATCATGAAAATTATTGGAAATCTATTTTCCTTGAAAACGTAAAAAAGAATCTTAAAATGGTTTAAAACTATATTTATGAAAGTACTTTAGAAACAAATAATTAAGAAATGGACATATTTTTAAGACATTTTACTTTAAATCTTATAAAGGAAGCTCAAAAACATTTTTAAAACAATTTTCCATGAAACTACTTTGATAAATTATAATGAAACCATTAACGTGGTAAAAATATTTTTGAAAAAATAATACACTTTTAAAACATTTTTCATTAAAAATTTGGTTGGAACAAATTAAAAGAATACTTGAAAATGACAAACATTTTTAAAAACATTTTTACTTGATAATTATATTCAAAGATCATTTGAAAAAAAAATTAAAACATGGATTTCAAAGTTAAATATATTTCTGACCTAAAAGATAAATACAATAATATTTTTCTTAATAACATTTTCATAATTATCGAAAAGAGTGAAAAAATGGTAATAATGTATTGATATATCTTTAAAATATATTGGATAAAGATAACCATGAGTTTCCATGAGATATTTATCATAATATATTATCAATGTAAGAATAATCATTTCCAATTTTGAAAAGAGATGATATTGTTGCAATAAACTCTTACCACATGGTCACTTGTTATAATAATATCCATTTAAAAAAATGAAATTACACGCATCATAAAATATCCTGATAATAATATTATTAATAATATAAAATTTATAATTTAATTATATACACCTCAAAAAATGTAGGTTTATAACAAAACATGTGTCTCAAAGGAGGAAAAGTATGACAAAATTATCCTACCAATTTGGTATCCTGTGAAACATTAACACCATGAAATAAAGACCATATAATGGGTATTTAAATATCCCTAAATTAAAGTAAAATAATATTAGAATAAATCCATGGGTATTATACACTTTGAAAAATTGAATGGGTGGTGAATAAAGCATGTATCTCACGAAAATAAAAAGTGACGGAAAATTGCATTACATTATGTCTCGACTCTCATTGTACTCGGTCATAACACCATTATAATAAATATAAATTTATATATAAATCTAACACATATACATATTTTTATATATAATATCATATATTGTTACATTATGAATTTATATTACCCTCTTGTTAGCAACTCTATGTTATGTTTTCACTATGTGTAATATCAACATTGTTCTTCAAATGTATCTTAATTTGTTATATAAATTGTCATTATACATATTTCATCATTTATTAAAACTAAAAAATGATATAAATAACATTTATATTAATAAAATTTGTATGATAACAATCTATATAATATAGGAATACCAAATGGAATACACCATTTATTGAGATGATAAGTCATACATATGCATGAACATTGCTTCTGTTTAATTCCTGTATTGAAGGAAAGAATGTAAATGATATATTAGTGTATATATATATCATTATTCCAGTGTCATTATTATATCATATATTTTATATATGTTTACTAAATCCATCGTTAATATATTCCATTTAGTTTGTGAATGAATCATATAGCTTTGATGGGGCAGTAGTCCACACTTCTTTAAAACGAAATTATCATATTTATTCCAAATGAAAAGTATGATGATATGTGTTGAAAAAGAATTAAATAATATTAAAGAAAAAATGATTATAATATTTAACATATATAAATTTCTTTTCCATAATAATTTCTACTCTGATAGGTGTTAATGCAATAGGGGAAAATCATTGTTTAGTGAGGGGGTAGTTCTCAAAACAAATAAACAATATATTCATTTCCCATTAGATGGATGTGTGTGTAAGTGTGGGTTAAAACCTTGAAAAAAATAATATCATAGTATATTAATTATCTTTATAATGTTACAAAATAATCAAATGATAATATTTGAGGTAGTGTATAATGAAAATAGAAGATTAGAGTTTGAGGGAGGATGTTGCCTCTTTATCGGGTAAATTCTTTTGGTTTTCACTAAAGGGAATCCAAGGAAGGCTTTCATACAGATGGTTTTCCACAAGTATTATGATTTGTATTTCTATGGAAATACTTGGGAAGATATTGAAGTAGCCCATGTGTATTATTGGTGTGATGATGAGGGAGGAGAGGAGACCATAGTGGAGGAGGAGTGGCACTCTTGGAAATTTCTGGAAAAGGAATTCCACCAACATTTTTTCATTGGGAATTTTCTCCAATAATGGAAAAAATTCTAGAAAATGGATTATACAGTCTATATATGTCCATATAATGGAGCTTTGAAAATTTACAATATCGTGTGGGGCATTAAGATTAATGTAAAACCCCTATTATGCTTAATCATACCATAATCATATTAATTACTTTTAATTACCTTCAAAAATGTTTTGGATAAAAAAATATGTTGAAATTATTTGACATTATAAATTTGATGATTATAAATATTTTATCCATTTTTTCTAACTCAAATCACATTAGTGTAATAAATTAATTGATATTTAATCCTGTAATCAGGTCGACAATGTTGTTTTTTAATGTAAAAACGTTCAAAAAATTTCTTTGTTTTTATATTGAATATAAATGTGAAATTGAATAAAATTAACTATATAAGTTTGGTTAATAAATTATGATTTAGTTACAATTTTAAACCAATTTAAAATTTAAATTACCATTATAAATAAATTAGATGAAAATTGGTTTAGAACTACAATTAAGTAATTTATACTATTCTTTAAAAAATGAAATGTTATAGATAAATACCAAACAAATTACCCCAACAGAATTATTATGTTATTATTTAAAAAATAAACTTTATTTTAACATAATAAATCTATAAAATTTAAAAAATTTATTTATAATGGGTTCACTATTAGAAGGTGATAAAAATTCCTTCATAAAAATATTGGGTTTTAACAATAAAACTTTTTTTCCTCTAATCTTATGTTTATCATATATATTAAATGAATATATAAAATATTTTGATGAGTATATAACATATATATATATATATATAATTAATACCACTCACTAATTTTAGTTAATTTTATTTATTTGGGTAAAATTTTCTTGGGGTATAATAATATTTTCCTTCATATTCAGTTGGTTTTCATATTCATTTATAATTAATTTATAACGATTAAATTCATTTTATATTGGTGTAAACAATATATTTTCATAAGTTGGGTTTCCAATTTCCTAAATAATAATTTAATGGCTAGTTTTTATTAAATAATGTTCCATTATTTGATAAATACCTTTATTTCATGTAATATAAGACATCGAGGAATTTCATTGTTACGTGTAATTCATGCTAACCTCGATGTGCCATTTAGAGAAATCTAAAATTTATATTGAATAGAGTGCTTGATTACATGGTTTTGTGTATAATTCATTCCAAACATAGTTCATTAATATAAAATAATATATTTTTAGTGTTATGTGAAACGCAAAGTCTTAACGAGATTAAAATTATTTGTAAAAAATTCAAATAATCTTATGGGGCTACATTCAACCCCATATAAAATTACTTTCCCTTGAAATTAATATGCATAATCTAAACTTTAGTACTTGAATGTTTTATTAATTGAATCCAACATTATATAAATTAATTCTATAAATTCTCTTAAAAATGAAATGTCGGAACTATAATGGTTACCCAAAGTAACATATAATTAGGTTTCCTATATGAGAATATAGGATGGGAGTGAAAATTGGATGTGGAGGGAAAGTGTGAATATTTATAAGTAGTGATTGACGTTGTCACTCCCAAACAAGTGAATGATAAAAGAAATTTTAGGGACTCGCTGTCATTAATATATTATGATTCAAAAAGGCCATTGGTTCAAAAAAACGTAATAGTACAAAACAATTTTTTATCATTATCAAATTATTAAGTAATTATTATATTGACCAAGAATATAAGGAAATATACATACATTATATATTTAAATAAAAAACATGAATCTTTGGTTGTTATTTAATCTATTTCTAATTCATCAATTTCTTCATGAAATGGTTGTCCATAAATTAAATTTGATGGGAAAAGTACTAAAATTCACTTTTATTAGATATTATGACACATAACATAATGAATGTTATAACTATTTGTCTCCCCAAAATAAATATGAATTAATATATAATCATAAAAATTAACTGTAATGATTAACCATAATTATTTTTTCATAAAAATTAATTCTACATTTACTATGACATTACAAAGGATAGTGGTAGGCGTGAAACACATATCATCCATCAGTCATGGGTTCAAGACCCACTTCCTTTCTATAATTTATTAGTTATCACCCAATATAAATGACATATTTCTCTAAAATAACTATAATATTATTTCCAAAAAATTATGGACATTCAAGAAATATGGTTAATAATTAAATAACTTCTTAACCAAGGGTCTCAATATAATCTCAAAACTTAAATACTTCTTCTAATGATTAAATTAATAATTTCCTGAATGGTATACTATATAACCCTTCTCAAAGATGAAAATACAAAACAATATAATAGAGGTCATTAAATCAGCATAAGATTGATGCACCATATATCATAATGTACCACACTATTTTCTCATTCCAAACACGTGAATACCCAAGTCATATATTTTCATTAAACATAGTAAAACCTGAATTACAATAAATACATTGGGAAAACATTAATTCGTCCATATTACAGATTTTGATGGATATATTCCCTAAATCCCATTAGTTGTAAACATCATTCATGATGACATAGATATCTTTTTCAACAAAATAATAATCATATCATGGGTAAAGAGTATTATCATATTTACATTATCCAAATAAATCATCTCTTTTTTCAAGAAAAACACAATTTTATAAACATCATGATCACAATATTGGTTATCATCCCTTAATAAAAATATTTATTTTTTAAGTCTTCATCACCATTAATGATATCCTTTTCAATATTTAATGAAAAAATATATTGAAAATACTTATATATTTCACGATTTATAAAGCATAATCTTTGAACTTATATAAATAAGTACTTCATTCATGAAACATTATTCATAAACCATTACTGAGGACTCATAAACGTATTCTTTAATACCTCTATACAAGAATATAAAATACTAATCATGTATTATGGTTACAAAACCTCAATCTAATCATGATTGTTATTATCAATTTAAATAATACCCGAAGAACATCATATACCTTTAACATGTCATTTGGGGTTTATCATTAGATTTATAACCAATACTCAAACCACATTCACAATTCTCTTTATAATATTTTCACTTCGGAAATAGATTTTTATAGTACCCATACGTTCCACATTTGGACATCAAATGTTAACCATGCTCCTTCTAGTTTTCTCTATTGACTAATACTAGAAGTTATCGCATGAGAAACATTTATTGTATTATGATACCATGTAATCATGAAAAATGATTTTGGATTCCTAAATCACATATCATACTTACTTATTCTATGAATCCTTATGTATATACTAGGTTATTCATAGTAATCATATATTTAAATCCTTTGTTATGGTTCGTAAAGAGTTTTTGAATTCCCAAAGAATTCCCCTATGAGATTTAAACCCGGTGTGCAGAAAGGCCCATTTTTGTGTAAAAGATTAGCTTGATTAATTACTGAAACATCCTATCGGAGTTGTTACAACTAGGTACAACTATGCCGGAGCCACATCCAATTTTTTATCCAATCTAGGATGTACTCCTCGGAAACCACTAACTGAATCCTCTACAAAAATTCAATGAAATTTCCTTAAATTTTTACCCATCCTTATACATATCCATAGAGGTATCCCTATACATATGCTTAGAAATATATATAGGGATCTCAGAAATGTTTTCTCGTCCTAGTTTATAATGTAAAACTAAAATTTTTCTTTTACTAAAAACTATAACAACCATATCATTATATAAATTAGTATACATAACATTAATAGAATAAATAATACATTATACAGATAGACTCCAAAAGACCATATTAGTCTAGTGCCTTTAGAAACATGGATACATAAACACTGGTGAATATGTGAACTATATTTTCTTCAACTATGTTCATCATAACTATCACCCTCCTTATAAAAATCATTCATATTTCATATATTCATAAACCAGGGAAGGAAACCAAAAAATTGGTGAGGTCAGATGCTCAGTAAGGTAAACAAGGGAGACAAGTAAGCATAAACATGAGCATAGGGGTGTGAGAACAAGATCAAAACTTTGGATGATCATAACCATCATAACATAATATTATAAATAATAACTGTCGAATAAATATCTATAGTTAATTAGAACCATATCATTAAGAAATAAAGAACATAAGCCATGAAAGCCTAACTTATAAAAAAACATTGAATTTTGGTAGACACATAATTATATGTAATGATTCATATAACAGTCAAGGAATTGATTCCAATTCCGTCATAGTGGACAAAGAAAATCATTGAACCAGGTTCACAACATGTTCCAGTCATGTATTACGATACTAAGTTCACTCTTCATTCTTTCCTTATAATACTGAAAAGAGTTCATTTCTCTTTTTATCCCTATAATACTGAATTGAGTTTATTTATCATTCTATATATGTCTATCTCGTGAGATATAAATATTCACCCAATGCATTTGAGGGATATAAAGGTCCCACCAATCTCATAAGGAAATAATGAATAAATGTGCCACAAGATCATAAATAATCATATAATAAAAAATAAAATGAAATTGGTTTTATAAATAAGTAATTATATCATAACTTATGGAAAAAATAGGTTTTATAATCATTTCTTTATAAACATAACCCACCACAAGAAGTGGGTTTGAAAAGAAAATAACCCTTGTTTGTGAAGTTGGTTTCATAAAAATAATTCCATCAAAATAGTTGATTAATATAATGAATAAAAATGGAAACAATATAATTTACCCATTAAATCTTGTGTAACATCAAAATATTTTACCTTAGATGCGAAATAATTTTGAATGATCTTTTAAAAAAATTAATTAATTAAAATTTCATTTCATCTTTGAAAAATGGATCTTTAGAACCTAAAAACCTTTTGAAAACCATTTTTTTCAAAATATACGTGAAATAATATAAATAATTCATTTAAATCCGTTTTTAAACCATTTTCCATTAATACATATAAAGAGATCTTTAAAACATTCTGAAAAGAATTTTCTGTGAAAACATAATGAAGAAGCAAAAACTTGTTTTAAATCTATTTTTTTTAAATAAATTGAAAAATTATAAATATGTCTTGAAATACTTTTAAAATATATTTTTCTTATAAACATCCAAAATAATATTTAAAACATTTTGATGAAAATTTCAATTGAAAATATATTGAATTTTTTAAAAAAATACTTTCAAACAATTCAAATATTTTTGAAGACATAAAAACTTTTTGAAAACCTTTTCTATGAAAAATATACTTAGAAAAATATAAATGAATCCTTTAAAAAATAAATAATTTTAAAAAAACATTCTTGGGAAATTATCTACATGGATCATTTGAAAACATTTTTGTAAAAAAGTTTTATGAAATAAAATATATTTTCGGCCAAAGGGAGAAATACATTAAGATTTTTCATAAAAACATTTTCTTAATTATCTCAAATACCAAAGAGTTGGAAAATTTTTACTAATACATGGATATATCTGGAATAATCATATAAAACTTAATCACATGAGTGTTATTGAGATATGAATCATAATATTTCCTCAAAATAAGAATAATCATTAACAATCTTGAAAAGCGATGAGATTGTTTCAATAAACTCTTACCACTTGATTACGTAGGAACATCCTCACCATGTGAGAAAAAATAAAATAAAATTTAGGTTGAAAATATCAAAAATTAAATAAATTCAAGATATAATAATTAAAATTGAAGTATATATATCATGAAAAAAATATTGGTGGACAAAAAAACATGTGTCTCAATGATGGAAAATTAAGAGAAAACTGCCTTATAGAATTGGTAGCTAGTGAAACACGGACCCTATGAAATAAATATCATAGAATGGATATGTGAATATCCATAAATTTAAGTATAATAATCATTGAATAAATCCATGGTCTTTATACAAACCAATCAAAATTATTGGATGGTAAATTAACCATGTGTCTCATAGAATCAAAAAACTGACATGAAATTCTCTTACATTGTGTATTGACTCTAGTCGCACTCATTGTGAAATGTTATATAATAAATAAAAATTTATTATACATATATAATATAAAAATATTATGATATCTAATATCATATATGTTTTTATTATGATTTTATTTTACCATCTTGTTAACAACTATATGTTATGTTTTCACATTGGGTAATATCCTCATTGTTCATCGAATGTGTTTTAATTTTCTATAACTTTGGTCATTAAAATAATTTCATGACTTTCCAAATCATAAACTATAATATGAATATCATTTATTTTTATTATATTTGTATTATAAAAATCTATATAATATAGATTTATGAAATGGAATACACAAATCGTAGAGGCTGTAGGTCTTATAGGAAAGTTGCTTCCGTTAAATTATTGTATTGAAAGAAAGAATGTTAATGAAATATATGAATATATATATATATATATATATATATATATAATTATTATATTATCATGATTATATCATATATATTATATAATTTCACTATACCCATCCTTAATACATTTCATATAGTGTGTGAATGAATCATATCACTTTTAGGGCGTAGTAGTCCACACTTCCTCAAACGAAATTATTATATTTACACCAAATGGAATTTATGAAGATAAGTGTTAAAAAATGATTAAAGAAGCATAAATAAATAAGAAATTTGTTATATAACATATATAAATATTGTTTCTATCTTAATTTCTTCCACGAATGGTAGTAACGGAAAACTGATCAATTATTATTTAAGGGGTTGGTAGTTCACTATACACATAAAAAATTTATTCTCCCCCCCCCCTAGATAGATATGTGTGATACATTAGGCTGAAAATTCAGCATAAAAAATCCTAGAATATTTTGTATACTGTTGTTATTACACAAGCCTTATATAAGACTATTTTAGAGAGTGGAGAATGCAAATAAATGAAAGTATTTTGAGGGAGGGGGATTTATCTTAATCAGGAAAATCCATTAGTGTTTCTCCAAAAGGATTCCTTGGAAGACATTATGACCAATGTGATGATTCATGGATGAAAGGAGGGATGTAGTGATACTACTTGGTCAGTGTTTGGATGAGTGAATGTGGCTTTAGAGGTGTGAGGATGTGGTAGGAGAGGAGGCCTTTTTATAGTCGAGGAAGAGAGGCACTCTTGAAAATTTAGGTATAAAGAATTAAATCCACAATTCTCCAGTGGAAATTTGATCTAATAATGTTAATAATTACATCCAAGGGAGGATAGGGTCAATATATGCCCATAAAGTTCTCTTGGAGATGTGTATAGTTCATTTGGGACCTTAATATTATGTTTACTCCCTTGTAAAGCTTAAGTTTACTTTACTATTTGTTATTAGTATTATTTACAAGAACTAATATTTTTTTGATATAATCTATGTTAACCTTATTATAAATTATAAATTCTTCAAATTTAAAATATGTAATCCACTTTTTTTTAATCAAATCATATAATTTCAAAAAATTAATTTAAATTTTATCTCATAGTGGCATCTATAATCTCGATTTTCGATGTAAAATATTCAAATGTTTCCTACGTTTTTATATTAAATTTCAATGTGAAATTGATTAGAATGAAATAAATTAGTTTTTTCTATAAAAATATCATCTACATAAAATTATAAACCGATTTAATATGTAATTTATCATTATAGATAAATTATATGAAAAAGTAGTTTTGAACTGAAATTCGGTATTTGTCAATATTTGTTAAAAATGAAACTTCACAGAGAAATACCAAAAATTTACCCTAACATAATTATAATGTTTAAATTCAAAATATGAAGTTTATTTTTACATATTAAATATATAAATATTAGAAAAATTGAATTTAAAATTGCTTCCCCATTAAAAGGATTTAAAAATTCCATAGTAAAAGGTAGGGTTTTTTTCATAAAATTGGGTTTATTCAAATCCTGTGATTTTAAAATCTATTGGATGAATATAAAAAATTTATTCAATACATAAAATATATATTAAATTAATATCACTCACTAATTTTAATGAATGAAATTTTTGAGGGAAAAAAATATTTGTTGGTATATATTCTCTTTTATATTCAATTTGTTTTCATATTCATTTGTAATAAATTTTTAACCAGTGAATTCATTATGTATTATTGTTAAAAATATATTTTGGTAAGATATTTTACCATTTTCATGAATAATAAATTAAAAACTTGTTTTTATTGAATAATACCACATTATTCATTAAAACTCAGTCTTGTGTGTTACAAAAACCATCAAGGAGAGTCCTTATTACATGTAGCGCAAGATAAAATTTGTATACAATCTATAGAATGCTAAAATTTATGTTTCATAGAGTGAATGATTAACACGGTTTGAATATAAATGAATCCAAAGACAGTGTTTTAATATAAAATACACTATTTTAGTCCTATTTGAATAAAAAATTTCAAAAAAAATATAAATAAGTCGATAAAAAATATTTCACAAAATCTATAGGTGTTTCAATATTCATCCCTTGAGAAATGATACACATCCAAAAAAAATCTTCTCTCATTAATTCCTTTCTAAAGTATGAAATATCTTATCTAATGAACTTCTACATTTTTCACTTGAAAATTGGATAATTTTTTGATTATATTATGGAGGTTGATGATTCATAAAGCTATCAATATTTGATACACTACATTTCAGATGCATAGGTTATGCTATAAGAGAATGGTTATTTCTTCTAACCTGAGTCATATATCCCACCATATTTATAATTTGTTCAACACCATCCTTAGATCCAAATCCGTCATCATTATCTTTCCTAGAAGGTAAATCCCGACAATGATAACATTCATAGATAAATATTCCATTCCTTCCACTATGTTCCATTTTTAAACAATGACGTACACTTGATTTGATTATGAATAATAATGAATAATTTTGAAAAAATTGAAAAAATTGAAAAAAATTAACTAAATAGAAAATTTATGTATATATAATATCAAAATCAATGAAATTTTTTATTTAGAAATATTCTAAAATTTCATTATCGAGTTATATTTCTCTAATACATGTTTTCTAAAATCTAGTTCTCCAAAATTTGTAGAAAACATTATCTGATTCCAATTGTAATGAACCCAACTACAGTAGCCCATAGAATGTTGGTACATTATTATATTTTTCAAATATATAACCAACAATATCAGAATGGAGCAACTAGTTTATTTTTCTTTGAAAATTTTATACATATGTGAGTTACACATTGTTTTTTGAAAAAATAAAATACTATATAGTATTTTTTGATAACATAATATGGACCTTTAGCTTATCCTACAAATCAACAATAAAACACTTCATGTTATCCTCAAAAAAAGTAAAAAAATAAAAGGGTGAGAAAAAATGGTTAGTAAAGGTATGTGTAAAACATATTATTTGATGAATAAATAATCTTAAAAAGTACAACATGGTAGATAACTAAAACCCATGATATTTAATCAATAATTTTAGCATAATATATAAGGAATAACAGATCATCAAATAAGTCATAAAATACTAAACGATCATGAAATGTATCCATAGCTATTATAAATAATCGAATAATCACATGGATATCAATAATATATTTCATAATGATGGAATTTATAAAGCTGGACATGTGAATCATACCATCGATCCATGAACAATGACATATGTAAATAACATCACGGCCTTGTGGTGTGAGATATGAAAAAATGAGTAAGGCCTCATTCCAAACCCACGCTATTTTATATCTTGCGAACTACCAATCCTTCTAGTGCATATAATGGGAATTTAAGATCACATATCACGTTCTATTACATCCTTATATGTATTAAAAATAACTAACAATCAAAATTATTTAAATAAAATCAATAAACATTCTTATTGGAAGAAATTGCCATATTGAATATCAATACTTTCCCCAATCAAACTGATCATCAAAAATGTAAATAAAAATTATCAATGGAATCATAAGAGTAAATCCTAAAAATTATATTCATCAAGAGATTTTGTAATAATGAAATTATTTTGAAGATATTATAAGGAAATTTCTTCAGAAAATGCTATTTATTATTTTAAAAAACAATTATTTTTTTGAAAATATGGAAATATGAATGAGAAAAAAATCTTTTAATATAATATTTTAATCTTTTCAATTAATATTTTTAGAAAATATTATTCAATATGGTGGGTAAATTCACTCATTCATTATTTTTCAGAAACATTTCTTTCAAAAAATTTATTGAAAAGTGAATAAGTAGAATGTTTAGTAAACGACGAGAAGAATCCTTTTAAACCATTTTATGAAAATAAGAATATGGCTAAAAATTACTTCAAACCATCATTTTATAATTGTAAAAAATTTCCAATTTTCATTAGAAAACACATTCATGGAAGGGAAGAATCTCCCAATAGGGACATAAACGTAAATAATCCCAAAAATTAATAAGATTGTAAAATAAACCCTTACCACATGGGTATCGTTTGAATCATAAGATACATGAAAGAAAGATATCAAAATGAAAAATTAACTAAAATTTTACTAGAATATATTCATGAATTAATATATTAATGGTGTACTATATACCACACAGAAAAGAAATAAGTAGTGAATATGATAAATGCCCCACGATGTAAAGTGAGACGAGAAACCCATACATCAGTTCCGACTAGCCTTATATGTAGGTTTAACCATTTGAATAAGAAATTTATATTTATTATAATTAAATAAAATATCTGAAATTTTATATATGATCAATTTATAACTTTTTATCCCTCGTTCGATAATGATATTTTTGATAGTATCATTATTTTTGGAGTTAATTTCTTTATTTTTCATGTATGTTTTGTTTCAGTATTTCATGTCCATGTAATTTTATTATAACACTATCATATCTAGAATAATTTTCCATAATAAATAACATATATATATATATATCCAATTTATTTGTATTTAATATAATCCATAGAAGATAGATATAAAAAATGAATTACATTGCTCATGGGGAAGGTAGGTTGTATATACATATGAGCAATGTTTTTACTTTTTTATGGATGGAACGAAAGATAGGTGAATAATAATTTATATTTATAAAATCATAATTATAATGATATATCATATATATATATATACTAGAAAAGTCTGAACCAGGCGAAATCCTGATCCCGAAAATTTATTAAGAAAAAAGTGCAAGTAAAGACAGCAGAAAATAAAAATGCTACATTACATCAAACCCATACTCGTCCCTCTCCCTATCATCGGATAACTCATCACCAGGATCAGCTGACTCCCATTCTGAAGATTCATACCTCCGAATAATCTCAAGATACATGTCTGTCTTCCTATGCATCTCCTCAGACATCTTCTCCCTGATTGTCCGTTTCCCACTATTTCCATTATCCATCTTAGAAGACCCTCCCCTTCGCTTACCACTGTTCCCATTTGCATGAACAATTTCTTGTGACCCTTCATTATTTTATGTAGACCTTGTCGCCATTGGTTTGGGTAGGTCTGTATAGTCCATCCGTGTCTTCCTCCTACTTTTGGTTTTCCCCTCCACTTCCTTTCTTAGGGGCTCATGAATTCCATTCTTGGCAACATCAGTGTAGGATGATTTGTGATTATGGAGTTCTTCTTCTTGCATGGGGTAACCATGTGACTCCACAACCCATCCATGGTCAACCTTACTACTCTTACTCAAGTCATTAATAATTCTTCCAAAAACCTGACACACTTTCGGATTTTCCATCACCATTGTTTCTTCTGGCATGGCAAGGTCATGTTCACAACCATCTGCCACCACAGAACCATGCTGTTGTTCAGCCACAGCATTAATGACCAACCTACCTTGTGAAACCTGCCCATGGGAAGCTTCCAATACCCCATTCACCTCCTTTGAGATCTCTTTGATCTGCTCATCAGAACCCCCTAAACTTTTACCATTTTTTACCTGCTCCATCCCAGGTGAGACATGAGGTTGTCCACCAGAGTCACCCACGGTCAGAACAACTGAGCTCGCCATCACATGGACAATGATGGCATCTTCATGAGATGGGAGACACTGAAATGCCTCCTCTTCCATTGGTTCATCCTCTGCCTGATCATTATCCATCAAAACAGCAAACCGATTTTCCAAACAATTTATCAATCCATCATCACTAACATGTTCCATGACAGGAGAGCTCTGCCCTGTAGATTTACCCCCACTGTATGTCTGATTTTTCTCCAGTCCCCCGCCCATATACAGTACATCAGGCTCACCAGCCTTCATCCCCTATTTATCAGAAAGTTCCATTACTTCTTTCCCCTTTCTGTTAGCCATATTCATTGAACTCTCATTATCCTGCATTGAATCCTCCATACCTCTCTTACTTCCATTTGGCAGTTCTCCTGATTGGGTCTCCTGCTCTACACACATTCCGGAAGAAACCTCAACATGACCCTGATTATTTACCAGATCATCTACCACTGGGGCTAGTCCAATTTCAGATACCCCTCGATCCAGACCTGTTTTGTGCTGAACCATATCATCAACCGTCGGGACCAATCCAGTTTCAGATGCCCCTGGATTCAGATCTGCCTGAGTCTGAACCATATCAACATTCTGAGCGTTATTAAGCGCACCCGAATGGGACGCTGGAATCCTTATTCGGCATTTAACTGCTTCATTCCCCTTCTTGTAACAATTGGAACAAAACAAAATCCAAGTTTCATACAGAATTTTTTGAGCATACCTATATTCACCTTCCACGATGATCCAAACAACCTCTGGCGGAACTCTTGAGAGATCAATTTCAACACAAAATCTCGCAGAAGCAAGATTTGACAAAGAGGCAGTTCTTTGATCGCAGTGAATAAATCATCCAATAGAGTTACCTATCGAGCATAGAAGTCATGGATTTTGAAAAGGAATGGGAAGTCCCGGCAACTGCAGCCAGATTGCGGAGTTTGGAGAATCACAGTTCAAATGATTTTCAAAGGTCCATCGAAGAAGATGGAAACTCGAATCCATCTTACTTCAGGACCAAGCCTTCCCCAAATCCCCATCATCTGCAAATAGGATGAGGATTTGTCGTGGTCCAAGAATTCCAACATGCGCAAAATTCTTGAGCCCCCATTTTTTGTTTACAAACTTACCAAAATCCTCTAACAGCGGACGTCTTCTCACAAACCTTGCAATAAGGGCATTAGAAAGCAAAGCCGAAGCCGCATAGAATTCCTGTGACGAAAATGGAACAACGGGTTGGCCGGAGATGCTTCCGAGGACCTTCGGGGAGACATTGAATATATATATATATATGTTAAATATGAAATTTTTATTATTCAAGAAATGTGTAAGTAAAAAATAGTCACATCGCTTTTTGGTGGTGGTAGTCCACAAGTATCCACAAATGATATTATAGTTTTCCATAGAGTGGGATGGTAAGAATATATATATGATATTATAGTTAAAAAATAATATTTTTGTAATATACATAAAATATTTCAATTACTTCCATATTTATAACCCTATATGTAATGTGGTGATGAAAAAAGAATTACACTGCTATGTGGAGACGGAAAGACCTACATATGCACAAGAAATGGTTTCACATTTTGTAGGCTAGAAAATAGATGGAATATAGTTTTACCATAGATATAATAACATATAATTATATTTATTATACATGATTTAACATTTTAATATTTTTATAAGATATGAAGAGTAAGTTTAATAAAAAATAAACTTGAAAGAGTCAATAAAGACGATAACCTCATCTTTAGTGAAGTCACATTATATATCTTCCTAAGGCGCCGAGGGTTGTTATTTTGGACGATCCAAAACCCCAATAAATTTTAAATAATTTTGATTTGAATAATTATAATGGGTTTTTAATGATAAATGGATAACTTTTGTGTAAACAATTAAAGCAAGGGGTGCCCATTTATAATTGAGGGGACGTGAATTCCTAAAATTTCTGAAAAATAAATAATTAATAATTATTTTCTATAATTTAAAAATATTTTAAATTAATATAATTCAAATATTATGTGTGTATATGTATAAATAATTTCATCCAATAAAATTTGAATAATATTAGGGAAATAGTTCATCATTATCTTTTAGTATTAACCATCGTTGACCCTTTTGACAATTACAATACTATTAAACCATTCTACTCTCTAGGGGACAATAATACCTCTCTAAAATATAAAAAAAAGCATATATTGACCAAGATTGATTTAATTACCAATATAAAATTAATATTTATAATAATAATTTATTTTATAATTTTTTATCATTTAATAAAAAATTAATTATGGAAAAATATCAATAATTTTAATTTTTAGAAGTGCTCATTACATTGACTTTAATAACATAAAAAATAGATAAAATTAGGGGAAAATATTTTATTATATCTTTAACAAGCCATTATAAGTTATAAAAGTAGTGTATGATATTATTTATCTCAAATTATATTCCTTATAATATTTTAAATTACTTTTATAATATTTTTCAATTAACTGATAAATTACAGCGTAAGTGTTGTGTAAGCATTTAAGGTAGTTATTTCTTCACCAAAAATTAAAAAAAAAATTCATGAAGAATTTAAATTCCTTATATTTCACAATAATATTTATATTTTAATATATACACTAGAAAACACCATATTGAAAATATTAATGTTATTAAAAATAGTAGTCTGATCTGTTTGACATTTCATGGAATAATAAAAAATAAAGGTCATCATAAAATCCAAATGGATATATAATTCATTATAAATAAATATCGGATTATTATATATAATATGTACTCATATAATCAAATTAATTCTTATTTTAGGATCATTTTAGAGTATATATCACTTAATTTTTCATATTAATTATTTCATTTTCCCTTTTCCCTGGTAATAAATATTATCAAAGTTAATATTCATATTGAATAAAAAAAAGGACATATATGATAAATTTGGACCAATCCAATTATGTAATCCATTTTTAAAAATTCAAAACATATAAGTTTCATAATTAAATTTAAATTTAAAACGAAAATATGCATGCAAAAATAGTTTTCTAGAAAAATTCCTTTTTAGTATAAATTTGTTTTATAACAAAGTAAATCACAAAATTGATTGAAATGAACATATTATATTTATTAATATGATAAAATAAATATTTATTTACTTTTTTCCTATTTTAATAACCTATTACATTTAAAATTGTTGAATTAAATATACTTTTTTCAATAACATGAACTGTTATTCACGATTCACTAGAAAATAAATCATTTAAAAAAATTGAAAATATCACCCCAATATAATTTTGATATTATCATTTAATAAATGACATTATTTTTATAAAATTAAATTCATATATGTTCCAGATATTATCTATATTATTTTCTCACAAAAAATGGTTTCAATTATTTAGGAGGAAAAATATATTTTTAAACAATAGAAAACATTACTAAAAAATTGATTACTTATTTCATAATAATTTATCAATGAAATTATATCGGGTTGGTAGAGTATATGTTTTATAATTAAGTTAATATTATTCATACACACTAATTTAGTATCCAAGTTTTGATAATTGTAATTAAATATTAATATTTCTGTGTTCTTTTAAGTATGTGTTGAATGTTTTATTTGCTATTTAACATTGTGTTATTTTTGTAACATGGGGTGTTACACATAGAGATTGTCATAATGAACATAGTAGATCCATGATCAGACCCAAATCACCACTATTTAATACCGTTACTACTGAAATATCTTCACCATATAATACATCATACCGAAGCTAACTCATTCCACATTGTAAAATACTCTTAAGAAAACTATATTGTTTCACTAAACACATTCCTAATATATAGAAATGATTCCAAACACATAAGTATCTCTCCTATTAAATATTACTACTTATCATAAATAGGTTGATCCCTTCTATGGGAACTACTCACTAAAGGTATCACCAAGTTGGTCTCATCTCAAATAATCTACCCGAAACAATAAAGGTTAAATATCAATATATCATCATGAATCATAGTCACATTGAAAATACCTATAGAGCCACAAATTATTAACCACTATAATTCACATCATACTGATGATCACTTTTATCCAGAAACAACCTTGATTAACACATCTATCTTTCATCATACCAGATTCCCTCAAATAATCCTAATGTTAATGGTTCCCAAGGTTATTGCACTTTATTTTGAATGATCATACAATAAAAAATATATGGTAGATCCTTTTATCACATATATATACCATGTACTAGTACCCATGATATAAAACTATAATCATAAATCCCTAGGAATACCATTGATGGTCAAAATAAACATATCCTACATTAAAATTATATTCTCAATCATATATAACTAATCCAAAAATGGATTTCCTAATACATGTCCCCCATATAGAGTCACACCGTCACACCCATATTTTTTAATTTACATACTTTGTTTCAAATCCACTTTTGGTTCTTGGTTTTCTATTTGTCTCCTGGTGTTCTAGGATTATATTTGGTCTCTCGGGTGTTCTCGATCAATGTAATTACTCTTGAAGGTATCAGATAGAATTTGTAATTGTCTTTTCATAAAGAGATGTTATGAGTATGTGGTGTTTTGGAAATGAATTTGTGACACTCTTTGTTCCACCTACTGTGGGGTAAGTTGTTGGGTTGGTTTATACCATTGAGTTGGATAAGTCATGGGGTGGAATGGTGGTTTTATTTTGGGTATTATTTCCCCATATCCATGGAATATCTCTTCCCCTAGGTTTTCCCCTCATATCCCCAATAAATTGAAGGCAAAACATCACTTTTTGGGTGGCCATAACAGGTCGCACAGTATGGCCACATAGTTTATAAAATCGTGTAGTCAAACCAAGAATCGGTGTCCCGCTCTGAAAAATTATTTTGAAATTTGATGTTTTCCCTTCCAAAAATAAAACAAACACTCCTCTTTCATCCCCCATTAGACCTTAGTTTCCATGGTAGTTCTCCAATCTTTTCAAACCTCCAATGGAACTCATTTTTTTGTAGGATTTTGTGGAGAAACCTCATGATCTTTCAAGTATGTGAATTCCTTCTTGGTTTATTACATCTTGATTTAGTTTTATTTCAACTTTCATGGTTCTCTAAAGTGTCTAGATGGTTTGGTTTCGAACCTATATTTTGTCTTTATGTTTCTTGCTCTATTATTTTAGCTTTAGGCGTGATCTAATTACCTTATGGTGCGACAATGGTGAAGATGAATTATGGCATATAGATTCCATGGTTTTCACATTTGAGGTAATAGATTCAATGGGTAATCAATTCTAAAAGAGTTATATTTTTGGAATTTCTGTTTTCAGAAAACATTTAATTAATTATCCTTGCTACAAAATCTAGTTTTGGTGATGTTGGTTAAGAAATAGAATTTTAGGTTCCAATTTTGTGCGCAATTATGTGTTTTAAATGTCTACTTAATGTTGTCAAAATTGGGTGTGTTTTCTAAATCATGTAATGAGATTATATAAATGTTTTGGTTGCTGTAAATTCTATTTTGGTGAATATGGTTATGACCCTGGTGTTCATTGTGGGATTTAAAAGGGATTTTGGTAAATTGAGTATCCATTTTTGGTTAAATTGGGTATTTTACATGCTTATTTTATGTTATGCCAATGGGGTTGTTTTATAAATCTTGTAATGGGTTTATATAAATATTTTGGGTTCTTTAAATTTGGTTTTTATGAATATTTGTATGCACATAGCGTTCAAATTAGTGTTTTAAGGGATTTTGTTTAGAAAACATTGGTATGTTTTGTGAAGTAATTTTATGGAAATTCAAAAGGTTTTATTGTGTGGTGTAGGTGGTGTAAAACATGTTTAGATACTTTTTGGAGTTTATTATGACCAGAAATGATGTTTTTATGTGATAATGGATTTTGTTATCATGAGATAATATTTTCATCATAATGGGGGAAGCCCAGGAACCTAGGAGGGAAGATGTGTACTAATATGCTAGTGATATGAATGGGTTGTGTCACTGTTTCACTAAGAAAATGGATAAAGAGAACAATAGAAGCCAATGTTGATGATGATTGTGGACCACTAGGTAATGGGTTTGTTACCTACTAATGTCTTGTGCATGAGAACATATTTTTCTATGGTTACTTTATACAGAGGTACGAGGTACATGGGGCCTGAGATTACATAGTGCCTAGGGGTGTTCCTGAGATTGGAACTCATTAACTCTTGATTATTTATAATTGGAATATGGTGGTTGTTTCATGAAAATACATTGGATTAAATGTATTATTGAAATTTTCTCATTCATTGAATGTTTCCTTTGGGAACTATTTGCATTTAAACGTTTCATTCTTTAGAAGTTATTTCCACCACATCTTGTTTATAAGAAAATGACATGCCATTTACCTTGTATTTTTTACTATACAGAATCTCTTGGTGGTATACTGTTGGGATTTGGATCACACCCAACTTACCCCCCTTGTCTGTAAGGAGACATGGTCTTGTTGGACACAGGTGATGGAATGTCTATGGGTGCTGGTGGTTTGGGTTGTTAGTTCCCTCCTACAGTGTGGCGTTATGGAGGCAGATTTTGGGTGATGACCCTGGTCATGTGGAGATCTTGGGGCTATTTTTCTTATATTTTTATTTTTCTTGGGAACATTTATTGTATACTTGAAAATATGTATTCAGTTATAGATTTTTTTTACATCTTTTTTGGCATGAATTTTTTAGATTCATTTTATTGATTGGTTTTTATGTTCTATGTTTTCATACTTGAGTAAATTTTTCGCAATCCAAAATATATGTTACTCAAGAACTTGTTCAATCACATGGTGATATGTAAATCCCTTCAGGCCTTGTTATGGGACATGTTTGTTGTCGGTTTTGATGGAGACGAGATTCAGTTTGTGGAAAAATGTTATCAAATGAGGTCCACTCTTTGGGTCATGTTATTTGGGGAAAAGTTGAGATTATTTATAGCTAGGATTTCCAGGACTAGACATTCCTATTATGTGTAGTGTTCTTGGATAGCACACCCCATGATGGGATTCAATTCTATATTAGATGTTGGGTTTTATCTGAGTTAATTATTTCTCATGGTTCATTGATGATTGGGGTAAAAGAAAAGAGAGTTGGGTCAATGGTCTCAGTGAGCTCGTAGGGCGGCCAGCCCAGTGGAGCCGGGGAAATTTTCCAAAAACACACTCTGTGAATGTAAAGTGATTTGAAATATGGATGCTAACAATATATCTATGTCACCCACCATCACTAGTTTCACCTCATAGTGTCTTGTGTCACTTTGTTATGGAATCTTGGAAATATGGGTTTGAAAGAAAAAATATATTGATTTTAAGGAGTGTGAATATTTGTGAATTGATTTTCTTTTAAAGTGATAATGGTTTTATTTTTAAAATTATAGAAATGAAATTTTAGATTTATTTTGAAAGTGTAAATTATATGTTTTTCTTTTTAAAGTATGAATTTTGGTATAGAGGGCTTTGAAAAATTGTTTCAAGTAGAATTTTATAAACAATGGAAGAGTGTTTTGAATTGAATTATGTGTTCTAGAATTTATGTGTCGGGGTTGAAGATGGATTTTTATTTGGTAACTAATGAGCATTTGAAATTATTTATGAAATTTTAGAACCTCATTTTGAAATGAGAAGAGTTGAGTTTTTATTACATGGAGATTTATGAAATGGTGTTTTTAATGAAATTATAAGTGTTTTGATATGGGTTGAAATGTTTTCAAATGGTTTTTCAAAGCATGAAAATGTGTTTTTATTGAACTATGGGTGATTTTATAAATTTTTTTGTTATATGTAAATTCTGTATTGATTTTATGGTTAGTGGTTTTGAGAATGGTATGGTGTGGTTAAAATGGTTTTGATTTTCAGAAGGGGAAAGGATTGGTTTTGGTCTATGGTGTTCTCAATGGTGACCAAATGCTTGGGTTTATATGGGAATATTGATGGTTATTGGAATGAATGGATGTATTTCAGGATGGATATGAGGTGGGTAGCCGGTGTTGCATGTGATCCCGCATGTGTGAGGCTCATGAGATAAAATTGGTAAATGAACCACACACCAATAGTATTTTTTTGAAGAATGATTGGGAAGGAAAGTGTTTTGATTGGATAATGTGTGGTTTGAGGTGTAGCTTATGTGTGCTCAGGATTATTATTTTTGGATGTTTCTATTTCATGAACCGCTCTTGTTTAAATGGGGTTGTTTTGTATTTCATCGATAAGTTGGAAGGATGTGTGGGTCAGTGGTCTCTTTTGAGGAAACGTTTTGGAGGCCCATGTGGTGTCATGCATCATGTGATCAGTTCATGATTGTGGTATGTTGTTCTCAAACAACCAGATTGGTTAGGTCCATGGGTTTTCTTGTTGGCCAGGGTATACCCTCATTAAGAGTTAATGTATGATTCATGTGTGGCCCACGGTGAATAGCCATTGGATGATCCTCCAGCTGATCAACATAAATAGTTTTTTCATGAGGTTTGGAGATTGATTTTACCCCTCTTCTATTTTGATTATGTGGGTCCCCTTGTATAGGATTTGTGGTTATGGGAGGATGAAACAGACCTTAGTTTATTATGTTTCTTGAGTCATCGAATGTGAATGCAGTTCAGGGTTGTCAGTGTAGAATGATGTCTTAGAGGGATTTTGGGTATTTTGTCAATCTCATCGAAGAAGGAGTTCATGTTAGGCCACCAGTGTGGAAAATTTAGAAAAGAGTGGATTTTATGGCCACTTTTTAGAATCATGTTTTGTTTGGTACATAGAATTAGGTCCATCTAATTGTGTTTCTTTCGCCGCAATGGTCATGTTCAGTGATACCCTGCGACGTCTTGCGTTTATTTGACTATAAGGGTATTGGTTGTGCAATCCTATAAGAGTCTCTGTTTTTTCAGATGCTTTTCACCCATCACGGAATTCCAAAATCCTATGTTCTAGAGGAATAAATTTCTATGTGTCTTGTCATTATAATGGTTCCCATCTGAAAAATCCGGGGGTGACAAGTTTGCATCTTCTTTGTCCTTGTTTTGGTTAAATAATGAGTTTGGGTAAACTGGGTTTGAAGTGTGTCATGTCACATTAAGACCATCTGATATCACAGTTTAATTATTTTTGGAATGGGAAGAATAAGTTCTGTTTAGGGGTTTCTAAAGCCTGACTATGAGGCAAGAGATTCTACAATCATCTGAGCTCCATCCCTAGGTCCCGGAGTGAAGTTGGAGCATAGTTGGGGGAAATCCCGGAGTCATTTAAACCTTTGGTCAAAGTCCTATGCTCAGTATGAAATATGGGAATTGTTTAGGCATATAGAGTCGTCATATTGTTCTAGTGTTTCACATTTAGAGGTAGAGGTGGGAGGACATCATTTCCATGTTATATCCATAGTTCTTGTTATTCCCTTGGGATTCCTTTTAATTTTTAGGGAAAGGGATGAAATTTGGGATATGCATTTTGAAGAGCACAGTTTAGGCATAATTAGTACTAACCGTGCACTAACCTAGGAAACCGTTCGATAAAAGGTAGAAGCTACTACATGATCTCATCATGACCATGCACCTTGTCCCATGTCACCATGCAATGATTCCCATCTAGATGGAATGATTTCATGGTTAGCAGAAAATTTCCTAAACTGTGCGGACTAAGCATGCGGTCGTGCCAACTCTTAAAATTTGGTGTGTATTTTTGTGTCGGCCTAGGATGGTCAGTTAAGATGATTGGTTCTTATGGTGTGTATACCCATCATGGGTCTCACGTATGTTCTCTGAGAAAATTTATAATGTTAGTTTCACTAGTACACAAACCTTTTTTTATGTCGATTTTCATTGCTTTTTAACGTCGGGTTTTAAGCGACGTTATTGAGAGTGACATTAAAAATATGATTTTTTACATCAGTTATTTCATAACCGATCTAAAAAATGGGTTAATATAGTTTTTAACGTCGGTTTTTAAAAAACCGACGTGAAATAAATTCTGGAAAATGGCGATAAGAAGCCATTTTTTACGTCTGTTTTTGAAAAAACCGACGTTATAAGTCATTTTTTACGTCGGTTATTTAATAACCAATGTTAAAAGTTATTTTTAACATTGGTTATTAAATAACCGATGTAGAAAATGTTTACTATATTGTATAAAATTTTCTAATATTTCATTTGATAGGTTATAGAGCTCAAACGGATTTACGGATCAAAAGTTATGACCATCAGAAGTTTGATATTTCTTTCGAGGAAAGATTGAATAGGCCAACCGTAACTTCATATTAGAAAGAATTTTTGAATCTGTAGGGGGATTTTTAGTTTTATCATGATATAAATAATCATCCATCATTATAATAAATTAACAATCATTAAATGGTATATCAATTAAGAAAACTACTCATATAAAATATAAATCATGGGAAAAAAATTAAAAATACCTTGACGAGGTCGCGGAAATAAGGAATCGTTGATTCACGTTGAAGATAAAACAAGTTGATTCGGTGTAACGATGTTGTTTGAATGAAATGATCATAAAATGGTATATAAATTAAGAAATAAATCATAAAAACCATAAATCATGGATGTATGATTAAATATACCTTGACAAGATCGCGGAAAGAAGAAATAATTGATTCATGTTCGAAAGAAAAAGAGTCGATTTGGGGGAATGATAATGGTTGAAATAAATGATCATAAAATTAGGATGGGTGTATAATGGAATCATATAATTGAGATTCTATGAGAAAATGCGGTATTAAAAATTTTAGGCGGAAATTCAAAAATTTTATGCCGCGATGTGAAAAAATTGAAATTTCACGTTCGCTGGATATTAAAAATATCATTCACGTCGTTTTTATAATAACCAACGTGAAAAGATATTAAAATTTTCACTTATTTTTCACATCTGTTATTATAAAACCAATGTGAAAAATTAATCTTCATCACTCTTTCACGCCGGTTATTAAATAACCGATGTGAAAAATCGATTTTGATGACTTTTTCACGTCGGTTATTTAATAACCTATGTTAAAAGTTATTTTTCACATCGGCTATTTGATAACCGATGTGAAAAAAGTTTACAAAAATGTACTTCATTTTCCAATATTTAATTTGATAGGTCATGGAGCTCAAACAGAGTTACGGATTAAAAGTTATTGCCTTTAGAAGTTGGACATCCTTAAGACATCGTTTAGAGATGATCAACTTCTGAAGGTCATAACTTTTAATCCGTAACTCCGTATGAGCTCCGTGACCTGTCAAATTAAATATTTAGAAATGAACTACATTTTTGTAAACATTTTTTACATCAGTTATTAAATAAAAGACGTGAAAAAGTAACGAAAATAGATTTTTCACGTCGGTTATTTAATAACCGACGTGAAAAATAAGTTAAAATTTAATATATTTTCCTAGAAAATGATTGTTCACATCGGTTATTTAATAACCGATGTGAAAAAAGTGTACAAAAATTTACATTTTCAAATAATTAATTTTACACGTCACGGAGCTCAAACGGAGTTACGGATTAAAAGTTATGGCCTTTAGAAGTTGGACATTCTTAAGACATCGTTTAGAGATGATCAACTTCTGAAGGCCATAACTTTTAATCCGTAACTCTGTTTGAGATCCGTGACCTGTAAAATTAAAGCTTGAGAAATGAACTACATTTTTGTAAACATTTTTCACATCATTTATTAACTAACCGACGTGAAAAAGTCATGAAAATAGATTTCTCACGTCGGTTATTTAATAACCGACATGAAAAATAAGTGAAAATTTTAATATATTTTCCTGGAAAAATATTTTTCACATTGGTTATTTAATAACTGATGTGAAAAATCGATTTTCAAGACTTTTTCATGTCGGTTATATAATAACTGACCTGAAAAATCAAATAAAACGGATTTTTAACGGCGGTTCTTATATAACCGACGTGAAAAATCAGCGAGAATGTATTTTAACATCGGTTATATAATAACCGACATGAAGAATGGTGACGTAGAAAAAGGTTTTTGTACTAGTGTTTACCCCTTATGCTAGGGAAACCATTAGGGCCTCCCCATATAGGTGACCATATTCAGTCTTAGAAATAAAGATACCCCTTGTGGTGGAAAGCCTGTTTGGGTCGCCCCCTATCAGTGACTCAGTTTTCTCTTTGCACTACTGGAAAACTAACCTTTACCAACGGTTTGGAACTGTTGGTATAGGCCTCCAAACCGTTGGTATAGCCTATACCAATGGTTTGGAGAACCATATCCAAGTAAGCCGTTGGGATAGGTCTATACCAACGGTTTTCCAAAAACTATTGGTATAGACCTATACCAATGGTTTTGGAAACCGTTGGTATAGGTAATATGAAATCTATACCAACGGTAATGGAACCATTGGTATATAAATTACAAAAATAAAACATCCGCTGGGATTTGATCCCAGGACCCCTCGTTTATAATTGAACGACTCAACCACTAACCTAACATGACTTTTGTGATCATAATTACATAAATATATATATCTATTCTCATAAATATTTTAAATTTTGATTTATATAATGTTCTCGGTACGAAGGTCTGATAATAAATGAAAGTACCTATACCAACGGTTTTAACTACCGTTGGTATAGGTCTTTGGTTTTGATTTTTATTCCGAGAAGGATGTTGAATTTTGGCCCACTTTTCCCAACGGTTTCGCCAAACCGTTGGGAAAGGTAGACCTATCCCAACGGTTTGGCCAAACCGTTGGGAAAAGTGGCATATTTGGGGACCTTTCCCAAGGGTTTGGCCAAACCGTTGGGATAAGTCCACCTTTCCCAACGGTTTGTCCAAACCGTTGGGAAAAGTGTCCAATTTGAGGTCCTTTCCCAACGGTTTGGCCAAACCGTTGGGAAAAGTGGCCAATTTGGGGGCCATTCCCAACGGTTTGTCCAAACCGTTGGGAAAGGGGACCTATAACAACGGTTTTTGCAAACCGTTGGTATAGAAGCGTTGGGAAAGATCTAATTTCTAGTAGTGTAGGTGTTTTCTAGGTTAGAGGTAGTCTCTTTCTAGGCTATCTAGACAAAAATTTCATACTTGGGTAAATGTGGTATTAGATCATGCCCAAAGAATTTGTTTAAATAAGGTTATGGTAGCATTATTCTGGGTTGTAGTTCATTTCATGTGGATTTCTTGAGCATCCTCATGTGGTGATTGAGGTTTTTTGTTTTTAGATTTAGTTTTAATATGTTTGACCATTTTAGGTAAGTGGGTTATGTTTTGGTTGGTGAGAGTATTCTCTTCATTTTTGTTGATCAATGTTATGTGATTGTCCTTTTGTAGGAAGGTGAAAATGTGGCATGGGAGTCTGTCTTGGCCAGTCATTTGGACATTATTTTTGCATCTAGTGTTTTTGTGGATTTCTAGAGGTAGAAAGTATTATGGTGGGGAGAATTTTCACACTCAGATTTTTTATTTTCTATCCTATGTTTCAAATCCACTTTTGGATCTTGTTTTTCTCTTGGTCATCAGGAGTTCTGGTATGGGATTTGGTGTCTCATGTGTTCCATATATATGTAATTATTCTTCTATTTATTGGATGGTATTTGAAATTTTATTTTCTTAAAGGGAAGGTATGAGGATGAGGTGTTTTGTAAATGAATAGTTGACAATCCTAGTGGCACCTCTAGTGGGTAATGTTGTTGGGGTGGTTGATACGTTTGAGTTAGATTAGTCTTGGGGTGAAAAAGTTGATTTATGGGTATTCTTTCCCCCTCTCCATGGAATATCTTTTCCCCTGGGGTTTCCCCTTGGATCCCCTAGAAATTAGAGTTAAAACATCACTTTATGGGTGGCCAGAACAGGACACACGGTTTGGCCACATGTTTTACTAAACCATGCATGGGTATCATGCTCATAAAAAATCTTTTGAAAATCAATGTTTTCACTTCCAAAAATAAAACAAACTTACACCTTTTATTACTAATTCTATAAGGCCCCAGCCTTAAACCTTACTTAATATTGAATTAAATGAATAATTCATATTGAGGATCTTTTCAGGTTTAGAGTTTTAGAGAATTAGGTCATAACTATTACATCTCAAAAGATTACATAGTAGACACTTCTACTAAGTTTCCATAAAATAAAAAAACACTTAAAAAGAAACATGTCTAGTTCCATGTTTTAGATAGCATGTCTTTCCATGATCCCATCCTTGACCCTATTCATCTTTAAGTCCTATGGAAAACATTTCAAAAACATGGGATTAGCCTAAAAAGCCCAGTAAAGGATACAAAAAGAAGGAAAACTGTTAGTTTTTCAAAAAAAACAAGTAAACCATGAGTACTTTACCAAATTAATACTTTTCACCTTTATGAAGTAGTAAAAACTCATCATTGAATAAAAGATCATTACGTACCATTTTTTTACCAAAAGATTGCCATAAAACCCATATAAAGATCACATAACATATAAAGGTAACTTGGGACATAAACATACTTAAATGGAATAACTATATGGTCGACTTCTACACATACTTAATGGAATAGCCATACGACGGACTTCAATACCCAATGCATTGGAGGTTATAACGTAACCACCCATCCTGGCATTCACGGCACCACCCGTCATATGGTTTATCACGTAATCACCCGTAAAATGTCCAAGTACCATCATTACACATAAAATATTGAAGATATAAACATTTCAATAACAACATTTCATTTTCAATCACAATAAGTAATTCCAAGATATTGAATTAATCAATCTATTTTCAAAAACCATTTAAAAGAGATTTTTGAATCAAAGTGTCCCATAACACATTGAAGCCCTTAATGGAATTACAATTTTTAAACATTAATGTCCATATAAATAAATACTGAAAAACATTTTGAAAACATTTACATTAAGGATAAATATTTATAATAATAAATCTTTAAAACATTTAAAACGATATTTTTTGTTAAATATTTTTTAAAAAAATGAGAGACTCTTGAATACACATAATTTAGAAATAACATTTAATACTAACTTTATAACATCATGATAATAATGGGATTCATGATTTAATATGTCAAAGGATAGTATACACACCATATAAGATTGAATTGGTGCATAACAACAATGAAGTCTCAATGGAAATGTAAATTGAGATGGAATCCATTACAAAGATGGTATCCTTAAATTAAGGACAAATCTATCAAATAATTATGTGTGAGAAATATAAATACACCCAATATAAGTGTATATTATGTTTGAAACATCATAGGTCATTCACACATATTCATAGGATGACATGTTCAAGAAGTACAAGTTGAAACCAAAGAAATCGAAATTGGGTTAAGATTTCCCTTGTAAAAATTCGACAGCCTAACAGCGTCACTTCAAAATTCAGAAAATTAGTCGATGAGAGAGTGCATGGTATCTCATCACTTGGAAATAAACTTTACATAAATAAGGATATATAATAACATATCCCAAAATAATAATATGTAAATTAAAAAGACATAACAAAAGAAGTCTTTTAAAAAGAGGAGGGTGAAAGGTCCCCTTACCGAGTTGGGCAACATTCGAAACGTACACCCCCTGAAAGAAGGGTCATAAAATGTAGATGTAACTACCCATAAATGAAATTATATTACACAAAGATTATAATAATTGGAAGTACATACACCACTCAAAGGAAATGGTGGCAAATGTAGCATAAATCTCACGGGACTAAAAGTGAGATGAACAATCCCTAACGAAAACTCAGCAGCCTAACGACGCCACTTAAAACATCCAAAAATGGACTGATGAGATCAAATATTGTATCTAATCATATTAACTTAAAATTTACAGCTAGAGGAATATAAAATAACATCCCCCAACATAAGATATATTAGATTAAAAGAAATTACATAAAATAGAGTTCTTAAAAAGAAAGAGAGAGGTCGGATCCCTTACGAAAATTCGGCAGCCTAATGGCGCCACTCAAAACATCCAAAATGGATTGATGAGAGAAAATAGGGTCTCTCATAATATGAACATAAACATTAATGAAGTAGTAATATAAAATAACATCCCAATCATAATAAAGATGAGCTTAAAATGAATGACATAAAAGAGTGTACTTAAAAAAGAAAGAGAGGGGTAGGATCCCTTACCTCAAGTCTGACTTGTCTTGTTCGTTTCATTATATTACTGAATAATAAACATTGGTCAATTTATAATTTCTTAAGGACTTATTTAAAATATTATTATTCATTATATATCACATATTATAATGTTATAATAATTGGTTAATAATGTGAGTTCAAATCAGACATGTTTGTCGATGTTTGGTACATGAGTCAAAAATGAACTTGTTTGAAAATGATTGTCCATGTAGTTATGAGTAAATGATCTCCAGAATATTATTAATGAATTAAATATCATATATATCCAGTACATATTCATTTTATACTACTCCATAAAATTTGGAGATAAAAAGAAATGAAATGCACCCTTCATGGAGACGGCAAGCCGTACGTACGCATGAACGCTACTTTCATTTCTTTGACTTATTAATGGAATTAAAAAATAATTGTGATATATATATTATAATTCCAGTATAATATATATGTTATATAGTTTAAATATGTTCATTAATTTAATTCTTTACACATTCCATGTATTGCATGAACAAGTCACATCACTTGAGGGGGCGGTTGTCCACACTTCCTCGTATGAAATTATCGCATTTGCACAACATGAAAAGCATAAAGGCATGTTTTAAATATAAAATTCAGAAGCATATAGAAAAAATAAATTCCATATATATCATATATAAAGTATATTGGAGTCATAATGGCCACCATTAAAAGTGTTAAATGAAAATTTAACAATAATCGTTTCGTGAGGCAAAAATTCGCCAACCACAGAAACAGTATGTTATTTAACCATTAGACAAAGGTGTGTGTAAGTGTCACATGAATCCTTCACATAACAACATAGTAGTATATTTAAGATACTATTTTTGTTACAAAATAAAGTAATAAAATTAGTTTAGAGGGTTGGAGAAGCATAATAAAACAAAAGAACACAAGTGAAGACATTACCTTAAAATCGGGTAACACTTCTTGATTTGAGCTCAAAGGCTTCCTTGGAAGGTATTCTGCCCAAAAGTGAGGCTTCAATGATGAATAGAGGGATGTGGAGATATTAAATGGTCAGGGGTTGGCCCATCCAAATGCTTGAGAGGTGTGGGTAATGTGGTAGAGTTGGGGGCCTTTTATAAGAAAAAAGGAGGGCACTGTTGGAATGTTATAAAATATTACTTTATTATAATATGATTTTAGAATTTTAAAGGTCCCAAAAGGATATATTTCAAAGATAAGGTGATAAGGTTTCTAAATACACCCATCCAATTGGTTTGTGACAGGTGTAGGTCTTATAGTTTACATTATCGTTTTATTTTATTTAAATCGTTAAATAATGAGGTAATCGCTGCATCATCATGGTGTCATAAGTAATTTAACTTATTTAGTGTATAAAAATTATAAATAAATATCATGATGTAGGAAATCTTTTTATATTTCTAATGAATATTTATAGTCAAAAATATGACTTGTATAACTTCATACAAAAATTGTTTTAGTAAAACAACACATGTTTGTGACATTTTAATTTTAACATTAAATAAAAAGCTATTAATGTCATTTTCCAACCAAAGTGGCTCCATGGGGTCCCCAATTTGACCCATGGATTGTCTTGGTCGGCCATGACACATCCCATGAGGGTACGACATGTGTCTGGGTCATTTCATATTATTAAAACAATATTTTTACACTAATTATCTCTAACGGTGATTAATAAACTTAAAAGTTACTATTCACCAAAAAAATTGTTTTAATCCCATTGAACCAAATTTTACATCTTAATGACAATGATGTATGTTGGATTTTTGAAATTCAAATCACAGAAGTGTTAAAGTTTCATTTAAATGAAAAATCAGTTTCTTTAACTACCACTTAGTGGTTTCAGTATTAGTCATAAATTAATGTTTTTCAGAAAATTACCAAAAATTCACCCGAGGATATATTTGATATTCCGAATTCAAAAATGTTTTATATTTTACAAAATTAAATACATATATGTTACATTATATAATTTAATAATTAATTCCCACTGTCAGAGAAAATAGCGTGTTTTTATGAAATAATAAGTATCAAAAGATTAACAGTAGTTTAAGTCCAATTTCAAGATGAAATTAATTTCAACGTCCACTATTGGATTAAATGGTAATAATATATTCTAATTTAACTTTTAAACCAATTCAAAAGATAATCTAATCATATAAATAAATTAGATTAAAAAGAGTTTTTGAATTAAAATACAACATTTTTCACTATTCATTAAAAAATGAACATTATCGGAAAAATATAAAAAAAATTCATAAAGTAAATTTTGATGTGCTGATTCTAAAGAAAAATTTTATTTTGTCAAATATAACACATAAAATTGTCAAAAATTGGATTTAAAAGAGTTTCGTCATCAAAAGGCGGTTAATCGCCCTTTTAAAGAATATTAGATTGTTTACGCTTAAAATTGGATTCATTCGCATTTTTAATCCCCTAACATTTATTGTAAAAAGTAAAATATTTGAAAAACATATATAATCATTTTGTAGTTATTTCTGTTCATTCCCACCATTACAACGGCTAGGCGTTACCTACAATTTAAAATAATATTATTTTATTATTAGAGTGCAACGTAAGATTCCCAAGAAACTCATTGTTGCGTATTAGGTACGCCATCGAGCATAGTTTCCCCTTTAAAGTTATATTAATATTATATTCACAAATATGGATAAATGTGAAAATTTCATATTCTTTATTTATCTGGGGTGTTACATCCTTCCCCTCTTTTGGGAATTGCGTCCTCGCAATTTTAAAATTGGGCTTGGAAACTTCATTGAAAATCCCAAATCGGAACAAGAGTCAGTAAAACAATAACATTAAAATAAAGAAAGAGAATTACAATGGTCACCCGAGTTAACCCATACTAGGATTACAAGTATGAAAATATTGACATGGTGGAAAAAACAAAGGGTCGTGTTCTGATGAAGAGTTATAATAAACATGTCTAGGAGAATGTTAACCATAAAAAAATCACAAACTTGTGATGGGTTAAACAATATTCGATTCCCCAGTAGGAAACGTTAACACACAACATTTTTTGTTTTAAGTTACTCTTCATTGAGGAATTTTTTTTGAGCTCAACTAAATCATAATGAGACATAATTACTTGTCACGTAGACTTTCAAATTTTACTAGATTCCTTAATCAAAATCATATTTTCTCCAAAAGACGAGTATTTAGGAGGACATGTTCGCATTAAGAGTACTATAATCAACTTCTTGAGAATCACCTAATCCACAAAAAAGAACTATATATTTCCCATGTCTTTGGATAAAATCCAAAACCATAGTTTTTAGTATGAGATCATATAATCCACAAAATTATAATCATTTATAAAAAGAATATCTATTCATAATCTCCAAAATTTGTCAAAAAAACCCCAAAGTTCAGTGAAGACCATTCGATAAACAATTGTCCTTAAATTTCTTCAAAGTAAACCAAACTAAGACTGAAACCCAAATATTTAAAGGTTTTAATCACATAGTCTTCCAAGGTACAAAATAACTTTTATCTCCAAATAACATCAGTTGCTCTTAAATTCTCAAATTGAAAATTAATTAACCTAATCACATATTCTTGAGGATAGGTTAATCACTTACATAGATAACCTAAAATAAACTTACTCTTGATTCCTAAAATCATCTAACTAAAAAGAATTAGTCAAACTAACCTGGAAATTCACGTAGTCCAGTGGTAGGTGATAAATACCAGTCGCACTTTGGTTGTGGGTTCAATTCTCGCAGCTTTGTCCGACACGATGGGTTGTCACACGGTCTACATGTTGTCATTTTTCCAAACTATATAATTCTCAAATCATTCCCCAAAAAGAGATAAAATCATTAGAAATAACCATAAAATAATTTAACCTCAAGTTTATCTC
This sequence comes from Viscum album, assembly GCA_963277665.1. Lineage (NCBI taxonomy): Eukaryota > Viridiplantae > Streptophyta > Magnoliopsida > Santalales > Viscaceae > Viscum > Viscum album. The sequence goes on along the minus strand of OY728141.1, from coordinate 806,832,681 downwards.
ATGCCTTTCACTTTCCATCATAACATATAGTAACCCATAATTACCTCAAAAGTAAGGATAATATAAACCCAAATGGTTCTTTATTACTAAGTCCACAAAATAATAGATAACTATTCCTTGAATAAAATTTTCATATATCAAACATTAGGGTTACACATACTATAAAAAGTCTTCTAATGTAACCCCATCATCAAAAGAGATTTAATAATCTTAAGAATTTCACCTTAACTCTTGAAGCCATTATATGTTGACTTCTTACTCATTCAACATTCTTCATGATCCATTAACCATTATTTTCCACCTTATTCTGAAATACTTCTTTCCAACAATAAAATCATGAATCATATCCTAAGATTCCAAAATATGAAAAAAATAGTTATGAAATAATCCATACCTTTGATTGGTCATTGTTAGTTTCTTCATCCTCAATCGGAATGGAATTAGGTATTGGTAACCGAATATATGTACGATCTTGGTGATCTCATTCACAAAACTTCTTCATAGGACATGTGTTTGCATAATGACCATGCACACCACATTTAAAACATTCAATTGATCCCTCAGAAAGAACTTCTTTCCATTTCCTCGAGTCAACTGGATGCTTCCTTTTTCCATGGAAGGTTCTTGCTTTATGACCTTCATTTTTACATCTATAGCATATTTATGTCCCTTTGAAACATTTTCCTAGGTGTTTCTTTCCACATCTTTGACACATAGGTTTTTGAACACACTTACCTTAATGATTATTACCTATAGTTCCATAGGGATTTGTTTCTCGCATATAAGATTCCTTATAGAAATCACCAAGGTTTAGGTGGTCAATCATGACTCCAGATAGTTTGTTGAGGATAAACACAAGAGTTATCATTGCAGCTCCCATATCATTCAGTTTCTCGCTCAGAAAACATTCACAGTTTCCTTCACATCCACTGTTACTTTGGTGCCTACTAGATCCAGCCATTTACTAAAACCAAAAAGGATAGTATGAGTATATCAACAAAACCATCATGTACTAATGAGAAAGATAAACACTAAGATATACTTACTCATTCACTTTATATAAAACTAGTACTCTTTCTGAAATCCTAACTATTATGGTAATGTCACTTATGCTTAAAGTATACCCTTACCTCTAATGTTATCTAAACCATCCTCTGATACCAACTATAAGGCACCAGCCTTAAACCTTAATTAATATTGAATTAAATGAATAATTCACATTGAGGATATTTTCAGGTTTAGAGTTTTAAATAATTAGGTCATAACTATTACATATCAAAAGATTACATAGTAGACACTTCTACTAAGTTTCCATAAAAAACACTTAAAAAGAAACATGTCTAGTTCCATGTTTTAGATAGCATGTCTTTCCTTGATCCCATCCTTGAACCTATTCATCTTTAAGTCCTGTGTAAAACATTTCAAAAACATGGGAGAAGCCTAAAAAGCCTAGTAAAGGATACATAATGAAGGAAAACTGTTTGTTTTTCAGAAACAATAAGTAAACCATGAGTACATTACCAAAGTAATACTTTTCACCTTTATGAAGTAGTAAAAACTCTCTACTGAATAAAAGATCATTACTTACCCTTTTGTAACCAAATGATTACCATAAAACCCATATAAAGAACACATAACATATAAAGGTAACTTGGGACATTAACATAATTAAATGGAATAACCATATGGTCCACTTCCACACATACTTAATGGAATAGCTATACGGCTGACTTCCATACCCAATGCATTGGAGGTTATAACGTAACCACTCGTCCTGGTATTCATGGAACCACCCATCATATGGTTTATCACATAACCACCCGTAAAATGTCTAAGTACCATCATTACACATAAAATATTGAAAATATATACATTTCAATAACAACATTTCATTTTCAATCACAATAAGTAATTCCATGATATTGAATTAATCAATTGATTTTCAAAAACCATTTAAAATAGATTTTTGATTCAAAGTGTCCCATTCCACTTAGAATCTCTTAATGGAATTACAATTTTAAAACATTAATGTCCATATAAATAAATACTGAAAACCATTTTGAAAACATGGACATTAAATATAATGATTTAGAATAATAAATCCTTAAAACATTTAAAACGATGTTTTTTGTTAAAGAGTTTTTAACAAAATGAGAGACTCTTGAATACAAATAATTTCGGAATAACATTTAATCCAAAATTTATAATATCATGAGAATAGAGTGATTAATGATATAATATGTCAAAGGACAGTATACACACCATATAATATTGAATTGGTCCATAACAACAATGAAGTCTCAGTGGAAATGTAAATTGAGATGGAATCCATTATAAAGATGGTATCCTTAAATTAAGGATAAATCTATCACATAATTATGTGTGAGAAATATAAATACACCCAATATAAGTGGATATTAAGTTTGAAACAATCACAGGTCATTCACACATATTCATAGGACTACATGTTCAATAAGTACAAGTTGAACCCAAAGAAATCGAAATTTGGTTAAGATGTTCCCTTGTAAAAATTCAACAGCCTAACGACGTCACTTCAAAATTAAGAAAATTAGTCGATGAGAGAGTGAATGGTATCACATCACTTGGAAATAAAATTTACATCAATAAGGATATATAAGAACATATCCCAACATAATAAGATGTAAATTAAAAGACATAACAAAAGAAGTCTTTTAAAAAGAGGAGGGTGAAAGGTCCCCTTACCGAGTTGGACATCTTTCGAAACGTACACCCCATGAAATAAGGGTCAGAAAATGAAGATGTAACTACCCATAAATGAAATTATATTACACAAAGAGTATAATAATAGGAATTACATACACCACTCAAAGTAAATGGTGGAAAATGTAGCATAAATCTCACGGGACTAAAAGTGAGATGAACAATCCCTTACGAAAACTCGGCAGCCTAACGGCGCCACTTAAAACATCCAAAAATGGATTGATGATATCAAATAGGGTATCTCATCATATTAACATAGAATTTAAATAAAGACTAATATAAAAGAACATCCCACAACATAATAAATATGAGCTTAAAAAAATTACATAAAAGAGAGTACTTAAAAAGAAAGAGAGAGGTCAGATCCCTTACGAAAATTCGGCAGCCTAACAGCGCCACTCAAAACTTCCAAAATGGATTGATGAGAGAGAATAGGGTCTCTCATAATATGAACATAAAAATAATAGTAGGAGTATTATAAAATAACATCCCAATCATGAGAAGGAATATCTTAAAAGTAATGAAATAAAAGAGTGTACTTAAAAATAAAGAGAGGGGTATGATCACTTACTTCATGTCTGATTTGTCTTGTTCGTTTCTTTATATTCCTGAATAATAAACTTCAGTAAATTTATAATTTCTTAAGAATCTCTTTTAAAGATTATTATTCAGTTTATATCACATATTATAATGTTATAATAATTGGTTAATAATTTGAGTTCATATCAGACGTTTTTGTCGATGTTTGGTACATGAGTCAAAAACGAACTTGTTTGAAAATGATTGTCCATGTAGTTATGAGTAAATCATCTCCATAATAGTATTAATGACTTAAATATCATATATATCCAGTAAATATTCATTTAATACTACTCCATAACGTTTGGAGATAAAAATAAATGAAATGCACCCTTCATGGAGATAGCAGGTCGTACAACGCATGAACGCTACTTTCATTTCTTTGTCATATTAATGAAATTAAAAAATAATTGTGATATATATATTATAATTCAAGTATAAAATATATGTTATATAGGTCACATATGTTCATTAATTTCATTCTATACACATTCCATGTATTGCATGAACGAGTCACATCACTTGAGGGGCGGTAGTCCACACTTCCTCGTATGAAATTATCGCATTTTCACAACATGAAAAGCATAATGGAATGTTTTAAATAAAAATTAATAAGAATATAGAAAACATAAATACCATATATATCATATATAAAGTATAGTGACATAATAATGGCCACCATTAAAGGTTCTAAAAGAAGATTGAACAATCATCGTTTCATGAAGCAGAAATTCACCATCCACAGAAACAGTATGTTCTTTAACCATTAGACGAAGGTATGTGTAATTTTAGCTTTAATAATTCACATAAAACATACTATTATATTTAAAATACTTGTGTTGTTACATAATAAATGAATAAAAATAGTTTAGAGGGTTGTAGAAGCAAAATAAAACAAAATAACACAAGTGAAGACATTACCTTAAAATCGGCTAACTCTTCCTGATTTGAGCTCAAAGGCTTCCTTAGAAAGGATTCTGTACAAAGGTGAGGCTTCAATGATGAAGAGAGGGATTTGTAGAGATGAAATGGTCAGGGGTTGTCCGAGCCAAAGGCTTGAGAGGTGTGGGTCAGGTGGTAGAGGTGGGGGACTTTTATAAGAGAAAAGGAGGGGCACTCTTGGAAAGTTATAAAATATTACTTTATTATAAAATGATTTTCGGATTTTAAAGGTCACAAAAAGATAAATTACTAGGATAAGGTGATAAGGATTCGAAATCCACTCATAAAATTGGTTTGTGACATGTGTAGGTCTTATATTTTACATTATCCTTTCGTTTAATTTAAATTGTTAAATAATGAGGTAATCGATGCATCATCATGGTGTCATAAATAATTTAATTTATTTAGTGTTTAAAAATTATAAAACAAATATCATGATGTATAAAATCCTTTTATCTTTCTAATGAATATTAATAGTCAGAAATATGACTTGTATAACCCCATACAAATTTTTTTTTAGTAAAACAACACATGTTTGTGACATTTTAATTTTAACATTAAATAAAAAGGTATTAATATCATTTTCCAACCAAAGTGTCTCCATGGGGTACCCAAGATGACCCATGGATTATATTGGTCTGCCATGACACATCCAATTAGGGTAGGACTTGTGTCTAGGTCATTTCATATTATTAAAACATTATTTTTTACAATAATTCCCTCTAATCACGATTAATAAACTTAAAAGTTACTATTCACCAAAAAATTATTTTAATCCCATTGAACCACATTTTACTTCTTAATTACAACCATGTATGTCGGATTTTTGAAATTAAAATCACATAAGTGGTAATGTTTCATTTAATTGAAAAATTAGTTTCTTTAACTACCACTTAGTAGTTTCACTATTCATCAAAAATTGAAGTTTTTCAGAAAATTACCAAAAATTCACCCTAGGCTATATTTGATATTCTGAATTCAAAAATGATATCTATTTTAAAAAATTCAAAACATATAAGTTACATTAATTTATTTAATAATTAATTCCCACTGTCAGAACAAATAGCGTGTTTTTATGAAACAATAAGTATCAAGAGATTGACACTAGTTTAAGTCCAATTTCAAGATGAAATTAATTCCAACGACCACTATTGGATTAAATGGTAAAAATATATTCTAATTTCACTTTTAAACCAATTAAAATGTTAATATAATCATATAAATAAATTATATTAAAATTTGGTTTTGAATTAAAATACAACAATTTTCACTATTCATTAAAATATGAACATTATCAGAAAAATAAAAAAAAATTGCACAAAGTAAATTTTGATGTCCCGATTCTAAATTATAATTTTATTTTGTCAAATATAACACATAAAATTGTCAAAATGTGGATTTAAAAGAGGTTCATCATCAAAAGGCGGTTCATCGACCTTTTAAAGAATATTAGAATGTTTACGCTTAAAATTGGATTCATTCGCATTTTTAATCCTCTAACATTTATTGTAAAAAGTAAAAATATTTGACAAGCATATATAATCATTTTGTAGTTATTTCTGTTCATTCCCGCCATTACAACGGCTAGGCATTAACTACAATTTAAAATAATGTTATTTTATTATTAGAGTGCAACGTAAGATTCCCAAGAAACTCATTTTTGCATATTGGGAACGCCATCGAGCATAGAGTCCCATTTAAAGTTATATTAATATTATATTCACAAATATGGATAAATGTAAAAATGTCATATTCTTTATTTACCTAGGGTGTTAAAAATTTGACACTAGATACCATGGGAGGCCTCCATGTTTTTCAAAAATCCAATGGACATCTTTTTTATGGCGGATTTGGTGGAGAAACCTCAATATATTTCATGTTAGTGAAATCCTTCTTGGTTTCATCCATCTTACTTCAGTCTTATTTCCTATTTCTTGATGTTATAAAGTGTCCATCAGGTAGGTTTTCTAAACTTGTGTTTTTATTTGAGGTTCCTGGTCTATTATTTTTGTTTTAGGCTTGATCTAAGTCCCTCATGGTTTGGCAGTGGTGCAGTTGAATTTTCACCAAAAGATTCAAAGGTTTTGTCATTTTTGGTAGGTGATTCCATGGGTAATAAATGATAGATTAGTTATATTTTCAGAATTTTTATTTTCATCAAACATTTTATTTAATATCATTGCTGCAAAATATATTTTTGGAGTCGTTTGTTAAGAAAATGAGTTTTAGGTACCAATTTTGTTTGAAATTGGTTGTCTTTCATGTCTAATCCGTTTTGTGCCAATTGGGTTTGTTAACTAACTCATTTAATGGGTTTATAGAAATTTTTTGGGTGCATTAAATTCTGTTTTTGTGAATATGGTTATTCCCATGGTGATCAAAGTGGGGATTTAAATTGTATTTTGGTAAATTGGGTATCAATTTTGTGTTATGTTGGGTGTTTTACATGTCTATTTTACATTGTGCCAATGGGGTTGATTTATATATAATTTAACGGGTTTATATAGATTATTTATGTACTAAAAATTATTTTTTAATGAATATAGTTATGCACATGTTGTTAAATATTAGAGTTTTGAGGAATTTTTTGTGAAAAACATTGTTTTATTTTGTGAAGTTATTTTATGGAAATTGTAATGGTTTTATTGAGTGGTGTAAGTGGTGAAAAACATGTGTAGATAAATTTTTGAGTATATTATGACTAGAAATGATTTTATTATGTGAGAATGATTTTTTTATAATGATATAATGGTTTGAGAACAATGGTGGAAGCTTGGGAACCAAGGAGGGTGGATATGTATGAGTACGCTAGTGATCCAGATGGGTGGTGTCCCTGTTTCACTGAGAAAATAGAAACAAACTATAAAAACTATTTTGATGACCATTAGGGACCAATAGGTTATATGTATTTTACCTAATACTATCTTGTTCATGTGAAAAGAAATTTTATTGTCACTTTACACCGAGGTATGTGGTACATGGGGCATGATACTACATAGTACCTAGGGGTGTTCCCAAGATTGGAGCTCATTGACTCTTATGTATATATATTTACAATATGGTAATTTTTTCTATAAAATAATGTATCTTATATGTTTAATTGAGATGTTCTCATTCACAGAAAATTTCATTTTGAAACTATTTTCATTTAAAAGATTCAATCTTTATAAATTATTTCCACCGCTTCCTATTTATCAAAAAAATGGCATACTTTTTTCTCTTGTATTGTTTAATCAATAGAATATCTTGTTTTTATCCTATTGGGATTAGTATCACACCCTACCTACACCCCTGGGTGTAATTATAATTTTTCATGTTGGAATAATGTGATGGAAATCCTTTGGGTGATGGTGGTTTGGGTAGTTAGTTCCCTTCCATGGTGCAGTGTTGTAGAGACAACATGTGGGTGATGACCCATAACCTTGTGTAGTACTTGGGGATATTTTTCTGATATTTTTATGTGTCTCTATACCAGTAGTTATATTTTTTAATCTATGTATTCATATCAAGATTTATATTATGTCTTGTTGGGCGTGAATTTTTCAGACTCAGTTTATTGATTGGTTTTTGATGTTTTATGTTTTCATACTCAGGTAAATCATTCCTAAACAAAAATATATGATACCCGGGCACATGTGCCATCCCATGGAGATAGATAATTCCCTTAGGGCCTTGTCTTGGTCCATGTTTTGTGTTAGTTTTGATGGATAATAGATTCAGTTCATGACACACACACATACACTCATCTTCTTTACTCACTACTAGGTATCTCACCCACCCGCTTGTCCCATATTTTGAGTAGTATCATTGAAACTATATCCTAACATATATCATGGTCTAAATTAATATGTGTACGTTTATATAACTCCACAATTCTCAATTGATAGTGGATTCATAATAAATTCACTCTTATTTCCCCATTTGGAAACATGTTTTGAACTCCTTCAACAATTGATCACACAAAGATGAAACACTACATGTGTAAATTGATCCACCAGGTTCCACTGTATTATCATTTCGTGGATACCCACATCTAAAAATATATTAAACCTAAATATGTTTACCAATTACATTATATCAAAATTTATACCATCCTTGAATCACCACACATTGATGATCTCATCTCACAATAACATTGGAAGAGACTGAAACAAATCTACGAACCTCACGACATAATCCTTATCAAGGTCCACTGTTAATAGAGTTATAAAATATTTGGTGGTATCCACCCACAATGTCTTAAAAAATATTTTTTCCCTGAACATACCCATAAGATAAATTATATTCATAGGCATGTTTCTACATATCAATATTTGTATATCCAACATGAATTTCAATTTTATCCTGAGAATATATATATCCAGATTTAGTATCCACCATGTTTGTGTCTCAATATTATTGAATATCATCTATACTAACTCAATACAGTACCCCACTACCCTAGATCCACCATCTACCTTTAATATTGAATTTTTTGTGATTGTAAACCTACTGCTAGATATGAAAAGGATGAATCAAATTTCTATGAAACCTATAAAATTCTCTATATAACTCACACAAATCTCTACATAATCTAATCAACCAAATAATACCATTTTTCCTTGATTACTTGTTGTTTTTATTTGAACTCAGCTACGTTTTTATGGACAACTCTCGCCTCCACCATCAGGGACCTCAAATCATACATGCCTCAATACCATCATATTTTTTACTCTAATAACAATAAAATAAAGGATTTAATGGTGGGAACTTGATGAAAATACATAACCTTGGTCAATATATATATATATATATGGAAAATAGGGAAAGATTCAATAGTAATAACATCCCACTATAACATACGCATCCTTACCCCTCGCATGTCACTTACCATCTATTCTCATGGGATTTCTAACATAGATTTGAATATGGTTCCACACAAACCATACACATATAGGATCACAAACTAATTTACTCCCTGAATAATATCCCCATTCTGGATTTGTAGATTTCCCCCAAGAATCTATGTGGGAAATCACTATATAGTATGTTTCTAACACAAAATAACATGAACCCGCATTTATGTCCTTTATGAAAACCCAAATAGAATCACTAAAGATGTACTCAATTTTTATGTGAGTCCTACATTCATATAATTATGTGGGAGTATACCCTATTACCTCTAAAGACATTGAGACTAAAGCCACCATCCCATAACATCATGTACAAATTTATCTAAATTAAATTACCTAATTGAATCCATGAAGATAAGAACAATTTTCCCAATTCCCCTATAAACATGAACTTCACTCTATACATGTGATGGTCATTCCCAAAAAAATATCCCCCACATGTACCATTTATGAATATATCAAAACGAAATTTACATGATTCAAAACCATCAAATCGCAAATAAGAAATAAAACTGAATATGATACCTATGTATAAAATTGTAACATGGTTCACTCAAATGTAACCCAATTAAGGATCCTCTAAACCTTATGTGCACCTCCCGGAATGCCAAAGTATAATAACAGTAAATAATAAACTAGGAGGTGAAAGTGGTGTGATGGTATCCATTAATGATAAATTAGAATAATATGAATGCATTATAATTAAATAAATTTTAAACATAAAGAAACAATATAAAAAAATTATACCAATAATAAATAGATAAACATTCATAATTACATTCATTTCATACAAATATAACAATGTTTTATTTCATGATGATAAAATATGTACAAAATATGAAATGATAATAAAGCATAAACCTATCACTAAGAAATCAAGAAGGTTTTCTTAAAAACTATACCATACAACTCATACACCATCTATACATTAGTGTCTATTAGGCACCCAATAATGAACCCTAACCTTACATATTTCATGATACATAAAGTATACATGTGTCCTAGATGTTCATTGTATGGTTTGATTTTTAACACTTTAGGAAAAAACCATTGGTTTCTCTATATAGTATCATTGTACATTCATTTTTATACAATGAAAAATAAATGGAAACCAATTCACAACACACAACCTACTCAATTTATGATGGATCGACCCTGATTGATCCATTTCCAACCACCAATGGTACTATAATAGAGAACAGTATCCATGGAATGTAATATCAGATACACTCTTTACCGTATATTTTATTTTAGGTCACATAAAATCACTATACCAAATCATCCATTATACCCCAATAGTATCGACATAATCAATATCATGAGACCCATGGTCATCCAAACTATTTAAAAAATTTCATCTCAATAGAAAAAAAACCATACCCACAACATGTCAGACCCTAACCATTTTTTTATAATAATATTAATTATTATATTTAATTAGTTATTCGTAATATTGTGTGATAATTTTTTCCTGTTTGATTTTAAATTCAAAAAATTACGAACTTCAATCTAGGCACAATATTGGTACAGAGTTAGTAGAATCCTTGTAGAAACTATTTGAATTAATAGATAATTTAATATAATTAATTTATAGTAGTGGTATAGAGATTATATATAATTTTAGTTTTACCATTCGGATACCATGGTGTTATTAGTGAAGGGAGAACTTATATGGTGATAATTTTTGTGAATTGTTTAGAAAACACGCATAGTTTCCATAAATTAAAATATATGGAAATTAGTTAGCCCCTAATCCTTAACACTTTTTCAAGACCTTATCCCTCAATTTTCCCTTTCATTTGACCCCATTTGAGAGGCCCCTATCAGTTTCACATCATTCCAAAAATTCTATCCCACTCATGGAGACTAAATGTGGGTTCATTATTGATATGGGGTCGAGTGTTCAAGGGTTGAACTCCTTCTTCTTATACTTATCATATCCTTGTTATTTCTCCATCCATTTTTTGTGTGCATTCTATGGAAATAACCCTAATACATTTAGGTTATTTCTTTTATCAATTTATAGTGTCTAGGGATTATGAGACATGTATTGAGGTGAATTATAGAGTCTAACATCATTGTTTATATGTTTAAACATTATTTTTTGATAGTCTAAAATGTTGTTTTAATCTTCATTTAAAAATCCCAATTAGCTTTTTTTCTGGATTTAGTATCTCCTTCCGCAGGTTTTTCTATCTTATCAATTGCATTGGGTCATATATTCTGCTTTTATGGAGTCCTTCTCTCCAGTTTCATTCTCTTCAAGTTCTATAGTTGTTCTTCAATTTCTCCTCATCCGCCCATTCTCTACCTATACGACCTAAAACAAATAGGCCTATCTTGGATCATTGTATTCGTTCCTCATATGGTTTTAGGATAACAACATTAGGATCAAGGGTTGCTCAGGGTTCTTCAATTTGTCGATACCCTTTCGTTGGTTTCTCTCATTTTTTTTGGGTTTATTTATGTTTTCAATCCCCATTTCCTTTCATCCATTCAGTTACAACTACCTCGATTATATTTTCATTTCCAATGGTTATGGACTTATCTCCTTTGTGGTCAATTATTGGATTTGGTTTTTGAGTCTTATGGGGTTTCTCTTCGTGAATGGTGTGTTCCCATAGAATATTATACTCTTTTAACCCTACCCTAGCCCCGAGTTTCATTTATCCTCTCCATGTCAGAGAGGATGGATGGTTTGAAAATGATTTGGGAGGTATTGTTCATGTATTCATTGGTTCTATAGTGAATGAGCCTCTTTTCGGCTATTCGGTGAAGGTGAAGTGTGGTCAGTGGAGTTTTTAATAGATTATGAGGTTCTATGTTTTCAGTCACTCTGGTTATCATATCTAGTGATGATAGGGTAATGACATCATCTGAGATTCTATCTCAGCATGTTGATAAAGATAGTGATCATTCGAGTTGTATGATAATGGTAGCGATGATGGTGAAGCGATGATGGGGGTGATAATGATTAGTTAGTTGTGTGATTATGGAAGCTAGTTCACGATGATAGGTTGATAGTGTGATAGTTTAATTTTCTCAGTATGATTTTTTGTTAAAATTTGAATGTTGAAATATTGGTATCCTTATATGTTTTTTAGATGTCTTGGTTTTTGGAGTGAGGGGGGTTAACTCATTATTCTAGGTGGTTTTTGGAAGATTTTTGAATTTCTGAAATTTCAATGTGGTGTGTAGTGGCTTAAGGTTATGTATGATTTTTTTGTACTAGTGGCTCAAGTATGGTTTCTACATACTCAAAAAGTGTATTTTATAAAAATATAATAAAATGGATTGTGGGTTTTTAATGACAGACATATATATATATGTCTCTCAATGTATATAAGTATAATAGTAAAAATAAAATGTTTTAATTGAATCATAATGTTCATTTTTTGGTTTCTTAATAATGAATTTAAATTTTAGGATATTATTATGGGTTTCTAATGTATAGGTTAGAGACATATTTAGTATCTGTTAAATAAAGTGGAGAAATATGTTTTTGTTTTTATTTGTGTCAATAACTTCTAAATTCTTCTTCCTAATTATAAAATGGATCTACATGTTTTATCTAATAATTATAACTAACTTTTAATTGTTAATAAGTAATGATATGTTTTGTGATTAATTTATTTTTATTCAGACTTCATAGAATCCGCTAGTACTTTCTAAGGAAATCCTATATTAAAACAGTATCAAATTACACTATCTAATCTAGTGAACTATGTTCTTTTCCATTAGACTGTGACATTATACATGTTTCATTCCACTAATTGTGGGTTTCCCAAAATAGAAGTATCAATTCTAGTTTTTCCTTAACCTTAGTTTGGTAATGGTGTCTCTCTTAGGATTATCATTTAAAATAACTAATTTTTTGGTTTCCTATCTAAATTTATTTATATTATAATGGCCATTATTTTAATACTTTTTATTATTTCTTGAGAGTTATTCCGATTTAGTAAAATGGTTTACTAATGTTTTTTTGAAAGAATAACTTGATGGGGATTTGAATCAAGTTTTCAAAAAAAAAATAAGTAAAAGGGTCATCACACTGAAAATGAATCCAACGTGACTGTATTCATTTAATTAAAATAAAAATATAAATTTTAAAAAATGATATTTTATTTTATTATTTTATTCATTGAAAATATATTTTTAATATTTTATTCCAAACATCTATAAAAATAATCTTTTTCAAAACTATATATTGGGTTTAGAGTTTTGGAATGACAACTAAGATTATTTCTCACATATAACTCTCATATTTTATCTTTAGTTTATGGTACATTTACCTCTACTCATAGATCATTGAAGTGTTATTTTTGGATGGTTACTCATAGTGTCCCTAGGAGTTATATCAATTGTTACGTTTATTTTCACATTATTAGTACATAATATTAATAGTTTTAGTTATGATTATTGGTGGATCTTATTATATATGCGGAGTTCAGAGTGGGACTTGGATCTCGATGTAGGTGAAGGTGTTATAGGGTGAGCTAAGGGTTTTCATTTTTTTTCATTTTTTAAATTATTTTATTCTAATATATTATTATTGCTTATTTCTTTCTGGCGTATGAACCTCCAACATTTGGAGTTGTCATTTTCAATTACCACTTTTTATTATACTATGGTTAGCTGGTGAAACAAATCATATTGGCTTTCTCTGATTCTCAAACACTAGTTTCCAGATGGGGATGAGTAGGAAGACACCTCAGTATTGTTGTGGGACACCTAATTATTCTGATGGACAGAAGGGCATGCTTTTTTCAAAAGAAAATATCACTAGAATTTTTATTATTATTTGGAGTGTTAGGTATATAGAGATAGGACTATGAGTTACTGATAGGTAGGTCATGGGAGAGCCTTGTAACCCCTTTCTCATTAAAAACCCTAATATTATTTTAGAAGTTAGGTTTATTTTATTCTATTCATATTTTTTATTTTTTTCTTTTATTGATAGATTAAATTTTATGGATAAATTATAATTTTATTAAAGGGTTTAAACATTTTGGCGGATAATAATGTGCATAAAATAGTATCAAACAATGAGATTTAATGGCTTAGTAACCTATGGGGAGCACATGTTATTAAATCAACATGACATTCTGTGGTGTTTTCAAGATCAGAACATCGTGCAATAATCCATGTTTTAATATTATGCACAACTAATAGCCACAATTATAGTGGTTCTTAAATTATGTAATAAAATTTACTAGGATTTATATATGTGTTGTCTTTAAGAAGAAAAATATTTTTTGTCTTATAATTTGCATAATGGTTTTATAATGAGAAATTTATTTTAAAAATGAATCATTAAAAAATAAAATAATAAAAAGTTTAAATCTAATATTTGAAGGTTTTGTTTTGAAATGATAAATTTTAATAAGAAAAGTGTATATTTTTTAACTAATAAATGAGACTTTTATATAAAATTACTTAAATTATTTAATAGATTTGGATTTTGGAATATTTTCAATAATGGTTTATGAAAATTTAAATATTTTATACATTATATTTCAAATTAATAAATGAAATTTCAAGATAAATTTGGTTGAGTTTGATACTCAAATTTTTAAAATGATTTTTAAATGAGAATTTTGGGTTTATAAACTAATTTTTATATGGAATTTTAAAATTATAAAATACTTATGGATTGAATTAAACTTCAAATGGAGATGAAAAAATTAAATTGAAAATGTGTGGATTTTTTGTTTTCTCTAAGGGAAATATTATTTAATTTGTTAGAGTAGACATTTAATTTTTTTCAGGGAACTCAGTAAAGTATAATTTAAATGATAGCCATTTTATTTTGAAGAATATTTAATGATTATTAAGGGTTTACATGTTTCCCAATATTGGATGTTTTATGTTCTGATAGAATTTTAAAAAGGTGACATTAATGTTATATTTTGGTAATTAAATTATTTAATGGTTTGGATGGGAATATTATTTTCATAGTATTTATTTTGATGAATTGTTTCATTGGTTTTTTCTTCTTCCTTATGGTTTACACGATTTAGGGTGTGTTACATTTGGCTGTGCCTTGGATTGGATTTCATTTCATTATATTGATCATATATTTCCCTTGAAAGTATCCATTGGATTTTTGGAAATTAAAATTTTGGGATTTATTTATGTTATGTATCTTGTTGTTAGATATTGTTATCCCCTAGTTAATTCAAATGCCTAAACACATGGTGGAATGTTTAAGTCACACCCCTTATTGTTATTTTAGCAACCTAATAATTCTACGTTTGTTTTAGGTTTTATTTCATTAATATGATTATTTTCCTTGAATAAATGTTTAATAATTCATTAGATATTCCATTTTTTATAGATTCCATCATGTAGACCATGTGTCAAATGTTTTCTCATTTATCTTATCTTCACATGAGGATTTAATAGTGGGTATAGGATAGTGAGATCGATTTTACGAGGAGATCCCAGAATGGGTGGTGGTCCCATTTCATTAGTCTTGGTGCAGTTTAACTATCTTAAATTGTTTATCTCCCTTGTATTCTACAGTGTTTTGGGCTTAGAAAGTCTTTACTCCCTTCTTTATAGATTATATATCTTGTTATCCACAAGGATGGCTAAGTTTTATATAGGTACTTGTGTTTTAGTGGTGATCATTTTTCCATTATTTATAGTACTTCATTATATTAAATGTCATTTTAGTGATTTCATTATAGTTGGGGTACTATGTATATGTCATAGTTCACATATTATTAGATATATATGTTTTGGAATTGTGGGTTTAGTCAAAAGAGTGATTCAATGACTATGTATGTTTTTGGTTTTTGAGACATTCTTCAATTAGGATGAGTGTTGAGCCTCATTTACAGTTTTTATGTGTGTTTAGATAATTTATAATATAATGGGGAGAAACCATAGTCTATTTCTTCATAGATTTTATGGTAAAATGGGATTGAGTCCCTTGTATATGCTCATATTCAGTAAGGTATTATTTTTTATTGGTTATATTTTTTAATATTCCTTGAGAGAATAATTCTGTTTTGGATGTGAAAATGATTTGTTTCAATCAGTGTGATAGGTCTTGTCTCAATGGTGATCATAGTGTACCCTTATTATGAAGTATCTCATCCAGTCTTTTAATAAAAAGAATCAGTTAGGGCTATATTGGTGCATAAATTATGGTGGGGCATTTTGAACATAATAATATTTTATTATTTTCATGTTAAATTACTTAATTTATGTAATTACTTTTAATCTAATTGTTTAACTTCAAGAAATCTATTTTTTAAAATATGAATATTTATACTTTCATTCGAGGAACAGTATTAATAGAAACTAAATAATAATTATGAGAATACTTCTCCAATTTAACAGACCTACTTAGCGTGTTTGGGGCCTAATTTTTCTTATTGTGTGGGTTCCATAGTGGGCCTAAAGAAGGGATCACGGAAAATGCTCAGTTTGGTGAAATTTTATGAAATCATGTATAGTGTCTAGAATTTAAACAAATTGAAGTTATATTCTAACGATTATTTATTTAACCATAAGTCGATACCTTCAATATTTTTTCATCCTTAGGAAGAACCCCATCCCACATCCCTATACAAATCTGAGCTCATTCCATTGATTCTATAAATCTCTTATAGATTCTGCATGGTTTCTCTATAATTTATGTCTCGATCATCAAGGTATGGCTCGATTAATCTTCAATTTCTCCTATCATTACTCTTTCTTCCCCTTCCCTTTACTTTTCATAAGAAATATTTGAATCCTAATCCATAGTGGGGTTTTTTAATTTTTTGTATATTTTTCTTTTGATACCCTACCTCTAGCTTATTCTAGCAATTACCCTCAATTATGATAAGTCTCACTTGATTTATGGTAGTTTTCCATTTATATTTGGCCTTTATTTTTAGGAACCCTGATTTATTGCATTTTTTATATCTTAAAACTTAGTTAAATGATTATTTAAATTGTGTTAGATTAATTTTTAAATGAAAATTATTTTTAAGTTTATCTTCCATAAAATATAAATGATTTCTTAAAATTTCCATATTTTTATAATATGATCCAAATAATTTTTCTCATCATGTGGTTGATGCATTTCCCAATTAGGTTTTGACTATGATTTTTTATTTTTTAAAGGATATTTTGATCTTTAATGAATATTCCCAATTGGAACATTATTTTTTATTTTTTATTTAAATTAATATACAAAAATCATTGTATGTATAATATATTTTAGAATTATTTTTGAATAAATATCTTATATTTGAATTTTTTGTCATATATGGTTTTTATACACATATTCACAGGTGTATATATATATATATACACACATACATGAGAATATGTGAATTAGTGAAATGAGAGGAATATA
This sequence comes from Viscum album, assembly GCA_963277665.1. Classification (NCBI taxonomy): domain Eukaryota; kingdom Viridiplantae; phylum Streptophyta; class Magnoliopsida; order Santalales; family Viscaceae; genus Viscum; species Viscum album. The sequence goes on along the minus strand of OY728141.1, from coordinate 806,815,170 downwards.
TTTGTTTATATGTGAGTTTATATGAGTATAACAGTACAAGGGAAACATTAAAATAAAATCTTGATATTGGATTGGGGTTTTAAATAAATGAATTTAAAGAGGGGTATTTGGGTTTTCATTTCTAATGTATAAGTTAATGGACCTTTATATTTATAGTAGTTAAAGATGAGAAATATGTTTTATTATTATTATTTTTTATTTGTATTTAAAATGACCCTTTTTGATTGGGAATGGGATTTCATATTTTATCTAAGAATTATAACTTCATATATATTTTTAACAAGGAATTATAGCTATATTTATTATTTTGTTAGTATTCCAACATCATGGGATCCTTGGGTAATTGGGTTGGAGAGCATAAATTTGGAAATTCTCCCTTTCCACTAGTTATGAATGATATGAATGTTCATTTACACTGGGTAATACTGGTTTAATTTTTTCATTCATGTAATATTGTTTCTCCAAAATTAGTTATTGTATGTTATGGTTTCCCATATACATTTTGACCTTCGATTGTTTCTCCAATGATTATTCTTTTAAATTATTAATTTTATTATATGCAATTAAATATTTATTACATTTTACTTCCCATGATTTTTTCCTCTTTATTAATTATTTATATTTATTCCTCTTCTGTAAAATATATTCATAAACATTATTTGAATGAATACTTTTCAAGTGTTTATAACTACTTTTAACTTGGGTGTTTCATTATAAGGAGGCTTTGGCCTAAAAATTATTTAAAAGCGATTGTTTTTATATAATGAAAATAAATATGTTATTTTTTAAAATTATATTGGAATTTATGTTTATATACAATAAAAACATATTTTTAATATTGTTTTTTAAAGTAAAATAAAATGTATATACTTTTTAAGGAAATTACATATGTTGGGATTATTTTGCATGCCCACTCAACTTGATTCTAAGGATTACCTATTTCATTTTATTTTTATGTTCTGTCACTTTTATCCATTGTATAAGGCATTGGGAATTTAGCATGGGATGGAGACTCATGGTGCCACATAGGGTATGTTAGTTTTATTTTCCTGTCTTGATCACATTGATTAATTAGGCATTACTTTCTATTTGATATAGTTATTAGAGGATTAAATCCTATTTATAGAGGCCGTAGTGGGGCATATATATTTTTTTAGGGTAGGGTGTTATATGTGGATATGAAAATTTACATTTATTTCAATGTTTAAATTATATCACACTTCTATAATATTGCTTATTATTTCCTTGGGGAATTTTACTCCAACATATGAAGTGGCCATTCCCATATTTCTGTTGTTTTTGAACTCTCATTACTGGTTGAAAACATTCCATTTAGTTATACATTGATGCCATGGAATTTGTTTCTTTAAAATGTGATTGAGAATATCCCTCAAGTATATTGTGTTCCAGCTCAGGAGTTTGATGGAACGACAACTATGGTCAGTTTATTTTATGATTTCACCCTTCCATTATATGTCTTGACCCATAATCCATAACATATACCTAATATATGACAACCGTACCACTCCAATATACTGGTAACTCACATCCCCAATTTTAGACAGAAATAATCTATCACCCTACATATAATTGTACCACATAATCACCCACACTCTATTTCTTAAATAAATAGGACACTACAAATCAACTAGTTGTGAAAACAACATTATGGAACATCCTCTATATACACATAATCCACAGAATCTCAACTCTAATGGTGAGTGACTTCATTAATATTTTACTATAATAACTATGAGAACCTATATCACTTCTAATGAAAATGGTTGACACCATATACATTACACTAGTGAACCTCAATCACCTCCAATAGTAGTGGTACAAAATAACTCTATCACACCAATAATCCTTTTTCGACAGACAATTCTAAATGAGAAACATCATCATTAGTCACACAAGTCACACCTATCACATTTTCAAGGAACCACATCAACAATCAAATTTATAGAAGCACCATCCATAACGAATGAAATTGATCTCATCTAGCATTATAACCATAGAACCAAATATCCAACTCCTACCATAAGAATCCTTTAATTATCCCATGATACTATGACTTCATATCTTTAACAAACAATCGAAAAAACTAGTGTTTATGTTCTTTGTCACCCACAAAACCCTACAAAAGCATTTTTTCATAATACATAGACCATATATAATATTAGAAATAACTAAGGACCTCCAACCTATAGTTATCAGGAATTAATTCTTTAAGAGGGTCTAGAATATTTGTCCATATCAAAAATATAATTTAATATACCGAACCCTTGATTTAGGATATAACTATAATAAAACAAATAAATGGTGGGAGAAATTAATAATGAATACTTTGGGACAACACGAATTTCTTGTAGATTCTCCCTACTTTAGTCCATTTAAATAACTAATAATGATCGTTTAAAATATAACTCAAAGACAAAGATAATAATGAGTAGAAAATTTTGGGAACAACCACATTATACTAGCTGAAATGTATTAAATCAACCTATTATGAATTAATTATATTAATATTCATTTCATTGATGAGAGGAAAAATTTCATCGCACTAAATTTTTCAGAAACAGCGAGACCATTATATTTGTAACCCTAAGATATCACCCCATGATATCCATTAATCATTAACTAGATAAACATTTCATTTATGTACATTACCATTTTTATATAATCTAATATTTTAAATGAATATTACATACCAATTAGTTATATTTCATGGCCTTCTAGCAATTTAATAATTTGAATAATGTAATTACCCATACGTATCTAGGGAAATGACCCTTTTTATACAAATGACCCTTATGCGTCAGAGGGTGACTCCCCCACATAAAAAGATTAAACTTCCATTAATGACCCTAATGTATTCTATGTACCATTATGTTTTACCACACTTTACTATTTTTCGAACAAGGTATGGAAACATACATATAATGTTACCAATATGAAATAGTATAATATTAGACATGGTGATCCTTATATTTCATAGTAAAAATCAACATTTATCAAATTTTTTAACAAATACTATCTGTATATTTAGAAAATTTACTCTTATATATCCCCATTGTTATAGATTTAATTTATTGTATTCATGGAATCCATAGAGATACTCCTACATATCATTTGGGTTAACTACATTTACGAAATATTTTACATATTCATTACCATTTTTACAACCCATTACATAGGGTGACTCTTTCGCATGGATGCAATAATGAATACATGAATTTAAACATATAACCCTTATGATTAATGTCCCTTATTTAATTGAGTTTTTAATTATTATTAAAAAATAGGAATGATCAAAATATATCAAAATTTCACCTCAAATTTTACCAAAAAAAATTTATTTTAAATTAACACAAAAATTCAAATTTAGTCTTAAGATTCTTATTAGAATCCTTATGTATAATAATTATAAATCAATATCAACCATTTTTTCAATCCACCTCCCATGCCTCAATCCCCAACCTATAACAACACCCATGAAACATGACAAGGTCTAAATTAACACTTATAATCCATTATATAAGAATAATCACCACTATTAAATAGTATGTCCGCTTCAATATTATGATTTAATCATCTAAAATTATCACCATTTTATATTGTGACGAACAAATAGTGGTTGAATTCTTAAAATGGGATCATATAGAGGTTAAAAAGTGAGTATGAATAAAATTAACATCATCATCAAGTTTGAACTAATGAAATGCTTAAATACATGTGATGACAATAATAAGATTACTCTATGATTTTCTCTCCACCATTATTCTATGTGTAATTATAGTTATTGATCCCACCACCCTCTTTGAAGTGATTTATTGATGAATCACTATTGTATAAACAGATTATGTAAAGAAAAATAATTTTTTGAAAAATAATAAATTATGTATTTTTTATTCTATTAATTTTCAATGGATTATTATTGATGATCAAAAATATCGCTAATTTTTTATAAGAAACCTATATGATAAAATATATCAATAATGAATAATTCAGCAACATTTATTGTTTTTTAGATGAAATAAAGTTTCATATATATTGAGAATATAATTTCATTCTTTGATGAATTTTTTTACGTTACACAAACCACTACAAACTAACCATAAATGGAAACTTTTATTAATTTCATTCATCATTAAAAATAATAGCTCATTGCCAATTAGTTGTGATGATATATCAAAAAATGATCACAATAAATGCATGATTTGATGTGATAGATCATTTTTAATGGATATCTTTCACAAATAATATAATTATGATAAAAAAATTCAAATAGTGGGGAAATAGGTATTGGACAACAATGCCTTAATGAAGGATTCTAAAATAATATGGGAATGTGAACTATGTTTCAAAAATAATGATGAATGAATTTCATTGATCATGAAAATAATATCTCATTTTTTCCCATGTATTTAATAACAGTATAATTAGAATGGAGAAGGTCATCACGACCTTGGATTAGATGGAATACTGGTTATAAAATCAAATAAAATAAGGTATATGGATGGTGGTATTTTCTATCAAATGTAGTTTACATTTAGTGTCAGACCCTAACATGTTAAATTTTTTCCAAAAATAAATGGTTATGATATATATAACTTATGATCCCTGTGTATGTTATTAGCTATTTAGGTCCCCACTCTACCCTAAAAAGTTAATTCATGAAAATTAGAAAAAATAATTATTATTTTAGAGATAGATGATTTGTAATTGATTGATATTCATTACTAAAAAACATGAAACTGGATAGAGTCTTTTCTCAGTGATTATAATAAAATATTAGAAAATTTATAAATATTTGAAATTATATTTCATATTCTAATACTTAAATATTTTTGTATTTATATAAAAATAATATATACGCGCACTTATATGTGACTTATATTATAATATATATATATATATATATAATTATATATATTACAAAAATTATAGATGTAAAATATTTAATGTGTTCATAAAATGATATATTATTATAATTAAATATATTTATATGTAAATAATATATATATATATATATATATATTAAATTAATTATATAAATACCCATTAAATCAAAATATATTAACCATCTAATTTTAACAATATAAATATATATATGATTTTGAAATATATACCAATATGCATGAATGTGTATTAATATATGAAAATATTAATGTATTTATATATTTTTCATTAATCTGTGTCGATGTGACTATATATATAGAATTGTGATGTTTTTCATCAACATGAAGATTCTATTAGAAAAATTCTACAAAGACTTAACTACACTCTCAAACACTAGTGGCTGATAACTATCATTGAGTATCTATGACTATAGATTTAAGAGTGACATACTCTCTAATGGTTCCTTAGGATAAAACTACCAAATAAATTACTGAAATAATCAATAATTAATGACTAAAATAAAAAATTCTATAATAAATATAAAATTTCATCCCATTAATGTTAAAAGAAAATTTGAATCCAAAAATGGTAAAAAATCAACCATAATATAAATTATTTAAATATTAATATATAATAACCCAAAAATGTTAAAATATTTCACCTCTAAATGGATAAAAAAAATAAGGTAAAATCACTTCCATGATATATTTTGATATCTAATCTCATATATAAAGATCATTGATCATTTTCATGTATCACCATATATAAAGTGTATATGCATTCAATGAAAAATCATATCGGGTATGAGAAATAATCTCAGTATAAACCAATGTAACCCAATACATCACCTCGATTTTAGAATGATCCCATGTGACTTCTGTAAAGATATATAATATATAATGAAATGATATACAACAATCATTCAAAAACTTGCTACTAGAATATACACCATAAAATACATTAAAATCAATTGTATGATTCAAAATGTATGTTCTCTATTTAAATCGAGGAATATGATCACCTAATATAAGGATTTAGAATGTATTTTCCAACAAAATCGATAAAAATTATCACACTAATCAGAATGCTTAATTAACATCTCAGGGCCCAATAAAATTCAACAAAAAAATATTCTTTTTATAATATCGAATTACCTCAAAATGTAACCACATTTGTTAGCGTATATTATAGAAACTAATTAAAAGGACATAGTAACAATGGTTTTTTTACAACATAGCGGAAATTCAAAATTTTAACATAAAAAACTAATGGTTATCTATTTATTATTTACTCATAAGTCTTATAGTGACTAAGAAAAATCTCGTGGAAATTTTCATGTCCGTAAATCTCTTTTTCAACATAAAAAATAATTATCTCAGAGGTATTTTATATTTTTAATTCTCATTTTAATCCCATATTTCATGTTTCCCCATTGATTAATGATATCATTATATATGTCATTTATTATCCCCCTATATTTATATATATTAATGATTATATCTTTTTCAAATCATTTATAAATAATAATCACTAAAAATTTTATATTAATCCAATAAATTAACATATATGATCATTTTAACTCAAAATAGTACTTTTATACAGAAAATATATTTTTTAGAATTTTAAATATAAAATCTTATTCGTTCTAATAATTTTTTCATAAAACCATATATTTCTTATTTAATTCCAAACCAATAAATCATCCAGCATCATCCCCTATAAATATGGAGTAAATAAATTTCAATCCACACATGGAATTACCATGGGTCATCAAAAAATCATTTTTATATATAAAAAACCAATATTATAAATTATAATAAATTAAAAACAACCTCTTAAATATAATTACATAATTTTTATTGTAAAATAATTAACATCCATTTAATGTTCAATCATAATCACACGTATATATTCAATCCAGAAAACAGATTATTTCTAAATAACACATATAATTTCATAATAAATTTGTTAATATTAATCATCATCACATTTGTCTCATAAAAATTCTGAATCTTAAAAAAAATCATAAATCCAATAAAAGCATTTAATTAAATTACATGAAAATGTGATGGGTCAACTAACATTGGATTAATTTGTAATCCACATAAATGATGAACCATTAATTCCTCTATAATTAAAAGTATTCAAAAAATTTATAAATACATAAATCTAAAAGAAAATTAATGTATTAGAAAATAATATTTAGGAAAACTCACCTCCATTCAATAAAGAAATATGTCAGTCAACGATCCCATTCCAATGATAACAATATTGTTGATGGATTTAAATGATATCAGTAATCAAAGGATAAATCAAAAATATAATCTTTATGAAGGGTGATAGACTTTATAGAGGAAGAATAATATAAATATTATCTCTCTAAATAATGAAACTATAGATTTTATACCAATTCCCATAACCATGTTGATTAAATATTATTCCCTATTAAAAGTGGGTTGGATTATTATTTTGGAGTCTTGATTAAAGCCATTATACATTGGGTGGATCACCATGGTCCTATTAGAGGTATACTAAGCTTGTATTGGGTTTTTGAATCAACTTCAATGGACATTAGACTCATGGTGGTTTCCACCCGAGATCTGGTGGTCTAGTAATGTGATCATTTTGTTAACATAAATATTCAACCCATTCTAAAGACCATTAATTTCTTTTATTACATAAAATACTTAATTATAAAAACAAATAATATTTAAAACATCAAATATTAATATTAAACAATACACTAAAAGCCTATAGTTGTTAAAAAAATCTAACCAAATGGCATTGATTTCACAATAAGCATCATGATGGATCACTAATAAATATATATACAGATTTTTTCCTCCTAACTTCATAATCAAAAAACAGATATTGAAAATTATAATGATGTTAAGATACATTTACATGTTTTATAAAATTCCCAAGAAGTCTTCTATCTATTTCGAATAAAGGAAAATTTTTACTCACTTAATGAAAAATTCATATCTAATTAAAAATTATTGCAATTGAGGATGCGAGATTGATCTAGTTAATATTTTCTCAATTAAGATATATGAAATACATTATACATTATAGAATAAATCAATGGTAAAAATAATAGGAAATAAAATTCCATAATTATATATAATATCTCAAATAGACCAAAAAAATGATGATATAATTTCACTTATAAATTTCAATATTCCAGTCATGTCCATGTATATACAGAAATATGGTCATTTCTAGTGGATGATGGATTTGATTGGGATACAACCACTTAACACTAAAATTAATAAAATTTCTCTTCCAAATGAAATAATAATCAATAGTTGTCTCATCTATAATTATAGAATCAAAAAAATATTCCTTATATAGTTTCTTCAAACACAATATTGATTAGTATGACCATCCACATAAACCCTCAATTAGATTGATCAGAATATAATTTTGGGAGTAATTATTATATAAATGCTCTAACAAATATAAATAATCTTCCCACACACATCCATAATTAAGAATAATTTCATAAATCATATCCCCAAAACCCATTTTGTTGGGATTAGATCTATAATATATATTTTACCATAAATCCATACACAATTTTACATATATATTCAAATCCATTTACATTTGTTTCCAAAACTGAGATGTGAATGTCACATCACATTCAGATACAATGCTATTGGGTACTACATGAAGTTTCACATCCTTTGGGATATATAGTTTTCCCAACTCATCTTCCATATGAGTTTGATTAACTATATAAATAATATGAAAACAATAGTGAGACTAATATTCATAACATAAATATTCTTTTATTATCTTTGATAACCTCTACAAACCAATAACCAAATCATTTTAATTTTTTTTAATATTTTACTTTTAGAATATGAAATTATTTTAGAATAACCTTTAGCATTAAAATTTAGACTATTATCTAATTAGTGATAGGAAACCGTTAAATTAATTCCTCAATTTTGAGTTTACCCATAACAACCAAAAGTGCCGGAGAATACTATGATATTATTGAATAATTCTATGGTAGACCACCCATCATTTAATATAAAAATATTTCATCAATTTCCTCTTTAATTAATATGGAACTAAAAGTTATACATTATAATTATATATGAATTAGTATCTAAATTTAAACCTTTTATTTACTCCCTTCTGATAATGAATCATGAAAAATATGACACTATGAATTTGATGTTTTCTCCTCATTAACAATATCCTTCAATGGTAAACTTATAGTAAAATGGTTAGACTACATGAATATCCTCCTTTAATATTTCATGATATAATTATATTCAAATAGATATAACATTTCACCCATATTTGTTTTCATGGGTCACATCAACCAATGATTTCATGTTCAATGAATCAGTGATGACATTCCCTTTATTAAGATTATATATAAAATAATAAAATAAATTCAACAAATTTAATTTATTAAGAATTCAAATCCCACTGACAAAACATATATTTAATTATATTATTATAGGTATATATAATAAAAATATTAATGAAAAAATAATTTCACCAAATATAAATAGAATACACTACCACTTATAACCCATGATCATGTGTAGGATAATTATTACCATTTGGACCAAGCACATAAAAATCAAATTTCATGACCCATTCATCATGTATTGTCATGACCCCTAATCCTACATAGAATGTGGTGAAAGAAACCACATAAATGTTCCCTAGATTTGTTAATTTAAATATAATATGTATCTTCACACCTATTATACCAAATGAACATTACCCCATTCATTGTCTACACAGTCATTATAATTACTATAAAGGAGAATTACAAAATAATAATGGGGTAATATTAAAAGCACCAAGAAACATTGATTTTTTAAATCATTATTATTTATTTTATAAAAAAATGATGTTAAAAATTTCAACATACATTCATATTATATATTCAAAGAATAGTTTCCCATTAAATTCCACCTCCATAATTTAGAAATATATTTTAGAAATTTTAGATTAGTGAAAATGACCTCTCAAATTCAATAAGATATTCTCACAATGATCCCCTTGTTTCTCCTAATATAAAAAATATTTCAATATATCCTTGATAATTATTATAAAAAATTCGTCTTAATTTTTAATAAAAATCAAATTCATCTAGGCCATGAAAACATTTGATCCGTAGATGACCCACAGTGAAACTACTTTAAAACTTAACTGACCATATATAATTTGGAATGATGTATTTAGTTAATAAAAATCTCATTATTTAATATATTGCTAACCGAATAATTTATTGATATTATAGAACCATCCCAACGCACATAATTAGATAAAAAATAATTAATTTTTGATAATGTATATCCGTTAATAATTGTAAACAATTTAAACCATTATTATTCTAACTATCACTCTAATATCCAGTTAATATTTTTGGGAAAAAATAAATTAGAACATGTATGATGTACTATATTTCGTAATAAAACCATTGGTTTCAAGATCCAAAAATTATCTTTTAAATGATTTATGTTTAGTTGGATCCATGTGATATGGAGGAATAGTGATAGGATTGGACCCAACTCCTTATCTATTTCAATAACAACCTCCCTCTATAGAGTTAATCCTTTAAAGTCCTCCCAAAACAATATCCTGATATCAATCTACTAAAAATGAAAAAAAAATTAATACCCTCATCTTATACATGAACTATCCCAATTATTTTCCTAGGTGGTAAACACCCTGTCAACCTGCCCTCGATAATCTATTTGAAATATGGGTGAGGGATTACATTTGTATATATTATAGTAGTACTTTAGCAACAACAATAGTGGTATTATATTAGTAGAACTACTAAATTAAATTTGGATTTAAGACCACATAATTGGTTCTACATGATTCAACACCTTTGTCCCATTAAATGTTTTATGTCCAAAGGGACTTCAATTCATAAGGACTACGGGCCATCATAGAGAATTTATGCCATATGGCCTTCATGCCATGGAGCATATCAGGTCCATCATAATGGAATGACCAAGAGATTATAAATTAGTGTAGTATTTGTAGTCACTTTGTGGAGAAAACATCACTCGTGGTTTAAGGAATGATATAGTGGGCAGGCCATCATCCCATGTTGAAATACTAAAGGCACTACTAGTCATTAACAATTTCCTCTAGGGAGAAAGGGGTATAATTGAAGTATCAATGGTGTGGTGTTTCCTCCTAATTTTGATTAAAATAAAGATTTAAGTGACTTGTTCCTCTGGGATTTTAGGATATACAATTTAGGAAATTATTTCTTTGTGAGTTTGGGTCATCTAAGGGTTGCCTCTCAACACAGTTAAAAATGTTTTTATATAGATGTAAAGATAATAATTAATGATGATAATTCCACTCAATAAATAAACATAAATATCATCATAAAAAGGGTAAATAGATAAATCTATCTCCAATAGTATGAAATTGAATCACATTATTATGTCAGTTAATCCATAATTTTAATCACCTGATAAACCATTACCTCCAAAATGAAGAAGTCACAAATTTGTAAAAAATCAATAATAAAAATCACACTGGGTATGAATTATTATATAGACTCACCCCAATTCCTAGTAATGTATTAAAAAACATTTATAAAAAAAATTTAATTTCCAAAACCAAAATAATCCCCTCATAAAAAATAAGTAAATAAATATGACACAACCATATAAAACATAAACTAGATAACATAGAAGGTATGATAATTGTACCTATGGATATAACAGATCCCTCATTACTATTAACCAATTACTTTTCCAAAACAAATAACTAATAAATATCATGTCCATTACCATGAACATTTGTTATCATAATAATTTGATCCATATATCTATGTTGAGTTTATCCCTAATATGGTATTCGAAACATTTAACTATATCTCTTAAATTACATGCAATATGACTATTCTAAGGGGAACTTTCTCGTGCATTAGATGCAGATGTTGAGTTAGAGTCTTGGATACCAATTTGAAATGTCACCTTCTAGATAAATAATTTTATTGATTCCATACTTCTACATGAATGACAGTATTTTTGCTCACTAGGAAATAAATTTTAGGTATACGCATTCGAGTTACACTGTTTACACTCCAAAGATTAATTTCCACTAGAAGTGTGATAAAATAGTTTATTTTATGAAAGATCTAATACCTCAATGCTCTAGTGATAATAATCTATTTTCCACATATTACTACATTCCAATCCCCTATAACTTACTTGTATCATATTTTCCCCTTTCAAATACATCATAAATATATATTAACATTAATTAAAACATTGGTAAAGGAGAGTAAACGATAGAGAATCAACCATCCATTTTGTTTCATATTTAAACCATAAAAATAATGTAGATTTTTTTGAAAACTAATATATTAAATAATTTATTGAAAATAATTTAATTCCATGAAATTTGAAGCATAATAAAAACATGAAACTTTTCTTTACCTCCCCAAATTTCAATCCCATATTTTTCCTCCATGTATTTTGAAAAAACTAATCATATAGAATAATAAAGAAAACATCTAAGGAAATATTCTTAGTCTTAATTTCATTTACAATAATATTGTACCATTGTAGCACAAGTCAATAAATCTTGAAAACAAAATACATCACATTCATTATTTTAGATGTATCAGTCCAATCTATAATCATTACCATACCTTCTATCTATTTTTTAAAAGGTAAGAAATAAGAATTTTCTACCCAATCCATAATCCCAATAAGAATATTCAAAAACGTTATGATATAGTGTCCAAATGAGTTGTAAAGGGCATGCACCATTAAAAAACAAAAAAATAAAAAATTGGATACAAATAGTTCAAAATAACATCTGAAATGAAACCTTTATAAAATATAGGGATAAAACTATAATATTAATAGAGATATTCATCTTACTAAAGACCCATCCTAAAGTCATTTATCTTTATAGAAAACATCGATTACACTTATTTTTCTAAATTATCATTCAGATATAAGAGGATATATTTTAATTAAATTGAACTAATTACCTATGTATTATCTGATCTGGTTTCAAGAATACCCTAGGTGAACCCATTTTTAATTAGATGATGGTTTAAAAATATGTGGTTAAGTAAAATATAAGAGGAAGATGATTTTTTTCTTTTAAAAATTAAATAATATAATTTGTGTTAATTCATGTCAAACAAAACAAAATTTACGATCTCATTGCGTGAAGTGAAAAACAAAAATAGTTAAAGGATTCATGAGTGTATATGAACACTATAATATGAGTGATATTATATAAACTTTTAGAAAACATAATTCCCAATATGAAATGTCTCCAAAGAGTCATTGAAGGGAGTGAAAAAAATACTATATATATATTTGATGAAAATAAGATAAAAAATTCCTAATATTTCAAAAGTAGTGAATCAATATGTGAAACCTCCGCAGGAGAACACTAAAGTATCCCTTGTGTCACGACCTTTTAATAATTCAATATCATAAATGTGATCAACCATACTCCAGGATATATGTTTTACTGGATCCCATTATATTATTATTTACCTTTACATGCATCATGAATAAAATATATATTATAAATTACATTGGGTTATGTAGAGGAGGATTGGACAATGTTGGATAGAAAAGGAAGAGGGAAAAGTTTTCTTTATCCGAGTGTGGACTTCTGTTTTCAAAGAGGATAAATCATTTTAAAATATAAAAGGTATATAAATAAAAGAATATTATTTTTTATTTCTATTTTAAAAATATAATAAGTTTTTTGGTGAAGTTTTGATGCAATATATATGTTGTAATGTCTATGTAATGTTGTTTATGGTCATATTGATGTTTGTCTGTATAGAAGTATGGTTTTAGAAGACAGAAAAGTTACAATACTTTCCACAGAAAATATGAAGATGTTAAAGGTGACCCCACTCATTTGTTCACTTGAAGAATATCTTATGTGATGCATTAAGATCTTGCATGCAGTTATGGTGATGCATATAAATAATAGTTTACCCCCACTCACATTAGAATCTTGAAACATATTTAAATCTAATTCTCTGAATCATTCATGAATTTCATGCCAAGGGTGTTGCGTAAAAGAAGGAAGCATTGCATGCATGAAAGAAGAGTTTCTCTTAAGAAGAGTGTAGCATGATATTTTGATGTTCCACACATGAGGTGTTTCACATCAAAAGATGATTTTTTTTTGTGAAATGGAATAAGGTTACGTGAAATATAGTAAATTTTTGGATGAATGTGGAAATCATACTAGGGTATCAAACTATGTATCATTGCAATGTCTAGGCTGTTCTATCCATATTCCTGGTAGGAAAGTAAAATTCTATTTTGAGAGATGAATTTTGTGAATGTTTATCAAAAAGAACAGAAAAATTGTTTTACTCTATCTAAGCTAAGAGGGAGAACATACACTATTGGATAATTTTCAATATTCTACACAAGTTTATGAGCATATCCTACTTTTTATATTCCACAACAAAGGATTATTTCCTAGTGGATTTTGTGGTATAATATTATTCATATACCATACCAATGACGTAACTACTCATATTTAGCAGTAAACCTTTCAAATACATTTTTTTCTTATGGTTGTGTTTTTGGATTGTGTTCAATACTGATATAACCCATTAACAGGAGGCGAACGATGTTTCAAGAGTATGGAAACATAAAATAAAAATATCTCATTGATTAACCCCATCCCCCTCTCAGTGATACTTGAATCAACACTCAAAAACATCAAAGGGTAAGAATATAACAACACCTAGTATGTCTTCACCACCCCACTTATACATACCTACCATAAAATAATTTTTAAATAGACTAAAATAGAGTTCAAGGAATTATTAAAAAAGATAATATAATATATCCAAAAGGTTTTTAAAAAAATACAAATTTACATGTAACTCCCCATACAATAAGGATCCATACCTGACATTCCGTCTTTGGTTCAATATTGTGATCTATGATAAATGACTGTTGTATCCTATATGGGATGTGGTACTCACATATATATATATATATATATTATGTGTGTGTCTATGTATTTTTTTATTTATATTAAACATGAAAGAAATTTATGACCAATCCTAGAGAAAGGGAAATGGGTATAATAATTAACATCATTATGATCCCAATCCAATAACCACCATGTCCTTAGTAATAGAGTTCGCTACACCATTTTTATATTACAATGCTTTACCACATTCTATTTATTCAAAAATGATTCATATTTCCATAAAAATTAACAAATATCTAAATATATGGAAACTATTCTTGATCTATAACATGTGGTATGGAAAGGTAGATATCCTCCTAAACCTAGACTCTAGTTGAACCCATCATATTGAGAGAATCCGTATTATCTACTTTATAGAAATTAATAAGGTTTAAAAGATTCACTTATATATGTAAAATTTATTTCAAGATCATCTAAAAATGACTTTAATTACACTATTTATCTCCACTAAAATATAGAGTATTGATATGTAGGTCTATAAACATGTTGGTGTAATATATTATGGGAATAGAGCTTTAATTTAGATCTGTGAACACTCAATCATTCAACCAATTTCATATATAAGTGTTTAATAAGTAGAAAGTTACTCCTAAAAATTTGTATATATATGGACCTGGTCTTTATTTTCATCATGAATTTTGTATCACCACCAAATACCTACCCCATCTAGTATAAAGGGGGATAGTTTTACCTTTTTTATTACAAATTTATATGATTTCGAATAATTGATGAACATTATTCATCCAATCCTCTAACTTTTGAGGATTAAAATCACCTCAAATATTCATGATATTTTTAAATTAAAATTCATCATAATATCATATGTCATAAAATCCTTCTGTAGGGTTCATTTACCCCCTTATTAGAAAAATATGGCATTCCCTTATAAAAAATGAACATCAAATTTGGGTTGAGGTAGTGAGTCTTTCTCTTCCACCTGTTTCTCCCTTAATTGATGTAGTCTTCTATGTGTCATCCTCTTAATAGTGAAGAGAGATACATCAAAATAATCTTCCAAAAAAATAGTTATCATCACTGTAGTTTCACTAATATAATTTAGTTTATCCCTATTCCTATATCATTCTCTTACTTTAGTTTAAATATTTTATGAAACCTTAAATCATTTTATTAAAACCATCTCAAAAAATTCATATATGATATAAACATGACATAGAAAAATTCAATGAAATATTTATACTCAACATGAGAAAAAATCACTTTCAACAATATATAAGGATTTTATTTATTAATGGAATTAAATTTTATAAAATATATACCTAACAATAAAAATTAAATATATGGAAATAATTTTATTTATTTATTTATGATGTTTCTTTTATAACGATAATCATTTGGTTTAAATATCAGGACAAAAAACATAGTAAATAACATGTGATGACATAGTATCCAACCCATATGTAACACCCCCAAACTGATAGCCACTTAACTAGTCCCCCCAAGATGAGTCTCGTCAATACCTCAAGAAGGCCTCACCGTACAATAGAGGTTACCTACTAGTAGTGTGGGTGTAACAAATCACATGAGTAGACTAAACCCATTTTAGCAGAGTAAGCCACAATAGTAATCATATGAACTAAATAATGGAATAAGAGAAAAAATAAACGTCAATTATTAACCATTTCCCAAATAAGGTTGAAACCATAAACAAATACAAAATATTCCATGTCATTATAATGGTGAAAAATGAAGAAACCCCTAAAATAAAGACAATAAAATAATCCCCAAAATGGTCCAAAATAAAAGTATGGATCATCATCCATATACATCCCAAGCCCAACTCAACTCCCTACCATTGGGCCATTTCACTATTCCGGACCTGTAATAATGAAATCTACTTGGGTACCTGATGGCTACCCGAGTAGGGTGCGTGTAAAACATAGTAAGTCACTACCAACTGTGTAAAAATAATATCCAGTCTAAATAGATATCACTTGTATGTAAAAATATAATGAGAAGATAAAAACCATAACATGGGTTTCATTGGATAATAATATTCACCTTAGTATCTTCATCATTTGTTTCATGGGTTGGGGATTTCCATCATTTACACAACAGATAGAGTCGTCTATTTATTATGCATAGTGGAATAAGTATAGTTCTTTATCTCTCTAGGGATAGTGATTTCATAAATAATCATAAAAAACATAACTTGGAGCCTCAATATAGGTTGTATCATCCAATTAAACCGTTAGGGCCCTAGATCATTAGTCTGACTTCCTAACTCATACATTCTAGGGTGGGGTTTAGAGCCTCAGTCAAACCCCACCTATGGGAGGATACTCAATCTCCTTTACCACTCCACTGATCCATCAACACATGTTTTTTTATACAAATATCACATATAAAAATCACAAACCATATACAATCCACCCATATTACCTTCACAGTTCTTCTTCCATTTTATACATAATTCATCTATAATCTCTAAACAATTAATTCATTTACTATTAATATAGCATATCCCATTAAACCCATATATCATTTTCATACATTAACCCATTTATCCTAATAAAAATTTCCCATACATTACCCCATTTTAAATTTTAAAAACATTCCATGAATGATTCCATTTACACATTATTCATTTCAAATTTCTTAAATCACTTATGCATTTCATTTATTATTTTATAATCCATTTGACACATTCACATAAATCCATTTAACCCCATTATAAATTTATTCTAAAAAATACCTTATGACATTACCAACAACAAGATTCATGTACCCTTAGTTACCCTTAATAATTCAACTTATCATGTCATCCAATATATCAATGGCACGTTTTAGCATAAAGAAATTATATTCTAAACATTATAACTTTTCATGTTTTAAAATGTTAGCTCACCCCATGGGTGGACAAAATTAACTCTAATCAATAGCAATGCATCCCACATGGATCATCATGGGAATAAATCACCGATTATTCAACCATTTTACCAAATCATACTTGAGGCCTTAGATTAACATCATGAGGGAAACAATATCCCAAGAATACATGCACAAATGAAAAATAATACTATGGGACATAACATGTATACAACCTACCAGCCGCTTCGGTGGTGGCATAGTGGTGAAGGAGAGGGGTACAACAACACCGTTCTTTGGGATGTCCAGGGTTCGAATCCGGGGAGTCCGCTTTCGGGGTGAACCTCTCCCTCGGGATCCACTCACCTTGCTAGGTCACCCGGTTTCTGACTAGGTGGATAAAATGAGGCGCAACCCTCCCGTGATGATGGATTGCTTGAAAAACCATCGCCGCCTGGGTTGTCACCCTTCGGGATGCTCTACCATCTCGACTGGAAACGGCTCCTTCCCGGCTGGGGCTCTCTCCAGAGTGACCTCTTCGTGGGGAGGGGGGTTTCCTTGTGTGGAGGGTTCGAAAAGGCCACACAATGGAATTCCATTTTCTGATAGGAAAATGTATACCACCTACCCAAATTATAAATATGAAGACATTATTAACCTTATTCTTAGATATGGATACAAGAACCCTCTAGATCCCTAACCAATTATTCAATGGAAAATGTGGGTTCATGGGATTTGGATGAATATGGACGATACTACAAGAACTAATACATAAAATATAAGCAAGAGGAGTGTTATAAGTGCCTGAATATTTTCTCCACACTAAATAGCACACCAAATGGCCTTGAATAGAATGAGATACACCCTTAGAAATCCTAGTTCGAAATTGTTCATTATGTGGGTTTATTGAGGAAGAAATGGGGATGAAATAGGGTGAGAAACATGAAATCTTGAGGGGAAATTTTTTAATTGGCCACTTTTTAATGGGCCACCTAATTTGGCTGTGTTGCTTTCGAAATAGTTTTCCAACTCAGGGTACACTACTAGAATTCATGTTATTTGTGACGAGGCCCCATCGCAAATAGCCAGTTGTAGAAAACGTTGTTGAAAATAAGTTTACGATTATATACTTTATATATATATAAGCACTTTTGCGATGGGCCCGTCACAAATACTTTTCTATGACGGGCCCGTAATCCAGTCGCAAATACCTTTTATAAGAAAAAATTATTTTGACTATTTGTGACGGGATCCCGTCGCAACAGATCCCGTCGCAAATAATAAAAAAAATTTAAAAAATTTAAAAAATTTATAATTATTGAAAAATTAAATTTAATATTATTAAAATAATAAAAATATTAAAAAATATTAAAATTCTCAATATTCTCAAAAAAATATAATCAAAATCATAAAATATTAATATGATTATTGAAAATTTAATTTTATTATTAATAAAATAATAAAATAATAAAAAATATTAAAATTCTCAATATTCAGAAAAAAATATTAAAAAAATCATCAAATATAATTATGATTATTGAAAAATTACTTTTATTATTATTAAAATAATAAAAAAAATATTAAAAATATCTATATTCACAAATAATATAAAAAATCATAAATTATTTTTATTTTTATTTTTATTATTAGTAAAATAAACCAATATTAAAAAATATAATACTGAAAAAATATATTTAATAAAATTACGATTAACGAAACAATAATATTAATATTATTAAAATAATAAAAAAATAAAAAATATTAAAATTCTCAATATTCATGAAAACAAATCATAAAATATTAAAAATTAAAATATGTAATATTTGCACCCATATAAAAGATAGAAACAGTAAATTGTTCATATTACAAAAAATTTAAATTCAAATGTTTTTGACAAAAAAAATCACTCGGGGGGGTAGTATTCTGGAGGAGGTGGAGGAGCTAAAGGAGCTGGTGGAGGAAACTACATCCCTAAACTACGAGTTAAACGACACATGTACTCCATCTGCTCGTCATGCTGCTGCAACCATCGACGCATCTACTCCTCGTGCTCCTGCTGCTACTACTGCCATCAACGCATATCCTACCCGTGCTGATGCTGCTGCTATTGCTGACGCATCTCTTCTTGTTGTTTATGCAAACTCTCTATAAGGTAATTCTGAGCTCGAAACTACTCCTGATACTGTAAGCCAGAAGATGATGCCTCCCCAAGATCTTCTCTCGATATGGATGCTGACATCGCAACAGTGCCATAATAAGTACCAAGAGTCACATGAGAGCCGATACCAACTACTCGGCCCTTCTCAAATCCATACTGAGTCGCCTATATCCATTCTACCTCGTCAAAATGGTGGGCACTGGTCTGATCAATCTCCTTGTCCTGACCCTCAACCTGTGTCTGACAAGTCGCAGCCTTATATGACTCCATCAATTCCAATTTGAAATTAAAATTGTGAAAATATTATATTCAGTTAACTGTCAAACTAAAAAAAATAAGACTAACCACAATCTGATGCTGGTGATCACCTCTGATCTCTCTGGTGGTTGGATCACTGTACATCCTCTGATAAACATCGTACTCTGTAATATAAGGATGCCCGACTTCCTATATGAATATAAAATAAACATTTTATATTTGAAGTTATATAAAATATAAAAAAAATACTTACCAGATGCTCTCTATGCATACTGAATATACGGCTACCAGCTCTATGTGTCACCTCATGTCTCCCCCAGTTCTGCCGACCCAATGAAGACCTTCTCTGAAATCAACCACCCAACCAGTGTGTACATAATCCATCCCAAACCTGAGATGAAATGTACTCTGGTCGGTGGGATCTACACGACTCATCAAATATTATCTCTCCTTCTTTATTAATGGTCGTCTTTGTAAAATTGTGCAATAACATACGCAAACACTAATGCATATCCACCTCCCATGCTGTATGGATATCATCATGCATGTTATCATAGATGGGATACCATAAACCCGAAAAATATTTTATAATATCAAGTTATTAATAAAATAAATTTCAAAATAAATATTATTTATTTACGTACCATCCAATGATTCTACATGCCGAGCTGCACAACAACAGGAATCTGTTCTCATGTGGTCCATGGCTGAGAAAAATAATTGCACAAGATAGTGCTCCACTTTCCAACAGCTACATGTGCAAAACTATGAAAAAATAATAAATAATCAAACAACTAGTACATATATAAAGAAATTAATGAAATCTAACTAAAATATACAGGTTACCATAACTCTGTGTGCATGGATCAAAGATAATATGTGGACGTCGCTCGAGTATAGTGTCAGGAATCATCAGTCGCACAAGACCGCGGCCCCTCCATATACCTCTTGAACCACTAGTAGGCTGAGGGTCAGATGAACCCACATCTCACTCATCTAAAGGTAACTCAGCCTCTTCTAACTAACGCAATAGATCAGAGTCCATATGAATCATAAAATGATTGTTATTAGCATATAGTTGAAAATAACTATTATGTGTATATATATATATATTAGTTATGATCATAAGCGGCATTTAACTTTTAAAATGTTCACCTTCTTCATCATCTTCATATCTAACGATGTCAATGTCTTCATATTCCTCCTCCGCATCATCAATATCCATATGAGTTTCACCTTCATCATCCATTGTCATTTCAATATCATTTTTAACATCATTAACATCTTCGTCACCATGGACCCTTAATTGTGGGGTGTCCTCATCGATATTCACATTTCTTTGTGAAAAAGACGGAATATTAGTTGTCTCTTGAAAAATTTCAATTTCTTCTACTTTAGCAGAACCACATTCAGTTTGAGTAAATTGATTTTCCCAAGATTTCATTTTTATTAAGCTCCACCAATCACCCAGGTCTCTTGAAGTAGCATAATAATTTTCATAATAAATTTGATGTACCCATTAAGGTACTAAAAATGGTTCATTTACTGCAAGAAGACATTTATATTTAATATTGATGATTCCATGAGTCGGATAAACACGCAAGCCTCTCTCAGTATCCAGCCACCGACATTTAAACATCGTTATGTAATTTTTTCCAAGATGACAAAGATCAAAAATTTCATCCAAAATTCTATAAAAGTCAACATTAGTTTCTATATTATGTGATCCTCTCAAACAAACTCCATTTGTCATTGTATTTCGATTCCCCATATGCATGTGTATGAAATCAAAAACCATTCACCACATACGCATTATATGATTTAACCATTTTGGATGGTGGGTTACTCAATATAGGCAGTCGCTTATCAATTTTATCTAGATGTTGAGACACTTGAAAATTTGTAAAACAATTATCAATATAATAAATAGTAAACTGAATTTATATTAAACCATAAATAATTTATGTTACCAGCTTTTGAAACCAGTTGGAAAAAAAAAACTGTCTGCGTTTTTCATGAGCAACTACTGTGATTTGTGGAACTTTTTTCTTGATATGATTATCATATAACCTACTAATAATATAAGTTTACATACTCTAACAGAAATTATAGAATAAGTGATAGAAGCACTCATAGTACAAATGCATTCATTTCTTCATAGTTGCGCAGAACATATGTATGAGCTCTGTGATGTTCATCATCTGGAAGCCATCATTCTTGAACACAACCGAAGCCAAGATTAGGATGATTAAAAACTGAGAAATTATTTTCCATTTCATCATTAACATTTCCCTTGTTCCATCCCATGCGGTTTTGTTTTGAGGGATATTTAGATTAAAAATAGTGAGATCAGAAAAAAGCAATTTCCTCTTGCAAATAAGCTTTAGCAAATTGAGCCTTCAACTAATGCATTATTACATACTTTTTTCATCAAATTATACATGCATCTATCGAATGGGTACATCCAAAGATACTGTACTGGACCTCCATATTTAGCTTCATGTGGAAAATGTAATATCATATGTTACATTGAGACAAAGAAAGAAGGTGGGAATATTTTTTCCAGTTTACATATAATTACAGCAACATCTTCTTCCAGTTTTCTTAGCGCATCATATTCAGTTGTCGCTACAAAAATATCTCAAAACAAATATGATATGTCTGTTATCGAATCCCAAATCATAGAATTCAACAAACCTCTGAATCTAATAGGCATAAGTCTTTCCATTATAACATGGAAATCATGACTTTTTAATATGGTTATATGACTATTCTTAACACATCTATCAAATTGGAAGCATATCCATTTGAAAGTCTCAAATCCAAAATCCACTAAAAAAATAATAAACGACTCTCTTTGGACTGTGTATAAGAAACTATTGGCTTCAATAACCTCTATGATCTGACATTTTCAAATAGATGAAGATCTTATCGCCTATAAATTTGGGCAAGATCTAATTGTGCTTTTACAGTATCATTGGTCTTAGCAGATGTATCCAAAACTGTATGAAATAAATTATCCATATAGTTCTTCTCAATGTGGATGACATCCAATATGTTTCGGACCAACAAATCAGAACAATATGGGAGATCCCAAAAAATGCTTCATTTTATCCAATTTTGTTCCTTCCAAATGACATGAATTTTATATTGGTTTACTGTTAGACAAAAGTTGATGGGAGGTAATGAAAATACAACTGATTTTAATTCTGTACCTAAGATCATTTTTGGAGGTTCATCCCTTTCAATTGTGCCTTTTCTGAAATGAGATGTCTTCCTTCGAAAATGATGATTGGTTGGAAGAAATCTGCGATGATAGTCAAAATAGCCATTTTTTCCATTGAAGAGAATAAAAGCTTTATTGTCTTTCCTACAGCAAGGACATGATTTTGGACCGTATGTACTCCATCCAGATAACATGCCATATGTCGGAAAGTCACTAATCATCCAAATAAATGTAGCTTTTAATGTGAAATTTTTTATGAAGCAACATCATATGTACTAATACCATTTCATTACAATGAATTCAACTCATCAATTAATTGTTTCAAATAAATATCAATATTATTTTTCGGATGTCCTGGGATTAATAAGGTTAAAAAGATATAGGTATCCTTCATCAACATCCATGGAGATAGATTGTATGGAGTTATAAAGACAGGACAACATGAATACTGACTACCATAAGAACCAAAAAAATAGAAACCATCAGTAGAAAGACCCAATTTCACGTTTCGGGCTTCTAATGAAAAAGACGAATGCAGATGAACAAAATGTTTCCATGAATCACCATCAGACGGATGATTTGAGATTTTAGCAGTTGAAATATTGGTTTTGTGCCATGACATCATTAACATTGTGTTATGAGACATAAATAAATGTTACAGCCTGGTTATAATGGGGAAATATCTCAACTGTTTTACAGGAATTGATCCAGACTTCCCTAGTTGAGATTCTTTATACCATGATTGTCCACATGTTGGACAACTATCCAATGACTCATTTTCACCAGAATATAAGATGCAGTCATTTTCACATGCATGAATCTTCCAATAACTAAGGCCTAGATTACGAACCAACCTCTTTCTCTCATAGTAATTTTCATGCAACACATTTCCTTCAGGTAACAGCGTTTTAACAAAAGAAAATATTTGATCAATATATTTGTTTGATATTAACTTATCTGATTTAACAGTCATAAATTTTGCAACCACTTCTAATTTGATTATCTTGCAACTATGATATAATTCATCCTCAGTAGACCACAACAACTCATAAAATTTGGATGGTGCCAACTTAGGAGTTAAATCAATATCATCGTGAGTTTCAGTTTGTCGAACAAATGGACATGCAATATCATTTACTAAATTTTGGAACTATGATGGATCCAGAATCAAGTTATTAGTGTCTCCTCTAGAACTGCATTCACCATGTTGATAACAAAAAACACAATATGGTTGAAAACCAAACTGCAAGTGATGTCCCCCAACCTTTTCAAATGTGTCAAACATTCTTAGAGCACATTTTTTACAAGGACACTTAATTGTGCCTTCTTAAATATATCTCATTTTTGATGATGCAAATGCTAAGAAATCTTCCACACCCTCAATATATACAAGATTTAAACCAGATCCATTTGGATTTCTGCACTGATTTATCCAAGTGTGATCATCTTATAATGACTGATGTCGACTTCCTTATTCCATATTTTTCTACAAAATATAAAATCATCAGTGTTTTTGAATATTTTGAAATTATGAAAATACTATCTAAAAAAAGAAGGTAAATAATTACTACCACTTCTTAATAATTACCATTAATTAAAGGCGACACAATTTTTAGTGGATTGACAGCTCCTCTTTTGTCCGACGTCTCATTTACTTTCATCTTTCTCACACTGAAATCACAATGAAGAATATAGTAGGAGGTACGCATATTTATTCTCATATGCATGATAATGAATATGCGTACCTCCGACCAGATTCTTCATTGTGATTTCTGTGTGAGAAAGATGCATGTAAATGAGTCGTCGGACAAAAGAGCCCCCTTTTTATTGACGATTCGTCTTCTTCCAACTGTCACTTCCTGAACACATTATAAAAAATAAGATCCTAAGAATTCATATATAATCCCATGTATACAAGATTGAACATGCCTATGTTGCAACACATTTTTCAAATTGTTTTGATTCCATGAGAGTTGAAAGGAGAAAAGTCGTCAAGCATAAGGAGTGTCGTCAATCCACTGGAAATTGTGCCAGGTTCATGGAATTTATTAAAATTTATTAAAATTTCTTTCTAACTATTCCTAACTAATTATTACTATTTATTACAATTTATTACTATTTATTACTATTTATTGCTAATTATTTCTATTTATTACAAGTTATTCTTATTTTTTATAGCTTATTATTTTTTATAACTAATTATTCATATTTATTAATAACTATTACTATTTATTACAAACTATTACTATTTATTACTAAGTATTACTATTTATTACTATTTATTATTATTTATTATTATTTATTACTATTTGTTACTATTTATTGATAATTATTTCTAATTATGCCAATTTATTACTAATTATTACAATTTATTCATATTTATTACTAATTATTCCTAATTATTGCTAATTATTCATAATTATTGCTAACTATTCCTAATTATTTCTAATTATTGCAATTTATGTTTAATTATTTCTAATTTGTTCTAATTATTAATAATTATTCCTAATTATAGCTAATTATTACAATTTATTCTTGTTTATTGCTAATTATTGCTAATTATTGCTAACTATTGTTAATTATTGCTAATTATTCCTTATTATTGCAAATTATTCCTAATTATTCCTAATTATTAGTATTTATTACTAATTATTAGTATCTATTAGTAATTATTACTAATTATAGCTAATTATTGCTAATTATTGCTAATTATTCCTAATTATTGCTTATTATTCATAATTATTGCTAATTATTACAAATTATTACAGAATATTACTAATTATTTGTATTTATTCTTAATTATTAATAAATATTAATAATTATTTTTATTTATTCCTAATTTTTACTAATTATTCTTATTTATAACTAATTATTCATATTTATTTCTAACTATTACTATTTATTGCAAACTATGACTATTTATTACGAAGTATTAGTATTTATTAATATTTATTACTATTTATTTCTATTTATTACTCCTTATTACTAATTATTACTAATAATTACAATTTATTACTAATTATTACAATTTATTCCTATCTATTACTAATTATTCCTAATTATTGTGAATTATACATAATTATTTCTAATTATTCCTAATTATTTCTAATTATTGCTATTTATTTCTAATTATTGAAAATTAGTTCTAATTATTCCTAATTATTCATAATTATTGGTAATTATTACAATTTATTCATATTTATTATCTAATTATTGCTATTTATTTCTAATTATTCCTAATTATTCCTAATTATTCCTAATTATTAGTAATTATTATTAATTATTACTAATTATTAGTATTTATTAGTAATTATGTCTAATTATAGCTAATTATTTCTAATTATAGCTAATTATTCCTAATTATTTCTAATTATTCTTAATTATTGCTAATTATTAGAATTTATTCCTAATTAGTAAAAATTATTCCTAATTATTACTAATTATTCTTAATTATTACTAATTATTCTTATTTATTTATATTTATTTATATTTATTACTAACTATTCCTATTTACTAGTAATTATTTCTAATTATTGCAAATTATTACTAATTATTACTAATTATTGCGAATTATTGATAATTATTGGTATTTATTTCTAATTATTGCCAATTATTGCTGATTATTGCTAATTATTGCTAATTATTGCTAATTATTGCTAATTATTGCTAATTATTTATAATTATTGCTAATTATTGCTAATTATTGCTAATTATTTTTAATTATTGCTAATTATGCCTAATTATTTCTATTTATTTCTAATTATTAGCATTAATTGCTAATTATTATATTTTATTGCTAATGATTAGTAGTTATTACTAATTATTAGTATTTATTACTAATTATTACAATTTATTACTAATTCTTACAATTTATTAATAATTATTACAATTTATTACTAATTATTATTAATTATTGCTAATTATTGCTAATTATTACTAATTATTGCTAATTATTACTAATTATTTCTAATTATTCCTAATTATTGCTAATTATTCCTAATTATAGAAAATTATTATTAATTATTAGTAAGTATTACTAATTATAATTATTTATTCATAATTATTTGTAATTATCCTAATTATTACTAATTATACCTAATTATTACTAATTATTCCAATTTAATAATATTTATTTCTATTTATTAGAAATTAATACTATTTATTACTAATTATTGCTAATTATGGATAATTATGGATAATTATGGATAATTATTCCTAATTATTGCTAATTATTTCGATTTGTTTCTATTTATTGATAATTATTTCTAATTATTCCTAATTATTGCTAATTATTTCGATTTGTTTCTATTTATTGATAATTATTTCTAATTATTCCTAATTATTGCTAATTATTGCTAATTATTATTATTTATTAGTAATTATTAGTATATATTACTAATTATTACAATTTATTACTAATTATTACAATTTATTACTAGCTATTACAGTTTATTACTAATTATTATTAATTATTCCTAATTATTAATAATTATTCCTTATTATTACTGATTATTCTTTTTTATTACTAATTATTCTTATTTTTTGCTATTTATTTCTATTTATTGCTAATTATTGATAATTAATGCTAATTATTCCTAATTATTGCTAATTATTACTAATTATAGCTAATTATTACAAATTATTGCTCATTATTAATAATTATTGCTAAATATTGCTAAATATAGCTATTTATTACTAATTATTCGTATTTATTGCTAATTATTATTTATTATTAGAATTTTTTACTAATTATTACAATTTATTACTAATTATTACAATTTTTTACTAATTATTATTAATTATTGCTATTTATTGCTATTTATTGATATTTATTGCTAATTATTACTAATTATTTCTAATTATTCCTAATTATTCATAATTATTCCTAATTATTACTAATTATTAATATTTATTAATATTTATTCCTAATTATTCCTAATTATAACTAATTATTCCTAATTATTACAAATTATACGAATTTATTACTATTTATTGATATTTATTACCAATTATTATTAATTACTGCAAATTAGTTATATACATTACTAATTATCATTAATAATTAATAATTACTACTAATTATTAATAATTAATACTAATTATTAATAATTAATACTAAAATTTTAAATTTATTGGTACAAATAAATACTAATGACAAAACAATTTTAATTTAATTTAATTACAACTAATCAACAATAAAAAAAATTTAGCATAAAAAATGAAATAAATAATAAATTAAAAAAACATAAATACCTTCAAGACTGATTTTATATTTATGCAGAGGGCTTCACAACTTCTTCATGAACAAAAAAATTAACCTAGAAAAATTCTCTCTCTAAAATCCGAGTTTAGAGAGAAACAGGATCCAAAATTTGAGAGGACTGAGAGGAAAAACGGATTGAGGTATATATAGGTTAGATTATTTGCGACTGGTATCCCATCGCAAATAGTATCTTTTGTAATGGGACCCGTCGCAAATACGTACGCCTGCATTAATTACTGTCGGCAGTTAAAAAGTTATTTGCGGCGGGACCTGTCCCAAATAGTCCCCGCTGACACACCTTTTGCGTTGTGAAGACATCCCGTCTCAAAAAGCTATAAACTGTCGTCTGTTATTTGCGACGGTGGCCGTCGCAAATAACCTTCGCACAGTTTGGCATGCTATCCCCGCCAAACTATCGGCAACAGGAGATAAAATCGCATAACAAATATTTGGTTATTTGCGACTGGTCGTTACCCCCATTGCAAATAACATCTTGGACGATCCTTTTGTGAAGGGATTTATTCCTGTCGCAATAGGCTAGTCTCAAAAATCCCATTTCCCGTAGTGGAAAGGCTCTGTTCAAGTGGTGCAAGGTTACATGGTTACATAAGGAGCCTCTCAAGGTTTGAAAACCCCTATGCCAACTGTGAAAATTTCCATTGTCTATGGTTTCATGGTTTGGATTCATCCCTCGCATGGCTTTCCATAACTACTCACCAACCATGCAACAAGCATTAAATGACCAGATTCCCCTTTCTATCATGTCCCAGGCCCCCAGAACACCCCCTGAGCTTTCTCAAACAACAGTTAAACATCCCATTAACAAAAATTAATATATATTAACCAACATTTAAACAAGGAAATACCTTCATTATGTATGGGATCATACAACCTCTCCAATATATAATGACACATCCTTGATCTGCACTCCCAAACATCATCGAGCTTTTGAAGTAATGGGATTGGGACACTGGTAATGCACATCCAACTATATCTCTCCAGTTTATTCTTGAACATTTTCATGCCTCCATAACACCTAACACAAAGGGATCATCTTTTCCTAGAAGTATTTCTCACTATGATCAACAATACAAACCGTATGCACCTCAAAGGACACATCATCCTTGAGATCAACATCTTTAACATCAATCACCTGATATGGGTCAAAGTGATACTTTCAAATATGAGACACATTAAAAACATCATGCATACCACTATATAACTATGGAAGAGCCAATCAATATGACACAAGTCTGATCCTCTCAACAGTCTCAAATGGACCAATATAGCTCGGCCCCATCTTTCCCAGTTTTTTAATTCTACAGTGACAAAACCTTGGAGAAACCTGAAGAAAAACACTATTACAAACCATGAACTCAAGATGTGGATGGCATAGATCTGAATATGGATTCTACCTGCTCTTAGAAGTTCTCATATATTTCTAGATCCACTGAATCTGTTATGATGTATCCAACACAAGACTAGGCCCAAAAAACTATGATTCTATAGCTTCAATCCAACATTACATATATCGACATGGTCTACCATAGATTTCAACATACTGTTCCATATATAATGTATAATTGTAGCAATTGTTTTACGAAAACTCAACAACTGCTAGATGTTTTCTCATGATCCCTGAAACTGTAAAACATAGGCCCTCAACATGTCCTCTAGTACCTGAATAGTATGCTCTGTAGGCCCGTCTGTCTTTGGGAGGACATTCGTACTCAAAAACACCTCGGTACCAAGTGACTTCTATAGTCCATACTATAAGTGTGATGTGAAACATAGATCCTGATATGAAACTATCTTTGGTGGTACCCCATGCAATCTCACTACCGCTCGAACATACAACTCACCCAACCAATCCATGGTGAATATATCTTGAATTGGAAATAAATAAGACACATTAGTCAATCGATTTACTACTTCCCATGTTGAATCATTTTTTTTGAGGAATCCCCAACTTATCCAATGTGAAATCCCATTTCCATTCTGGAATTGGCGATGGATGAAAAAACCCACCTGAACATTGATTGCATTGTTCACCTTTTGGTAGGTCAGGAATCTCTCAATGAAGACCACAAATTCTTTGTTAATCCATGTCCACCATTACTGCCTACGAGTATCATGATACATTTTCATCAATCCAGGATACACTACTAACATTGATGCGTGAAACTCACACATCAACTCATCTCACATACATTTTGTCATAGTAACATAGCCACAAACATACAAAATCCCCATATATTTAATTTCCAACCATAATAGGACTCCACACCTTTAATAATTTCCCTTAAATACTAAAAATTTGAATCCTCATGTTTTTTCTTATAGATCTAGCTCAAAATAATGGACTCAACTACAAAGGATGCAAGGGCCATTTGCACTTGACCATCTTCCACATCAATATACATCTTAATAAAAATATCCATCATCATATACACGGAACATGGTTCCTATCCCTCTTGGTTTTGAGTCTTCTGACTCAAATCATATGCAACACTATTTCTAATTTTTTATTTGTAATCTAGCTCAAATTCAAAGGATTTCATGTATATAACCCATCATTGCCAATGAATATTAATATCATACCAAGAAAAGTTAAACCTCTAGATGTTATGTCTGGTATACACTATAAACTATTATCCCAACATTTAATGTTGCCCGTATTTTATGGCTTGAACCACTATTCACAACTCATGATCTGGTATAAGGTAACTATTTCATGAGGTCTCAATTATTGTGACCCGTACATGACAACCCAATCATCCTCCATCTACACTTCCCCATTCCTAGCACTATATGGATAAAAAATAATTATACCCCTTACATGGATTGGGAAAGATCGTAACTGGTGTGGTAGTTAACTCCATATTCAACTCTTGGAAATTAGTATCACATTTCACACACCACTCGACCATAATACCCTTCTTAGTTATATATCAGTGTGGTGCTTCTAAATGGAAGAAATTTTTTATGAATATTTGTTAATAACCTACCAATCCTAGAAAACATGTGACCTTGGAAACATTCTTGGGTTACTCCCACTACAAAATCGCCTGCACATTCTCTAGGTCCACTGAAACATCTTCCTTAGAGATTATATGACCCAAGAAATGCATTATATCGATTGAGAAATGACATTTAGATAGTTTGGAATATATAATAAACTCTCTTAGTGTAGACATGGGTGATGTTAAAATGTTTGAAATGATCATAGATAGATTTATAGTATACAATGATTTCATCCACAAATACAACTAAAAACTGATAAAGTTATTAATGAATGATCTGAATTATTAGATCCATAAACACTACTGACGCATATTTCTACCTGAAAGAAATCCCAACAATCTCATACAAACCGTACATGCCCTTAAATCCAGTTTTTGACACATGATAAGGTATAACCAATAATTTATGATACATTAACTTCATATCAATCTTGGAGATCCCTAATGCTACCCTTATATGGTCAAAGAAATCATCGATTTATGGAAGGAGGTATATATTCTTCACTATCATCTGATTCAACATCATGTAATCATCACACAATTGAAATGATCTATCACCCTTCTTTAGAAAAACTAGATATACCTAAGGTGATGTACTAGAAATAATTATCCCTTGATTCTATAATAGTTAAAAAAAATACTTTTTCTTAGGGAGTTCCACAAGATCCATTCATTGTTGCGGAAACGAAACTAGTTTTTCTCCCAAAAGTAACTCAATTTTGAACTCAACATATGTATCACTATTTAGCCCTAATAAGTCCATATGGAACAATTTTTGAAACTAGTCCACCATAAGAGGAAATAAAAGATACTATTTTTCCCCAGCATCAAGCATTAGGCAAGCCATTTAGGCTATGAGTTCTACCAACTAGTGACAAACTGGCCATGCACAACAAGCTCGAACATCCCATTCACCACAATAGACATACGTGTACCCTTCAGGATATGTTATTGTTACCCTAAGTAAATAATGGTAAATATGGTATTACTATGACATGAGCCATCCCATACCTAAAATCAGCTCAAAACTAGACATCATAGGTAAACAAATATCCCCTAAGAAATAGTACCCACAAAAATCAATGGTACAACCCTTTCATTGATTGATATTTTCTTCTTGAACTCCTAATACTATATTAATTGACCTAACCCGACACATACGTTCCACTTCTAGGCCCAACATGCTCATAAATGGAAAATATATAAAAGAATGTGAACCATCTGTATCAAATAAAAAATGTGAAATAATGGAAGCTACAAGGATCATACCATTAAAAGTTGACGGTCTAGCTTCACCACCTTTAGGTGTATACTGAAAAACATGAAACCAGCCTACACCTTTTCCATGGGTATAGGTTAGAGTCCTTGTTTCTACGCTATCTTATTGATATTTAATTTCTCTCCCCGATGTACAGATTCCAAATACCCCAACCGGCACAGTTAGTGGACCTCCAACTACCTACCTGAAATGGTGCAATTGACCACCTGATTATACACGACATCGACCTCAGTCCTCAATCTATGACAAGTTTTTAGCGGTTCCTACATAACATTGGAACATTCCCCAACTTTCCACCTAGTCGGTAAAAAAATGGTGGTCATGGACACTGGAAATGAACTTTACCCGACCTACCACATTAATAACATAAGACTTGGTCATTGCCCTGAGAAACTGGTTTACTCTTTTGACTAATTTTCCCACTATTTCTTTTGTGGAAACTCTCAAAGTAGCACTTCCTTCAATAAGAATATTCACTACTGGTTCTCCAAACTAGATCTATATGATATCAAATAGAAGCCTCATTGAGGCTAACTTATGAAAAAATTGCATGATCCACTACTTCATCAACCCTATATAGATAGAATATATTTTTGTACAACATGATTTCATGTCTATGTAAATCCTATAAACATCCATCTATGGCTTCTAGATCACCGAAAAATTCTTGAATGAAGGATTGAAAAATAGTGAAGTGGCCAAATACTCCATCACAGACATAGATACCTTTTTCAACCTCTTAAAATCCATATCTATTTCCTATATCAGGGTATTTCGATAGAAATTTTCTAGAAATTTTTCTTATAAATCCTTACACTTTATAACATCAACCTACTAGGTCTGGACCAAAACATCTCACCAGTTCATTGCCTGAACATGAAACATATAAGTCACCAACATGACTATATTCTATGGAGGAGTCTCTATGTGACCAATGATCATCTATATATACTCTATAAAAAATTATGCGGTATTGGGAAAACTATTCCTAACAAAATTTGGATGGTTTTTCAGTTGAAACTCCATAGTAATCCCAAACAAAATTGGTGAAACCCGCCCTTGGTCTCGTTGCATCATCTTCATGTAATTGATGATGTTCTCACAAAACATATCCTCTCCTCTATTACCCAAGTTTAGTTGGGTTTTTTTTCCACCACATCTAGAAGATAATTCTAAGTGATTTCCTCTTGTCTCCCACATGACACACATCATCTTGGTGTAATTTATCTACAATGTCAATCACAAATATCAGAGATCTTAACATAAACCATCAAAAATGTTCAAAAAATAAGGTTCTATAATATAAAAAAATCCCATTACACATACAATATCCCAATGTACATCACTACATCTAAAACACTACCCCTGACCATCCCTACCATGGGTCATGATTAACATGGTGTAAACAAAAAAACACAGTAACATGCCTTTCATTTGATTCTTTTCTAAAATCATTTCCACACTTACCATAATAATAATTCCTCTTAGGCACAATTCCAATTTAAAAACTTATTACAAGAAACATTTTAACCAATTTACAATCTTTTATTAAGAAAAATTATCTAACCACTTCTTATAATTATTTTAATTTACCCATTTTCATCTTATTTATTAAACCCCATATTATTCATATTTTCATGAACATGAAATGAATCCAATTATTTATGTCCCACACACCCATCATGTGTCATACTATAATGATGCTTGTCATCTACATACATTGGTGCCAAAAATTATCCATGAATGCACAACATTGTGCCATTTTGTCCATAATGAAAATATAATAAAATAGCCACATCACACAATATGTGAATCAATCAATCTTGAATTACATTCAACTATAACAAAACACACCAATAACAACAATTCCCACCATAGTTAATTGGGTTTTCCCAAAAAAATGAGTTAGCTACTAACAAGCATGGGCTCATTGCCAAGACATGACACATCCTATTATCCCATCTATCATCACAAAATTGTATGTCGCATAAAATAAGTGCTCGGATTCAACCTTTTTACATCCCTAAACTGGGAGCTGCTAAAATAGGGACCCTGATTTGAGATTCAAAATGAAATGAAGCACGCCACCCCACATGCCAGAGGATGGAAACAAGCGGTGAGGGTATGATAAATCACGTGGGGAGAATATAATGTATTTACGAAAGTAATCCACAATAGTAAACATTTTAATGAAAGGAATAAATATGGAATAACTATAAACATACATTGAAAACCATTTCCAAAATAAGGTACAAACCAAAAAAACAGTAAATATAAAATGTCATGCTAATAGTTCCAACCTTGAAGAAAACCCCAAATAAGGACTATAAAACAATCACAAAAATGGTATTGTCTTCTTGTATAGATCTTAATCGATTAACATCCCAAGCCTGACTCAACTCCCTAGCATACGGCCTTTTTCCTTGACTTCACCTACAACCATGAAATATGTTGAGGTACCCAATGACCCAAGAGTACGGTGTGAGTACAACTTAGTAGGCCACCACCAATGGTGTATATAAAATATCCTGCTTAAAAAATTGTCCATGAATGTAAAAATTAAATGAAAATTTGAAAAAATGTCTCTGGATCAATTATTAAACAATATTCTTTTATTTCACATCATCATTTATTTCATGGTTTAGGCATTTCATGTCACGACCCATCCTCGGGGCCTGTGCTGTGACTACCCCAAGCCCGCCTCCCATAGGCCAAAGGCTGGTGACTAGCACCAAAGGCGTAAATCCTAATAAAAGGTAAGGTTTTTCCTTTATAAATTAATCAAACACCACAGAGTATGAAAGTTGAAGTAAACACTATGTAAGCAGTAAACACACATGCTGAAAGTACAAGGGGCCAGAAATACAAGCCCAAAATAAAGGTATTGTAATGACCCGTAAAATTCAAGGGAAATTTTTTCTTATTTTTCTTTGAAATTTTACAAGAGCGTGGTTTCTGACGGCACCTGATTCCGAGGCCCGGTGTGCCCGAAATCAATTTCCGAATTTTGGCTCGGGTACATTCTGTGAACAAACGAGCGAGAATTTCTAACTTTTGAACCGGTGCCCGGAATCGAATTCTGAGGGCACCGATGAACTCGCAGCGCCGATATTCTCTTAAGGAGACCTTTTCTGAGGTTGCATTTTATGCAGGTTGAGAGTTAGTTTTGGGGGAATTAAAATGATGTTAAATAAAATGTGGAAACACATTTTATTTTTTTAACCATGTTTGTTATATCCTCCCAAAGGGAGTTAGAGGTGGGACCCACATCCACTTAACCTCCCTTGAGAGGATTAAGTGTGGTGCGGCCCACACGAAGCCTAACTCCTCAACTCCCCTTAAAACTCACAAATAAATCCTCTCTTATTAATTTGACAACTTGAGTTATTAATCGAGTTGAGTTGTTTAATTTCAATCTTTTGAAATTCAAGTGGTTTAGTTGTGTAAATAAAATATGCTTTAAGCTTATTTTATTTTGGTTAGTATCCTTGCAACCTTGAGAGGTTTTTGGAAGATCTCTCTTCATCTTCTTCAACCTTGATGAAGAACACGAAGAACACTTAAGCTCCGAAGAAGAACGCCGCTTCTCTTCCTCGCAGCCGGTGTGTTTCCGAAGATCGACGACCCCGCTTCTTCGATCTTCTTCCTGTGTCAACGAAAGGAGACGCCACTTCCTCCTCGGACTTTCTTCGTCAGCTTACAAAGTTTCTCCAGCGACAATACCTCTTCGGACGCACCATGAAGTCAACGGAATCTACGTTCGATCACTGCGACGCCCGACCTCCATGACGCTTATCTTCCACGGCTTGTTCGCGTGCTCCGCTCTTGAAACCGAGGTAGGGGTTTAATGTTATTTGATTCCTTTATTGATTCTGGCATGTCGAAATTTGTGGTTTTCAACTTTTTATTATCGAATAATGTGAGGGGGCCGGACCGCACAAACATGGTTGACCCTCCTCCTTATTTCATAATTGTTTTCTTTGTGGTTGGTACGAAGGAGCGTGGTGCCGTCGCACCACGCGGTTCATGTGGAACATACGCGCGGCGCCGTCGCGCCGCGCCGTGGAAAGAGATTCAAGAACGCGACGCCATCACGTCGCGTCGAGGGAAGTCGAAGGCGCTGCGGCCGTAACGGGGCCGCGAAGGAGGGGCGCGGTGCCATCGCACCGCGCCAGGCGACAAGGGTCGCGGCCGGTTCCGGGCCACGGTGGAGCTTGGTGACCGGCGGCTAGCCGGGCCGCTGGTGTCGGAAGCCGGAAGGGGACCGGCCTTTGCCGGTCCCGTTGAGAGGGAGCGGGCCGGCCAAGTCGGGCCGGCCGGAATGAAGAAACCCAGGGGAATTTAATTTCCCCGTCCATCCAAAACGCCCCCCCATAATGAGGGGGGCCGCAGTTTCACAAAAGTGGGGCAGGCGCCCCCTGTTCTCAATTAGCTCGGCCGAAGGCCGAGCTGGCAGCGCGCCCCGCGCGCTGCCTTGAGCCGGACCGGCGTGCCTGGCCGGTCTGCCAGGCTGGGCCGAGCCCAGCTGCGCCGAGCCGCGCCGGGCCGGGTCGACCCTGTCCGGGGTGGGTCGACCTGGTTCGGGCCAACCGGGGGGTCTCGGGCCGGGTCGGCCCGGGCCCGAAACCCCCGACACCGAACGGTTTGGGTTCAAATGCCCATAACTCGGGCTACGGACCTCCAAACGACGCGCTGTCAGTGGCGATGCGATCCTTGGATCAAGACGGTCGTTTTGGTATATTGCACTCAAGGTTTCGGAATACTTTGAGTTCGGCCGGGTTGGTTCGTACACGAAACCAACCGGGCCCTCGGAGCGGAAACACTCATATCTTGAGCTACGGACGTCCAATTGATGTGCCGTCAGCTTTTTTGAGTTCCTCTTAGTGAGAAGGATATTTTGGAATACTTTTCCCGTGGTTTGGATGGAGGTGGAGTATGGTCGGGTTGGTTTTTCCTTAAAAACCAACCAGGCCCCTAGAACGAAAAGGCCAATAACTCTCAGACCGAACGTCAGATTGGCGCGCCGTCTATTGCGTTGAGTTCCTGTTGGAAATACGGATCTTTTGGATACATAAAATCTGGTATTTGTGATAGTTGATGTATCAGCCTCTCGGCTCGTGGAACGGACCCTCCCGAACGAGCTTGCCGTGTGCGGGAACCCTAGAGCTGGCTGCGACTGCTACTGTGACTGCGACGACGGCTGTGCAGAGATCCTCAGTGGATTCGACGATGACGACTACAGCACTCAACGATCCTGTTTGGATCAGTGCTACCGATCCTGTGTGGGTCTGATCCTGTGTGGGTCAGCGCTCAGCGGTCCTATGTGAACCAGTGCCTACAGATCCTGTGTGGGTCTGATCCTGTGTGGGTCTTTGCGGGGGTTAGTACCTATCGATCCTTTGTGGGTCCGATGACTTAGATGGATCAGTGATCAACTCTATCATCCTCGAAGAAGTATACCTGTGTGAGCTGAATCATGTTTACCTTCCTGTGTGGATTGTGTTGTACTATCCTGTGTGGATTACGTTTTACTTTCCTGTGTGGAATACGTAAACATTCTTGTGTGGATTGAGTTGTACTTGGGCTCGGAGGTTGGAGCATATTGAAATGATGACTCAGGTATATGTATGTGAATATACCTAAGCAGTGTCAGTTGTTACTTCGTGTTTTTATCTTACCTTTTTGGTTTATCCTTTGTGTAATTTGGGAGACCTTCGGGGGTCTCAGGGTTCCTACTAAGTAGCTTATACTCACCCCTACACGGGCTATGCCCGCACTACGTTGTGTTGGTTGCAGACGACGGACAGCGTTGATCGTGGTTGAGGCTCGCAGATCAGGATGGTACCTAGAGGTGGACCACTAGGCGGGACGTACTAGGAGCGAACGGCGGGACCCGAGGAGCAGTGGAGCTATCTGTACCCACCCTTCAGGTGGGATTTCCAGTGGACTGCTCAGTGTAGCGGCTTTTACTTTACAGTTTCTGTTTTCCCTTTCGAGTTGTACTTTACTTTCAGTTTGGGTTTGTATACTAGCCCATTTACTTTTCCGCACTTTCAGTTCTACTCTGATTTTACTTAGTGTTTACTTTTCCGCTTGCTTACTCTATGGTGATTGTTTACTTTACAAAGGCAATGCCTTCCCTTTTTACTGGGATTTACGCCTTGGTGCTAGTCGCCAGCCCCTGGCCTATGGAAGGCGGGCTTGGGGTAGTCACGGCACGGGCCCCGAGGATGGGTCATGACAAATTGGTATCATAGGAGTTCAGTTCTACCGCGAACTCTGATCTTTTCTATGTGAAGCAATAATGTTTAGCATATTGAGTGTGGTTTTCAGTCTAGGGAGTCCAGTGTTGGTGCGGTGGCCGACGTATCTGTACACCAAGACCCTGACTTCTGATTTCCGACTTAAAGCACGAAAACATAGATTGCCTGTGTGTTTCAAAGTTTTCTTTGTGATTACTTTATATCATATCACCAGGTATACTGTTCTGACCGTGGAGCACCTGTTTCCTTCTCAGGATGGCCCCACAACCACAGCCAGCTAGGGTTCCGAGAGTCGAGCGTGACGACAGCCCACCGAGCGACGAGGCCTTGGTGTAGGGCCCTTTGTCAGCGGTGGCACCGGTGGTAGCACTACCCACCGAGCCACCGATACTTCCAGCACCATCCGCTGACGATGCACGTCGCCTCAAAGCACTGCATGAGTTTCAGCGCCAGCGACCGCCCAGGTTTCGTGGGGAGATGGACCCCCAGGAAGCCGAGGACTGGCTAGAGGCAGTCGTACGAGTTTTCAGGCTAGTGAGGACACCAGCAGACCTCATGGTGATCCTCGCTGCGAGCCTACTGCACGCAGCAGCGGGCCAATGGTGGAGCTTGATGCTCCAGGTGCACGATGAGGCATCTCTACTTTGGACGGAATTTGAAAGCCTCTTCCGCTCGGAGTTCATCCCAGCCACCCTCCGTGCGGTGCGCATTCAGAAGCTTCTTCAGCTGTGGCAGGGCAGCATGACGGTCGCTCAGTACTCGGCAAGATTTACCGATCTCTCGCGCTACTCGACCGACATGGTACAGGACCCATTCTTCTGGGCCCGGACCTTTGAGCAGGGTTTGAGACACGAGATCAGGGCATCGCTGATCTCCATCAGCATTCCGACTCAGACGGGAGTACTTGAGCGGGCTCTTTTGATCGAGAGCTTCCTAGCTGAGTCTACACCAGTGTCGAGACCCACCGTAGGGCAGCACGTGGCAGAGTCTTCTACAGCAGGCAGTCGATGGATGACTCAGGGGTCCAGGCAGACCAGACCCTCAGGCAGACGACCTCAGGACACTGGCTCAGCAGTGTGGGGCACACAGCGCAGAGCCAGTCTTTCGAGGGGTAGACAGTGCTACTCGTGCGGCGGGCAGGGCCACATGGCTCGTGACTGCCCGACCCGCCATGCCAAGGAGTAGCAGATGGCTGAGGGACCACCGAGGCAGAGGCAGAGGGTCGACCGTGGTGGTCTGCAGGGAGGAGGTGGACGAGGCAGAGGAGCTGGCCGAGTAGCAGGTGGTGGACGACGCTTTGAGGCTCTACCACCACCACCAGGAGGTCCACCACCACCACAGGGAGCTGGCGGGCAGAGACAGGCACAGCTCCAGGCAGCAGAGGCCTACGACCACGGCGCGCCCGAGATGATTCGAGGTACTATCTGTGTCTATTCCACCCTTGCTTCAGTACTTATAGACACAGGAGCGAGTCACACTTTCACAGCCGCTGCCCTTGTTCGGAGCTCGGAGATT
The DNA here is from genome assembly GCA_963277665.1 of Viscum album. NCBI lineage: Eukaryota > Viridiplantae > Streptophyta > Magnoliopsida > Santalales > Viscaceae > Viscum > Viscum album. Next base: position 806,774,452 of record OY728141.1, on the reverse strand, counting down.
CCGACAGATCCGTTGGCTCGATCATTACGGCTAGAGACTCCTACAGGGGCAGACTCGACGATTACGCACTGGTGCCGGTAGTGTGAGATTACTCTTGGAGGCGAGAGCTTCGTCTGGGATCTTCTTGTAGTGGCGTCGAGGCCTTACGATGTAATCTTGGGCATGGATTGTTTATCTACGGTCCAAGCGCAGATTGAATGTTTTCGGCACAAGGTGCGATGTGTACGCACCGACAGGAGCAGGTTCACCTTCACCGGCGAGAAGGGAGCCTTAGCAGCACAGGATGGACTTCCGCGGAGGAGAGGACAACCCATCACACATCAGTTAGCTAGCCTCATCCTAGGAGCAGTTGACGTGCGGAGTCCTGGTTTTCTTGTAGTTGTGGATCAGTTTGCGGACGTCTTCCCCGACGACGTTCCAGGGCTACCTCCTCGCAGAGAGGTAGACTTTTATATTGACATGTACCCCGGGACAGCTCCGATATCGACTCCAGCATATCGGATGGACCCCGCCGAGCTTCGAGAGCTACGGGTATAGTTGGAGGACTTGCAGGGCAAGGGGTTCATCCGACCCAGTGTTTCACCCTGGGCTTCCCCGATTTTGTTCGCCAAAAAGGCGAACGGGAGCTTGCGACTTTGTGTTGACTATCGTCGCCTTAACCAGGTAACATTGAGGAACAATTATCCGCTACCGAGGATTGATGACCTCTTTGATCAGCTCAAGGGAGCCCGGTGGTTCTCGAAGATAGACCTCAGGTCAGGCTATCACCAGCTTAGAGTACGAGACAAGGACGTACAGAAGACGACCTTCAGGTGTCTTTATGGACACTATCGAGTTCTTGGTTATGCCTTTCGGTGTAACCAATGCTCCAGCAGTGTTCATGGCCCTCATGAACAGGATCTATCAGCCACACCTCGATCGATTTTTCATGGTCTTCATCGACGACATTTTGATTTACTCGACGACTGAGGAGGAGCACGCCTACCACTTACGGGTTGTACTAGACACACTCCGAGAGGACCAGCTTTATGGTAAGCTCTCGAAGTGCCTGTTCTGGATACGTGAGGTCCACTTCTTGGGGCACATCATCTCTGAGGTGGGAGTTCCAGTGGATCCTGCAAAGATCGAGGCAGTGTTAGCTTGGGAGCCACCCAGGAGCGTGACGAAGGTTCAGAGTTTCTTGGGACTAGCCGGATACTATCGGAGATTCATGCCAGACTTCTCTAGAGTTGTGGCACCACTCTCATCTTTGATGAAGAAGGGGAAACCCTTCGTGTGGTCAGATAGATGTCAGCAGAGCTTCCAGTAGCTGAGACAGAAATTGACCAGCACACCTATCTTGAGGTTTCCTGAGGAGGGAGTTGGATACGTAGTTTACTGCGATGCATCAGGGACCAGACTTGGGTGTGTCCTGATGCAGGAGCGGGCTGTGATCGCCGATGGATCATGACAGTTGAGGCCGCATGAGTAGAACTACGCTACCCATGACCTGGAGTTAGCAGTAGTGGTCTTCACTCTGAATACATGGTGACACTATCTGATGGGCGAGCACTTTACAGTCTTTTCTAATCATCAAAGTCTCCGGTATATCTTCTCCCAAGAGGACCTGAACCGGAGACAGCGGTGATGGCTCGAGTTCCTCCAGCACTATGACTTTGAGAGATTCTATAATCCAGGGAAGGGGAACGTAGTAGCCGATGCCCTTAGAAGGAGGACGGACATTCAGCTACTTGAGGAGGCGACGGAGCAGCTAGCCTCTTTGTAGATATCCTTCATGGATAAAGATGGATTAGCCTTCCTTCCGTCTCTCACAGTCACTCCCCCACTTCTACAGCGGGTCAGAGAGGCACAGCGTGGGGACGCTGACTGTGAGACACGGCATGCATAGATATCCTCAGGATAGACACCTGATGGTTTCTCCATTGGAACAGAGCATGAAATCCTTTTCAGAGGACGTACCATGGTACCAGTCTCTTTACGGGAGGAGGTTCTGAGAGAGTTTCACAATTCTCTTTTGGCGGTACGTCCTGGAGTGGCGAAGATGTACCAGGATCTCAGATGACAGCACTGGTGGCCATGCATGAAGAAGGCTGTAGCGGAGTTCGTTTCTCGATGTCTCACCTGCCAGTAGGTGAAGGCAGAGCACCAGGTACCAGAAGGCCTGGTACAACCCTTGGAGGTCCCGGAGTGGAAGTGGGACGGGATATATAAGGACTTCGTGACTGGACTTCCACGCACTTCCAGAGGTCATGACTCCATCTGGGTGATTGTGGACCGACTCACCAAGTCGGCTCACTTCTTACCCATCCGAGAGCAGGGCTTAGTGGAGAGCTTGGGACGCCTTTACGTTCAGGAGATTGTGCGGCTTCACGGTGTGCCATCATCTATCGTCTCCGATCGAGATGCTCGCTTTACTTCCCGGCTATGGAAGGGATTGCAGGAGGCGTTCGGGACGCAGCGACGTCTGAGCACAGCCTTTCATCCTCAGACGGATTGTCAGACGGAGAGGACCATTCAGACACTCGAGGACATGCTCCGCGCATGTGTCCTCGACTTTGGTCGTAGCTGGGAGGACCACCTACCCTTGGTGGAATTTGCCTACAACAAAAGATACCACTCCACCATCGGGATGGCACCGTACGAGGTGTTGTACGACCAACCTTGTAGATCTCCTTTGTGGTGGACAGACCCTGGGGAGTCAGCACTTGTGGGGCCGGAGATGGTCCAAGCCACGACAGAGAAGGTCCAGGTCATCCAGGAGCGGATGAGGACAGCTCAGAGCCGGCAGAAGTCTTATGCTGATAGGAGGCGGAGGCCACTGGAGTTTGAGGATGGCGACCACGTCTTCTTGCGGGTCTCATCTCGACGTGGTATACGGAGATTTGGCCGAGGTGGCAAGTTATCTCCGTGCTTCATCAGACCCTTACAAGTCCTCAGTAGGATAGGTGAGGTGGCTTATCGCCTGGCTCTACCACCTCAGTTGCACCGGGTGCACGACGTCTTCCACGTGTCTCAGCTGAGGAGATACGTGCACGACCCAACGCACATCATTGACCATGGGGAGTTTGACATTGATGATGGGGCGACTTTTACGGAGATCCCGGTGGAGATCGAGGATCGAAAGGAGTGGGTCCTACATGGACGGTCGATTCCTCTAGTGCGCATCAGATGGCAGCACGGGAATCTCCAGGAGAGCACTTTGGAGTAGGAGGCTCAGATACGTGCTCAGTACCCTCATTTGTTTCCCTAGTTTTGATGTATCTTTATGGGGATGTAAAGCCCTGATGTGGGAGTAACGTAAAGACCTGTAAAATTCAAGGGAAATTTTTTCTTATTTTTCTTTGGAATTTTACAAGAGCGCGGTTTCTGACGGAACCTGATTCCGAGGCTCGGTGTGCCCGGAATCATTTTTCGAAGTTTGGATCGAGTACATTCAGTGAACGAACGAGCGGGAATTTCTAACTTTTGAACCGATGCCCGGAATCGAGTTCCGAGGGCACCGATGAACTCGCAGCGCCGATATTCGCTTAAGGAGACCTTTTCCAAGGTTGCATTTTATGCGGGTTGAGAGTTAGTTTTGGGGGAATTAAAATGAAGTTAAATAAAATGTGCAAACACATTTTATTTTTTTTAACCATGTTGGTTATATCCTCCCAAAGGGAGTTAGAGGTGTGACCCACATCCACTTAACCTCCCTTGAGAGGATTAAGTGTGGTGGGGCCCACACTAATCCTAACTCCTCAACTCCCCTTAAAACTCCCAAATAACTCCTCTCTTATTAATTTGACAACTTGAGTTATTAATTGAGTTGAGTTTTTTAATTTCAATCTTTTGAAATTCCAGTGGTTTGGTTGTGTAAATAAAATAAGCTTTAATCTTATTTTATTTTGGTTAGTATCCTTGCAACCTTGAGAGGTTTTGGGAAGCTCTCTCTTCATCTTCTTCAACCTTGACGAAGAACATGAAGAACACTTAAGCTCCGACGAAGAACGCCGTTTCTCTTCCTCGCAGCCAGTGTGTTTCTGAAGATCGACGACGCCGCTTCTTCGATCTTCTTCCCATGTCAACGAAAGGAGATGCCGCTTCCTCCTCGGACTTTCTTTGTCAGCTTACGAAGTATCTCCAGCGACGATACCTCTTCGGACGCACCTTGACGTCAACGAAATCGATGTTTGATCACCGCGACGCCCGACCTCCACGATGCTTGTCTTCTGCGGCTTGTTGGCGTGCTCCGCTCTTGAAATAGAGGTAGGGGTTTAATGTTATTTGATTCCGTTCTTGATTATGGCATGTTGAATTTTGTGGTTTTTGATTTTTTATAATCGAATAATGCGAGGGGGCCGGACCGCACAAACACGGCCAACCCTCCTCCTTATTTCATAATTGTTTTCTTTGTGGTCGGTACGAAGGAGCGTGGTGCCGTTGCACCACGCAGTTCCTGCGGAACATACGCGCGGCGCTGTCGCGCCGCGCCGTGGAAAGAGATTCAAGAATGTGACGCCATCGCGTCGCGTCGAGGGATGTCGAAGGCGTCGTGGCCAGAACAGGGCCGCTGAGGAGGGGCGCGGTGCCATCGCACCTCGCCAGACGATAAGGGCCACGGCCGGTTCCGGGCCGCGGCGGAGCTTGGTGACCGGCGTCCAGCCGGGCCGCCGGTGTCAGAAGCAGGAAGGGGACCGGCCTTTGCCAGTCCTGTTGAGAGGGAGTCGGCCGGCCAAGTCGGGCGGGCCAGAATGATGAAACCTGGGGGAATATAATTTCCCCGGTAAGCCAAAACGGCCCCCCATAATGAGGGGGGTCGCAGTTTTACAAAAGGGGGGCAGGTGCCCCCCGTTCTCAATTAGCTCGGCTGAAGGCCGAGCTGGCAGCGCGCCTAGCTCGCTGCCTTGAGCCGGACCGGCGCGCCTGGTCCGTCTGCCAGGCCGGGCTGAGCCCAGCCGCGCCGGGCCGGGATGGGCCGGGCCGCGCCGGGACGGTCCGGGTCGACCCTGTCCGGGGCGGGTCGACCCGGTTCGGGCCAACCAGGGGGTCTCGGGTTGGGTCGGCCCGGGCCCAAAACCCCCGACACCGAACTGTTTGGGTTCAAATGCCCATAACTCGGGCTACCGACCTCCAAACGACGCACCGTCTGCGGAGATGCGATCCATGGATCGTGACGGTCGTTTTGGTATATTGCACTCAAGGTTTTGGAATACTTTGAGTTCGGCCGGGTTGGTTCGTACACGAAACCAACCGGGCCCTCGGAGCAGAAACGATCATATCTTGAGCTACGGACGTCTGATTGACGTGTCGTCAGCTTTGTTGAGTTCCTCTTAGTGAGACGGATCTTTTGGAATTCTCCGCCCGAGGTTTGGATGCAGGTGGAGTACGGTCAAGTAGGTTTTTCCTTAAAAACCAACCAGGCCCCTGGAACGAAAAGGCCAATAACTCTCAGACCGAACGTCTGATTGACGCGCCGTCTGTTGCATTGTGTTCCTGTTGGAGATACAGATCTTTTGGATACATCAACTCTGGTCTTTGTGACAGTTGATGTATCAGCCTCTCGGCTCGTGGAACAGACCCTCCCGAACGAGCTTGCTGTGTGCGGGAACCCTAGAGCTGGCTGCGACTGCAACTGTGACTGTGACGACGGCTGTGCAGAGATCCTCAGTGGATTCAACAATGACCATTACAGCACTCAGTGATCCTGTGTGGATCAGTGCTACAGATCCTGTGTGGGTCTGATCCTGTGTGGGTCAGCGCTCAGTGGTCCTGTGTGAACCAGCGCCTACAGATCCTGTGTGGGTCCGATCTTCTGTGGGTCTTTGCGGGGGTTAGTTCCTATCGATCCTTTGTGGGTCCGACGACTTAGATGGATCAGTGATCATCTCTATCGTCCTTGAAGAAGTATACCCATGTGAGCTGAATCATGTTTACCTTCCTGTGTGGATTGTGTTGTACTATCCTGTGTGGATTACGTTTTGATTTCCTATGTGGAATAAGTATACTTTCTTGTGTGGACTGAGTTGTACTTGGGCTCGGAGGTTGGTGCGTATTGAAATGATGACTTAGGTATATGTATGGGAATATATCTAAGCAGTGTCGGTTGTTACTTCGTGTTTGTATCATACCGTTGTGGTTTATCCTTTGTGGATTTTGGGAGACCTTCGGGGGTCTCGGGGTCCCTACTGAGTAGCTTATACTCACCCCTGCACGGGCTATGCCCACACTACGTTGTGTTGGTTATAGACGACAGACAGCGTTGATCGTGGTTGAGGCTCGTAGAGCAGGACGGTACCTGGAGGTGGACCACTGGGCGGGACGTACTAGGAGCGGACGGCGGGACCCAAGGAGTAGTGGAGCTATCTGTACCCACCCTTCAGGTGGGATTTCCAATGGACAGCTCGGTGTAGCAGATTTTACTTTACAGTTGTTGTTTTCCCTTTCAAGTTGTACTTTACTTTCAATTTGGGTTTGTATACTGGCCCATTTACTTTTCCGCACTTTCAGTTGTACTCTGTTTTTACTTAGTGTTTACTTTTCCGCTTGCTTACTCTGTGGTGCTTGTTTACTTTACAAAGGCAATGCCTTTCCTTTTTACTGGGATTTACGCCTTGGTGCTAGTCGCCAGCCCCTGGCCTATGGAAGGCGGGCTTGGGGTAGTCACGGCACGGGCCCCGAGGACGGGTCATGATAGGTACAACTACAACTGAATGTAAAGTACAACTCAAGGACAATAGCTGAAAGGTGACAAGCTGCTCCTGGATCATCCTCCGGCTTCCTACTTGAAGGGTAGGTACATCACTCCACGTCCGTCCGTCTCCTCCGGGTACTGACTCATCGTGATATCCAACTCCTGACACCGTCTCGTTGTGATATCCTACTCCATGTACCATCCTGCTCTACAAGCCTCAACCATGATCCGTGATGTCCGTCGTCTGCAACCAACACAACATAGTGCGGGTGAAGCCCGTGCAGGGGTGAGTATACGATACTCAGTAGGGACCACGAGACCCCTGAAAGTCTCCCTGAATCCACAAAGGATAAACCAAAAAGAAAAGATACAATCACGAAGTATCATCAAACACTACTTAGGTATATTCCCCAACATATACCTAAGTCATAAAATCCAGTTCATCTCCAACTCACGAGATCAAGAACAATCCAGTCCACTTAGGAAAGTAAACCTAAATCCACAAAAGAAAGTACGACCCAATCCACACAAGAAAGCATAGTCCAATCCACACAGGATATCAAGTCATTCACATCGAAGATAATGATTGAAAGTCAAGACTCAACACACATAGGTATACAACTCACGAAGAGGGGTAGAGATGATTATATGTAGCCTCTGAATCATCTCCTCATTTGAACCCACATAGGATCAATGTTTAGTAGTCGTTGCTGTCGAACCCACGGAGGATCCAAGTATAGTAGTCTTCGTCGTTGACCCTAGGGAGGATCCCAGCACAGTTGTCGAACCCACGAAGGATCCTAGTACAATTGTCATCCTCGTCGAACCCACGGAGGATCCCAGTACGGTAGTCATCCTCATTGAACCCACGAAGGATCCCAATCCGGTAGTCGTCCTCATCGAACCCACCGAGGATCCCAGTGTGGTAGTCATCCTCATCGAACCCACAGAGGATCCCAGTACAGTCGTCATGATCGTCGCAGTCGCAACCAGCTCTGGGGTTCCCGCACACAGCGCGCTCGTTTCGAGAGGGTCCGCTCCACGAGCCAAGGGGGTCGATACATCAACTGACATGAAGTCCAGATTTGATGTATCCCAATGTTCCGTCTCACTAATATTAACTCAACGTGACTGACGACATGTCAATCGGACGCCCAGTCTGAGAGTTATTGGCTTTTTCGTCCCAGGGCCCGGTAGGTTTTTAAGTCATAACCAACCGGAACGTACTCCAGCTATGTCCAAACCTTGAGTGGAGTAAGCCAAAATAACCACCTCAGTAATAGGAATCCAAAAAAGTCGACGGCACATCAATCAGACATTCGGAGCTCAAGTTATAACTAATTCCACTCCGGGGTCCCGGTTGGTTTCTTATTCGAACCAACCCATCTATACCCAAAGTTCTCCAAAACCTTGAGTATAATATTCCAAAACTACCATCTCGATCGAAGGATCGCATTGCAACTGACGATGCGATGATCGGAGATCCGTAGTCTACGTTACAGACCTTTGAACGAATCTGCCAGTTTTTAGGGGGGTTTGGGCCCGGACCAACCCGGCCCAAAACCCCCTTGGTCGGCCCGTTAGGGTGCGGCCCAGCCCAGATGGCACGGCCCGGCTCAGCTGGTGCGGCCCGGCCCGGCGCAGGTGGCCCGGCCCGGGGCAGCAAGTCTGACACGATGCGGGTGACCGCAGCTCGGCACGCAGCCTAGCGGGCAGAAGGTGGGTGTGCCACACCATTTTTGCGTAACGGTGGACCTAGTGGGGTCCGCCCTAATTGAACCCTGGGGTTACGGCCCCCAGTTTTCTCGGAAAACGTCCGGCCATTTGGCCGGCCTTTTGAACCGCCGCGGGACCCGTGAGGGGTCCCACCTCCTGGAATTCCGGTGGCCAGCCATGCATGGCCGCCTCCTACTGGTGACCATCAACACGAGACCCCACAGTCCTGCCCTTCCGAAGTGCTGGCGGCTAGTTTATCCGGCCACCTCCAGGTTTTCCGCCGCGACCAAAGGGATGTGGCTCTTGATGCTCCGATGGCCAGGGAGTCCGACCACCCCCTGTTGGTGACCGCCGCGACCTTAGGCCATGGCCCTTCTTCGAATGGAGCAGTGCATCGGCGCCATGCCCCTCCGTTGCGGCCTGCTTCGGCCACGAAATTCCCTCAAGTTCTTCGGCATGGTGCGACGATGCCGCACAACACCTCCGTAGCTCTTTTATTTCACACGCGGTGCATCGGCACCACGCCACCTTTGTTCGAGCCACAACGAGTACAACAAAAAGGGAGAGGAGGGTCGGCCGCGTTCATGCGGTCCGACCCCCTCCCGTTAAATCGATAACAAGCAGCTAAAGGTTTAACGATGGATGCCAAAAAAATATCCACGAACATTAAATCAAACCCCTACCTCGGGGAGATGTTGAACGATGATCGTCGTGGGAAAACGGCCTCGCAAAAGATGGCGTCGTGGAACAAGGCTCTGTATACATCGTCGGTGCATTCCTGATAAAGGATTCAGTGTCCCCCTTTCTTTGACATGGAAAGAAGATCGAAAGACGTGTCGGTGTTATTTGCGTTCTTCTATGAGGAAGAAGATGTTCTTCGAAAATTTGGTTATTCTCTCCCCAGATTTCACACAACAAATCAACCAAAAAATTAAATAAACTTTGTCTTATTTTATTCACACATTCCCACATTTTTATAATTCAAAAAGAATTCACCGAATTAATTAACTTGTGTTGTCAAATTAATTAGGCGTTTAATTGGCGTGCATTAATGTGGAAGAGTGGATGTGTTACAAAATTAATTTATACAGGGGGGATTTAATGGGGTGTTAGGGAAATTGAAGGAGGTGGGGGCTCGTGTGGGCCCCACCCCAACTTCCTCACAACTTCCTTTCCCTTAACACTTAAACCACTAGCGATATAATAAAAATATAATTGTAAATCAACTATATTTTTATTCTTCACATTTTTTTAGCAAAACCTCCCGAGCAAACGCACCTTCGGAAAAGGTGTTCCTAAGAAATTACCGGCGCTTCGGTTTCATTGGTTCCCTCAGATTTTGATTTCGAGCACTAGTTCAAAAGTTAGGAAAACCCGCTTGTTCGTTCACTGAACGTACCCGAGGAAAACTTCAGAAATTGATTCCAGGGACACTGGGCCTTGGAATCAGGTGCCATCAGAAACTGCACACTCGCAAAATCCCAAAGAAAATAATAAACAAATTTACCTTGAAATTTGTTGGCCTTTACATTACTCCCACCTCAGGGCTTTATGTCCCCTTAAAGATACATCACAAACTAGGGGAACAAATGGGGGTACTGTGCACACATCTGAGCCTTCCGCTCCCAAGTACTCTCCTAGAGGTTCCTATGCTGCCACATGATGCGCACTAGAGGAATAGAAACCCCACTCAGGACCCACTCCTATCGATCCTCGATCACCACTAGAACCTCCGAAAAAGTCACCTCATCATCAATGTCCAGCTCCCCATGGTCGATGATATGTGTCGGGTCATGCACGTATCTCCTCAGCTGAGATATGTGGAAGTCTTCGTGCACCTGGTGAAACTGAGGTGGATGGGTAAAGCGTTAAACCACCTCGCCTACCCTGTTGAGGACCGAGAATGGTCCGATGAAACGTGGAGATAACTTGCCGCCTAGGCCAAATCTCTGTAATCCACATCGAGGTGAGACCCGTAAGAAAACGAGGTCACCATACTCGAACTCTTGTAGTCTCTGCCTACTGCTGGCATAAGACTTCTTTCGGCACTGAGCTGTCCTCATCTGCTCCTGGATGACCGGACCCTTCTTTGGTCCTACAAGAGCTGCAAAGATTTTTTCGTTGCCGATAATAGAAATCCAGTCTCATCCCCTGGATGAACCACGTTCTTTTCCTAATACTGTCAATCCTGAGATAAATGATACTAATCCATGCCATGGATGATGTCGTAAGGCCTCGAAACTACTACCATGATATCCAACCGTTACTCTCGCCTCCAAGGGTCGAGTCACGCTGTCGGCAGCTGTGTGTGGTCACTAGGTCTCCTCCAGTAGGAATCTCAAAAGTGAGGGTCAAGTCAACAGTTTTAAATCAGAACCTCTTAGTATCAACTACATAAAAATGACAAGGAAGAAAATGTCACAAGAACAAGTGTCTTTATTATTGCATCTCAAGGTACAAAGACACAAAACATCCTCAAACAAAACATCAACAAGGCCAGAAGCAACATGAAAAAAATTCTCCATGATTGGAGCTAGTCCCGCTCCTATCCATCAGCTCCCGGAGCTCCATAGTCGTAAGCCTTAGCTATCTAAAGCTGAGCTCACCCCTGTACACCTATTCCCTGCGGTCAGGGTGGTCCTCCTAGTGGTGGTTGTTGTAGGGCCTCAAAGCTTCGCCCACCACCCGCTTCTCGGCAAGCTCCTCTGCCTCGTCCGCCTGCTCCCTGTGGACCACCAGGTTCGAACCTCTGCTTGGGAGGTCCCTCTACTGCCTTCTGCTCATCTGCTGGGCGGGTCGGGCAGCCTCGAGCCATGTGACCCTGCCCGCCGCATGCATAGAACCACCTGATCCTCATGTGGCTGCATCTCCTTCAGGTTCCCCACACAACCGAATCTGCATCCTGAGATTGCTCATCTAATGGTCTGGCCCACATGGACCTCTGCGTCATATGTCTACTGCCAGCTGTAGAAGACTCCGCTACGGGTCGTCCTATAGAGGGTCTCGTCGATGGTGAATACTCGGTGAGAAAACTCTCCAGTAGAAGGGCTCTCTCTAACACCCCTACATGCGTCGGAATATTGAGGGAGATCAACAAAGCCTTGATCTGATGACTCAGTCCCTGCTCGAATGTCCAGGCCCTGAAGAACGGGTCCCATACCATATCCATGGAGTAGCGCAAGAGATCAGTAAACCTCACCGAGTACTAAGACGCCTTCATACTGCCCTTTTGTAGCTGTAGTAACTCATGAATGCACACCACACAGAGGGTGACTGGGAGGAACTCCGAGCGGATGAGGCTCTCAAAGTACATCCAAAGAAGTGATGCCTCGTCATGCACCTGGAGAATCAGGCTCCACCATCTGCCTGTTTCCGCGTGCAGGAGACTCACTGCAAGGATCACCATGAGGTCACCTGGTGTCCCCACTAACCTAAAAACATGAACAATAGCCTCCAGCCAATCCTCAAATTCCCGAGGGTCCTTATCCCTGTGGAACCTAGGTGGTCTCTGATGCTGAAACTCATGTAGTGCACTGAGGCGATGTGCACTCTCAGCAGCTGTAGCTGGTGGCATCAGTGGCTCGGTGGGTAGTGGTACCACCGGTGCCTCCACTGTAATAGGGCCCTACACCGAGGCCACGTCGCTTGGTGGACTATCGTCTCACACAAAACTCGGAACCCTATCTGGCTACCATCGTGGGGACATCCTAAAAAGAAATATGTGTGCCACAGTCAAAACAGTATACCTGGTGAGCTGACACAAAGTAATCAGAATAAAATCTTTTGAAACACACACGCAATCAATTTCTTCATGCATTGAGTCGGAAATCAGTTGTCAGGGTCCTGCTGTATGGATATGTCGGTCAACTCACCAACACTGGACTCCCTGGACTGATAACCACACTCGATACCATTAACACTATTTCTTCTCATAGAAGAAAGATCAGAGTCCTGAGTTATACGGTAGAACTGAACTCCTCTGATACCAATTTTTCACGACCCATACTCGAGGCCCGTGTCATGACTACCCCAAGCCCACCTCCCATAGGCCAGGGGCTGGAGACTAGCACCAAAGGCATAAATACCGATAAAAGGGAAGGAGTTGCCTTTATAATGTAAAAAAAACACCACAGAGTAGGAAAGATGAAGTAAACACTATGTAAGTAGTTAACAAACGTGCTGAAAGTACAGGGGGCTAGAAATACAAGCCCATAAGAATGGTACAACGACAACTGTATGTAATGTACAACTCAAGGAAAACATATGAAAGGTGAAAAGTCGCTCCTAGATCGTCCTCCGCCTTCCTACCTGAAGGGTAGGTATAGCACTCCACGTCCGTCCGTCTCCTCCGGGTACCGACTCGTCGTGATATCCACCTCCGGGCACCGTATCGTCGTGATATCCTCCTCTGGGTACCATCCCGCTCTACAAGCATCAACCATGATCAGTGATTTCCATCGTCTACAACCAACACAACGTAGTGCGGGTGAAGACCTTGCAAGGGTGACTATACGATACCCAGTAGGGACCCCGAGACCCCCGAATGTCTCCCTGAATCCACAAAGGATAAACCACAATGAAAAGATACAATCACGAAGTATCATCCAAAACTACTTAGATATATTCTCATACATATACCTAAGTCATCAAATCCAGTTCATCTCCAACTCACGAGCTCAAGAACAATCTAGTCCACTAGGGAAAGTAAAACTTAATCCACACATAAATGTACAACCCAATCCACACGAGATAGCATAATCCAATCCACAGAGGATATCAAGTCAATCACATTGAATATAATGATTGAAACTCAAGACTCAGCTCACAAAGGTATACTACTCATGAAGAGGTGTGAAGATGAATAGATGTAGCCTCTGAATCATCTCCTCTTCCGAACCCACATAGGATCCATGTTTAGTAGTCGTCGCTGCCGAACCCCCGGAGGATCCAAGTATAGTAGTCATCGTCGTCGAACCCACGGAGGATCCTAGCATGGTAGTCGAACACACATAGGATCCCAGTACAATAGTCATCCTCGTCAAACCAACAGAGGATCCTAGTATGGTATTCGTCCTCGTTGAACCCACGGAGGATCCATGTATAGTAGTCATCGTCGTCGAACCCACGGAGGATCCCATCACAGTAGTCGAACACATGGAGGATCCTAGTACAATAGTCATCCTCGTCGAACCCACGGAGGATCCTAGTATGGTAGTCATCCTCGTTGAACCCACGGAGGATCCCAATCTGGTAGTCATCCTCGTCGAACCCACAGAGGATCCCAGTGTGGTAGTCATCCTCGTCGAACCCATAGAGGATCCCAGTACAGTGGTCATCGTCGTCGCAATCGCAGCCAGCTCTGGGGTTTCCGCACACAACATGCTCGTTTCGATAGGGTCCGCTCCATAAGCTAAGGGGGTCGATACATCAACTAACATGAAGTCCAGAGTTTATGTATCCCAAATTTCTTTCTCTCCAATAAGAACTCAACGCGACAGATGGCACGTCAATGGGACGCCTGGTTCGAGAGTTATTGGATTTTTCGTCCTTGGGCCCGATTGGTTTTAAACTCATAACCAACCCGATATTACTCCAATTGCATCCAAATATTGAGTGGAGTAAGCCAAAAGAACTGTCTCAGTAAGAGAAATCCAAAATAGTCGACGGCAAGTCAATCGGACGTCCAGAACTCATGTTATAAGCGTTTCCGCTCCGAGTGCCCGGTTGGTTTCGTATTCGAACCAAACCTGCCATACCCAATGTTCTCCAAAAAATTGAGTTTAATATACCTAAACTACCATCTCGATACAAGGATCGCATCGCAAATGGTGGTGAATCGATCGGATATCCGTAGCCAAAGTTACGGACATTTGAGGGAATCTGTCCGTTTTTAGGGCGGTTTGGGCCCGGGCCGACCCGGCCCAAAACCCCATGGGTCGGACCATTAGGGAACGGACCGACCCGGCTGGCACAACCCGGTCTAGCCGGCACAGTCTGGCCCGGCGTGGGGGTCTGGTCTGGCGTGGGCAGCCCGGCCCGGCGCGGGCGGCCCGACCCGGTGTGGGCGTTCCGGCCTGGTGCGACCGGTCCGGCCCGGTGCAGGTGACCGCGGCTCGGCACGCGGCCGAGCGGGCTCAAGGGCGGAGAGCCGCCCCCTTTTTTCAGAACTTCGAACCTATTAGAGTCTACCCTAATTGAACCCAGGGGTTACGCCCCCCAGTTTTCTCGGAAAATGGCTGCCATTTGGCCGGCCTTGTGAACCGTCGCAGGACCCGTGAGGGGTCCCACCTCCTGGAGCTCCGGCGTCCGGCCGTGCCCGGATGCCTCCTACTGGTGACCGCCATTGTGGGACCCCACGGTCCCGATTTTCCGAAGTGCCGGGGCCGGTTTATCCGGCCGCCTCCAGGTTTTCCGCCACGGCCAAAGGGTCGCGGCTCTTGATGTTCCAGCGGCCTGGGAGTCCGGCCGCCCCCTATTGGTGACCACCACAGCCTTAGGTTGTGGCCCTTCATCAACCAGCATGGCACATCGATGTCGTGCCCCTCTTCCACGGCCCAATTTGGCCACGGCATTCCCTCGAGTTCTTTGGGACGGTACGACGATGCCGCGCACCACCTCCGTAGCTCTTTTCGTTCCGGCGCGGTGCATCGGCACCGCGCCACCTTCGTTCGAGCCACAACGATTACAACAAAAAGAGGGAGGAGGGTCGGCCATGTTTATGCAGTTCGTCCCCCTCCCATTAAATCGATAACAAGAGGATAAAGGTTTAATGATGGATTCCAAAAAAAATATTCACGAACATTAAATCAAACCCCTACCTCGAGGAGTTTTTGAACAATGATCATCGCGGGAAAACGATGTCATGGAACGAGGCTCTGTATATGTCGTCAGTGCACGCCCGATGAAGGATGCAGCGCCCCCCTTTCTTTGACACAGAAAGAATATCAAAAGACGTGTCGGTGTTCTTCTCGTTCTTCTATGAGGAAGAAGATGTTCTTTGAGACTTTGGTTATTCTCTCCCCAGATTTCACACAACGAATCAACCAAAAAATAAAATAAGACATTGTCTTATTGTATTCACACATTCCAACATTTTTAAAATTCAAAAAGGATTCACCAAATTAATTAACATGTGTTGTCAAATTAATTAGTTGTTTGATTGGCGTGCATTAATGTGGAAGAGTGGATGAGTTACAAAATTAATTGTTAGAGGTGGGGTTTAATGGGGTGTTAGGTAATTTGAAGGAGGTGGGGGCTCGTGTGAGCCCCACCCCAACTTCATCACAACTTCATTTCCCTTAACACTTAAACCACTAGCGGTATAATAAAAATATAATTGTAAAGGAACTATGTTTTTATTATTCACATTTTTTTAGAAAAACCTCCCGAGAAAACACACCTTTTTGGAAAGGTGTTCCTAAGCTATTACCGGTGTTGTGGTTTCATCGGTGCCCTTGGATTTTTATTTCGAGCACCGGTTCAAAAGGTAGGAAAACCCTCTCATCTTTTCACTGAACGTACCCAAGATAAACATTAGAAATTGAATCTGGGAACACTGGGCCTCGGAATCTGGTGCCGTTAGAAACTGCGTATTGGTAAAATATCAAAGAAAATAAGAAAAAAAATTTCCGTTGAAATTTACGGGCTCTTATATTTCATTAATTTATAGAAAAGAATGATCCCTTAAATTATCATGCATAGGGGTATTTGCTGAGTTCCAATTCTAACTAGGGATAATCATTTCATAAAAATCAATAAACACATTCTTTGGACCCTTATTCCAGATAGTTTCATGAAACTCTACTATAAGGGTCCTAGAGAAGTTGTCTGACTTCTTAACGCATCCATTCTGGAGTGGGGTTTAGATGCTCAGTCCAACCCTGTCCCACGGAAGGTGGGTTGGTACATTATCCCACACCACAATTTCATGTGCACATGATTATTAATCAATTTTGCACATATACAAAATCAAAAAACATTCTTAATCAACACACATAATATTAAAAAGTATCATTCCACTTAACACATAATTTATCTTTATGCACAAACACATTAAAAAACTTACCACTCATATACCATAGCCCATTCTACCCATATATCATTTTAATAATTTAACCCATTTATAATAATAAAAAAATTCACATAAATTATCCAATTTTCCATATTCATCAATAAACATTCTTCATTCCCTTTAAAAATTAATAATTTTATAGGACATAAATCACTTACACATTTTAATTCAAATTTCACTTGTCATTTGACACGTTCACATTAATCTATTACACCATATTTTCAGATTATTATAAACAATCCCTTATGAAATTTACAACAACTAGATTCATATTCACATAGTGCCTCTTAATAATTTACCTAATCAAGTCAACATATTTATCATCGACTCGATTAAGCATAAGGAAACTCTATTCTTATCATTAAAATATTCCAAATTCGAGAATTTTGGAACACCCCACGGGTAGACCTAAATCAGAATAATCAATCTCAATGCATCCCATGGGGATCATGAGGGGTCCAAATAATCATTTATACATCTATTTTAAGAAATCATACTAGAAGAATACAATTCACTAAAATAGGGAAGCAATATCAAAACCGTACAAGCACAAATCAATAATAAAACTACAGGATATAACTTGTAGATGACATGCATAGATTGAGAAGATAAATACATGCTTAACAATAGCCATATATCCATATTCAAGAACCCTTGGATGCCCCAACCTATGCTCCCATGGAAAAGGTGGTATTAGGGGTTCAATTGAAGAAAGAATAAACTATAACCCCTAATCTGAAAAGGAGAATAAAGGGGAGGATTAGATATACCCAATTCATCGATCTGCACACAACGGAAGTCCAAACAGCCTTGAATTTAAAGAGATACACCCTTAAAAATCATTTCTCAAAATTATTTCCCACTATGGTTTATGGAAGATGAAATGTTGAGAAAATTGGGTGAGGAACATAAAATATTGAGGGGATAATATGATAAATTTTCAATTTTTAATCATGTGTACAGTTTTCCAAACAGTTCACCAACATTGCACCAGCCTCTCTTAAAGAGTGGTTAGGTCCCATGGTTACCAGGGTAGCCTCACATAGTTTCAAAAACCATGCACCAAGTATTAAAAATTATACTCTTAATGGGTGAATGGTTTTCATTCCTCCATTGCACGGTTTTCTCTAACCCTTTGGCAACCATGAAACATGCGTAGAATGGATCAATTCCCATTTATTTTGTGTCCCAAACCGCCTCTATCACCCCTGAGAATCCTAAAACACCTGGTAATCATCCCATTAACCTAAATTAGGATATTTAATCCAAAATTTAAACAAGGGAAAACTTATATGATTTCTGGGATCTAACACCCTATATATATATATCAACCAATAAAATATTGAATGAGAAATGAAAATTTAGTAAAAAAACTTGAAAATGATAAAGTTTGGGAAAATAGATCCCATGATACCCCTAGTAACTATGTAATCCACCATAATTATATTGGATGTGAATATTTAGGTATTGATTACTATGTCCCATCAATCATATCTTTAGTTACTATCATATTCCTTACTCCAAACCCCTTATTGTCGAATTTGATAGCATTTGGTAATGATCATGATTTGAGTTCTTGGATAGTATCAGGTCACATTTTCACAAAAACACATGTTGTACTCTAGATTTTTAGAAGAATTATTAAACAAAATATTTTGAGTGACATAGGATATATAGATGGTTGTTTTCCATTAATGAAATATAAAACTATGTATGTTATTTTCAATATCTAGCATTGTTGACTTCAGGGAATGATCAAGTAGAGTGAATAACCAAATATATAATTGAAGAATATTGGAAAATTAACATCACTAAAAGTGTAACATGGTATGAACATGAGTCAACATATATAATAAAGTATATAGAAAATTTTTATGTGAGTTAATCTATACAATAGATTATATAAAAATATGAATACCATGTCAAATAAGGCCTGAACACCCAAATGTTATGGTTCTATGTGAGTTACCTTCCTGATATAACAATATGGAATCTATAATGTCTCAATCATATAAATCCTTGATATTCACAAAACTAGACAACACAACCATACCATTATTGGGTGTTTTACCTTTACCTGGGTCATGAACAAAAGGATATGTACACATATCCTTGGAAAAGATATATTGTGTGTGTATAATTGTACCCACTACATGGTTTGCACCATACACATACATGAATAAAACAAACTATACTGTATGAAAAATAATATAGAACTAATAGAAAATATATAAAAATAGTCAAAATACTACGCAAAATAGATCTATTTGAGAAACAATCTGTTTCACACAAATCACAATATTGAGAGGATCCATACATACAATATGTTCTTTTGGTCAAGAAAAAAATCAAAGACATACGACCAGTCACACCCTCTATGAGAGGAATTACACACACATGTTTAAATATTATATGGATATGTATGTTTGAGTGTTTAATGAGTTTGGAATTTGAAAAAATCTCAAGGAAAAATTAATTTTGTTTAATGTGATATAGAAAACAATTTTTTCATCATAGTAGAATGGGAAAGTGGTATAAATAATTTCAGTATTTCAATACCATCCTGATCACAAACTAATTCATTAATGGTATTTTCCCCTTCACAAACATCATGTCATATTTGTATAATAATTTTAAAAAATTTAACAATGTTAAAGATTCTTATAATACCTAAAAACCACTAAATTTAGGATATTATTGAAAAACACTTTCAATATATTATATTCAGAACATTAAACATACATTTGATAGTAAATATGATGGAAGGTAAAATAGTCAAACCAAACATCATGTTAAACAATTTTCCAATAAAACCTTGAAATTAAATTATTATATGTCACTTATATGTTAATAATGTCTTAAAAACACCAAACAATAATTAAATAATTCAAAAAACCATTAAAGTTTTGATATAATTCCATAAAATATTTATTTTGATAAAAAACATCACAATTTATATTATGTTAACTCATCCCAACACCATTTGAAGTTTGAATCATATGAGTATTAGAGGATGAAAGGTTTCACCTATAAGATCTATTATACAAAAAAAATTATAATTCCATGGGATAAAGACATGTCACCACCTAGAAAAATATACCAACATAAAATGGAAAAATATTTGTGTTTTCACTGCTTCCAATATAGAATTTTTTATTTGCAATGTGAAATATCATTTTTTCCTTTGATTTTTATTGTCCAATACATGATTATAACTTGAGATAAGATAAAACAATATAAATATATATATTCACAAGAAATTTACATATAAAATGAGGTTTTATATCCACTTACATGAAAGAATAAGGTTTAGAGAATGATTAAGGGAGAACCAACCAAATTCAGAATAGATACAGTCTATAGTGACCACAATGAGGTTCACTAGAAATGGATGGAGGGTAGATTAATTAAAAATATAGTTGAGATAATGGATATTTCTATTGATACCATATATATTAGAAATGAAGGTGAAATCCGAATCATAATTCATTTTATGGGCCCTGATTATTAATGAAAATAACACCTCACACCCAACTTAAAAAAATAATTATAGTGCCACTAGGTATCTAATCTATGAATATCATGTACCATGTGGATTTCCTAATGGTGGTACAACTCCGTTTCTTCTATATGGCACCCAATACCAATCCTTCATGAAATTCATCTTATACAACACCATATTCCACTTTTCTCTACCTCCATTATACCATTATATTCCAATAATTATATAATAACATGCAATTACATATAAAAATAGATATTATAATAAAAATTAATGATAAATGTAACATGATATGTGCAGATATTTACAACCTCTACACAATTAGGCTACCCTTCCCTATGAATAATCAAACAAAATCCTGAGGAAACAAAGATGACCACTGAACCATTATTTCATATTTCCTCATCCTGTATATTTTCATGCTATTGTATGACCTGAACGAAAGGAATCATATTGCATTACAACAATTGTAAACTCTAGTTTATTGATCATATAATATAATCCACATAGGAAACATCTATATCATGTGAAATACCATTATTAGAGATATTTCCCAATAAATAACTAAATTTAAACATTTGATTAAAATAATAAAAATAAATATATTATTCAATAATGTTTTTCTTCCGTGTAATATTAATGTTACAATGTAATTGGAATATTTATCAAATCAAACGATTATTTTAGTTCACTAGTATAATGAGAACCATATAATGGTATGAAAATAATCTAAAACATATATATTTTTTCTTAGATAACATCTATCGAGAAATAAAATACAATATCCATAGAGTGATAAGGTACGATATACATGAGATGTGTATCTTACCTTTTGAAATGTATATATCCTAAAATGGATGGGGTGATATTTTGTTTCGAAATCATATAGTATGTTTGGGGATGTAATATTATATGTATAGGGTGTGACCACCTTCCTTATTTTCCTCCATGATTCTCCATTCAATGGGATTGATTCCTTTATTTCATGGGACATGATATAGAAATTTTAATCAACAAATACCAATGGCTAGTAACATAATCAGCATCTAGAATATAGAATCCTTTCAATAGTGTTAACACACCTCTTCATTAAATAAATAGTCTTTATAAAATAATTTGTGACCTATTTAATTGTGAATGTAGCATAGAATGAAATAAAATACAAATACATCATTAAAATTATCAATTTCATTCTAATGGAGAAGATATTGTTACACAATTGATGACGAAGAATCCTAAATATACCATCATTTACATATGGTTGATGTACCAACTACACATTATGGTGTCTTTTTTCTATAAAGATTTCTATCTAATATAAAAAATATGAGTTGAAGACTACAACAGTGAATGTATTCCTTTTTTTGTTATTTTTAATTATGCATGTTTCAGATGTTGATGATAAATTATTGATTTTGAAAGGTTTATTCCATTAAAAATGTTCATTTTAGAATCTCCCAAAATCCATCATTGGTATTTTAGCGTTTTTTCATTAGGTCAATGTACAATTATTATGATTTTCAAAGAAGAAGTGTAAAAAAATATCTATGTCAATTTAGTAATGTATAAAATGAATAAACTATTTTATTTAGGACATCCACAGAATATGATTTATCTACGTCAAAATAAATGATATATTATAAATAAATCATTTGAACTGCATCATAACATAAAATATCTGATATCATAAATTTTGATTCATGATTTAGTTTCTAATATTAATTCATCCAGCCATATTGATGATAAATATTAATTTGAAAATATGGAAAGATAATTACCATTTCACCATTGATATTTATAAATATCAATCATTGAATAAATTGGTTAAATATATCAAATAACATGATTTATATGTTAACATTTATGCAGAATCAGTCACAGTTTATGATAGATAATAACTATTATCCATATTATAATATGATATAGGGAAGAAATATTAAAAATTAATATTTATTAATATTTAATTATGATTTGTAAAATAATTATAAATTTATGTTTTAGTGCGGGTAAAATGAAAACTTTCTTTAGTAATTAAATTTTGAATGTTATTTCATGTTTTTCAAAATAAAGATTTTATTTATTCATTAATTCTATTAGAATAATAATTTTAATCAATTGTTTATGAATTATAAATATTGTGTATGTCTAATTTATCATATAAATTACTTCAAGGTGTTTGGGACCTACATTTCATGTTTAGGGTGACACTATTATATTTAGTTTTTCTCTACCATGGCCTGTGTTTGTAATTCAGGCAATGTATAAACTTTTTAAATACTTTTTTACCATATTATGTTTCAAGGTTACTATGAAAATAATTATCACATAAGTAGATGAACCTTTGGAGGAGGTATATGGGGTCTTATATATTACTAGCCACACAGCGTATGAATTGTTCTATAAATGTATGGTTTTTCTAACTACTTATCTATCTTACTCATTTGATGATTGAAAATATAATATATGTACATGGATTTAAATGATGAGTTAATATATTACATTCAAGGAATCTATTTAGATATGTATGAATATATTTGAATTTTATTTCAATGTGAGTGAAAAAAACATATAGGTTGAATAAAGTGTTACATAGTAATGTGGAGTTAGCACATTAATTGAGTGGAGGTAATAGTTATTCCAAAACCTAAATCACCATATGAATAATATCATAATGGAATAAAAAATGAGAAGATAAAATTATCATGAGGTGTATTAATTATGAATTTATTATTCATTTGATGTATATTAATTTGGTTATATATTACAAATTACTAGTTTATATATTGATTTTATGATTCCTTATAATGTAAAAAATATGAATTTGATAATCTAATTAAATAGTCTCAAAAAACAATTTTATATAAACCAATTCTTTTCATCCATGTAAATTAAAATATTATGGATTAATATTCATTACATTAGATAAACTCATCCCTGAGGACTATAATAGTTTGGTGCCTTCTGAAACATGGAACACAATATTTTTAATTCCTGAAATATACTAAATGTCTCTGATAAATATATTCCCCTTTAAAATGCCTAATAAAAATGGTTATTCATAACCTAGGGTAGTAAAAATAATAAAGGAATAGGTCATATTGACATTAAGGTTAAACAAAGAAGATTCATAAGTGTGTCCTGAACACAAGGTTTTGAGATCATTAACATAAAATTAAAAAAACAATACATACATATTTAAGATCATAATCCTGAGTCATGGAAGAAATATTGATAGTTTACAAGATATTAATTCTAATATAATAAAAAAAATGAGATATTATATTGTAAAATTTCTATAAGTTATATTATTGTGACATAAAAATAATTATAGAAAATAATTTTCTTAATAGTGAAGGATCATTTCCAAAACAAATAAGAGAAATCTATGGGTGGCTATACCTCTATGTCGAGACACACCATCATAACCAGTGGTGTCCATTTCTTTATAGTGTAATGGGTTCACTCCCCCAACCATTATATTATTCATGATTCACTCCCAATATCATTATAGCAGACAACGTACCTTACTAAACCAAGTTCACTCCCCATTGTGGTCTTGTCTATCTCATGTGATATAAATATTTACCCAATGAATTGGGGGGGGGACTATAGGTCGCAAACATAATTGTTTATAATATAACCACTATCCTTTCATATAATTTAACCACCATCACATTATTAAAATCAAATACATGTTTTCCAAATGATCATAAATCATTCATCATCCCATAACCCATGAAATGAAAAGGGTTTAAAAAAAATTGCATCATATTATAACCTATAAAAAAGTGCATGGATTCATAATCATTATATCATTTCATCATAGAATAAACCATGAAAATATTCATGTTTCATGAATTTTAAGTGTTGTTAAAAAAATGGGAGAGAAAAATATTTATTGAACATCTCTTTACCATAATCATAAACCATTCATAGCATGAATGTGAATGGTATCCTTGGTTCATATCACCAGAAAAGTAAATATTATATCAAATGATTTAATCTTATTTTAAGAATGATATAAAAATATAGAATTAAAATTTATTATGAAAATAAAATTTCTTATAAAAATAAAATTTTAAAACATAAAACATTTTCAAAATCCTTATTTGAGAATAAAAGTAAAAATATGTAAAAGAATTTTTAAAAATTATTTAAATCATTTATTATGGAAAATATTTTACCTATTATGAAATAAACCTGATAAAAAAATAAAAAAAAAGCATTTGAAAATATCTATAAAAGAATATAAAGGATGATTCAAATAAATAATTTTTCATGATGTCAGAAAATTCCATTCATTCCATACAAATTCAAATGAGTAATCATTTCACTTTTATAGGTAAAATCCAAACAAGTATTGTTTGTAAAATGAAATGAATATTTATTTAATTATATTATATAATGAAAAGAATGGGTAAAAATTATTTTAAAGAAACACATGATATTAAAAAAATTAAACATTATTAGAAAACATGCTTTTGGATGAAAACAAGTTTTTGATTGAAGAGAGAAATAAAATTGGGTTAAAAAACTCTATATTATATTAAAAAAGAGAATTAAGAAATTGGTATTATTAATTGAAAATATTATAAATAAACAACGGGGAATAAAATCTATGAGTTTCTTGAGAGGTGGATAATAACATTTTATTATTCTAGACATAATCTTAAACAATACTAATAAATGATGAGATTTTGAAATTAAATATTTACCTCTTTGGTAACTATGAATCTTAAGCCCCATGAAGGAATAAAATAAAATGAGACATAAAATATGATGAGGAACATTTAATTTATTATATTACATGTTAATGGGGAATTATATTCACCACATAATAGAATATAGGTGGATAACATAACATATATGTCAAAGAAGAAAAAATGAGACAGAAATCCATTTCCGTTCTGGAAATATTTATCCTTAAACCTAATAAAAGTGAGATCCTCAAATAGATATTTAAATAAAAATAATTTTCAGTATAATAATAATAAAACTAAGTCTTGTGAAGTATATAAATGACTTTTAATAAATAGATTCTGAATATGGAATGCGTCTTAAAGAAGAAAAAAAGTGTGACGTAAATCCCTAACATTATATATTAACTTCCACTGTACACATTCAATATTTATGTATAATAAATATAATTATATTTTGAAAATATTAATTAACCATAAAAATATATATCATACCATATATGGTTTTATTTTGACATTTTATTACCCATTTATTAACAATTCCATGTTAATGTCACATTTCGGGCAAAAACTGCATTGTTTTTCATTCATGTTTTGACATGTTATTTTTGGTAATCATATATAAATATTTTTTCATCATAATTTATTTTACCATGATATAGATATCATATATATTTATTATATATTTATTTATATAAATAAATAACATTTATTGATATAATATGAAAAACATTGTTCATGGAGACGGGAGGTCGTACGTTCGCATGGATACTATTTCCATTTTCTTGTAGGATTGAAATAATGAATTTTAGATGATATATTGTCATTAGATAATAATTTTTATGTAAAAAATATCGAATATCATAATTAAAAACATCTGTTTTAACATCTATGTAAGGTGTGGATGAGTCACATCGCTTTACGAGGAGGTAATTTTCCATACACATGAGCGACATCATCGTATTCCCAAAAAATGAGGAGTATAAATGTATGTGTTATATAATGATTAAATAAGTATATTTATACCATAAATATCATGTTTAAATAATAATTGAATACATATTTCTATCCTTTATAGGTGGTAATGTAAAAAGGGATGAAATTAGTTTGTGAGGCAACATTCCACCGTACACTGGAACGATTATTTCGTAACCCATTTGATGGAAGTGAAGATGGTTGTAGGTAATGAACATAACATAAAAAAATATAAATATATTTAATATAATATCATTTTTATATCTTCTAGTAATAATAATATTTTTATGATGTTGAATAAGAAATAAAAGAAAAATGTTCCACGATGTACGATACCTCTTTTTTGTCTATACTATTTATGTGTTTCTGTAAAAGCCATATTATGTTGTCCATATATCCAAAAGAGGATTCTTTGTAGAGAGGATAGAATTTGGAAAGTTATTTTTTAGGTCTTCGCTTAACCAGTATGTTTTATTGTGTCAATAATAGAACATACGCGGTGGCCTTTTATAAGTGAGGTGAGTGGAACATTTGTAATATTTTGAAAAGATTTAATAATATCATCTTTTTCATAATTCCAAAAACCTCAAAAATGGTCCATTATCGAAAAAAATGATTTAATGAAAAAATATGGCCACAAATGTGTTTCTGGGAATGTTGTATGGTCATTTATAAGCACTTTTTTCTTAATACAACCGCTGATAAATCCATTTTTACCTTTACCACGGTAATTAACCTTTTCTATTTTAACTAATCATTTTACTCCTAATTTAATTTTAACTGATTATAAATTATAAATTTTTATGAATAAAAATATGTAAAACATTTTTTAAAATAAAAATTTAATAATTGGATGAAATTTATTTAAAATTAATCCCACAAACAAGAAATAAAACAGGGTTTTTATGGAAAGCATTAAAAAGTATAAATGAATTTTTATCAAAATTCACTACGAATATTATTAAAATTTCATAAATCATTTTAGTTTATATAATATAATACTCAATTTTCTTAAAAACTAATTAAAAATAGAGTCTAACATTATATTTTATTTAAACAAAAATTTGTTTTCAATTACTTTTCACTATTCATCAAAAATTTAATCTTTTTATAAAGATCCAAAAAATTATCCCTTAGATAATATTGAACATATTATTTCAGAAATTATATTTATTTTATCAAATTAATTTTATAAAATTGGAAAAAAATAATTTTAAAATAAGTGCGCCAAAGGAGAAAAAATTACTTTTTAGAAAAATATATTTTTAGCATAAAATTGGATTTATTTTTATCTCTTCAATAGAATATGGATAATATGAATGTTAATTAGTTGACTGACTATATTATATATAAATATTATTAAAATAATTTACATAAATTGTCTTTTTTATGGAGGTATTTTTTTGTTTTTATAAAAAGTGTTATTTAGAAAACGATTTCCTTTATTTTAAAATAGTGTTTATTTTCATTTTTTTAATTAATTAGAAACAAAATAATTAATTTTATATACATATGTAGACAATATATTTTAAGATTTTACATAATTCTATTCATACACCCATTCCAATATCTAGGTGATAACTATCATATTGAATAATTACATTACAATAATTTGACTTGCTTTATATAATCTCATTGTTGGGTGTAACAATAGATAATACCGGTGTTGTGTGTAACGTTAGCTAAACATAGGGTTGTGTATATTGTAAACTATACTATTTTTTTAAAACCATATAAATTTTATATTATCTTCAAGAAAACGTATCAAAATGAATAAATTCATTGGAAAAATATATTCCGCAAAATCATGGGGGTTACATTCTACACCGACTAAAATGATATTCTCCCATGAAATTTGTTAAAGTCATCAGAGGTTTAGCAGTTGAAAAATTCCTTTATATAAATCCAGATTGTACATTTGAATATTAAAAAATCCATTTAAAATATAATTATTTAAATATTATAGTTAACCAAATTTAGTGATAGCGTGGATTCCACATTGGAGAACATATGTTGGAAGTGATTATTTAGACAAGGAATAAAAGAGTAAATAATTATAGATAGTGATAAAGATAACCCATTATAAGAAAGTGGGTGATCTAGATAAGTTCAATGGGTATAAAACATTATACAAAATTTGTTCGGAAAAGGTTATTGTTATCATAAAAAGTGGTGATAACTTGAAAAAAATCATTTCAATATCCTTTTCCTAAATTTAAATAATCTTCACAAGAATATAAATTTACATGATTTCATTACATTTTATAAGTATAATATATCCCTTTGGTTGTTCCCAGACCAATTTCCACTACATTTAATAATCAATGAAATGAATGTGAATTGGATATTCCTAAAGCACTAAAAGTCAAAATATCCCTTGAAATAATGATAATTGACCCTGTCTATATTTATTTCTCATCACAAAAAATGGATTTCATATGTTATCCAAAATGAAAAAAAATCCCCATATAATTAAATAATACATTATTCTTTAAAACCTCATTCAATGTTTTAAAACCCATTTCATAAATAGTTCACCTTAAAACCCTAACAACAGATTAACATCTAAAACATTATACGGAAGGCACTAAATTTCCAAAATGAACATATCATGACCCCCACTACATGAAATGTGGAATATTTCTTAATTCTTACATACCAACTTGTTAATACCTTCTTCATATATTATCATAAACGTAGAAGTTCTAATTAGCCTCAATGAAAAAAATGAATTCTTCCTCATTCCTCGAATAAAACCACATATTATTGAATAAATTCAATAGATACAATAATGGTTTAATCTCGATCAATCATAAAAAATTGTTTTTTCAAAAAACCATTTACCTGTTCTGATGTCACCAATACTACCATATTTTCCTTATCCACATTAATCACCCCTTTAATGAAACTAATCACTATTTGATGAACATTATGAACATATGAATTTTTTTACTTCACTTAATAAAAATATACCATTTTCATAAAACCACCATTACACTCAATCAACACCATTAAAAATATACATTAAAATCCTTAATAAAAAACATGTACTAAAAAATTGTCATGACCCGACCCATGTTAGGGGATCCATCCAAAACTAAACCAAACCCTCCTCCATAAGAAATGGGGTTTCAAAAAGTGTTGAAGGAACAAATAACTTGAGAGAGGAATTATCATAACAACCGTAAGACACACACACACACAACCAAATCAACGAAAATGTAATGATGGAATGAAATGAAGGATGCACCACTACTATAAAAAACCAATTATGCCTGGAACTCCAAACAGTATGAAGTATGGTAGTGTAAACTAAAAAGAATATGGGAAAATACATACCCACGTAGATATATGTCCCAACCTAAAAAAACATAAAATAGTAAACAATAGAAATCATAAGTCTGGTATCCCACACTGTGACCACCGTACATAGTCCATGATGTATGTATCCCTACTCTCTTCTGAAGTCACGATCTACCTATCCATCATATGTAGAATACCCCACACCAGTTGGTAGAAGCCCATTATAAGGTTAGTATATACATACCCAGTAGAACACCCATAAAAGGAGAATGAGGAGCAGTAAGAGATACCACTGAAGAATAAATAAGTTGATAGAACAATGTACATTAAGAGAGTATAACTCAAACCAACCATAGAATGAATGTAAACACATAAAATCGTAATGATATAAAAACTATGAGAATATGGAAGAGTAATCAAACCAACCATGGGGTATGCCACATGGGGTACCCCATGCATCTTCAACTCTTCTAGAAATATACTTAGAATGAATGTACATTATGAGAGTATAACTCAAACCAACCATGGGGTATGCCACATGCTTTTCAACTCTCCTAGAAATATAGTTACCAAAACCCAAGGATTGGGTACTAGAATATGATATATATATATATATATATATATATTCTTAGTAAAAGAATCCAAAATGATTTCATGTAAGTGGGTTCCCATCTCAAAGCTCAACCAAAGAGGAAGAGTAATCAAAAGTTCCAAGGTTTGTCCATCTGCAATGGCCATGACCTCATGTGTCTTCCCAGAAGACAAAGGTCAAACAAGCACAATCACCAAACATTGATACTATCTGATTTTGGTGGAATTGAAACTCCTGGATGGTTTTAGGTCATTTCAAAAGAACACATATTAGTGGGAAAATCATCCCTCTTTCTCATGATTTCATGGTTTTTCAAACCACACCACGCCACTATGATGTACAATCTAGGGGTCACCCGTTTAGGAAAGGATCTTCTGCCCTAGTATGAATGGAGGGTCCTTCTATTGTAGTCAATGAGTAATGACACAACCCAACATAGTTGTAGTGTAAAACATGGGAATGTCCCTAGGGAATACCACTACATAGTCCTACTGGAGGGTAACCATGGCGAGTCGTTAAGGAAATGTCGATGCCCAACCCAGCTGGAGGGTTACGCCTGGATGATAGAATTATAGAATTCCACTACCCAACCATACATAATGGTATTCCTGGGACATTTAGGAACTCCACAACCAATTTCTACTGGATGTTAACTCAGAAATGTGACCAGAGAACACTATTTCCTAGTCCTAATTGAGGGAAATCCTTGAACTACCATCAGGGAACACCAAAACTCAGCCCAACAAGTGGGTAATCCTAGTACTAAAATTTTTATTCTATAAGATTTTTGTTATAATTAGGAATTTCCTTAATGAATTCCAATCATAGAATATTCATATCATATCATAAAATCTTTTTTGGGAACCATCTCGTTCTACACATAAAAACACTTAAGATAGGCCTCTTGCGGTCCAAAATCTTAGTTCAAATGAGTACGATATAAAGGCTAAAAGATAGATCGGAAGAGTTTATGTAGTACACAACTTGTGATGGGACCCACATTGAATATGGTCCCTCTTAATACCCTATACATTTCTCTTGTTAATACTTGGGTCCTATTAGTGTTGGGGTATATTTTGTGGAGGTTGAATACACAACAAGTCCCATCTATCTGGGGACTGGGCCATGTCTGTTGTCCTTGTCTATGTACTCACACCTCGTGTCTAGTGGTAAATGATTTGTTTGTCGACATAGGATGAAGACCAGGTCGTTAACCCATGTGTATGTTTCATTTACATACATTCCTCACCTCTGTGACCCATCACATTGGTTCTCCAACAGGGGGACGAATACACAAAATTTGAGGAAGGACTACTCATCATGCCATCCATATCTTTTCCCAAATCATAGAGATTCCTCTAGGGTTGGTTACACAACATGTGTTCTTCATACAACATGGTTAATAGTTTATAATTTTCTAGAATGATCAATTTATTCAGATCTTCATCCATGATTTAGATTTGGTCAATGCACATCATATTTTTTCATGAATCTTCTATAATTTTATGTATCTGGCCTCGAATTGTTCTTGCCATCCATCATTCACCAGAAAATGGATCTGGTCATTATTAGGGGTTTTGTTAAATGTTATTATTTATATTACACCAACGATTCACAATTCTTTATCATAAAATGTTTATATTCATCATCAATTCATCAGGATTATTCCAGATATGTGGTTCACTCGAAGAATCATTGATGTTTGAACGATCCGCCGCTAATTCGAGAACCCAATAGAGCTTGGGTTACCCAAATACTGTCAAACCAGGAACTGTGAGGTTCCATTGGTGAAGAAAACATAAAAATGGTGAAAAAATCTATCAATAACCACTTTTCAAGATCATAGACAAGTGTTCTTGTCCAATGATAAAACATGTCCAATTTAGAATAGAAATAACAAATAGTTAATGGAGAAATAATGTAGTTTCAATTATTTGGGACAAATAATGGGGAAAGAAAGGGATTAAATTAATAAATAATATTAAAACTACTCAATCATTTAATCCATGTTGTAAATATCACCATAGATAATCCAGAACACTTTTTTGGGATGTTCCTTGTAAAATAATGTGTTATATAACATGGAAGAGGATACATTGTGTTCATTGCGCTTCAATATGCCTTGAATCATATGTTCTTAATTCTTCAATAGAATTATCCATAGGAGGAAGATACTCTCGCTAGTCAATTCCTTGAATTATAAGGATATCCCTAGAAAAATCATACTAAGGAATTATTTAAAATATTTATTTAATGACATAATGTTATTAATTAATTAATTCATTCATTTATTTAAATACACCATCGATGAGTGAGGAGTCAGAACCTCCCGTACCAAATCATTTTTTGTCGTTCTTGGGGTAATCACCATGTTCCAGACCCATCCATGGTCTCAGATATTCAATACGATCAATTTTTCAAGAGTTATCCCATTTTATTTAGTTAACCGCTTGATAAAAATATAAAATATATTTAATATTTTTATAAAATCAATTTCGGGATCATGTGGGCTTGGAATCACATATTATCTTGGCAACTACCTTTGGAAATATTTCAAATTCTTATAATTCATATACCCGGTCTCTACACCATTTACTCCATCGTTATTTTCATCCCTGAAAATCGAAAAACAAGAAAAAAATCAGGAGACAAATCCCTTAACTAGATCTCCCGCTCTCAGGAGCTCTCTAACATGTTTCTGTGCTACCAAATCCTGTGAACCAATGGGATAGTGATTTCCCTAAATGTCCTATCCTATATGTCCTCGATTCCCACTGGCTACTCTGCAAATATGTCTTGTTCCATGAATTAAATTTCACCCCAGTCCATGACGTGTGTAGGTTAATGCATGTATATCCTCTGAAATGACACATGGAAAACATCATGCATTTTCTACTACTGTCGGGGTAGGCCAAGGTAGTAGGCAACATCTTCAACAAACTATAATATCTCGAATGACCCATTGAACCATGAGAAAAAATTACCACACTAGCCAAATATAATCACTTTGTGTCATGGAGAGACTCTCGAGAAGTCATGGTCTCCCTACTCAAACTCCATGGTCCTATGATGATGATATATGTATGATTTCATACTACTCTAGGCCGTCTTCATCTGATCATAGATGACATTAACATTATCCATTGATTCCTACACCTATTATCGGCCAACAAGAGAAGACTCACAAACCTCAATCTAACACGGGGTTAAACTGTAGGGTCTCCCAAATAAATCCTCAATAGGTATCATGCTGATGGTACAATGATTGTTTTTATTGTACACAAACTCTAAAAAAAGAAGGTGATCCTTCCCGCTCCAGCAAAAATCCAACACGTAATCCCTCAAAATATCCTCTAGCACCTAGATGGATCACCCTATCTAACCATCAGTCTAGGGGTGAAATGATGAACTCATCTTCAACTTGGTCATGAATCCCTCTAGTAGGATTCTCCATAATTGTGATGTAAACTATGCACCACATTCTGTGACAATTGTCAATGTTACCACGATGAAGTATGATGATTTCTAGAATATAAAACTACCCCAAAATCTCAATCAATCTCTTATCCAAGATAGAAAGGAACTGTATCAAATTCGTGAGTCAGTATACTATCACCCAGATGGTATCATGGTCTTTCACTATGTGTGGAATCCCTATAACGATCTCCTTGGATATGTCATCCCATTTCCACTTCATTATATCATGAGTCTTTAAAAAAATTCCTTAACATGGTGGTCTTCATTCTATACAGATATTTTATGTATAATCTAATGAACTCTACTATACTTCATCTCATGAAAGACCTCCAAAAATTCCATTGGAGATCTCAGTAGAATTTCCCCACACAGGGAACCACAACTAAGGGAGAAGTGTGGAACTCCTATATCACCTCCTCCTGCATCATGACCATTACAACTATTCTACACTTGAATAAGATCTCATGATTCCCTCCATTAGAATAACAATATGGTGTGTCTCCACTAGATATCTAATCATGTAGAATCTCACAGTAGAAGTCTCCTAATATAGACTATTTCACGTGTTCAAGGTGTGAGGGAGTCAACATCATTGACTATAGAAAAACTATACCCTACTGTTTCACTAAGGTCAAATGTAAGGAAGATAATTACTCTGCGGAATACTATACTAGGAGTGTATGGGATTCCCTACTAAGGAAGTATAAAACAATGTTTCCTTTTTAATAGAGTATTTGTTACCTCAAAAGTCATATTCATGAAGGAACTCCAACCAGTGTCGCTGCCTCAGGTTCAGGCCCCTCTGAGTGATGACTTACCTGAGGCTTCGGTGGTGTAAGTGAACCAAATAGCACTATCATAGAAGTTGTTTCATCCACATTCACAATGAGAAGTCTAGTACTCATAGATCTAGGTCATTAGTAATATTTTTCTTCTCATGGGGTCGCTACTTCTTTGACCCTTATGTGATGAGTACCTGTCGTTGAATCAAAATGCAACTAAGTCCATCTCCTGAGGTATCACAAGACATTATTAACACAATGCCTTCTTTTAATTTCCTCACCACTAATCTGATCATAATACTATTCTACAAATACTTGAATCCTATTTGGAAGTACTCATACCATGAAAATGACTATACGATTCACGTTAGGGTGGTCAATGAAGTAGTGATTCTAGAGAAGTCTGCCCTGATCCTCATATAGTATAATTCAATGACATGAAAATTGCGTACATATCACACACTATTGGGTGAATCCCAATAATGAAATATTTAAATATTTTATGGATCCATGAGCAAACCATATTTCGTAATGAAATTCTTCAATAAGTGAACCTCGTGTATCCAGAATAAGAAGAACGAGACATTTTCATAAAACATGTGCCCTCTATGTAAATCAAGAACCACTCTCAAGTGATCGACATGATATTACATTTTTGATGTGTATAAGAATATTTCATCAATAAAGATATCAAAAAATGATCCAATTATGGCCGGATTTCTTAGTTCATCGAAACCATAGAAACGATAGTGGATATTTTCACACCCAAGGGAATAACTTGGAAATCGTAGTGTTTATAATGATATCAAAAATCAATCATTCGAATATAATCCTTGACAACCTGAAACTGGTGGTATCCAAACTAGAGATCAATTTTATAGAACCAAACTAGACATTGAAAATGAATAAAGAGATCATAAATCATTCCCAAGGGGCAAATGATCATTATCATGTCCTAGTTCAAGTGACAATAATCCACAAAAATATGAAAGCTTCTATGTTCCATCATCATGATCAAAACTAGAACAACCCAAGGGGACACACTGGGATATATGAAACCTGTCTCATGAAGGTACTATAATAGTAAACATAACTCCCAGAGCATGACATGTGCTATACGTTTTGAAAATAAAGATATAGGTGTAGTCACTGGATGAATGTCTTTTCAAAAATCAATTTCCCACTTCAGAGGTAGTCCCAATGAATATTTTGGGAAGACATCAATATAATCCTACAAAAATAAAATAACCCTGATGCCTGAAGAGTCCTCTACGCTGTGGGTAATGCTTTCTAACTTTGGTGTGGTTGGATGCAGCCTCCTTCTTATAGAATCTTCCCTCTATATTGTGAACTATCTTTCACCAAGATAGAAGAACCATGTTCCCTCAGTGCATAAGCATCGGACTAGTCTATAGTGACAAATGATATAGGATCAATCCATGGAAATACAATCCATTTTCAAGATGATTTTTTATGTTTCTATTGTGATGACTAATATATACCATGTAATTCTCTCCCCTCTATGTGATTTCTCACACTGTCAGCAGACAAAAGTCAAGGAAAAAGCATTCCTTGTAAGAACCTCAAGTAAAAGATACTATTCCAGCCTCTCTAATAGGAGCAATATCCCTCATAGAAATAGTCAATACATTAAATAAATACTTTAAAATGTTTCTATTAGTTCTGAGGAAATACTAGAAAAAACACAAATCGTGCATCGGATCATTGTGTGCGCTACTAGATCATAGCCACCTAATGATTGAAATTGTCAGCGGCCCTAGACACTAGCTCCCAAATCATAATGTGGGACATCTATAGTGGTTTTGGAAGGACATGATAATATTTTCCCCCACCTATAGCTCATCCTCCTCCTCTTCCATTTCCAACTCCTTGGGGACTACTATTTCCCCACCTCGGAGATCCATGATCGAGATATTGTCTTTTCCATAGCGGTCAATATGATATCCTCCTTGGATGTTCAGTGTGTATGGTTGGGAAGTATCATCCCATGTGACCTATCACATCATAATAATAGCACTATCCCTCCTCGGGATATCTCGGTGCTCTACATTACCCTTGTATTGTATAGCCATGTCCCCGAGCTCGTTCACGGAAGGGTCTCCTATTTCAAGATCTCTGGCGCTTGGGTATTACTATAGATGACTTAGACATATCACTCCCTCTACCAGCACTAGATCTATAGAATCCATTTGAAAAAACATTATCTATCAAAATACCCTGCTCTAGCACCCCGACATAGGTGGGTATTCAAAAGGGTACTACACTAGTTCTGATCTCTCTATAGAGACCCTACTCAAACTTTTGATCTCTTATGTAACCACATCTTATCATATTGATAGAGAAAATTTTATGGTCTATGAACCTTCCCACATAGTATAACACTACAATATCTCCTTTTTGATGCTCTTGAAGATCTAGAATCTAGATCAAGAAAAATAAGGATGGGTAGTACTTCCCAAGAAATAGCTTCTAGATGTTGTCCCATGATATTGTCAACTCATCAAGCATCTAGATTAATAAGATCCACTAATTCCCAGCTGTATTGGGGAAATTAATAGCTTTCAATGTAAAAATTTAATATATCAATGTACTGATAAGATAAAGATTATTGACTAGTGACTCTAGCCAGTCCACTGCTGCATGAGGATATAGCTCACCGTGGATCCATAGTGGTTTATAACGCTTGAATTTGTGGAGTTCACTGAGCATGCACACATCTTCAAATTGTTATGCTATTATGATCTACTACTCAATATGTATAGGTAAAGCTACCTTATTTCTTAGAGGAATGGGTTCAAATGATAGACCCTGAACTGAGACCTCATCTCTCATAAGGTTGTCATCAAGAACTGAAGCTGGTATCCTGGATGGCGTTTATATTTGAGGCATCATGAATGTTATCAAGAAGTACCACAGTCAGATGAAAATATATATATTTTTATATATGTATATATATAGATATATATATATATATAAACAAAAATGGGAATCAAAATCAAGATGGATAGACAATGACTTAATCAAATATTATTCATAAACATTGTTCCCTATATAAAAATTCTCAATATGATTAGTCAAAAAACAAGTAATCAGGGTCCAAGTGAATGGATATGTTGGCTGCCCACACCATTACTATGGTCACTGGCCTGAGATCTACACTCAAGAACCCTTGATACTATTTCCCTAAACCCAAAAAATCCTCTTAAGGGAAAAATTCCAACCAATGTCCCTAGTAATGAACTTTCAATGAACCAATATATCTTGACCCGACCCATGTCATTGCATGATCTGAAACTACCCCAATCCCACCTCCATAGTCCAGAGGGTGGAAAAAATCACTAAAGGAAAAAATAAATTTATGGATTCCAATTTCCATGTACCTGTATGCACACACAAAACAAAATAATTCAGAATTGTAGAGGGAAATAAATAAAGATGAAACATAGGTATAAAAACACAGGTTATGAATAGACCTCTAAACAGTACGAAGTAAAGTAGTGTAAACTTAAATGAAAATGAAAAAAACACATAACCACCAAAAAACATGTCCCAACCTCAACAAATTGGAAAATAGTAAACAGCTAAGATCCCATATCCTATATCCCCATCTATAACCCCCATAAATTATAAAGGAAATTTGTATCTATAAGCTCCACTAAATTGAGGATCGACCATTCTACTTTCTACAAAAGACACGTCACATGTTTGGAGAATCGCATGCATGGGTCAGTATATATGTACCTAGTATAAATCTTTGAAATGGTGAAGAGAGAGAAGTAAGAGATAAAACTAAAGAGAAAAGTTGGAGATAGAACAAGGTACTATAAAAGTGTAGAACACAACCCCACAAGATACTAAATGTATTCACATACAAACCCAAGCAATAGAAATGGTGAGAAGATGAGGTTCTCATTGAGTCATCGCTACCAATAGTAGGAGAGTAGACTCATCCAACCATGAGAATCATATCATGGAAATAATGTGGAATATCCCCTGTGGCATTGCTTCTCATAGAAAGAGATTATCCAAAACCCACAAATTGGGTAATTGAATAGGTTATATATATATATATATTCCTAACCAATGAATCCAAAATGAGATAGTATGGGGATCTTCATTTCATAGTTCATCCCAAGTAGAAGTGTAGCCAATAGTTCCAAAGTATGTTCACCTACAATGCCAAACACCTCATGTGTCTTTATTGAACACACAATTCAAAGGGGCTAAGTCACTACACCTTGATACTATCATCTTTTGGGGAAACTGGCTCACTCACACTATTTTAGGTCACTTCACAAGAACACGTCTCTATGGATAAAGCATCCCTCATTCTCATGAGTACAAGGTATGTCAAACAACACCTCTCCACTATGCCACATAGTTGAGGGGTTACAATTTTAGGAATGGATCCCATTCCATGGTATGATAGAGTGTTCTAATAGTAGTAGTCACTGAGTAATGCCACTGCACAACCCAGCCCAGCTAGAGGGTATCACTCTAGAAGGTCACTAATGAAATCCACAAACCATTACTACTGGAGGGTAAGCCAGTTGAGTCATCATGGAAATGGAACTGCCTTTCCTAGATGGAGGGTTCTGTCTGGAAGATGACATTGGGGAATTCCACTACCCATTCTAACTACAGGGTACACCTAGAAGGTCAAGGAACACTATTTTCCAGTCCAACTAGATTGTAACTCATATAGATCATCGGGTAATTCCACTGAACACATATAAAAGAGGGAAATATTGAATCTACCATTGGGGAATCTCATTGCTCATCCACTGAATGGTAAGACTGGTACTACTATGGTGATTTTTTATGATTGGTTACATCATCGAGTGTCAGAATAGTAAATTACCAACCCAGAACATTCACATTATATCTCAAAAACCACTTTCATGTGAACCATCACATTCTATCTGAAAAAACCTTCATGATATGCATATTGCAGACCAAGATTTGAGTTAAAACAAGGAAGATGTGATGGTCAAAAGATCCCTCAAAAGAGATAATGTATCCCACAACATGTGAGGCTACACACACAGTGTGTGGTCCCTCTTCATAGCTAGGCCGTGTCTCTGGTCAGTATCGGGGTCCTGTCCTTATAATGGTACACGTCGAGTAGGTGGACTATATTGTGCATCCCAACTATTTAGGGACTGGTCCATGACTGTTGGACATGTTCATTTACTTGGACCATCTTTCTTTGAAATCTCGTGCATGGCCTATTGGTCTACAGTGGATGTTGATTGTGGGATAACACATGTATGTGTTTCTCTTACACTGAGTCCTCGCCTGTGTGTCTTGTCACACGGGATTCCCAACCATGGGAGGGATACATTACGTATGAGGGAGGACTACAAATCTTTTCTTCTTTATATTTCCCACCACATGCTAGCACCATCACTATTGGATGTTATATGCTGCATGTTCCCCATACTATATGGTGTGTAGTTCTAATTTTTCATGAACATTCATATTTTATTTGGATCTTCATTCGTGATTCGAATATAAAAACAACATTATATTTTCTCATGAATGTTCTAGAAATATTCAGATATAGACTTAAGTGATGATCATCGGACATCGTTCTCTAAAAATAGATTTGGCCGTCAATGAGGGTTTTGTTATATATTATGCTCACCGTTTCACCAATAATTCTCCTAGTTTCAGCAGAAAACCTTTGTAATCATCATCCACACATCACGATGATTCCATATCTTTTATTTTCTTGAAGAATTATTGACCTTTCATCGGTCCTCCAGGAATTTTGGAATTCGATCAATCTAGTGTCACCTGAAAATTGTCGAACCGGGAAACATGAGGCTCTATCAGTGAAGAACCCATTGAATTGGGGAATAAATGCATCATGAAAAATATTTTATGATCACCGGACAGTAATTATTTCCCAAAATTCAAGAACGCCAAATTTTTATTTAAAAAAACTTATTGTAAAAGTAAGAAATAATCCACTTTCAATTCCTTGGGATAATGAACGGGTACAAGAAGGGGATTAGTTTGATAAATAACAATCAAACTACTCAATCATTTAATCAATGGTTTAAAATAAACAATTAAAAGACCTACCACTTTTTTGGTTCATTCATTGTAGAAGAAAACATTCACCAATTTGGGAAGAATATATGTTACATTTTTTTGTGCTTTGATCACATTGAATCAGTTGTTCGTCATTATTTACTTGAATTCTATAGAGGTGGAAGACTCTCTCAACTGAAAATCGTAGTAATTATGAGGCTAACCCTATCAAAATCCTACTAATGACCAATTTATAACTTTTAATTAGGTCAAAAGGTAATTATGTATGAAATTAATTAATTCATATAAATTCACCGCCGATGAATGAGGTGTCTGAATGTCCAACACTAACTCATTTTCTATTGTGCCTATGGTAATCAATACATTCTAGATCCATCTGCGGTCTTGTATTTATGATCTGATCATCCATTTAAGAGTTAGCCTATTTTATTTATTTACTTGTGTGTTTATAATGAAAAAAATATTTAATATTTTTTAAAAATTATATCTATTCACACAGAGAATTGGAATCAAATGAAGTCTCATCACCTTGCTCTAGAAATATAATTATAAATTTATGAAAGTCTTACAATGCATAATGTAGGACTCTAAAAAATAAATATATATTTTCTGATTTAAATAATGTCATATTTTAATTACAATACATAAATACTTAATTCACCATACTTCCACCGCCAACTATTAACTATGATACATTAAATTATTCCTCAAATAAATTTTTCCTTTGATATATCATTTCTAGTCTCTTAATTATCCTCAGTATAGGTATTATCTATACATCTATTATGATTTTCATCAAATTCATTCTCATTAGGATGTCAATTTTCAATATTCCCATACTTTCAATATTTAATTATTTCATAGTTTGATGATATATTAGGGAGGAAATTATTATAATCCATTATTTTATCCAAAATCTTCATTTTAAAATTGTAGTTACATTTATTATGACCATTTATATAGTAAAATCATCTTATTGTTAAGATACATGAAATTTACGATGTTCTGTGATAACTGAATAGAAATAATCACAACTTCCTTCAATATAGTAATCATCCCATTTGGATGCTCATTAGTAAATTTTTTTATCACATTCAATGATAACCCGTTTCATTATGGTCTCCACCTTTTTGAAAAACCATAAAGAGTAGTGTGAGCATCATTAATAATATCAGAAATCCAAATAATCATGAAAAAAATCACATATAGGATGTCTAAATCATGACACCATATTTTTAATATATGACAGTTTAGTTTTATCCTTAGTCTATCATAGTCATCATCTATTTAAATCCCTAATTATGGTACATAAAAATTTGGTGAATATCTAAAGAATATCCCCCTAGATTGTCCAATAAGGTTTCCAGTAAGGCCCATTATCTTGCACCATGTGACTATCGAGCCCAGCTTAATACACCCTTTTTAGAGTTATTACTCTGAGGTATCTCTATTATTGATCCAAATACAATTTTATTATTATTACATGGACTTAATTTATTAGAAAATACATGTTTTAGGCTTTACCAAAATTTTAGAACATTTTCCTTTACTTTTTATCATCCTTAAAATTATTCTTAAAGACATCCCTAGTCATATCAATTAAAATAACATTAGGTATCTAAATAAAGATTTCTATTTTTTTCCATGGGTTAACTGAATATTTCATATGATACCAACTATATATAGCGAGGAATTTCACATATGGATATTAAATATTTTTATATTTGTACTGATTACATTATTCAAATATACTCTTAAGGACCAAAATATTATAGTTCATTATGAAACAATGAACCCAATATTATTAATTCATGAAATAAATTTTATGTCTCTCTTAAATAAGCCCCCTTAGTACACCTCCTTAAAATCAATCTTCATAACCCAGGAAAATAAACAAAATAAAGGGTGACATCAGATGCTCACTAAGGGCGAAATAATGATGTACATAAATATAACATGAACATAAGGGTATGTAAACATGATCTTTACATTTTAAAACCATACCCAACATATTTAAGATCATAATCCTGATTTGTGGAATAAATATTAAATGTTAATAATACATGAATCATAAGATATCAAAGAACAAGATAAATGATATAATAAAATTGGCATAGGACATCAAATTGTAAAATACACATAAGTATATAAAATCATTTCCGTAGTAGTTAAGGATCAATTTAAAAAATTAAAAGGGGTATCTATGGGAGAATATAACTCCCAAGAAGGACACACCACCATTCCTAGTGGAAAAGTTTTCCCTATAGTGGAATGGGTACACTCCCAAAACCATCATTATATCCCTGTTTCACTCAAAAGTCCATCATAGTATACAAATTCCATTATTGAACTGATTTCACTGCCCATTATTGTATTATATATCTCATGAGATATAAATCATTAACCAATGCATTGGAGGGAAATATTGGTTTCATCCATCTTTGGTAATAATGTAACCACCATCCATATTTATAACTTAACCACTATAAGATATGGAAAATCAAAAATATGTGTCCTACAAGAATATAAAACAATATTTTCATCATAACCAATGAAATGTAACGAATTTTATAAAAATTTAATCATATCATATCAAATATAATAGTGGTAGAATTCATAATCATTTAATCATTTCAACATCGAATAATCAAACAAAATAAGTTTGTTTCATATGTTTTCAATAATGGTATAACTCAGAGAAGGGAAATGGGTTTCATAAACATCTTTTCATTATAAAAATTAATAATTTAGAGAAATAATAAGAATAGTATCCTGTGTTCATATCCAGACTAAAAAATATATTATATGATAGAATTTTATCTTAGATTGAGAAGGATTTCAAAAGATCAATTTGAATATTTTTTAATGAAAATAACCTTTTTTTTGGAAATCACATTATAAAATTTCAAATTGTTTCAAAATCATTTTCATTGAAAATAACATTTAAAACATAGAAAATATTATTTAAAAATTGTATTTAAACCATTTCTTAAGTGAAATATCCTTTCCACAAAAAAAATAATTTTTTTTAAAAAAAAATAAAAAATTTCCTTGAAAATTACAATAAAAACATATATAGTAATCCTAGATTAAATGATTTTTCGTTAATTCATAAAATTACATTCATGTATGACATGTTTAAATGAATTTTACATTTATATTTTTTTTAAAAATAAAAATGGTTATAACATGGAAACCGAAATAAATATTCCTTTCAGTTTTTTTAAAAGTAAAACAAGTATAATTTATTTAATAATCATAGGAGAATAGATATAAAAATTGAAAAACATTGTTAGAAATTACAGTTATGGAAGAATATAGATTACTAAACAAATAATTAAATAAATTTGTATTTTATAAAGAAAAAAATCTAAGTAATTTTATGTACTAAAGAGTGGAAATGATACTGTTTCTTGAATATATGTAGAATAAATAGATGAGAATATAATTCATATGATTATTGAGAGATGGATCATAAGTTTTTATCATTGGAAATATTATCATAAACAATATCGATAAATGCTATGATTATAATATAAAATCATCACCACATTGGTAACTATGATTCAGAATCCCCATGAATGAATAAAATAAAATGTAACATAAAACATCATGAGGATATATAGATTTAGGAAATTACATTTCAAAGGGTCTATATATAAGGCCCAGCCTTAAACCTTACTTAATCTTGAGTTATTACAAGATTACACATTGAGGATCTTTTCAGGTTTAGAGTTTTAGAGAATTAGATCATGAAACTTGCATTACATTCCACATTTAAACAAAGTGGTTACATAAAAGACAGTATTCATTCTTCCCATCAATGGAAACATATTTAAAATAAAACATGGATTCTTTCTTGACACATCCTTGACACTATCATCACATCATGTACCCTTCCCTTGACCTGTGAAAAACATTTCAAAAACTCGGGATGAGCATAAAAATCTCAGTAAGGGATATATAGATATGGAAAGGAAACATGAGTACATGTATACATAATAATGAAATCATACTTTACCCATAAAACATAGGCATATAAAATCATGAATAAATCATATAAATCATAAGACATAAAGGTAACTTGAGGCATTCATAACATTCTTACGTAGGGAGTAACCCTCTTGGTTACGTTTGGAATACCCATCACAGTATATTCCCTAAATCTCTTCAGAGAAACCTTAACGTTTCACTCCTTCGCGTTACCCAATGCATTGGAGAGCTATAACGGGCTCACCCGCCCTTAGTTTATCACGGAACCACCCGTTTTCATAACAATTCCCAAGAACCATAACATAAACGTGTCACATAAAACATGCATAAAGGAAACATAACATTTTCACATTTCAATCACAATATAACATTTTAGTATATTGAAATATTGAATCCATTCAAAAAGAAACCATTTCCAAAACCATTTAAAACATTTAATAAAGAGATTTTTGAATCAAAGTGTCCCATACCACCTTGAAGCTTAAAATTTTAAACCATTAATATCCATATAAATAAATCCTTAAAACCATTTTGAAAACATGGATATTAATAAGAACAAATAATTAAAACATTTAAAACGATATTTTGGTTAAAGGGGTTTTAACAAAATTAGAGACACTTGAATACAATAGTTGAGGAATAACATTTAGTCAAAACTTTATAATATCATGAGAATAAATGGATTCATGATATAATACTCCAATGGATAGTATATACACCATATAAGAGTGAATTGGTGCATAACAACAATGAACCCTCAATAGAAATGTCAAATGTGATGAAATCCCTTATAAAGAAGGTATCCTTAAATTAAGGACAAATAAATCTCAAAAATATGTGTGAAGAATATAAATACACCCAATATAAGTGGATATTAGGTGTAAAAAGTTCATTCACACATATTCAATGGACGACAAATTCAATGACTACATGTTGAACCCAAAGAAATCGAAATTGGGTTAAAAAGTTCCCTTGACAGCCTAACGGCATCACATCAAAAAGAGTTGATGAGAGATAAAAAGAGTATCTCATCACTTGGACATAAAATTTACATCAATAAGGATATATGATAACATATCCCAACATAACTATATGTACATTAAAAGACCCAACAAAAGAAGTCTTTTAAAAAAGAG
Organism: Viscum album; assembly: GCA_963277665.1. NCBI lineage: Eukaryota > Viridiplantae > Streptophyta > Magnoliopsida > Santalales > Viscaceae > Viscum > Viscum album. The sequence continues at coordinate 806,729,454 of OY728141.1, read as the reverse complement.
GAGGGTGAAAGGTTCCCTTACCGACTTGGGTATCTTTCAAAACATACACCCCATGAAAGAAGGACAAAAGATAATTGATGTAAATACTCATAAACGAAATTATATTACACAAAGAGTAGAATAATGGGCAGTACATACACCACTCAAGGGAATTTGTGGAAAATGTAGCATAAATCTCACGGGAATAAAAGTGAGATGAAAAATCCCTTACGAAAACTCGACAGCCTAACAGCGCCACATAAAACTTCCGAATATGGATTGATGAGATAAAATAGGGTATCTCATCACATTAAAATAAAATTTAAAGAAAGAGGAATATAAAATAACATCCCCCAACATTACAAAGAGGATCTTAAAAGAAGTGACATAAAGGAGAGTACTTAAAAAGAAGAGAGAGGTTAGATCTCTTACGAAAGTTTGGCAGCCTAACGGCGCCACTCAAAACTTCCAAAATGGATTGATGAGAGAGAATAGGGTCTCTCATCACATGAAAATAAAAATTACAGTAAGTGTAATATAAATGATCATCCCAATAACAAGAAAGATGAGCTTTAAAAGGAATGACATAAAAGTGTGTACTTAAAAAGAAAGAGAGGAGTAGGATCCCTTACCTCGGGTCCGACTTGACTTGATCGTTCTTTAATATCCTGAATAATAAACTTGAGTTAATTTCTAATTCCTTAAGAAACTTTTTCAAGTTCATTATTACTTCTATAATACTTATTACCATGTCATAAACATTATGTAATCATTTAAGTTAATAATATTTGTTTTTCCGATATTTGGTTCTTAAGTCGAAAGTGGACTTTTTACAATTACATGTTGTTTGTGTGGCCAAATGTTTATTATATCCAGAATTGTATTCATTATGTAGATATCATATATTTCATATATATCCAGTACATGAATTCATTTATAACATTACATAATCATTTAGAGGTAAGAAATGAAATGCACCGTTCATGGAGACGGTAAGCCGTACGTACGCATGAATGCTACTTTCATTTCTATTTCATATTTTATAGAATGGAATAATAATGATATAAAGTTATATTATAATTCCAGTATAATGTCATATATAATATCATATTTCCATCCTTTATACATCCCACATATGGTATTTAACGAATCAAATCACTTTGAGGGGGCGGTAGTCCGCACTTCCTTAAATGAAGATATCGCGTATACCCATAATGGAAGCCATAAAGGTAAGACAAAAATGAAAAATACAGAAGTATAAATAAAACATAAACATATTATATATCATATATAAAAATAGTGACATCATAATGGCCACCGTTGAAGGTGTTAAATGAGTATTGAACAATCATCGTTTTGGGAGGCAGAATTTCACCATCCACGGAAACCGTAGGTTCTTTAACCATTTGATGTAGTTTTGTGAGAGTGTATCTAGAATAAATCTTATAACAACATCCTAGTATATTGAAGATACTGGTTTTGTTACAAAAGAAGTAAATAAAAAGAGTTTAGGGGGCTGGAGAAGCAAAATAAAACAAATGAACATGAGAGAATGAATTACCTTTAAAAGTGTAACTCCTTTTGATTTGAGCCTAAAGGCTTCATTTGAAAGGATTATTCCCAAATGGAATCCTCTAGGATGAGGGGATGGATGTGGAGAGAGTCAATGGGCAGGTGTTAGCCGAGAAAAATGCTTGAGAAGTGTGTTAAATGAGGTAGAGGTGGGGGCCTTTTATAAGAGGAGAGGAGGGGCACTTTTGGAAAGTAAAGAAATATTACTTAATTTAAAATGTGTTTCGGTTTCAAAAGGTCCCACATTGATATAACTCGTGTATAAGGTGATAAGGCTTCGAAATAAACTCATCCAATAATTTTTGGACATGTGTAGTTCATAGATTTTACATTATCTTTCCATTTTATTTAAATCGTCAAATAATGATGTCATCGCTGCATCATTATTATGTCATAAATAATTTAATTTATTTAATGTCTAAAAATTATAAAAAAAATACTATGCTGTAGGAAATATTTTTAGCTTTCCAATGAATATTTATAATCAAAAGGATGACTTGTATAACCCTACTTAAAAATTGTTTTAGTGAAACATATCATGTTTGTGTCTATTTTACTTTTACATTAAATAAAATGTTATTTATGTCATTTCCCAACCAAAGTGGATCCATGGGGTCCCCAAGTTGACCCATGGCTTGTATTGGTCGGCCATGATACAACCAATGAGGGTAAGACATGTGTCAAGCTCATCTCATTTTATTAAAGCATTATTTTTACCTTAAACTACACTATTTACCACTAATCGCGATTAAAAACTTAATAAGTCACTATTCACCAAAAAATTATTTTAATGTCATTGAACCACATTTTACTTCTTAATGACAACCATGTATGTCGAATTTTTGAAAATCAAAACACAATGATGGAATAATTTCATTTAAACGGAAAATCAGTTTTTATAAGTACCACTTAGTGGTTTCACTATTCATCAAAATTGAAGTTTTTCAGAAAAATCCCAAAAATTCACCCTAAGCTATATTTGATATTCTGAATTCAAAAATGAAGTCCGTTTTACAAAATTCAAAACATATAAGTCACATTAATTAATTTAATAATTAATTCCTGTTGTCATGACAAATAGCGTGTTTTATGGAACAATAAGTATCAAAAGATTGACACTAGTTTAAGTCTGATTTCAAAGTGAAATTGATTCCAATGACCACTATTGGATTTAATGGTAAAAATATTTTCTAATTTAACTTTAAAACCAATTCAAAATATAATCTAATCATATAAAAAATTATATTAAAAAGTGGTTTTGAATTAAAATACAACATTTTACACTATTCATTAAAAAAATGAACTTTATCGGAAAGATACCAAAAATTTACACAAAGTAAATTTTGATGTCCCGATTCTTAATAAGAGTTTTATTTGGTCCAAAAGAATGTTTAAGAGTGAACAAAACTATATTTAATGATGGTTCAACATCAAAAGTTGATAAGTGAACCTTTAGTGAAAAACTAGGGCATATACGCCTAAAATTGAATTCTTTCCGTATTTTAAGCCTTTATCTTTTAGTGTATAAATGTAAAAATATTTAAGAACATATATAATCACATTTTAGTTATTTCTATCCATTCCCGCCATTACAACGGCTACATGTTAACTACCATTTAAAATAATATTATTTTATTATTAGAGTGCAACGTAAGATTCCCAAGAAACTCGTTGTTGCGTGTTGGGTACGCCATCGAGCATAGCATCCCCTTTAAAGTCATATTAATATTTTATTCACAAATATGGATAAATATGAAAATTTCATATTCATTATTTACCTGGGGTGTTACACTATATATACACCTCATAAAATATAATAGGTTTATAACATTATATACGTCCCAAAGAAGGTAAATTGAGACAAATATCCCTGACCACTTTTGTATCATTGGAACTATAAACCCCATAAAATAGTGTTCCTAAAATGGCAGGTAAATCCAAATAATATTCTGGTGAATATTAATAATATAAATTCTTATTAAGTATATTCACTACATGAAATTAATAGGTTGTGAATATGATGTTTCACAAATGAGTAAAAAAATTGATATCCAAAGCCCAAACCATAAGTCTTTCTTTCCATGATAAACATTATAAATTATTGTATAACAAATATATGATTATTATAAAACTATTATAGAATCATATTCATATATATCATTCCTAGTGTTGTTTTCTTATGATCTATTATTAATTGTTTCTTAAATATTCCATGTGAAAGTATCATTTTATGCAATATCTGCTTTGTTTATATATATGTTTTAATTTTTTATCTTAATTAAATCTTGGTTTCATAATATATATAATGTTAAATATGGTATAAATAAAATATGTATTTGTTAAATATGTAATTATAGTAAAGCATAATATTTACTGATTGAAAATAAAATATATCATTCATGTAGATGTTTGGTCATACACATGAATGTTGCTACCATTTTATTCAAAAATTGAATGAATTAAAGTTAAATGATATGTCAAAATTATAGATTCATTTTTATGTAATATATATAACAAATGTTCATTCAAAACATCCATGTTACATTACATTTAATGTTGGAATGAATCACATCACATCGCAAGGCAGTATACTACCGTACACACGAGTTGCGTTATCATATTACCATAAAAAAGAGTATGAAAAAATATGTGATGTAATGATTCCATAAGTATAATAATATCATAAATATGATATATAATAATACATCTATCATTATTTCAATCATTTAGAGGATGTAATGAAAAAATTTATGACATTTATTCGTGAGATGGTAGTCCACTAAACATGAAAGATGATTTCGTAACACATTAGATAGAAGTAGAGATGGTTTTAGTTAATTTAATTAACATAAAAAAAATTAGTATATATAAGATATTTATGTTATTATATCAACATGTTATAATAAAAATTTATTTTTTTTAAATAAGGAAATAAAAAAATTCTCATCGTTGAACATTACATCTTCTTCGGGTATCCTATTTAGTTTAAAAAAACATTCATAGGTTATATTTCTAAACAAAAAAAGGCATCTAGAATGAGATAAGGGAGGTCTGGAAGTTATTTGGTCATCTATTGGTTGAACCCAATTGTTTTTAATGTTTGAAGAAGAGAGGATATGGGAAGGCCTTTTTAATTTGAGGAGTGTGGTACATTTCAAATTTTCTTTTGAATATATTCAATCATACACACATTTTTATCATGCAAAAAGCCTTCAAAATAGTCCATTTTTTAATTGATAAGATATAAGATATAAATATGTCTAGAAAATATCATTTTGAAATGTGTATTGTTCATTTTAAATCCATAAATTCCTAGTTAAACGCCTAGTAAATTCATTTTTCACCTTAACAGTTGTAAGTAATCATTACTATTTCCACTATTATTTTTTGTCAAATATTATGATTAAGATATTAGAATTTATTAATAATTATTATTTAAATTATGTAATCCCTTTTCAAAAATTATAATAGAATAAGTAAAAAATTATAAGTTATAATTAACCCCGAAAACAAGATATGAATGTGGGGTTTTAAAGAAAATTTGTTTGAATGTTTAAAATGTCTTTATATAAAAAATAAATATAAAAATTATTACAATGATCTAATTTAGATGAAATGATATAAAATTATACTAATTTAACTGTCAAACCAATTCAAAATATAATTTTGAATTATAAATTATCTATTCTATAATGCAATTTTCAATTAAATCCCTGTATTCGTCAATATTCATAAAAATGGTGATATTTTTACAAAAATACCAAATATTAAACTTATTGTTTTTTTTAAATTAAAAATTTAAATATAATTTTAATTTTCTAAAAATTAATTTTTCAAATTTGAAAATTTTAATTTTAAAATAATAATGTCAATGTAGAAAAAACGACTTTTAAAAAAAATGCAGTTTAAAAATAAAATTGGATTTATTTTGATATTTTATCTTGAAAACACCTAAGTGGAATGTTAATTCTATGAGTGATTATATTATTACACATTTAATTAATATAATTTATTTAAAGTGGTTTGTTTAATATATTGAGGTAAAATGTTGTTTTTTCCAAAAAAATAGATTTTCTAAAAAGAGATTTTCCTTTTTATCGATGTGTTTTAATTTTCAATTTTTTAAGCATATTTTTTTTAATTTTTATAAATGTGTAGACCATATATTTTTAGAGTTTAAATGATCTTATTAATACCCTCTAGTAAAATTACAATTTTAACTCAATGATTCATGTTACAAAATATAATATTGGTGTTGCGTGTAATGCATGATAAAATTATTATTTAGTATATTTATATCTAAACATATTATTGTATGTAATGAACGATAAACTCAATATTTTTTGTATCATAAAATATCTAAAATATTAACTCATTTGGAAAAAATATTTCACAATGTCCATGGATGTTAAATTTTTACTACCCATGGATTATCTAGTATGAGGCTTGGTGGGTGTGGTTAATCAAATGGGATTGGAAACCACATCCCATTATGATCATTGGGTGACTTTTATATGGGAAACCCTAATTTTTAGGACTAAAGATGAATCTATATTAGTTTATATCAATATAATGGGTTGGATAATTAGTTTTCCCTCAAACAATACATTAATAAAAAATGATTCTATTATCATGATTAGCCATATTAATAGCTAATATAATGAGTTTAAATAATAAGGAAACATAACACAAGAAAAATATATATAATAGTTCCTCTAAATATATATTATTTATGGGGTCATTATTTATGAATGATCCTAGTTGGGATAATTTTATAACTAAGAGGGAAATGATGTCAATCCGTAATAATTTTTCTTTTATGATTCCTTTAAAATGAAACATCAATCGCATTCTAATAAATATTTCATTCCATGATGAATACAATTCAAAAACACATCCACGAGAACATAAGAATTTACAAGTTTCACTATTTAATGATAATACCAACCTATTTGGTCTGGATTGGAAATAATACAATACACAAAAATGTTGTAGAAAACAATCCTTTATGTGGAATAAAATGAGTGGGATTTACCATTTTACTCATGTATCACTTTAAAAACAATCAAATAGTGTGTATGATCCCTCTAAGATCATATAGGATAAGAAATTAATGTGTAATAGCACATTTTACCAGTGATTCCATTAAACTTCCGCAAATTTATAAATTTAAAAAAAAATCATCGCTTTCTTACATAGAAGCTGGTATGATATTCAACGACATTGACATAGGATTTAGTCTGATTGCCCAGTCTGATCATCCCAATCCAATTATTTAGATCGAATTTATAAAATCCAATTTCTCAATATAATTGAAATATATATATTATAATACTATGGAGACTAATCCAAAATCTTTATTCCTAAGTCATGGAAATCAAATATAAAAATCATCATCTGATTATAAAACCCAAAATTGTGACCAGTCGAATACGATGACAAGAGAAAAATGAAATATAAATGAATATAATGATCATTAAATACGATGACCAGCTGAATACATTACTCTCTTATCTTTTCACCTTCCTCATATATCGGTCGAAACATCATCAAAAAATTTCAATACAGAAATCCACTTCTCTCCCTATAAAATTAGAGCTTCTCTATCTTCTGATGAATAGTATTTTAGATGTCAAAAAATTAAAATGTACTTCTCCCCTTTATAGGAGACCCAACAGTTGTTTTTGAGGGAATCCAAAAAAAATTATGCCCTACCAAATCTCCCAAAATCTTGATTTCCATCAAATTTCTGGTGCATCTTGACATTGTCAACACTTCCCAAATCTTCTCAATTATTCTCAAATCTTCTAAAAAACATCATCTATTCATCAAACAATATTTTTCAAACTCCAACCCAATTATGATTTCCATACGGATTTATTATTATGATGCTCCCCATGAAAACACTTCAAACTCTTAACACACTCATGTTTTATTTCAATTATGATTGTCATTACAATCTATCTCATTATAATGAGGAAAATTGTAAAGAAATATATTCTTATTCATCTATTCCCATAACTAATTTTATATAAAATTTTGTTATTCATCTATTCTCTTGACCCACTTGTTTTTAAAAAAATGTAATTTAATCCATTTTAAATGCTTGAATACATTTTCAAATGAACTATGAAATTACTCTTTATATTTATCACTCCATTATTTTCATTTCTATGAAATCATTGATCCAATAAAATTCTTCCTCTGATTACAATAAGATACCATGTCTGATGGATCTGTATCAGCAGCTTCATTCTATTTTGAATATGATACCACTTGAAAACTTATTTCTCTATTCCCATCAAGATCTTTCATCAAATATTTGTTTCTTTTGAATTTTCGTCTGATTGAAAATTATTACCTCCAGTTTTAAACAATTTCCACAAATGTATTCAGACTTTATAATCTTATGACCGCATTATAATGATTTGAAATCTTCTACTTCACAATCATTCTTCTTTTAATATCCCCATCTTGTATCATGAATTTCATCATGACATTAATTATGTTATGAATCATCTTCATCATCATATGAATTTCATTTAAATGAATTATAACTTCCATTTCCTTCACCAAATACATTCTTTCCTTATCATCCAAAATAAGATCGCCTTGATTACGATTAGGATGAATACAATCTCCAACACCCATTTTTTATTTCCATCAAGATCAGATCAATTTGAATATGATTGCCTCATGTATTGCATTTCATTCCATTTTATTCTCAATTATTTCTTCCTATCCCGCCCATATTTCGTCATGTTTTCATCAGATGTTTACCTATCATTTATGATTTATGATAACTCCATGATCAGTAAATCATCATCAGATTTGTTTTATCGTAATCATGAAGAATCTGATTATCTATCATTATGATTTGACTATTCATACTGGATCCTAGGTGAATTTGATGACCATTTAATTCCTAAAATATTATTTCTCAATACAATTGATCTCTTCATTCCATATTTAGTGTGAATTCGATGAGCCTTTTCTTCCCACCAAAAAATTCATATTATGGAGAACCATTTCTTGCATTATGAGTCTGGTTGTCTTGAATATGATGTCCAGTTTGATTTCCCAAAATAAATTGTGACACGATTTTAATTTCTTTTTAAAAAAACCTATAAAAACAAAATACAATACCATTTAAAAAAACTTCTTCAACATTTAGAAACCATTTTCTTCCAACTTGACCCCAATTGTTTTTGTGTTAATACCTTCATTAAAATTCATTTATGAGGATATTTAAAACATGATAAACATATATATATATTTATATCATTTTTTTGATTAAAATTTACATCATTATAATTAGTTTGAGATCCCTTATAAGGATTTACTATAGAACAATAATTTTTTGGAATCTAAGGTTTATTTTCATTCTCAACAAGAAGAACATTAAGCATCTTAATGTAAATGTTATATTGTATAGTATCTCCACCTCTAACTCATGGGTATTTGATTATCAATGTCCAACTAACATTATCATTGATAAACATATACCCATAGAGATGAGGTAATTGTAAATGACTGAATTATATTTTTTATAGATAAAGGAGTAAGAGTTGTCATAATAGATTTTAGAACATATAATTAGACATTACTATTTGAATTAATTCTATAATATAATATCCTTTTTATTTAACCAACATAAACCAAAATGTAGATTATATTTCTCATTTGGAAAAGACATTATTTAAATCACAGTGATGAACCAGTGATATTATATATATAATAATTAATTGTTTTATGGAATTGTAAATATGGTAAATGGTTTATAAAATCTTTATACATATAATTTTTTTACAAAATTGAAAATTTAAGGTTATAGAGGTTTCTAATGTCCTACATTTGGTATTATCACCATAGTAATATAAATGATAAATGTAACCAATACTGCATGAAGTTGGATTTTGGGAACGATTTTATTATGATATGTTGGATACTTGTGAATCCTTTTTATAAAAATTTTAAAATTCCCAAATTAGTGGAAAAGGGGACTGGGTGGTTTGACAACTGGATCTCATATACAGTGATATATTTGGTCCAATGAATATTGAACAAAGTTGTTGTTTTTTATGCTTTTTTACTTTTACTAATTCATTTAGTTTGGTAAGGTTATGTGTTTCTAATGATACATTAGTATGAATCTTATTAATTTGTCAATAGTTTTTAGATAAAATTAGAATATAAACTAGGAAATGTATTAATATTATTTACTCAAATTATGATTGTTAATATATGAGCAAGGAATTCACTAATAATTTTATATAATATGAAATTATTTCATAACTCACTCTTCCTAGAACGTAAAAAATGGAATGGTTCTTCTGATTGTACAAATCAAACCTTTTTGACATGGTTAGATCAATGAGAATATTTCATGAACTTCTTAATTGGTTTTGGTGTCCTGATCTTGAGACTATTTCATTCTTGTTAAAATTAATTCAATCAAAATTATTAAAAAAAAATTTGTTTATGAAATGTATTAGGAAATGTCCCATTATGAATTTTATGATGATTTGGGGTTGGAAATGTTTCTAATATGATAGGTCCCAAGTAAAAACAATTCTAATATTTTGTTTATCCAAATGAGATAATTGGATAATATTTCTATAACCCTATTAAATTAAAATAGATTCTGGATCATGATGGAATTTTTATTGAGAAAAAACATATGGATCTATTATATTGTGGGGGAAAGTTAAAAATTAGGATATTTAGGACAATTATATAAAAATTGTTCCCCTAGATAGAGAATAACTCTAGTCCATAAGTATTAAACAAAAGAATAAAATGAAATTATATAAGAACCTTGAAGATATCATATGACTTATTAAACAATAAGTAGAAATGGATTTATCATTAAATTTTATTATGATTTAATATTTTCAAGATATGAACCTACTACCTATTAGGATTCCATTTGGACTTATAATTCTACAAAATGGAAAAAATTAATGGATTCTGAAATTGCCTTCATTTTCTCTTAGCATGTTAAGAACCTAGTGAATACACCTAAAGGGGTTTTATCCAATTGATGTAATATTTTTTTCTATGTTATAAACTAATATTGATGATAAACTATTTACCTATATAGACAAAAAATTAGTAAAGTGTTATAATAAATTTAATGGAATTGACTATGAAGAAAAAATTTCACATATTGTGATAATAAGGCCCCTTTGGATAATTCCAACTACATAAATCCATTGTAATATTTAGATATTAAATGTGGACATACAAACATCTTTCTATAATGGGATGTTATTTGAGGATATGTATATGATACAACAAGATTTTTTTTATATTCCAAATGAAATTTCGAAGGTATTAAAAATAAATTGACCAATTTTTTGATTAGTGGAATATTCTCAATGATTTAATATCATATTAATGATGTAATTATAGATTTTTGTTTCATCGTGAAGTTAGATGAGTCCCATATATATATATTATAGGGTGTGTAGCCATGTTTCTGATATAATATGTTCCTAAAATAATCCTTATATGAAATGATATATTGAAATTATAAATTGTAATAATGTGGTTCATCAAATGAATCTCTATGAAATTAATTTATGAAACAAAAGATCAATATTTTAAGAAGATAAATAGAGATAGATCTATGATTTTTCTCACAATCAATTACGACACAATCATCGGTAAATTTTTGAAGAGGTTTAGAATAGGGAACTCTAAAATGGTTTCTATTCTAGTTTTCTATTGAATGAATCTTATAAAAATTCAAGATCCCTCTAAGGAGATATAAATATTGGATTAAATAGAACATGTGTCCTTTATGGGATCTATCATGTATTTTAATTTTTTCACTTGACATAACATAACTTATTCTCTTTGAATAACATGTAGATAGAAATGCAATCCAAGTGATTATAACTTGATTATTGTAAAGACCATCCATATATACTTGATATAAACTGAGGCTATGTACATTGTCTTTGTTGTACTAGATGATCTCTGTGTAAATGGTCTCATTAATTCAAGAGTGAAATCATATATAGATGAAATGAGATCATAATTCGGTTTCACGTTTTAGTATAATAATGGAGATAATAGTTGGAAATGTTCAAAACCTCCCACCTTGGAATACTCACCAATATAGAAAATCACATCATTGTAACAAATACTATAAAAGAGGATATTTGGATCAATTTAATTAGAAAATAATGTACTCATTACTCATTACATGGAATACAAGTCTCCCTAGTGGATAAAATAGATCATTCAAAAATACCATCTTATATGAGAGAATATTTAGAGGGGTGATGTTAAGATATGTTGGGTGTTTAAAAATGGAGATTTATTAAATACATTGAAAACATAATTTTCTTCGGTAAATCATATTGTTCATGCTCAAGTAGATAGTATACTATAAAAACAGATTAATTTAATTGTTGAATAAAACTTAAAGATTATATAATAAATTTTTATGTTTGTGTATCATTAATTCATGTATGGTATAATCTATTTTAAAATAATACTTGAATAATATAATCCCATCAATGTATGTCTTTATGTTATCCCTGATCAATAATCATTAGTGATTATTATGGGTTATGATTATATGTTTTGATTATCATTAGCAGTGGATGCATGAGATAATAAGTGAAGAAATATTTTTTGAAATTTTCTACGAAAGATGGTCCAAGAGAATTTCATACAATTATCAATATAAATTGTGTACTATGACTATTATAAATACATTTACCTGAGTTTTGTAAAAAAACCTATAACAAAATCCTACACATTTTCATATCATTCTTATATAATCCTATTTCTTTAACAAATAAGGGGTGGTTGTGTATTTTTTCAATATTGTCATCGATTTCATATCATCTAATATAAAGGTAGTTCACTCAAATAAAAATAAATTCATCAATAACATGATTGAATTAAACTAATGAATGGAATGACCATTCATTGTTGATTCATATATGGTGTGGTCAGATATTTGGATGAGGGGAATGCAGTGATTTGATCATCATCAAGGTTAATGGCATATGATGAATTCATCGATCATGATACTCACATTTTTTTGAATCAAGAATTTTTTATATTTCTTAAACATGATTTACAATGTTCCATTACAATGGTCACTCAATTTGATGGAAAAAGGGATTATATAGGTTTACATATGGTGTATTTAATATATTTTATTGTAGATATGATCTTAAAGATAGTTGAGTATGTTGTATAATGATCACAGTAGACACCATAATAAATTGAGTAGAACATAGTCTTTAATAGAGGTAACTATTTTAATATATCTATGAAATTGAGATTACATATAATTTGTCGATGAAAGTATGTCATGTAGAGTCACACAGTTAGGCCTTTTGATAGGGATTTTTTTATAAAAAGTAGTTGTTTCAAAAATTAAAATTGGTTAATAAAATATATCAAAATGTGTTTTGTATGGATTCAAAAAGAGTTCTAATGTTTTTAATAGATCTTTATAGATTTTTAGCATAAGTGGGAGGTTGTTGGAAATTAACTATAATGGATACCATAGAAAAAAATATACTTAGATTTATATTATAGGATATACCTAATATGTATATCAAACATTAGGAAATGTTATTATCATAAAGGGAATGGAAATGATCCAGTTTCCCACCATAGTAGAGTATGAATGTGATTATGATATTAAATTACTGAGATTTGAGTTCCTACCATGTATTCCTCTTTGTTTATTGAATCAATGGTAGTGATTCATTCATTTCATTGGATTGATAAGAAACATTATAACTTCCACATACCAATAGGTATAAATTTAATTGTGTATAATGAGATGTTATTGGATTAAATAGAATTATGACTCCCTGAAAAAAATGTATTGACTTTATTAAATAGAATGTGATCCCCCAAATTAACACTCTCAGTAATTTCAATCCATTATAAAACACTCATAAATATCCATCATACTTTGTCCCATGGAATTTTTGGTAGCAGCCCTTTAGTGATTAGGAATCACCATGATATGATAATGTATCTAAGGATACATAAAATTTTATAGAAGAAGGATTTCTTTTGTAAATTTTTAATGATTTATATCAAGAATTACAAATAAAATGTTCAGACAACAATAATGACGGTACACATGGAATTTTTTTCATAAATATATGCATGTTTCACCGAATATAAATAAATAAGTATTGTTCATGGAGTTTTTATGGTATTAATTATATATTAATGATTATCCTAAACCAATAAAAAATATCACATGACATTTATACTTCTTATCACATAGTTCAAAAGGGTGATCTCTTAGGATGAAGTTCTGGAAGAATGACCCTCCAATAGTATTTCCACCTGTTTATTTGTCCTTAGATATGCCTATTTGTGTGTTTGTGTATTATTGCTTATAATTTATGTTATCATCAATATAAATTATTATTCATGTATCTTGATTTATTGATGAAAAAAATAATGATACATGTTCGTGGAAAGGTAGTTTAAGTCCGGTGTGTAATAAGTGATATGGAATTAATTGAATAATTTAGGAAATTAGTTTTCCCATCCATATTATTGGACGACGTTATAGATTACACATTGAATGAAATGATGTTGTCTATTTAAATCAATGGACATGGAATTTCTTTGATAAAAATTTTCAAAAAGTAATAGAATGACAAATCATGTATATATGGGGATGACAAAAGTATGTATCCATAACGATTATATATTAGTACACAAATGTATTATATTCCCTGGTTTCATTCTTGGGAAGGTTTTTTTCCTTAATAAATTCTCTATTTTTTCAATGCCTTCCTTACTATATTTCTAGACATTGAATTTGAGCATATAGTATGTTCACATAATTCCTCTCACAAAGAGTCATAAAGTGCCACACACTCTGTGTATCATGAATATTGTAAAATTAAATTGAATTTTATATTAAAAATATCTATTATTATCATTTTCTTCAACATATATTATTCAATTAATATTGATAAAAAATATTTAATCATTAGATATTAGAGTTCAGAGTATTTGTGTTGAATTTTATCACTTGTTTATTATTAATAATATAACAAATAAATAATTATTAATATAATATTTTAATGAATATATTAAATAAATATTTACTTAATTATATGAAAATTAGAATAAACATTTATTCATTAATTTATTGAATAAAATATAAATTTATTCATTTAAAGAATATTTTTTATTTTCTAATTTTTTTTATTTCAAATAAATATGATTGAGGATTTATGGGTCATGATAATGGCATGATGGAATTGTTATATTTTGACATAATATTTATAAAATATATATTAGTTTATTTATTAAAGAAATATTATTTAAAAATTTACATGTCTTGGGATATAACAATAATATTTATATTTTGTATTTGTCATGAAAATTTACTTAGACTAAATATATTGAGAAGTGTTTGTGATCAATTATTATTTATTTTAATCATAAATATCAAATCTATATTATATAAATTTTAGATAGTAGATTATTTTTTACATAATAAAAAGCTCTTTGGAAATATCTCAAGCACTAGAGGTATTCTTTTACCAACATCCATCTAATGAACATAGTTTAAAAAAAGTACTACTTGTACTGATCAACAACAATTAATGTAACAAAATCGTACTTAACATTCTTGTACATAATTTTTTTGTAATTTCATCGAGATATTTGAGAACCACCTATTGACAAACCAAGAGAAACCCCGACATTGATTCTCCACAATTACAATTTTATAAAAATGGCGGAAAAAATTAGATCGAGCTGATTATCACTCTTAATGAGAATCTTGTTTTAAATTAATTGTAAATTAATTATGTAAGATCCTATATAGATAAATGTTGTGTTTCAACTATTAATTACTTATGATTTATACATTAAAAGAAATAAAAAACTAAAATAGGGTACTTTTCCACCACATCTGTTAAACCATAGAGCCTTTAACCACCACTACTAATAATGTTTAATTATTTTGGTATAAACTTTATGAATAAAGAAACATGGAATTTATACTACATGAGATTTAATTTAGAAGGAATAGATAACTAATACACTATCAATTTTACCGTTCCTATGATTTCAAATGTATAAAATAATATAGAGCTCATTTCCCATGTTTACACATTCATTGGTGACCAACCTTGATGAAAATAGGGGAAATAAATGATCACCAACATTGAATTATATGGGTCACCTTAAATGTTATTTATATTAAATTTTATAACTACATAATTTTACAATCCATTTTCAAATCAACATTTCCTAATTTTTATTCTTTAATAAGGTTCAATATCTTATCCAAGACGATTCACCTATCTCATTACAAAAAAGATATCAATGAACGAGGAGGATGTAAAACAATTAAAATAGATATATTTAATTTAATTGATGTAAACTATTATTATTTGATAATTACACTCTATAGAGGTTATATTCTAATTAGGAACAAAAATTCCATATAGAATAATGAGTAATCTATTCTAAGACATTAATGGTTTACATAGCACGACCATCAATGTGAGGGTTAAAAGTATTACTCATTGTTAATTTAGAAAATAAATCACAGTAAATTCCATTCAATAACTAGGATATATTTTAAGAATCCCTATTAATCCTTATTTTTTTATAAAATAGTTATAATTCATGTTCTTCCATTCATAAAACATTCAAATCTCATTGACCAAAGAAGACACTTTGTTATGAGAAAGTGAGATTCCTAGGTCAGATGATCTTTGAGCACCCACACTGTATCATGGATTTTAAAAGGTCATGGAATATAAGTCTCATTAATCATAATTTCTAAATTTTTCCACATAGATAAAGGATGTGGTGTAATAGTACCTACAAAAATATGATGTGTATAAGTTACCTTTTAATAGGTGGAAGTACTAGAAAAAACCCTTTAATTTTCTTTTTTCATGTCAGAATATCACAAATGAAAATGAGAATCCATATATGTCTTTTGATTATAGGATGTGTAGCCTAATATGAATAATGGTACAATCGTACAACTTTTTTATGTATACATGATTCAATGGAATGTGTACCATGAATGTATAATAATTATGATGGATCTTGGAACCCACTATTAAGGATCTCCCTACCAACTAGTATTTCATAAATAATTTCATAATCTAGATGATATAGCTATGAGACATTGATCTATTACCCAAAATATAATGTGTGATTTCTAGGGTGTAAACCTATGGAACCATGATCCTTGATCACATTTAGGGGGTTTTTATCAATAAGAATAAATAAATCACATTTATTTTATTTCTTCTTATAATAATAATGAATGAATATTCCTACTCAATGAATTAGTAATATCGTCTCCCTTACTATGACTAAATTTAATAATAAAATACAATTATTGAAGAAAACGAACCAAATGACATAACTTAAAGTTTACATACCTTTGAAAATTGATATATTTAATGATTTTATGACCAATATGGACTATAAAAATTTTACAATAGGTAATTCCTCTAGTTTGATAAGGTCAAAAAACTATATCAAATTCCAGATAAAGGAAATCGTTGTTCACTTAATAGATAAATAACATTATAGAACCATATTCCTCTTCCCATTTATCTAGTATAATGAGGAAAACAATTTGAACTAATGAAGTTTTGAAAAATAACTCTCACTATTCAGCATAGTTCTATAGTCCAAAATATTATAAATTCATGAACTGATACTACACTATTGATTTTCTCTATGAATTTTGGTCTTTTAATCATTAATGAATCCATTAATATTAATGTATTTTATAATTCCAAAATGAATTGTATATTTTACATGATTAATCCAAGGAAACTCCTAACTGAAATCATAATTGATAGAACTTTTGATATCATTATTAAATCCACATTCTCTATAGCCAATGGGATAGAATCTTACAATGTCATATGACTATGTAATTAAACCTCAAGTATCAAAATCTAACTCTTGGATAGCATATTATTTAATTTTTTTTCTCATAAAGACCATATGATGATGAAATAATGCTGAATATACACAATATTATACTTTTATTAACAAGGGATATCATCCAAAAAGGATTTAATAACAAACTATATTATGGGATAAAGAATAATGTTTGTAAGTTCTATTAACATAGATGGTGCATTAGTCCAGGAATATAGAATCAACAAATACATAAAATAAACATATTGACACTAAAAAATATTTTGGATGTCAATAGGACTAATATAATGTTTATAATACTCTATCTGAAGGTAAGTCTTAGAAAACTATTTATATCTTTTTAACTAATTAGATATATTAATAATCTTATATATGGAATATAAATTTTTAACCACGATCTGGTTCAAAATACATTAGACCTTAAACTATAAAATACTATATCAGACCATGTGGAAGTTCTTGATCTAATATTCCATTTATAGATTTAATATTAAATAATAAATAGATTATAAATTTGGATAAATCCCTATCATGGGTGAAAAATCCTAAAATTCACTATATCTAATTTCATAAACAATGTGGTGAGATATTTTATTGGTGATCCCTATAACCTTCCCTTTATCTATACATATTATACACACATGAATTTTTAACTCTCTATAGATAGTACAATGAGTACTAATTACAGATGAGAAGAAAACACCAATATTATATAAATCGATTGAATATTGGAACTGGTTCCATCGGTTAATCCCTAAAATAATTGAATAATATTTCATATATACATCCATTACCTCATATAATTTCTCAAAAGTGTCAATGATTAGGGGAAAATTTTGAAATATCCTAGTCTATTTCTTACATTTTTAAAAATATTTATTATAATAAATATATAAATAGAACAATTCTACACCATGTTCAGGATTTCATTCTAGTTCTTAGATGACAAAATAATTTGAATCTTATCTATCAAATGAAGAATAATATAATAAATTGAATACCAAGAGAGTAAATCTAATAGTAACAGTCCCTTAAATAGAAATAGATGGATATTTATCCATTAATTAAGCTATATCGCATTCGATGTGATGAACCTCTATAAAAATCTATTTCATTATAGATACCAATATATATTTGAAAACCTAAATATTTGAGCGTTCTAAAAAACCTAATATATTTAATAGTTGTTAGTTGCCTTTATTAAATTGAATAACTAATCAATATATTACACCTGGGTTAGATATTGTTTTTACAAAATTCCCTCTAATGCACTATTCTATAAACATATCAAAAGATATCAAAATAAATGTTATTAGTGGAATTTGTTCACCAAAAAGTTACAATTTAGAAATATATAATTTTTGTGAGAACATTGGTGTCCCAGAATAAGAGATCTCTTGGACTTATAAGATAGTGGTGTACCACTCTCCTAGTCTATATATATATTTTTCTATGATATCCCTTATTAATGGTATTATGAATTTATGAGGAGATTCATAACCTATATCATAGTGAAATTGAATAAGAACCTCTAAGAATTTATGTTGATCCTATTATTCATTCCCATTTTTTACATTATTTATAGAATGGATTGGTCATCTATATAAATTATGCTATAATAAATTATGGATAAAAATTAAAACACTCTTCCCAAAAGGGATAAACTAATATTAGAGCCACATTTTTAAGGTTATATTTAGATGCAAAATAATCTATATCTATTTCCATTACTTTCGTTTATCCAAATGATTTTCATGATATGTATTTTAAACCTTTTAAAAATCCATCATAAACAAAACATTACATTGAAATAATTATATCATATAATATTATAAACATAAAATAATCTAATATCAAATGTATATAAGGATTTTATCAATCAATTAAATCTACTTTTTTACTTATATTAACATAATTGATATGGTTATATATATTTATATATTAAAATTCTATTTGATTTTTATTGATGATTCAATTAATATGGGTTATCTATTGGTTAGAAAAAAATTACAAATAATGATATAAAATCACATGAGATAATATGTTATCCCTCCTATTCTAATATATCGAATCCTATAATCTGTATGTGACTAAAAATATTTATTAATACATCATGTGAAGGAATAAAAATTTGTTGATGGATCATAGAACAACCACAATCACTGAGGATAACTACATAGTTATAAAGCCATGAATATTAATAGGTCACTACACAACTCCAAATATTCATATCTCATGGTTATTATCAAGTCCTATATTTTTGAGCCCTTAGTATGAGATCTCCGACCACTTTTCAATGGTTGAAGCTAAATCACTTGAACTACATTTGGTGTGTTCACCACAAATGACTTTTCCACCGCATGACCTATAATGTATTTTTTAATTGAATGAGTTTGAGTTAAATATGGAAATGATATGTTTTTCATCAATGAATATGTATTAATTCAAATAGGTGCATACTCATACTCAGCATAACCAATATTAGGACCAGATTATGTACAGTTCACTAATAAATTGATAATAGTAGAATATTCGTAAATGAACATTACTAGATGAGTAAAATATTAATAACATTGAATGTCAAAACATTAATGTAAAAATTTAATTAATTAAACATTTAAGTGAGTTAATATTGATAAAATACTATATATACATATAAAAAAAGCACAAAATATCGAAAAAACACCCTAATGTGGGGAATCAATATGTGAATCCATTATTGGATATTACCATGAGACCCTAGATTTCCTTG
The DNA here is from genome assembly GCA_963277665.1 of Viscum album. Taxonomy (NCBI): domain Eukaryota; kingdom Viridiplantae; phylum Streptophyta; class Magnoliopsida; order Santalales; family Viscaceae; genus Viscum; species Viscum album. The sequence goes on along the minus strand of OY728141.1, from coordinate 806,709,212 downwards.
AATTATTAATCATTAAATGTAAGAAAATAAACCACATAAAATCCAAATTATTGTTGATATTATATCCCATTATTATAAAATTCACACACACAAATCTCATAGGGGATTATTTGGGGAACAAGTAAAATAGTGACTAGTAAGAGGTCACCACCAAACCCTATGTAGCTATCATAAAAAAATGTATGATTTAAAAATATATTTTTGAAAGAAACAAAAGAATAATAGTAATAAAGATATATTAAATAGGCATGATATTAACCTAGGTAGTTACATAAAACTCCCTAATATTCAGATGATCCATACCTAGCATACCATATTTGGGCCAATCTCGATATCAAAGATAGATGATTAGGGGCCACAACTATGAGATATAGTAATCACACTTTTGAATATAAGCATTGTACATATGTATATGTGTGTTAAATGATATCATGATTCACGACCCATTTCCTGGATAATGGTATATTATATAATTTTATATTGTAACCTATTTTATTATGTATAGGGAAATATAAAGGGTTATAATTTATTAGATAATTTGGATTTATTCATGATCAGTAACCTATTCATCAACAAGGAAGGCCCATGTATAATCTTCATATCATAATAATATACCCCTATGTAAAAATATTAAATTGATACTGATTTTCATAATGTAATAAAAATATTAATGTATAGAAAATATTGGAAAAAATTAAAGATTATATTTTGTAAACATCATATATACATGAGAGAAGTAGACAAGAATGAATAAAAAATTTTACAAGAACACATCATGTTAAATAATTAGGCATATAATGAAAAAAAAATTATACAATTTAAGGTAACTTATATGGAAATCATGGAATGATGACATGAGGAATATAATAAATTATATGAGAAAACCATCACATTTTTTTAATAAATCCATAAACTATTTTAATAGATAAAAGAATAAAATATTCAATTATGGTCACTCATCCTCTAACTGTTACTAATTTAACTCAAAATACTATGAGATGAAGAATGAGTTTTTATTTGAGCTCAATTTAAAAATAGTAGTTAAAAGTATTTAGGAAGAAGTAATTCCCCCACATAGGATAACTACAAACCTATAGTGAAATAATGTTATGGTTTCCCTAGATTCCAACATAGTAGGTGAAATACATAAAACAAAGTAATAGTCTTACATTTCATTAACCTAGGATAATCCCCCTACTAGCCAAATATAATCAAAACCAAGATAAATTAATACATTCACAAGTCCTAGACATTGACAATATTATTTTACCCATAATTATAAGAAATAACAAGAATGATATAAAAATCTGAGGATGAATAACCTAAACAAAGATGAGGACCACCTCTCAGGGCCACTAGATTGTCGTATAACCAATGATTCTGCATGGATTCATTAATAAAAGAGAGGACACAAATGAGAGACCCTGTAAAGTCCCGTAAATTTCAAGGAAATTTTGTTCTTAATTTTCTTTGGAATTTTACAAGAACGCAGTTTCTGACGGCGCCTGATTCCGGGGCCCGGTGTGCCCGAAATCATTTTCCGAAGTTTGGCTCGGGTACGTTCAGTGAACGGACGAGCGGGTTTTTCTAACATTTGAACCGGTGCCTGGAATCAAATTATGAGGGCATCGATGAAATCGCAGCGCCGGTATTCGCTTAGAAACGCCTCTTCCGGAGTTGCGTTTTCTTGGGTGTGGTTTTTAATTTTCGGTCTTAAAGTTAAGAAATAAAATAATTTTGCAACAACTTTATTTTATTTCACTTAAGCCGCTTGGAAGCCACTTGAAGCCACTTAAAGGCGGCTTGAACTGAGTTGAACTGGATAGGGTGCTATCCAGGAATATCCTACCCCCTTGGTAGGATATTTGTGAGTTGGGGCCCGCACGAGCCCCACCGTTTCTTTTCTTCTTATGTAACGCACCCGCACCCCCCCCCCCTATTAAAAGAAGTCAACCGTGCGTTTTTCTGGTTAAGAAACGCCCCATTTAATTGGGATGTTGATTTGTTACAATTAATTCTTTGAGATTGATTGATCGTTTCTATTCTTTTGAAATTCAATTTCTTATCTTGTGTTAATAAATTAAGACTTGGGCTTATTTTATTTTTTTTGAGTCTTGTCACGCTGGGAGGATTTGGGAGGCTTGAAGAACATCTTCTTCAACGACGAAGAACGTGAAGAACGAATCGGTCTCCGATGAAGAACATCGTCACGTCCTTCTTCCGAAGAACGACGACGTGCCATCCCTCGTTCTTCTTTCCACATCAAAGGAAGGGAGACGTCGTTCCACCCCAGACAACCTCCGTCTTCATCTACGAATCCTCTTCCGCGACGACGCGACGTCTTTCCGCGACGACGCGATGATCCTCCTCTTCCGCGACGAGCCTTTCCGCGAAGAACGCCCGCGCGGGACGATCAACGAGGTAGGGATTTTATAATTTTGGAATACCCCTCTTTATATCCCCGTGGACGTTCTTTAAAAACTTAAGATCTGGTTTCAAATGAACAATTTTATTTTATTAAAATTGTCTTTTCATGTGTTGAACAATTTATCCCGTTGTTTTTATTTAACGCGGAGGGTGCGGGTCAAACGAACACGGCCCGACAACCCTCTGTCGTTCTTCGTGTTTTGCGGATTTGGCGGGTGACGACGGAACGTGCCGCGATGGGTGTTTGATGATCCCGCAGTAAAGAACGGAACCAGGGAGGAACAACGGCACAGACGGGAAGGAAAACGGGCCACCGGAGCGACTCCGACGGCCCGCGGAAGCCGGTGGTGGCGCGGGTCACCGGCGCGGCGGCGCCGGCGGCCGGAGGCGGCGGCACCCCGCGGGTGTCCAGCGCGACACCCCGCTGGTGCCGCGGGGTTGTCACGCGGTTGCCGCGGGTGTCCAGGGCGACACCCCGCGGGTGCCGCGGGGTTGTCACGCAGCACCCCGCGGGTGTCTGGCCGACACCCCGCGGGGCGGCGGCTTTCCCCGCGTCGGCCGCTCGACCGCTCGGCCGAGCCGAGCCGGACCGGCCCTGGCCGGGCCGGGTCGGGCCAACCGAGTCGGACCCGACCCGGTTCGGGCCAACCAGGGGGGGTCGGGCCGGGTCGGCCCGGGCCCGGACCCCCCGTCTTCAGACGGACTTCGTTCAAATGGCCGTATCTTGAGCTACGGGCCTCCAAACGACTCGCCGTCAGCGGCAACGCAATCCTTGTAGCGAGTCGGTCGTTTCGGTTTATCGCACTCAAGTTTCAGAATACTTTGGGTTCGGCCGGGTTGGTTCGTACACGAAACCAACCGGGCCCTCGGAGCGGAAACGCTCATATCTTGAGTTACGGACGTCCGATTGACGTGCCGTCAGCTTTTTTAGTTTCCTCTTAGTGAGACGGATCTTTTGGCTCACTCCGCCCGAGGTTTGGACGCAAGTGGAGTACGGTCGGGTTGGTTTTGCCTTAAAAACCAACCGGGCCCCTGGGACAAAAAAGCCAATAACTCTCAGACCGGGCGTCCGATTGACGCGCCGTATGTTGCGTTGAGTTCCTTTTGATGAGACGGAACTTTTGGCATCCTCCGACCAAGTTTTGGATGCAGATGGATAGTGGCTGGGTTGGATCGCACTGAAATCCAACCGGGCCCCTGGAACGGAAAAGCTGATATTTTTCAGACCAGACGTCCGTTTGACGAACCGTCAGCGGCATTGGTGTTCACATTGAAAAACGGTCCCTATGAGTATACCCTGTGAGTGTTCGGGGTATAGTTGAGTTACGGCCGGATTGGTTCGCTCACGAAACCAACCGGGGCCCTGGGATGAAAAGGCTAATAACTCACAGACCGGGCGTCCGATTGACGCGCCGTCTGTTGCGTTGAGACCCCTATGACGAGGTGGTCCTTCAAGATACTTCCTTGTGGGACTTTGTGATACTTGGAGTATTGACCAGTAGCTCGTGGAGCGGACCCTCCCGGAGACGAGCGGGCGGAGCACGGAGACCGTGTAGCTGACTGAGACCTGACGACTGCTGATCGAATGACTCGGTGTGTTACAGAGGTGCGCTTGGTTGTAGCGGCACATGGGAGCGCTTGGTTGTAGCGGCAGACCCACGAGAGAGGTGTGCTTGGTTGTAGCGGCACAGGGGAGCGCTTGGTTGTAGCGGCAGACCCACGACAGAGGTGCGCTTGGTTGTAGCGGCACAGGGGAGCGCTTGGTTGTAGCGGCAGACCCACGACAGAGGTGCGCTTGGTTGTAGCGGCAGTGGGGAGCGCTTGGTTGTAGCGGCAGACCCACGACAGAGGTGCGCTTGGTTGTAGCGGCACAGGGGAGCGCTTGGTTGTAGCGGCAGACCCACGATAGAGGTGCGCTTGGTTGGAGCGGCACAGGGGAGCCCTTGGTTGTAGCGGCAGACCCACGACAGTGGTGCGCTTGGTTGTAGCGGCACATGGGAGCGCATGGTTGTAGCGGCTGGCCCGCAATACTCGATAGGTGGAGTACTACAGCAGTCTTAAGTTAGTGAGCAGTACCTCGGAGTCGTGACAAGACCACTATACCCTCCAAAGACGGAGCTCTTCAGCAGTTGCGGTTTCAATAATGAAAATCCTGGTTTGAGCTGAGACTTTTGACCTTGTGTTTGCCTCATGATTGAGATGGGTTACTTGATAACTTAGGTATATGTATGGTCATATATCTAAGTAGAGGTTATCTATTGAGATCTTCTTGTGGTTATCCTTGTTGGTTTTAGTGAGACCTTGAGGGTCTCGGGGTCCTTACTGAGTATCGTTATACTCACCCCTGCACGGGCTATGCCCGCACTACGTTGTGTTGGTTGCAGACGATGGACAGCGTTGATCGTGGCTGAGGTTTGCAGAGCAGGACGGTACCTGGAGGTGGACCACTGGGCGGGACGTGCTCGGAGCGGACGGCGGGACCTGAGGAGCATTGGAGCTATCTGTACCCACCCTTCAGGTGGGATTTCCAGTGGACAGCTCGGTGTAGCGGCTTTTACTTTACAGTTGTTGTTTTCCCTTTCGAGTTGTACTTTACTTTCAGTTGGGTTTGTATACTGGCCCATTTACTTTTCCGCACTTCAGTTGTACTCTGTTTTTACTTAGTGTTTACTTTTCCTCTTGCTTACTCTGTGATGCTTGTTTACTTTACATAGGCAATTCCTTCCCTTTTTACCGGAATTTACGCCTTGGTGCTAGTCGCCAGCCCCTGGCCTATGGAAGGTGGGCTTGGGGTAGTCACGGCACGGGCCACGAGGACGGGTCATGACAAATTGGTATCAGAGGTGGTCGGTTCTACCGGGGACTCTGATCTTTCTTCTATGTGAAGCAATAGTGTTTAGCGTATTGGGTGTGGTTATCAGTCCAAGGAGTCCAGTGTTGGTGCGGCGGCCGACGTATCCGTACAACAGGACCCTGACTTCTGATTTTCGACTTAATTCATGAAAACATTGATTGCATGTGTGTTTCAAGTTTTCCTTGTGATTACTTGTGTCAGCTCACCAGGTATACTGTCCTGACCGTGGCGCACCTGTTTCTTTCAGGATGGCCCCATGACGACAGCCAGCTAGGATTCCGAGAGTGGAGCGTGATGACATCCCACCGAGCGTCGAGGACTCGGTACAGGGCCCTTTGACAGCTGAGGCACCGGCGGTACCTATACCCGCCGAGGCACCGATGCTACCAGCCCCAGCCGCTGACGATGCACGTCACCTTAGTGCACTGCATGAGTTCCAGCGCCAGCGAACACCCAGGTTATGCGGGGAGACGGACCCTCAGGCCGCCGAGGACTGGCTGGAGGCAGTTGATCGGGTTTTCAGATTAGTGAGGACACCAGCAGACCTCATTGTGATCCTCGCAGCGAGTCTCCTGCACGCGGCAGCAGGCAGATGGTGGAGCTTGATGCTCTAGGTGCACGATGAGGCCTCCCTCATCTGGACGGACTTCGAGAGCCTCTTCCGCTCAGAGTTCGTCCCGGCCACCCTCCGTGCGGTGCGCATTCAGGATCTTCTTCAGCTGCGGCAGGGCAGCTTGACGGTATCCTCATACGCGGCGAGGTTCACCGACCTTTCTCTCTACTCGACAGACATGGTACGGGACCCCTTCTTCCGGGCCCGGACCTTCGAGCAGGGATTGAGACACGAGATCAGGGCATCGCTGATCTCCCTCAGTATCCCGACCCAGGCAGGAGTGCTAGAGCGAGCCCTTCTGATCGAGAGCTTTCTGGCTGAGTCTACAGCGAGGCCTACCGCAGGGCGGCAGGCGGCGGAGTCTTCGGCAGCAGGTAGCCGACGGATGACTCAGGGTTCCGGCAGACGACCTCGGGACACTGGCTCAGCAGTACGGGGCACACAGCGCGAAGCCAGCCTTCCGAGAGGCAGGCAGTGCTACTCGTGCGGCGGGCAGGGCCACATGGCTCATGACTGCCCGACCTTCCGTACCGAGGAGCAGCAGACGGTGGAGGGGCCACCCAAGCAGAGGCAGAGGGTCGACCGCGGCGGTCCACAGGGAGGAGGCGGACGAGGCAGAGGAGCTAGCCGAGCAGCAGGTGGTGGGCGACGCTTTGAGGCTCTGCCACCACCACCACCAGGCGGTCCACCCCGACCGCAGGGGAAAAGAGGACATGGGAGAGCTCATCATCAGGCAGTTGAGGCCTACGATCATGGGGCTCTAGGGGAAGATGGACAGGAGCGGGACTAGCTCTAGACCTGGAGACTTTTGTTCATGTTGCTTCTAGTTTTGTTGATGTATGTTTGTAGATGCTTTGTGTCATTGTACTTGAGCTGCAGTAATAAAAGAAACATTTTCTTGTGGCATTTACTTCCATGTCCTCTCTTGTGTTGTTACTAAGAGGTTCCAGTTTTGACTGTTGACTTGACCCTCACTTGTGAGACATCTACTGGAGGAGACCCAGTTACCACACACTGATGCCGACAGTGTGACTCAACCCTTGGAGACGAGAGTAACGGTTGGATCTCTTGGTAGTAGCGTCGAGGCCTTACGACATCATCCTTGGTATGGATTAGTATCATCCATGTCGGGATTGACCGTATTAGGCGAAGAATGTGGTTCATCCAGGGGATGAGACCAGATTTCTCTTATTGGCAAGGAAGAAATCATGGCAGCTCTAGTGGGACCAGAGGTGGTCCGGTCCACGACGGATAAGGTCCAGGTGAGCACATGGGAGCGGAAGGCTCAGATGTGTGCTCAGTACCGCCTTTGTATCCCTAGTTTGTGTTGAAGCTTTACGGGGACGTAAAGCCCTGTGGTGGGAGTAATGTAAAGACCCGTAAATTTCAAGGAAATTTTTTTCTTAATTTTCTTTGGAATTTTACAAGAACGCAGTTTCTGACGGTGCCTGATTCCGAGGCCCAGTGTGCCCGGAATCATTTTCCGAAGTTTGGCTCGGGTACGTTCAGTGAACGGGCGAGCGGGTTTTTCTAACTTTTGAACCGGTGCCCGGAATCAAATTCTGAGGGCACCGTTGAAATCGCAGCGCCGGTATTCTCTTAGAAACGCCTCTTCCGGAGTTGCGTTTTCTCGGATGTGGTTTTTAATTTTTGGGCTCAAAGTTAAGAAATAAAAAAATTTTGTGACACCATTATTTTATTTCACTTAAGCCGCTTGGAAGCCACTTGAAGCCACATAAAGGCGGCTTGAACTGAGTTGAACTGGATAGGGTGCTATCCAGGAATATCCTACCCCCTTGGTAGGATATTTGTGAGGTGGGGCCCGCACGAGCCCCACCATTTCTTTTCTTATTAAGTAACACACCCGCACCCCCCCCCTATTAAAAGAAGTCAACCGTGCATTTTTCTGGTTAAGAAACGCCCCATTTAATTGGGCTGTTGATTTGTTACAATTAATTATTTGAGATTGATTGATCGTTTCTTTTCTTTTGAAATTCAATATCTTATCTTGTGTTAATAAAATAATACTTGGGCTTATTTTATTTTTTTTGAGTCTTGTCATGTTGGGAGGATTTGGGAGGCTTGAAGAACATCTTCTTCAACGACGAAGAACGTGATGAACGAATCGGTCTCCGACGAAGAACGTCGTCACGTCCTTCTTCCGAAGAACGACGACGCGCCATCCCTCGTTCTTATTTCCACATCAAAGGAAGGGAGACGCCGTTCCACCCCAGACAACCTCCGTCTTCGTCTACGAATCCTCTTCCGCGACGACGCGACGCCTTTCCGCGATGACGCGACGATCCCCCTCTTCCGCGACGAGCCTTTCCGCGAAGAACGCCCGCGCGCGACGATCAACGAGGTTGGGATTTTATAATTTTGGAATACCCCTCTTTATATTCCTGTGGACGTTCTTTAAAAACATAAGATCCGGTTTCAAATGAACAATTTTATTTTATTAAAATTGTCGCTTCATGTGTTGAACAATTTCTCCCGTTGTTTTTATCTAACGCGGAGGGTGCGGGTCAAACGAACACGGCCCGACAACCCTCCGTCGTTCTTCGTGTTTTGCGGATTTGGCGGGCGACGACGGAACGTGCCGCAACGGGTGTTTGATGATCCTGCAGTAAAGAACGGAACCCGGGAGGAACAACGGCGCAGACGGGAAGGAAAACGGGCCACCAAAGCGACTCTGGCGGCCCGCGGAAGCCGGTGGTGGCGCGGGGCGCCGGCGCGGCGGCGCCGGCGGCCGGAGGCAGCGGCACCCCGAGGGTGTCCAGCGCGACACCCCACGGGTGTCCGGCGCGACACCCCGCGGGTGCCGCGGGGCGGCGGCTTTCCCCGCGTCGGCCGCTCGACCGCTCAGCCGAGCCGAGCCGGACCGGCCCTAGCCGGGCCGGGTCGGGCCAACCGACTCGGACCCGACCCGGTTCGGGCCAACCAGGGGGGGTCGGGCCGGGTCGGCCCGGGCCCGGACCCCTGTCTTCGGACAGACTTCGTTCAAATGGCCGTATCCTGAGCTACGGGCCTCCAAACGACTCACCGTCAGCGGCAACACAATCCTTGGAGCGAGTCGGTCGTTTCGGTTTATCGCACTCAAGTTTCAGAATACTTTGGGTTCGGCCGGGTTGGTTCGTACACGAAACCAACCGGGCCCTCGGAGCGGAAACGCTCATATCTTGAGCTACGGACGTCCGATTGACGTGCCGTCAGCTTTGTTAGTTTCCTCATAGTGAGATGGATCTTTTGGCTCACTCCGCCCGAGGTTTGGATGCAAGTGGAGTATGGTCGGGTTGGTTTTGCCTTAAAAACCAACCGGGCCCCTGAGAAGAAAAAGCCAATAACTCTCAGACCGGGCGTCCGATTGACGCGCCATCTGTTGCGTTGAGTTCCTCTTGATGAGACGAAACTTTTGGCATCCTCCGCCCGAGTTTTGGATGCAGATGGATAGTGGCCGGGTTGGATCGCACTGAAATCCAACCGGGCCCCTGGAACGGAAAAGCTGATATCATTCAGACCAGACGTCCGTTTGACGAACCGTCAGCGGCCTTGGTGTTCACGTTGAAAAACGGTCCCTATGAGTATACCATGTGAGTGTTCGGGGTATAGTTGAGTTACGGCCGGATTGGTTCGCTCACGAAACCAACCGGGCCCCTGGGACGAAAAGGCTAATAACTCACAGACCGGGCGTCCGATTGACGCGCCGTCTGTTGCGTTGAGACCCCTATGACGAGGTGGTCCTTCGAGATACTTCCTTGCAGGACTTTGTGATACTTGGAGTATCGACCAGTAACTCGTGGAGCGGACCCTCCCGGAGACGAGCGGGCGGAGCACGGAGACCGTGTAGCTGACTGAGACCCGACGACTGCAGATCGAACGACTCGGTGTGTTACAGAGGTGCGCTTGGTTGTAGCGGCACATGGGAGCGCTTGGTTGTAGCGGCAGACCCACGATAGAGGTGCGCTTGGTTGTAGCGGCACAAGGGAGCGCTTGGTTGTAGCGGCAGACCAACGACAGAGGTGCGCTTGGTTGTAGAGACACAGGGGAGCGCTTGGTTGTAGCGGTAGACCCACGACAGAGGTGGGCTTGGTTGTAGCGGCACAGGGGAGCGCTTGGTTTTCGCGGCAGACCCACGACAGAGGTGCGCTTGGTTGTAGCGGCACAGGGGAGCGCTTGGTTGTAGCGGAAGACCCACGACAGAGGTGCGCTTGGTTGTAGCGGCACAGGGGAGCCCTTGGTTGTAGCGAAAGACCCACGACAGTGGTGCGCTTGGTTGTAGCGGCACATGGGAGCGCTTGGTTGTAGCGGCTGGCCCGCAATACTCGATAGGTGGAGTACTACAGCAGTCTTAAGTTAGTGAGCAGTACCTCGGAGTCGTGACAGGACCACTTTACCCTCCAGAGACGGAGCTCTTCAGCAGTTACGGTTTCGAAAATGAAAATCCTGGTTTGAGCTGAGACTTTTGACCTTGTGTTTGCCTCATGATTGAGATGGGTTACTTGATAACTTAGGTATATGTATGGGCATATATCTAAGTAGAGGTTATCTGTTGAGATCTTCTTGTGGTTATCCTTGTTGGTTTTAGTGATACCTTGAGGGTCTCGGGGTCCTTACTGAGTATCGTTATACTCACCCCTGCACGGGCTATGCCCGCACTATGTTGTGTTGGTTGCAGACGACGGACAACGTTGATCGTGGCTGAGGCTTGCAGAGCAGGACGGTACCTGGAGGTGGACCACTGGGCGGGACGTGCTCGGAGCGGACGGCGGGACCTGAGGAGCATTGGAGCTATCTGTACCCACCCATCAGGTGGGATTTCCAGTGGACAGCTCGGTGTAGCGGCTTTTACTTTACAGTTGTTGTTTTCCCTTTCGAGTTGTACTTTACATTCAGTTGGGTTTGAATACTGGCCCATTTACTTTTCCGCACTTCAGTTGTACTCTGTTTTTACTTAGTGTTTACTTTTCTGCTTGCTTACTCTGTGGTGCTTGTTTACTTAACAAAGGCAATGCCTTCCCTTTTTACCAGAATTTACGCCTTGGTGCTAGTCGCCAGCCCCTGGCCTATGGAAGGCGGGTTTGGGGTAGTCACGGCACGGGCCCTGAGGACGGGTCGTGACAGACCCATTGTGTCGAAATATAATTAAAATGTGGGTGAAACCATCTGAACAAGTTATGTAAGGGGTTAATATTTTTGTTTAAAACAATATCCCAAATCACCTAAAAAAGAAATTATAGTGTTAATAGGTAAGTTATATAGCTTAACTAAGTACATGGTGTTGTTGATAGTGGATCTATCACATAGTTAATTCAAGTAGGTACTTGGAACTTGTCCACAAAATACATAGTTTAATCCAAAAACATTGAACCCTTTTTTTTATCCACCCCAATTCTATAAATTTTCTCTAATTCACTCCAAAACTAAAATTACCCCAAAAATAGATATAATTAATACAATAAAATAGCACACTAATAAAAAATTTCTAGGTTATTACATGTTGTTCAAGAATTTCCTGATAATCATTTTCCATCAACGCCATCTATTAAGACGGTTTTTGTTTATACATTTTAATTTTCATCTATCAATAAATCTATAATGATCATATCAAACATAAATATAATATACTCCTACTAATGGAGTGTGATCAAAATCACCTTTTATATTCCCATTATCATATTCATATGATAAACATATTTCCTATAATGCCAAATTGTATATTTTCCCATTATTCTATAAAATAGACACACCAATTATAACTTAACCCAAAAAATTAAATCAAATAAACAAAAATAACAGCATTTAATATGTATATTAACAATGTTACTAATTAAAGCAGATCAATAAAACACATTATTATCTTTATTTAAATTAATATTTAACTAATTCATTATTTAAAATACTCTATTTGCTAACATCAATTATATTTTTAATAATTAAATTATTTAACTAAAAATATCATCTTTAATTCAATCACTAATAAATCAAATTCAAATATACACCCACATATGTCATGTACCACTATTGTAAATTTTAGATTTACTAACTATTTAAAACCATTGGTAAAGGCTGGACAACCATTTCTATAAAAAATAACAATGGTTGTCCAAAATATTGGGACTTGATCCATAGGGATAGACATATGCCAACACTATTATGAGAACCGTTGGGATATGTCGGAAAAATTAGTATATACCAACGGATTAAGTAAACCGTTGGTATATATGTTTTCAAATGGTTTTAAACCATGAGTAATAGCTTGAAGCATCTCTATAACAAAGATTCATTAATCCATTGGTATAGACTTTTACAAATGGTTTTAGGAAAATATTTGGTAAAGCTCATGTAAATTATCTATGCCAACAGTTTACAAACTGTTGGTATATACTTATATCAATGGTTTTATGTAAACTGTTTGTATGAGATCTAGTTTTTCACATATACCAATGGTTCTTGAAACATTGTTATATCATTTTTATACATGCAGAAGCAAGATGGCTTGCTGGCCTCCCCTGTGCAGCTGCATCAATTCCACCAGTAGGTCCCCTGTGGAGCTGCATCAATTCCACAAGCACCCTTGTAAAATTCATAGACAACAGAATATCTGCATAATACATACACTTACAACAAGTAACACAATACACCATTTAAAAGTATACCATCATAATATATACATAATTCTATATTAATTCATACTAAATTCTGTTTGAATTCACACATATTTCAATATGAATTCATATAGAATTCATCTAACACATAATTCAAAAATAAATATGAATACCTCCAATTCTATAATTAATTACCCTCAAATCACAAACCGAATTAACACATAATTCATAAGGTAATTACAAAAATTATACACATACAAAAAGTATAACCATTAACAATTAATACATAGTTCATAAGTGAATTAAATACATAATGAATTCAATTCAGAATTCAAGGTGTTGGGGAGCATGTTCAGAGGTTTGGGGTGGCTGTCCAAGGGGGTGGGGTGTCCAGATGGGTGGGGGTGTCCGGGGGGATGGTTGTGTCTGGGGGTGGGGGGGGGGCTGTCCTGGGTGGTAGTGGGGGGGGGGGGGGGGGGGCTATCCATGCAGGTGTCCGGGGGGGGTGTCCATGGGGGTGTCCCGGGGGGTGGGGTGTTGTCCAGGGGTTGGGGGATCCCTAGGGGGTGGGGTGTCCAAGGGGTGGGGTTGTGTCCAGGGGGATGGGGGAGGTCTAGGGATCAGTGTAAAGACCTAGAAATTTCAATGAATGTTTTTTCATAAAAAATTTGGAATTTAACGAGTCTGTTTCTTCTGACGGAACGTAATTCTGAGTGCCGGTGTTCCAAGAATCAATTTCTAATATTTAGCTCGGGTATGTTCAGTGAACGAACTAGAGGTTTTCTCTATCTTTTGAACTGGTGCTCAGAATTGAAATCTGAGGGCACCAATGAACTCACAACATCGGTAATTGCTTAAGGGGACCTTTACCAAAGTTGTGTTTTCACGGGAGGAGAAATTGATTACTGGGGTTTAATTAAGAAGTAAATAAAATTGTTGGAACAATTATATTTTATATCTATGGATATTAATTCCTCTGATGAGAAGTTTTTGGTGGGGCCCAAGCCCACCCAACTTCCCATGTGTCGATATATGACTGGTGGGTCCCACAGAACCCGCTGACCGCCCATGCGGGATGCCGGTTCCAGAAGGCCAGCCGGACTAGTCGGCTGATTTGGGAGGGCGGTTCCATAATGTGCCGCCCTTTTGGATAGCCCCCCCCTTGTACCGCACGGCCGGCTGGCCGAGCCAGCCAGGCCGCGCTGGGCGGGGCTGAGCCAGGCCGGGATGGGCCGCGCCCCTCGGGAAAGGAGACGCGACTCACCAGGCCAGTCCACCCCTTTGCTGGGTGGGACCTGCGAAAACCGAGTCGACCCAACTCGTTAGCCTATCGGGCCTAACAGACTGGGCCTTTTTTCACTTAAACGTGAATTTTGTAAAGACCGCGCGTCAGATCGACGCGTAGTCTGCAGCACAAGGACCTTTATGACGAGACGATCCTTTTTATATAATCTATGTAGGTTTTGGGCAACATTGGTAAACGTCCGGGTTTGGAACGAGCATATTTCCAACCGGGCCCCTGGAATGAAAAAGCTAATATCTCTCAGACCGGGCGTTCGTTTGACGCGCCGTCTGTCGCGTTGAGTTCCTTTTGACAAGAAAGAACTTCGGGATACAACAACTCTGGACTTCATGACTGTTGATGTATCGACCCCCCCCCCCACCCCCCGCCTCGCCTTACTCGAGGAGTGGACCCTCCCGAAATCTAGTACATTGTGTGTGGAAACCTTATAGATGGCTGCGACTGCAACGACTACCGTGCTGGGATCCTCTGTGGGTTCAATGATGAAGACAACTGTACATGGATCCTACATGGGTTCGGCAGTGTTGAGGACTACACATGGATCCTCCGTGGGTTCGACATCGATGACGACTATACTTGGATACTATGTGGGTTCGGTAGCGATGGTTACTGTACTTGGATCCTACGTGGGTTCGGAAGCGACGACTTCTATACTTGGATCCTATGTGGGTTCGACAGAGGAGATGATTCAGAGACTACATCAAGTCATCTCCACCCTTCTTCAAAAGTAGTATACCTGTGTGAGTTGAGTCTTGACTATTTAATCATTACCATTGGTGTGACTGACTTCTTTCCTGTGTGGACTGGGTTACGCTTGGGCTCGAGAGTTGGAGCTGAACTGGAATTGATGACTTAGGTATATGTACGGTCATATACCTATGTAGTGTTGGTTGATACATTGTTGATTGTATCTTTCCTTTTTGGATTATCCTTTGTGAATTCTGGGAGACCTTCAGGGGTCTCAAGGTCCCTAATGTGTATCGTTATACTCACCCCTACATGGGAAAATTCCCACACTATGTTGTGTTGGTTGCAGACGACGGACATCACTGATCATGGTTGAGGCTTGTGGAGCTGAACGGTATCCGGAGGTGGACCACCTAGCGGTACGTACAGGGAGCAGATGGACGGACCCGAGGTACCGACAAGACTATATGTACCCACCCTTGAGGTGGGATTCTCGGAGGACGACTCGGTGGTTGCTTCTTTACCTTACAGTTGTTGTACTGTCTTTCTCAGTTTCACTGAACTTTCATTTGGTTTTGTATACTGGCCCATTTACTTTCTAGCACTTACTTTTGTACTCATTTTTACTTTGATCATACTTCACTTTCGTACTCTATTGTGTTTTTTTACTTTTATAAAGGCAATTCCTTCCCTTTTACTGGGATTTACGCCTTTGGTGCTAGTCGCCAGCCTCTGGTCTATGGAAGGTGGGCTTGGGAACATCACGGCACGTGCCCCAAGGAAGGGTCGTGACAAATTGGTATCAGAGGAGTCGGTTCTACCGCAAAACTCAGGAATGTGATAATTTGTTTATGTGAAGAAATATTATTTAGAGTATTGAGTGTGGTTATCAGTCTTGGGAGTCAAGTGTTGGTGTGGCCGCCGACGTATCCACACACCAGGACCCTGACTTCTGATTTCCAACTCAGGACACGAAAACATTGATTGGATGTGTGTTTCAAAAGTTTTTTTGTGATTACTTTGTGTCCGCTCACCAGGTATAATATACTAACCGTGGCACATCTGTTTCTTCTCAGGATGGCCCCATGAAGGCAGCAAACTATGGTTCCTAGTTACGTGCGGGATGGAAGCCCACCGAGCAATGAGGCCTCGGTGCAGTGCCCCATTACAGTGAAGGCACTAGCGGTACCACTACCCTCTAGGCCAACGATACCACCAGCCCCAACAGAAGAGAGTACACGCTGCCTGAGTGCATTGCACGAGTTTCAGCGACAGAGGCCGCCCAGGTTCCATGGATAGACGGATCCTCTGACAGTGGAGGATTGGATGGAGGCTATCGTCATAGTCTTTAGATTTTTAGGGACACTAGCAGACCATATGGCGATCCTTGTCATGAGTCACCTGCATGTAGCAATAGGTAGATGGTGGAGACTGATGCTCCAGGTGCACGACGGGGCATCACTACATTGGATGGACTTCGAGAGCCTCTTCCGCACAAAGTTTGTTCTAGAAACCCTCTATGTGGTGCACATCTAGATGTTACTACATCTGTGGCTGGGCAGCATGATAGTAGCCCAGTACTCAGCGAGATTTACCGACCTCTCACTCTACTCTAGGGACATGGTACTAGTCTCATTCTTCTGGGCCCAGACCTTTGAGTAGGGACTGAGGCATGAGATCGTGGCTTCAATTGTCTCCCTCAACATTCCGATGCAGGAAGGAGTACTAGAGCGAGATCTTCTTATGGAGAGATTTCTTGCTGAGCCTACGCCAACAGCGATACCCACCGCAGAGTGACACGTAGCAGAGTCTTCTACAGTCGGCAGTAGACAGATGTCGCATCGGTCCAAGCAGACCAAGCCATTAGTTGGGCGACCTTAGGATATTGGTTCCAATGTGAGGGGCACACGCAACAGATCTAGTCATACGAGAGGCAGGCAGTTCTATGCATGTAGCAGGAAGGGCGACATGGCTCATTACTGCCCGACACGCCATGAAGAGGAGTAGAAGACAGTAGAGGGACCTCCCAGGAAGAGGTAGAGGTTTGACCATGGCTGCCCACAGTGAGCAGGCGGACGAGGCAGAGGAGCTAGCTGAGCAGCGGGTAGTGGACGATGCTTCGAGGATCTACCACTACCACCACCAGGAGGACCACCCCGACAACTGGGAGCTGGCAGACAGGGGCATGGACAGCTCCAGGCAGTCGAGGCCTACGACCACGACGCACCTGAGATGATTCGAGGTACTATCCATGTCTACTCCACCCTTATTTAAATTCTTATAGACACTTGAGAGATTCATTCTTTTATTGCTGCTTCCCTTGTTTGGAGCTTGGAGATTGCGACGGAGCGGTTGGCTCGATCCTTACGGCTAGAGACTCATACGGGAGTAGACTTGATGATTACGCACTCGTGCTAGCAGTGTGAGCTTACTCTAGGAGGCGAGAGATTCGGCTGGGATATTTTTGTAGCGGCGTTGAGGCCTTATGACGTCATCTTGGGTATGGACTGGTTATCTGCAGTCTATGCCAAGATCGACTGTATTAGGTGCAAAGTGCGGTGTATCCGCACAGATGGGAGCGGGTTCACCTTCACTGGTGGGAAGGGAGCCTTTGCAGTGTAGGATGGACTTACGCAGAGAAGAGGGTAGTCGATCACATATCATTTGGTTATTCTCATCCTAGTATCAATTGGTGTGAGGAGTCCGACTTTTCCTATTGTGGTGGATTGGTATATGGATGTTTTTCTTGACAATGTTCCAAGACTACCTCCTCGAAGAGAGGTAGACTTCTACATTGACATGGACCCCAGGACATCACCGATATCTACTCCATCATATTGGATTTCTCTTGATGAGCATCATGAGCTGCGTGTAGAGTTAGAGGACTTATAGGGAAAAGGATTCATCTGACCCAGTGTTTCACTCTCGGCTTCTATAATTTTATTCACCCAGAAGGTTGATGGGAGCTTATGACTATGTGTCGACTACTGTCACCCGAATCAGGTGACCGTAAAGAACAAGTACCCACTCTTGAGGATTGACGACCTCTTTATTCTGCTCAAGGGAGAACGATGGTTCTCAAATATAGACTTGAGGTCAGGCTATCATCAGTACATAGTTCGAGACGAGGACGTCAAGAAGATGGCCATTAGGTGTCGGTATAGCCACTACAAGTTCATGGTTATGCCCTTCAGTGTAACCAATGAACCGGCATTGTTCATGAGTCTCATGAATAGGATCTTCCTGCCTTACCTTGACTGTTTTGTCGTAGTCTACATTGACGACATATTTATCTACTCGACCACTGAGGAGGAGAACTCAAACCACTTGTGGGTTGTACTAGACATACTCCGAGAGAACCAGATTTATAGGAAGCTCTCGAAATTCCAGTTCTAGATTCGAGAGGTTCACTTCTTGGGGCACGTCATCTCAGAGGCAGGAGTTGCTATAGATCCTATATAGATTGAGGCAGTACATGCATGGGAGACACCTAGGAGTGTGACTGAGGTGCAGAGTTTCCTAGGTCTGTGTGGGTACTATGGGAGATTTGTGCCAGATTTCCCTAGAGTTGAAGCACCAACTTTAGCTTTGAGAATGATGGGGAAACCCTTCGTGTGGTCAGATAGATGCCAGCAGATCATTCAGGAGTTGAGACAGATATTGACTAGTGCTCCCATCTTGAGGCTACTGGAGGAGGGCGTTGGGTACATGGTTTACTGTGACGCATCAGGGACCAAACTCGGGTGTGTCCTGATGTAGGAGCCGACAGTGATCACCTATGGTTCACAGGAGTTGAGGAAGCATGAGAAGAACTACGCTACCCATGACCTGGAGTTAGCAGCAGTGGTCTTCTCCATAAATATGTGGTGGCATTATTTGATGGGAGAGCGCTTTACAGTCTGCTCCGACCACTAGAGTCTCAGATACATTTTCTCACCAAAGGACTTGAACCTGAGACAGTGGCGATGGCTCGAGTTCCCCAAGGATAATGAATTTGAGATAGTCTATACACCTGGGAAGGGGAACATAGTAGCTGATGCTCTCAGCAGAATATTAGGAATTCAGCTACATAGAGTGGCAATGGAGAAGTTAGCTGCTTTGTAGATATCCTTTGTGGATAGAGATGGGGAAGCCTTTCTACAGTCCCTCTTAGTCACTCCTCCACTACATCAGCGGGTCAGAGAGGCACAACGTGGGGATGTTGACTGTGAGATGCAACGTGCTCCAATTTCCACAGGGCATGCACCTGATGGATTTTCTGAAGGAGGAGAGCACGTCATCCTATTCAGGGGACGTACCATGGTACCAGTTGCACTGTATAAGGAAATGATAAGGGAGTTTCACACTTCCCCTCTAGCAGTACATCCAGGATTGGCGATGATGTACTAGGACCTCAGACGACAACACTGGTGGTCGGGTATGAATAAGGGTGTAGCGAAGTTCGTTTCACGATGCCACACTTTCCAGCAAGTGTAGGCGGAGCACCCGGTACCAACAGGCTTGGTACATCCCTTAGAGGTTCCGGAGTGGATGTGGGATGGGATAAACATGGATTACATGATGAGGTTTCCGCGTACTTCCAGAGGACACGACTTGATCTGGGTGATCGTAGACCAACTCACCAAGTTGGCGCACTTCCTACCGATCAGAGAGCAGGGATCAATAGAGAGCTTGGTATGCCTCTATTTCAGGAGATTGTATGACTTCATGGTGTTCCATCGTCTATCGTCTCCGATCGATATGCTCGCTTTAATTCCCGGATTTGGAAGTGGTTGCAGGAAGCATTTGGGACTTAGCTAAGCCGGAGCACCGCCTTTCATCCTCAAATGGATGGACATATAGAGAGGACCATTCAGACACTCCAGGACATGCTTTATGCATGTTTCCTTGACTTTGGTCGTAGGTGGGGGGATCACCGACCCTTGGTGGAGTTTGCGTACAACAACATCTACCGCTCCACCATCCAGATGGCACCATTCCAGGCATTGTATGGCCGACCTTGCAGATCACCTCTGTGTTGGACTAACCCTGAGGATTTTGCACTCGTAGGACCAGAGATGGTTCAAGCTACGATAGAGAAGGTGTAGATCAACCAGGAGCGAATGAGGACTGCACATTGTAGACAAAAGCCCTATGATGATAGGAGACAAAGACCACTAGAGTTTATGGATGGCAACCATGTTTTCTTACGAGTCTCACCTCGATATAGATTACGGAGATTTGGCCGGGGTGGCAAGTTATCTCCATGCTTCATCGGGCCCTTCCAGGTCCTCAAAAGGGTAGTCGAGGTGGCTTACCGCCTAGCCCTTCCACCTCAGTTGCACCAGGTGCATGACATCTTCCATGTATCTCAGTTAAGGATATACGTGCATGACTCGACCCACATCATTGATCATGGGGAGATAGAGCTTGATGAAGGGGATACATTCATGGAGGATTAGGAGGAGATCGAGGATCGACAGGAGCAGGTCCTACGTGGATGGTTGATGCCTATGGTGTGCATTTGATGATAGCACGGGATCCTCCATGAGAGAACATGGGAGCGGGAGGCTCAGATGCGTGCTCAGTACCCTCATTTGTTTCCCTAATTTATGTTGTAGCTTTCCAGGGATGTGAAACCCTGAGGTGGAAGTAATGTAAAGACCCGTAAATTTCAAGGAAATTTTTTTCTTAAATACTTTAGAATATTACAAGTGTTTGGCTTCTGACAACACTTAATTTTGAGGCCCGGTGTGCCCAGAATCAATTTCCGAAGTTTAGCTCTGGTACGTTTAGTGAATGAACAAGCGGGTTTTTCTATCTTTTCATCTAGTGCTCGGAATTTAAATTCGAGGGCACCGATAAACTCGCAATACTGGTAATTGCACAAGGGGGCCTTTACTGTAGTTGCGTTTTCATGGGAGGAGAAGTAAATTATTGGGGATTAATTAAGAAGTGAATAAAATTGTTGGAACAATTTTATTTTGTATCTAAGGAGGTTAATTCCTCCCATGGGAAGTTTTTTGGTGGGGCCCACACCCACCCAACATCCCATTGTCAATATATGATAGGTGGGGCCCACACAGGCCCCATCCTTTCTCCTCTGCCTAAACTACATACCCCCCTTCATTTATTTTTAAACTCCTCTTAAATGTGGACTTTTCCTCTCCCTCACTCTCCCTATTTAATTCATGCCTACACATGATAATTAAAGAATTCACCCTCTTAAATTAATTAATGTATTGGTTTGAATTTTGAAATTATATTTTCTTGTGTTAGTAAAATAATAGTTTAGCCTATTATTTTAATTTTGTGCACGTTATGTTGGGGAATATTTTACAGAACTCTTGTGTGAAGAATAAGAGAACTCCTATCTTGATGAAGAATGACATCTCTTCAATGAAGAATGCCGGTTCCATGAAGAACAACGACGCACACTGACATCGTCTACGAAACCTCACCCTATGATGTCGTCTTCTGCGATGCTCGATGTAAGACATAAATGATCAAGGTAGGGGTTATTTTAAATTTTAATGGCTTAATTTTGTGCCTCAGTTTGTCGTTTTATAACCTTGATTGTCTCGGCCAATTCATATCACTTAACACGGAGGGCGCAGGCCGAATGAACATGGCCCAACGACCCTCCTCCAGAACATGATCCATTTAGAATCGATGATCGAAGGTGAAATGTAGAAGAAACCAATGGCACAAGGGTCACCTTCGTGCACGCTAAGAAATGCTGCAGCCAAGCGTAGGCCGCTGCGGAGGAAGAACGATGCCGTTGCACCATGCTGGGGATGCAGAGACACTGCCAGTGTAGGCTGCGGTGGAGGAAGCCGGCGTCGTCGCGCCGGCTGTGCAGCGGGAACGGCGGCCCGCTTTATGGGCCGCTTCGGCGGAAGGACCGGTCGGCCCATTGGCCAGCCGGGCAGAGCAAGGCGGCGGTGCCAGGATGGCGCTGCACTGGAGAACTCGCGGCTCTCCCACGCAGGCCACTTGCGCTAGAAGGTTGGCCGGCCTAGCCTACCGGTTAAATACAGTATTTTTTAAATTGTTAGAAAAGGAGTTTAAATTTTTTAAATTGTTAGAAAAGGAGTTTAAATTTTTTATTTTTTTATTTTACATATAAATTATGAATTTAATTAAAAACTTGTATTTTTCATATTTATAAAAATATTTTGGATTTATTTTTCATTTTTGGATTCCACATGTCAAAAAATGGGTAGAGTGAATTTTTTGGTTTTTCTAAAATACATAATTTTTTATCAATAATAAAATATGGTAATTTACCATATGTGTACATTATAGGTTAAATACAGTATTTTTTACATCATGGTAGATTTATGAACTGTTGGATCAAATTAAAATGATATATTTACTATTTTTATTCACAAGAATTAGCATTATTTCATTTCTTGAAAAAACTAATAAATTAATGATTTAAATATTTAAAAAATTCCTCTCTCATACAACCATATTCTCTTCACATCTCTCAAACTTTATGCCCTATCTAAATAAATTAAATGTAAAATAGGATCTATAATATTAATTAATGTATGTAATTTTTTTGTCCATGATTTTATGATCAAGTGATGGACACCAGTAGACTTAACCTATGGGATTATATGTGAACATCTATAATCCCTTCAGGTTTCTCTAACTATTGTTTTACCCAAATGAAGTAGTATGATGTTTTTATATACATCTTATAAATGTGGTTTCTATGTTCCAAAATCATGAATCAATATCTATTCATCATTCTCTTCTTGTAATATACAAGTTTTTAAGTTGGTCCCTGCACAATATTTCCCGATGAGTAAACCCATTTTAAGGGAACTTCTTGAAATCTTACCATTTTCAAGTACACTTTATAATCTATTTTTATGCCACCATTTTTTTTATAAAATAAATCTCTTCATTATAAAACCCTTATTAGTTCACTTTTGGTTTTATATATATATTATTCCCTTATATGTTTTGAAATTTCATTTATATTTTCCTTTAACTGCACTAAAATGTTCTTATTCTAAATCATGATAAGTACTCTTCTTTACATGTTACTAGTCGAAGTTAACATCACCTTTTCAGATACTTTCCTATTCTAATATATTATTTTCCATGCATTATCTAATTCCTTTCCTTCAAAGACTATTATATGATACTCTTATTCATTAATTGGTATGATGTAATTATGATACCAAATTCTTATGATAGTTGACCCGTATGTTTATGTATGATTGATTATGTATTATTATATATGTGGAAAGAATATTCATGAACAGGTTATAATTAGTGCACCCGGATATTTATTCAATGGATTTTCTAAATATCATTCTCATGATATGTTATGTGAAATAGTCAGGGTGGTTATCCTTGACTACTCCTATGGATATATATGAGTACAGTAGATGTTAGGTTCACATTATTAATATGATAAAAAACTTTTATTTAGTCTTATTATTTAATTTTTATGTACCTATCCTTCCAAGACTCTTGATTTACGATCAATGGATTGTAATATGATGTCTAATTGTACATAAAATAATGTAATGATATGTGAAAAAGGATTGAGTCACAGTATATAGTTTCAGATCATGGTTTACTTATTTTTATATATAGGGAATATATCACATTATTTAGAACCCTTGGGTTGAGAATAATTATAACAAAACACCACCCATTTTTTGTACATATAGATTATGTCATTTATCATGAATATACGTCCATATCTGGATATAAAAAAGTGGATGTGGCTCTGGAACAAATGTATCTAGGGGTAAAACCCAAAAACACTACTATGAGATATACTCGAACTGGAAATAGTGAAAGAAAATAGGCCTTGATGCACTCCTTGTTTTTCACTCCCAGGTTATATACTTTGGTAAATTCATAATCATAGTACAAAAAATTATTAATGGGTAACAAATACCATACAAATAAATGCGAGGAAACATATCTTGGGTATACTAGATTGAAACCTAGGGAATCAAAAGTTATGACATTATTTTCCAATAAGAGATTATCCTTCTATGTTTAATGTTTCCATTTTATACTTATTATCTAGGAATTCAATCCCTATATTGGTATTTAGTTTTTATTAGATAATGGTAGGAAATATATGAACCGATTCTAATAATAAATGTGATAATAAATATGATGATTTACCTAATGATATTCTTCATATGATTTGAATGGGTTCCCAACGAATTATGAATATACTTTCTCATTTTTCTCATGTTTTGAATAATATCATCAATCATGTGGAATTTCCTCATCCATGGAAATAGAATATTGTCCTAGAATCCATCATACAGCAAAGGCCTCCCATGTTTAGTGGATTTTCTGAACCCCCCCTCGCAAAAAAATGAACTAACTCTATTTAAATGACATTCCCTATCCTGTAGTGCTCAGAAGAAGATAATGTCATACTTGTTGTTTATAATTTTGATGGGGAAGCTGATCAGTGGTGGAAACTGATTGATAATATGATGTCCCAATATGAAATTGATTCCATAAAGTGGGAGAAATTCCAGAAAACGTTTTTCAATAATTATTTTCCCCAAATAATCTATCTCTAGATGGAATGAGAGTTTCTCGGACATAAGTGAAGGAATATGATTCCATCTAGGAATATAAAGCGAACTTCACAAGGCTTTCAAGATAAGCCTCCAGATTTTTTTTAAAACCAAAAGTAATGTGGAATTCTTCTTTATCAGGATAATGTCGAGTCTAAGAAAGGTGTTAGTAATTCAATACTTTGATAGTTATGATGATATTGTATGTTGTTCCCTCAATGATGAAATGGATATCAGATACACTCAATGGTATCATGGTATCCGGGAAAAAAGTAAGCTAATGTACACTTATATGGATGGTTTGGAAAATTAATCCCATTATGGAAAGAAGATTTAACATCCCATTTGTCAAAATTGTGGGAAGATCCTTCAGGGAAGTGTATAAAGAAAAGTTGAATTACTTCAAATGTGGAAGGATGTGATATCTAGAAAAGAACTTCTAAAGGGATATGAATAATTCCACTAATTTGGAAGAATAGAGGAATGTTCATATCAGTATTCCGCTAGTAGTGAAATGTTGCAATTACAATGAACATGGGAATTATGCGAACAATTTACCTAATCCAATATTTGTAGGAGGAAATCAATTACAACCTCCAATACAATGAGGATGCTCTTATGATATCACAACTACTGAGGTGGAGTCAGAAAATTATGTGGTGACATGTAAAATAGTTATTCATTCATTAATAGAGAACGTACTATTTGATCCTTCTAATATGCATTCTTTCATATCATGCATGTTTAGTAAAACTATTCAAACACCACCTCAACATTTGTATATTGAGTTATTTATAATAATAGAAAATGGGGTTATTATTGAATCCAATGTGTATAACTCCACCACGGTTAACGTTTTTGGATTGTACCTCCCAAAAAAACTCTTCATACTTCCTTCAGTAGATATTGATGTCATCTTGGTTATAGATAGACTATTTTTATAAAAATCCAACATAAACTGTTAGTAAAGGGAGATCACTATTTATATCCCAAATAATCCTCTAATTGTTTATAATTATATTTAGGAATATGAATTAACTTTTGAATAATTATCTCTTGTGGGGATATTAATTCCTTATGAGAAATCTTGTCTACGTCAAATGATTGAGACCAATGAGAGAATCATGCTTGAAGACATACCCATTGAAAGAGACTAAACTGCTGTATTTATTTTTGAATTTTATGGTATTCTACTTGATTAAGAGGTTTATTTCTCAATTGGACTTATTCCCAGATCACTACCTATATCAAGCACACCTTATATAATCTCCTCTGTATAGCTAGAAGACCATAAGATGTATTTATAGGTAAATCTGGAGAAGGGGTTTATACTCTTGATTTCTTCACCAGGGGTGCGCTAGACCTATTAATCATGGAGAAGGATGGATCAACGCACTTCTACATTGATTACCATGGGATAAATAAAATCATGATAAAGAAAAGGTATCCCCTTCCATGTATAAATGATTTGTTCCACCAGCTTCATGGGGATAGTTATTTATATAAATTGGACCTTGGTCGGGATATCACAAATTAATGGTGAGGAGGGAAGATATTTTCATGTCAAACATTCAAATGAGGTATAGAAACTATGAGTTCATAGTGATTACCTTCAAACTCACTAATTCTCCAAATATTTTCATGGAAATATTGAATAGATTTTTTAGATATTACCTCAAAAAATTTGTGGTACTATTTATTGATGATATTATTAAATACTCCATGAGAAAAGATGAACCCAAGGGGTATTTGAATGATTTTATAAATACACTGTGAATGTATAAACTATATAAAAAGTTAAATAAATGTGAGTTCTGGATGGATGAGGTATCATTCGTGGGAAATGTTTTCACTAAGAAATGGATTTCTATATACCCTTCAATGAAAATGGAAATTAATGAGTGGACAATGACAATATCATTAACGGAAATCATTAACTTCCTTGGCCTATATGGGTATTACAGATGATTTTTGAGAAAAATTCATGATTTTCAACAGTAATGAACTTGATGAAGTGGAAGGGGGTGACGTTATTCTAGACACATGAATGTGAGAAAATCATTAAGGAGCTCAAAAAAACTTATCACTATGTCAATACTCACAACCCCGAATAGTGGTGAACTCATTGTGGTTTAAATTAGATCTTAAATGAATGTATTAGGTTGTATACAAATTTAAAATGATAAATTGATATCGTACACCACAAGACATTTGATTATCCAAGAGAAAAATTATCCCGTGCATGATATGGAGTTAGCTGATGTGATAATTTCATTGAAAATCTAGCGGCGTTATCCCAATGGGAAGAAGTTTGATATATAAAATGAACCCAACAGTCTCAAATATATATTCACATAGAAGTAAATTAATATGACCTAGAGAATATAGTTAGATCTCATAAAGTTTTATCAATCCTCAATAAAATACAATCCTGTTATGTCAAATAAGGTGGTGGATGCTCTATGTTGATGGGATCTTGAATCATTATCAATGATGAGACTTAAAAAAGATCCAGTATTCATATATTTGTAAAGGATGGACAAGTGAATCATTAGGGGGGGGAACATTATCAATATTTTCTCAAATGGTTTATCAAACATCCCTTATGTATAAAATAATGGATGCTAGAAGAAAAGAACCGTAAATTCTAACAACTGTGGAAGAAATTAGATATGGGAAATCCCCTGAGTTCCAGATTGACGAGGATGGAGTTATATGACTCGTTTCACGATTATGTGTATCATCTGATCCATAGATTAAGAATGAGATTTTGGATGACTCACATAGCTTCATCATTATTTATTCACCCCAGGAGCACAATGCTGTATCAATATCTCTGATTGATCTTTTGGTAGGACATTGTGATAAAAGAGATTGTTGGCTATTAATCTATGTTCATGGTATGTCAACAATTGAAAGTGAAAAGAAAAAAAATCCTAAGGGGAGGATGAAACGACTAACCATACCAACTCAGATGTGGGAAAACATTTCAATAAACGTTTTTACTAGACCTAAATAGAAATCCTTTGAAAATAATACAATATATGTCACTATGGATCATCATACAAAGACAACACACTTTATCGCAATCTGTGAGGACATCTCATTGGATCAACTTACACAGATATATATATCAAAGAGTTGGTAAGTATTCGTGGAGTTCCACAATCTATTATGTCTGATCGAGATCCATGATTCACCTCGATGTCCTGGAAAAATCTCTATCTTTCTATATTCACTGAGCTGAATTTCAGCAAGATATATAATCCTCAAACTGATGGAAAATATGATTGAACTATCCATACATTGGAAGATATATTGAGATCTTGTTATATTGACTTCAAAGGAGGGTGGAACAAATATCTTCCACTAGTAAAATTCTCTTACAATAGTAGTTTCCACTGCATCTTCCCTGAAGAACCATATGAATCCCTTTTTGGTAAAGGTGTAGAACACAAGTGTATAGGGATGAAGTCGGTGAGAATAAGATGTAAGGACTTGAAGTGGTTGAATAAATTGGAGAGAAGGTGAAAAAAATTCAGAAAAACATCATGGAAGCCCAATCTAATATATGGATTTATGTATAAAATCATCGATGATACCTTGAGTTCAATTTTTGAGACAAGGTATTCCTCCACATATCTCCATGGAAGAGGTTCAAGACATTTGGGAAGAAATGAAACCTAAATAATAAGTGCAACGACCCCTTCATGATTATTTATTATGTTGGAGATTTGGAATATCGACTAGAACTTCAACCTAGCATGTCTAAAGTAAATGATGTATTCCACGTATCCCTCTTATGTTAGTACATACCAGATCATACACATGAACTATCATTAGTGGTGGAATAGTTGGAGATTGATCTTCCTTACGAGGAATAGCCAGTGAAGATCATGGATCATAGAGATAAATTTCTATGCAACAATGTTACTCACCTAATCAATGTAATGTGATGGAACCATATGTAAAAAGAGGCAACCTGAGAAACGAGAGGTAGAAATGATTTAAAATTACCCACACGTGTTTATGTCTTAAAAAGTAAAATGAAATTTCAAGGGCCAAATTATATAAGGCAGTAAGAATGTAACAACCCAATGTTTTATAAATGAAATTATCATCTTATAATAATTTCTTATATTATTAGAAAACAATATTACTTATATAACACAATACTTCTCTTGATGTTAAGGAATATATACTGTTGAAATAGTAACTTAAGATTTGGAATAATAATATGACACTTATGAATAGTAAAGTGTCTAATGTAATTGTAACCTCACTGAATAAAGAACGAATTAAATTTATCAATTTTATAAGTGAAACAATGATTTAATTATATCATAGTAAAAGTAAATAAATATTTTAAAAATTATAATTTAATTGTTGGTATTTTTGGAAGTCATAAATATTAAATACAATATTATGAATACATCAATAACTTTAAAGAAAAAATATTTTTATAAAATGAGATCATAAATTATTATTTTGAAGTCTAATGATTATAAGATAATTTTATTACACCGTAGTTAATTTTTTAATGTGTTAGAAATGTAGTTTTAATTTTAAAATATGTATTTTTCATGAAAAGTATGAATTTTTTTAATAATTAAATTTATAATATTTAGAAAAAATGTTTTTGAAATGTGGATTTTAGTTCTAGATTCAACACGTAAAAATTGGTTAGGGTAAATCTTCGTGATTTTTTTGATATACATAAATTTTTTATGAATAATAAAATACGGAATTATAATGTATGTGTAAATTATGAGTTAAATACACTATTACTAACAACATGGCTTATTTAAAAAACACTAGGTTCTATTTAAAATGTTATTTTTACTGTTTTTAGTCTCAAGAATCTACATTATTGCTTTTCTTGATGAAATTAATAAACTAATAAATTAAATATTCAAAAAATACACCTATCCTCCACTATAAAACCCACACTCACACCCTTCTTTCTTCACTACTCTCAAGCCTAGTAACATAAATAAATTCTTTTAAAATATCCCCATAAGATAATACCCTAATCTATTAGAACTTTTTCTATTCAAAATACCAAATCCTCTTCCCTAAAGAGTCTCTCAAGAAGGAAAAATTCATTAGTTAAATTCATCTTCTCAATTCATTAATTTTCATTCAAGTTCCTTTTATTTTTCATTCCTCATAAGTTTTCAACCAAATGTATTGATAAATACATTAATAGACATGCACTGTAATTTTTTATGATAATGGAATAGTCCATCATTATCTCCACTTTATCCTCTTTTTATACTATAAAAGAAAACACTATTGGATATATGATACTTTATCACATTCAAGGACATCAGGTTTTAAATTCCTATTACCATCATCAATTATGGTCATGATACAATTATTATGGTTAAAAAATACTACAATATATATATATTATAACTTATGTCCTACTCTTAATTTTTTTACATATAATATTTATTTATAAAGAAAAATTTGTTCGATGTGATAAAAATCCTAAATTAATACAAATGGTTATCATTTACATTTTATATAATGATTCATGTTTACTCTATATATCCAAATGAATTTTAATAGCATTTAACCTTTTAAATGTTCTCTAATAACATACAACTTCAATTATGGATAATCATTCTCCTCTTACATGTTTATCCTTACATGTATATAAGTAAACTGATGTTGAAAAGCATTGAAATAAACTCTCACAAACATTGATATTTAACCTATTAACCCATCATAATGGTATCTAAGGGACATAATAGGGTTAAAATAAATCAATTATATGTATTCTAGGTTATATAAAAATTAATTAATGAATGTAATTTGGTTATCAAAGACATTAATATTTATTGAAGGACACCGTCGGACATAAGGTGGGGAATTCTACCCGAATCTCCATTATTCCATTAGGTTGCTCTATCTATATTTTTACACAGATGAAGTTATATTTTATTTTTATATAAATCCTCAGAATTATGTATCTATTTTCCAAAATCATGTATCAATATCTATTCAATATTCACTTTAGTGACTATAAATATTATTAAGTGGTTCCTTCCTTAAAACATCCCGATAAGAAAACATGTTTTAAGGGAACATCTCGAATTCATAACATTTTCAATTACACTATATAATCTATATTTAAGCCACCATTATTTTGATAAAATTAAACATTTTATTATGAAAAACTTCTTGGTTCACCTATATTTTTAAATAAAATGTCTTTCCATTCTGTGTTTTAAAAGACCTTTGACATTTTCCTTTAACCACATCAAAATGACTTAATTCTAATATTTCATAAGTAATCATATTACATGTTATTAATTCAATTTGACATAAAATTTAATGATAAATGACTCATATTCCCTATTATTTCCTAAGCATGATATAATTAATTTATTTCATTGAGATTTTTATGACACTCACATTTTTTATGCTTTATGACCTGATTATGATACCCATTTCTTACCATGGATAACCCATATGTTTATGCATGATTGGTTATGTTTGAATCTACATGTGGAAGTCATATTCATTAACATTTTATGATTGTGATATAGAATATAACTCCAATTTATTGGGTAATGTTTGGGATCATTAAATGTTATATGAAATGGTCTTGCTCGTTTACCATGTCTCGTGCTACCATGTTCAATGGTCTTGTTGATTTACCTTGACATCTGATCCATTATATGTAATGAGTCTTGAATCATGCTAAAACGATGTTTAATGTTTCTTCCAAACTACTATGATTCCATGTTTATATGAATCCATGATTTATATGTTATGATTCCATATTTTCAATTATGTTCTATAAATTTTTATATTATTTTTTCATGCCTTCTAACCAATGTGATATGATTAATTATTATGACTATTCCATTACTTTTATTTTCAGCCCATCCCTTTTTTCATGTTATCCTCAGTATATCCTATGAAGATGTATAAGCACAATAGAAGTAAAGATATTTTTTTGAACATTAAATAATTATATGTTTTATTTTGTCTCATGTTTTCAGTTTTATGTACTAGCTTCCAAGACACTCGACTTTACAGTCCTTTCATAGCATTTCAATGTTTAATTATGCATAAACTAATGTAATGATATGTGAAAAAATCAAGGTTTTATATATATCTATTACCCAATGTTTAGATATAAAATTATCACACTTGATAATAAGTGTACCTTTAGCTTCCCATTACTTTTTTTGTGATGTCCCTCTTCCAATATTATTTCAATCCATAAGAAAAGAATAGATTTTATTTTCCCTTACAAATTAATTGTATTTTTTTCTTTTATAGTGGAATATTTATCAAGATATTTATTCATTGAGTGAATCTTATACCCTTTTCATTGTTATTACTTTTCTTATTCACTGAAAAGTATGTGGGTTTTCAATGCCCCAAGTCCTTTTCATCCTAGAGAATTAGAGTAATATGTTCTGAAATCATCTCCTCTCCATTTATCAGTTTTTAATTCAGAATAAAACTGTAGAATGAATTATATAGTAAAGAAAAAGTGATATTTTTGAAAAACCCATAAATTATTTTAATTCCCATGATGTTTAAGAACACAATGTAAATAAATATCTTCACTACATGAGGCCAAAATGGAGCAAACTCTACTAGATTTTTTATTTGAGATCTCATATATCAAATGTATTATCATATCTTAATTTTGAAAATGAAGATAAGACATCATGCTATATGTATACATAGCCTCATGTCTCTATAGAATCTCATTGGAAAAGGAATATAATATTAAGCACCTGATGTATATGGAATCATCCAAATGATTCAATAATAGAGATAATTTTTCCTCACCAACCTCTTGGAGAAGTTCTATAAGAATTGGGATTTATTGAACATATAATTTATTTTCTTGTAATAGAAAAACATGATAGTTCCTTTTCCATTTATAGAAATTATATACTATGTTAATTGTTTCCTTTTTAATTATTTCTCAAAATTATATTTTTGAATTCATGTGTAATGTAATTTCAAAAATTAAGAATTTAATATTTTCAAATTTTCATCTAATTTCTTTAAATTGATATTAAATATTAATTTTACTAATATCCCTATTTTTGATGAAAAAAATAACCCTCCACATTGGTTTGAGAAAATAGCCTATTTTTTGGTTATTATAGTTTAATAGACACATATTCCCATTATCATAACCCATACATTGGAATGCATAGTTATTTGAAGTGTTCTAGTGAGTAATTATATTTCCAATTATATTTTCTTATAATTACTTGATCCATTAAGTGGACTCCCCAATACTTAAATAATTTATTTTTAATTCCCCAATACTTACTCTAAATTACACAATGTTATAATTTGGAAGTCAAACCCTGATTTTAACTAATTAATGATGACCTAAAACTTTTTTATAATTCATTGATTACTAATTGAAGTAAAAATTTGTCTGGTAAATTACTTTAAAACTATAGTCATATTTGAACTTATTTATTGAAAGGGTGTAATGGATTAGTGTATATAATTTATTTAATTTTATCATTATATAAAAATTTACAGTTTTATATTAACTACATACTTGATAATATTAATTTGATTTCATTAAGTTATATACCAGGACATAGATAATGTTTTTATATAATACAATATAATTTTGGTTTTTTATTTCATTCCTAATAATTAATTCATGTGATCTTGTTATGACCTTTATATTTAAATTAACCATGAAACTAGATAAAAATAATAATAAGATAGTTGTCATTATCATATTTAATTAATGGTTAGTTTATCTACAAAACCAAAAACTAAATATCGACATATGGGAAAACTCATTGAACCATGAGTTGGTTAATGTTGCAGTTTTCACCTACCGACCCATGTGTCTATTGGATTAGAATAACATCAGTTATTAACATGAAACACATCCAATCGACTATATTATCCTCTTATTATGTTTTCTTTTACACACAAACATGTGATCAGAACTAAAGGATTGGTTAAGTGGTTTCAAAAAGAAACCAAGGCCATTATGGCCCTTATATAATGGGAGGAGGGATGATGTGTAAACCATAAATTTAATTAATACATTATTTTATTTTAATTCCCATACAAACATTAACAGTATTTTCATCCTTCATGTTGTTTTGAAATTAAACATTTTTTTTAAATTAAAAATTATAAAAATATTTACCATAGAGGCATCATGATTAGTACCCTTTTAACCTACCTAGTTTGTGTGACATTTATATATACTAAAATAATTGATACAATAATATACACAATATATTACATAATTTCATGGTGTTTATTTTCATATTAATACCACATGGAACAAATTTTATTGATATAGGAGGATATGCTTTAATTCATGTTGATAATTTAAATGTTACATTGTATTCAAGATATATACTTCAAAATATTTCACAAAAATTAATTATATATTTAATATATATATATATATATATATAACTCAAAACATTTTTTGTACTAGTAAAATAAATTAAACAGCAAATAAAAGTTTATAATGTTTAAATATTATAATAAATTATCTTAAAATTCCACTTAAATATGTAATATACACTGTGTGTACTACCCTCTACACATCATGTATATATCTTAACCTTTTTTCCATGACACATACCTAGGGAATATGAGTCCTATCTTGTTGCATACGTTAATGAAGTACATGGTTTTTATATTGGAAGCATGTCATGTTGTCTCGGATTTACTCTGTTACCAGTCATAAATGATGAATCAAAACATATGGATTGTCTTTTTCTAATGAAATAGTCATCATTTACTCAAGTTACACAACATGTTGTCCAACTAACTACGCACCATTTTGGCTAGGTAAACATGTGTTGTATTCAATACACACTGTTAAATTAATTAACATGTTATGAATATTTTAATGAGTTTTAATGGTTCATTAAACACTAGTTAATGACACGTAAATATCAGCTACACTTAGCATACTCATGTGCTGTTTGGGCAGAATCATTGGCCCCTATAAATGATTTCATAGAATGCAGATCATACAAAAATAGCATTTATATTAAATATGTGAGAATTTTTAGGAATAAGATAATATCTAATTATTATTATAAAATAATTTTTTAACAAGAATTGAAAACTAATAATAAAAAACTAAATCAATAAAGAATATTTAAACAAATAAAAATAAATATGTGATAGATTTTATAACACATAAAGGTTCATGGTGCTGCTATAACACACGAAATATTTTAGAGAATTAAATTATTTTCAATAGAATAAGATACATGAAAAAATAAATTTATTTTGAGTTACAAGAAACCCTAATTTTAGCCTGTGTTACACATAATAATGAGTTTTTTGTTCAAAAATACCAATTACATGTAAGGCTGAGTTTTACCAAACTACAATATACCATAAATATTATTATTTTAGAAATTTCCTAGATAATATAATGGAGGGTATGGATAGGATTAATTAAATTATCAAAATATATAGTTATAAATTTTTATTAAATATCCATTTTTAGAACAAAAAAACAATCACTAAAAAGAAAAATAAATGTTTTATAGAAAAACTATATTTTTCTAAAAGATGGTTAAATACCACTTTTGACAAAACATTTATAATAATTTTTTTACCAAAATTATAAACCTATTTTGAAAAAATGAAATACATTTTTGAAATTTTTATACTAATATTGTCATAGGGGGGGTTTTGGAATTTTTTAGAGAAGTTTCATTCTTAGATGATTAGTGAAAATACAAAATTTTAATTGAGAACAACATATTTAGATAATGAAATTATAATATTAAATTATATTTTGAATTAAATTTAAATTTTAATTAGTTTAATTTCATATTATTTAATCCATTTTAAGTTATTACAGTAATTTTAATATTTATTTTAAATATATAAACATTTTAAACTATTGAACATTTTCACATTAGATAAATGCTTTCTCATCCCTTTTTTGCGTGATTAATTTTAAATTACATTATGAAACATATGTGAATTTAATTTGGAAAAATAGATTAAATATTATTTAATAATAATATTTTTTATTATAATATGGTAAAATAAATTACAAAAAGGATTAATGAATGAAGTTAAAATTAATTATCATGATTATGGTTAAAACATGGTTCTTCATATTACATTAGTTTGAATTAAATATAATTTCGAACACACATAGGTTTTTTAATTATTAAATTAGATATAATACATTGAATAATTAGATATATAATATATAATATGTATCATTTAAATTTTAGTCCTAATTGATACGTTATTGTGGTAAATTAATTTTTTTAAATTATTGTGGTAATAACTAAAAGGGTAAAATTGAGTAAGCCTAAAGACTATGGAATTATATGGTAAAAAATTACTTATTTTTATATTATGGAGACTTTTATTGACCAAATAAACCCTAAAATAAATTATTGGCCTACTTTTAGGAAAAATATGTATGTTGAACGCTACAATAGTGAATACTTATGTGTATTTACAAGATTGGTACTTCTCATCCACTATAAAAGGTAACTCAATATCCTTTCTTATTCACATGGTACAAATAATTTGGTTCAGCCAATAACATAACAAATAACATCCAAACTAATATCCCATAATCATTTAAGTCACATTTTTGTAATAAAATAAGGATCAGAAGAATTTACTGAAAAAATAGAATATCTGAAGAAGAGGTAATGTTCTTGTATGAGTGTATTTATTTTATTTCATTCTCCAAAAAATGTAATTTTTCTTCCATAGAGATACAATAATATTAGTATATAAAATAAAATTTTATTTTTTTGAAAAAATAATATTTTAAAAAAACATATCCACTTCCATAAAATGGTTTATGAAATCATCGTTCATGTGTAAGGCAGACTTCCTCCTCACAATATGGTGTCTTTTGTTTTCCATTTCCACCTATCAAGGTTGCATATCATGAAATAAATAAGGATTATATATGATATTTATAATATATTTATTCCCATTGAGTCATTATGTCGTATATATATTTTTACCTTCCAATCCATAGGAGAAGTGACATTGTCGCTCTTGTGTGCAGAAAACTACCACCTCACGAGGAAATGTGATCTGTCTTTCAGTAATTTTATACATGGAAGGTGATAAGGAATAATTTAAATGATTATATGTGATATATTTTAAAAATTATTATATTAATGAAATATTAATCAATATTAGATTATAATTTATCAGTTTCATTTTTTACACTTATGTGTGATACCATTATTCATTTACGTGTGGACTGTCGTATTCACGAAGTGATGCAATACCCTTTTCATCACCACACCACATGGATTATATATGTAAGTATATTATAATTAATAACAAGATATTAATGATAATATTTTAATTAAATAAATATAAAATATTACTTATATCCTTTCCAAAATGATCATTGAAAAATTGAAATGTTACTCATGCGTATGTATGACATACTGTCTCCATTATCAAAACATACTACATTTATCATAACCATCACTCATAATTGTATTTTAAAGATAAAATGATTAATAAATATGATAACTATTTCATTATTATTATTATTGATATGATATAACTTTATAAAATCCATAAGAACTAGAACATTTATGATAATGAAGGAATGAGAAAATAAGACAATTCACACCCAAAACAATGAAAATATTGACAGATTGTTATCAATGGGTGATAATATGTTTTTAAAGAATCATATAGGATGTTATACATACTAATATGGTTCTTCATTAAGTTAATTTTTTTAAACCCACAATATTGGACGTTAAATCATTTTCAACCAAAAAAAAGTGTGAGGTAAGAGATTCGATCTCAATTTACATTCAGATTATACTTATTTATTATTATGAAAAAGTTCACATTTATTTATTTTATATACTACCCATTTGAAATGCAGTAACATGATTAATTCAAACATATTGGTATTTTAGGATTCAATTTTTACTATTTCATCCACAAAGATTTGAATTGAAAATTACCTTGCGGTAAAAGTTATTATGCAATCTCACTTTCTTTGGTGGTTTTTAAAATTTTCAATAAAAATTCACTTTTTTGTTGTAATTTTTCATAAGTAATTACATTTATAATAATTAATAATATTATTTTATGTTGAATATGATTATTTCCAAAACTATACAGGATTTTTTAAAAATATGATTACTTTAAATGTTATTTGATTAACTATTGACATATTGATAAATCTATATTCATTATTTCACATATATATTTAATGATAAGTAACATTTTAATGAATAAAATATTTAATTAGATATATCAGGTGTGAATTATATTTTTTAAGTGATAGATGGAACTCTCTATTGACCCTTGATGTATGGGTAGATTTCATTTAAAAAACTAGATATGGTTTGGTTTGAGGCCTTAATCCTTTGGAATTAGATGTCTCAACACAAGCCTCGATGTTGTTAGATGTATTATCACATGAATATATGGTATTTTATAACTTGGGAAAATTATTGATTTTATAAAATTTCTTTGTACACGGCTTGATTTTATGTTTTAAATTTCCATCATTACAAATTTCCATCAGAATATTCCATGTGATAATTTGATTAGTTATAATTTCCATTTTCATGTTTCAATATCATGTGATTATATATATTGAATTATTTTATGATATTATATTACTACCCTATTATACACAATATATTAATTAAATTTAAGGTGTTTCAATCATTTACCTTTCCATATTGATTATTTATTATTAATTTATTACTTCAACTATAGGATTACTATTACTGAGCATTTTAGATCACCACAATAATATGTTTTATTTTAGTTTGGATAAGAAGAAGTATTTTTTTCATTGATATGGAAGGATACATGAAGCATAATAATTTATATCAGAATGAAAATCCTTAATTTGTTTTATTTTTTAAAATATAATTTGAATTTTAGGTATGTATCTAGTTTAACAAAATTACTAAATTATTCTTTCCTTCGGGATGAAATTAAGTGTATCTTAATAAAATTTTAACAAATAAGCCATTGGAACCATGATTCTTGGTTCGAGTTCATTATAGTTGGCATAAAAGGATTTTTAGTAGAAACCATAGAAACTATAAATAGGGAAACATATATTTTTGACATAACCCTATGATATAATCATTCGGAATTTGTATAGAATAACAAACTAATTATTTCATAAGATATATATTATGTTATTTTTAATAGATATGCATATTTTTATAGAAACGAATAATTTATGTGGTTCTGGAATAAAGGTACATAGAGGTAATAGGTTCAAAAATGGTGCATTGAACATTAACTGATCATCTGCTGGTACATGAAAATTTTCCTTACAGCATACCTGGTTTAACACTCTCAGGGGATATGGATAGGATAATTCAAATTTTAATTGAAAACAATTATAATTTATTTAAAGGTAATGATATCCCCCAAGAAACCATGTTTATGATCATGAGATTAGTTATGGATAATATTTTCAATTTTGGTTAAATATTTCACAATATTTGGGATAATAAATTATGTTTCATAATTATATGATCTAATTTAGTGTATAAAATTATTTATAAATGGAACCTGGTAAAAGGAATAGGAACTAAATTAATGAAAATAATCAAAAGGGTAAAAATTATCATTTATTTTATGGTTCAATGAAAATATTTTAATGAGAAGTAGTTTTCTACACAATCTAATCATTTAAAATCTTAATATCATGTTCAAAAAATACAAATACACAATTATATATGTATTAGGACTTCAGTTTTTTGCAAGAAAAGAATTATAA
This sequence comes from Viscum album, assembly GCA_963277665.1. Taxonomy (NCBI): domain Eukaryota; kingdom Viridiplantae; phylum Streptophyta; class Magnoliopsida; order Santalales; family Viscaceae; genus Viscum; species Viscum album. The sequence continues at coordinate 806,670,402 of OY728141.1, read as the reverse complement.
ATGGAAAAATGGGGGAATGAATTATTTTTTCACATGTGATAATTGTGAAAGGAAAAACCCTGGTACTATATTTTAAGGAATTGATGTTATATATAAGTTTGGAGAGATATTCCATCATTCCATTGATAGAAAGGGTAATAAAAAAGTTTCAAATGTATAATGCATCAACTATATGATGATGTGACACTACAAAAATCAATGTCTTAATCATAGATACAATACACCTAAAGATAAGATAATGGATCATAGAAAAGCATATTCTAATACCACATACAAAGAGGAATGAATTCTTGGATTGTGTTTAGATTCAATAATTATGTTGTCTGTGTATTTTATCATTGATATAATGGTTATATGAATTATGAAAGGTATTAGGATATTATTATAGTAATTTCCCATTATGTATTTGAAAGTGCTTGTTTAATAGTGTCTATGATCAAGAAAACTTATTCAATGGCATGTTGAAAAACTTGAAAACACATGATTGAGAGAAATATAACCCTTAATATATTACTGAGGTTGAGTTAATTATGTTGGGATAAAGATACTATTATTATGGATTATTTAATTTTTATATTTCTGAATACCATAGAACTAATTAGTGAATTGTTTAAATGTGGTTTATACTATCATTAATGGATTTTATAACATATTTATATTTATAATATACATCAAATAACCTGTTTTTTACATAAGGAATAAAGAAGAATCTATGTTTTCAATAAGGTTTAATGGTATTTTAGGTTATTATAATATTTAACGAGTATAGATATGGAAGGTATCAAAATGTTTGTTATGTGATTACTTATAGAAAAATTATATTTTTTAGAGTATTAATGATATGTTCATTTTGTCAATTTAGTGACATCCTTTCTATTGTTTTATGTACTGGTCTTTCAGAATGGCCATAAAGTTATCAAATATTGAAATGGTTTAGTTTTATCATCCTAAGATGTTTTTTATAATAATGTATTACTTAACAATAGGAATTTTTATTAAAATTGGATAAATATTTCTAATAATCTTTCATATTTTTAAATACATGAAGAGAGAAAAAATGACTTCTCAGTATATTATGGGTCTTATGATCCATTAAAGATATATTTACTAAATCATGAATAAAAATATTCATTTCTGGGAATTCATTTCTTAGAGTAAGAGATAATGTAAAATTTGATAGAAGATCAATCAATGGATGGAATTGAGCCTATAAAATAAAAATATATCTTGAAATTATATTCCCTTGTTTTAAAAAAGAGTAATGAATTCCTCAACTCCAAGAAAAGGATTTTGAAAAAAAAATATTTTCTTTTTATCATCATTTTTGATGATATTAATAAACCATTTCATTCCTATTTGGATTATTTTTTTGTGTTCATTAAAAATCACGGGATCACCCACATTCTTGGGATCAGTGTTCTTTATCACTCTCCATCATAATAAGGGTTTTATTTTTAACTACTATGTCTATGTTTTCATTTCCCCCATATAATATTCTTCATAGAGTACTAGTTATATGATTATTCTAAATGAAATATTTTTCTTTTCCTTCACTATTATTGAGAATATATTTTAGTAACACTTCTCATGATTTGGGATTTTCAACAATGGTATTTATAATTATCGACCACTTTATTACAGAGATCCTGTTTAAATTGTGAGGATGAACTTTATTTAAGGTGGGGACAATGTAACACTAAAATATTATTAAATAATAACATTTTATTCAATATATTGCATGACACATATCACTAATTTTATATTTAATTACAAAAAACAATGAATTTATATCGTGTTAACTGAAATAATTTGTTACTTTGAAATCATGTGTTATATGAATGATTGAGTTTTACCGAACAACAATATACAATTATTATTATTATTATGATTATTATCTCCAAATCATTATTAATATGGGAATGAATGGGATTAAATAACTTATGGAAAAATTATTTTACACCTTTTTATAAATTATATATTGGTTATAAATAAAATATCAATAATCTAAAATAAAATGAAATTTTGTTTGGAAAAAAATCTATTTTTCTATAAGATGCTTTAATCTCATTTTTTACACATAATTTATAATTAATTTTTTCCAATTATAGAAAATTTATATATAAAAAATTAAATTTTATGTCTTAATAAGAAAAAAAATCCTACATTGAATTGTTAATAGTTTTCTATGATGAAATATTTTTGATGAATAGTGTAAAATTCTAAATTTTATTTGAAAAATACCTTAGAATCTAAATAATTGATAATATTAAATTATTTTTTCATTTTGATTTAAAGAAAAATATCTAAAAATTTATAAAATTAAAAATAATTTAGGTTATTGTAAAAAATATATTGAATTTAGATATAAAAACATTGTAAACTATTTAACATTTTCACATAAAAAACATGCTTCTCCATCATGTCTATCGGATTTATATTATATTAAATAATTACCTTTAAGTGAGTTAAATTTTAAAATATAGATTATATATTTGGAATGTTAATAATATATTTTATCTAATAAGGTAAACATAAATATTTACCATAATTATTTGTGAAATAATTTAAAACTAATTACCATGATTATGGTTAAAAGTTGGTCGTATTCATTACATGTCTTTATATTAAAAATAATTTAATGAACACATAGGATATTTATTTAATTGATTGGATTTAATATTAATAATAACTAGGTATTATTTATCTATTAAATTTCATTTAAATGTTTTTCTTAAAATATAAACTGACTAGTTAAATAAAAATATAGAAGTTAAAATGGTAAATTTGAGTAAACATAAAGACTAAGGAATATATGAAAAAAATATATTTATTTTATTTATGGTGGAGCTATTTATAGGTCAAATAATAAAAAATTATATTATATTATTTATTTATTTATTAGGCACATGAGGTAAGGGATACCTCCAAATAGTGAATACATTTTCATATTTACAAGAATGAAACATCTCCTCAACTATAAAAGGGAACTCAATGTAGTCTCTAATTCACACATTAAACCCACATTGGTTCTGATAATACATACCCATATCATTTTGAAAATTTCCTCCACTCATCATATAAGCTATATTTTTCATATTAATCCATCCTATTAAGGATTTAATAAAATCATGAGAAGAATACCCAAGGAAAAGGTAATATTTTTCAACAATTATCTTTATGTTATTTCTTTCTCCACATCATTCAGTTTTTTGTAAAACACTACATAATAAAAAATTATTTATATTAAAAACATTTTAATTTTTTTAAAATAATATAATGACCAAAAAACATCTCCACCTCCATCAAATCTTAAACAAAATAATCGTTCATGTGCATGGGGCATTACTACCTCTCGAACTGATGCCATTTGTTTTTTCATTTCCACCTATTATGGTTCGGTATTATGATGTATATAAAGTATATATATGATATATATAATATATTTATACTAATAGATTCATTATAATATATATATATACACATTCCATTCCATATGAGTAATGATAATGTAGATCATGTGTATAATGGACTTCCACCTCACAAAGTGATATGATTCATCAATCACTAACACTTTATACAGAAGGTGATATGACAAAATGTTAATAATTATATTCAATGTACATGAAATAATTATGTAATTAATTATATATTTATAAATATTAAATTAAAATATTTAATTTTAATATATGACACATAAATATGGTAGCATTGTTCGTGTACATGTGGACTATTGCCTTCACGAAGCAATCTAGAAATAGTTTAATCACCACAACACATGGAAGATATATATAAGTATATTTGAAGAAATAAAATTCTATCTATAATATTATTATCATCATTTAAATATAAAATATTTCTTACCTATATCCCATTATTTTCATTAAAAAATATAAATTTTACATATATGTACGTACGACATACCATCCCCATAATTGTAATGTACTTCCATTTACAAAAGCATCCATAATTACTATATTTTAAAATATAATTAATATATAAATATGATAATTATTTAAATATTATTATTTTATATATGATATAAATATATAATATGTGCGAGAACTAAAACCATCATGATAAAAAATGAATGAGAAAACATATACATTAACAACAAAAACATTGAAAGTAATGAATTATTATAAAACAAGGTTGTGAGATGTTATAAAAGAATATTATTTTACATTTATAAATATTAATGTGGTTTTAGATTAAGATAATTAAAATTTTAAAAGCATTATATTTTAGGATAACTTATGTTCAAACAAAAGGAATTGTGGGTAAGTAAATTTCTCCAAATTAACATTCCGTTGAGACTTATTTGTTATTATGAACCAATTCACTTTTCTATGGCATATATAATGACCATCTAACATTTAATATCATGATTTAATCCTTATTATTGGTAATTTATGTTTAAATTTTTACCATTTCACATCAGAGGATTATAATTTTATATTACTAGTTGGTAAATGTTATTATGCGGTGTCACTTTCTTTTGTGATTGCTAAAATTCTCTTGAAACAATTATTTATTGTGCTAATTTTTCCATAGAAATTTCATTTCTCTTTAATAACCATATTATTTAATTATTGATATGATTCTTTCACAAACTATATACTATTTCATTATATGGTGATTACTTTGAAAGCAATTTGATATGGAAATATTGACAAAACTGTCTCATTTACTCAGTACTGATATTTGATGATAAATAACATTTTTCAAGAATTAAATATATTATTTAACATGTTATTAATGAATTGAACCATTTTTGTGTTGGGAACGTCCAAATATATCACCATTATATATCTGTTGGTTTCATGAAAAAATCTAGATATGGTTATTTTTTAGGCCTTACCCATTTGTATCAGTAGTCTTGGTGAAAAACTAAACAATATTCGATGCCATGGAACAACCGTCGATTTTATCAGATGTCTTTAACAATACATGATATTATTAAATTTATTTGATAAATACTTGATGGTATGTTTTATATGTCCATTGTTGTGAATTACATCATTATGAATTCTTTGACTAATATACAATGTGATTATTTGATTAATTATAATACCCACAGTCATATTTCAACATCATGTTTTTATTTATATGTAATTATTTAATTATATTTTATTAGTGCCATTTTATGATCAATATATCAATTTAATGGAATGTGCTTCAATTATTTAAATTTATATATTGATTATTCTTTATTTATTCATAGATTCTGTTATACCGTTACCCTTACCTAGCATTTGAGCTCACCCATTTCTTATTTATTATTTCCTCAAGGATAAAAGGATGTATTTTGTGATTGATAAACATGGATACTCTAATGAAAATAATGGAATTCATAAATAAAATAATTTCTGTATTTTATATTTTAATATTTATTGTGAATTTTAATTATTTAAATATTTTACCAAGACTACTATATTATTGAGACCTTTATGATGTAATTAAATGTATCTTATTCTAATGGAATAAAATAACAAACAATCATTGGGATTCTATAGTCAAGGCCACTATAAGAAAAAAAGCACTAAATGATGAATTCTAAATTTTATTTTTTTAAATAAATGATTAAACTCACCTATACATCGATGAAGAGAGTCTTGTACTATATATTGGAATTATTTATTAATTTATATAAGAATTCAAAAACTAAATAATGGATCATCCATAGTGATTTAAATTAATCTAATATATTACACAATTAACTTTTGGTGAATTCATTCATCATTAATGTATTTAGAGAAGTCTCTGTAACAAAATATCATTGAATTTAAAGAATCAAGAGTATATTTTCTTTAGTGGTTATCCAAACATTCACTATTCTCCTATGATCATCTCCATAGAAATACTCATGTGGTTCCATGGATGTTCCATGTTGTTAAAATATTCATCTTTGGTCACCTTTAGAATTGATTAAATGAATGTTTATTATTGATATCCTTAGTTATGAGAGTTTTGGTTGAGGGGGATCACACCCTATTCTTGAGAATGTTTATATAGAGGTGTTATCTAAAGCTTGATAAGATTTTCTGAAGTCATTATTTGCACCCAACAAAATAGATAGCCTTATAGATGAAAATAATATTCTCTAGTATCAATAACGATAGGGTTAGAAAATAGTAATTTCACATGAGATATTATTATTTAATTAATCTATTTGGGACCCCAAGTCTATAATAAAAATATTATTAGTTATATAAATCCACAAGACTAATGATTTTAATAAATATTTTTTCTCAAATTAATGGTTTAAAATTTATTAAAATAATATTGTTTACATACTATTCATAACTATATTTATAATATCAATTCACCATTCCTAAAAAAATATTTATTTGAGCTTTAAAAATGATTATTTATTTAATAAATAAATATAACTACATTATTCTCAAATAAGATAATAAATATTATATTCACTAAATAGAAAATTAATATTTATGAACTATTCTGATCAATTAATATTTTCTCAAATAACCAGTGTGTAATAAATATGATTATGAAAAAAATATTTATTATTATACTACTTATGGTAATAATATTTATTCAACATGTTAAATAATATGTAAAATTATTATTTTATTGACGTTCTAGATATAGTTACTTTGTCACCCTCTAGGTCAGTTTCACAGAGAAATTAGGAGAAGTCCCCCAAAGTCCAATGATAGTGAATAACAACACACAAAGAAACCAATGGAGAAAAATGATGTGTGCATAAGAACGAATGGTTAATATCTAACAAAATCCATTCATCAGGATATATCTGATCAAGAGGGTTTCTTAATTGTGTAATTAACCTATATGATCAATGTCTCTTTATTTGATTTTTTTGAAATGAAAATTCCCAAAGAACAAAATAGACATGGAATTATTTGGGTTGTCTATTCTTATAAAATAGAATAGGATATCAACTTATTTTAAATATTTGAAGGGAAAAAACCATCTCATTTATTATTCATTTTTGTAATTTTACTCATGATTCCCATAACATATCCATTCTCACTTGGAATATATGTCATCATGGATTCAATCAACACATCAAAGTATGTGATTGATAATACTAGTTCATATTAATCATAAGTTCTATAGAAAAACAATGGATATATGATCATCCAATGAAACAGGTAATTGTCAATTTCTTACTGGTGGGTCACATTCTCATTATCTCATGCATTGGGATTTACCAAGGGAATACACCCTAAGAAGGTTTCTTAAAGTCCATTGATTTTACACCCGTGATAGCCTATATCATTTAGTTTCATTCAAATGATATTTTATAACTATAAAATATATATTTAATTATACTATTGTGGGAATTATTGCTTAACAACATAGTAGAGAACTTCTATGACCTTTTAGTGTGATAGTTAATCTTATGAAATTATCACATACTGTGTAAAAAATAAGTAAAATCATGACGTTATAAATTTTTTACTAATATTCAAAATAATGAATATATTTTATGTTAAATTGCATTGAATTTTTTTCTATGTTGAAAAATATAAAACTATATAATTTTCATTCCCATCAATTGGACAGTTAATGTTCTTTTATATAAATGTAAGGATTAACCATCACTATTATCGGATAATATTCAGGGAACACCAAGTATTGGTTGCACAACCATCATTCCATTACAAAATTTTCATATTTCTTTTGGATTTCCATTTTTATCTCATTTTGTCATAAAAATGTTTCCAGGCACTTATCAATGATTTAATTCAATGATGTATTCTAAGATGTGGGTCTCCAAAAATGGTAATGTTGGTCGTAACCCATGAGACGTACTTATATATTGACAAGAAACCCTTATTGGCCACCCTCAATATGTGATTTAGTGATACAGACTATCTAAGAGACTACCTATATTTTTTCATCATTTTAATGATAAATTTTTTATTATTAGACACATCCTACCATTTATATTTTTCGTGAACTTATTAGAGAATATATAAATAAATATTAAACATTTATTTCCATCTAATTGAATAGGATTAAAGGGAACATATAAACATTCTAAGCCATTATTTTTCCATATACATAACTAATACCACATGATCTGATACATGACATTGGTTTAATCAATTATCATTGATTCCATAATTATAAATCAAAGCGAAGGGTGAAGCCTAAATTGGGATCTTCTTCATAGAGGCATCATATTTGATGAGTTGATGGTGGATTTTCGGGTCTGCTAGAGCTATAAAATTTATACATTATAATTATAATAAATTATCTTATTTAATGTATATTGGACCTCAATGTTAATGGTTTATAAGTATAAATACATTTTCCAAGGACAAAAAATCACTAGTTTTTTAAAATGGTTACATTTCAGTTTCAACATTAGTATAGCATGGGAGTACGTTGGGATATTTACCAAATCAGTGGTGTCCTAATATTTATGTATATGTAAGAAACATTTGAAATAACATATATCATCTATGGTGATTATGAGAATAATAATCATCTTATGAAGAAGTTATTAAATGAACATAATAGGTATATTAGAATACATATCCATCCTTGGATGGTCATCTTTTATATTCAATGTGTTTATATATTTTTTAGACACCCTGGGATGAAAATAACTGAAAGGTGATATAAGAGCCATCCATCATAGACCACCTATTATAAAGATGGTTAATGTTGATCCATTTTATAAGAGGGTATATACAACTCATTTTTTAAGAATTTATGACTATGGGGGATGATGTTTTATGGTCAGTAGGATTATTAGAAATATACTACAAAGGATAGATATTCATAGTGAAACATTATAATTTAGGAGTTTAGGTGGGAACTATTACGACCAAGGCTGACCGATGATAATAGTGGAGTTTGGTTTGTGTTTGTTGTAAATTTTCAAATTGATGACTAGGTAGTTTGAAAAAAATTCAGTCATATGTTTGAGGCTGAAATCAGTATAGAAGTTGGTGCAGTTTCCCAGTGTCTTCCAATATTTTTTTCCTCAAAATTAGGAATCTGTTGATAGGAATGTATGAAATAAATACTGGATAAGGAATTCTGCAATGGGAGACAACCACATGGCTCAGGACAAGGACCATATACCATTTCTAGGAAGGTTTTGCGGACCTCTTATAGAAAAATAGGAACGGTTTGCAGAGAGGTTCATAGAACAGAAATTGGTTCACATTAAAGGTATACAGATAGAGGCATGAAGTACGTGGAAGGGTAGAGGATTTAATGATACATAGTGTTCCTGAGATAGGATCAGTATATGGTGGAGGCTATTCTAAAATCTTAATTTTTTTCTATTTTGAATTAGTAAAATTTTTGGATCCATTTTTTCTATATAAGGAGAAGTAATTCCCTTATTTATGGTGCGAGATTAGTGTTTTAAAATAATAGAAAAATTTTAGTGAAGTCTGATGTGGTTCAGAGAGTAGAAGATGGTACGTAGAAGTAACCATCTATGTAAGGAAAAATTGTCCATGGAAGAGAGTGCGGTTCACTGAGGAAGCCCATATAGTACATGGCGGAGCAAGGCAGTACACAGAGCAGGACAGTATGTGGAAGAGTTGAGTAGTGTGCAGAGTAAGGAAGTACATAGATTAGAAAAATTCATAGGGGAACTAGACGGTACACAATCACAGTAGTGGTATGCATATGAGGTGATCTGTGAACCATACCCACTACTCAGTATGCAGAGGAGGTATAGTGGAACAAAGAACACCCAAGGTAGCCTAAAAATTGACTAAATCAATTTGCGAAATTAATTTACATAACCTATCACCGTGTGGGAATGTAAATTAAATTTTTGGGTGATAACATGACTTCAAGAGAGAAACCATTTATAGTTTAGGAGGAATTATATAATGAAAAACGATTGAATAGACCTTCATGTCAATAAACAAAGTAATGATTATTCCAATTCTTGTAGAAGAGGGGAGTCAGCGGAAGTGATCTGAGGGATGCATTGTTCTTTTCTTAAATCTATGTCATGGTAGTTCATCAGGCATATAGTTATTTTGATAAACTCTTTTAATCTATAACATGTGAATATTAGTTGTTTTTTGAACGACCAACACATTGTTGGAGTTTTCTTTTTGGATGTAGCCCTTAGTGGTGAACAAAGGCTAAATTATTATTTCATTGTTTTGCATGTGATTTTTTGTATTCATATCTTCCTCTTCTGATATGTTTTATAGGTTCCTACCAATATGGAACCATGTTCCATCGATAAAAAAGAAATGTTTGAAACCCAAATTCACCCCTCCCCTCTCAGGGTGATATGAGGTCCTTCAAGTAGCATCAGAGGTATGTTACTAGTGTTGAACTTATTTTCTATTATCATGGATAATCTAATCAATGTTATAGGAGTTCCCCGCTTTGATATATGTAATTATTAGTTATGGGAAACCCGATGAGGTCTCAACTATGATCTCTTATATTGTTGTTTTATTTTCTTCAATATAGGGAATACAAGTCACTGACCCAATAAGACTATAAATGAATGATTCAAAGAAGAAATTTCATGACACTAATTCAAAAGTGTACAATTCTCTCACTGCATATCTTTATGATTAGATTTATCTAAATGTAATGAGTCTCACATATGCAAAGTCAATGTGGGATAAACTGGAGAATATTAATGAAGAGGATAGAAATGTAAAGTAGAAGAAACATCAAGTACTACATAATAGTTTTGATGTCTTGAAGATGCACCCTGATAAAAATGAAATGTCATTTTTCAAATGAATTACTAATATTGTGGGAGAAATTCGATGTTCGGGTGAAGAAATATAATACAATGTCATATCAAAGAAAATCATGATAATAATTTCATCCCATTAAAATTAAAAGTTACCAACCCTTGAAGAATGATATCTCTCCACACTCTCGGTGGGTGATTATCTGTGTAATCTATCAGCATATAAAATGAGAAAAAAACTAGAAGAATCTATGACTTGTGTGAGAAAATAAATGGGATTCAAATCCATGTAAAAATTGATAGTTTTAGAAGATAATTTTTGTGTGGATGATGATGAAAAATAAATGATTTCTCTCATTTCCATGAAGATCAAGAAGGGGAAATGAAAATTTGAAGGAAAACTACCTCAAACTTGCTATCATTGTGGAAAAGATAGGAACATAGCATTTCAGTGCTCAAGAAAATTTAATGAGGAAGAAACCAAAGTTGAAGGGCATGGGGAATCATTAGAGAGAATTATTCAAAAAGAGAAACATCACATTAGAAAAGAAAGTACAAAAACAATGATTTTTATCTGTGAGGAGGATGAATGGGATAATAAATTCTGTGAGGATGAAAAACCAGAATTGAGGACTAAAAACCATGCCTCCATGATGGCTACCACAAAAAAGTTAGTAACCATGATAAAGAAATCTTGAAATAATCATATTACAACTATTGAAGATCCCAATTTTGAACATAAAGATGATTTTAATTAGCATTAGAATAAAATTAAGATATACAATAAGTTGAAAGTAATGGTGGCTGAATCATCAGAATATATTAATCAATTGGATGTGGATGTTGAATGAACGTAAGAACTGGTGAAAGTTCAAAAATCCATCCTTGAAGTCACTTATGATGATGTGGAACTAAACAACACAATTAATGAATATTAAAAGGTTATCAATGACCATACCTTAACAGTGGGGAATAAGTCAAAGACCATTGGGGGACTCAAAAATTAAGTTGTTACTCTAAGAAGTAAACTCAAAAGTGAATCAATTTCAAAATATTCAAAGATGAAAATAAAATTTAGAAAATTCTCAGATGCTGATTTTCTAGCAAGAGAAATGTGTGGCTCGAATAGAAATGAAAAAAAATTAATGACTAAAGTCATGCATTCATGGGAAACAGCGGAATCAGTTATGATTTCAAAACACCAAATGCAACAAATAATGGTGGCTAGAATAAAGGAAACTTGAAAGTGGATCATTTTGAAAAGTTAATTGAATTGATGAAAATGAAATCATCAATTAAAAATGAATGAAGACCTATAGTCAATCCTTAGGTATCCTGAAATGATCGGCATCCAAATGTAGTTCCCATGGAAGGAGAAATTAAATTGAATTTTAATGAGTAGACATTTCCACTTATAAAATTTCAATTTTATGAATATCTAGTCAACACCATGTCATATTTTGAAGAGGTAGGGAGGTATATAAATGGATAAGAGATATGAGTTCAAAAAAAGATAACATATTCATTTCATTTTATTATAGAAGAAATAATTTCAATGGATATTGTTTTCTCTATTCTAACATTGGTCATAATGCTGCATATTTCATGAAGAGTTATTGGAAGAGAAAATATTATAATGCTCATAGATAGGTCAGTTATCCTCAACTAGATGGTGTTGTTATTTCAAATTGGTTTTCACATTCGGAAAAATATTATGAAGATAAAAAACTTGTGTACATGGAATATGGAATTGAAAGGCCATCATTAACCTATGCTTAATCCAATATCTCATGGGAAGAAGAAAATTGAGAAATCTCACATTGTAGAAGTAACTCTAAAAGCTATCAAAAACAACAACATATGGATTCATGATAGTGGATGTTAGTCCCATATTAAGGTAAATGCAGAAATATTAAAAATATCAATAAGATGGTAGATGGAATAGCGTGGTTCTGTAACAATAGTTTCTCTAAAGATCAAACAATGTAGAAGTATTGAACTAGAAAATTGCGATCTTATAAATACTGAAAATATTTATTTTGATGGATTTTTCCACAATCTTTTGAGTGTGAGACAACTATATAACATTGGACATATTGTGGCAGTCAATCATAAGCATTGTACTATAATAGGAAATATAGGGAATTATCTTATGAAATGATACATAAAAGAGGGAAACTTGTATCAGGTCGACTGTAATGAAACAATTTGATACATGACTGATGAAGAATAAACAATATTGTGGCATCAGGGATTAGGTCACATCAATTAGAAAGAAATGAAAAATATATATAGGATGAATATGGTCATGGATGTCCATAATCTTAATCATGAACATGAAAACATATGTGTTTCTTTACTGTGAGGGAAACTAATCTGCAGTTCCTATCGGCCATATAAGAAAATCGTATCTAATATCCATGACATCATCCATTGCGACATATGTGGGATGATAAAAGTTTCCAGAACACATGGAGAAAAAATGTTGTTTGTTTTATATATCGTTATAGTATAAGGGAATGGGTTATCTTTATCCAAAGGTAGCAACAAGTTCTTGATTTAAATAAAAACTATCAACGAATAGCTAAGAATGATACTAGATAGAAGATCAAAGTTATGCAGTTTGACAATAGAGTGGAATAAACATCCATTGAATTTGAAAATTACATAGAGATTCATTGGATACAACATGAGGTGGTTTTGTGACAAATCCTCAGCAATATAGAGTTGTTGTGCGTAGGAATTGATAAGTAAAATAAATGGCTAGAACATTACTGATTGAGATTGAAATTACTCAACATTACTGGATAGAGGTAGTTCAAGATAAAATAAATATTCAAAATAAATAAAGGGAATATATTGTTTTGAAAAATATTCGATATTAATTTTTTCATGTAAGGAATCCATCTTTAAATATTTCTGTGTTTCTAGAGGAAAATGTTTCATATGAAACAAAGAAGGAAATCAAGGGAAGTATGGAGACAATGCATAATATGGAATATTTCATGAATAATCAATGAATAGAAAATCCTTCATGTTTTTCAACAATCACTTGTGAATAATTATGTAAACCAATGATGGTAATATCATTGAAGATAAAAACATAGATGCTTTATGGAATTATTAAACTTATGTGATTGAAGATGAGGAATATTGTCAAAAAGGATGAAATGCTAATACAGATGTAGATTAAGGTGTACAAAACTCTCATGAGTCACTTCATGATGTTCAATTAGATGAATAATTATAAGAGAGTCCATTTTTTGGAGGGAATTTGGTTGAATCACAAAGGATAAATTCAAGAGAAGATACTAATCAGTCCAGTATTCATGTGGATCACAATAAACCTACACAAATATGGAGAATGGGTAATAACACACAATCTGCATTTTTTTAGTTGTGGAACCATCCCCAATTAAATAATTTGCAATGAATGAACTATGGGTTAAAGGGAGGAATAAACAACTAGAATAAATTAATATGAATGAAACATGTGATCTAGAAAGGAGACCCAAAAATCACAATTTAATTGGCTAAAAGTATATTTTTTTGAATAAATTTTATGAATATGGTAATGGGATTAGAAACATGGCATGATTAGTGTGTAAAGGATACTCACAGATTAATGGCATTGATGTTGAAGAAACATTTTATATAATGGATAGACTATAATCAATCAGGCTATTTCCTTAAATGGTATTCTAAAGAGGTTATGAAGTTTATCAATTGGAGGTCAATACAACTTTTCTAAATGTAATTCTTGAGGAAAAAGTCTACATTGAACAACTGGTGGGTTTCTCTCTTTGAAATGTTGGAATGACAGTCTTCAGATGAATGAAACAACTCCATAAAGAGAAATAAGTACCATGGGGTGGTACTCTCAACTGAACTCTTACCTCAAAATGCATGAATTAGAAATAGGATGAGTGGATCACTGTTATTTTGTGAAAATTGTAAGAAGGACAAGTTCATGTTATTGGTGTATGTTGAATATATTATTTTTGGTGGAAGAAATTAGGGATTAGTTGATGAATTTTCCAATCACATGAAATCAGAATTTGAAATGTCAGTGATTGTTGAAATCACATAATATTTAAGGATTGAGGTGATTCAGAATATATAATACACATTCATTTTAAAGGAAAGAAATGCAATCGATCTATTGAAAAAAATTTAATATGCATGATTCCAAATTTAATTTATCTTAAATTGCATTTGGAACAAATATTAGAAATCATAATGATGGGTCTTTTGTAAATAACATAATGTATAAGAGAATCATTAGAAGATTATTTTACCTACCAATAAAGTGACTAGATATTATCATTGTAACATGATTATTAGCCCGCTTTCAGAGTAATCTGAAAGAAGAACACTTGGCAGCAGTGAAAAGATTCATGATATGAATTCACTGTACTCACAATGTTGGCTAATATATTTCTAAAGTGATGTTGAACTGTATGCATTTTTTTATGCTGACTGGGCTAGAGATGTAGTGAATAGAAAGTCCATCATAGGCGGGGCATTATATTTTTTGAAGCATTGTGTGGGATAGATGGGAAGAAACAAGATATTACTTATCTTAGTACTATTAAATCTGAATATATATTTCAACAAAATCTTTCACTCAACTAATTTGGATGAAGAAATAGCTAACTAACATTGGTGATGAGGAGAAATAAAAAATGATAACAAGAGCGCAATTGATCTTATAAATAATTCTACTCAGCATTCTCGTATAAAACATATTGAAATCAAATTTCACTTCATTAATGAAAACATTTAACAAGGTATCATCGAAGTGGATAATGTGGGAATTGATGAGCAAGTGGCTGATATTCTTACCATGCCACTTGTAGGGGGTGTGTTTGAGAAACATTAGTTGAACCACAGTTTTCAATCACCTCTAACTGCACATTGACGTCACAAAATTTTCCTCTCACCATTTTTCTTAACTACTTTTAATATGGTTGTGTTAGTGAAGCTAGTTTTTGGGGGAGATAAGATCTAAGGGGAGCATGTTTTTTATCTCTACAAGTCATGATTTGGTTCATTTGGTTTATATTCAATGGTAGAGAATAGATAAATTCAATGGTGGGTGATCTATTTTTTTATTGATAAAGGAAATATAGAGAATTGAGAAAGACATAAATTCCTCAATGGGGGAGAAAAGAAAATAATGAGAACTCAATTAATTTCCTCTCTCTTATTTTCTACACCATGAAATTCTCACATAGTCTTAGAGTGATGGATGAGTAGATTTATAATGGTTTAGGTTTTGATCATGGCTGGTGTTTCAGTGAATTTATTTGGAGGTTTCCAACAAAACTAAAGGGGGATTGTTTGAACCAATGATTCTCATTGAAATGAATAGTTGATGGTTTGTGTTTTTAGTCGATATGTACATGGATTAATATAGAGGTTTTAAGGAATGTGGTCTTATATTTGAGGCATAAAAAGGTGTTGAAGGTGGTTCCATTTCCTAGTGTCAACCAAATTATTGGCCTCAAAATAGGGACTCTATTTAGAGGAATGTATGGCATGAATAATAGTGAATGAATTCAGTAATGGGAGTCAACCATGTGGCCCGAGACATGAATCGTGTACCCAATCTAGGATCATTTCGCATACTGCGTAAGGATTACTAGGAATGGTACGTGGGGCGGTTCGAAGAACTGTAATCATTTCGCGGTGAAGGTATGCAAATAGAGGTGGGTAGTATGTGTAATTGATGAGGTTTGTAGGATATTTGATGTTCTCAGGACATGAGTTGTATGTGGTATAGGCTATACCAAAATCAAATATTTTGGTAAATTTTGTATTAGAGGATTTATTGGATCAATTTTTTTATATAAGGAGCTGTAATCCCCTTTATTAAAGCAAGGGATTAGAGTTTAAAATTTTAGGAAGAAGTCTACTAAAATCGAAAGTGGTTTTCTAAGGATATGATGGTACATGTAGAGAAACATCTGCATAAGGAAATACAGTCCTTGGAAGGAAGTGCGGTTTTCGGACGAAGCTCACACAATACGTGGTGGAGCAAGACAATACATAGAATGGAATAGTATGTGGAGGAGCTAATCAGTACTCAGAGAAAGCCTATAAAAGAAGAAGGGATGTTCTTAGAGGAGTTGGACTGTACATAGAAATAGATATGTTATATGGAAATGGTTATGCACAAACCATACCTGACAATCAGTAAGCGGATGAGCTAATGTGTTACATGAAACACCAAAGGAAGCCGGAAAATTGACCAAATCAGTTTGCATAATTAATTACCACAACCTATCAGTTTTTTTGAAGTAAATTACATTTTTGGGTGATAGCAGGACTTCATCATAGCATCTATTTATAGTTGAGGGTGCCTGATTTAATGATAATCCATTGAAGAGACCATCAAGTCAATAAACTGAGTAAATACTCTTCTAACATAGTGATCAAGGGGGAGTCAGAAAAAGATAATTGAGGGATGCATTGTGTTTTCCCAAAATCCTTGTAAAAGAAGTTAACCATGCACCAAGTTACTATGATTAACTCTTGTAATCCATAACTTTTTTATATTACTGGTTTTTGGTAAGACTGACACACTGCCAGTGTATGCTCCCTGGATATAGACCTTAGTGGCGAACCTAGTAAAATTGTTGTGTCATTACTTTACATGTGATTGATTTACATTAGTATTCCTCTTCAGATAGGTTTAATAGGTTCAGACTCATGTGGGATCATGAACCATCAATTTAAAAGAAAAATACGACACCCTGATTCATCCCTCCACTCTCATGGTGTTTAGGGGTCCTCTTGGAACTTTTATAACAACCTCCTTACCATCATCGGAGTGAAAGATAAACCTTATAATTTAAATCATTTCCTATAGTTTTCCAATGTTCATACATGATAAATGAGGTATGTCAGGTATTTTGTTTTTGGAATAATAAAATTTTATATTATTAAATGGTATATAACATTGGCGGTTTTGAGTTTTAAAATATCATAATTATTCCTTGATCAATACTTATACCATAGTTTTCCAATATTTTTGGGATATGAATGATATATTTAGATGATAATATTATTTCTAATATGATGTGATGTTTATCTCATTCCACATCCATCACATTAATGATAACCCTCGAGAAAATCATTGATGAGCCCAAAAATCCGATACAACGTGTTCTTAAAATATATCAATCCAATATAGATTGCTATTTGGAAATATTGATGGTTCTATCATCTATGAACCTCACAGACATTATTGTTCCACTTCACAATGTGAGGGGTGTGATCAAATTTTTTTCAAGGGAAAAACTTTTTAATATTTCATCAAAGGGTCGAATAATAAGAATATAATAAAAACTATAAGTTTAATATATTTACTTTTATTAATAATATTCAATAATAATATTTATCTATAAATCCTGATAGGAGGATATGAAATCTCAAATAAAAAACATATACCATGGAAAAAGTGTGTGGAATAATGAGATAATAAATATATACCATTAGAAAATTATAGGAATATAGAATGGTAGTGTAACATGTCCGTGAGACATGACATAAAAAATAATATTTGAAAAAAATAATCTATGGGTATCATCATTTAGTGAACATATCAAAGAATAATCAACCTTTATATGGTGAGAATAATCCAATAAGGATCACCCATTGATCTTTGGGATTAACTTAAAAGGATTACACATTAATATGGGATAGAATCTAATAAGGTTCTCCCTATAATTTGTGGAAAAATCCATGATTTCCCAAACAACATCATCACATGAGATAAAAAACATTAAAAACTACATTTGAGGGAAATATAAGACCTCGTACATCATTATCAATACATAGTTTTTACAAATATATTAATCATTTGACAAATCATCAAAATCCACGGTAAAATGCGTTTTATATCATTTTAAAATTGTAATGCATAACATAATATGAAAAATAATTTGGTCAAAACCAAAATTTCAAACATCCAATAAAAATATTTCTTAAATTAATTTAGATTTGGATTCATAAAAAATAACTACATAGGA
The DNA here is from genome assembly GCA_963277665.1 of Viscum album. Classification (NCBI taxonomy): domain Eukaryota; kingdom Viridiplantae; phylum Streptophyta; class Magnoliopsida; order Santalales; family Viscaceae; genus Viscum; species Viscum album. Next base: position 806,651,682 of record OY728141.1, on the reverse strand, counting down.
TTAAGTCTTTATGTAGAAAAATGGAAGTGAAACTGTGATTTTCTTTGTAGAAAACATTTAATAATATTATTTTGTTGATAAAAATTATATAATCACATTAACAAAATAAATTTTCAATTTGGTAAACTGGATTTTTTAAACACCAATGTAAATATATTGATAAATAATTCATTGGAAAAGGGTATGATTAAATTTTAATATTTCCATAAATAAATCATATTTTTATTTTAAAATAATAATACAAAAACATTAGAGGGAAATATAAACAAGGATGCACAATAAAAAAAGATTATTTGGAATGAATGGGAATTGATTTTTACATTATGAACTGCTATGAAGAAAGAAGTTCATTAATGTGAATTACTATAATATAAAAAATGCCAGAGTTATAAAATTGTAATTTTTTAAAAGAAAAGAATATTGTAATCACCATAGTTCACAAAGAATTATTATGTATTATGAACAAGTTGAATCATGAAAACCAGTAACCTTAATTGCTAAAGTCGACTAATGAATTTGAATATCATAAATAAAAATATAAATGTTTCAATAAATATTTTGATAAAAATATTTATATTTAAATGATTTTATAAATTTCATAATATATAGATTATTTCCATGTATATTAATTATTTATTAACTATTCTCAATATCTAGTGTGAGTAATCTTGTTTGTTTTGAATTTGTTTACAAATAGTGATGTTTTTATTCATTAATGTCACAAAGCTAATGATTTCTAGGTCCTGAAATTAAATTAAATTTATGATTTTTAATTATTTATAGATTTATATATTCCTTATATTGAGGTTTTTGTGATAATCCTTAAAGATGAAATTGATTATTAGCATGTTGCAGTAATTTTTAAAGAATGAAACTTGTTATATTAGTTATGAGTTTAATAAAAATTATATATTTACAAAAATAAAATTATTTAATTTTAATATCATATTTTATCAGTGATCATGTTATCATATTCATCAATTATTATTATTTATTGCATTCTCCATATTTAGTTGGACCCAAACATGGACATACCTTAAATAAATGATGTGTATGGTTATGAAATTGGTTTATTTCATTATAATACAATAATAATAGAATAAGAATGATATTATAGGGATATCTTTAATGTCTTCAATCATAATTTTTGAGATTTTATCATATAATAATAGATCTAGAGAAAAATGAGAAATAATAACTGGTTGAAGCAGTTGCTAAGGAAAACACAGGAATATTGTTTTTATTTTTCATTAAGGATAAGGGAAATGATGGATGATGATTGATACCCTATCATTAACAAATATAAATATATAATAAATCATTTTTTAATTATATAGGATTGTGATATTTTTGTTTGGAAGTTTAATATAAAAATTAAATTAAATTATATAAGGATTATAACTCACATTGATAACAATAGATTCCCCATGGATGACTCGTAGGAAATAGAGGGAGTTTGATAAATTTTTATGAAAATGAAATGGAATTAGAAATGTGATAAATGGGAAGGGAAAAGGTTATTTTATCATGATAAAGCTAAAATTTTGAGTGGTTATTGAAAGTTACTTCTTTATGTGGTGAGAATATAATTCTTTTAAATATTTTATCTTATTGTAAAGAGAGATCATGGATTACATGCCATGAATATTCCAAAATATAAAATAATTGATTACAGATATGACCTAATAAAGCTATACCTAAACCAATAAATTATAAATTTATTTTTATTATTTTAGTCATTTTAACGCTTTTTAAAATCCATTATATTCTTTTCTCCTTCAACCTAATAAAAAGTTTCTACCTAAGTAATTAATTTATTTGAAAAAAATAAAATGGGTGTAATTATAAATTATTTAAAATATAAATAAAAATTAAAAATAAATTTTATTCAATTCAGTTCCTAGAAGTTATTAATTTTTTTAAAATAATAATTTAATAATATATTTTAAAAAAATTAGAAATAATGCAACTTAATTTATAAAATATCAAGAATATGATTATAAATAAATTTATATACTTATAATTTTAAATTATATAAAATAAAATAAATATTATTGAGTGAAAATTGTTTTTTTAATTTTAATTTCATTATTATGTAGTGATATAGTAAAAAATGTCTTGGATTTTATAAAAATGATATTTTTTACTCTTCACCAAAAAGCATTGTTTTTAAAAAACCACTAAGAAAATACGCTTAAATAATATTGTTATTCATAGTTCTAAAATGCTTTTTGTTTTAATAATTTAAATTAATAAATTTTATAATTTTTAAAAAAATAAATTCAAATAATATAATATAAAAAAATATTTTGTTATGAAATTTACTTTTAAATTATTAATTTTTTTATTCTAATTTAAAATCAATTACTAGTTACATTAGTGGTAGTATATGTATATATTTATATCAAAAATATAATTAATAGTTTGATCACCACTCTTTATTCTATATGATTCCATTGAAGCTTGATGATGGATATATTTAAAGGATTTCAATGTTCTTTTATGTTCTTTGTTGTGTGTGAAACAAACTAATTAACACAATGCATAATTAAGAGAAAATGTAAACTAAAATAATGAGTCATTATGTTCTAACCCTTAAAATAGTTTCATCATTTGTGTTCAATTGTTAGGATAAAAACATATGAGGGTAGTTTCTCCATTTCATCATTTGGTTCTCATTTAGCTTTCTCAAAATTATTCTTCCTCTACAGTACTTTGACCAAATTGGAGATCTTGTTCTACAAAAAATTACATCTTCATCACATCTTATACACTTTATTTACATAGGAGATATAATTCTATAATTTTAAAACATATAAACATTGAACATGTGAGGTATCTGGTATATTCATTCTCATAAGGGATACACGGAACACATAATGATACATGGAGAGATATGAGAAATATTCCCAGTAATAATCTACATCCGTAACACAATCATGGATCTAAAATCAACTAATATTACATAGTACTTGATTTTATATCATCCAAAATCTCATAATCGTCTTCTAAAGAAATATCCATAGAGACACCTTGGCACCAACATCAAACTATGGATCCGGTCAACTTCTATTTTCATAAGTATTCTATCTATTTTTCGATACTTTCTAATGTCTCTATAAAGTTTTAATATTCTTCATCATTTGGGGACATGGTAAATACCTATCTATTACACTTACCAACCTCATCCTAGCATTATTGAGTTATATATTTCTTCCAAAAAATATCCTCATATAGTGTCATCTAAATGAGATAATGGGAATTATTGTGAAAAGAGATCATTGGTAGGAGAAGTTGATGAGGCCAACATCTTCGAAAATATATTGAAGAAGAAACAAAAATATATTTATGATTTTTACTGTTTCTTTTAGATTGACCATATTTATGAGGGATATGAGAAATGATAAAACAATGATCTATCTGAAAATATCACTAAAGTATTTTCCAAAAACCCCATGGTAAACCATGGATATCGATAAGAAACAATATAGATTGATATGATATAAAGATTTTTCAACTCACATAGGTATATATCAGTGAGTTATAAATATGGGAAATATTCATTTATGGTAATAAAATATACTAACATTATAATGAAATCAACTACAACCCCAATGTATTTATAGGATTCATATGTCTCGGGGAATTCTATGATGAAATATGTGGTGATGTTTTTCCATTTCAATATTGGTATGGTTAATTGATTGCAGATACAGATAGAAATTCTCTATTTGGTATTAATGTTTTAGAATAACATGCATATCCACTAGGTAAAATACCATAAGAGGTGGGGGTGAATCTGGGTATGAAAAATTAATACTACTACCCCTTCGTATCTTGTTTACTCATTAAAAACTCACAATTCACTCTTTCTATTGTTGAAATATATGAACAAAAAAGCAATCATGAACATGACACAATGATTTTTAATTGTTTTACCCTCATTTGGCTATGCCCAAGGATCATACAATGATGAAGTTATGATGTTTTAAATCCAATAAATCTATTGTCCAATTTCAATGTTCATCTATGATTGTTTATCCATATTCTCACTACCTTTACAAGTTTTAGGGTCCTCTCACTACATTCCCAAAGGTCACTCCCTTTGTCTCTTCCTCTGGCTCACTACTAGTGGGAATGATCATCGTCTTTATCTTACTTTGCTAACTGATCATGAATGGGATCCACATACAATTTGTTGACTTTCGTATCCCTTCTGTTTCATAAAATCATTCATACCAAATGTTGTTAGTCGCTATGTTGAATCTCTTTGTTCCCATAGATGAAGCCTAATTTCCCATGTACTATTAGGTTATCCAAAATTGCTTTCTCAAATTGTATTAAATCATTTGAAAGCATCCTTGAGTCCTCAAAAAACCACCAAGCTTCCTCCACATACCACCTTACATTCCCATATACTGATTAGTTGGTATTCTATGCGGTTGCCTCATTTACAAACTGCCTTCAATTTTTCATATCACTACTCCTTCGTAGACTAATTCTTCTGTAGACTGTCTTTGTTTGAGCTATCAATTACTGCCTACGCTTACCGACTCCACGAACTGCATCCATGTATCACTTCATCATACCTGTAAAGACCCGTAAAATTCAAGGGAATTTTTTTCTTAATTTTGTTTGGAATTTTACAAGCGCGCGGTTTCTGACGGCACCTGATTCCGAGGCCCGGAGTGCCAGGAATCAATTTCTGAATTTTGGCTCGGGTACGTTCAGTGAACGAATGAGCGAGAATTTCTAACATTTGAAGCGGTTCCCGGAATCAAATTCCGAGGGCACCGATGAACTCGCAGCGCCGATATTCGCTTAAAGAGACCTTTTCCGAGGTTGCGTTTTATGCGGAGTGAAAGTTAGTTTTGGGAGAAATTATAAGAAGTTAAATAAAAATGTGGAAACACATTTTATTATTATTTTTTTGGTTAACTTCTTCCAAAGGGAGTTAGGGGTGGGACCCACATCCACTTAACCTCCCTTGAGAGGATTAAGTGTGGTGGGGCCCACACGAACCCTAACTCTTCAACTTCTTTTTTTTAAACTCCCTTAAACTCCTCTTTTAATGAACTTGACAACTTGGTCAATTAATGGAGTTGAGTTGTCTGAATTTCAAAACTTTGAAATTCAAATTGTTAATTGTGTGAATAAAATAAGCCTTAGCCTATTTTATTTTGTTTTGGTCTCCTTAGACACCTTGAGAGAGTTTGGAGCTTTCTTATTCTTCTTCAAACACAACGAAGAACACGAAGAACACTCAAGAACACCGCTTCTATAATCTTCGTAGCCGGTTTGTTGCCGAAGATCGACGACGCCTTCCGTGTCAACGAAAGGGAACGCCGCTTCCTCCTCGGACTTTCTTCGTCGGCTTATGAAGATTCACCAACGACGTATCTCTTCGGACGTAACTCTTCGTCAACGGAATCGACGAACGATTACCACGACGCCCGACCTCCGCAACGCTTGTCTTCCACGGTTAGTTGACGTGCTCTGCACTTGAATTCAAGGTAGGGGTTTATTTATTACTTTTGTTCATGATTTATACCCGAGAATATTTCTTCGTGAAATTTATCCAATTGTTAGCAATTAACGCGAGGGGGCCGGACCGTACGAACACGGCCGACCCTCCTCCTTTTCATATTGATTTTGTTGTGGATTGAAACGGGTGTGGCGCGGTGCCGTCGCACCACGCAGGATCATACGACAAGAAACGTGCGGCGCCGTCGCGCCGCGTCATAAAATAATTGAAGGACGCGACGTCGTCGCGCCGCGTCGATGAAAGTTGAAGGCGCCGCGGCCGGAGCGGGGCCGCGGCGGAGGGGCACGGTGCTGTCGCACCGCGCCGAACGACGAAGATCGCGGCCGGTTCTGAGCCGCGGCGGGACGTGTAGACCGACGGATATCCGGGCCACCGGTGTCGGAAGCTGGAAGGGGGACCGGCCTTGCCGGTCCCGTTGAGGAAGAACCGTCCGACAATGTTGGGCTGGACGGAAGGGTGAAGTACCGGGGGAATTAATTCCCCCGGCTAGCCAAAACCGGCCCCCCATAATGGGGGGGCCGCGGTTACACCAAGGGGGGGGCAATGCCCCCCCCGTTTTCCTCAAAGTAGGCCCCCCATGTGAGGGGGGGCCGTTTATTAAAATGGGGCGCAACAGGTTGCCGCACCGCCAGGCAAGAGAAGCGGGGGCTCTGCCCCCCGCGCGCGGTGCACGGGCGACGGTCGGGCCGCGCCGCCGTGTCGAACCGTGCCGCTGTGCCGGGCCGGCCGAGCCGGACTGGGCCGGTCGAGCCGGGTCGGACCGGGTTCGGGTCGCCCGGTTCGGGCCGACCCAGGGGGGTTGGGCCGGGTCGGCCTGGACCCAGACCCCCCATTTTTGAATCGTCTTCGATCTTTTGCCAATAACATGAGCTACGGACCTCCGATTGACGAACCGTCAGCGGCAGTGCGATCCTTTGATCGAGACGGGAATTTCGGTATATCGCACTCAATGTTTCGGAATACTTTGAGTTCGGCCGGGTTGGTTCGTACACGAAACCAACCGGGCCCTCGGAGCGGAAACACTCATATCTTGAGCTACGGACGTCCGATTGACATGCCGTCAGCTTTGTTGAGTTCCTCTTAGTGAGACGGATCTTTTGGAATACTCCGCCCGAGGTTTGGACGCAGGTGGAGTACGGTCGGGTTGGTTTTGCCTTAAAAACCAACCGGGCCCCTTGGACGAAAAAGCCAATAACTCTCAGACCGGGCGTCCGATTGACGCGCTGTCTACGACGTTGAGTTCCCGTTGACGATACAAAACTTTTAGATACATCAAATTCAGACTTTGTGACAGTTGATGTATCGGCCTCTCGGCTCATGGAGCGGACCCTCCCGAACGAGCTTGCTGTGTGCGGGAACCCTAGTGCTGGCTGAGACTGCTACTTCGACAGTGATGACTGTGCAGAGATCCTTAGTGGACGGCGACGACGATGGTGCAGAGATCCTCAGTTGACTGCGACGATGAAGACAGCTGGTCTTGTATCCTATGTGGGTCCGAGCTGTGCTGGTCTTGTATCGTATGTGGGTCCCAGCTTAGATGAATCAATACTGGTCTTGTATCCTATGTGGGTACCATTATAGTTTAATCAATGAAGACAGCTGGTCTTGTATCCTATGTGGGTCCCATCTTAGATGATTCTATACTGGTCTTGTATCCTTTGTGGGTCCCAGTATAGTTGAATCAATGAAGAAAGCTGGTCTTGTATCCTATGTGGGTCCTAGCTGTGCTGGTCTTGTATCCTACGTGGTTCCCAGCTTAGATGATTCAATACTGGTCTTGTATCCTATGTGGGTCCCAGTATAGTTGAATCAATGAAGACTACTGGTCTTGTATCCTATGTGGGTCCCAGCTTAGATGATTCAATACTGGTCTTGTATCCTATGTGGGTCCCAGTATAGTTGAATCAATGAAGACAGCTGGTCTTGTATCCTATGTGGGTCCCAGCTTAGATGATTCAATACTGGTCTTGTATCCTATGTGGGTCCCAGTATAGATGAATCAATGAAGACATCTGGTCTTGTATCCTATGTGGGTCCTAGCTGTGCTGGTCTTGTATCCTATGTGGGACCCAGCTTAGATGATTCTATACTGGTCTTGTATCCTATGTGGGTCCCAGTATAGATGAATCATTAAAGACAAATGGTCTTGTATCCTATGTGGGTCCTAGCTTAGATGATTCAGTATCTATGTCTGATCATCTCTTTCACCTTATCGATGATGTATACCTGTGTGAGCTGAATCCTGTTGCTTTCCTGTGTGGATTGTGTTGTGCTATCTTGTGTGTATTTCGTTTTGCTTTCCTGTGTGGAATGCGTATACTTTCCTGTGTGGGCTGAGTTGTACTTGGGCTCGGAGTTTGGAGCGTATTGGAAATGATGACTTAGGTATATTTATGGGTATATACCTAAGCAGTGTCGGTTGTTACTTCATGATTGTATCATTCTTTGTGGTTTATCCTTTGTGGATTTTGGGAGACCTTCAGGGGTCTCGGGGTCCCTACAGAGTAGCTTATACTCACCCCATGCACGGGCTATGCCCGCACTACGTTGTGTTGGTTGCAGATGACGGACAACGTTGATCTTGGATGAGGCTTGCAGAGCAGGACGGTACCTGGAGGTGGACCACTGGGCGGGACGTACTCGGAGCAGACTGTGGGACCTGTGGAGCAGTGGAGCTATCTGTACCCACCCTTCAGGTAGGATCTCCAGTGGACAGCTCGGTGAAGCGGCTTTTACTTTACAGTTGTTGTTTTCCCTTTTGAGTTGTACTTTACTTTCCATTTGGGTTTGTATACTGGCCCATTTATTTTTCCGCACTTTCAGTTGTACTCTATTTTTTTACTTAGTGTTTACTATTCCTCTTGCTTAAACTGTGGTGATTGTTTACTTTTCAAAGGCAATGCCTTCCCTTTTTACCTGGAATTACGCCTTGGTGCTAGTCGCCAGCCCCTAGCCTATGGAAGGCGGGCTTGGGGTAGTCACGGCACGGGCCCCGAGGGCGGGTCGTGACAAATTGGTATCAGAGGAGTTCAGTTCTACCGTGGACTCTGATCTTTCTTCTATGTGAAGCAATAGTGTTTAGATTATTGGGTGTGGTTATCAGTGCAGGGATTCCAGTGTTGGTGCGGCGGCCGACGTATCCGTACACCAGGACCCTGACTTCTGATTTCCGACTTAATGCATGAAAACATTGATTGCATGTGTGTTCAAGTTTTCTTTGTGATTACTTGTGTTAGCTCACCAGGTATACTATTTGACCGTGGCGCACCTGATTCCTTATCAGGATGGCCCCACGACGGCAGTCAGCTAGGGTTCCGAGAGTCGAGCGTGATGACAGCCCACCAAGCGACGAGGCCTCGGTGCAGGGCCCTTTGTCAGCTGTGGCACCAGGGGTAGCTCTACCCGCCGAGCCACCGATACTCCCAGCACCAGCCGCTGACGATGCATGTCGCCTCAGCGCACTGCATGAGTTTCAGCGCCAGCGACCACCCACGTTTCGTGGGGAGATGGACCCCCAGGAAATAGAGGACTGGCTGGAGGCAGTGGTACGAGTTTTTAGGCTAGTGAGGACACCTGCAGACCTCATGGTGATTCTCGCTGTGAGCCTACTGCACGCAGCAGCGTGCCGATGGTGGAGCTTGATGCTCCAGGTGCACGACGAGACATCTCTTCTCTGGACGGACTTTGAGAGCATCTTCCGCTCCGAGTTCGTCCCAGCCACCCTTTGTGTGGTGCATGTCCAGGAGCTTCTTCAGCTGCGGTAGGGCAGCATGACAGTGGCCTAGTACTCGACGAGATTTACTGATCTCTCGCGCTACTCCACAGATATGGTACGGGACCCGTTCTTCCGGGCCCGGACCTTTGAGCAGGGACTGAGGCATGAGATCAGTGCTTCGATGATCTCCCTCAACATTCCGACACATGCAGAGGTGTTGGAGAGAGCCCTTCTAGTGGAAAGTTTTCTCGCCGAGCAGGCTCCAGAGACAGGGCTCTCCGCAGAACGACCCGTAGTAGGGTCTTCTGCAGCTGGCAGTAGACAGGTGATGCAGAGGTCCAAGCGGGCCAGACCATCAGATGGGCAGTCATAGGATGAAGATTCGGTTGTGCAGGGCACCCGAAGGAGAGCCAGCTACACGAGGGGAAAGCTTTGTTACACATGCAGCGGGCGAGGTCACATGGCTCGAGACTGCCCGACTCGTCTTGCAGATGAGCAGCAGGTGGTAGAGGGACCTCCCAGACAGAGGTTCGGCCACAGTGGTCCACAGGGTGCAGGCAGACGAGGCAGAGGAGCTGGCCGAGTAGCCGATGGTGGGAGACACTTCGAGGTGTTTCCACCACCACCACCAGGAGGTCCACCCCGACCGCAGGGAGTTGGTGGACATGGGAGGGCTCAGCTTCAGGTAGCTGAGGCCTTCTATCATGGAGCTCTGGGAGAAAATGGACAAGAGCGAAACTAATGGATACGTCCTTTGTACATCTAGTTCCTTGTTTCTATTGTGTAGCGTCTATGTATTATGAGCTGTAATAATAAAAGACGCATACCTTTGTGATGTTCTCATTCCTGTCCTCTTTTGTTTTGTTACTAAGAGGTTCCAGTTTTGACTGTTGACTTGACCCTCACTTGTGAGACATCTACTAGAGGAGACCCAGTTACCACACAATAATGCCGACAGTGTGACTCAACCCTTGGAGGCGAGAGTAACAGTTGGATCTCTTGGTAGTAGCGTCGAGGCCTTATGACGTCATACTTGGTATGGATTAGTATCATCCATGTCGGGATTGACTGTATTAGGAAAAGAATGTGGTTCATCCAGGGGATGGGACCAGATTTTCTCTTATCGGCAAAGAAGAAATCTTAGTAGCTCTTGTGGGGCTAGAGATGGTCCAGGCCACGGCTGAGATGGACCAGGTCATCCATGGGCGGATGAGTACAGCAAAGAGCCAGCAGAAGTCATATGCTGACAGGAGGTGGAGGCCACTAGAGTTCGAGGATGGCGACCACGTCTTCTTGCGGGTCTCACCTCGACGTGGTTTGCGGAGTTTTGGCCGAGGCGGCAAGTTGTCTCCATGCTTCATCGGCCCTTTCTAGGTCCTCAGAAAGATTGGCGAGGTGGCTTATCACTTGGCTCTGCCACCTCAGTTGCACCGGGTGCACGACGTCTTCCACGTGTCCTAGCTGAGAAGATACGTGCACGACCCGATGCAAACCTTTGACTATGGGGAGCTAGACGTTGACGATGGGGAGAATATTACGGAGATCCCGGTGAAGATCGAGGATCAACAGGAGCGGGTCCTACGTGGACAGTCGATTCCACTAGTGCGCATCAGATGGAAGCACGATAATCTCTAGGAGAGCACATGAGAGCGGGAGGCTCAGATGCGTGCTCAGTACCCTCATTTGTATCCCTAGTTTTTGTTGTATCATTATGGGGACATAAAGCCCTGAGGTGGGAGTAATTTAAAGACCCATAAAATTCAAGGGTAATTTTTTTCTTAATTTTCTTTGGAATTTTACAAGATCGCGGTTTCTGACGGCACCTGATTTCGAGGCCCGGAGTGCCCGAAATCAATTTCTGAATTTTGGCTCAGGTACATTCAGTGAACGAACGAGCGAGAATTTCTAACTTTTGAACCGGTGCCCGGAATCAAATTCTGAGGGCATCGATGAACTCGCAGCACCAATATTCGCTTAAAGAGACCTTTTCCGAGGTTACGTTTTATGCGGAATGAAAGTTAGTTTTGGGAGAAATTATAAGAAGTTAAATAAAAATGTGGAAACACTTTTTATTTTTATTTTGTTGGTTAACTTCTTCCAAAGGGAGTTAGGGGTGGAACCCACATCCACATAACCTCCCTTGAGAGGATTAAGTGTGGTGGGGCCCACACGAACCCTAACTCTTCACCTTCTTTTTTTTAAACTCCTTTAAACTCCTCTTTTAATGAACTTGACAACTTGGTTAATTAATGGAGTTGAGTTGTTTGAATTTCAAACCTTTGAAATTCAAATTGTTAATTGTGTGAATAAAATAAGCCTTAGCTTATTTTATTTTGTTTTCGTCTCCTTAGCCACCTTGAGATAGTTTGGAGCTTTCTTCTTCTTCTTCAAACACAACGAAGAACACGAAGAACACTCAAGAACACCACTTCTCTCTTCTTCGTAGCCTATTTGTTTCCGAATATCGACGACGCCTTCTGTGTCAATGAAAGGGAACGCCGCTTCCTCCTCGGACTATATTCGTCGGCTTACGAAGATTCACCAACGATGTATCTCTTCACAAGTACCTCTTCGTCAACTGAATCGACGAATGATTACCGTGACGCCCGACCTCCGCGACGCTTGTCTTCCGCAGTTTATTGACGTGCTCCGCACTTGAATTCATGGTAGGGGTTTATTTATTACTTTTGTTCATGATTTATACCCGAGAATATTTCTTCGTCAAATTTATCCAATTGTTATCAATTAACGCGAGGGGGCCGGACCGTACGAACACGGCCGAACCTCCTCCTTTTCATATTGATTTTATTGTGGATTGAAACGGGTGTGGTGTGGTGCCGTAGCAACGCGCAGGATCATACGACAAGAAAGGCGTGGCGCCGTCGCGCCGCGTCGTAAAATAATGCAAGGACGCGACGTCGTCGCACCGCATTGATGAAAGTTGAAGGCGCCGCGGCCGAAGAGGGGATGCGGTGGAGGGGCACGGTGCCGTTGCACCGCACCGAACGACGAAGACCGCGGCCGGTTCCGGGCCGCAGCGGGACGTGAAGACCGGCGGCTATCCGGGCCGCCGGTGTCGGAAGCCGGAAGGGGGATCGGCCTTGCCGGTCCCGTTGAGGAAGAACCGGCCGGCCGGAAGGGAGAAGGACCGGGGGAATTAATTCCCCCGGCTGGCCAAAACTGGCCCCCCATAATGGGGGGGCCACGATTACACCAAGGGGGGGGGGGCAGTGCCCCCCCGTTTTCCTCAAAGCACGCCCCCCACGTGATGGGGGGCCGTTTATTAAAATGGGGCGCGGTAGGTTGCCACGCCGCCAGGAAAGAGAAGCGGGGGCTCTGCCCCCCGCGCGTGGCGCACGAGCGGCGGCCGGGCGGCGCCGCCGTGCGGCTCGGGCCGGGCCAGTCGAGCCGGGTCGGACCCGGGACGGGTCGGACCGGGTCGGCCCGGACCCGGACCCCCCATTTTCGAATCGACTTCAGTCTTTTGCCCATAATGTGAGCTACGGACCTCCGATTGACGAATCATTAGCGGTAGTGCGATCCTTGGATCGAGACGGTCATTTCGGTATATCGTACTCAAAGTTTCGTAATACTTTGAGTTCGGCCGGGTTGGTTCGTACACAAAACCAATCGGGCCCTCAGAGCGGAAACACTAATATATTGAGCTACGGACGTCCGATTGACGTGCCGTCAGCTTTGTTGAGTTCCTCTTAGTGAGACAGATCTTTTGGCACACTCCGCCCAAGGTTTGGACACAGGTGGAGTACGGTCGGGTTGGTTTTGCCTTAAAAACCAACCAGGCCCCTGGGACGAAAAAGCCAATAACTCTCAGATCGGGCGTCCGATTGACGCGCCGTCTGCGACGTTGAGTTCCTGTTGACGATATAGAACTTTTAGATACATCAACTTCTGACTTTGTGAAAGTTGATGTATCGGCCTCTCGGCTCGTGGAGCGGACCCTCCCGAACGAGCTTGCTGTGTGCGGGAACCCTAGTGCTGGCTGCGACTGCTACTTCGACATCGATGACTGTGCAGAGATCCTTAGTGCACTGCGACGACGATGGTGCAGAGATCCTCAGTGGACTGCGACGACGAAGACAGCTGGTCTTCTATCCTATGTTGGTCCTAGCTGTGCTGGTCTTGTATCCTATGTGGGTCCCAGCTTAGATGATTCAATACTGGTCTTGTATCCTATGTGGGTCCCAGTATAGTTGAATCAATGAAGAGAACTGGTCTTGTATCCTATGTGGGTCCCAGCTTAGATGATTCTATACTGGTCTTATATCCTATGTGGGTCCCAGTATAGTTGAATCAATGAAGACAGCTGGTCTTTTATCCTATATGGGTCCTAGCTGTGCTGGTCTTGTATCCTATGTGGGTCCCAGCTTAGATGATTCAATACTGGTCTTGTATCCTATGTGGGTCCCAGTATAGTTGAATCAATGAAGACAGCTGGTCTTGTATCCTATGTGGGTCCCAGCATAGATGATTCAATACTGGTCTTGTATCCTATGTGGGTCCCAGTATAGTTGAATCAATGAAGACAGCTGGTCTTGTATCCTATGTGGGTCCCAGCTTAGATGATTCAATACTGGTCTGGTATCCTATGTGGGTCCCAGTATAGATGAATCAATGAAGACAGCTGGTCTTGTATCCTATGTGGGTCCCAGCTGTGCTGGTCTTGTATCCTATGTGGGTCCCAGTATAGATGATTCATTTAAGACAACTGGTCTTGTATCCTATGTGGGTCCGAGCTTAGATGATTCAGTATCTATGTCTGATCATCTCTTTCACCTTATCGATGATGTATACCTGTGTGAGCTGAATCATGTTGCATTCCTATGTGGATTGTGTTGTGCTATCCTGTGTGGATTTCATTTTGCTTTCCTGTGTGGAATACGTATACTTTCCTGTGTGGACTGAGTTGTACTTGGGCTCGGAGGTTGGAGCGTATTGTAATTGATGACTTAGTTATATGTATGGGCATATACCTAAGCAGTGTTGGTTGTTACTTCGTGATTGTATCTTTCTTTGTGGTTTATCCTTTGTGGATTTTGGGAGACCTTCAGGGGTCTCGGGGTCCCTACTGAGTAGCTTATACTCACCCCTGCACGGGCTATGCCCACACTACGTTGTGTTGGATGCAGATGAAGGACAGCGTTGATCTTGGCTGAGGCTTGCAGAGCAGGACGGTACCTGGAGGTGGACCACTGGGTGGGACGTACTCGGAGCGGACGGTGGGACCTGTGGAGCAGTGGAGCTATTTGTACCCACCCTTCAGGTGGGATCTCCAGTGGACAGCTTGGTGAAGCGGCTTTTACATTACAGTTTCTGTTTTCCCTTTCGAGTTGTACTTTACTTTCAGTTTGGGTTTGTATACTGGCCCATTTATTTTTCCGCACTTTCAGTTGTACTCTATTTTTTTACTTAGTGTTTACTATTCCGCTTTCTTACACTGTGGTTCTTGTTTACTTTTCAAAGGAAATGCCTTCCCTTTTTACCGGGAATTACGCCTTGGTGCTAGTCGCCAGCCCCTGGCCTATGGAAGGCGGGCTTGGGGTAGTCACGGCACGGGCACCGAGGGCGGGTCAGGAAAATAACACCTAGCTTCTATAGTTGAATTCATCCTCCATAAACCATATTCATTATAAAAACCCTACTTCCATTATAGGCTATAGTGCCTTGAAAAAATCCATTTCCTGAATTTCATCGACGTAAACTATTTTTACCTTCACAGAATTCTCCCTCTTGAACTTCTTTCGTTCTTACCCAAATTCCTAGAGTGATATTTGTGTATAATATAATTATCTCACAATAATGATTGTATTATCACTTCATATATAGTAAAATAGATCTGAAACATACAATAATATGAGAATTTCCAAATCTCTGATGTAGTGTAGCATTCATCGCGTAACGATTCACGTGAAAACTATTTTATACTACGTGGTTTGTGTAATGAAATTTTTCCTACGATGAGGCCCAAATTGCTGTCACATTTTCACTAACGACACCCTTCGCATATTCTCAAATCATAGCCTCGCTTCCACAAATGTCAAGCCATCCCACGTACTAAAAGCATAAGTGTACTTTATGACTTCAAAAACTATTCTTGTATGTAGTCCATGAGTTGGGCTACACGGCTCAATTCTTTTTCCAACTCCCACCAATGATCCACATACCACCATATTCACTCTACAAACAAGGCTTCAGGATCCACGTATTGTGTTCCCCTATACAGAAATCATCTTTTACTAAATAGAAACCATGCTCATTCATAGTTATCTTGATTTTTCAACAATCTCAATCACAACCAAAACATACCTAGTGGTGAGAATTAGGGATTTTTACCCCATAATATCCCCCTTTGAGTTTGATAACAAAACATTCATAATTGGATATCTCATTAAAGATTCTTTTAACATCTAGCTGCATATTCTTCATGGGATTAATATATCAATAATGATTTACTCCACCCATAATCTAATCCCACATGATCCATTATTTTTGTGAGGAGAAAAATTAGGATATAAATTTCCTCAATGAATAAATTCAATTTATTCCAACACCGCTACTTTTCATTCATCATGAACCTCAACTATCGTTATATAAATTTTGTGATCA
Source organism: Viscum album (assembly GCA_963277665.1). Lineage (NCBI taxonomy): Eukaryota > Viridiplantae > Streptophyta > Magnoliopsida > Santalales > Viscaceae > Viscum > Viscum album. The sequence goes on along the minus strand of OY728141.1, from coordinate 806,635,798 downwards.
ATCACATGTAGTATTGTAAGATTCAATACTCCCCCTATGTCACTACTCCACCTAACAACTTCAACTCCCCATTTCTCATAGCTCCAAATATCATTTTCTCCCTCTATCATTGAGGAAGACAATTTCTCCCATCATTTGTCCCCCATAAAGAGCCACACTTTCTCCCACTTTTTCAAGAAACCCAATGATCATTTCATTACTGTATAAAATAGAGTAAGGAACAAAAATGAGTACCTTTAGGAGAAACACATCATACCTTGGGGAGAGGGGTACCCAAATCCACACTTTTACAAGTATGAGGAGTCAACTGGACTCCTAGATCTAGTTGGTGACTTTCAAACGCTTCTTTGGGTATTGTCATTGTTAAAATGTCTGAAAATTTTAATTTTGTTGGCACACAATATAACTTCACTATCCATTTCTCCAAAATAATCATAATAAAATGATATTTCATTTCAATATTATTTTTCCTAGAATGATAAATAGGATTTCTGATAAGATTTATAGCACATGAATTATCACAATGGTTTATGATCAATGGAATCACTTCAACTATCATATCATCAATCATCATCCTCATCCAAAATAGTTGTGTTCATGCTTGAGGGTCTATAATGTATTCATTTTCTATGGTTCTCAACGAAATGAAATCATGTTTCTTTCTTATCCAAGAAATACGCAACCCACCAAGATATAAATAACCTCCTGATGTTTATTTTTTATCACATATTGATATGTCCCAATATTCATCTGTATATCCCAATATATCTCGTTCAGATTTATCTTTGTATATCAAAATGAAATCCATAGTGCCATTGATATAACATAGTTTATTTTTTACTGTAATCATGTGGATTTTCACGGGATTTATATGATATCTCACTGCATGGAATATGGGAAAAACAATATATGGTCATGTCTCTATTAAATAGAACATAATTCTAATGATCTTCCTGTATTCTCTGACATTGACCACATTTCCTTCATCATTATGATATAGTTCTATTTGGGTATCCCCTAATGTCTTCATCTCATTAGAATTATCCATTCTAATCCTTCGTAAAACATCTTTTTCATATTTATATTGAGAAATAAGTGTGCAATTCTTTCCTTATGTTACCCGTAAACCAAGGAAAAATGATAGTTAAAAAATCATTTACATATCAAATTCAATTTTCATTAATTTGTAAAAATTTATGCATTTAACTTCATTTGATCATCATTATATTATGTCATCAACATATTCCATCACCATCATCCCTTGATTACTATCATGAATGAAGTATATATTTTTTTCAACTCCACCACACTGAAACCCGAGCATTCTAAAAAACCTGTCTTGCATTGAATACCATGCTCTTGGGGATTTCATTAAACCATATGATTCCTTATTTAGTTGACACACTCTATTCATATCTTTATTAATGAGAAAAACATCTATCTAATCAATATAAACATCATCTTATAGAACCCCATTCAGAATTGTTGACTTCATATCCATCTAGAAAACCATAAACATTCTTCTCACTATTATGACCATGAATAATCTAATTGTCATTATCTATTCAATTAGAGAAAATGTTTCATCAATATTCATACCCTCTATATAGTAGTACCCTTTTCACACTATTCATTCATTGTTTTAAATCCCAACACCTTATTCACTAATTTTGTTGTGAAAGAACCATTTCTTCGTAATGACAATTTTTCCATTATAATCAAAAAAAATCTCCCATGTATGATTATTCAAAATTTGATCAAGATGTTTATTCATATAATAAACCCAATTATCATAAAAACATCATCAACAAAACATTTAGGTCCCACATATGATTAGTATGATGCTTGTTGTAGAGACTTTAACAACCATGTGAGGAATGGTTTTTTCGGATCACCAATTATGTTTTTCCTAGTAATTTTGGATCATCTCTTCTTTTATTGTACAAAAACTGATATATCCTCATCCTTCTCATCATCTATGTATTAATCTGAATCAGCCTCTAGAACTGGAGCACCCCATTATCTACTTAATTATTCATCACTATAATCTAGAGACTGATAATGAACTTGCTAAATATTCTGAACATTTTCTACTATGGTTACGACATGGATTTTAAAAATATTTCATTTCTTCTTGTTAAAACATTTACATGCTTTTATTTTCATTGAGAATCCATGAAATATCCATTCATTTCCATGATATTCAAACTATCTATGTATTTAATTACTGGTAAGGAAAAACATATTTCTGAATTTTCAAAAGTACTTCAACGATGGCTTTGTTCCATTCCATAGCTCACATAGAGTATTCTCTTCTTTCATACAAAGAAATTCTCTATTTGATTTGTAGATTGTTTTCATTACTACTTCGTTCCAAAATTTCTCTGGAAGGACTTTCTGAATGAGATTTGTTTTAACTGTGTTATTGGTAATCCCATTTCTTCTCTCAACTAATCCATTCTTCTGTGGAGTTCTTTATTCCAAAACATGATGCCTTATCCTATTCTTCTCAAGATAGTCCTCTACTTGGGAATTTATGAATTATGATTCATTATCAATTCAGAACATATAGATTGTTTGACCTAGAATCTTCTCACCTTCCCTTCGATATTCTTTCCACTAAATACCTATGATTTGTGTATGATGATTGAAACCCATTCCATTCTGTTTTATTAATCAATGAAGAGAACATAATATATCCTCATATAAAGTTATCTTGGTGAGATTGGTTCACACAAATCAATATTATCCAACTCAATTATTCCAATTGATAATTTCATTTTTTCCATGTATATCATTCAAATGACCTTCCATTCTTTGAAAGAATCATATGTATGTGTACGATCATGTGATTATCTTGGTAGATCTCAAGGAGCATTATATTTCACCAGAACATCCAAGGACGTATGGCTCACTTGGTCAATACGTTTTTTCCACAATGTATTTTCTTTATCAAGGGAAAGAAAACACATATCCTCTTCTTCACTCACATGGTAGGGATTCCCTTTGGGATGCTTTCACTACAATACAAAAACACCATCTTTTTCATTAATGATACAAAATTTCTCTTAAAATATTATGATATGTACTAAGTAAAAAAAATTAAATACATGTAATAAGTTGTGACTAAGATCATCAAAAACCTATACCTATACATATCTCATGTCTTTTCCGCCAAAAATTCTGTTCTTAAGGACAATAATATTTAAACATTCATCATGAAAAAATCACATGATACCTTCTTTATCATACCAAATTCCTATCACCAAATCTTTATTTTTTGTCATATGGTAGGTGCATCCATGTTCAGTAATCCATATCCTAGTGCGATCTGATGCATAGAATGAAATTTATCTAACAACTACCTTCTCAGTTCATTTCTTTTTTACCCATGTTTCAATCTTCATACACAGTAAGGATTGATACTCTTGAAATTCCTTAGAATATGATAGACTTTCATCATCTTGTAGAGATTAAAATTGATTTTACATCATTATATCATTTGATGATACATTTATCTACCTCTTATAACCATCCACAAGATTCTTCATGACATTCCCCTCTATTGAAAATGAGGAATATATTTCTATGTTTCTGAATGCTCCACACCAGAAACCATGACCACAAATTGACGAATAGAAAAATTGAGCTCTGTATGAATTCCTCTATTGTTCTTTTTCTGTTAGGTATCGTTTTATTTGGAATAAATATTTTGTGCATGTCCTATATTTCCACAATAATATCATCTTATGTGGGGTACTTTCCAATGTGGAAATAATGCAACACTAGTTATCCCTTGGGTTCTCTAAATTTTTTAATTCTAGTTCACACCCAGATCAATCGTTATGCATGGAGTTGGATCTTGTGGTTTAAATTCAACTGCTACTACTTCTTATTTTCAATAAACTTCCATTCCATTCTTAATATTTTATATTTGAAATTTTCTTCAATAATGGTGGACCACTACACTCATCTATTATCATCTCTGTTTTCTGTATGATATAGTCTTCAGATGTAGTACCTGGAGTCAATTGTTTCGTGATCTTTAAAACTTATTCATAGATAGATGACATCCTACTCTAGTTATTTAATACATTTTATCTTTTCTTTTATAGATTTAGTTGAAATATTGATATCTCCTTTCCGTTAAAAAATTATGAGTTTGTACTCAACCAATTTTTTTTTTGAGATTTTAGGTGTTGAACACTTCATCTTTTCAATTTCTTCATTTAGCTCAGACTTCTCTACCCCTACTACTATATATAGATTTGGTTATCATGAACCAAATTGTTAGCTTTAATTTTCATGACTCTCCAAACATCAATATCTTCAATAGAAGCTTTATATTCTTCCTGAAGTTTCAATCTTCCATCAAATTATCCTTCATTATTTTCACTTTATTCCTTCATTAATATATTTCCAACATCCTCCTCTAATGAATCTACCTCATTATCCTTTTTTCCTATAACTATTGTGTCTCAGATTTATCTGATCTTGGATTTTATTTTGAAAGTAGATCCTACTTTTTGAAGAACATTATTTTAGCTCTTCTTCTTCATTTCTCATATGATGAATACATATTTTGGGTAATTTAATTGGTGTATTCATTTTCGTCGTCAAACATACTAAGACACATTATAGAAAAATTCCCAATCTTTCCTCATTGGAAGAATGTAATTGGATGATTACTATTAAAGTTTCATCTTCCTCTTGTCATGTTTGAAGATATAAATGACATGAAATCATCCAAATTATCTTCTTCTTGAATATCTTCAATTGAGAGAATATTCATGGACCGCAATTCCACTTCTTTGTATTTACCCTTTTTTATAGCATCAATATCATCATTTCTAATTTTATATACAATAAGGATACTATGAAAGTTAGCCACTAATATCCACTTTAGATATTTATCATTAATGCTAATACATTTGGGTTAAACATTGGTGGACATTAGCTCATGATATGATTCAAAATATTTATATTTTCAATTACTTCTCTGAGAACATGCATGTATTCCACTACATCATTCATCCTTTCAAATAATGCATCAACATATTAATTTGTGTAAATTATAAGATCAATATACTTGTTCCACAAAACCAAGATCTTTACCTCTACATCTTTTGAATATAATTCATAGATATTCAATAATTTTTCCCATAAATCTAATGTTATTTTACATGAAGCCACCTTTTTATAAATTGAATTTGAAAGTGCTCCCACTTATGCATTGAACCCTTTAGCACCAATATGAAATTATCTTATTTCAGTTTCTGATAAAACATTACTTTTGATATTTGTGGATATTCTATGCATAGTGGATATAAATACATCAATTCCTAATGATCAGAAGTAGTGTTTCGTCTGATTCTTCCAAAGGTAAAAATTGTTTCTAGAAATAATCAGGATTCCATTATGATTTTCAACCAACATTTCTTCTACTGAGAGAGAACCAATAAATTTTATCCATTCCCTATTATATCAAATCATAGGTTCACTAGGTAAAATACCTTTAAAGGGGGGTGAATCAGGGTTTAGGGAATTAAAAATACTAATCCTTCCGATATTATTTATCTATTAAATAAAACAAACTACTCTCTTTCTCTATTAGCAATATATGAACAGAAATGAAATTGTGAATAGAACACATCGATTTTTTACATGGATACCCTTAATGGGATATGTCCAAGGAGAATACAACAACGATGTGACAATGTACCAAATCAACTAAAGATCACTTCCAATTACAAGGTTTGGGCCGGAACTTCTATGACCAGACTCACTGCCTTTACAAGGATTATGGTATGCTCACTCCATTCCTAATGCCTTTTCCTCTGGCTCCCTAATGGAGGGAAGGATCACTATCTTTCTCTTAATTTTGTCAATACTCTTGGATGGGATACATGAAATGTTTAATGACGTTTAGGTCCCTTAATTTGAATGATATAATGTATCCTCAATGTTGGTAGAAACTCTTTCAAAGTTCATTTTTCTCCCATAGATGAAGCCCACATTTTCTGTGTCTTGTTAGATTAATGGAAATTAATTTAACAATATTTTTAATATCATTTTCATTATTTAATAAGCCCTATGAAGACCACCTATCATCCTCCAAATACCACTATTTGTTCCTACATATGATGTAGAGGGTAATCTATGTGGTTACCTCTTTGAAAATGACATCAAATATCACGTATAACATCTCATTTGCGTACTGCTTCTCCTGTGAACTGCCACTACTTGGGCTCTCACATATCACCTTCACATACCAACTATGAAAACCGCCTCCACATACCTCTTCCATGTACCACCCTACCTCTATAGTCATGTTGTTGCTCCTCGTATAACCTTCCTTCTATGAACACTTCTTCCATTGTAGGCTATAATTCCTTAAAAATATTCTTCTCTAGAATTAATTCTGTGCAATCTACTTCACCCTTCACGAAATTCTCCCTCTTGAACTTCCTTTGGAATTTTCTGAATTCATGGAGTGATGATTTTCTCAAACATAATTATCTCACTTTAATGATGGGATTAAAAATTATTATATAGAAAAATATATCCATTTTTTTATAATCAGGGATTTACCAAATATTTGATGTGTTATAGCCTTCACCATGTACATCTTCACCCATGAACTATTTTCCTTTCCACGGTCTATGTACTGAAACTCTTCATGTACAAAATACCAAATAAACGGCATGTTTTTGTGAACAACACCCTTCATAGTTTCTCAAATAACTACCTCGTTTCTGTAAATGAAAATGCATCCCATGTTCTGCAAGCCTCCACGTACCGAACGACTTCGCAAATAGTTCATGTACATTTTCCATGCCTCGTACTAGGAACATCACTTATTTTCCGGATTCTTGTAGATTTTCGTATACCACCATATTTATTCTGTGAACTAGCCTCCATGTTCCGTGTAATTTTTTCCCCTTTGATGAAATCAACTTTTTCAAAACACCAAATTTTCTCTTTCACGGTAATCTAGAATTGTCAACAGACACAATAACACCTAAAACAAACTGAGAGGTCACCTTGAGTGATTGTTATCCAATAAATGAGATATATATTCCACAATCATCATATTCATGTTATCCCAAAAAAATTCATTTTTTAGTTCTATACACATATTCATTCCTCCTGGATGAATATAGAAGGATGAAATTTGTGAAGCATCCAAAAGTACCTTCTATGAATTTTGTCTAGAGGAGAAATATATCTTGGTTCCAAACCATATAACTCAATCATTATCAAAGTTGATGTTTCTAATATTCACTACCTATAATGTAGCTCTACATTATATTTCTAATCTTACATGCTCTTCATGTGGATGGAATGATGATAAATCATTTGGGAAATGATGTATTTATCCCCAGAAATTATATATAGAAGTAATATACATTACAAATTCTTGATTGGTATGTATTTTTAAATCCTATTCATGTAAAGGGTAGTATGGTCTTAATTTTAAGAGTATCATCCATGTTATTTTCCTTACTTGTGTGGGAATGTATTGAGAAGTCATAATGTTATATCATTTATAAACATCTTATTTTGAACATATCCAACTCCTTATTTTTTAATATATATATATTTCAATCCATTGTGTTTAGTATATATGTCAAACTTCTCTCTATAGAGATAATACCACAAAATCATTAATTTAATGATCACTATATCAAGTCCTAATTTAATTAAAAGGTAATTTATCTAATGATTAATTAATTGTTATATGTATAAGAAATTACCTTGTCATCCAGCATCATGATACATAAAATCACTTTAAAGAAGCATCAATGTATAATAAAAACAATATCCCACTATAGAGTAATGTATGTATTGGTCCAATTAGTTACTACATCGTTAGTTACATTAACATTTTAAACATTACTATTTGTAATAGTACATCATGTGATTTTATTTTATTTTGGTTAGTGATTTCTATAGGTATAGAAAATTAATCCAAATTCATTGATAGTATAGTTATAATCTTTTAAAACTACATATATTAGTTACAGTAGTCATTCTTGACTATTGTTAATTAATATCCATCATTGACAGATCAACAAATATTCCCTTTCTTATGATTACAAGACCCATAAAATAATACTTTTTGTTATAAGAATTCACATTTTATAAACATGGAATATCATTTATCCTTTTCTATGATCATAAAAAATATAAAAAGTTCCCCCCATATTTTCCATGCACATTTAATATATTAGAATATTATTTATAAATTCTATCAAAATTTTAGCAATGTAGTTCATAAGGACTCTATTCATTAGATCCATGTAGATAATTTGAGATTTCATAAGTCCAAATGGAATTACTAGAAATTCATATATTATAAACATCATAATAAAAGTTTTATTAGACATATCTAATATTTACACCCTTAATTAATGATATATATATTGAACATGAATCATTGATAAGTACTAATATAATCTAATTTGATTGAAAATATCACCAATACAGGTCATATGATACCTTTTCTTGATTTTGATTTCATTAATCTTATGATAATCAATGAAAATACACAATTTTATATCCTTATTAATGAAAAAGAGGACTCTTATACCCCTAGTGAGGCACTAGGTCATATACAACCATTTTCTATATTCTTTTATATCTACTTATTAAAATTTTCAATTTCAATGAGAGCCATTATATATGAAATCATTTTTATAGTTTTGGATTTGTATATGTGTTCAATAAAAAACCCAACTACATAATATGTTAGGATACATGTTATTTTATCCAAGAATACCTGATTTTATTTTCTTATAATAGGCATGTCAAAAATATTTTAATCTTTCCTGTTTATTTGAGCTAGAATTCGCTCATTGTGGGTTATCAAAGACCATATTACTAAATTTTAATCCAAATGTATATCATGATCATCCTTATATTGATATTTTATAGTAGTCTAATTCGGTATATGTAATTATATAACATAATGGAAAAAATATATATGTTTATAATGTTGGGAAATCCAATCCGTGCCCAATTTTTCTATAAAATTCTTCTGTGGGATTAATAACTAGATTTATATGATGAATAATCTAACAATATTCTATTTTATAAGAGTTATATATCATATATTTGATCCTTTTTTCCACTTGGTTCTTTCATATATAGTAAATATCTCGTGCTTGATGTGGTGAATCAACATTCCATGAATAAATAAATGATATAATAGAATATAAAGAACCAAAATCTAATAATTTTTTCATATATGTAGTGTAGATAATTAGTATACCTTTCATCAATTCATTATCCTGATCAATAGCTATGATATTCATAGAATAAATTATTTCCCAATCCCTTGGTTTAGGAGGTATTTGGGTCCTATAATAGTTTTCAAATATATGGTCATGGAATTGAATTTTTTTTCAAATGATATACCTCTAATGAATTTAATTGTGGTTTTTTAATTATTTGGGAAATTATTTTCCATAATAACATTGGAAGTTCTCTTCAACACTTTTGAAAAAAAATTATCCAAATTTAAAATCATCCCATACATGAAACACTTCCTTATTCCATGGAGGTAGATACATTGGTGTTCCCTACAACAGTTCATACAATTTGGTAGATGAAATTTCATTCCCCCATGTGACTTATCATTGGATATTTCATGATACTCTACTTTCATTTGAATCAATCTAGAATATTTAGAGTATATTATTTACATCTCTACTTCAATCACATAATAAATAATATCCTTGTTTCATCCTATGTTTCTTATCGATATTTTATTTCAAATAAATTTATTTTATCCACTAAGGAAATGAACAATTTTACTCTTGTGTATATAGATAAAAATATAGGCATACCATGTGAGTCTAGTTACATTTTCATAGTATGTGCTGATTATTTCATGCACCATTTTTTTCAAAACAACGTATTAAATTCCAATATTCATGTGAATAGTATGATAAAAATACATTGTGAAGAACAATTTCACGTTTTTGTCCCATAAAATATAGTCCAATACATATATTTTCATTATATTATTAATGATAGTTCACCTTTGGATATCCTCACCATCCAAATGATAAACAGTTAGGATAACCTTCTCATGTTTTGAGCACTATATATGGGATAATATTTTATCCATAATATTTATCTTTTTAGAAATAACAATATTATAAGAGTATGTAAAGGAGGGTGGACATTATCGTATTAAAGAATAAAGTAAAATATACTTTTTCTTTGGTATCTTTTGGATCTCAACATGGTTTTAATTATTATTCATATTTTGAGATAGTTGATTGTGAATCTCAAAATGAATAACCACACAAACTCCCAACTCAGTTGGTTTCTCATTGGTATAATCATTACATTCCCATCACACAAATTTTAAACTCAGTTTCTCCTTGACTCTACAATTTCATGTATACATAAAATCTAAATATAATAATACATAATCTATAAATGTTAAATATTAATATAAAAGATATAAATCCTAGATGTAACATGTAAAAAAACTTATATATTTATTTTTTTCTATATAGGTAAATAATTATCTATATTGAATTGGGTTCTCTAATCATACAATAAATATGACATGAAATTATTCAACATGTTTCATAAATAATGAGTGAATATCTAATGAATATCATCTAGGAATATATAGAACGAACTTCATTATGGGGCCCACACATTGTGCACTGACTTAAGATCAAGTTGATACTCAACCGTAATTTTTATACATAGTTTCCCTTGGTGCATTGATTCCATAGCTATATTTGATATCCAAAATCGATATAGGGATAAAATTTCTCATAAACCCCACAATATCAAATTTACCAATAAATTATTATGTTATTTAATCCTTATAATTTTACAATGGAATTATCCTTATGTGTTTCACTGATGTTACATAATCATAGTACAAAAAATAACTAAATTGATCCTAAAAAATGACTAAATATATCTCTAATAGAAACAATTACAAATCTTGTTTAACATGACTCTATTTTACATCATTTATAGAAGATATAATTTTAAAATATCAAATCATCTTACAATCCTTAGAAAGGTGGGTTTAGTTTCTTTGATGAAAAGATACACATGGAACTCTTTATATAACACTTATAAATATACTTCAATAATTTATCCAAACTATAATCTTTTGTAGAATTATCAAAAGTTTTAATCATTTTCAGAACCTAAGGCACGGAAACATAAGGAAAGGGGTGATCACAATTACTAATTAATGGGAAAACATATCAATATCTCATTAGAGGTTTCGATAATAATCATAAGTAAAAACATGGAAAGAACAATATTTCTAATAAAAAAGAAAAATAAATAATAATGTGGTTTTCGCAAACATGGTATAGGGACCTGAAATTTCAAATGATCAAGAGTATGGCATGGAAAACAGTTTCTATAATTAGATAAAAAATATGGTTCATGGGACGAAATGATTTTTATATATCTTTTAAATTTAAAATAATATGGTGGCATAAAATAATAAAGAACATTAGTACCTAAATAAACACTTGGAATCATTATATTTTGTGAATATCCTAGAATTCCCACACATTATTTAGTCTATAAAATCCAAAGATGCTCCCCCATTAATTTATTATAATTTCCAAGAAGACTCACTCTTTAGAATTTGATCATATCCAATAAGGATCACCCTTTAACTTTTAATTTTCTAATAACCAACCTAGATAACCTACTTATATGGCACTTGATTCCATCTTGACATGGATTGAAGGAAATTCTCAATCCCAATAGGATGGAGACTAGTTCGAAGGAATTAATAAAATCAAGATAGAATTATTTCTTCATAAATATAAGTCAAAAGAGATGCATCTGTTATAAAATAATGAATAATTTTTATTCCGAACACTATTCAAGATAATTAATCATATATAGAATTATTTAAGTCTTATGATATGACATTATCATAAGTCAAAAAACATGTCCATCAATATTTCATCATAAAACCACCTCATAATATATGAATTCAACATTCATCATGTCATCACCAACTCCCTTGGTTCAACAAATCAAGAGGACACACAACCTCCATGTGGTGCTTTACCATTTACTAGACCATGAATAATAAAATCTACAGAAACATTATGGAAAATGTATGGAGTGGGAATTAAATCTCAACTGTATGTCAAAAATAATTTTATAAGAAATTTATTTTCAATAATACAAATTTTTTATGATTTTAAATAAAAATTACAAGGAATTATATTTAAAATTCTTATCATAAAATTATTTTCAAAATATTTCATTGGCTATGGTAAAATTAGTCTCAATGAAAATTTCAAAAAAAAAATTAGTATGATATAAGGTTTCTTATCAAAACATAAATGGAATTATATTTCTATCGATAAAAACAAGTGTAAGTCATTTTAATAAATTATTTGAATGTATAATAATTTTCATCCATATAACCATGGTTAAGAGTGCTAGGGATATAATAGGAAGGGTATTCTCCCATATCTCTGTATAGCATGACTCATTTTGTTGACACATTCTTGGGTAAAATACTGTGTGAAAAATGATAATATCAAAAAGACTAATCTCCTATCCCATAAAAAATAATTTTTAGCATTTTCTACATCAATCTACATCTAGGTATAGAAAATACATTACATACATCTATTATTCAAAACTAACTAACTTTTTATCCATGTTATTCTGGGTTAATCGGTATTTATGTAGATATCATTGAAATAAAACAATTAAAATAATTTTAATTAGTAATTTTAATCCTGAACTAGTTGATGTTTCTAGAATATTACCCAAATTTAAAAATAAAGAAACAGATTTTGTTTATCAAATATCATTCATTTCATTTTAAATCATCTCATTTAAAATTATAAATCATTTCATGTCATTCATCCAATAAAAATAATTCTCTAGAAACAAATTCAAATACAGATCATTTTCCCCAAAAATTACACTTGTTACAAAGGACAATTTCAATGGAATTCATTAGAAAAACACACACCATGAAATTTCAACCACTCATGAATTTAATCTATTAATGATTGAGGAATCTATTAAAGATCATATATTAAATAACCATGAATCGATGATTTTAATTGAAATAGATTTCCTTATGTAGACACCTACCTTATTCAAGATCAAGAATCACCATCATGGTATCCACCATGGTGGAAATGAAATCTATAACATTTAATGTAGTTTTTTAGAATTACAATTAAATAATAAAAAGGGAACTCATAATAGAAATTTTTATTTAATACTCTCAAATAAAGACATATCATTGTAAATAAGTATCTAATTTAAAAAAATGAATACCCATAATTTAAGAAAACAAACTCATTAAATGGAACATTATTACATGAATAAATGTGGTTGGGAGAGTGAAACTAAATCATAGGGATTCTGCAAAGGAAATAGGGTTAAATTAAATTATATTAGGATGATTAAGATACAAAATATAAAAAATGAAAAAAATATATCTGAAATTAATGTATTGTCTATCACACTTGTAATTATCACTATATATTTGGTGGCCTCCACCAAATATCTAGTAGAACTGGGAAAATACCTAACTATAAGAAGTGCCACAAGTGTGCTGGTGGGATTACACCATTTTTCTAGTGGGCTTGAAAGAATTCCCATCGCACTAGCCATACCATTGGCTGGTTGATGTACTTTCACCTACTATCCAGTGGAGTTAATATAGGAACTTTCTACAACCCACCTTCAATTAAATGGATAGTGGTCCTCATAGGATATCTAGTAGATCTCCATTAGCCACTTTTTGATAAGTACATAAAATTCATCAAGCTAAAAACCAGAAAACATGTCATGGACACTCTAAGATGGTTCAATACGCATCCTCCACCCCTCTAAAAGAAAAATGAAGAGGAATAACAAAAAATAAATTAAAATAGATTATATTAAATTTTAATAGAAGGAAAGAGAAATATAAGTCAAATATTGTTCCATAATTTTTGTTTGGTGATGTTATAATATTTACATATATAATTATTTCTCGCTCCCCCCCCCCAGAATCCCAATCAACAAGTCTCCATAGTAAATAGGTGAGGTCAATACTCTCTCATCAATGACTCATTCTCCAATGTATCTTGTGAATATGAACCAAGATTTCAAAGAACCCAAACCATGGGTATGAACATTCCATGAAGAAGGTTTGTCTGTGAATCAATAATTGAAACTAGATTCTCAGTAACAGATAAATCATGCTCTACATCAATGTAATCCCAATTCAAAAAATGGGATGGTATAGAGAGATAAATTATAAGCATCAATATATATTAAATGTTATATATTGATGTTGTTAACGATGATAATGAAAAATTATAATCCACTTATCTATTCTAGTTAGAAAACTCAAAGGTACTCATGTATCTGATTACATACATCCCCTATTTTCCAAGACATTAGTGACACAGATGAGGTGAAAATCTCAAATACACCAGATCACCCCTATGAAATCCAATGTGTATAGATGATGTTTCATATAGGATTTAGACTAGAATTGAAAAAGATAATATACTTTGATGAATCAACATAATCATAATATTTATCACCTTGACTAATCTAAGTCTAACCTAGGTAACTTTACCAATATCCGAAAGGGATATCTACAAAAATTTCCATATAATTCCTGAAAGGATTCCATATTGATTGAAAAATGGTAACTATTATTATAGAAAAACATAACCAGTCCAGTGATGGTATTACCAAACCAATCCAAATTCATATAAAATTCTTAATTCACTTCCATATTAATTTCTACAGCATGTTGTTTATTACCATGAATCTATTGATGATACGATGTTATCAACTTTACTTGGGATCTGATCACCTCCTAGAGGCCTCTAAAAAACAATAAGTGAACCAATTATCACTTTTAGAAATTAAAATAGATAAAACGCCATGTAACTAATTGATCTCACACAATAAAAATTTCCAAAATAATCAAATTTGGTGGTATCTCAAATAAGAATAAAGTGATTCAACTTGGTCCATTTGTCAATCTTCACCCATATATCATTTTTACATGTTTTGTACTTAGAAATCCACTCAAAAATTCCTCAGATATCTTTTCCAAAATCCATGTCAACGTTCAATGAGGTTGAGGAAAACTAGAATCCTTCTAATGGTTGGTCTTAATCTGGATACATTTATAAGAATGAGAACCAAAATTACTAATTTCCCTTCTCACACATGGACACTTGAAATGAATCCTTTTATTATAAAAAATTTTCAAGATTATTATGTGTACAAGACATTGGGAATTATGGAATACCTTATCATATACTTTATCAATGTAAAATGGACTACATAATAGATATAGAATAATTTGTTCACATATGAAGATATAGACCACTCATCGATGGTATCACCACAATATTAAAAATAATTAATACCTAAAAACTCATCAACAAGATAACATTCTAAAAGAACTATCTCCATATATGAATTACCCAAAAAAGAACTCAATGGTACAAACTAATTATTGACCTTTCAAACTCCCAAATGAATATAAGGAAAGTAATATATCTTATTCCATTCCATAGATGATTTCTTCTTGACTTGGGATGGAAGTTTCCAACTCAAAGAACCAATAATGACATTAACATTTATATAAGAATAAGAAATGTAACAATAAAAATTATGCAGGAACTCTACTCATCTCTTTTTCCTAGCATTCAAATGTTGTTGTGTCATGATATTACCTATGATTTTTATATCTGAGTGTACAAAAAACATTCACCAAAAAGAGAATATTGATAACTATTTGAAGCATGTATAACTGATGTGAATTTGAGATCACGCTTTAGATAGTTTTTCTCATATTGCTGAATATTTAAACATACATAAGACATATAATGATTCCCCATTAATAGAAATGAACCTAGTCCTAAAATTCATGCATCATAGAGTACCATGTGTACATTCATGGATTTTTCATGATTAAACATTGTAGAAAAATTCAAAAAATTATTCAACTAATCAATGGAATTATAACATTTTTATTCCCATTCTAACATCACTATATTATGTGTAAGAGTGACAGTTAGAGAAGAAAACATTATGAAACCCTTCACAAAACTGAAATAATACATTGAAAATCCAAATAGGCTTCAAATATCAGGGATATTCGAAGGATCCCCACATTTCCTTATAAGATTATAAATCTCAAGAAAAATTGAAATTCCATTGTCAAAAATTACATGACCCAATATTTTTTCACTATTAATCTAGAAAAATCATTGATAAATTGTTTAATAAATTATAATTTTATTCAATATTTCAATAACATCTCTTATGTGACACACATGATCCTTCCCAGTCTAGTAATAAACAAATATGTCATCCACAAACCCCACTACAAAATTGGTGGGATACAGGTGGGATATTGTTTTTATTAATTCCATTAACATAGCTAGAGAATTGGTTAATGTTGGATTGAAATGATTTTTATTGTAGAATAGAAATAATGATGTAGATTTTCAATATACAAGAGGGAGTGAATTTTATAATTTAAAAAAATATTTTGGGACTTTTAATGATGGTAATGTCTAACAATGTTAAACAAGGTAAATTCACAATACCACTTAGTTCTACTAACTTGCTTGATTCCGGAAATGTGGTTTCAGAAATGAATCTTATGAAAAAATTACAAAGATAATGATTCTAAATTAAAGCATATAGAATATTAAAAAGTAGAGTACATGTATAAGAATGTATAAGATCATTATACTTTCCTAAAAAACCAAAAAGTAGTGGAAAACTTGAAACAAAACAAGTAATAATTAGAAAATCTTTTAACCCAAAGAGAAGGGTATCCAACAATCAGGGATAAAGGTCCATTGATTTATACTTTCAAAAAAGAATGGATTACCCAAACTTGGGTAAGCCCTCTCTATGAATATCGGAATCTGTCTTTTTATCCCCACAAGTCCTCAAATATCAAGGTAGTCCGAACCTCTATCCCCCTATCTCTATAATCCATCAAATGTACTCATCAACAATTTAGAGTTGTATGAAGCAATTCTGAACCAGATGTTTAGTATGCACAAAGAAAAAACGTTTCTCTCTCCAGAAATCACTTCAGTAGCATGTAATATCTAGATTGATGAACTTATTGTGAGCTTGTTCAAATGATCTTCAATTTATAGGCACATATTCAACGGTCGCCTCCCTCCTCCAATGGTCATATTTTTCCTTGAGTTTCAGAGGGACCTGTAAAAGTGTCACTCAAACAATGGTTGGTTAAAAAAAATGAACAACCTCATTTTATAACTCAAACAAGATTTAGAAAATATATTATTGCTTAACCAAATCCATTTTTCAGAATGTAAGGAAAAATAAAAGTTCGGAGTCTAACCAAAAAACCATTATTTTTTTATAATACATAAACATTTGGATTTTGTCTTCAAAATAATTAGGAACCTAAAATTATATAGAATTACGAATTCTGAATTTCAAGGAAATTCAGAGTCTATATTAATAAGAATTCAGAGTCTGAACATAGAATGTTCAGAGTCTATATTCAGAGAATTCAGAGTCTGAACTCAGAATGTTTGGAGTCTGAATTCAGAGAATTAAGAGTCTGAACTTAGAAAGTTCGTAGTCCAAATCCATTGAAAAAGATTATCCTTCATTCTCATTAGGAATAAAAGTATTTACTATGGTTTTGAGCTTCTTTAGTTCCGTGTGATCTTAATCTACTTGTTTGGGAAGATGATCCTGATCTTCTATTTTATTCTGTAAGGCTTTGATTTTTTATTCGTCAGACTTAAGAGATTCTTCCTACCCCCTTAGAACATATTCTTTCATAGAAAAAATTTCCTCAAGTTCGATAATATGATCACTTTCCCTCTTTCAACTCTGAGAATCTTAATACAACTTCCCTTTCAAATCCTTCACTTCTTGTATCCAAGAATTCTATTCCAGAGACAGCTTTTCCTCAAAAATGTTCGTGATATCCTTAATCAGCACATCATCAGTATCAAATTCATCCTTGACACTTTCTTGGACCTCATCAAGAATTGTCATGTATTCTATTATTTTCTTTTACTAGCTGGACATCTTATTACAATATCATTTGTGGTCTTCATAGTTTATGAAAAATGTTTTGAAATTAGCCTCAAGCTTGATGCTCTTATTCATCACAATGGATACTGAATCCGATTTATTATTTAAGGAATGTTGGAGAATCTAGCATCTGGATGCTATACTGGGAAATATTTGTATAGTTCCAATAAGCTTCATCAAAGACTGTACTACAAAGTCATGTCCAAGGGAGGACTATTCTGAATCAGAGATTTTTATTGGTGAGAATTATTTTTCAAACTCATCAGATTTCCTCTTTGAAGATCCCCCAACATCTTACTTCTTTACCACAGCCTTGGTAGGTTTATCAACTACTACGTGTTTTCCCATAACAACTTTTTGAATGACTACCTCTTGATCAAGAGATTCATGTTCAGTATCAGATAGCTGAACGATTTTGTCTTCATCAAATTCTTCTTTTTCAGCTCTTGCCTCAGCATCCTATGGGTGAATGGAATCTCTATTGAGGATTTATTCTTCAGATGGTTTGTCTACTTCTTCTTCAGACTTTTCTTAATACTTCCCATGAGTAGAAATCCATGATGATTAAGCTAGAGAGTTTCAGAATGATAATTTCTCAGAACGGCTTTCCTTCTCATGAAAATCCCCAACTTTCTTTATCAACTCTTCAGTATCACCACTTCCTTCTTCTTCTTCTTCTACTTCTTTTTCTTCGACTTTTTCCAGAGTCACAAACTTTTATCCAAGAGTCTTAGGTAATGGTTCTATCAAGAAGGATTCTGGTACTGGAATATTCGCGGATGCTTTCTCAGCATCCTTCAAAAGTCATTGAATGATTTCAGCCTCATACAACTTCTTCTTCTGCTTCTTCTCTTTCTCTAGGTTGTCAAGTTCTTCAGTTTCCTTCTCCCTCAATGATTTTTCTTCAGCAGTGTAAAATCCAAAAATAAGATCCCATTCATTATGTTTTTTATTTTCATCATTCCACATTTATTCAACCTCATCGGGATAGACTTTTTGTTTCTTTGGCATTGGAGGTGCATATTGGGTTTCTATAGCAACTGGGCTTTTTTACCTCTCTTCAGCATCCTTCAACTTCCTCTTCCTTCCACCCTTTTTAAAAGCCTTAGCCATTTCGTGTTTATTCAGTTAGGTTTCTACCTCTTCCTCAAGAAAATCATAAATTTTTTCAAATTCATTAGAAAAACCAATTTTCATCCTCCTCAATGTGTCACCACTTAGGAACATGAATTTTCAATTTATTGACTTGGATTTACATGGAATTTTGAAGGATTCTAGACACTGACCAATCTTCATTAATAGAATGGATGGATATAAAATAGTATGGGCCTTCAGATTTCCATTCTTCATGTTCGCAATTTTAAATAAAATATGCTTAACTAAGTTTATCTTCCTTAGGTTTTACAATAAATCAAGAATGTACATATATCATTTCTTCAAAATATTTTTGTCTCTATTTCTCGGTATGATGAATCCTTGAAAAAACAATTCAAGAATCTGATCATTTATAGACAAGTGAATATTTTTTAGACTCATTACTTCTGATAGACCAAGGCAAGCCATGGCCTTGACCTTATCAAAACTTCCTTGAACATCAGTCAACTTATGAGAAAAAACTCATCTTCCCCTTCATAAGGAATACCAACAAAGCTTGCAGCCTTGGTGTACTAAAGTGAATATGTCTTTCCATAAAATTCGAAGTAAAAAATACTTGTAACACCCAAATATTTCATAGTACGTTATTTCTTCAAAATAATTCAATAACCAGCACTACACACAACACCGAGTTCAAGCGCACCATGACTTACCAAACTAGTCGTTCAAAAGCAGTTATGAATAGTATTAACTGAATTTTGAACTTTATATAATCCTTATAATTTTAAAATCCATATTATTAGTTTCTTAGACATAATGTAAGAACAAATTCAATTTTTTCCAGATAAAGGAAGTAT
This sequence comes from Viscum album, assembly GCA_963277665.1. NCBI lineage: Eukaryota > Viridiplantae > Streptophyta > Magnoliopsida > Santalales > Viscaceae > Viscum > Viscum album. The sequence continues at coordinate 806,615,750 of OY728141.1, read as the reverse complement.
TTCTCAGAAAATGCAATTTTAGCACTTTTTAATGGCGAACTTTTTCTAAATCCAATATTTGAAACTTTTATATATTCAATTTGAAAAAATAAACTTATTCTTTATAATAAGGACATAATAATTTAGTTTCAATAAATTTTTGGTGTTTTTCTGATATCATTCATATTTGGGTGAATAGTGAAAAATACTATATTTTAACTGAAAACAACTTTTTTAATCAAAATAATTTATAATATTATATTAAACATTTTAATGGTTTGAAAGTATAAATAGATTATATTTTTACAATTTAATATAATTATGGTCATTGTATGTAATTTTTATTTGAAATTGGACATAAACAATTGTCAATCTTTTGAAAGTTATTATTTCTTAAAAATATGCTTTTTGGTTTTCACAATGGGAATTAATTTTAAATTAATAAATGAAACATCGATGCTTTGAATTCGGTAAAATAGACATATATATTGGACTCGAAATATCTAAATCATTTTAGCAATAATTTTTGGTACTTTTAGGATAACTTTCATATTTTGATGAATAGTGAAAATTACTAAATATTAATAAAAAACAACTTTTTTAATTAAAATAATTAATAGTGATAAATTATGAATTTGAGTGGTTTTAAAGTATAATTAGAATATATTTTTACCATTTAATATAATTTTGGTCATTTAACGTAATTTCACATTTAAACCAGACATAAACAAGTGTCAATCGATTAATAGTTATTATTTCTTAAAATCACGTTTTTTGTTTTGACATCGAGAATCAATATTAAATTAATTTCTTCCACTTATGTGTTTTTAATTTGGAAATATGCATTCCATATTTGGAATCATTATTTCCAAATTGTGTAAATTGGTAACTCTTATTTTTAATCATTTTGAATAATTACATTGCTAAATATTTTATTTACCATGGTTAAAGGGTAAATCCGGTAAATAAGGGTAAAAAAATAATACTTTAATAATATTAAATTACCCTAACACTTGTCCAAACCAATTGGTTGATACATTTCCGACCATGGTTATATTTGGGTCAATTTTGGGACCCCATGGATCCACTTGTAAGTGATATGGACACTTTATATTAATTAAGTTAATGTATATACAATAATGACATAAGCATATAACTTTTAGCAAAACAATTTTCCCATAGGGTTATATATAATATCATTTAGAATATAGATATTACTTATAAAGATAAAAATATTTCATACATAATGGGATTTTATTTATAATTTTTAGACATTTAATAATTAAATTTATTTATGAAACAATAATGATGCAATATTTTTTTTATTAATGAATAAATAAAATAATTAGTATTATAAATGTTTAAATAAATGTAATTTGAATGTTTTGATGACATCCATTAATATTATTGTTTAATATGACATGTTATTATTGCTTTAATTAATTTGGTTAGAATTAATAAAGTTGTTATGACTTTAACAAAAATCAATTATCGAATAGTGTCAAAATTGATATAAATGAGTTTTTAAAACAAATATTATATAATTAATTGATATTCTATTCTTAAAAATCTAAGGTTCGGACAAAGGACTTATATAATTATAGATATATCATTAATGGTCCACTTGGGGGTCTATTTAATGTATATAGTATGTTTATTAACTATATATTATAAAAATTCAAAGTGGCATGGTAAATGTCAAACTAATTAACTAAGAGTTAAAACTAAAATATAAGGTTAATATAGTGACCAAAACCTATCTAAAACCTATTGTTTGAGTGGTTTTAGACCTATGACCACCTTAAAATTTAAATAATATACTTTTGAGCCATTAGAAACTGAATATGAATTTATTATAAAATAATATTTCTAGTTTTTCCTAGGGTGCCCCTCACCCCTCTTATAAAAGGGAACAAACCTTTCTCTCAAATTCATACCCTCAAAGCCTTTTGGTTCGGCCAAAACATGCCCAAAATATTCTATCAACATATCTAAATTCATCCTAGTGGCCTTAATTTAGTCATAAAGCCAACCTAAGGAGCCATTTTGATCAAATCAAAAAGAAGATCCCGAAGAAGAGATAATGTTTTCACCACCCTCTTTCATGATCCATTCTTCTTCAACTTATTCTTCCTTTGTTATTTCAATTCTAAAAAAATAACTCCAGTATCTCCTATATACTATGATGATATTATAAATATGGTACAACCATATTCATTATTCTATCTATCCCTTGAATGACATGTCACCATACGTGCGTACGTACGACGTACCGTCTCCACGTCATGGTGTAATTATTATTAAATACATTATTATTTTGATGGGTATAATAATGATGTTTAATTCATGTAAGTAATAAATATAAAATGATATTGATTCTTTATATATGATACACCATCCAATTATATATTATTTTAATATCAAAAGAATTATATTGTCGCTCGTGCGCATGTATGGACTACCGTCTCCACGAACGCGATGAGATTCATTCTCCATAGTATCCATGCAAGTCTAAATCTCATTTTATGATTAAAAATAATGTTTAAGGACTTTATATAATTATGTATATGAATATGATACAACCTATCCATAACAAACACGACTTATGTAACATAACATATGAAATAAAATGAGTAAGTTAACACCCGAAACGACGATAATACTACGATATTATTAACAAAGCAATGTTAAAAGATCAAATATGATATCATATTAATATATATTATTCTTGATAATTTAATAACAATTATTTCACCATTATACAGGAGGTTAACCTACCCTTAACCAATGAAAAGTTCAAGGTAAGGGTTTATTTCACAATCTCTTTATTATCCGAGGTTGTTTATACGTAATTATCTACTGGGAAGTCTTTATCATCCATATACTTGTTTCTTAAAAATGTATTTCAAATCATTCTTACTATATTATAGGCTTTTGGTTAAAGTCCTTTATACCCTTTTGACTTTTAATAAGATTTTTATAACGGAATATTTCTGTTATTTTCCAAACATGGTCCTTTTTAACCTTTTCGACAAAAATTATGTTACGAATGTCTTTTTTTAAACTTATACGGTGGGTGTGGCTATTTTCCTCTGTTATAAAATCTTACAATCTTCCCTTACAATTTTATAAGAATATTTTGAATGTAAATGTTTTATTTTATAATTATGTGACTTTTAAATGATTTCAAGTGAATATTTTAAGAATCTGTTAAAGGTATACTTTATCAAGATCAGAATTTTTATTGTTTTAAATATTTATCTTTCTAAATCTTTTTAATTAATGTCCATGTTTTCAAAAATCATTTATCGATTTATTTATATGGACATGAATTTTTTGAAATGATATTTCATTTAAAATGTTTCAATGTGGTATGGGACACTTTGATTCAAAAATCTCTTTTAATTACTTCCTTTATAAATGTGTGAATTTTCAATGATTCCAAAAAAGAGATATTTCTCTCAAATAGTTTTGATTTAATCAATTTCAACATCTTTTGATAGATTATAAGCATATTTTAAGATTATTTATTATGATACAAAACTTCCATATTGTATTGATGTTTTTGTGATATGTTTGACTATGGATGTGTTGTTTTTATACCATTCATGGTTTATGGAGAACATATTGACATTTAGTATGCTAGTTTTAATATGAATGTTAATGTTATGTTATAACCTATTCATATGAGGAATGCATTGGAATTAGTAAGTGAGGAGTGGATCCCGCTATAGCTCCTCGATCGGTAGATCTCATGAGACAAATTAGTGTCCTGGCATAGGGCCATGAAAAAATCTTATTTGTTGTCTTGGAACAATGCCTTTAATATGTGGTTATGATAGTATGAAATTATACATTCCTTCACTATGAAAGTGTTTATTGATATTGTATGTGATTTTTCAACTAGTAGACTATCCATGCAAATAAGTAAATGACATTACTTCATTTTATTTTTACCATATTATGCTGAAATTCATGTTTAAAAGGCTTTTGTTTTTGTTATACATTGCCTTAAATGTTTATGCTTATTTATGAAAGTTTCCTCTATATTGTTATCCTTACTGAGCATATGAGCTCACCCATTTCTATGTTTTATTTTTCCCAACATGTGAAGAATTACTTTATGACATACCTATTGGGATAGTCTAAGGGTATATGAGTGTGGTCTATGGAAACAATGTTGTAGCAGTTTTCCATTTCATGATGTAATGTAAACTTTATGAATATATCTAGTGATTACAAGGCTACTAAACTAATCGATCTTTCGAGATATGATCATTTGTGATCATGCCAATGTTATGTAATAATGCACTGACTCTGGGTAACTGGGGTTGGGGCATTACAGTTGGTATCAAATGGAGGTTTAGTATAAACCTTGGAAGCTAGATTTAGATAAAATTTTATTAGAGAACATAGTCCTAAGATAGAATTTGAGGATTAGTATAGAATAAATTCCTTTAATTTTGGTATTGTAGAGATTTTGTGTGTTTTCAAAGCAATACATACCTATCTAGATACGAGAAGGTAGAGGCGGCTCTGGGACAGATGTACCTAGGGGTAAAACCCAAAAAATCCGCTTTGATCTAGACTCAAACGGGAACTGGTGCAAAACAAAGGGCCTTGCTGCACTCTTGGTTATGACACTCCCAGGCGATATGCTTAGGATAATTCGCATTTTCATTACAAATCATTAGGAAGGGTTTATTACTATATACTTCCTCAATGAAAACATCTTTATGTTTATGGATTATATCCATAAATTTTTCAATTTAAGTTAGGTATTTTACAAGTTTAGAATTATCATTGCAATTCATAAACTAACATAGTTTATGCCATTGTATAGAAATGACGCCCCGTAGAAGGAATGAAAACTCTAGAAATATGTATGATCCAAAGAGTAAGAAGGTTCATATCTTTCACGGTATTAAGCCAACATTTAGAATGGAAATAGTCTTCCATGTATTCTCAACATACGAAGAAATAGTATCACGTGTTAATAAGATAAGTAAAGAATTCTTTATGTCCTATGGTATTGAAGTCAAGCAAGAGAAGAAAATGATGGAAGAGAGAAATATGGATAAAGGGAAGAGGGAAAAGAAGAATTTTCCCATATGTGATTACAGTGGGAAGAAACACCATGGAACTTGCTTGAAGGGAATGAGAGTTTGTTATAAGTGTGGAGAAAAGTAAAACCAAGTACGTGACTGCAAGGGTAAGAAAAAAGGTTTCAAATGTATGTTGATTCATCTATAAGGAGTTGGGACACTACAGGAACCAATGTCCAAGTCATCAGAGTATGCCCCAAATGACACTATTGGATAATAATCATGTTATGAGACTACCTCATATAAAGAATAATGAATAGTGTTCTTATGTTTTTATTATAGGATTATTTCATTTGAGTGTTGTATTAACAATATACTAGTTATATGAATTATGGAAATAAATAAGGAATATACTGATGTAATATTTTTCTGAGGATTTGAGATTATATGTTACTTTGAAAAGTGACTTCATAGTGAGCTAATCTTTTGGTAAAATACATGGTTGAAGGAAAGGAAATCCTTACTATGGTCCTGATAATAATGTAGTGATTTTGGAATAAGAGATGATTGATATGAATAAATTATATTGGATATTCTTGACTATCTTGAAATTGATTAATGATCTTTCATCGTTTGAGTTTTCATCATTTTAGGATAGAAGGACTATATCTAGTATTATATAATGAATAAGGGAGCATTAATGTAATCAACAATGATTTATTATAATCCATGATGTTGCGGTGTTTTAAAAGAATACATGATGAAGGTGTTCATATGATATTACATGGAAAAAAGAATCATCATCATGTTTAACTTACTTATAAATTTTGGACTGTGAGTTTGGATAGATGTATTTCAGATAAGTCTAGTTTGATATTATTTTTGGATTTATATAAAAAGGAAAACCCGGAGGTCGGGCGGCAACCTGTCGCGTCTAGCAAGGCTGTGAGACATGAACCTGCAACTGAAGGGAGACTAGGGTGTATCACCAACCACTGACCCACGTGATGTCCTGGACATAATAATGTAGTTTTTAAGGGTATGGTAGATTAATTATAAATTCATTTTTTGGCACCCTATACAAATTTGATAAATAGAATATTTTTTTGAGTTCTATAGTGAAAGATGAGTTTGTGGTCGAAATTAGTTAAAGGATGGAACTCTCCTTGACATGTATACATTTGTTTCATCCCTTATTCTATGAATAAATAAATTATTAAACATTAGGTAAGACATCTTAAAACCAAAAATGTGTTATCCTAATACCTTACATTTTGTTGAAGAGATGGTATTTTAAATCATCATAGATTGGTGGATTTGAGGCCAATGATTGTACAATTGTTTGTGATTGATGATCTCAATAACTCCCTATAAATATTTACGTATTTCCTCAAATTAAGTGTCTCTAATTTCTACCAAATGTTCTCCTAATCGAGATCATAATTTGGTGGTGACTTTTTCATTCCCCCTTTCCTCTTATTTAGAATAAATTTGATAAACCCAATATCTGATGTGGGTTTTCCCACAAAGGTATTTTCTATTTTCATCTATTTTTTGACGAACAATTTCAAATTCTGAGGACGTAGTTTATTTAAGGAGGGAAGAATGTAACACCCAAAGATTTCATAGTACGTTATTTCGTCAAAATAATTCAATAATTTGCACTACATGAAACATCGAGTTCAAGCGCACCACGACTTACCAAACGAGCCATTCAAAAGAGGTTATTAATAATATTAACTGAAATTTGACCTTTATATATTCCTGATAATTTTAAAATCTATATTATGAGTTTCTTAGAAATAATGTAAGAACAAATTCAATTTTTTTAGATAAAGGAAGTATTTTTCGGAAAATGTAATTTTACCGCCTTTTAATGGTGAACTTTTTCAAAATACAATATTTGAATCTTCTATATATTCAATTTGACCTAATAAACTTATTTTGTATAATCAGAAAATAATAATTTAGTTTCAATAAATTTTTGGTGTTTTCTAATAACTTTCATATTTGGGTGAATAATGAAACAAACTGTATTTTAACTGAAAACAACTTCATTAATAAAAATATTTAATAATGTTAAATTATAAATTTTAATAGATTGAAAGTATAAATAGATTATATTTTTACCATTTAATCTAATTCCTGTCATTTTATGTAATTTTACTTTGAAATTGGGCATAAACAATTGTCAATCTTTTGGAAGTTATTATTTCTTAAAAATATGCCTTTTGGTTTTGACAACGGGAATTAATTTAAAATTAATAAATGAAACTTATATTCTTTTAATTTTGTAAAATAAACATAATTTTTGTACTCGGAATATCTAAATTAGATTTGGATGAATTTTTGGTACTTTTCGGATAACTTTCATATTTTGATTAATAGTGAAATTACTAAAATTTAATTAAAAACAACTTTTTTAATCGAAATACTTAATAGTGATAAGTTATGAATTTGAGTGGTTTTAAATTATATTTAGAATATATTTTTACCATTTAATAAAATTTTGTTCATTGGACATTGTTTCACATTTATTCCAGCCATAAACAAGTGTCAATCTTTTGATAGTTATTATTTCTTAAAAACACACTTTTTGTTTTGACAGCGGGAATCAATTCAAAATTTATTTCTACCACTTCAGTGTTTTGAATGTGAAAAAATGGATTCAATATTTGGAATCATGATGTCCATATTTCGTAAATAGTTAACTCTTATTTTTAATCATTTTGAATAATTACTTCGGTAAATATTTTATTAACCATGGTTAAAGGGTAAATCCGGTAAATAAGGGTAACAAAATAATATTTTAATAATATTAAATTACCTTAAAACATATCCTAACCCTATTTGTTGTTACATGTCCGTCTGTGGTCATCTTTGGGTCGATTTTGGGACCCCATGGATCCACTTGTAAGTGATAGGGACACTTTATATTAATTAAGTTAAAGTATATACAAAAATGACATAAGCATATATCATTTAGCAAAACATTTTTACATAGGGTTATATATGTTATCATCTAGAATATAGATATTAATTAGAAAGATAGAAAATTTTCCTACATAATTTTATTTTATTTATAATTTTTTGGCATTGAATAATTAAATTTTTTTATGACACAATAATGATGCAATATTTTCCTTATTAATGAAAGAATCAAATAATTAGAATTATAAATGTTAAATTAAATATAATTTGAACTTTTTGATGACATACTCGAATTTTATTGTTTAATATGACATTTTAGGACTGATTAAATTAATTTGGGTCGAATTAATAATGTTTTTATGACTTTAACAAAAATAAATTATTGAATAGTTTCAAAATAAACATAAATGAGTTTTTAAAACAAATATTATATTATTAATTTATATTCTATTTCTAAAAATATATGGTTCAGAAAAAGGACTTATATCATGATAGTTGTAGCATTAATGGACCACTTGGGGTCGCTTGGATGTATATAGTATGTTTATTAACTATATATTATAAAAATACCAAGTGAGATGGTAAATGTCAAACTAATTAACTAAGAGTTTAATCTAAAAGATAAGGTTAATATAGTGACCCAAACATGTCTAAAACCTATTGGTTGAGTGGTTTTCGACCTATCCCCAACTAAACCTTTCAATAATCCACTTTGGATCTATTATAAACTGAATATGAATTTATTATAAAAAAATATTTCTAGTTTTTTCTAAGGTGCCCCTCACCGTTCTTCTAAAAGGGAACACCCCCTTATCTGAAATTCATACCATAAAAGCCTATTGGATCGGACATCCCCTGCCCAAATATTCCTTCAAAATCCATAACATAATCCTATAGGCATTACTTTAGTCAGAAATCCATCCTATGGAGACCTTTTTATCAAATCAAAAGGAAGAACCCGAAGAAGAGGTAATGTTATCACCACCCTCTTTCAAGTTCTTTCTTCTTCAACATCTTATTTCTTTGTTATTTACATTATAAAATAATTACCCCAGTATATCCTATATACTGTTATGTTATTATAAATATGGTACAACCATATTTAGTATTCTATCCATCCCTTGAATGACATGTCACCATACGTGCGTACATATGACTTACAGTCTCCACGTCGTGGTGTAATTGTTATTCAATACATTATTATTTGGATAGGTATAATAATAATGTGTAATTAATTTAAGTAATAAATATAACATTATTATGATTCTTTAAATATGATACACCATCCAATTATATATATTTTTAATGTCAAAAGAATGATATTGTCGCTCGTGCGTACGTACGGACTACTGTCTCCACGAATGGGATGAGATTTATTCCCCATCGTATCCATGCAAGTATAATTCTCATTTTATGATTAAAAATAATGTTTAAGGACTTGATATCATTTTGTATATGAATAAAATACAACCTATCCATAACAAACAAGACTTATGTAACAAAAAATATAAAATAAAATGAGTAAGTTAACACCTGAAACGACGATAATACTAAGATATTATTAAGAAAGCAATGTTAAAAGATCATATATGATATCATATTAATGTATATGATTCTTGTATAATTTAGTAACAATTATTTCACCATTATATGGGAGTTTATTCTACACTTCACCAAGGAAAAGTACAAAGTAAGGGTTTATTTCCCAATCTCTTCATTATCTGAGGTTGTTTATACATAATTATCTACTGGGACCTCTTTATCATCCACATCCATGTTTCATAAAAATGTATTTCAAATCATTCTTAATATTTTATAGAATATGGGTTAAAGTCTTTTATACCCTTTTTTACTTTTTATAAGATTTTTATAAAGGAGTCTTTCCATCATTTTCCAAACATAGTCCTTTTTAACCTTTTCGAAAAAATTATTTTAAGAATGTCTTTTTTTAACTTATACGGCGGGTGCAGCTATTTTATGACGTTATAAAATCGTCGAAGCTTATCTTACAAGATTATAAGAATATTTTGAAAGTAAAAGTTTTATTTTATAATTATATGACTTTTAAATTATTTCAAATGAATATTTTATGATTTTGTGAAAGGTACTCTTTATCAAGATCCGAATTTTAAATGTTGCAAAGATTTATATTTCTAAATAATTTTAATTAATGTCCATGTTTTCAAAAAAATTAAGGATCTATTTATATAGAAATGAATTTTTTGAAACGATATTTCTTTTCCAATGTTTCAAAGTGTTATGGGACACTTTGATTCAAAAACATCTTTTAATTACTTCCGTTATAAATGTGTGATTTTTCAATGATTCCAAAAAAAGAGATATTTCACTCAAATAGTTTTAATGTCATCTATGTTAACATCCTTTGATGGATTTTAAGATTATTTAAAGTTGATTTATTATGATACAAAACATCCATATTGTATTGATGTTTTTGTAATATGTTTGACTATGAATGTGTTATTTTTATACCATTCATGGGTTATAGAAAAAGTATTGACATTTCTTATGCTAGTTTTAAAAAGAATGTTTATGTTATGTTTAAACATGTTCATATGAGGAATGAATTGGACTTAGTTAGTGACAGTTGGTGCCCGGTATAGCTCCTCGATGCATCGGTAGGTCTCATGAGACAAACTAGTGTCTTGGTACAAGGCCTTGAAAAAATCTTATTTTTATTCTAGGCACAAGGCCTTTGACTATGTGGTTTTGATAGTCTGGAATTATGCATTCCATCATTATGAAAGTGGCTATTAATATTGCATGTGATTATTCAACTCGTAGAATATCCATGTGAATTAGTAAATGACATTATTTCATTTTATTTTTTCCATATTATGTTGAAATTCAAGTTTAAAAGGCTTTTGTTTTAGTTATACATTGCCTTAAATGTTTATACTTATTTATGAGAGTTTCTGCTATATTGTTATCCTTACTGAGCATCTGAGCTCACCCCTTTCTATGTATTATTTTTTCCAGGATGTGAAGAAGTATTATATAACTTACCTGCAGGGATAGTCTAAGGGGATATGTGTGTGGTCTATGAAAACAATGTTGTAGTAGTTTTCCAATTCATGATGTAATGTAATCATTATGAATGTATCTAGTGATTCCAAGGCTACTAAACTAATTGGTCTTTTGAGACTTGATCATTGGTGATCATGCCAATGTTATGTAATAATTCCCCAAATCTAGGTAACTGGGGTCGGGGAGTTACATTAATTCTCCCTTCATCCTTGAAGAAAACTACTAACTCATAGATTTCTATTAACAAATATGGATATACCAAATCCTAATATTTTGGTTTTGAAAGGAAAACACTTTCCCAACCATTCACGTTTATATTAATAGATATAATAGAATCATACTTTGTGAAAAAATTCGGATCAACAAACCTTTTTCTCTATATCTACCATTCAATGATTAGTTTAAAAATTGACATATCGTTCTAAGAGGAGACGTCACCAGAAATTCTGAAGTAAGAAAGACCTGAGATGTTTTGAACCGACATATGTAGGAGGGCAGAGCTTCAGCATGCACGATCTTGATTTTCGATGTGGGACCACCTTCAGGGGTCCGTTATATAAGCAATTGAGGCGACGGTTCAACTTCCATACTCATTCCCATGGTTGAAATGCATTTTGATCAGATCTGACAATTGAGATGATATCTAGAAGAAAATTTTGATAGAATCCAATCTTTTGAGGGTTTTTAAGAAAACATTTCGAACTAAAGAAAACATGATTACGTAAATTTTATAAACAGATGAAAATAACAACATGTAAATGATGATTGTGAAAATTTAAGAAAGGAAACATACCTTTTGGATTTCTAGGAAGATTATTTGTATTGATGAAAATTCTTCTTGAAGAACATTAGATTCCAAAAATTTTTATTACAAAAATTTCTAATACGAAAATCTCCATTATGAAAATTTTAAGTAAAAAAACATCATTATGAAAATTTTGAGTACAAAAATCTTCATTATGAAAATTTTGATTATGAAAATATTCATTATGAAAATTTAAAGTACAAAAAAAATTCATTACCAAAATTCTGAGTATGGAAATCATCATTATGAAAATTTTAAGACTATGAAAACAATTTAGACTAAGAAAAAATTTTAGACTATAAATAAATTTAGATTAAGATTAAAATTTAGACTTCGAAAAATTTAGATTACGAAAATATTTTAGACTACGAAAAAAAATTAGACTATGATATTATTTTTAAACTACGAAAACATTTTAGACTACAAAAACATTTTAGACTACGAAAAAAAATTGACTATCAAATTATTTAAAAACCTAAAAAAAAGAACTCCCCCTAAGAAAAGAAGTTTATTAATTTAAGAAGATTGGTTTCAATAGGAAGTTAACATGGAATATTACCTTACTGTTATCATTCCTAACTTCTGTTTAATGTATCCAAATATATTGGAGGGTAAAGATTTTGTGAAAATATCAGCAAGTTGATCTTCTGTTTCGATAAATAGAAATTGATATCTCATTTTTTGTGTGTGATCCCTACAAAATTGATGCCTAATATCTATGTATTTTTCATGAGAGTGATGTGCAGCGTTTTTACTTAAGGCAATGGCACTAGTATAATCACATAAAACTTGGGTTTTGGTAAAACTCATACCATAGTCTGTGAGTGTGTGTTGCAACCAAAACACTGGATCACAACAACTTCCTGCAGCTACATATTCAGCTTCAGTAGTGGTAGGAGATACTAAGTGTTTCTTTAAACATAACCAATAAACTAATTAATCTCCTAAGAAATGACAAGTTCTAGATGTTCTTTTCCTATCCATTCTACATCCCCCAAATTCAGCATCCAAAAAACCTTTTAAAAAAATAATCTCTATAGATATAAAAGAGTATGAGATCCATGGTTCCATTTAAGCAGTGAAAAATAAATTTCACTTCCTTTAAATGGGATTCCTTAGGATTGTATTGATATCTTGCACATAAGGATGCTGAAAAAAATTAATTCTTGATGACTAGCTATCAAGTAAAGTAGATTTCATGTCATACCTCTAAAAGATGCTTGATCTACTAGTTTCTCAGCTTCATCATGATCAAGTGAATTTGAGGTACCAATGTGAGTACTTATACTCTTAGTGTTTCCATATCCATAATTTTTATGATGATATTTAATATACTTATGTTGGGATATATATATTCCTTCTGGTTTTTGAGAAATGTGAAAACCAAAGAGAAACGTTAACTCACCCATCATACTCATTTCAAACTCAGATTTCATTAGATCTGCAAAGGACTCCGTTGAAGATTGGTAAGTTGAACCAAATATAATGTAGTCAACATAATTTTGATCAATCAAAACTTTTTTCTTTTCTTTCCTTATAAAAAGGGTTGGATCAGCATTTCCCTTAATATAATTTTTTTGAATCAAAAATCTTGTAAGTCTATCTTACCAAGCTCGAGGGACTTGCATAAGTCCATACAAATCATTGGTATATTGGTAAACATGTTCAGGATGTTTTGAATCTTTAAAACCAGGAGGTTTCTCCACAAAAACTTCTTCTTGTACAAGACCATTACTGAAAGCACATTTTACATCCATTTGAAAATGTTTTAAATTGAATAATTCTACAAAGGAAAGTAGAATACTAAAAGAATAATGTCTAGATACGGGAGCATAGGTTTTTTCATAGTCTATTCCATCTTGTTGATTATAGTCTTTAGCATGAAATCTAGATTAATTTCTTACTATGATTCCATTTTCATCACATTTATTTTTGAAGTCCAATTTTACTCCAATAAAAAATGTTTCCTTAGGTCTTTCAACCAAGGTCCATACATTATTCCTTTCAAATTAATTTATCTAATATTTCATAGCTTATATCCAATCATCATCACCTAAAGGTTCATCAGTGCTTCTTGGCTCTAATTGGGAAATGATTCCTAGATGTTCTACTACATTTTTTAAGGAAATTCTAGTCCTTATAGGTTGATTTACATCAGAAATGATACAATCACGGGGATGATTCTTTTGAAACAACATATTTGGGTTGTGTAAAACTGGTTCATCAATATAGGGTAGGAAGCCTTTTGGGGAAAATGATTCAAAAATATATTCTTAAAATTTTTCCTTATCATAAGGATCTTCTATCAAGGGTTGATAATAAGTTTTTGAAAACTCATTTGAAGATGTAGGTTGATGTTTTTTAAACAAAAGGATCAGTTTCATCGAATTTAACATGTACTATTTCTTCAACAGTACAAGTATTTTTATTGAAAACTTTAAAATCCATAGAAGTTTTGGAGTAGCCTATGTAAACTCCTTCATCATATTTTTGTGTGAATTTGTGTAGATTATCATGAGTATTCATAATGAATAACTTGCAACCAAAAACCATGATATAAGAAGGTCTAGGTTTTCTACCATTCCATAATTCATAAAGAGTTTTATTAAGAAAAAGGTCTAATAAAAACATGAATTATATAATAAGAAGCAGCACTAAAAGATTCTTCCCAAAACTGTTTGGCTACCGAATATTCACTCAACATGGTTCATGCTATCTCTTGAATAATTCGGTTTCTTCATTCAAAAACACAATTTGGATGAGCTGTTCTGGGGGATGAGAAGTTATGAGTAATGCAATTTATACTACAGAACGTTTCAAAATCATAATTTTGAAATTCCCCTCCATGATCATTATGAATAGTTATCAAATGAAGGATTTTCTTATTTTTTACATGGGCTATAAAAAATTTTAAATAAAAAAAAGCCTCATATTTCTTTTCTAGAAAATAGACCCACGTAAACCTAGTGTAATCATCAACTGAGAAAAATATATAATATTTGCCTCTAATGCTTCCAGTTTGTGTTGGACCAAAAAGATCTATATGCCCAAACAATACTTCATCAGTGGTTGAGACTTCACCAACTGATTTAAAACATGATTTATGTTTCTTGACATATTAACAAGGATCATGGACTTTTGAAGAACCATATCTAAGCTCCGATAGATCCTTATCTAGTCTTTTATTAGTGAGTTCGAATAGGTTCTTATGGTTACAGTGTCCTAACCATCAATTCCACAACCAAGATAGATCTTCCATTGCACTAATTCAAGGTAGATCTTGGCTCATAAGGTCTTCTGTGATTAATGTGTAAACATTCTCTTTCGTATTAACAGAAAGAATAAACTCTTCCTTGGAATTTTGTACTAAACACTTTTCATTCCTAAAATTTACAAGGTTACCTTCATCACATAATTTACTTATGCTAATTAGGTTGTAATTAATATCATTAACAAATAAAAAATTTGAAATCAATGTTTTTCCAAGAAGAACAATGTTACCTATACCAATAATTTCTCCCTTGGCATTATCTCCGAAAATTAATTTTTCTCCTTTCATATTGATAATAATTTCAAAGATGATTTTGTTACCAGTCACATGACAGAAACATCCACTGTTCATGTACCAAGTATTGGTGTAGGTAATTTCATTATTTTTCTGAAAATAAGAGAGTTAGACTTTCGGATCCCAAACTTTATTGGGTTTGGAAACATCAGAAAGCAAAATTATTGGTATCCACATTTTCTTTGAAAAATAATCATTATGAAAACCTAAAGACTGATATTTTTTATAGAACTATTTTTTTCCAATTCCCACCGCACTGACACATAGTTCAGAATGGAGCACATTGAGGAACAATATAATTGTTACAAAAAATAGGTTTTGAACTTGTATAACCAAAACCTCAATTATTCTATTGAGGTTGAATTTGGGAATACATCTTATCAAAATTTTCCATCCCTAATGTAATGTTCTAAAAACACTTCCTTTAAGAAAATATTTATATCATTAGTCTAATAACTATGTTCTTATTCATTGAAACATTAGTTTATCACTAGACTTATCCTTGAAAACATTTTTCTTAGAAATTACTTTTTCAAGATCCTTAGAGAGTTTATCCTTCCCAAAATTAACTTCATATAGGTTTTTTGAAATAATTTCAAAATCATGGTTTTTCTTAGCAATATCATTAGAAATATATTATGTTTCCTTAGTATGAATATAAATCCAAGAATTTTATTTATCAAGATTTTTCTTCACTTTAGAATTTTCATTCTCAAGGAGCATAGCAAACCCAGGCACTTCTTCATAGGTAGGTAAATTATTATCTTAATCGGAAGAAGATTCTTCATCCAAGGATTCATAGTATTTACTATAACTATAATTATCATTCAAGGATACATTAGTGATTGATTCAAATTTGTGTACCTTTTCCATAAAAATTACTTTTAATAGGTATGTTGGCATGTAAAACAAGATTCTACTATCCAAAAGATTCGTCATTTGAGGATTCATCAAAAGAGTCTCCACCACTAGCACTCCAATTGCCATTAGCATTCAAAACATTCATATATTTAGCATTGTTGTACTTATTTCTATTTCTCTTAGAATGATTTTCCTTTCTATCTTTTTTCTTAATAATATGAAAATCTTGGGTTTATATGTCCAACTCATTTGCTTTCATATAAGTGACTTCAGAATCATTCTTATCGTTTCTTTCTTTCTTCTTGTATCTATACTAAAAAGTCATTCTTACCAACTATCTTGTTCATCCTTTAGTAAATATTATCTATTTTATTCTCATAATGTTCCCTTTCACTTGATTAAGATAAGAAAATATCCTTCTTAGACATAGAACTTGTAACTCTCTCAAGAGTCTTGGCTTTCATATGATATGATGTAGTTGTAAAAGAAACACTTCCATTCCCATTCTCTTTCATAACATTATCTACATCTCCATTCATTCTAGTATCATATAGAAGATGTGTTCCAAAAATTTCATTAAGAGTAATATGAGAGACTTTCCTATTCTCATCTATAGCAGTCCTCTTGGATTCTCACTCATTAGGCATGATGTGTATAATATTATCTATAAGTTCCTCATCATCCAAATTTTTTCACCCATGGATTTTAAGCTATTGACAATAGTCATAAATCTCGGTTATACCTTACATAAAGGTTCTCCATATGGAAAGTAAAAACCATGGTACACAGCTCTACACATATCTCTTCTAGTTTCAATAACTTTAGAAGTATAAAAATGTATAACATGAAGCTTCATCGTAATACAATTTGCAGCTTCACAAGAAGAAATATGACTATATATTTTTTTTCATGGAAAAAAACAATGTATTTCATACCTTATAGTTACGTTGATATTCTAACTTCTCCTGATTAGTAAAATTTTGGACTTCCTTACTAGGTATCTTGTAATCTCCAGTAAGCAAAAAAAAGTTGTTCACTCCAGTATTGATGACAAAAGACTTCATACGATCTCTCAAATATTCATAATCATTGACATAAAATATAGGCGGTCTATTAGGATTTATGTTTTCTATGGAACCAAACTTCATTCCTTCCACCTTAAAGAAAATAATTATACACAAGCTTGTTAGTAATAATAGTTTGTAAACGGGGATAAAAATATCCTAAGCAAAAAAATATAGAATAATGAGAAACTAGAGCAAGAAATCTTATATGTGAAAATAAGTATTTTAGAGACCTCCTTTGATACCAATTGTAGGATAGAAATGATACTGATTATAGTGTGAAATAATTATATAGATGCTCAATATACAATAGGTGGTTGAATTGTATACTCTAAAACATTATTTTGGAACATTTAAAGATGGTAATGTATAACAGGGTTAAACAAGGTTAATTTACAAGACTACATAATTCTACTGACTTGCTTGGTTCCAGAAATGTGGATCCAGAAATAAAACTTAAGAAAAGATTACGAAGATAATGAATCTACTTTAAAGAATATAGATTCGTAAAAATTATAGTACAAGTATAAGAAAGTAAAAATATTTATACTTACCTCAACAACCAAAATGCAGCGGAAAACTTGAAACAAAACAAGTAACAAGTACTATATCTTTTAACCCAATTAGAAGGGTATCCAACAACCATGGATAAATGTTCCTTGATTTATACATTCAAGAAATTATGTCTTACCCACACAAAGGTAATCCCTCTATACAAATATCAGAATATGTCTTGATATCCCCACAAGCCCTCGAACTTCATGGTAGTCATTATCTCTGTCCTCCTAGCCTCGGAAGCCCTTAAATGTACTCAGAATGATTCATAGTTTCACAAACCAATTACGAATAAGATGTCCAATATACACAAATCAATAATGTATCTCTCTCTAGAAATCACTTCAGCAGCATGTAATCTCTATATTGATCAACTTGTTGTGAGGTCATTCAAATGAGCTGCTATTTATATGTACATATTCAACGGTTGGCTCCCTCCTCCAAGAATAATATTTTCCATTGAATTTTGGAGGGACCTGTACACATGTCACTCAAACAATAGATGGTTAGAAACAGAATGCATGCCATCATTTTCTAACTCAAATAAGAGTAAGCAAAAATATGGTTGCTTAACCAAATCCATTTTTCGGAATTTACGGAAAAATAAAAGTTTGGAGTCTAACAAAAAAACCATTATATGTATATAATACATAAAAATTTGGATTTTGTCTTTAAAATAATTTGGATACTTAATTCTATAGAATTCTAGATTCTGAATTTCATGGAAATTCGGAGTCTAAATTCACAGGAATTCGTCTGAATTCATAAGAATTCGAAGTTTAAACATAGAATATTCAGAGTCTGAATTCAAAGAATTCGGAGTCTGAACTCAGAATGTTCAGAGTCTGAATTCATAGAATTTGGAGTCTGATGTCAGAAAGATCAGAGTCTAAATTTAGAGAATTCAGAGTATGAACTTAGAATGTTCCAAAGGCTGAATTCAGGGAATTTGAAACATGAAATCAGATCCTGAAAACAAAATTCTATTTTTCTAAGTATTTATAAGATTCCAAGTTTTTAGTTACAAAACAGAATTTTATAATTAGAAGGAAAATGATTTAGATTATAACATGAAAAATGAAAAACATGGTAAGGATAAATTTCCTTGGGGAAGTACAATTTTCCTTATGAATATAAATTATAAGGAAAAGAAATCTGCCTTCAGATAGAGTGTTTGTGATTTTCAAAACAAGAAGGAATGGAAAAGTCATAAGGAAGCATTATTAACTCAACAGTGAAACCAAATATAATAACATAGTACTATTACTGTTCTTTCCTACTCCTAATGGAGGCCTTAGAGATATTAAACATATAGATACTATAGATGGTGATTACATGGTTGAAGGTCAATTTAAAACAACCACTTCACAACTTTACTTTTTTGAGGAAATAAATTATGGGGAAAGGATATTTATTCAAAACCATGACACAATTTAACATTTGGTAATCAAAAAAATAGGAAGTAATTTTTCAACATACTGGGAAAAACATTACTAGCACTACCCAAGGAACCATAATTAGTGAGATTATTCAATTGGTTATAAAATCATTTAATAGGGTCTTTTACTCCTTAAACTCATCTAATTCAATTTGTTAATATGTAAAATAAATAGATAAGGTACCTAGTAAAATGTGAATAGAAAATTCCAGTTCCCTTACCTATGGAAAATCAAAAAATTCAGAGGGAAACATATCCTGAAACAATTAATTTACTAGGGGGATATCAAAACATAATGATTACTGCTCCAATTCAAAAGAAAACATGTAAATCATTCTACCCAACTCCAATAGTGTTATTCCAAGACAACTCAAACTATGTCCAATTCTCCTATAAATCACACTACATCGCATCAGGGGTAGGGAATGGGACCTTCTAAATATAACAGTCATAATGAGCTCCAATTTTTATGTGAAAATACATTATGATAATAAAATAAATAGGTTTTTATCTAGAACTAAAAATTCTAATGAAATATTGATTTTTGAGAAAGGAAATGTAAAAAAGGGTATTAAATACCCCTATCTCTCCCTTCATTCCTATAGGCATAGAAATATTCATAAAATTATACATATGATACATATAAATATTTTACAGTACCAAAATTTTTATATATATAATGGGGTAAGTGGAACTAGTATTAAATAATGCATATACTAAAGATAAAGCAATAGTAATAAAACCTCTCACTATTTAAGACCCATATTATCATCCATTGGATAATCATACACTACATAATGAAACATTATTCATGATGCTTATGGATAGAACCTATTTTTATGTGAGATTTAGTTGTGTTGAAAACCATCTCAGTACTATTATGCGTGCACCACAATGGGGAGAGATAAACATGAAAAAATCAATTCATG
Source organism: Viscum album (assembly GCA_963277665.1). Lineage (NCBI taxonomy): Eukaryota > Viridiplantae > Streptophyta > Magnoliopsida > Santalales > Viscaceae > Viscum > Viscum album. Next base: position 806,595,533 of record OY728141.1, on the reverse strand, counting down.
TGACTAGAGAATTGAAATCATCTACAAGTCATCATTGTCTCTACATTTTCATGCTTTTTGTGCTAGAACTTTCTTCATTTGAATCATGTAATTTGTTCATTACAGGATACAACAAAATATTTATAAAATGTATGTTGTATGACTCACCGCTTTAGTTTCTACCAAGAGACTCACCAAACATCATCATTCCGTTAAATGGACCACTCGATCCGCCAATTGGAGTAAGAGAACCCCCCCCCCCTCAAACATGACATACCATCCATGTAACGTTCCACAGTCATAGTACCATCCCAAAAATCATAAATGGAGGTGCTATTTTGTAGGAAAACATGATTTGAAAAATATCCAAATAAATATTTCAAACCAATGGGATCTCATTATCTCATTTGATACTACCTTGAGTGGTAAACGAACTTTCTCGGTGAAACAATTGGCAAAATAAGTCCCAAATTGATGAAAATTCATGAGTTTAAAAACTCTATAGACATTGAAAACACCATTAATTCAGGATATATATTTTACAATAAAATATCCTTAATGAAGAGGTCCATTTTCTTTTTAGATAATATGAATAGTAAGATTCTTAAATATTCTTTCAATGGAAAGGTTAAATTGGGTAATTTAGGTTAAAAATAAACTGATAAAGACATGAAATTGGCCCTAACACATCCCCAAATTTTATTGGAAGAATTAAATATTACCCTCATGACATAATGATCAAAATTATTCTTTTAATGGACAGTGGTCCATGAAAAGGTCGTATATAATATTAAAATTAAATAAAGTCCCAAAATGTCACTTTCTATTCCTTAAATGTCATATATGTGTCCACATGGGGACAAAGGTATGTTATGAACAAATATAACATGACATTTTAACATTATTAACACATTTAATTGATAAAAATTATATTTTTATTTTTGGGAAACTTATATACGATTTTCATATTTATAATATTTTATTTAATAAAAATTTAATGATGTCACATTCATGTTCTAAATACTATATCATTTTTAATAGAGGGTTAAAAAGGAATATTCAACTATAACTATTTTTTTGAAATATAGAATATTTATCTTCATCAGGTTATTTATTTTTATTATTTAGTGATAAATTTTTATGTTAAAAAATTATAAAACACCAATGTTGTAATTATTTTCAAAAGCGAAATATCAAATTAAAATTATTAAAAATATTAAAATAAATACTACTTCACCATATTAATTTGATAAAATAACTTTTTATATGACTTCAAAATCTTATGGATATATTAAAATATATGGTTTAATATTTAATTTTCATCTTATTATTTTTAAAATTCTATGTAATGAATATATTCAAAATTCACAGTATTGATATTTTATCAAAAATATATTCTATTTAATTACTAAAAAATAATTAGAAATATTTAAAAATTCACAAAAATTATAATATTGTCTCAAATTATGTATATTTTAAATTTATGGTCGAATTTACATGACATAACTAAAAATTACAACCTTTCAATATCTAAAAATTTGCTATCATAGTAAAAATTAAAATAGTTCCACAAAGGTTTAATTAAAGTGATAAGGATTAAAATAATAAAAAACATATCTAAAATGTACTAGTTGATTATATAATTTCCTTATCTCATATTATGTTCAAATACATGACATTTTGGAGGTATTTTTAATGAGATTAAATTTATTTTAAATTAATAGTTTTTGAAATTCCAAAAGTACCCCTCGCCTCAATTATAAAAGGCCACCTCCTCCATCATATATACACGTCACTATAATCCTTCAATGTTGACCATACCTTGAAAATTTCTCTTCTTGACTTTACAAGTCATATTCTATATGTTATTATCTTCACAAATGACAAACCATGGTCTCTCAATGAAAATATCTAAGGGATGTTCTCCAAAGAAGAGGTTATCATCTTTACCGACTCTTTCTATATTATTTATTCATCTAATACCTTTCCATGTGTTATTTAAATTATAATTTAATTTATTCAGTCCAAAATATTTGAATAGATGTAATTTTGATTATGAAAATACTATACTCCACCTTTTATCCATCCTACAAAAAACAAAATCCCAACATTGCATATGTATGGAGTGTCATCTCAACGCTATGGTGTAATGTGTTTATCACCACATATTTATTTGGATGTGTATAACGGTGAAAATAATATATAAATATATTATTATTATGAAATTATATTTATTCTGAAATAATTTATTAACATGTCATTCACCTCCTTACCATTTCACCATTAAGAGAATGATACCATCACTCGTGCGTATGTGTAACCTACCATCTTCACAACATGATGTGAATAATATTCCATGTTAACCATTAATTCATCATTATATAAATGTATATAATTAATAAATATGATATATATTACCTTAATATCATTCTTAAACTAATGTAAATATATCCTATTCATAATAACTAGGGCTTGTACGATAAAACATACATTTGAAAATGAAGCATTTATCCCCTAAAAATGGGTGATAAATAAATAACATTAGAAAATGGGTGCTAAGATGATATATTAGAATCTTATATGATATAATTAATATAAATATTATTTTGGAAAAAGTTAGTAACATTATTAAAACCATTATATATTAGTTTCAGATACATACAAAGGAAATCAAGGCTATGGTAACTATTTCTTTCAAAATCTCATTATTATTTTGGTTTGTTTATACCTAAGTATATATTGTGGAATTTTTATCTTCCATGTAAATTATTATTGAAAAAATAACCAAAATATTTTTATAATTCTTCTATAAATATTTAAATTCATTTTTAAATAAGTTTGGATCAATACTAAATTGTTTGAAAGGAATTATTTTTTCATTTCCCAAATGAGGTTCATTGTGAATTTCTAGAAGAAGTATAAAATGAATATTTTTCTAACTTATACAGAATGAAAAGATTTTTATGCATTCATGAATCAATTATTTCATTAATATAATCTTACAATAATAAAATATTACATTAAAAAAATATTTTCTATTTAATTGATCAACATTTTAAGATATGAAAATGTTTTGAAATTAGAAAGGTTATTTTACTCAGTAATTATTTTCAACTGATCCCTGAAAATTATTTTTCATCTATAATAACATTATTTGATGTTACATATTATTTACAGTGGATATTTTCATGGATAATATCCCAATAATTCAATTGGTGGGTGTACATTTAGGATGTAATGATATTTATGAAACCCATTTCTTTTCCATGGGTTATGTTTTGATGAAATGATGTTTACGAAAACCATTTAATTCTAAGGGTTATGATATGATGAAGGAATTATGTTCTTATAGAAAACGTGTTTATGGTTTTCATTATGTTATGGTTTTTACCTATATATCAAAAAAATTCTTTGGTGAATTATTTATATCTCATGAGATAGATACGAGTGACAAGAGGAGTGAACACTGTTAAGTAATACTATAATAGAATTGGGAGTAAACCTGAATTAGTAAAATAATTTTTCCACTATAATGATATTGGTAGTGAGCCATGACTAATATAGAAATTATTTCCTATTCTTATGTGTATTCAATAATTCAATGTATTTGTTTATTCTAACAAGGAATATTTTCATTGATTTTTATGATCTTCTATGATTTATATTAAGACATGTTATCATGATATTTGATATAAAGGATATAATTTTCAATTGTTTTGTTTATGTTCATTTGAATTATGATTATGATATGATTTCTATATCTATTATTTAACCTTATTGGAAATATAAGATCACCCTTGATTATGTTTCATTTCCCCCAGGATATTAAGAAAGGTATTAATGGTGAAATGTCAAAAAAGAGTTCTAGTATATAAGGAATAAGAAAGAGAAGATGTTGATGTTTTTGGAATCATTTTTTTATATTTTCCATGTTCCAATGAAAATAAATCTCTACAGTTTTGGAATTAATTTTTTTATAAAATGTAATTAATATTTATAAATTTAGATGTAATGTCTATGGATGAAAATTATGTTCCATTATACTCTGTTGATTCCCTCTATATGTCAATTTCTTCCAACTACTAGAGAGTATCTAATAAAAAAATCACACCCTCCAGTTTCAACATAACCAATGATGAAAAAACAAATGAAATCAACAAATGACATAATTTTAGACAAGATTATGTAAAATTATACTGGCACTAAAACCAAAAAAATATTGTAACCATGATATAAAGTTATTTACACGTGAAATTAGTTAGGCATATACCAATACAGGACTAGCCCATGGGTTAATCATAATAAAAAAATAAATATAAATGAATGAAAAAAATTGAGACCCATTTTATCAATTACATCACCTAAAATAGATCAATCCAACCCAACCATGTTCTCCCAAATGAAAAACCTATTCTTGGTCAATCACCGATACATGTACGGACACAATAATGGAATAATGTGACCCAGTATTCCATTTCAATATTTCATTATAACAATATGTAATACAATATAAGACACTTCCCTAACATATACCATCACCCACATACAGATATATATATGTGTGTATATGTATATATTTGATGAAAATTAAGCTGTAAAATCCCATTCATAGACCAATCATACCATTGGGAACTCATGAAGCCACCCCCACAGTCAACACATTTGTACCTCAACCAGTGCTTGAATGAGATTGTATATTGATAGTTTGTGAACCACGTGAGTGTGAAAGATGTATCAAAACTCATAAAACCTTCAATGAGAAGGATAAATATCCATACTAAAACACGTGGGAAAAAGATACATCACCAATAAACTAGTATAGTAAAAGATACATCACCAAGACTATATATTTAGATAATGATATATAACCATTTCTAGTATGCATTTACAATTCACTAGTAACACTCAATTTTTTGTGAATTAAATACCCCCAATACCAATCCATATGTTGATAATAAACCATGGGTATAAATCACATAGTTGATAATGAACCAATTATATTTATATCTATGTAGATATTGAACCACTGAAACAATCAAGAGTTTGGAAATATATCAACGATAAAATATTTCATAGCTGGATGATGAACCACGTGAATTGAACTCCTCATGTATATGATATACTACCACCAAAAAACTATTGGTCAAATATTAACCAATGATATGAATTTAAATATTTATAGAGAACCACCGACACATCGGTCAAATGGAGTGATATATCACTAACCAAATTAACATCAAGGAAAAGTATGTATCTCCATGAGAATGAGTGTCACCAATTAATGAAAATTTGAATGATGTATAATCATGTGAATGAAATATCACCATATAAAATATTCAGGTGGATAATCTACAACCTCAATACTATTAACCAATGAATGATACATCACAAAAAATGTCAAGGAGAATGATGTATCACAATATGAGGTATCATACTTATTCAAATGTGAGTGAATGAGTTTTCATAATGTCCAAAACAATATAATATGGCTTACCAATATAATAATGACCAAAATGTGTTAATTATTGTTCAATATATAATACGAAACACATTATACATCATCACTAATGCGAAAAAGTTATCACTCTAATCTTAGGTTCCACCTAACATCTTTCATGTATGGATTCTGACATCCCAAAAACTATATACTAAAAAAATATTCACATATCTCGAATATCAATTACACAATTTGGGATCTAATATATCAACCCATCATAGAATGTTTAAACAATAATGTAATAACTCACTCTAATATCTCATAACTTGGATAACCATTTCTAGCATAAATTATAATAGAGATTCTTTCTATTAATGTGTTTTTAAATATTCACTGCTTTCAACATTACATTAAAATAGGATGAGGATACCCTCGCATGACTCAAATCCTTAAGCTTCACACCATTGAATGAAATTGATATTGTCCTCAAATGAACTATTCTAAACACCTAAGGTTTGATGGGCCCTCCATGATCAAGGTTTCACAAAAAATAACTCATAAGGTAATCAAATTACTTCTGACTCCAATGCTGACCCTTCTAACATACCTACTCAATATTGTTGCTCAAAAGACAAATTCCATAAAAATTTAAAAATACTCACATGTAACCTCTACCCTAATAGAGAACCACTTATTACTAAGAGATTCTTTTATTGTGTGTGAAACTTTTATTAAAGGTGGAAACTCCTGTCAGTTTCACATCCCTATAACCAAGCCTATCATATAGGATAAATATTAAATGGTTCATAAACTATAAATCATAAAGTACAAAGGCTTTCCTAAAGTCTCACTAAAGTCCCAAGCCAATTCAAATAAAATGGAAACCACTCATAATTCCTTCTCTAGTCTCACAAACATATCCAACCTCACTTACATTCCATCCAATATTTGAAATCATATATATTGGTAATATATTGAGTCGCCTAACTGAACAATGAATTTTCCCCTATTTTTTGATACTTCTCCACCATCAACCAAGTCTATCCGTCCCCATATTAGTTGTTAATCACATCCATGTAAACCCCTCTCACTCAATACCTATAATAATTATTAATAACTAAATTTTATTTTATTATAATTAATAATATATTTCAATTAGATTATGAATAATCTATGATCAATAAAATTTAATAACTTCCATGTATTAAGCCTCGTGAAAAATGTGTATTCTACCACAACCACATCCCCAATACACACCACCAAATAAGAACCAACACCTTAAATTGATTCATAATTAAATTAGACTAATTTAAAAAAATAATATAGAAGGTCTGAAAGTGATATTACCCAAGAAGAACTTAATTCGTCAATGAATGTTCATCCTATCATACCCTCTTATAACCAATACATATTGAACCAAACATTATCTCTTACAAATTACACCATACCACAGTGGAATAGATGTAACAAACCAAGATCAAGATAATAAAAAATTTTCTGAATGTGAGGAGAGGATATGAGGAGGTTGAATGATTTTTACTATACCTCAAATCATCGAATATGTCCCTCAAAATCCACCACACAATATGGGAATGAATGAGGGATGTAGATGAGGACATAATGGTGTGGAATTCCTTACTCGATTAGTTGAAGTAATTAAACCCTGAAGTGGAAGTAAAATAAGAATTATTAAATTATAACATTAATATCCTATTAATGAAAAGTTATTTGAAAATGTTGATACCCCACCTACCTTGAGAATTTACTATGTGGCCCAATGATGTAGGGTTGCAGCCCCCAGTACCCATCCATATAACTAGTGCACCAAAACATGGCACCGAAGGGACTCTATAACCATTTCCAAATACTATTAACTACGTGAGTTCCTTAAAACATGTTTTAAGAACCCCCTACTCATAATTAAATTTTCAACTTATAAAAGTACCATAATCCAATACAAATGTGTTTACATATGATAATTCAAAAATTAAATATGAAATTCAAATTGACCACAAATCCTCATCCCCTAGAACTCAACATTACTCTAACACCATCGATACCAATTGGTGTGGGGAATTACAACATTCCCAAATAAATTATTCAAATACATGATATTTATAAACATTAATCTATAAGTAATTATATTTTTAACATCTAAAGATTTTATATGTATGTCCTTTTAAATAAACATGTGGTTCATGAAAGATTACTTTACACACAACCCTAAGTCTAAAGAACATATGATAGAGTAATCCTTTATATACAATTAGAATTAAAAATATATGAATTATATTTATAATGTAAAAAATATTCAAATAATCACTAAATTTTAATAAGAATCATCTAATTATTCGAAGAACATTTTTAAAAATAATCTACATATAATATATATTTTTTCAAAATAATATTAATCGTTATTGAAATATAATTTAAAAAAATAAAAATAATTTATTAAAAAAATAATAATCCCCCATACATTAGTTATTTAATGGTAAATAATAAAGATATTATTTTTTTAATGGTTAAGAAGAGTTATATTATTAGATTTGTTTTCTCTGTATTTTTTTATATTAATAAATTAAATAAAGGATTATTGATTGATGATTATAAGAAAATTTATATAATATATATTCTTTAAAATATTATAAAAATTATTTGATAGTTTCTACTAGATCTGAAATGAATGTAAATTCAATTTTTGGTTTAAAAATCTATTTTTCTAAAAATAGGGTATCATTGTTTTTTTCACGCTTATTATAAAATAATAAAATTTCAATTATGTAAATTTAATTTCAAAAAAGGATTATATATCTAAAATTATCTTTCCATTATTTTTTAATAGGTCCACCCTTTTTTATAACGAGTACAAAAAATAATTATTTTTTCCACAATTAGGGTTCAAACATGACTATCCGGGGTTAAGCTAAGAGTTCAGGACTCAAATTTCACCAAAACATATACAATTACTATTTTTTGAATATATTATGAATTGATATTATATTAAATTAATATTATTTTCAATTGTTTCCACTATCACATGATTGATAATTTATATCACTGAAATATTTTATGTAATTTCATGTGTGTCCTCCCCTTAATTGTAAAATGAAACCACTTATACTCTATTATTCAAGAATTTTTTAGCTTTATAGATTGGAAAATATATTTTTGAAAACCATCATATATTCATTAAATTAATTATAGTTTCATTTTTTTTCTTTTTGATTATCAATCATTCATTCCTTATGATGTAATCCAAATTATGTATCTTAAATAAGATGTGTAAATCTTAACCAAGCTCTTTCAATTAAATTTCTTCTTCTGCATTCATATTAAATTTTGTTTCTATAAAATAATTATGGATAAATTATAATAAATATACATATATCTTATAATTATTAATAAACTATCATTTTAGATTTATTTTATTAGAAATGTTAAATGAAAGAACAAGTCTTGTGTACGTGTGGACTATCGCCTCCACTTAACAATATCATTCATTTTATATAACAACCTTATATTAAAGACTATAATGATAGATTTAATAAATATATATGAAATATATGATATAATTATTATTCATAAATGTTATATTATTATTTATATTTCTTTCATTATTTTCAAAATAATATGAAAACAAATCTTTTTTGTATGTATGGACTCTCATCTTCCTGAACTAGGTAAATCATTTTTCTGTGTATATAAATTATAGATGGATATAAATATTCATATAATGAATATATATGATATTTATATCACTATTAAAATTATGATGATTATGAAACTAATATCATGATGTAATTATTATAACCATTGAATAAAATCAAATATGAAAAAGGAAAAAATTGCATATAGAATAGTGATTCTAATAATGAAATGAAAATGGAAGGGTGATAAGATGTCATAAGTAAACCATTTGTTGTATATATTTACTATTAGAGTTCAATTATAAAATTATAATAAATTAATATTTATTATTTAAGAGTGTAGAGTTATTACAAAGATATTTTAACATGGTTTATGGGTTATATCATATAATCCCACTTTTTACTAGGATTATTTATGCTTAAATTTCCATGGATGAAATTATATGATCCATATCTAAAAAATATTATATATTTTCTTATCCTATGTTTATATCAATAAATTTTTATTTTTTCATTTCATTTTTCTCTATGTGATTACTAAACATTCTGCAATATTTTTTTTAGGAAAACTGACTTTTTTTCATTAATCATTCTTGAATTTTTTTCTTCAATGTCCATATTTTCTTCAAAAATTTCTCAAGAATGTATATTATACAGTTGAATTATTTATTATATTAATTTTTAACCATGTTTTACATTCAATAAAGGTGTTTAAAATTAATCTTCTTTTAATTAATTGAGTGATGTAGGTTTTAGTATATATGTGAATAGAATTTTTTTAACGTACAGTATACAAATGGATTTTCCCTCCATAATGAATAATCATTTATTTGATGGTACAATTACATGTTTACAAGGTTCTTTTTAATGAATTAGTTTCATTGATTCTGGAAATTATTATATTATAAATATGTGATTTCAAAATTAAAATGATATTTTCCATATGAAGTATTCTTTTGATTTTTAATGGTATTTTCATCTATGAATAGATCAAGTGATGTAAATTATGAATCACTTTGGATATGATAAAATATTACCATATTTATTATTTTACTAGTTGGTTTGTGAATATGATAATGAAATATTAATGATACTCATTTTATTTTCAATGTTTGAAATCATAATAAAATTATAAATATTTTTATATTCAAGTGTTTTAAATATGAATGGATTATGATAAAGTGATGGGTCATTAAATTATAGTCCATTAATTAATTGGGAAAATATTAATTTTTATGAGAATGAAGGGTACACATGAGGTTATACCAATCAAAATTGTGATACATGGGTTGTTATCACAATTCTAAAGTAGGAAAATGAGTGGTTTACCCCAACATAAATTGTGATGAATGTCATGGTGGGGAGCCTTGACATAATATTTCCATAATTATGATTATTCTACACTGTACACCTTTTTTAAATGATCATATACCTATGAAATGATCTCATGGATCATGTTAGTTAATTCATTTATGATTCATGCCTTATGAAAAGATAAAAATTATTCCTTGACTCATGATTATGATATATGAATTATGATTTTTTAGTGTTAAGATCCTTTTCCCATTCCCTTATGTTAATATTATAATAAAAAATGGTATTAGTTGGTTTCTCCCTTCTTACCCTTACTAGGAATATGTTGTCCCCCTTTTTAATTTTTCATCTTCACTATGATATTAAGAATGGTTTTATGTATGATTTTTTTAATAATAGTGCTTGTTGGGAAGAACATAGTTGGAGATAATGTAGTTCTTTTATGCACTTTTTAATTATATATCCACATTTCCAAAGGCATTAATCAATTATTATTATAGTGTATATTAAAATGATATTTAATTTTTATTAATTTAATTTCAAGTAAACATATATATTAAATTTGCGGGTCACCATTGAATTAGTCACTAAAATTAGATTCATAATCAATATTCATATTTACTTCTAGAAACAGTCATATTAATATTGAACCTGAACTAATGGAACTGTGCCACAGATAGATATGTACAACCTTATCCTATCACATATGCAATTATTTCCAAAAATGACATATGTTCCTTCATGTCTTCACTATCACACTAAATCATGCATGAAACATGTTACTCGGTACCACCACCACCCTGAATACCTCTGAATGAATAGATGGATTAGTCACCAGAGTTTTGATTGACTCAACCAACATAACAAAGATGCCTAATTAATTTTATTATTTATTAATTTCAAATTTTAAAACACCATAAACATATGGTTTACCTCACCATTAAATTAAAAACCACCACCCACTCAAATCCACACACAAGAATCACTAACCCAATCTCATAAAAACAAAGAGTCTCACCATTCAATCCCAAATCACATCAAAAATTATTATTCATTCATGAAAATTATTATATAGTCTCATGGGTACTAAAACATTATGAACGTAGTCACCCCAAAAGCGATTTATTTCAACTCAAACCCTTCCATTCCATTAGACCTTAACTAAAAACACACTCTTACCAGTTTCAAAACATACTAACATTATTCAATCATTATTTATCAATACACATTTCTTGGAATTTTACTCTTACAATAAGTAACATATGTTATTAAAATCAATAAATGTAGAAAAACTAAAACAACCTATAGGTATTTCTACATAAAAATACCCTATGTCATTTTCCATGATTCACCCAAAAGGATATCTACACACTGAAACTATCAATTGTGTTCTCTTAATAATAAATTCTATCTTATTTTAAATAATTGATAATGATACTTTCAGAAATATTCAATCATACTTTTATAACACTCATGAGACCTACTCATCATATCACAATCCACCCTTAAATGTGCCCCACATTGGGGCTTACGTGTCATGATTATATACACCATCACTACATGATTAATACAATGAATAGATTCAATATTATCTGATATCAATAGACATACAATCATGAAAAACTCATGTTTCATAAAAATATAGTCTACTAACTAATCTCTCTGGTGATTTACTATCTCATAGATGAATAAAATACCATAACTTATTAACTCTCATGATTCCAAAACCATGTTGTGGTTCCTCACACCTTTATAACCAGAAATAATTGAAAACATCTACCTATGTTTCATAATTAATTTAATTTCATCATCACCCCATAACCATGGACTAAGTATTCGAGGTTAAATAAGGAATCAAAGAACTCATCATGATATATAAGAACCCATCAATGTATTATTTCATATTGAGACCATTAGGGACAAAATATTAGGCCCTTCACAACCTTACACATATACATGAAATGCATCACATAGTGTCTCTAGAAATAAAATATTTCTCCTTAAATTACCTCAATTATCACAAGAAATTCATGAGTCTACTCCAAAATAATATATATTTTCCAAAAATTAACTATTATCATGTCCCCCAAATCAATCATGGTTGTTCACAGCTAACTAAATCATCAATATCATTTATCCCTAATTATTATGATGTTATTAAAGCTAAAATACCACATATGTTGAGTAAGAAGACTCTCCCTATCTATCATTTACATATAAATAGGGAATAAAAAATACACTCACAATATCTTATGAAATCCCATTCCTTAATCCAATCATATACAAGGTGTGAAACTTGGGACCACCAAGCTATACCATTTGAATAATAAAAACATGAGTTATATTCCATCAGTCATGGGAACATGAGTTTAATAATATAGTTTAATAGTCCTAACATGCCTTTCAAATTCATTCCTCATATGAGGAATTGTTAGGGGATTTTTCCAAAAAATTATAATAAGGTATTAAATAAATTCCATCATCACATTCTCTAACTCACCACCCACACATCTTGTTTATCATATGAAAGATCTACCAGCAAATTAATATTTAATGTTTATACAAGAATGGGATATCCTTTACTCATTAAGGATACCATCACATATTATATATCATAAAAATGACAATTTTATAAGGGATATACCATTCAGAGGACATGCGAGACTCTCCATAATCCTTAGTAATATCATATCATCAATCGGTCCTCAAACCTAGTGTATATTCGATACCCCTATAGGCCATAACATATAAATAACCCACTATGAGAATGTTCTATTGAAATCAATGTACTTTTATACCGACATCCTACCCTAGTATATTATTAATAATTGAAATCCATTTGCTCAGTGTAACTACCAAATCTAGGTTTACTTTCAAAAAAATATTCTCATATACTGTAGAATTATAAAAATTGAAAACATGTCTCTCTAGTCCATATTTAGACACAACATTATAATAGTCAAATACTATTTTTTCATTAATATTTTGAAACCTAAAGGTTCATGGTTTTAGAATAAAACAAATACAGATTCACATAATCAATCAACACACATGGAAAAAGCCCAAAAAAACATTGTTTAGTTGATTAGAATTATACAAAGTGGTTATAGGGGAATAAAAAATATAATATTATATTGAAAATTTAAATTAAATTACATCACATATAATCATATCTCTAATCATATACATGAACATGAATGTCATATGAATTGTACATGTAAAATATGATACCAAAAATCATGCCTCTCACCACCCTAATCATTGAGAAAACCTCTAAATCAAAATAAGAAAACATCATTCTACTAATGAATAAACTAAAAAACAACATAAAAAACAAAGATCATCATTCAAAAAACCATAGATAAATATACTTGTACTCATGATAGTGTTATTATTTAATAATAAATAGAATATATAAAAAGTTTATACTAGTCCTACATCCATATACCATATCCGAAATAGTAATAAAAATAATGTCAATCCTCTTACAACACAATGAAACATCAGAATCACTGACCACTTGAATAGTATTTGGCCAGGGTTTTCATATGATCTAAATAACACCTACATATATTCTAGAGACTATTATTCATTAGTAATGGTGATATTTCATTATAGGTAAAAATATTATTTTTTTACCTACACTAGCATAGTGTATATGTGTATAATGATCAAATCCATAGTAAAGAATATATGTGTAACCAAAAATAAGTAGTATAAAAATAAGAGGGAAAAACAAAGTATCTAAAATGAAAAAATTATAACAAGTTTCAATGTACATTATGATCTTAAACTAACATAAATAATATTATAATTGAAACATGATTTAGGTGAAATGTTCATAAGAATAGTACCGAAGTAGTATATGAACTGTGTGAATTTTAACTAATGCATATCATGTAAAAATATTCAAAATATAATTAAAAAATTAATTCTTTATAGATTAGATATCATTAATGTTTTCAACCATGCAATAAAAAAAATGTGAAATACAATTGAATCAACTTTAAATTTAATTATTCAATAGATAATTTTGTAATAAAAATGAATTATAGTAATATTTATTAATATATAAATATCCATAGTTACATACTTTAAACTATTCTTTTATCAAAGGAATATTTTTTTAAAATGGTTTCAATGAAAAAATATTTAGTAGTATGAGAAACGATCCTGAATAACTAGGTTGGATTATTTATCATTTGAAAAATGTTTTATCAAAAAAAAAATAATTAGAAGAGAATTTTTTTAATCCTATAAATTTAGATATAATAAATTAGTAATGGGAAAAGATTTATACTTATCTCATTATGTTAATGAATTTCCACAAAAAATCTTATTTATTATAATAAAAATCACAATAGAATTCATAATCAAAAAAATATTCTGAAAGAAATTATTTTCCTGATGAATGATAGACACCAATCCTACGATAGATCCTCCATTTATAGTTATGTCTTCCTCTGAATCCATTATATTGATAACTTATTGTGTTTTTAATCCTGTCCTCTCCCTTAAAAAATATCATTCCAAAATGAAGTCTCCTACCCCTAAATTTGAAGGATCCCCAATACATCCTTCAGAGTCTCTGAATCTCATCATCACCAAGAAAAATGTAATTGGTGACCATCCATATTTATTTTATTCCCCACGATGACTTAATCAGACCTTTAAAACATAAGTTTATACCACCATATTAATTAGGATTCACATCTAATTAAACAATATGAAGATTAATTTCTACATTGATTCAATCTTATACTATTTCCAAACAATCTTTAAAATCATTCTAAAACACAAATTCACCTAAGTCTACATCAATTGATTTCATCACTAGTAGTGAGGAAATATGATTTCACATGTATTTTTATTTAAAGTATAACCCACCTATATGAAACACCAATTTATGAAAGGAACATATATAACACACAAAGCTTCCATGGTACGTTTCCCTTTGAATAATGCAATATCTTGCATTGTACAGAACTTCGAGACTCTAACACACTCCGGGTAATCAAAGTTGTCGTTATGAATAGTAATACCAACTTATTGAAATTTTAAAAATTTTATCATTAAAAATGGAGATCAGTTTTGGATTCATAATATCGAAATTATCCTAGGATGATATTTTGGTACTTTTGGATAACTTTTATATTTTGATGAATAGTGAAAATTACTAAAGTTTTATTAAAAACAACTTTTTCAATCGAAATAATTAATAGTGATAAATTATGAATTTGAGTAGTTTTAAAGTATATTTAAAATATAGTTTTACCATTAAATAAAATTTTGGTCATTGGACATAATTTCAAATTTAAATCATACATAAACAAGTGTCAATCTTTTGATAGTTATTATCTCTTAAAAACTAGCTTTTTGTTTTGACAGCGGGAATTAATTTTAAATTAATTTCTGCCACTTCTCTATTTTGAATTTGGAATAATGGACTCCATATTTGGAATAAATATTTCCAGTTTGTGTAAATAGGTATATTTTATTTTTATAAATTTTGAATAATTACTTCAGTAAATATTTTATTTACCATGGTTAAAGGGTAATTCCTGTAAATAAGGGTAATAAAATAATATTATAATAATAATAAATTACCTTAAAACGTGTCCTAACGCTATTGGTTGAAACTTGTCCGACCGTGGGAATATTTGGGTTGATTTTGGGACCCCATGTATCCACTTGTAAGTGATAATAACACATTATATTAATTAAGTAAAAGTAAATAGAAAAATGACATAAGCATATATAATTTAGAAAAACAATTTTTACATATGTTTATTTATGTTATATTTTCAACTATAAATATACATTAGAAATATAAAAATATTTCCAACATAATTTTATTTTATTTGTAATTTTTAGACATTAAATAATTTAATTTATTAATATTACAATGATGATGCAGTAATTACCTTATTAGTGAAATATTAAAATAATTGATATTATAAATAACCAAATAAATATAATTTGAGACTTTTAATGAATTAAAAGAATTTTATAGGTTAATATGACAAGTTAGGATTGATTTAATTAACCTTTTTAGAAATAATAAGGCATTTATGATTTTCGAAAAAATAAAATACCAAAGATTGTCAAAATTGAAAAAAAAGAATATTTAAAAAAAATCTAAATATTATTAATTTTTATTAAATTATTAAAAATCTACGGATCGGCCAAAAACTTGTATAAGGATAGGTGTATCATTAATGGACCACTTGGGGGTCTCTTGGAGGTATATAGTATGTTTATTAGCTATATAATATAAAAATACAAAGTGGCATGGTAAATGTCAAACTAATTATCTAAGAGTTAAAACTAAAAGATAAGGATAACCTAATGACCCAAACCTGTATAAAATCTATTGGATGAAAGGATTTCGACCCATAACCACCTTATACTTTGAATAATCCACTTTGGAGCCATTAGAAACCGAATATATCTTTATTATAAAATAATACTTTAAGTTTTTTCTAAAGAGACCCTCCTCCACCTTATAAAAGGACACCACTTCTATCCAATTCTTCACAACATAAAAGCTTCTTGGATCGGCCTAAATCGACCCAAATATCCTCCCAACTTCTCCCACTTCACCCTAGAGGCTTTATTTGGATCATAAAGCCATCCTAAGAAGCCATTTCGATGAAATCAAAAGGAAGAACCCGAAGAAGAGGTCATGTCTTCACCACCCTCTTTAATGTTCCTTTCTTCTTCAAATTCTCCATTACATGTTATTTCCATTCTAAAATGATAACTAAAGTATCTCTTATATACTGTGATTTTGTTATAAATATTAATCAAACAAATTCATTATTCTATCTATCCCTTGAATGACATGTCACCATACGTGCGTACGTACGGTCTACTGTCTCCACGTTGTGGTGTAATTGTTATTCAATATATTTTTATTTAGATGGGTATAATAATGATGTATAATTCATGTAAAAAATTAATATAAAATGATTATGATCCTTATATATGATATACCATCCAATTATATATTATTCTAATATCAAAAGAATGATATTGTCACTCGTGTGTACGTACGGACTACCGTCTCCACGAACGTGATGAGATTCATTCCCCATCATATACATTTGAGTATAATTCTCATTTAATGATTGAAAATAATTATTAAAGACTTTATATCCTTATGAATATGAATAATATACAACCTATACATATCAAACATGGCTTACATAACAAAAAATATAAAGGAAAATGAGAAAGTTAACACCAAAAATGACAATAATACTATAATATTATTAACAAAGCAATGTTAAATGATCATATATGATATCATATTAATGTATATGATTCTTGTATAATTTAATAACAATTATTTCACCATTATACAGGAATTTATCCAACCCTCTTCCAAGGAAAAGTACAAGGTAAGGGTTTATTTCACAATCTCTTCATTATTCGTGGTTGTTTATACGTAATTATCTACTAGGACCTCTTTATCATCCACATCCATGTTTCATAAAAATATATTTCAAAACATTTGTAATATTTTATAGATGATGGGTTAATGTCATTTATACCATTATGTGTTTTGAAAGGAATATTTCTGTTGTTTTCCAAACAAGGTACTTTTTGACCTTTTCGACAAATTTAAGGTAAGAATGTTTTATTAACTTATACGACGAGTGAAGATATTTTCATCCATTATAATGTAGTCTACGCTTCCCTTAAAAGCTTATAATAATTTTTTCAAAATAAAGGTTTTCTTTATAGTTATGTTACTTTTAAATGATTTCAAAAAAGAGATATTTCTCTCAAATAGTTTTTATTTCATCTATGCCAACAACCTTTGATAAATTTTACACTTGTTTGAAGTTGATTTTTTATGATACAAATCATCCATACTGTATTTAAGTTTTTTTGATATGTTTGACTATTGATGATTTATTTTTATTCCATTAATGGTTTATGATTAATGTTTTGGCATTTTGTATTCTAGTTTTAATACGAATTTTTAGGTTATATTTCATCCTCTTCTCATGATGAATGTGTTGGACTAGTATGTTCTGGGTTGGGGACCGGTAAAAGTAACCCTCCGGGTTGGGGTCCGGTTACAGCAGACCCTCCGGGTTGGTGTTTGGTTATTAGAGGCACTTTGAGTTAGTGTCTAGTTATTAGAGGCACTCTGGGTTGGAGTCCGGTTACAGAGGCTCTCCGGGATGGGTTCCGGTTATAGTTAACCCCTAGGTCTTGGAACGAGGCCTTGACATAGAAATTAATGTTCCACATTATGCATTCCATCATTATGAAAGTGGTTATTGATATTTCATGTGATTATTCTACTAGTAGAATATCCATGTGAATATGTAAATGGTGTTATTTCATTTTATCTTTTCCATATTATGCTATCGTTCATGTTTAAAAGGCTTTTGTTTTAGTTATACATTGCCTTAAATGTTTATGCTTATTTATTAAAGTTTCTGCTATATTTTAATCCTTAATGGGAATTTGAGCTCACCTATTTCAATGTTTTATTTTTTCCATGATGTGAAGAAATAATTAATGAATGACTAATAGGGATAGTATGTGGGGATATAATGACAAGATGTTGTTGTAGTTTTTTTACTCTATGATGTAATGAAAGAATTGTGAATATATCTAGTGTTTCTAAGGATACTAAACTAATTGTTCTTTCGAGATTTGATCTTTCTTGGGATCATGCCAATTTTATGTAATAATGCTCCGACTCTGGGTAACTGGGGTCGGGGCGTTACAGTTGGTATTAGAGGAAGTTTAGTACAGACCATGGCCGCAAGATTTAGATAAACTCTGATTAAGCACATAGACCTAAGATAGACTTTGAGGATTAGTATAGAAAAACAACCTAAATATTGGTATTTTATAGATTTTTTGAGTTTTCCGAGCAATACATCGATGTCTGGATACGAGCAAGTAGAAGCGGCTCTAGCATAGATGTACCTAGGGGTAAAACCCGAAAACACCGCTTTGAGCTAGACTCGAACGGGAACTGGTGCATTAAAACGGGCCTTGTAGCACTCTTGGTTACAACACTCCCAGGGGATATTCTTAGGATAATTCACATTTTCATTAAAAATAATTATGAAGGGTTTATGAGTATATACAACCCTAATGAGAACATTTTTTTTATGATTATGGATTATAACCATAAATAGTTCAATTTATGTTAAGTGTTTTACAAGTATGGAATTATGTATTTGGATTCATAAACTGATCTAGTTTATTCCATTGTTTAGTAATGGCGCCTTGTTGAAGGAATGAAAACTGTATCAATGCACGTACTCCATGTAGGGATTACCCTCCTGCTCAAGATAATTATTGTGGAGCTGGTGATGCAATTGGTGCTGATCAGCTAATCACCATACTGGGACAACTCACTCAGGTTATGAATAATAACCTTACATGTATGGAGCACCCTGATTTGTAGCATGGATGATCAATGTTAGATAACTTCATGAGGCAACAACCACCAACATTCAATGGGAGTACAATTCCATTAGTATCTGAGAAATGGATATGTTCCCTAGAGAAAATATTTCATGCCTTGGGGAGTAGTGAATGAGAAAAAGTTATAATGGCAGTTTACCGCCTCACTGGAGATGCTGATCAATGGTGGTCATTGATACAAAACACGAAGGAAGATGATGAGGTATCAAATATGGAATTTAGGGAGTTCAAAGTGATTTTATTATAAAAATACTTTTCTCGTAACCATCGAGCAGATATGGAAAGGCAATTTCTGAGTCTGAGGATAAAGGAGGATGAGAATGTCACAAAGTATGAGGCTAACATTACAAGGTTAGCGAGACATGTAGTAGATTATATACGTAACCCAAGAAGTAATATTTATCGTTTCTTTGATAGGTAAAAACCATTTCATCATCTAGCATTAGTCTCAAAATCCTTCTCTTCGTATGAAGATATTTTCTTGTGCGCTATCATGATAGAAAAGGTATTTTCTATATCATATGACAACAAAGAAAAGAAAAACAATAAGAGAATGGTGGAGCAAGAGATAGATAAAGGGAATGAAGGAAAGAAGGATTTTCTATTATGCGATAATTGTGGGAAGAATCACTCCGGTAATTGCCTAAAAGGAATGGGAGTTTGTTATAAATGTGGAGAAAAAGGTCACCTGGCTTGTGAATGCAAGGGAAAGAAAGAGGTTGTCAATGTTCAATGATACAACTGTAGAGAAATGGGGCATTACTCAAATGAATTCCCAAAGCTCCAAGGGAACTTACCTCAGAAAAGGCCGAGGGATCATGGCCCAGATTATGCTTTTACTACATTTGATGAGAAATAATTAATGTATTTGTGTTTTTGGACTCAAGGATTATATTACAGTTATGAGAAAAATGTGATATATATAAGGATTGTACTGCAGTACATGTTGTTTTCATTAAGGTATTAAAATGACTAAGGTAATCGTATTTATAGTATGTGACAATAATAGAATCTTTACTATGAGGGTATCTGATGTTAAAATTAATTTTGGAATTTAGATACCTTTTACAGAGAGTCTGGATAGAGGTACAGTGGATAACTATAATGTTTGGAATGGATTATGTTGAAAATTGGATAGCATTGTTTATGGTTAAAACATTTATTATGATTATTTTTGGAATATTATGATACTATAGTTTTAGGAAAAGGACAACCTGTAGGTCGGGTGATAACCCGTCGCGTCGAACAAAGCTGTAAGAATCTAACCCACAACAATATTGCAACAGGCCTTTATTACCTACCACTAGCCTAAAAGATGTCCCTGGTTATTACAAAATATTTTTCATCATTATAATGTTATGCGTTAACATTTGGAACCTTATATGATTAGGATATATATAATATTTTTGTGTTCTGTTATCTTTTGGAGTGAAAGATGAGTTTTTGGTAGAAATTAGTTGAAAGATGAAACTTTACATATCAAGTATATATATATATATATTTCACTTATTCTATGAAGAAATTAATTCTTAAACATTAGGGATGGTATATTAAAACCAAAAATGTGTTATCCGAATAACTTATGTTTTGTTGAACTGATGATATTTTAAATCATCATAGATTGATGGATTGCAACCCTCAATTTTACACATGTTTTTGATTGATGACCTCAATCACTCCCTATTAATATTTATGTTTTTCATCTAGTTACATGTATATAATTGCCACCAATGTTTTCCTACTCGAGACTGTAATTTGGTGTTGACATTCTCATTTCCTTTCCCGCTTATTAAAACTAAATTTTATTAACCCAATTTTCGATATGGGTTTTCCACAAAGGTATTTTCTATTTTCAACCTTTTATTTTTGAAAAAAAAATTCAAATTGTGACGATTCAATTTATTGAAGGAGGACAAAATGTAACACCCCAATCTTCCACGGTACATTTCTCTTTGAATAATGCAATAGCTTGCAATGTACTCAACTTCGAGACTCTAACACACTCTGGCTAATCAAAGATGTCGTTATGAATAGTAATACCCACTATTTGAAAATTTTTAGATTTTAACATTAAAAATGGACTTCATGTTTGGATTCAGAATATCGAAATTATCCTAGGATGATATTTTGGTACTTTTCGGAAAACATTTATATTTTGATGAATAGTGAAAATTACTAAATTTTTATTAAAAACAAAATTTTTATTGGAATAATTAATATTGATAAATTACGAATTTGAGTGGTTTTAAAGTATATTTAGAATATATTTTTACCATGTAATACAATGATGTTCATTGGAAATAATTTCACATTTAAACCGGACATAAACAAGTTTCAATCTTTTGATAGTTATTATCTCTTAAAAACACGCTTTATGTTTTGACAACTAAAATTAATTTTAATTTAATTTATTCCACTTCTGTGTTTTGAAATTGAAAAAATGGTCCCCATATTTGGAATCAGGACATCCAAATTGTTTAAATATGTGTCTTTTATTTTTAGACGTTTTGAATTATTATTTCAGTAAATATTTTAATTACCATAGTTAAAGGGTAAATCCTGTAAATAAGGGGAAAAAATAATAATATAATAATAATAAATTACCCTAAAATGTGTCTTAACCCTATTGGTTGATACATTTCTAACCATGGGAATCTTTGGGTCGATTTTGGGACCTCATGGATCCACTTGTAAGTGATAATGGCACTTTATATTAATTAAGTTAAAGTAAATACAAAAATGACATAAGCATATATCTTTTAGAAAAAACAATTTTTACGAAGGCTTATGTATGTTATATTTTCAACTATAAATATACATTAGAAATTTAAAAATATTTAATACATAATGGTATTTTATTTATAAATTTTAGACATTAAAAAATTTAATTTATTTATGACACAATGATGATGCAGTACTTAGCTTATTAGTGAAATATTAAGATAATTGATATTATAAATACCCAAATAATTATAATTTGAGACTTTTAATGAATTACAAGAATTTTATAGGTTAATATGACATGTTAGTAGTGATGTAATCAACTTTTGTAGAAATAATCATGTTGTTTTGATTTTCACAAAAACCAAATACCAAATAGTGTCAAAATTGACATAAAAGAATATTTAAAACAAATATTATATTATTAATTGATATTAAATTCTTAAAAATTTAAGGTTCGTCAAAAGTACTTTTATCATGATAGATGTATCATTAATTGACCACTTGGGGTCTCTTGGAGGTATATAGTAAGTTTATTAACTATATAATATAAAAATACAAAGTGGCATGGTAAATGTCAAACTAATTAACCAAGAGTTACAACTAAAAGATAAGTTTAATATAATGAAAAAAACCATTATAAAATCTATTTGTTGAAATAATTTCGACCCATAACCACCTTATTAATTGAATAATCAACTTTGGAGCTATTATAAACTGAATATAACTTTATTATAAAATAATACGTTATGTTTTTCCTAAATATCCCCTCCTCCCCCTTATTAAAGGACACCATTTCTAACTAGTTATTCACACCTTCAAAGACTTTTGGCTCGGCCAAACTCTACCCAAATATCCTCCCAAATTCCCTCACTTCAACCTAGAGGCCTTAGTTTGATCATAAAGCCAACCTAAGGATCCCTTTTGATCAAATCAAAAGGAATAACCCAAAGAAGAGGTAAGGTCTTCACCACCCTCTTTAATGTTCTTTTCTTCATCAACTTCTTCTTTCCTTGTTTTTTCCATTATAAAATAATAACTCCAGTATCTTCTATATATTGTTATGTTTTTATAAATATGAAACAAACAAATTCATTATTCTATCCATCCATTGAATGAAATGTCACCATACGTGCGTATGTACGACCTACCGTCTCCACTTTGTGGTGTAATTGTTATTCAATATATTATTATTTAGATGGGTATAATAATGATGTATAATTCTTGTAGGTAATAAATATAACATGATACTGATTCTGTATATATGATATAACATCCAATAATGTATTATTCTAATATCAAAAAAATGATATTGTCACTCGTGTGTACATACATACTACCGTCTCCACGAACACGATGACATTCATTCCTCATCATACCCATTTGAATCTAATTATAATTTTATGATTAAAAATAATGTTTAAAGACTTGATATCATTATTTATATGAATAATATACAACCTATCCATAATAAACACAGCTTACGTAACAATGAATATAAAGGAAAACGAGTAAGTTAACACCCGAAATGATGATAATACTAAAATATTATTAACAAAGAAATGTTAAAATAGAATATATGATATCATATTAATGTATATGATTCTTGTATAATTTTAGAGCCGTTATTTCACCATTATACAGGATTTTAACCAACCCTTGACCAAGGAAAAGTACAAGGTAAGGGTTTGTTTCAAAATCTCTTCATTATCTGAGGTTGTTTATATGTAATTATCTACTAAGACATCTTTATCATCCATATCCATGATTCATAAAAATATATTTCATAACATTTTTACTATTTACTAGAAAATTGGTTAATGTCATTTATACACTTATTTGTTTTGAAAGGAATCTTTCCATCGTTTTCCAAATAAGGTACTTTTGACCTTTTCGTTAAATTTTAGGTAAGAATGGTTTTTTTTAACTTATACGGTGGGTGCAGCTATTTTCCGCCATTATAAAGTCATCTAAGCTTCCCTTAAAATCTTATAACAATGTTTTCAAAATAAAGTTTTTCTCTATAATTATGTGACTTTTAAATGATTTCCAAAAAAGAGATATTTCTCTCAAATAGTTTTGATTTCATCTATGTCAACAACCTTTGATAAATTTTACACTTTTTTGAAGTTGATTTTTTATGATACAAATCATCCATATTGTATTTAAGGTTTTGTGATATGTTTGACTACGGATGAGTTATTTTTAAGCCATTAATGATTTATGATTAATGTTTTGGCATTTCATATGCTAGTTTTAATACGAATGATTATGTTATATTTCATCCTCTTCTTATGATGAATGTGTTGGAATAGTATGTTCTGGGTTGGGGACCGGTAAAAGTAAGCCCTCTGGGTTGGGGTCCGGTTACAACAAACCCTCCAAGTTGGTGTCTGGTTATTAGAGACACTCTAGGTTAGTGTCCGGTTATTAGAGGCACTCCGGGTTTGATTCCGGTTAGAGAGGCTCTCCGGGATGGGTTCCGGTTATAGATAACCCCTAGGTCTTGGCACGGGGCCTTGACACAAAAATTATTATTCGGCATTATGCATTTCATCATTATGAATGTGGTTATTGATATTGCATGTGATTATTCGACTAATAGAATATCCATGTGAATATGTAAATGGTGTTATTTCATTTTATCATTTCCATATTATGCTGAAGTTCATATTTAAAAGGCTTTTGTTTTAGTTATACATTTCCTTAAATTTTTATTCTTATTTATGAATGTTTCTGCTATATTGTTATCCTTACTGGGCATTTGAGCTCACCCCTTTCAATGTTTTATTTTTCCCAGGATGTGAAGAAATAATTTATGAATGTCCAACAGGGATAGTATGAGTGGATATGAAGACAAGATGTTGTTTTAGTCTTTTTTACTTTATGATGTAATGAAAAAATTATGAATATATCAAGTGTTTCCAAGGCTACTAAACTAATCTATCTTTCGAGATTTGATATTTCTTTTGATCATGCCAATGTTATGTAATAATGAATCGACTCTGGGTAACTAGGATCAGGGAGTTACACCATAATATTCTTAAATTGAAGATACCATTTTATAAACGGAATTTCTTATTAAGATTGTTCCTTCTATAGAATCAAAAAATATGTGAGAAAATTTCAAATCATTCATTTACATTATGAAAAAATTAACTTTTTTATACAAGTGTATCCATGATAATATTCCAATTTTTTGTTTGTATGAATATAATATCCATTATAATAGTTACTAATTTACCTATACAAATCTAGGAATTTAGAGAAATGAGAATTACGAAAATAATCACATAGAAAAATTTTCGCTACAACATAGTAATACATTTAAGGTAGTGAAAATGGTTCTCTAGATAATATCATTAAGCTTTTATAAATCTCTTTCATTAAACCAATTTGGACTCATCTACTTCAAAATGATCATTATGAAAGTTAACGTGACTATTATAAACTTATCTCTTTATGTATTCATACGAACATCAAAAAATAGAGTAGATATAATATTTTATAAAAAGAAGATAATTTCTAAACATTACCAATAATAATTCTTTAGACATTATAATATAAATATTAGATTTTTTCTAATAAAAATATTTACAATACATACATGAATCATTGAAAAATAAAAAATAAAAAATATATAACCATTATAAAATATTGAAAATGAGGAATCAATTTTAATTTCATAGAAATAAACAAAAATAGCTTATCTTGAAAAAATTGAGAATTAAATCATAAGAAAATGACAAATTGTTTAATAAAAATTAACATTGTAAAAGAAATATTTAAAAAAATAACTAATTCATGAATAGAAATGATGAAATTTCAAATATTTTCTATTTAATGTAAATTTGAAAACCAAAACAAACAATATAATGTAAAATAAATGAGAAAATTTTAGAAAAACAACTCCTAAAAAATTCCCCCACAGCAATGAAAATTCTTTCCCTCAAGAAATTAATTCTACATATTCTGTTAAATTGAATAAATCTCCAAATTAATATATTATAAAATATATAGTAAAGTTATTTTATAATATTTTCCCCCTAGATACTCTCCAATAATAAATGAATAATTTCTTAATCAAAATAAAAGGATTGGAAAAAATATGGTTCCATGTTTTCAAATAAGTGTTCAAATTTTATCTTTTGGAATTGAATTTAACCAAACTAATTTTTATTTCAAATTCTCATCCAAACACGACTTTTTATCCATGGTGATGATAAAAAACAAAATTTCAACACATAAAATTGCATATGAGTATAATTAAATATTAATTTATGTATTAGTGATTAGAAAAAAATTAACCCCTTTTTTTATTCGAACCCATATATTTGTTTCAACATATACAACTAAACTTGGATAAATATTTTATTTCATTGAACATTTGAATATATACCATATCCATTTAAATCCAACAAATAATATTAAATTCAATTAAAAATTTAATAACCGAATTTTTTTTAGACAAATGTTTATAAGATAGTAATGAAATGTGGTTACCTATTTGAATCTCGTAGTGATTAAAAATAACTAACCACCTAAATGTGGAATTAGAATTTCCAATTTTCTAAAGAAACTTTTCTAACATAATTGGAAAAGTAAAATGAAAAACATCAAATTAGGAAATATTTTTTTATTATTCTTATGTGTAATAAATGAAATATTATTTAACATTTAGAATACACCAACAAACTTAAAACCAGACCATTTCCCAAAAATTTATCATTATGGTGGAAGGAATACTGAATTTTTTTATCAAATTTATTTTTAATTCTATAGATGATATCTTCTACAATGTATGATAATAAAGTCCAAATAATTTTTTTTTTCAAAAAACCATAATAAACTACATAAATAATTGTGTTGAGTAGATACAAAATTTAACTTTTAGATTACATGGAAATTTTTCAAAAAGGAGTGATTATTAAGAAAATAAATTCAATAATATTTCCAATTATGCATAGAAAATGAACAATATTATTTTTGAACTTATAGACATGTGTTTTATAATAACAGAAAGAACTTTCTAAAAATATAGTATTCACATAACACTTGTATTGAAATTTATAGTATTTTATTCAAAAATATATAATATTTATTTTTATTAAATGTAAAGGGTAAATATTATGTGTTAAACTAGAAAAAAAACCCCAAAAAATATAATACTTAATTTTTATGTTCAACAAACACACATTACTTATTTTCCACAAGTTATTACTCCATGGTCGGTAGATTACACATCATTAAGATTGATTATATAAACATATTATTAAAAAAATATTTTCTAAATAATATTAAATCAATGTTATAGTATAAAGGTTATGTTAATATAGATTTATTGTCATTTAGATCCTCCGATCCATGAGAACGAATTTATTCTGTACTCTAATGGTTTTGATATAATGATTTTAATTGGAATGAAAAAAATTTTAGCAACATAAAATATTTATTTATTACCACTATTTATTTCCCCAATAAGCAATTGCTCTCAAAAGTATCCCAAGATCATTTAATGACTTTAAATGAACACTTTTTCAATAAATCATTAGGAAATTAGGTCAATAGACAAGAACATACAACGAAATATTAATCATATTTTAATAAAAATAATGAATGAAATAAAATGAGAAGTACCATGGGGTAGATCTAATAAATCACTTAGTATGAAGATTTCATTTTGACTTAGAAAACGTTGATAATTATTGTATAAACATATTATCCAAGAACTTTTAATTCCCCTCAATGTAATGATCAATTCATTGGACATTTACTACTAATGGCCTATTTTCTATACTGATCAAATCAACAATGCGTTAACAAACACCTTAATGATTGATAAAGGAACAAACTGTTTAAATTTAGTTTCCACAAGAAACACAATTAGTCAAAATTAAAAAGAAAATATTTTTTACCAATATCAATTTCCTAGTATTGAATCATATATTCATGAAAATAATTTTTTCATTCTTTTTTAAATCCTGTGATTTTCATATAATTCTATATTAATAACAGTCAAGTCACCAATATCTAGTATTATATTTTTAATGGTAGTCCATTCATTATAATTTATACCCTTTATATACTTAAATTTTTTTATTGATATTCCATAGGAAAGTGGATTGATTTACAAATAAGATTTATGTATTGGGATATTTAAAATAGAATTTCAAAAGAATTTGTATAATCCCACAATGTTTCATCAAGATTAACTGTAAAATATCTCATATAACACACAATTATATATTCTAAAATCTACTTATATTTTTTATTTGAAATATCATCTTTCCCCCAAGAATATGGTTAACTTGATGATATAGTATTATAAACACAATGGTAAATTTCCATTAAATATTTTAAATTATAGTTACAAAAGTGAGTTCTGTTATTTTTGATAAATACTTAAAACACTTTAAATTTTGAAAATATGTTCTTATTAATGAATTTTAAATCACTAATAATGTGATTTTTAGGATTTGACACATCATGAACCTAATTTAAAACCAAATTTATTACCATAATAATATACTCATTCCTAGGAGACAATGTATTTGTTATTGTAGATTTTAAATCCTAAAACCCATATATCTTGAATTTTTTTTCACATATATCTTACCTTGTTTATCATTATTGATTCTTTTTAGTTTATCAAAAAAAATCACAAAAACACCTAGAATCCTTAATGTGATATTGAAAAAATAATACATCTTATAGGACCTATTCATTTATCCTCTATCCCCAATAGTGACATCCACTTTTTGAGGAGTAAGAATATCTAAAACATGTGTCTTGACTTCTTAGGTAATGCTTATACTTGAAATCCCATTAACACAGTACCTTAAATGTGTTGGATCATTACATACGTAGTATTTTTATTATATGTGAATTTTATTATTTGGTTTTTGAATGAGATCATTTGGAGTGATTCCCAAAAGATATAAATTCCGAAACATCTTAAATCCAAGGTTTCAATATCACTACAGTAGTTATTATTATTTTTTCTTGAAATATTCATTTGATTACCGTATTTTAATAGTTCAATGTGTTGGAAATCCTTGATAGATTTTTAAAAGATGAATTTTCGTTACCTTTCATGTCTTTAATCTTTGGATAAAACTATTACTAAATAAGTTTCCACCTAAGGATTCTATTATTAGCCTCTTTATTTGACCAAAGTTAATTTTGGGATAAATTTTTAATGAAAACAATGACCATAATACCAATAAAATACATTATAAACATATATCATGAAACAAAAATAGATAAAAACTATCAATGTTTTTGCTTTGTTTCTTTAGGCACAATATTGAAACAATTTAGCCTAATATACCACACAGATCCACTATTTTTTTCTCTCCCCCAATACATCACATATTTCTATGTCACTAGATTCCCAAAGAATGTAAAAGCGTAACTTCAAATATAAGGAATATTTAACTTGTGAGAAAGTCAATTTTTTCTTAAGAATCTTGAATCAATCTAGGTACTTCTCATCCAAGAGGAAGGGTGTATCTTTTAACGGTAGTGGAAAAATGATCATTGTGATTGTTGAAAATTATTTAAGGAATATTGCATAAAAATATTATTTCCCTATTGAACACCTAAAACCCTATAACATTATCAAGAGTTGGTAGCTTCTAAATAACCATTATTTTTCAGTTTCTACCTGAATCTTATTCAAAGTAACCATGTGGTAATGAAATATCCAGTCTATGTCCATAAATAGATTATATATCCAATTAAATACATGGTTAATATCTAGAAAAATTGATAATTAAAATCTCAAATTAATTATGAAACACTCATAAGTGTTTCCAATAATTGAAAAATCATAATTTAATTCCAAAATAGTCCTCAAAATATTATATGAAAATGTGGACATCAAAACACATTGATATGTGGATAAAGAATAACATATACCAATGCTAATTTTTCAAATATGTAGATGTTCAAATGGAAAATTTGAATGTTATTTTTAATTAACCATCATGATATATTGTAATCTTATTTTAACCAGAATCGTCATCAAGGATATAATGTAACTCATTACTAGAAAACTTCTCCAGCATTTGGTATAGAACTGGAATGGGTAAATAAAGGTGACCAAATGATTTCATATATATATATATATAACGTAATGTTAGATGAATATTCAATATTTATCATAAGAAAACACCCCCATTAACCATAATGGGTCCGAGTCATTGGATAGTAGAAATATAATCATGATATTTAATGAAATACTTCCAACATCTCTCACAGTGGTCATCTCACAGAGTAAACTTCTTAGATATTCCCTACGTAAAAGATTTATTCATAACCTTGTAAAAGGAACAGATGAATGTGGGATTTTAGATATGCAATA
This sequence comes from Viscum album, assembly GCA_963277665.1. NCBI lineage: Eukaryota > Viridiplantae > Streptophyta > Magnoliopsida > Santalales > Viscaceae > Viscum > Viscum album. The sequence continues at coordinate 806,564,608 of OY728141.1, read as the reverse complement.
AGAGTAAAAATTATAGGTATCAATCAAATATAATAATTCAGATTAAGATGAGAATAAGTGTATGATAACATGATCATAACCTAAAATAATCATTCTAAATCATTCAAATGTAATTAGTCATTAATCATGACATAAGGGGTTGTAAAAAAATATAAGTCATATGTGTGTGGAATCAGAAAAAATATATCATGAGAAATGAGAAAAAATCATAACTATAAAAAATATTTTTTTGGTATAGACCTAAGAATATAAAATAACATCATTAGTCATGGATCACTGCCAATTCAATCATAGTGGATTAGGTTCACTCATTATTCTATAATTTATTTTATCCAAGGTTAAATCCCAATAAAATCATAGTGGATAGATTCCCTTACTTAACTATGTTCACATACAATTCTAGATCTTAATATCTCAGTAGATTTCCATTATTACCCAATGCAGTTGATATATATGTAATTTCAGACCCACTCATCACATAATAAAAACCGTACATATGTGTTTCAAAATATAATAAAACATTCATAATATCATAATACAAAAATCCATGGTTTGGTATTGAGTTTCATAATCATTTCATCATTTCATCATTGCATAACCTGTCGAAAAAAATGGGTTCCCAAAAGGTTTCAAAATATCATTACTAAACCATGGAAAAAAATGGGTTACATAGAATCATTAGAAATAATTACCAACCTTGGAAATCTATGAAAATAAATGTATTATTTTATCATATCTAATCCACTGTGAAGAAACTAAATAATTAAAAGATATTGACATAAAATAAAAATATCCTGATAATATCTGTCAAACCATTCTTTGAAAACATGAGATAAAATCATCTTCTTTTGATAAAATGTCCAATAAAAATATCTAGAATATTGATAAAATCATTCTCTTTAAAAATTATCCAGGAATTTTTTAATTGATGACAATAACTAAATAATAATAATGGTAGAGGAAAAACATTTTCATGTTGTATACATTAAAAGAAAATATTCCATTGACCAGTATGTAAAAATTAAAAAACAACTTGATCTGATAAATTTTTTGTTATATTTATTTATTTTAAACCCAACGTAAATGAATTCCATGAAGTTTAATATTTACTTCTTTAATATTTTCATGTATATGTATTAAATTTTATAAACAAATTTTTGAGGATGCTAAAGGACAAAAATTTTCATTAACTAAATATGAAATGAGTTCAACTTTACTTTAAAAACCTTTTCTTAGTCATTTCAAGTTACAGATAGGCGAAATGGTAAAAATATATAAAAAATACCTAAATAACCATTTGATAATAAAATTTAAGGTGTTTAAATATTATGATTTAAATAATTTCTCTCAATGGAAATTTATCAAGTACAATTGTGATAAAATGATATTGTAATATAAACCCCTCACCTCAAGTTTAATTATGTATCATACATGTTCAAATACCATGTATAATAGATAAATATATATTATACATATATTAAAAAAATGATTTCATACATAACATAATATGTATTATTCTTTTATAATTTCCTCTTATCATTTAATTAATAACTTCTTCACTAAAATGATCATTCTAGTGAATGATCATCTGTTTTCCATGCATGCTTCAGTTTGATGGTTCTGATACCTAAAAAAAATAATAGATTCATCATATATATAGTTTTAGTCATAAAATAATTATAATATTTATTTATTATATACACAATTATAATTATTAAAATAGATCAATAATGAAAAAAATCCAATCACTTCATTGTGATTGTAGATTAGACATACACACGAGACACATTATAATTCTTCAATGAATTAAAAGGTTAAAAAGTTGATAAGATATTATTATTTATTAATAATCATAATTTCATAAATATTTTATATAAACATTTAATAAATTATAATAACCAACCATGATTGTTGGAGATGGGAAGTGAATCATACCACTACGTAGAGGTTTTTGTCCACCGTTACACACACGGATTACTTGAATTTATAATTTAATGAATGAAGGTAAAAATGGTATATCCATAAAAATAATGAAAATTTATTATATTAAATATATTTGGTTCTTTATTTTTTGTTGTACACCATATATTTAAAAGAGGTATAATAAGAAAAAAATTGAATGTAATTTGTTAAGAGTTATACCTCTTTAATGAGAAACCTCCATTGGTTTACACATTATTCCATGAAAGGGAGGAATTATGATGAAAACAAGAACTATATGGAGTGGGTTCAGATTATAATTAAGTATTAGTTTTTTTTATTGGACGAGTTATAAGGTTCATGAAGGGTGGGGGAGATAGGATATGTGGTATCCATTTACAAGGGAGGGGGAGGACACATGATGAATTTTTTAAATGATTAAAATATAATAATCCCTCAAAAGAGTCAAGTGGATAAAAAAAGAATAAATAATATGAAGTATAATGTATAAATTTAATATAAGAATAAAATTTACTATATTTTTTGTTATATATAAGACCTATCACTTAGGTTAAACCCTTAGATAAACCCGTTTTTAACCTGAAAAGTGGTAACACATTTTATCTATTTTTAAAATTCATTATGTACAAAATTTAAGTTTAACTTATTAAATTATATAAACTATTATAATTAAAAATATATAATCCATTTTAAGGGTTTCAACTTCTATAAGTGGTAAAATAACATTTTGAAATATGTTTGCAAAATGCAACAAAACAATTTTAAAAAATACATTAGGAAACATAAAGCCATGTTTATCTTCTTTCCAGACCATATAAATATAATTAGATTAATGTTAAAATGTTTTTTAATATATTATATAAAAACTTAATTAAACATCCACCTCAATAGATATTAATTTAAATTATTAATATAGAACTCATTATGGTTATAAAATTGTTTTTCAAAAAAACATCTGTTTCACACTTAATTTTTTATATTAATTTCAAATAAATCAAAAACCATAAATTTAGTATATATATAAGTATTGTTTTTCTATATTTAAGTTATTAAAATTAATTCACTCTAATACTAAATTTATTTTATGTACTTCACATTAAATAATAATATTTTTATAGAAGATCAAGTATCATTTAAGCTCGATGTTACATGTAAAGAAAGATCTCAAAGAAATAAAATTTATTTAAAGAGCAATAAATATATCCTAAAATATCAGGATGTTAAATTATAGCTCCATATAATAATTATTCCATTGAAATTATCTCACTTCAATATAAAAAATTGGGTATACTACTCCCTCACTAAATCATCAGGTTTACAAGTAACATTCTTTAATTTATGGTTTTTCCACAAAAAATGATTAGGAGGTGAGTGGTATAGTTCTATAAATCATTTTTTATTTTTTATAGAATATAAAAATATCTTTCCACATAATATATATAATATTCCATTAGTATGAATATTTATATTATTATAAATTAATTATCAGGTTTCTATTTCCTTAAGAGAGATAAATAGAACACATCATTAACTTGAGAGGTATTCTATAGAAGAACTATGTGATAAGAAACCATCCTAATTTGATCAAGAATATAAAAAGAGATAAAATATCATTTTATAATCTATTCCATTATTCTAAATCTCATGAAATCATTAAATATATAAATTCATGGACATACCTTCCCACTTAATTCAAACTCCATTACATGCCAATGATTTTTGAAATATTTATTTTTTGGGTACATAGATACACTAATGTTTTGCTAAATGAATCCAGCATTTTTCTCAATTTCCACAACAATAATGGGTGAAAATAAATTTTTATATCTGACATCATCCTAGAAGATTGGAAATCCCCACTTCTTTCTATAGATGGATTCTTATGTACCCATCTAAATTTTCTAGTGAAATATTATCTTGAATGAAAATTAAACCACAGAAATGTGTTATTCTGAGCCACGTCTAAAATAAATTGAACATTCTATCATAACATCATCAAGAGTTTAAATATTACTCTTAGAATAAACTAGTACTCTCCCATGCACTTGCACAGTGATATAACAGAATTCTTAGTTCATGCGTTCTCCAGACGATATGGTTCACTACTTTTATAGAGGCAATAAAGTATTTTGGAATAATAAAAGAAACTGGAAAAGTTGTTAACTGTACAATGGATGGTCATTAGTAACCTAATTAAAGTAGATATAATTCATTGAATGGAAAAAACAGTTTCAAAAAAACTGCGAATAAAACATGTTAAGAATATCTACATAATCTATTACCAGTATAGACAATAGAGGAAAGAAAAATTAAGAAACAATGTTGAAAATAACTGATTAATGCTTGTTTATCAAATACCATGCAATTACATCATTCTTTTGGTTTCATAAATCAGCAAACCCAACTGCTGGTGGGTTATAACCAATGCATAATAGAAGCACTATCCCCCCTTCCAGCAGTCCCCCCAGCCCCCCCCCCCTGCAGACCCATCCCCAGCCCCCCCCCCTATAACAGTTAGAAAAATAATATTTTATAGCTTGAAAACCAGAAAAAATTCGGGTACAGTGGTATTTTACATGACAGAGGATACAATAATAAAATCAAAATAGAAAATGAGTGGTAGAATACATTTTAAATGAATTTTCTGTAATCTATATAATGTAATATGTTTTGCACTACAATTGTAAATCTGAAAACAATAAATAAAATAATAGAAACAGTGAATATATAAGGTTACCATGTGAATATATATGGTTACCTTGTGTTCAAAGCAGCATATATCAGTCAATTTTTTCAGTTTTCCTGGTTATATCTTCCCATGGTATGGTGTGTAATTCAGAAATATGAGTTGTCACAATAATAGCCTAGCATGAATGTTGTGTGGTTTTGCTGCACTGGACCAACACTTCTGGATGTTGGTTGATAGTGATGTCAATCCCTACAACAATTAATAATATCTGAGAAAAACAAAGCAGAGGATTTGGTTCAGTGTAAAGTATATACTGATTAAAAAAGAAAAATACTTCAGAATTCTGATGTTTACCTATTTTCATATGACAGCAACAAATGCAATGTGTTTTAATAAGATAAACATTGTAAATAAAACTTAAAAAATATTCATTTATACTCCAATGATGTAATGAATATAAAAGACAGTGATGAAAATACAAAAATATTATGAATAGATGAAATATTAGTAGTTGTAAGAAATCCAATTTCACTATTACAACGGACTCCTTAACAGCCAGCACTCCTCCCCCTCCAGATCCATCCCCCCCAGGACTCCCCCCTCTAGCCACTTCCTCTCCCCTCCAGCCACCCCCCCCTACAGATCCATCCCCAGCTCCCCCCCCCCTTTCCAGACCCATCCCCAGACCCCCCCCCCCTTCCAGCCCCATCTGCATCCCCCCCTTCCAGCAGTCCCCCCAGCCCCCCCCCCCCCCCTCCAGCCCCATCTGCATCCCCCCTTCCAGCAGTCCCCCCAGCTCCCCCCACCCCCTCCAGCCCTCAGCCCCCATCCCCCAGGACTCCCCCCCTCCAGCCACTTCCTCTCCCCTCCAGCCACCCCCTCCAGATCCATCCCCAGCTCCCCCCCTTCCAGACCCATCCCCATACCCCCCTCCAGCCCCATCCGCATCCCCCCTTCCAGCATTCCCCCTAGCACCCCCCCCCCCCAAGCCCCCAGCTCTCCCCCCCCCCTCTATCCCCATCCACATCCCCCCCTTCCAGCAGTCCCCCCAGCTCCCCCCCAGCCCCCATCCCCCAGCCCCCATCCCCCCCCCCCCTCCAGCCCCCAGCCCCCAACCCCCAGCTCCTCCGCCCCTCCAGTAGACCCCCCCCCCTCCAGCCCCATCTTCCAACAACCCCCCCCTGCCCAGCCCCTTCACCCACCACTTCCCCCCTGCCCAACTGCTTCCCCCACCAGGCCCCACTTCCCTCAAACAAAAAAACGACATGCCTCAATGGATAAAACAACAGGTTCAGCCCTAGGTTTAAGGTCAAAAACATCCACTACTTTAATGAGAGTACATGCAGTGTAAAAAATGAATGACATCACACATTTAATACAAGTAAAATAAACTAATAATTGAAAAAATACCTAATTCTTGAAAATATACCCTTGCTGCAGTCTTCCATGATGGTTTTTTCTCCTCAATTTTGTATCAATGACCCTGTCATTAAACAATATGATTGTTAGAAATTTGAATAAATCTTGAACATGAAGAATGAAATAATTTATGTTCTCAGTTGGGGCAGGCTGGAGGGGAGGGGAGAGGGAGAGAGGGGCTGGGCAGGTTGGAGGCAGGGGGAGGGGAGGAGAGGGTGATGGCAGGGGGTAGGGGGTTGCTGGGGGGAAAGGTTGGGCAGGAGGGGAGGGGAGGGGCTGGGGCTGGAGAAGCTGGAGGGGCGCAGAGGGGAGGGTGATGGTAGGGTGAAACGGTTGCCCAGGGGGGCAGGGGAGGGGAGAGGCAGTTGCTGGGCTGGGGGGGAGGGGAGGGGCTGGGGCTGGCTGTGCTGGAGGGGAGGGGAGGGGAGGGGCTGGGGAGGGCAGAGGCGGTTAGTGGGTATATTTCCAAACCCTCACCTAGTTGCTGCAGTTTTCCAATGTTAGGCGCGTCAAAAGGATGACCCATAGGTTCCCACCTATAAGTAATCATAGAAAAAAAACTTAAAAGCATATGATCAAACATTTTATGCAAAAAAAATTAAATTATGATGAATAATACCCTAGAGGTGGGAAGTACATGAAGAAGATGCAATAGAAACATCACCTTCAAATCAGAAATGGTCACCCCTAAAGAGAAACTGGAAGTCGTTATGCCCCGATGTTTGGATTGTAGGCCGTCTGACGAGATTAGCATATCCAATTTATACATTACATGATCCCCTGCTCTAAAATACACGATCCACTACTATAAAAAATGATCTACTCGAAAAATCATGATCCAGTACCCAATAAACTGAATGTTACACTACTTACAGGGAAAACATCTTCCACTACTGAAGAAAAATACATGCTCCAATCTACTGCTCATAAATTGTAAGATCAACTACTAAAAAAACAATCCACTGGTATAATTAATGTAAAGCCACATTTAGTATAACTAAATGTGACTAACAACTGAAATAAAATATAATGATCATGCACACCATAAAATGACAGTAAACTTATGTTCTACCAAAATCTATTGAGTCCATGAAAATCCGATAAATTAGTAATCAAGAAGTGAATAAAACCGTCCAACATATTGGGAAATTCAGAATACAACAAAATTCCCAGATTAAAGTAATGTCCAGCATTAAATCACCAACCTAAGCAATCTGTAAAAGACATAAGAAACAGTGCAGCATTAGAAACCTACAGCATTAACTTCTAGTAGCAGAAACCTCAAGCATTATGATCACATTAATGGGAAGTATTTCATCAGTGTAGATTTTATGTTTACCTTCTATTTCTAGGATGAGTTTTCAGTCTATTTTTTTGGTTCTCTTGTTTATATATCCCTTCATCATGCTCTGCAAATCAGTAGATGGACATGTTGTAGGCACGATGTTTGGAAATGTCTGGACAGTATCTTCCACACCATTATCAATATCAAAATAACGCGACAGATTTTTCTACAGAGAGGTTTCATGCTAGAATAACTTGAAACTATAAAGTAGAGCAATTAAAAGCAGTGAAATTAAGAGTTGCTCAACCTGAATATGTAGACTGTTTTTTATCAGCACATAGATGTAATAACTACGTACATCTATGATTTATAAATATTTAAAAATCAGATTGCACAACAGTAATGCATTGTGTTGTTATAGTAATGGAAATAATTTAGGAGTAATAGAAGATAACATATGTATACCCTAGTATAACACGGGTTGAAGGGTGAAGTATGTAATCCCGTATCAGTGTTTAAAGTGCCAGGAGAAGACCCCACTGTTTGATGAGCCTACGAGGAAATGTAAAAGGAATATATCAATAATATGAAATCCATTGTTAGAAACACATAGTAATGTAATTGAAAAACAGTTACCTTCATATAATGATCTACACTACATACTGTAGAAGAAGAACTGCTTTGATAAGCCTGCATATTATTGACGAAAATTGTAAGGTATTCTGACTTGTTGGGTTAATAGATAACGTGAATTAAATAAAGACTGACGTGTTTATGTTCTAAGACATCATTGAAGAGGTTGATGTACTTCTCATTATCATTCATATAAATGACTTTGTAACAGTTTTGCTCAGATGGGCGATGACGATTCTTAATATTATAATCTGTCGGGTCAATTCCCAACAGAAAATTTCTGCTTTTGAAGAAGTTCAATTCATGAGGGAAACCAAACTCGTCATCGTCCTAATAAAAAAACCCATTGACAATGTAATTTTAAATATTTCAAATAATTTTAAAAGAGAAGACATAAGGATATGGATTTACCTGTAACAAATTAGCTCTCAGTTGCGCTGCTGTTTTTTGTATGTATTGCATGACATGTTTTTCAAACAACACCACAGAAAAAGAGTCTGTCTTGTCTGTAACCAATAGTTGAACTCTAAACCTGTTGCAATTGTTATTATGACTACAGTTTCAGTATCATTTCGAATGTGCTATTTAATAAAGTAGCATAATGATAAAAAGATATTTTTCCAGCATTGAATACATGAAAACCTTGGAATAATGCTTGTAGGTGAGGACTTGCAGGACATGTAGCAAATGCTTCCATCTATAATCTGCACTTTCTTCATGCACAACTGGAATGATTCATAGAACCAGTTGTGGGTGCTTTGAATTTTCTGAACTGTAACTGCAATTAAGCACCTAGTACTCTGCAGTAGATTAATTACATGTTAATATAGTATTTTGTACATGACAATAGTTAGCACATAATAATATTGCATAATCAAAAAACGGAAAAGAATTGAATATTGCTAACCTGTAGGCAGGTTTTCACATATAAAATGGTTGTCTTGTTATTCCAATATGGTATTTCCATTGTTTGGTTAGGAGTGGTTAGTGATGTGGTATGTGCTGGTGATGCTATTATCACAACAAGCCTGGAAAAAGCCGATCAAGAATAATTTAAGTAAACACTAAAACAATGTCGGTAGTACAGTTTTGACGATGAGATAAATAAAATATTGTACTTCGAAAGAAAAGTAAGATACATAGTTACCTATTTTTGAAGTCCTCAACAGGTGGAAGGTTTGGGTTGTAGAGAATATTGGTTGCATTAGCAGTTGTTGTGACAAGAACAGAGGCTAAAAGCCGTATGAAGTCAGGATTATATTTTTGTACATTAAAACCACAATTTTGAAAACACAAAGTAGATAGATTGAGATTATGAACTATAGACAGAAACCATACTCGCCAATTTCTTAACCCGGACAAGCTGTAATATCAATATGGTAGTGGGGTCTGAGTTGTTTTCCATGTACCGTGACATTTCAAATGCAAAATTACCCCATAAGCTGCAGGTAATTTGCAAGCGTCTGCAAATAAAACAAAGTGAGTAAATTAGTAGTTTTTTCTGATACAGTTGTGAAATGAAATCAGTCCAAAAAAAAGTACCGGTCATCTTCAAAATCAATCTGCATTCTGTGGTTCGAAGTGCCCATTGATTGCATTGAATGTGAGTAACGTAGGACTCCAATTATTTCTAAATCACAGTACAGAGAAACAATGTTTTTGTGAAAAACATTTGGCTGAAGGGAAATACATTCTGCATGTTAATTTAACAAAACTTGGTCAAAGGTAGTGTAAATAGGTTGTATTAACCACATGTACCTATTAGATGTTCCTCAGGGACTTTGTCCTGAATTATGTCATCAAACGAAGTAAAATGAAAACTAAAAAGAGGTATTTGTACTTCACATGGATGAACAAATGTCGTCGATGTGAACATGATTCGACACGGGTGTCTTGTTGCGAGGTAACTTCCTAGATTGGAAGCTATTTGGAAGTTCTGTACAATATAGCATAGTCCCTCAACCAACAATTGTTTGTACTTAGAGATAAGTTGACGATTCGTAATGGTACATTGAATCTTGGTTCCCTGCATATAGTATGTTTCACTGTTGGTTAATGAGGAATCATTACAAATTGCAAGGAACGATAACATTATATATATATATATATATATATATAAATGTTCTCATCGTAGGTGACAGACAGTGAAAATAAATAGTAATGTCTTGTTGTAAGGAAAACTAACCTGGATGTCGCAGAGTACAAGATCAACAGCAACAACTTCATTGGAGTATTTGGAAGACGAATTGAACCACATGTTGAGGACACGAACTTGTATTCGTAGTGTTTCATCGTCGTCTGGGTTGATCTCATTCAGCATGGTTATTGAGCGTGACATATTTCTGACTGTACATAATCAGTAAGTGTTCAAATAATACATATTAAGCATGTAAAAACGCCATGACAGTAAAGAAAATAATTTTCCAGCGTAGAATAAAGCACATAGAAATAATTTGAAATGATACCTAAGACAAATTCTGAAAGATTTACTTATAGATAATATTTTCTGTGTAACTGTTGGACTCAGGACTGGTACCTTCAACTACAATTTTCAACCCAGTAGCTGATGTGACTCTAGACACTACAACATATAATTGACCATGAGAAAACACTGGTTTCCAAAGATAAAGCCCAACTGAAGACAGTGATTGACCCTGACTTTTATTAATAGTCATCACATATGAAACTGTCAAAGGATATTGTCTTCTTTGTAGTTTGAATGGCCATTTACTATCAGAGTGATTCATAGTTAATCTTGGAATGAATGCTGAATTTCCTGAATGGCACCCAATTAATACTTCAGCGCCAACAACATGTTCACCCAAGTGTGTTACTATCATTCGAGTTCCATTACACAGACCAACATATTGATCCACATTTCGGAGTAACATAATAGGAACACCAAGCTGAAGTGTAATTTTGTGCGCCGGTAACCCAGAGACGTTTATACAATTCAACATGTCAGATGTGTAAATATTTTCTGGTTTGTCTACATCAAAACATGCATTGCAAACAGAGTTTGAGCTGAAGTAATATTTGTTTTCACCGCCAGTGAGGCTCAACATATATTCATTTACTTCTTGTACGACATCACGGGTTGGAGCTAAAATCGCACGGTCTTATAGATATGATCTGTCTCCATGTCTTCCAGGGAAACCCGGGTATGTATGGTTGACGATTGCAGCCATGGCATTAACACTGTCTGTAAGAAGAAACATTGACGGAATTGGAATGAGTGCTTCACCATCATTTGGTTCTCCAATTCGACCTTCACCAATATCTAAGGTCCATTTTGCAAAATCATGTAACACAGCCGCATCATGAGTTCTAGTAGTACTATGCAATCTCATGTTTTTTGTAAGAGACAACACCCGACAGTGTTGCCAAAGAAACGATGACTTCACACTTGCGTAGACAATGTCACATCTGTTTCCTCCTGGTATAACTGGCAATATTTGCCTAAAATCTCCTCCGAGGACAACTGTTAATCCACCGATTGGCAAATTTTGAGCATTATCATTCCTGACAGTCATAATGTCCCTAAGAGTACGGTCTAGAGCCTCAAAACAGAATTTATGAATCATAGATGCCTCATCCCAAATGATGAGCTTAGTCAATTGCAGAAGTTCTGCTACATCACTCCCCTACTGAATATTACAAACTGATTGTTCAGTAATGGAGATTGGAATACGGAACATGGAATGCGCTGTTCGTCCACCAGGCAACAGTAGTGAAGCTATTCCACTCTATGCAACTGCAAGTACAATTGATCCCTGTGCTCGCAGCAATGATGTTAATACTCTCCAGACGAACGTTTTACCTGTGCCTCCATAACCATTCAAGAATAAGAACCCCCCTGAGTTGGTATTCAGTGAAGAGAGGATGGTAGACATAACATCTTGTTGTTCATCTGTAAGCATTCTTTGTAAATGGTTTCCCTCTTCTAGAAGTGTTTCTCTATTGTAATTCAATTCTTCTGCAATTAAACGATTTGTAGTGGCATCAGAATCTGAATCTGGAAGTGGCATAGGAGGAAATAAATGAAGTGCTCTTCCATTGCTCTGTAAAATGAGGTCTATCTCTCTCAAAGCATGCGTTTGTATCTGGTGATCTGTGAGTGTCAAATCTACAATGTTGAGGAATAATGTTAAACAGTAGTACGAGTAACCGCTAACGAAGTCATTACAACATCTTACATTAATTGAATATAAGAAAAATAGTTGAAGCTGAAAAACGTTGATAGAAAACATCAGTAAGGATGGAAATGTAATGTGAATAAAACACATAGTGTAGAGACCCGTATCTTGACGTACATGGACATTACATTTCTTTTGCGGAATACTTAGTACATAACAAAAACACACACACAAGGATCGTAATAGTTTAGTGTCTTTGGAAACTCGGAACGTAATCTTCTAATCGTGGGGAAAGATCTTCAATATCTCCCAAAAAGATCTTCCCTTTTTTACCTAAAAATCTTTCTTTATATCCTGGGGAAAAGAAAACATAAAAGGGTGAGCTCAAATGCTCAGTAAGGGTAAACAAAAGAAATATCAATCACATCATATACATAAGAACATAGCTTTTGAAAATCTTAACCTGCAAAAGAGCTCATAATATCATAACATGGGATAAATCATAGAAGTGAAAATGAGATCCCCATAATCATAACATGAAACTTGAAACTTTGTGGCATGCACACATAATCATGGAAAATCATTTCTTGTTAGTCATGACTCATTGCCAAGACTATCTTAGTGGACAAAGTCCCTTTCTGAACCGAGTTCACTCCTCGTTTCAGTCCTGTATCACTGAACCGAAATAACCTTCCGTTCCAGCCATGTCTATCTCATGAGATATAAAATCATTACCCAATGCATTGGAGGGAGATATAGGTCCCACCCATCTTATAATGAATCCTTTCTTATGTGTGCCACATAATCATAAAACATACATCATCGCATAACACATGTAACAAAAATGGGATTCTTGAAACATCATGACATCATAAATCAATTCATATAAGATAAAGGAATTCATAAACATAATTCCATCACAACATAGTCAAATCAATTTAAAAATATGGATAGAAACAGAACCCTTTATTATCTTAGATGGAAAATAATTTTGATAAAACACTTGAATTGAATTCTTGAGGAAAATATCCTTTCTTCTTCAAAATCAATTTCTTTTCACAAAACATCATGAAATTTTAAAAGAAAGAGATTTTATTGAAAATAGTCATGAAATCTTTTAGAGGAAGCTTCATGAAAATAAGGTTTTATAAAACAGTAGAAATCCTTTCGTGCCGTATAAGTTAAAAAAAACATTCTTCGTACTTTTGTCGGAAAAGTCAAAAATTACCTCATACGAAAAATGACAAAAGATTCCTTTCATACGTATTACTAAAAACTCACCGAAGGGTAAAAATGGATTTAAAAAATTTTAGGTGGATGGAAATAATATTACATATTGAGTAAACATGGATGTGGATGATAAAATACACCCCAGTAAATACTTACGAATAAACAATCTCGGATAAAAATGAGATTGTGATATTTCCCTTACCTTAGGTCCGACTTGCTTTGTAAGTGTCCGAACCTCCTGTATAATGATTTAAATCATGTTACTGACTTATTACAGAATCATATTCATTGTTATGATATCATATATGGTTCACTTATGACATTATATTACCCGTTCTTTTGTAAATTCCATGTTAAAGAAGCGTTTTGGGTAAAATCATTTCATTTATCGTAGGTGTTTTGACTTGTTGTTCTTGACATCATTATTACTTATATCATGATTTACTCACTTCCAGAATATAAAATATGATTTATATATCATATATATTCAGTATATATATATATAATACGTAGATAAATAAAATGAAAAACACCGTTCATGGAGACGGTAGTCCGTACGTACGCATGAACGCTGTTTTCCTTTCCTTATTGTCTTGAAATGGAAGTAAGTAGATGACATACATATGTATATATATACATAAATCCAGTAGCTTTATAATGTCATATATTTCATTATTATTTCTTATATATACATTATTATCATTCTAAAATGGTTAACATGGAGAATGAATCTCATCGCGTCGTGGAGACGGTAGTCCGTACGTACGCACGAGCGATGATATCATTTCTATAAATATTGAATTGAATTGGAGTGGATTATAAAATATATCAGAATCAATATGATGTTTTAATAACTATGTATAGATATTCTTTACACCATTATACCCATCCATGTAAGGTGGTGGTGGAAAATAGATTACACCACGGCGTGGAGACGGTATTCCGTACGTACGCACGCGTGGTGATTTCTTTTTCCATAGGATGGATAGATGGTGAAATATGGTTGTTTCATATTTATAATAATATATCAGTATATTAGTGATACTGATGTTATTACTTCATAATGAAACAACCTAAGAAGAAGAAGTGGGAGAAGAAATAAAGATGAAAGAATTGGTAACGGTAATTACCTCTTCTTTGAAGTGCCTCTTTGAGACCTCCTCTTAGGGCACTAAAATTGGTCTTTGAGGAAGAACAGAACCTCTAGGATGTTTCTAGGGAAGTGGAGAAGAGATTTTGGCAGGGGTTGGCCGAGCTTGAGTTCTCAAATTGGTGTGAGGAGGAGGGGGAGGAGCTGTCCTTTTATAAGGGAGGAGAGGGGCACCTTAGGAATATCTCAAAATATTATTTTATATTAATGTCAAAATCGGTTTATAATGGTTCCAAAGGGACTTATTTCGAAGCTAAAGTGGGGATGGGTCGAAATCCTATCAACCAATAGGATTTAGACAAGTTTAGGTTCTTAGTTTAACCTTATCAATTAGATTTAACTCTAAGTTAAATAATTTAACTTTTACCGTGTCTTTTTGTTTTCTTTCACTATATGGTTAATACACTTACTATAACATGCCAAACGAACCCCAAATTGTTTATTATTAATATACATATCCTTATCTAAGTCATTTGGCAGAACCTTACATTTTTAGGAATAAAATAACAATTAATAATATAATATTTGATTTAAAAACTATTTTGTGTCAATTTTGACACTATTTGATATATGATTTTTGTGAAAGTCATAACAGAATTATATGTTCGAACCAAGTTAAATAAATCAACACTAATATATCATAGTAACCTAGAAAATTAGTGGAATTCATAAAAAGTCTCAAATTACATTCATTTGAGTATTTATAACATCAATTAAGTTAATATTTCCTTAAAAGGGTAATTACTGCATCATCGTTGTGTCATAAATAAATTAATTTATTTAAAGTCTAAAAAATTATAAATAAAATATCATTATGTAGGAAATCTTTTTATCTTTCTAATTAATATTTATAGTCGAATTTATCTTATGTATAACCCCATATTAAAAATGTTTTAGTGAATAAACTTTGATTTTAACTCTTTTAACTCTTCTTTGAATTAAATAATAATAAATGTCCTAATCTAATCCAAGTGGGCCTAAATGATAATATTTTACACTTAAGGTTGTTTTTGGTCACGATACACTTGTCCAATAGGATTAGGACATGTGTTAGGGTAATATTAATATCATTGTTACCCTTAATTACCCTATTTACTTTTAACCGTGGTAAATAAAAGTAAAAAGTTACTATTCACCAAAAAATTATTTTCATCTCATTGAACCACATTTTACTTACTGACATCAACTGTGTCTCTCGGATTTTTGAAATTCCATTCACAGAAGCGGTAAAATTAAGTTTTATGAAAAATTCAGTTCTTTAACTACCACTTAGTAGTTTCACTATTCATCAAAAATTGATGTTTTTCAGAACAATGCCAAAATTGCATCCTAAGCTATATTTCGTATTCCAAATTCAAAAATGAATTCTATTTTACCAAATTCATAACATAGAAGTTTCATTAATTAATTTTATAATTAAATCCCGCTGTTAAAACAAATAGCGTGTTTTTAAGAAACAATATATATCAAAAGATTGACACTTGATTATGTCTGGTTTAAATGTGAAATTACAACCAATGACCAACATTGTATTAAATTGTAAAAATATATTCTAAATATACTTTAAAACAACTCAAATTAATAATTTATCACTATTAATTATTTTGATTAAAAAAGTTGTTTTTAATTATAATTTAGTAATTTTCACTATTCATCAGAATATGAAAGTTATCAGAAAAGTACCAAAATTTCACCTTAGGCTAAATTCAATACTCCTAATCCATAAATGAAGTCCATTTTGAAAAATAAAATTTACAAAATTTCAAAAAGTGGTTATTACTATTCACAACAGCTAGTTTTAATAATATCTTAATAGCATATCGTTGTTTAGCGAAACTTGGTGTTGCGTACAACATACGCTATCGAGGAAGGTCGCGATTGCGTGTAATGCAAGGAAAGTCAAGGATGCGTGTTGTGCAAGCTCCTTTTGGTGTAGCGTACAACACAAGACATTAACGAAATTAAAAAGAATATTTTTCATAAAATCTCGGGGTGTTACATTCTACCCCCCTTAAAATGAATTTCGCCCTCGAAATTCGTCGGGGTTATAAATGGTTTACTATTCGAAAATTTCTTTGATAGAAACCCACATCGTAAAAAGGAATACCTAAACTAATCTTTAAAAACAAAAGTATGAAACGTAACGGTTACCCAAATAAACTAATCACTGGGTTTCCACATAGGTGAAAATATGGATATGGAAGAGAAATCTAACCATCATGTTCTGATGGAGAGTGGTAGAGAACATGGCTATGGAAAAGCCAGTAATCACAAATCCATAAATTTGTGACGATCTAAGGTACCATCCGATTCATCAGGTATAAGAGAACTAGGACAACATTTTTGGTTTTCAAGATCATTTCCCTAAAGTTAAAGAATTTGAATTAGAATAAATACTTTCTTTATTTTGGTACAATCTCACTGTTGTTCATGCCTTGAACAATTTCCACTTCATCTCTTAAATAAATGAAGTTGAATTTGTTATTCGTGAAGTGTTAGCAGATCATGTGATAGAATGATGGGTCATTCCATCTGTCTCAAACAAAAGGTTAGCAAAAATTATATACATAAGTCGATCTATAGTGAGATTAATCACATATGGTCCCTAAAATGGACTTATACTTCATATATCATACTGCTTAATATAATAAAACTAGTTTCTACTAAACAGGGACTTCTTGTAGGCCAGTGGTAGGCGATAAAGGCCAGTCGCACTTCGGTTGTGGGTTCGATTCCCACAGCCTTGTCCGAAGCGATGGGCTGTCACCCGTCCTGCAGGTTGTCCTTTTTCTAAAACTACATTACTATAACATCCCATCAATAATATCGAAAAAAAACTTATATCCTTAAACAATACTCACATATGTCCAACATAATCTATTTTAATCTTTAGGCTTATCCATAATACTGCAGTCCACTCTCATAACATAGTGAAAACGATTACTAGAGATTTAATACCATCTTTGATCC
Source organism: Viscum album (assembly GCA_963277665.1). NCBI lineage: Eukaryota > Viridiplantae > Streptophyta > Magnoliopsida > Santalales > Viscaceae > Viscum > Viscum album. The sequence continues at coordinate 806,547,155 of OY728141.1, read as the reverse complement.
CCATATATCATAAGATATGTTTTGTTGGTCACATTCCAAACATTCAAAGTCCTTAATGATGTATTCTCTTGAATACCCATTGAACCTTAGTGAAAACATGAATGCAGTTAAATGTTAACACTTTCCACATACCAAAATCCTCAAAATTCTATATACTCAAACCATGATATCACTTAGTCCTTATATCAATCATGAGCTCATGAATACTGTCAAATATTTCATTTTCTCATTTTCCCTTCATTATGCGCATATCATATTTTTTCCAAAAATACCTCAATCACTTCGAATACCACATTAGACCAATACATAAATATTCAAATACACCATAAAAGTACCTCAACAACATTATTCTCCACAAATAAGACATTGAACTCCATAACAATCTGTCACTCTATGACCCTTTTCTCCACACAGATAACATCGGTCCCTCCATTTGAGGTATTCATCAAGATTCTTCTTCCCTTCTTTAGAAATCTCAATCTTCCTTTCTTTATGCTCCTTAACATGCGAACATTCATAATAGTTTATCTTCTTCTTCTTTGATGAATTAGTCATACCACTAAATTTCACCTTGTTAATCATATATCACGATGACTGATTCGGCATAATCACAATATCTTTATCTCTAGGCATTACACAATTTTGTTGCTCATAGTCACCAATTTGTCCATTGGATTCAATGTTAACCGAATTCCTTCTGGTTCCCTCCATTAACTAAAACACAAAAAGAATTTTGTGAGAGTCGAAATCATGCTAGGGAAGACAACATAGTAAAGGGGGAGCACCCTCAATATCTAACATCTTAGGTTAAATTCTAAGATCGTTACCGTAGTTCTAGGACTATATCCTATACGTATACTTATCCTTAGGGGCATCCCTAGACATACCTTAGAAATATCTCTAGGGATCTCACTAATTTTTTCGCATCCTAGTTTCCAAAGGTTGACTAAACCTTTCCTCTGATACCAACTGTAGAGACCCGTATCTTGAGGTACATGGACATTACATTGCTTTTGCGGAATACTTAGTACATAACAAAAACACACACACAAGGATCGTAATAGTTTAGTGTCTTTGGAAACTCGGAACGTAATCTTCTAATCGTGGGGAAAGCTCTTCAATATCTCCCATAAAGATCTTCCCTTTTTTACCTAAAAACCTTTCTTTATATCCTGGGGAAAAGAAAACATAAAAGGGTGAGCTCAAATGCTCAGTAAGGGTAAACAAAAGAAATATCAATCACATCATATACATAAGAACATAGCTTTTGAAAATCTTAACCTGCAAAAGAGCTCATAATATCATAACATGGGATAAATCATAGAAGTGAAAATGAGATCCCCATAATCATAACATGAAACTTGAAACTTTGTGGCATGCACACATAATCATGGAAAATCATTTCTTGTTAGTCATGACTCATTGCCAAGACTATCTTAGTGGACAAAGTCCCTTTCTGAACCGAGTTCACTCCTCGTTTCAGTCCTGTATCACTGAACCGAAATAACCTTCCGTTCCAGCCATGTCTATCTCATGAGATATAAAATCATTACCCAATGCATTGGAGGGAGATATAGGTCCCACCCATCTTATAATGAATCCTTTCTTATGTGTGCCACATAATCATAAAACATACATCATCGCATAACACATGTAACAAAAATGGGATTCTTGAAACATCATGACATCATAAATCAATTCATATAAGATATAGGAATTCATAAAAATAATTCCATCACAACATAGTCAAATCTATTTAAAAATATGGATAGAAACAGAACCCTTTATTATCTTAGATGGAAAATAATTTTGATAAAACAGTTGAATTGAATTCTTGAGGAAAATATCCTTTCTTCTTCAAAATCAATTTCTTTTCACAAAACATCATGCAATTTTAAAAGAAAGAGATTTTATTGAAAATAGTCATGAAATATTTTAGAGGAAGCTTCATGAAAATAAGGCTTTATAAAACAGTAGAAATCCGTTCGTGCCGTATAAGTTAAAAAAAACATTCTTCGTACTTTTGTCGGAAAAGTCAAAAAGTACCTCGTACGAAAAATGACAAAAGATTCCTTTCATACGTATTACTAAAAAACTCACCGAAGGGTAAAAATGGATTTAAACAATTTTAGGTGGATGGAAATAATATTACACATTGAGTAAACATGGATGTGGATGATAAAATACACCCCAGTAAATACTTACGAATAAACAATCTCGGATAAAAATGAGATTGTGATATTTCCCTTACCTTAGGTCCGACTTGCTTTGTAAGTGTCCGAACCTCCTGTATAATGATTTAAATCATGTTATTGACTTATTACAGAATCATATTCATTGTTATGATATCATATATGGTTCACTTATGACATTATATTACCCGTTCTTTTGTAAATTCCATGTTAAAGAAGCGTTTTGGGTAAAATCGTTTCATTTATCGTAGGTGTTTTGACTTGTTGTTATTGACATCATTATTACTTATATCATGATTTACTCACTTCCAGAATATAAAATATGATTTATATATCATATATATTCAGTATATATATATATATAATAGGTAGATAAATAAAATGAAAAACACCGTTCATGGAGACGGTAGTCCGTACGTACGCATGAACGCTGTTTTCCTTTCCTTATTGTCTTGAAATGGAAGTAAGTAGATGACATACATATGTATATATATACATAAATCCATTAGCTTTATAATGTCATATATTTCATTATTATTTCTTATATATACATTATAATCATTCTAAAATGGTTAACATGGAGAATGAATCTCATCGCGTCGTGGAGACGGTAGTCCGTACGTACGCACGAACGATGATATCATTTCTATAAATATTGAATTGAATTGGAGTGGATTATAAAATATATCAGAATCAATATGATGTTTTAATAACTATGTATAGTTATTCTTTACACCATTATACCCATCCATGTAAGGTGGTGGTGGAAAATAGATTACACCACGGCGTGGAGACGGTATTCCGTACGTACGCACGCGTGGTGATTTCTTTTTTCCATAGGATGGATAGATGGTGAAATATGGTTGTTTCATATTTATAATAATATATCAGTATATTAGTGATACTGATGTTATTACTTCATAATGAAACAACCTAAGAAGAAGAAGTGGGAGAAGAAATAAAGATGAAAGAATTGGTAACGGTAATTACCTCTTCTTTGAAGTGCCCCTTTGAGACCTCCTCTTAGGGCACTAAAATTGGTCTTTGAGGAAGAACAGAACCTCTAGGATGTTTCTAGGGAAGTGGAGAAGAGATTTTGGCAGGGGTTGGCCGAGCTTGAGTGCTCAAATTGGTGTGGGGAGGAGGGGGAGGAGCTGTCCTTTTATAAGGGAGGAGAGGGGCACCTTAGGAATATCTCAAAATATTATTTTATATTAAAGTCAAAATCGGTTTATAATGGTTCCAAAGGGTCTTATTTCGAAGCTAAAGTGGGGATGGGTCGAAATCCTATCAACCAATATGATTTAGACAAGTTTAGGTTCTTAGTTTAACCTTATCAATTAGATTTAACACTAAGTTAAATAATTTAACTTTTACCGTGTCTTTTTGTTTTCTTTCACTATATGGTTAATACACTTACTATAACATGCCAAACGAACCCCAAATTGTTTATTATTAATATACATATCCTTATCTAAGTCATTTGGCCGAACCTTATATTTTTAGGAATAAAATAACAATTAATAATATATTATTTGATTTAAAAACTATTTTGTGTCAATTTTGACACTATTTGATATATGATTTTTGTGAAAGTCATAACAGAATTATATGTTCGAACCAAGTTAATTAAATCAACACTAATATATCATAGTAACCTAGAAAATTAGTGGAATTCATAAAAAGTCTCAAATTACATTCATTTGAGTATTTATAACATCAATTATGTTAATATTTCCTTAAAAGGGTAATTACTGCATCATCGTTGTGTCATAAATAAATTAATTTATTTAAAGTCTAAAAAATTATAAATAAAATATCATTATGTAGGAAATCTTTTTATCTTTCTAATTAATATTTATAGTCGAATTTATCTTATGTATAACCCCATATTAAAAATGTTTTAGTGAATAAACTTTGATTTTAACTCTTTTAACTCTTCTTTGAATTAAATAATAATAAATGTCCTAATCTAATCCAAGTGGGCCTAAATGATAATATTTTACACTTAAGGTTGTTTTTGGTCGCGATACACTTGTCCAATAGGATTAGGACATGTGTTAGGGTAATATTAATATCATTGTTACCCTTAATTACCCTATTTACTTTTAACCGTGGTAAATAAAAGTAAAAAGTTACTATTCACCAAAAAATTATTTTCATCTCATTGAACCACATTTTACTTACTGACATCAACCGTGTCTCTCGGATTTTTTAAATTCCATTCACAGAAGCGGTAAAATTAAGTTTTATGAAAAATTCAGTTCTTTAACTACCACTTAGTAGTTTCACTATTCATCAAAAATTGATGTTTTTCAGAACAATGCCAAAATTGCATCCTAAGCTATATTTCGTATTCCAAATTCAAAAATGAATTATATTTTACCAAATTCATAACATAGAAGTTGAATTAATTAATTTTATAATTAAATCCCGCTGTTAAAACAAATAGCGTGTTTTTAAGAAACAATATATATCAAAAGATTGACACTTGATTATGTCTGGTTTAAATGTGAAATTACAACCAATGACCAACATTGTATTAAATTGTAAAAATATATTCTAAATATACTTTAAAACAACTCAAATTAATAATTTATCACTATTAATTATTTTGATTAAAAAAGTTGTTTTTAATTATAATTTAGTAATTTTCACTATTCATCAGAATATGAAAGTTATCCGAAAAGTACCAAAATTTCACCTTAGGCTAAATTCAATACTCCTAATCCATAAATGAAGTCCATTTTGAAAAATAAAATTTACAAAATTTCAAAAAGTGGTTATTACTATTCACAACAGCTAGTTTTAATAATATCTTAATAGCATATCGTTGTTTAGCGAAACTTGGTGTTGCGTACAACATACGCTATCGAGGAAGGTCGCGATTGCGTGTAATGCAAGGAAAGTCAAGGATGCGTGTTGTGCAAGCTCCTTTTGGTGTAGCGTACAACACAAGACATTAACGAAATTAAAAAGAATATTTTTCATAAAATCTCAGGGTGTTACACATAGGTTCTTTGAATTTATTAAATTGCAGAATATTTGTACATATTCTTATATTTTAGTACAAATGGAACTGTCATCTGAACAAATGATATATGAATATGTGGATTATGTGTACAGAATTGTACAGTTTAATATATATTCAAATTATATTTGAACACCAAGGCTGTAAATTCTGATGTACTAGATTATACTGAATAAAACATATATATTTATTGAATTTAAAAAAATGCAGAATTACTGTACAGAATCCAATATTGCAGTACATAAGGCAATGTAATGTGAAGAAACGATATAAGTATATGTGCATTATGTGTACGGATTTGTACAGTTTAAAATATATTGAAAATATATCTGAACAGCAGGGATGTGAACTTTGAAGTACTGGATTATATTGAATATAAACAAATTTATAGAAGTGATTAATTTACAATGAATGAATATTCAATTTACTACGAAGTATTACATGTATTTTTAATATTTGATGATGCAGATTATTTATACAGATTCAAGAATTTCAGTATAGAAGGCTATTTAATGTTACTAAATTATACATTAAAGTTCCAAATATCTGTACAGCATCGTACAGATTTTAAGTATGCTAGAATTACTGTAATTGTATTTGAAAAGAAAGGCTGCAATCGTTGTTGTCACAAACTGTGGACAATATACTTATGTGAATTAGTGCACTGAATTATTTTTTTAGTGTTTACAGAGCAGAATAAATAAAGTCAATTGAAATATAAGAATTCTGATCAGAGGGAATAAATAATTAGACATTGGGAAGACATAAAAAGAAAACTATGAAGCAGGAACATGACTAAATGTGCACCTGAAATTTCTTGGGTCCTTCTCTGTATATATAAAATGTCTTCTAATAGTATGTCTTTGGTTGCATCCCAGACCATATCTGGGAGAGATATGTTATTTCAGATTAACATGTTGGCGAATAGTCTGCGTACATGTTGTCCCATTCCCCAAACAGACACTTCTTTTATTGCTTCAACAAACTCTCTGTCATCTGTCAGTAGTCCCATAGCAGAGCATGCCTCTCGAAATGTACCATGCGTGATGCTGTTTACAGTCCTGATATACTCAAAAGAAGTTGCACCTTTGATTTTTGTTATAAGTATTCTCAAGTAGTAGAGTTCACCTGTGGTTTGAGGCACAGAGTACAGTCTTCCAATACAGATGCCTTGTTTCCAGGGATGCCATTTTCTATCTTGAGAGTGGAAAACAAATCTAGTTGGATACTCTGAAAAAGTTAACCCTCTTCCTTCCGGGTAGTTAATATTTTCTTCGAACCAAGAGGTTAACACTAACTGAGAGCTGTTTCTATGATTCAATACATCTTCAATGATATCGGAGTCCAAGAAGGTGACACAATTCTGTTGTGGAAAATGGAAATGCAACCTCTCAACTGGTGGATATCTGTAATGGATATCATATGAAAAAAATCCTCCAACATGCCTCACAAAAAGATATGTAACGACAATCATAATACATTTTTATCTCATCTACCATATTATGTGTGGACTGTTCATTGTTTCTGTCATAGAGTGCTGCCGTTACCCGGTCATTTCCTTTGCTAATATACTTAAACAGGTATTTGATTGAAGACGACTGATTACAAACTTCAATGTTGAGATGTGCATGGTACTTTAATAGCAACAACGGATTGTATGGGACTACATAGTGATTATCCAGAGGAATGTTATTTTTCAGAATAGTTCTTTTGTCATCCCTTCTCCGATAAACGACACAGCCATCTTCATCTACTGTCGTATTTTCAGCAATTTTTTTTGGAAAAAATTTATCACATTTATCATGTTTCATGCAAGGTGATGATCTGTTGGCAGCACCGCAGGGGCCGTGGAGCATAAAGCTTTTGAAAACTTCATGTAGGTTTGGGCAGGCATCTTTATCCGGGATTTCAGCACTGATGTATTTGTTTATATCCAACGGAGTGTCCACTTTATTTTCACGGCAGAGGAATAATAAGATGTGAACGTGAGGCAAGCCGCGTTTCTGAAATTCTACAGTTCGAACTACTAAATGGAAACAAAAGTTCCATAGTCAGTAAGTGATGATAAAATTGCAAATTGCATGGAAAATATTATTTGATATATGCAAGTAGATGGTTACCTGCCCTTGAATTTCCAAAGAAACATCCTTCTCAAAAATCTCTCATTAGATATTCAAGCTTCATATTGAAAACTCGAGATAGAATTTGAGGTGAGTCTACTGGTCGAAGGTTCTTGTATCTTAGATACCGAGTGATCTCAGGCCACATTGGGTAACATGTAATGGTTAGAAACAAATCTGGATACCCTGCCCAATTACAAATAGATATTGTATCTTGGTAATTTTGGATCATATACCTTGGACCACCTGTGAAGGATGAAGGCAAAATGATCTGTTTGCCGCATGAAGAACCTTCTATGTCGCCTCGTAGAAATGCATCTTGCAAGCTGTTGTATAGATCTACCCTCAATTTCTTTTGATTAAAGCGAATGAATGATAGTCTCTGAGACTCTATCATCGTATAAGCATCAACAACGAACTGCTGCAAAAGTCTTCTTGAATGTAGTAGTGTTGAAGATTGATTCTCACGGAATTGAAGGTGGAAAGAGAAGTACTCTCTCATGGTAACCTTCTTAAATTGTGTACGTTTTGTGAAAGAAGTTGGGCGATGTAGAATGTTGTCAACATATCCATCACTGCCATCTGTGAATATCAAGGAATATTACAATGGAAGATATAGTGGGTGCTGCTCATCAATTCGTTGAAAATCACCAGTTTTGGTATGAATAGTTATATCACGCTCTTGGTTGAGATCTTCAACATCACCGACGATAAGCATTGCAATCTCAGAATTATTTGGTATGTTATATGTACTGGGATTAGTTTCTCTTCTCTTCAGCAGACGTAGTTTCAAATTCTGCACACCCTGATGTTGAAGAACATCCCTTGCACTTCTGAAGTGTCTAGCTAAACCATTGTTGTCATGAAGCATTTGTTGCAGGTTTTAGACTATGTCGTTGTCAATACGAGATTGGGAATTCTGATTTTCTGAGCTGCAGGAAATAGGTATGTTAATATAGAAATAAGCCACAATGAGAAATAATTCGACAACAGATAAATGCAGCGATACCTAAACTCGCAAACCCTATTCTGACATTCATGTGCTGTGTCATACACGTATAGTTGTGAAAATCTAGGTCGGTGACCATCTGGTGGACATAAACTTCCAATTCGATGGTAGTTTTGTCCATTCAATCTGAATATACATGGAGATCCATCCTTGTTGATAGACCTATCAATCTTACCACCCATAGAAGTGAATGAAAACATGGAGTTGTAAATATGTATGTTTTCCTGGAATGCTCTTGCAACTGTGGATGTTGTATTGAAGAGAAAAATTTCTAGATACGGCGGAGACGCTGGTATAAAGCTCAAGGAAATCTTTCCCATAGCACAACATGCAAGGAAACGTTGGCTTTGTCGGTTGCTACATTTTCTGTTTCTTTCATCGAACCACATTAAAGCATGATAGTACTGACAGACGTAAGATGGGTGACCAATGTCTAAATATCCTGGTTGAATAAAAATATATAGTAGCTATCAGTACTTACAAAGTAGATAACGTGCGCGGTATTTGCCTCCAGTATTTTGTTACTATTAATGTTGAAAAAATTAGTACGCTGACCTGTGTTATCTGAAATCACCTGTTGTACAAAGCAGCCTGCAACAGTAACCCGTTTAATACCGAAATCACTTAGTATAAATAAGGTATTACTGTTGTTAGTATCTAGGGTTATTCGTTAAATACCTGTAGTGCTTCCTGTATGCTGTATTCCACCATTGATGTCGTAATTTGTTTCTGAACTGTTATAAACTGCTGCTTGTGGACGAAATAGCACTGTACGATGGTCTGTTATTTTTTTTATAAAACAGTATAAGAAAAAAATGTAAGCTAATTGAAGTGTGGGTGCGTCTGATGCTGTATATTTGTGTTAAATACGACGTTGAACTTGTAGATGATATATTACTATATTTCGTGTTATTTGGTCGACTCAACCTGCAACAAAAGGGAAAGTAAATTGTTAATTTTTGAAGATGCCGTAATAATTATAGTAATATTTTAATGATGAATTACGTGCTTACATTGTCAACGATCCCGGCGATGAATTTGACAGATTGGTATCATCAGTCACGATCGCTACCGAAAGTGTGAAGGAAATAGTTAGATGAATAATAGCCCAGTATTGTGGTGTACGGAATGGTTTTAGAAGATATGTATCACCAGACTTACAATATGGAATAGGAGTGTGTATGAGGGAATTTTTTCTTTGCCTTCGATTGTTCGCTCCCACGACGGATGATGTCGTACCTGATGATTAATGTTGCACTGTAGACGAAGTAATTGAAGACAAATAGATTATGTTATTAGATATAGTGGATTTGAAATTTATGTACTTACATACTAAAATTTGAACAGAAGTAGCCATTGATAGACAGTGGTTGTAATGGCGTGCGTGTGACTCCATTTTCACCGCCATGTGTAGATGTCAATGAAGCACTTCTGGTAGATGATGACATTGGCACTGTGTCATCAGTTCGTTATAATAATTATTGTATTATTACATAATTGAAAGAAGTATCGGGTGAAGGTATTAGTGAACTCACAGTTGTGTCGTTCCCTCATGTGCAATCGTCTTTGGAACCTTGCATCTCTAGAGGTCGACGGGCAGTGGAGGTTTTCGTTCGTTATGAGCGCTATCGAAATTGTGAATGGAATAGTTAGACCATGTCTTGGTTTTCATGCGGTGTGCAGTATGAAAATTGCAGATAATGGTCATTATACTTACAGAAAGGGATAGGAGACTGTTTGAAGGCATATGATGTTTGCTTCCGCTTCTTTGAATTTGCGATAGATGTTCTCCCTGTATCAGACTGTTGTTGAACTGCTGAAAAAGTAGTTAGAGAGCGATATATTCAATTAATATGCAAAGTATTTAGTAAGTGAGTGATTTCTGCAGTGCAATGTAAACAGAACAGACCCGGTATAGACGTTGCTGTTAGTGGCGTTAGTGGGACTCCACCTGCACTCCCATTTGTAGAATGCATGTCCTCAGTTATTATGAAGAGTAATAAAGAAAGTATGGATATAGATAATATAATGTAAATATAACAGACCATTGATAGACAATGGTGTTAGGGGCGTCCGTATGACTCCATCTGCACCGCCATTTATAGAATGCGGTTCACTTGTTAGTGCAGGGGAGATATTTGTAGATGTCATTGATGGACTTGAAGTTGTTGACACTGCAAGCGTGACAAAATTAGGTTGTCCATATGATGGAATAAAGCTATGAAAGAAACATGTATAAAACTAAGTCGACAGTAAACTCACAGTTCCGTTGTTCCATTGTTAGCACTCTTCTCTGCAACACATCATTCATAGAGGTTGTCGAGGAGCGAATTGTTTGGTTCTATATCTATATATATTAATGTAAAGGAGTTTACTAACACCATTGTAAGGAAGGAGAGCATTAAATAAATTGTAGTTCAAATTGTGATTGAAGACTTAGAATTTGCTAAAGATATATGTGTGCAACTATATGTAACTGTCAGAAATTTATAAACAAAACATGCCTGTATGACTTTGTGGAAGGTGCCAGTTGCACTTATTGGCAAAGAAATCCAAATGGATAGAAGTACAAGGCCCGTATAATGTGTAAGGTATACTCACATTGTGAAAATAAGCAATAGCAGAAGACAGATCGTTGCCAGGAGGAAATCGTTGTCAGGTTACTGGGTAATACATGATTCATAGTCAGTTGAATGATGTAGGTTGCATGATTTAGTCTACTTTAAGAAGACTGTTACCTCAGTGAAAATAGGGTTGTCGGTTGTTCCAGTGCAAGCTGTAGTAGTCGCCGGAACACGGAAACCGCACTGCGCAAGTCGGGTGGTGATATGGCCGTCGTCACTGGCGCGTTGCGTGGTGAAAGAATTTGCTATGGGAGAGAAATTAATGGAGGAAGATGGTACGCTCGCTGCGGGTTCAAGAAGGTTGAAATCAGGAGCAGTGGGAGGAGGTAGCAGGTTCAAATATCCTACCGGAATTAGTTGGAATTGTAGAACTGGCCAGAACAGGGAAGCCCCAGAGCGGATGTCTACGGTTGGAGCTGGTTCGTGCGTAGCGGGCTGCAAATAATCGAAATCGTGAGAACCGGGAGGAAGGAGCAGGGAGGAAGATCTTACCAGCCGTGGGAGCTGACGGTCGTCGTCGGGGAAGGTTGCTGTACGCGGGGAGCTGCGGGAGCGATTTGCCGGTAGAGGGTAACCTAATGGAAGAGACGTGGGAGGAGGCGAGACGAAAGAGGTAACAGGTTTGGCTGGGAGGCGAAGCCCGCGATATCGGGTAGGGCACGGCCGGGATTTTGGAGGAACATGGATGGTGTATTGGTAAATGGAGGTATGGAAGTGGTGACCTGGGAGGCTGTTGGGGAGACACGTATGTATGGAGGTACCCAGCCTTAGTAGATATAGTGGATATCTGTCTAATCATGATATTTTCACGAACTATCCCAAGTCGACCTTGAATTGGTCAACCAGTCAAGCCCGAGACAAGTACCGAGAGGCATTCCCGATCCACTTGGGATGGAGAAAAGCACTAAGTGCATCAATATTGTACACAAGGTAGAAATTTCACCCAAATAAAAAACAAAACAAATAGTGTAATGAAACGGACAGCCCAAAATACTTTTACAGAAAAACCTAATTGAACTGAACATTATTTGTACAAGAATCCAAATGTACAACTAAACCAATGATTCAACTGACTAAACCTGATAACCGACTAACTCCATGTGACCCCACTAGTCAATATCCAACTTAATTATTACACGTCTTCCAGGGTGACCAATATTATGATGAAGCCTTCACAGGGGATAAAACCCAAAGAATACTATAGGCGTGGGTATTATAACTCATTAAGTTAGCCTGATAATCTTTTTCCGATGAACTTTAGTTAAAATATTAGAAACAGCAATTTCATGTTTTAAGAACATTATATAAAGGTATTTTTTCCAAATGAGGTCCTATGATATAAAAAAATACCCGACAAAAACCTGCATGTTTAATAAACAAGAAATCTAGTAACAATTTTCCAAGAGGTGAAACATCCAAATGAAAATGGTTTTCAAGAGTGATACTTTAAAGAATGTACACTTTTAAATACATCACACACACTATTTAATTCACTAACCAAACACACCATATATAGTTGGAGAGTAAAAAATAGCAAATGAGCACAAGTCAGAGGAACACCCCTAGGTACTAGTTAGTTGTGAGTCCCAGGTACATCGTATCCTGGTGAAGTTAACCATTATAAATATCTATTCTTGTGAAAATGATCCACTAGTAAGAAGAATACCTATAACATATTGGTCCCCTAAAAACATCATCATTATAGTTTAGATAGTGTAGTCATCGTCAAAATTTCTAGGTGATACAGGGGCCAAACCTCATAGGATGACTAGAATTTTAGTACACGTCCGCCCACCTAGATACATGGGATTCCCTTATGTGCTCAATGATTTTATACATATTATCAAATACACATTTCAGATGAAAATTCCATACCCATACCATAAAAATACCCACATCCCAGAAACATGCTTCACATTTTGTTCCCATATAAATAAACCACATAAAATTTTCGTAAAACAATTTCATGGAGTGTAATGAGGCTTTACACATAAAACTCATTCAAAAACACACATTTAAGGATAATAATGCAATAAAACCATACCCTAAAATATTTAGAAACCATATAAATATTTAATAAAATAATTTCATGGACCATAAAACAATCTCAATTGATGAAACATTGTATATACGTGTAAAACACTCATTCTTCATTTTTAGGAAAGGGCAAACAGGCATTTAAAAGTTTTACTATACAGAAATTTTTTAAAGAAAAAATACCAAATTTAATAAGGATGTGAGAAACCACCATTTTAAGATTAAAAACATTGGTAATCACTTTTAAAATATTCAGATTGAATATCCATTACACAACCCTTTTTTTGAATGTTCCAAATGGGCCTTCAATTGGAAACACTTGTCAAAACTCCCAAAAACCAATACAAAATCATCATAAAACAAAAAAAATCTTGGAAACAACATAAGGAACACAAAATATTACTTTTCAAACATCCAATATTATTATAAATTCAAACCAATCATTTTCAACCACGCACAACTAATAAAATCAAACTGAGAAACATGCCGAACACATGGATTGCACTTAAACAAACAATTAATTTTAAGAGCATAAAAAAATAAAAAATAAATGGAATTCCATAAATTTATTCAATGATGTGAACCATGTTTAAAATACCATAATCCAAGTGTGAAAGAAAATTATAATTAGAACAAACATGCAGTGTGCACCATTTTAACCAAACTACACCACTTTACACCAAACAGGGTTTAATCCGCTACTTTGCACACCAAACAAATTATACAAAGAATAAATTACACTTATCAGAGTATAAGGAAGTTGAAAAAACAAGAAATATATGGACCTTAAATAAAAAAGGTAGTTTTTAATGGGAAACCTACCTCAAAATTTTGGCGGTATGGAAATTCCCTACCGAAATCACCCTCCACGTGTTTATAATCCCTAAAACTATAATGACCAACCCTAAATGAATATAACCACCATAAAAAATCATTAAAAAAGACAAATCTTGGTCATTCATAATCAGGGGAGAAGAAATATCCATGAAATAGTGGAATGTGGAGGAAGAGGGAGGACAAAGGATAAGGAATCTCAGCATGGAAATTAGAAAACTCTTAGTCATCTCTTATATCCACACTCTTATAGGAGAGGAAATGGATTTAAATTAAGTGGAGGGTCCCCTTAGGTATGGTCTGACTAGAAAAAACATATTTGGGGGGAAAAGAGTAAGAACTGATAGATATCTTGAAGGAACAATCAACCTTCTCAAATCTGGACGATTTGAAGAACCCTGAGAAGTTTCACCCTAATATGTGTCGCAAATGAGCTCCAAATAAGGCAAATAGACAATGAGGTTGTGTCTAGAGATTTGGGGTTATATGGGGAGGTGTAATCTACAAATAATATTAATAAATAAAAATGATATAAAAGAATGAACCTAATTGTTTTTCAACTGCATATGGGACCACGGGCTAGCCTAATACCTAAATAAGTAACCCAAATTCACTAAGATTTTGAATTGTTATGGGTAAATATGTTTATAGTGGATTGAATATGTCATGGAGAAACATAAGATCTAGAATTTGTGAAAAATGTTGAAAAAAAAGGAGTAATACAATAAAAAAATATTGGGTTTAAATATGGAAATAGGATCACGGTTGGCCCAAATCATGAAGTAACAACCCTTTCTCCAAAAACTCCCAAACAAGAAATAGGGCACCCAATGTAGGATGACTAAACATATATGGAATTTCAAAAATCAAAATTAATATCTTCCAACACCAATGAAATGGATATGGATTTTCAATGATCTGGATCAAAACTAAGGATTGAAATGAAAAAAAACTGGGTGTGACAATTCTCCCCACCATTAAAGCTTTTCAGCCCCAGAAAGCCATTATACTTTAAAAATGACACAACAACACCTATTGATTCTTTATCACCAAAATCCCGAATCTAAATATAATCAAATATAATTAACCAACAATATATATTAATCCTCTTTCCTAAAAACACCGAATCACAACCACTTTTGTAGAATCAATGGAATCATCAATCCACCACCTCCACAATGATGCCAAGAACTAGATTGTTGGGCCATTTCCAAATGAACCCAACAATCACCCAAACCATAGTTCACTCAAAAAATAAATTGAATTGGGGATTAAGACAAAATGTTCTCCCCACCATTAAATCACAAATACCATACCATAAATCCTTAAAGGAAATATCTTCAGAACGCATAGTGGATCTACAAACCATTAGAGAACAACTATAAATGAAAAAAAATTCATCATGATCTAGAATTATGCCTCTCCCACACATGAAAACCAAAAATCTCCTAGAAAAAACCATCAAAACCATGTTAGGAGGGTTACAACATGAACATTTAAACCACCCGCTCCCTAACAGAGGGGACAAGAATTGGGCCATCACTTTCAGCATAGAATAGTACCCCCACCACCTAGGGAGGGGAGGGGAGGGAACTGAATAATTATGACACTCACACCACAAAATAAACAAAGTAACTACCCAGCACTCTCCACCTACGAATAGGTAACACAAAGACTACACTAGATTTACATAGGCGTTCCACACAAAGACATTGATTGAAAAACCACATCCATGAAGGCATAACCATAGACACTATGTGAGGGGTAAGTCCACCATGCTCATTGTGATAATGTCAAATTCACAGTGATGAGGAACCACAATAGAGACATGAAAACTACCATACCATAATGGTGGATGTCGGAGCCCAATTCAGCCCCCACACCTCTGTTGATTTCCTAAGTGCCTGAAAAGCATCACTCTAAGGCCTATGGATGACATTCTTATGTTTGATGCATCTTCAACACTACAATTTGGAGCTACGAATCATATTACCTCATGAAACACATTAGCTCAAAAAACACCAATACCCAACAGAGACTGAGGGATACACAACACCATTATAACATACATAGAATGAGGAGTGAAATGAATAAGGAACAAGATGTAACACACCAAGAATCACCAAGCCCAACTACTATAATTGAGAGAATCACCATAACAGGAAGGCACTATAATTCTATCCTAACGAGCTATCTATTTCATCAATCGGGACAATGAATTATTTGAAGAGGAGGGTATAACTTCCAAAACATTAGAAATAATACATAGGTTGATCAACTGAAAATCTTAAAAACATAGATCAATCTGTGGCCACATTACAACATCCCACACATCTTTAGAAACCCACTATACATTACTCCGAAATTGAGCCACCAACAAGATCCCATCTAAAGACACAACAAGTGTATGATGTCCATATCACATAGAAGAATACTGAATAAACAACTCTTCTAATACATAGAAAAAAACAGGCCACGTAACCCTTGGTTTATAAAAAATCCACAATTTCTAGCAGAAAACACATTTTAAAAACTATCTAACATGGTGGATTTCCAAATTTACCAATGGTGTTTCATCAAGTCTAACTCAAACACAAATTTTCATGCCACCCTAAGAACCCATCCACCTTTACATATAGGACATCCTTATAGATATCAAATAAAATCATGCATGTGAGAACAAATGAAAAAAACAATGTCTAAAACAAAACAACATCATTCCCAAAATCATGCACCTACCAACGAAGCACTAACCACCATGTCAAAATCCATTTTCAAATTTTACAAAACAAATCACAATTCATCAAGAACCATTTTCATAAAAACATACCACTTTTCATTTTTAACAAATTTTTAAACAACCAAGCAACGCTAAACAACAACTTCCCATTTTCTAGAGTACATCAAGGTATGTTCTCATGATCTGATGGCCATTGAGACCAATACCCTTTCTAGGGAAACACCAACCACTGAAAACAAATTTACAAAACAAATTCATCAAATTGAAACACTTTAAAACATCCCAAAACATCCCATTTAAAACAAATATTCAGAATCTCCTTAAAATTATTCACACATTCAAAATAGTTTATTTCAACAAACCACATGTTTAGATGAGGGAAAATCCAATCTTGTTAAATAATTTCCACTTACTCCCAAAACATTGTCTCACAAAAACACAAACTTCCAAAACCATTATTATATTTAAATTTTGAAAACCCATTTTACACTTTTCCAAAAAAAACTATTCTTTTAAACCCATTTTGAAAATTCTCTAACAAATACTATAATAAAAAAATTATAAATTCATGAAAATTTCATTTCACCGACAAATTGGAACTAGAGTCAGTAGGTGACTAGACCATATGGTTGTAGGCTATATGTCAATCAAACCACAAACACAAAGAGTATTATTAGGACCATGAATCTGATCAATGGCTTTTTACCTCCAAAGAGCTCACAAAAGACATTATTCCATCTCCCTTTGTCATATCACAACACCTAACTATCTACAAGAACAAAGGACACTAATAAAACAAGACTTCTCATGGAAACATGAGGATCAAAATGAGAAATAGTTCGTGACACTCTTCCCACACATACCCCTCAAGCACCAAAAATCTTACTCCATCTACCATGAAGTCCCCCAAGTAACAAGTGTTCTCTAAAAAGAAAGGAATTCAAAGTGATGACCTCTATTGATACAATTTTGTCACAAACCAGCCTGAGTCGACCCTATACCGGTCACCCAGGCCAGCCCACAACAGGTCTGGAGAGGCTTCCTCTATCTTCCTGGGATGGAGACAAGCACCAATGTAATCAATAGAGAACACAAGGAAACAATTTCTCTCAAAAATAAACAATCATAAAAATAGAAGAATAAAATGGACACCCAAAATACATTTACTTAAATTTTTTGAATTGAATGTTATTTGTATAAGAAAATAAAATTACTATTAAACCAAAAACTCATCTAACAAAACCTGATAACCAACTAACTCCATGTGACCATACTGGAACTCTTTAACACAATGATCACACGTTTCCCACGGTGATCAAACTCATGCTGAAACCTCCACTAGGGGAAAAATAGAAAAAGATTTTAGGCGTGAGTATTAAAACCCAATAGGTTAGCCTGATAATCTATTTCCAATGAACTTCATTTAATATAAAAGTAGAATCAATTTCATGTTTTAAAGACAATATATAATGTAATGTTTTCCAAATAAGTTTCCATGCTATAAAAAAAAATACCAGAAAAAAACATTCAAGTTTTATAATCTAGAATGCTAGTAACAATTTTCAAAGACCTGAAAGTTCAAAATCAAAATTTTTTCAAGATGGATTATTTAAAGAATGTACTATTTTAAATAAATAACACATGATTCTGAATTTACCAACCAAACACATTGTATTCTGATGATGAGTACAAAACAGAAAATGAGAACATGTCATGGGAACACCCCTTGGCACTAGTTAGTTGTGAGCCCCAGGTACATTGTATCTCAGTGAAGGTAACCATAATAAATATTTGTTCTTGTACCAAAGAGCCACTAGTAAAGAGTATACCCATAAACTAGTGGTCCTCAAACAACATCATCATAATATTTTAGTTATTGTTTTCATTATCAAACATTCTATGTTAAACAAGATCCAAACCCCATGGGATAACTAGCATACTAGTACACGTACGCCCACCTAGATACATGAGATTTCCATTAGTTCTAAATCATGTTACCCATATTATCAAGTAAAATTTTCACATGAAAATTATATTCCAAAACCATAAACACAAAAACATCCTGCAAAAATGATTCACATTTCATCCCCAAATCAATAAGCCACTTAAATGTTTTGTAAAACAATTTCAAGTTGTGTAACGAGTCCTTCCATATAAAACTCATTCAAAAACACTCTTTTAATTATGAAAACAGAACAGAACCATACCCAACCATATTTTGAATCTATAAAAACATTTTATAAAATCATTTCATGGACCATAAAACAATAACAATTGATGCAACATGGAATATACATGTAAAACACTCATTCATCATTTTTAAGAAAGGCCAAATGGGCCTTTAAATTTTTTACCAAACATAAATTTTTCATAGAAATAAATAAAAAATTTAATAAGGATGTGACAAACCACACTTTTTAGATTCAAAACATATTTAAGGACCTTGAAAATATGAAAATTTTATATACATTACACAAACCATTTTATGAAAGAGCCAAATGGGCCTTCCATTGGAAACACATGTCAAAACACATTAAAAACCAATACAAATACTTTCTAAAAAATAAAACCTATTGGGAATACACCTAATGAACACCAAAACAACTCTTTTCATTCTTAAAATATGATTATAAAGCCAAACCAATTAATTTAAACCACACTCAAATCATAAAATCCATGTAGGAAACATACCGAACACATGGCATGCACTTTGTACAAAACTTTTAATTTTACGAACTTGAAAAGGAATAAAACAAAAAAATAATGCCATAAATTTATTCAATAAATTGAAACATGTTCAAAATACCATAAAACATGAACAAAATGAAAGAAATAATTTTCACAAACATGTGATGTGCACTATTTTAACAAAACAACACCACTTTTCACCAAACGTGGTTTTAACCGCTACATTGCACACCAAAAAAATTATAAAAATACTAAATTACAATTTTTTTAGTATTAGTAAGGTGAAAAAAACATGAAATAGATGGATCTTAAATAAAAAGGTCGAGTTAAATGGGAAACCTACCTCAAATCCTTGGCGGGATGGAAACACTCAACCGAAATCACCCGCAACGGGATTATAAACCGTAAAAAATATAAAGCACATCCCAAAATGGATATAAACCGCAGAAAAAACCATTCCAAAACACATACATAGATCAGTAATGACTAGGGGATAAGAAATAACCCTAAAATAATTGAATGACTAGGAATATGGAGGACAAAGGACAATGAATCTCACCATAGAAACTAGAAAACTCGTTATCTTCCCTCAGACCCATACTCATAGAGGATAAGTAATGCCTTGAAACTCAGTTTAGGGTCTCCTGAGGTCCATAAGAACTAGGGGAAACATATTTTGGGGGAATATAGTATGAAATGAATCACTTATGGATGAAACAATTTACCTTCTTAAATATGGAGGAATCGAGGAACCCTGAGAACTTTCACTCTAATATGTAATGAAAATGAGTTCCTAATAGGAAAAATAGATAATGGGGGAGAGGCTAGGTATTTTTTATTAAAGTGGGAGTTTGAATCAACAAATATTATAAAACAATGAAAATTATATAAAAGAAACATTTTTTTAGAAAAACTTGAAATGGCCCCACGGGCTGGCCCAATACTTAAATAAGTAACACAAATTCACCATGATTATGAACTCTTAAGGGGTCCAATAGGTTATGGTGGATTGAATATGTAAGGGGGGGATTAAAGAAGTGGTGTTGGTCATATTTATTGAAAATAATGGAGTTATAAAAGAAACAATTTTGTTTTTTAAATCAGTAAATGGGCTCATGATTGGCCCAAATGATGAAGTAACCACCCTTTCTCAAAAAACTCCCAAACAAGCAATGGGGAACCAAATGTAGGATGATTATACATATATGGAAGTTCAAAAATAAAAATTAATCTAACCCAACACCCATGAGAATGATCTAGATTTCCTATTAACCCGATTATAACCAATAAATGAAAAGAACCAAAACCGGGTGTGGTAGATATGATTTAATGAAACTCTACACAATATCTAGAGCCTGTTGAAAAAGTGTCTATAAATTTTTGGTAAAACTTATTTACCAATTTAATACAATTTATAGTGGTACTCCATTAAATCACATCACTTAATTAATGTATTTCTATAATATTATGATGATTGTATAATTTTTTTATGACGGTAATGTAGTGTGATGACTTTATAAGGTGATTAACTACAACCAAAATTGCATTATTCTATTTTGATGTTTTAGGGAGTCTAACGATGAAATCTAGAGTACTGTTTTCTTATTCTAATTATGTTATGGTAAATTTTTAAAACATCATCATATACATATATTATTTATCTTGAATTTTCTAAAATACCAAGAATCAAGATACATAATCTAAAATAAGTCATCTCATTTTTTCCAACTGTAAATACGATTTTAGATATCTATACATCATTGTACATCCATAATGAATAAATAATGATGAAAAATGATCTTCATTTAATATCTACATCTTCATGTATGTTATTGACGAGAAATATAAAATGTCTGTGAAACAAATCATTCCATCACAATCATTATTGAACCAAAAAATATTTTTCATATTCTTTTATTGTTATACATCCCCTTATGAACCTAATTAATCCTTACATGGATTTATGGTTGAAAATTCATCTGAGAAAGATATAAATTATACCCTTTTCTCATAATTTCAATATCTATATTCTTTAAGTACATAAATATTTTACCTCTTTCAATCTTCATTATGGAAAAACAAGAATGGTGATTCTGATATGGAGCCTCATCAACCTCATCCCACATCCAAGGTTTATACATTATTAAGTTGTTATAATCATTAATCAACTACAACTATATTACTTGGAACATATTCAACCCTTTTGGGTGAATATATACATTAATATTGTAGACTCCTCGACCCAAATTTCTACCCAAACCTCGCCATCGGGATGGTTTCCACTGGCCTTATTCCAACCACCCCGAACGCCAAAGACATCTAACTAGCCGCCAGGGTGTAATAAGGTATTGTGGGGAGGCTATACCATCTTGGAATATATAATGAACTGGTCTGAGAAAAACAATATAACAATCAGTGAAACAATTTACTCATCAGACTCAAACCATGCCCATAGAGCAGAAACATATAAATCTCATATAAATAGATGATGTGATAAATAAATAGAAGAAACATAATGTAAGAAGAACAAAATTCCATAAAATCACTTGTATCCACTCAAAAACAACAAAGGAAAGCATGCATTTCATATTAGGTCATACAATACAATATCCAAGGTGCTACCCATAGAAGATCACAATTACTACATATAATAAGCATTCCGAAACTAAAATAATACATGTATATAAATCCATAAAGTCTACACGCATCTTGAATGGCATGTGCATGGTGTGAGACGAATATGAGTAGGATTCCACCCAATGGTGCTTACCTAGTATAAGTGTTTAATAGTACATGCATCTCTAAGTAATGTAATCATTGAAATGAAATAAAAAAACACAACCTCCACTGGTCCTCAGTAGCCACAAGGGAGTGTCACTTTCTTTGGCCAACACTGGAAAACTAGAATTAAATGGTATACTTGTCCCATGGACAAGGTACCCCTATGGTTAAAAATCATGCCTGGACCCTCATGTTCAACCCCAGTCATATGGAATGACAACACGTGCCTCCTAACACCTCATGTTTCATAGTACCGACATCCTGAAGGAAAGATGAACAAATAGTATCCTAGTATCATGGACCCATACTCAAAAGATCACATTGGACCATGGAATGAAAACAAGATGAACAAAAATGTCAGTCCTCAAATAAATATCTAGTTCCATGGTCTCAAAAATGGTGAGGCTCAGCACCAAACCACAACTATTTATTTCTATCACCCAAAATCTCATTGCAATACATGTTTCTTTATACAACAATCAGTGTCAAACCAAAAATACCTCAACTGCAACTATTGGGGGTTAAACATACATGAGTGGTCAAAAATAACCCAACATAGAGTCAACCACTATGCACACAAATCAATTGGTTCTTTATCCATCACAGTATAGAGGCAATCACCAAATTAGAACCTAAGACACACTATCTCTCGAACCTCATTCCCCTGAGACCATGACTCTCAACTCTGTTGGCCTTTACATTAATTTATCAAGGGTCTTGACCAACTTGGAGACCTCACTGCCTCAATCTGACATCCACGATTCCCAATCCATTGATCATAACCACTCAGAAAAATCTAGGCTAAGCCAAACCAGTGATCAGAATCACTCAATCCCGATGGCAACGCCATCCCATCCTCGGGTCAGGCCCTTCACAACCCCATGGGTCTGAACATACGTAATGTTAATAATTAAGTATATATATATATAATTAAAACAATTTAATCAACACTTCAATTTAAATGTCTTGAATTGAACAGGATATCATCTCTACCACAATATCATGGAGTACTTGAATGCCTCAAATTAGATAAATCAATCCTTAACAATTTAGACACAGAATTTCAAATAAAAAAATCCAATTAAAACCCTTTTGGCACCCCTGTCCAAAATAACCAATAGAGAAACAACCTCTTACCTGACCATTATCACATGTAATAGGCATTTATAATTCTCAGGGCATTCCACATGGTCCGAAAAACATTTTCAAATGATATAACAAGGTCTCTCTCAATACCAACCACTTCACTAAAAATCCATAACCCCCCAAACACTGTCAATACTCAAAACAGGGTATGAACAACATACCTAGGACTCATAGTTGTTGGAACATCTGATTTCAATATCAAATTCAATGGGGATCGACTTAGATCTTAGTTTCTGTCTTTAACTATGAAATTATCTCATATATAAACAAAGGCCAGCAAGGAAAAAACTACGATGAATTGAATTGTGTGTGGGGTAAGAATTATGGATACGATACTATAGCTTCTGATGGATTGAATAAAGTATCATCGAGGAGGAATATGGATCAAATATGTTGGAATAGTGGGGGAGGATTCCTCTTGATATGCGTGCGATATGGGAGATAAAATAGGAAAGGAGGAATGAAAAATAAAAAAATTAAAAAGAACTATTTTTTTAAAATTACCCCACACTGTCTGCACAGTTTACCTGTATTATTTTCCAAAATATGCAGAAATTGTGCAGTAGCCACTACCCCATGTAGTAGGCCTGTAAGACAAACCTGCATGGTTTTCCAAACATTGAAAAAACAATGCACTTTGTTATACAACTTCAAATTAGGGCATTTGGCATCCGACACTTCCAAAATCAAACTAAAACACTCAGGTCAATCGTTAATCCCCTGGGCCAACCCAAACCCATCATATAAGGCCAACATAACTCTCAAAATTGAATTTCCATCAATGATTCAAAAAGTAACATATCCATTAATTGAAAAATTCAATCTGGTTAGGTATTTTGTCCTATTCCAAAACCTAGGTCATTTAAATATCCCCACCAGAGTATATATCATCCTTGAGATATCAGAAAAATCCTGAAGATGGTACTGAACTTAAAAATCCAAGTTAAATGAACAGAGAGTACACCAGTCTTAAGGGTTTTAGCCCAATTCCTCATGGGGAAACCCACCGTAGGAATTTCCCTAACTCTGTCTCGACTTGACGAAAACAAATATCACAAAATGGTCCATTGATATGCTTCAAGACCCATGGTTCTCCCATCATGCTTATTCACTCATGAACCTCATCACGTTCTCCCATATCACTCTCGACAACAAATTACATCCCACACCGCATTGGTGTCCACCTCAAGCTCATGGAACCTATGGAAAAAAGGAGCTTCTGCATCCCATGGATGCTCAAAACAACCTGATGCCTTAAACCACAGTAACAAATGGCATCATTGATGCCCCGATGCCCAATGAACCTCTTGTAACCCATATCCCTCTGATTCCTTGCTACCCAAGCACCACAAAACATTCATCCAATGATGATCCTGATCCCAAGCACCTCATATATATATCAACATGCACCAGAGATGGTGACAACCTACTGACCAACGTCTGGTATGTACATAGACATATTGGGAAATGTTTTCTGGAAAAACAAGCATGGATCAATTTTAAATTTAAAAGAATATAAAAAAAATCATGGCCATACCCGTTGAGATCCTTTGACCGTTGTCAGCTCACTTGTCGACTCAGCCCCATGCAGCTCCACGACATGCACCTAGTCTAACACATTGCTTTTTGAAACTTGGCCTCCCTGTGGTGCTTCACTAGAAACCGACCACTAATCCCATAACTGGGTCCCACTATATCCAACATGTCCTTTTCATGTAGTTGGAACTCAGCTACCCATGCCGCTTACCAATCTTGAACCAGTATCTAAAGCATGCACCTACCTCATTCCTTGCCTGTATACTTTTTTAGAAGGTGGAATGCCAAACCTCTTGAGTTGACTGCCATTCCTACATGTCTAGGATTCTTTTGGTTTCCATTCACATTGATTTCATAGACAACTCGATTCCCCACACTGAAAGAAACCCACTACTGAGCTACCTGAAGTTGGTCTAGTCAAGTCCATGGCCTGAATACACTAATGTAACCCATCACAAACCTATTTCTTGACATCTCAACCATCACATAAAGCTACTTCCTTGCTATAATGGGACATATTTGTTACGTTACCCTTGGATATGAACACATTATTCACCACCTCTAATAATGTGTCCAATCTAAAGATGTTTACTTACACCCAGATGAAGTTCATTATGTTATCTTTAAAGTGAATCTCCCTCAAGGTGTTATTGTTTACAATACATAGAGCAATCAGAGACAACTCAGTTAATGTAGATGCATAGTCCATAACGGACATGTCACCCTACTAAAGGCTCATGAACAACTAATCTCTCTCTGCCCTTAGCATCTCTAGGAAAAATTTCTTGAAGAACATATCCTAAAAGTCCTTCCAGGCCAGACCCTCGTGTTGGAAATCTTGAAAATGCACACCCCAGCAACACTTCCCCAGCCCTCTGAGCATGTATGTCATTAGCATGACCATCCATCATGGAGTTGTGTCGAACTTATTAATGACCATTTTTATGCCCTCTATCTAGTTCTATGCCATATACAGACCACCCTATCCTTGAAAAATATGTGGGTTCCATGACTTGAACTCCCGCATATGATACGCCATCTATGGCTCTGCTCCCTGAGCATCTATGTCGATCTCATACAAGAAACATACTAGGATAGATCTGAGCTTCTCATCAAACCACAGACCAAATACTGTCAAGTCTAGTAGTTGACCTGCCTGCACATGGCCCTGAGCCAAAGCCTATCCCTGAGACCGTACCTGCAAACCAGGATCTACATGACCCACATGGGTTTGAACCAGATTGTGCTCCTACGGCACTGTATGGTCATTATTTTGATGCTCCATACGATCTATCCAATAGGAACCCACTGAATACCATACATGGTAAGACATTTCATATATATATATATATATCACCCATATAGGTAAATTAGTAAAGTGGTAGAAAATCCTCAAAACCCTTACTATACACCACTACAACCATTCCCCATGGAATCATGGCCTAATATCCTCTATACCATCCCTCAACAGATCCATGTATCAAAATATCCCTAGACCACGCCTGTTCTGAAAACCATCACTTCCTCAATCTGATGACTGAGTCTCCCAATCCAGGTGATCGAAATCACATCATCCCTAGTACGTTCCTACTCGTATAAGAGTTAGGACCATTCCTCATGCCACATGAAATTCCACATATATATAAAGAATGGAATATCACATTGCATATCACATTTCAAATTTCAAAATAATTTAATGCATTCTATTTCAAATTTCCTCATGGAATTTGTTATTATTCATAGCATATGATCACTTTAAAAATTATACATGTATTTATGAAATTGAAATAACATAAATGTGTCTATTAAAATCCAAACCAAAATGATAATCTCATCCCCCTTTCTGTATCGGGCCAAGGTCCATCTCATTCATCTCCATAGTAGGCCAATGGTTCATGTCTCACAACATAACCAATAACATCACATTAAAAAGGAACCAATGAGGTGGGAATCACATAAACCATAATCTTAGCAAAGGGAGAATAGCATAACACACCCAAGGTAACTCAATCCATCCCTCATACATGGGGCTATAGGATACCAAGAAAGACTTCAAAATCTAGTTCTGATAAAAACCTATCTCCAGTCTTCCAATAACACCAAATACTAAGACTTGAATAAAAGGAACTAAAGTATTTATATAATTAGTATCAAGTCAAGATCTATTCCAAAATGCTATTCATGAACTTCTCTAATTCCACTTGTAGTGTC
The DNA here is from genome assembly GCA_963277665.1 of Viscum album. Classification (NCBI taxonomy): domain Eukaryota; kingdom Viridiplantae; phylum Streptophyta; class Magnoliopsida; order Santalales; family Viscaceae; genus Viscum; species Viscum album. The sequence goes on along the minus strand of OY728141.1, from coordinate 806,520,206 downwards.
CCCGGCCTGAAAATACACTCAAATAGAGCTATGAGGTCGGGTGCTACTAGCCTAATGTGCACCTCCTGAGATACCAAAGGCCTCCAACTAATAGTGCATGTGTAATTAGGTATATTGGATATTTTTTACCCACCGGGAATAGATAATGCGCTGGTATAAGCATAAATATATAATAAATAGTGGAATAAATTAGTTAGTAGACTCGAACTAGACTCATAGAGTGGAAACATAGAAATATCATAATAAAGAGAATGCGATAAATACACTCAATTTAGGGAATGTAAATAGAATAATATGATATGAAATCACTTTAAGACACTCAAAATAAAATAAATTCTCAAATCCCTTATTAGGTCATACAATACAATATCCAAGGTGCTTACCATTGTAGACCATAGTAGATACATATAATAAGCATGTGAAACTAAAATAAAATTGACCCAAAACAGTAGATAGTATTGACCACAAGGTCTATGCCAATCTCTATGCCAAATAATGCTACAATCTAGATCATGAGGTACATCCTTTACCTATACATAAAGAAATTAAGTCTACATGTGTCGTGAAGGTCCCATGTAGGCTGTGAGATAAATCTCAGTAGGATACCACCTAATGTTTTGTTCCTATTAGACGTGTTTTAGTAGATATGAATCCTAGAGAAAATTAAACAATACGATGCAATAAATAATCCCAACCACCACATGTGATCTACATCCACCATGGAGTGTCACCTTCTTCACCTAACATTGAAATATCAAAAGAAAATATGGTCTTTATCCCATGTCCCAAGGAACCCTTTTAGTAACAAAGCTTGGGTGAACCCTCAGGTTCCGCCTCATTCAAACAGCCCAACACCTCATTCCACATAACACCCCATGTGTCAATGTACCGATGTATTTATGGTATGCTCAGACAATAGTATCTCAGTCTCATGAACCCCTTATCAAAATCCCCCATTATCCAATGGCATGATAACTAATGGAAGAATGATTTCTGTACTCAAATAAATATCTAGGAATATGACCTCAATCGCGAAGAGCCTCAGTTCACAACCTGATAACCTTATTTATATCATCCAAAGGCACCACAACATCTAGTTGGATTTCTATGGAGTGAATCCCTAAACCACAAATTTTTAGGCTACAACAGTTGGGGGGCCTCTACCCACACGAGTGGTCAAAACCACCTCATCATTTTGTCAACCTGTGTATACATGTCTCAATAGATGCATTGGCCACCACATGTGAGCGACAATCACCAAATTAGAACCTAAGACACGCCATCTATAGCTCCTCATTCTTTTGTGACCTAGTCGCAGAAATATGATGTTTTTTCCATCCATGTATCACATACCTTTCCTAACCTAACAACATAATGACCACAATATGATGTCTATAATGACCAATCCTATGGTCAGAACCACGTTAGAAAATATAGACCCAGCCTAACATGTGATCAACATCACTCAATTGTGATGGCCATGCCATACCAACCACATTCAAAGCCCGTCACACCCCCAAGGGTCTCAACATACATAATCCAAAAAATTACATATATATAAATCACATTAAAATACATTAATCTGAAAATAAATTTAGATATATTGAACTGAACAAGATACCACCTCTATAACATTTTCATGGAGGTCCGGGATTCCTCAAATTAGATTAATCAATTCATAACAATTACAACATACTAATTCAAATAAATGGAATCCAATTGAAACAAATTTTTCACCCCAGCAAAAATTACCCAAAGAGAAACAACCTCTAGCCTAGGCTTACTTAAGCGTAACAGAAATTTGGCAGGCTCACGGCTTCCCACAGAGTCCAAAAATGATTTTCACGAGCTATAACTCGGTCTCCCCTGATACCTTCTATTGCACCAAAAATACACACCCCGAAACATTTTGTGAAACTAAAAAAATAGTATGAACTACCGACCTTAGACTCGTATATATAGGCACAACCAATGTCAAATACCAATTTTAAGAAGATCAAAATAGATCTGATATTTTTATCTTTAATACGATAATCATCTCAGATGGAAACAATATACTATGAGGAAAAAACCAAGACAAAGAGCTGGGTGCATGGGGTTAGCCATACAGATAAAGTCCTAACGATTCAGACAGACAAATAAGTGGATCACAAATGAGGAAGATGGATCAAATAAAAGGGTGGGTGGAGGAGGAGGGTTCCACCTACTGTGCATGTGGAAAGGGAGAGAATGAAATAAAACAGAAAATAAATAAGAAATAAAAGAAATAGAAAATTTACCCATAACTAGCCAAACAATTTACCCATATGGTTTTCCAAACCATGATACAACCTATACCCAAATATACAATCCTTCATAGTTTACCGACATAGTTTTCCACAATTTCGAAAAACTGTGCTCCTCGTTCTGCAACTTCAAATCAGGTCATTCAACCTCTGACACTCCGAAAACTAAATAGAAACACACTGGCACTCTCCAAACCCATAGACCAACCCAAACACATCAAATAAGGCAATGTGAACTCTTATAATTGAGTTCCTAATAATGAATCAAAAAGTAGCATAACCACTAATTGAATAACTATAACTGGGTTGGGATTTTGACCAATTTAGAAAAACTAAGTTGTTAAAATTATTTTATGGTTATTATATATATCACACTATTCACCACAACGATATTGCCCCTAAATTTTTCATTATTAAATTATATCAGTGAACTCTACATTATGATTCAAGTAAATTTTCTCATGAATATTTAATTGGCCTAAGGCATACGTCAATACCATATCCTTCAACATGAAGTCACATACAAGCCCCTTCATTGATGTATCACTAAAATTTAAAAAACTATATTTATTTTTGGGTTGTGTAATTATAGGGGTGGTAATAAATGTTCATTTTATCTCCTTGAAAATTTACTCAAATTTACATACACAAATGAACATAGATCTATTCTAAGTAAACATGGGTATCAGATTATATAGATGTGATAAATCCTAAAAAATTGAACATATTTTCCATCCAATATGATAAATCTATAGATCTTGGCTTTCAGGGTATGGATCTACCGATATACCCTCACATAAGGTTAATGACCCAATAATGCGACTCTTTATAGCCAAAATTCCCTCATGTAAATTTATTATACAGCTTCTTCTTCTTTAGGGTCATTATCACAATCCTCAAATGATCTTCATTATGTTCATTTATATTTTAATGTATATGTATATCATCTATAGAGACTACCAGAAGTTTATTAGTGTAATATATATACATTATTCATTAGATCCATGATGATAGAATGGGCATTGGTATGTCCAAATGGAATCACTATAAATTCATAAATACCATAACTCTTATAGAAGGATATCTTTTATATATTTCTCTTCTACCTAAAATGACGATATCCCAAGTGATGGTGAATCATTGAAATTATTGAGATCCACATAGTTCATAAAAAAGGCATCAATACCGATTATATGATAATTTTTCTTGATGGTGATCTTGTTTTGTTCTAAATAATCAATTAAAATATGCAATGTCCCATATTTATTATTCAAAAAAATAATAGTTGAACCCCATTGTGGTGAATTAGATTGTACAAATAAATTATCATGAATCTATTAGAGATTCTTAAAAAATTTGTGTAAACCAATTAGGTCCATTCTACATGGGATCATAAAAATATGTATACAATTAAGTATGAGTGTTATTGAAATATAAAATTCATGAATTGGGTGTTGACTATAAAATTATTTTGGAAATAAATCTACATAATCCCATAAAATATTCACATTTTTATGGTGATTTTCTTACAAAACATTAGAGATAAATATCCATCATGTATAAGTAGTTACAACATGTAAGTGACTTCCATTGGAATTTAATTTTCATCCTTACACTAAAGGAAAGTATCTGGATGATTAAAAATATCAAACATCACTTACCTTCCAAAATATTTACTCTGTTCTACATATAAATAGAACAAATCCATGACCAATCCTACATAAAATTAAACTAGTGGGAGAATAACATGGTTTTAAGGAAATAAATTCACACAAACACTTTTTGAATATAAACTATAAACTAGATATGTGATCATATTACCATTAAGATACATGACTAATAATATAAAATATAGGAATTGAGTTTATTAATAAGAATTATGATACACATTTCATGATATAAAATAATTAATATGACTAATCTCATATAAGATACATAAATATTTGAGAGTTTCAGTGACCACCTTAACTTCATCATTCAATATTTATTCCACTATTAATTCAAAAAATTTTAGCATGATAAAAACATTAATAATCAATATAATTAATCATATGAATATAAAAAAAATTCTTATGATGTCCAAAATTAGGAAACTTTCTTTCATCCTAGGACCCTTAGTTTAATCTTAGGTCATTAATGGTCCTCATCAATTCAGATTATTCATAATGGTTCATAAATAAAATGGTAATAATCAAAATTATATCTATCGGGAGCGTTGATCCATGTCATTAGTATTAGAGATACACATCTTGCACTGCAGGCAATTGAGTTAATATGCAATCCAAAAAATATATAGTCCACATCCCTAGGTTGATATGTTCCACATCAACATATATTATCCAATATTCTGGAATGGATAAATTTTCTAAGAAAACTACACTATATGAACATTTCTAAAGTTTAATGATTTTTTTTCTAAACATAGACTTATCTTCAAAGATTAAAAAAATCTATAATCTATGTATTAAATGATTTACTAAACATTACTCTAAAACCAATAATGCATCCCAAGATGGAATGGAACAAAGGACTTATTGTTATTTTATTATGGATAATTCTCTTTTTAAGGGTTGAAGGGGAATCCGTACATGACCTGTAAGGCCAAGGGACTTGTCCTGACATGACCTAAAGACCAATACATAGCCTGAAGGCCGAGAGGCATACCATGCCTATTACATGACCCGTAGGCCCAACCCAAGAGAACTGCCCCTCCCTAGCTAATGTTTCATTGATCTCCAAACTCCCCACCGTTCATTATTGGTTAGCTAGCATTTCCCCATACAAAGCTACATAGTGCCTGGTCCCAATGGTGGTTTCCATACCCTCTCATTCTTTCAATCAGGTTAGCTTTGTTTCTGGTGACTACTACTCTTGTTGCTCTCATCCTATTATGGGGCCTACTCTATGTGAATTGGGCTACTCTTGGTTCTCTGTGGCCTAAAGTCCTTGAGGCACGAAGGCATTTTATGACCTAAAGTCCATTGAGACCCTGTAGTCCCAAAATGGTGACCTGAAGGCCTAGATCGAGTGAATAGTTCCGGATGCCACAATATCGAACACCATCTGCTACAGTACTGCTATAGTCCACAAATATTTTCCTACACCTAATTTTTATTATGGATCTCTTGGATGTAAGAAAGATCTCGTACCACTTGGGTACAGGCTCGTTGGATCATCCCAATCATTTCATACGTATATATTATATTATTTTAGATTAATACTAAACAATTGTGAAAACAATATATTCCAAAAAACCGTTATGGTTTAGAGTTTTAGAAGGGAAAATATATAATAATCTTATTTCATGAATGATATTCAACATCACCAAAAGTATTTTTTTTATTTATTAAAATTCATTGATAGTAACTGTATAAACATTTAATTAAGTCATGGTGAATGAAAACATAACAGAATTTGACCTTATATTTTTATTCAGTTTAAAAAAAAGAGTTTACAATATTTGATTATAAGGGAGAATAATATAAGAATAATGGTATGAGAACATGATCATTAATTATAGGAATCAAACCCTATCAGGAAATGATCTATAATAATAAATTAAGCCATAATAAATTTTCCAAACAATATACATATGTCATAAGTGTGAGGAATCATCAATAATAAACCATGATCCATGGGAATAAATTATTAGGAAAATACATATTTTTTTGAAAAACAAAATTTAATATCATTTTCAAAGGTTAGGACCTCAACCAAGGCTATCACAGTGGAATGGATTCACTCCCCATTCCACCATTTCCATTAATGATGTTTTACTCACATGTCTATTATAGAGGAATTATTCCCTTACTAAAGTTTTCTCTCTCTAAATTCATTTCCTTATAATATCATAATATATCTATCAATACCCAATGAATTTGAGGGATATAAAATTCCAATCCCACTAGCCACATAATGAAAACCATACATATGTATGACAAAAGATAATTAAAAATTCATCATATCCTCTTATCCTAACCAATGGAATGGAAATGGGTTTCAAAAAGATTTCATATTTTCATTATAGCATAATTCCAAGAGAGTAAATTATTTTCAAAAATGTCTCAACATTACATAATTAACTCATGGGGATGTAATAGGTTTCATGGTATCATCTTCAGATCATTACCATCATATGAAATATAGCCAAAGAAAGTGGATGGTATTAGAAGATCATATTCCTAGTTAAGTATAACTATCCATAATGAATTTTTTAAAGTATTAAGAATACCTTTAAAAGTCATTCAAACCATTCATTAAATATAATAGAAATTATCCTTTTCATTTGATAACATAATAAATAAAAAATACCATAAAATATAGAAAATATTTTTCTTTGAAAATAACAAAATAAAAATGTATATAAGTATTAAAATAATAAAATTTTCATGAAAATGGATAAATTTTTATAAGTTGTATATGTTTAAAGGGAACATTCCTTTGAAACGTTTCTAAAAAGTCAAAAATTTATTTTTTATAAATACTGTTTATTTTTAAATATTACTTTTTAACATTTTTTAATAAATTAAATGGTAGTTAAAATGAACTTCATGAATCATTTAGGTCAGAGTTATGAACTTTTATAAAACTTTTTTGACGATTATGAACATGGGAGAAAAATATCTCTGACCCAATAGGATAGAAGGTTGGCATTCATTTCAAAACATTTTCATTATTATATTAAGTACCATGTAGAGTAATATGGTAATAATATGAAAAACTATAACAATTAACATTGTATAATAATATATATGGTGTATAAAGGTTAATATAATTGTAATTACCAAAAAAATAAATTTATCATAGACAATCCCTAAAATAAATGGAATTGTGACATGAACACCTTACCTCATGTTATATCCTATTTCCTAAAATTTTTAAATATTGTATAAAATAAATATAGATTTATTATACATATATTCACAAACCATACTCATAAATATCATTAAACTTATCATTAATTTAAAATTTATAATTTTCCTTTTATAAACATGTGTTTCAATAAAATGACCATCTAGGTAAAAACTGGGTTATTTTACATGATTTTTGTTTTGATATTTTTGATAATATCCCCATGGTAATTATTTAATAAAATAAAAACTATTAATCATGAAATAAGTATAATAATTATCCATTATGTAAACATTTATAATTTTTATTATAAAAATATGATGATAAAATAGTCACATCTTTAGGTGGTGTTGGTGGTCCACGCATACGAATGTGAAATATTATCATAATCTAATAAATTTAAAGTTATGTTTGTAAATTATATAATATAGTTATTGATTTATATAAATGTCAAAAATATAATATATATATATATATATTAAATAAAATATAATAAGCAACCATTAATGGTGGTTATGTAAAATTATTCACATTACAACATGGAGGTTGTAGTCCACACGTATGCCCGAACGATACTTTCATTTCCCATTTGATAGAATGGAAGTAGAAAATGGTTAATAAAAAATCATAATAAAATTTCAGTATATTTATTATATATAATTAATTAATTTTCATATAATTCCATTGATTTATAGGAGGATTGAGAAGAAAAATAATTGAAATTACTCATTTAGGAGTTATAACTCTTTATTGAGATTCCTTATTTGGATGACACCATAAACCATGAAAGGCTAGTATTGTGATAAAGCCTGAAAATATAGTATTATTGGTGTAATATTTTTAAGGGATTTGAGAAGGTCTAGTTTGACCTCTAACGATTATGATGTGTTACGCAGAGTAGAGGGTTGATATAATTTAATAAGGGAGGAAAAGGACACACATGGATTTTGTCAAAATATTAAAATAGAATTAATTATTAAAATATTCATGTGGATTTGAATTTCACAATATTATTCTATACTAAGTATAATTTCAAAATAAAATCATAATATAAAATAAACTCTAGCTTTTCATGATATTTTGAATTTTATCCCTTAGGTTAAACCTCGATAATCTAATTTTGAAATTTACTATGGTAACAAATTTTTTTTTGTGACCGAAAAATATGTCTAACTAGTTAAATTATATTAATTATGATTATTAAATTTTTTGAATAAATTATAATGTATTCAACTTCTATATGTGGATGAATTTCTTTTTAAAATAAGTGTGTGAACTACAACAAAACCATTCTTAGATAAATGAATTTCTAAGTGCAACACCAAGTTTTCATCATTTCCATTCAAATCCAAAATGATTATATTCTTGTTAAAATATATTATTTATTATATCACCCAAAAATTTAATTACAATAATTAAAAAATAATTATTTATTTATTTCATTTTCATAAAAAATAATTTTTTGTATAAAATCAATTTCCAAAAAAAATCACTTTATTACCTTCGAGTGCATTTATTTTAATTTTAACCAATTTAAAAATAATTAATAAATTTTATAAATATATACGAAATAATTTTTCTTAATTTAGTTTTTTTTAATTCGTACCCTAAAATTCATACACTATAATATAAACATGAAATGGAATTATAATATTTTCGTAGTATATCATGGTTGTTTTAAACATGAAATTATTTGTAATACAAGATATGAACGAAATAATTTTTTTTATAAAGGGAAATATATAATATTAAAATGAGGCTTTATAAAAACAATATTTATTAGTATAATAGTTCTTATTTATGTAATACATATAGGCTCCACATATAGGCACTTTTTTAGTTTGAATTTGTTCATTCTTCTAATTTGTTAAATCAATGACAAACAGTTTTTTACAACCTAAATAGGACTCGACCAACTAATAAATGAGATTGGATAGATGATTCCAACAACCTAAAATTTTAAAAAAAGCTTTTATTATAATGGCCTTCATTTATAGATTATTCATCCTTTTTTCTTCAACTTTTTCTTTATTCTCAGGATCCCTAGGGATCCTATGCAATTAATAGTATGGACTACCCTCCTTTATATCAATAATGATCTAAAAAATAGTATCATTAACCTCTATTTGGAAATATAAAAATATATCTATTTTCTTAATTCATGAGATCAACGTAAATTAAGATATTGAGTTTCCATGTATCACCCACAAAATGAATGTTTCTATAAATGTGGGTTCATTATAATTTGAATTATTTATTTTTATAAATTCATATTCTATATTATATAAATTACCCTCAAATATTTATATCTCAACCCTTGTTTAATTTTTACCATGAGTGGGTTTTTAACTATTCTTTATAATAATAAAATATCTTAATTGATCTCAAAAAAAAATTAAAATTAACTCCCCTTTCAACTAAACATGACATCTTGAGGAAAAATACTTCGGACCTCTCTATGGCAGCAGCGGCTGCCTTTGGCCAGCTCCTCCCCCACCAATGGGGGGGCCTCATCACCCAGCAAACGGATGTCTTCCCCCTTCACCCCCTTCACAAATCTTGATTTACATCCTTCTTTTCCCCAAGTTCCTATCGAACTGAATGTTTCAGAATTGCTCGATAGATACGCTAATATCCAATTATATGCTATGGAGTTATTAGAAACATCATATCTTCTGAAGAACACCTTAATTGAAAGTTTTCTACAGTGATGACCATCAGTGGAAGCATTCAATAGGAACATCTTCGGTGCTTGGGATTTGCAGTACAGGGAGACCGCGGGTCTGTTGGATAGTTGACATATTATGATACGCTTCTCCTAGGAGGTTCATATCTATAAGATGTGGTCAGGTGAATCTCCTAAAATCAATGGGTTCAGATGTTTTCTATTTCGATTTTCCTACTATTGGCATGTGAAGTGTGATCCTTCAACTATGGATACATGGGTATGTTTCCAAAATCTCCAACTTCCATTTCAAAATCGTTCAGTTATGCGTATGTAAGGGAATTTTCTCGTCAGGTACATGTGTCTAGATAGAAAAACAGAATATCGTTTTTACCATTTAAATCCACTAGTCTATGTTGATGTGGATGCTTCAAGGGTTCTATTTGAGTATGTATGGATCCCTGTGGGTGAGGAATACCACTGAAAACAAAGGGTGGTCTACAAAAATCGAACTGATTTCTTTTATGGATGTAATCGATTTGGTCCTTCTTTAGACTTATTTTGTAGGGGGCATTAGTGCAATTTGAGGAGGAGAAATTATCAGGGAACGGAACCTAGGGGATAGGGAAAAAGAGAGACATTGAAGGATAAGTCTACCATGATGGAAGGAAATATGGGTGGGGGAAAATCTTCTGGCAGTTTACAATTAGAGGAGGTAGCTCTCAAAAATTCATCCACGTGTGATAGAGAAATTTTGGCAGGGTCTAGTCCTCCTTCTTGTTCTCAGTCTCCTATGAAGATGACTTTGGTGACTCAAACCAATCCATTGGTCACTATTGTGTATAACAGGTTGAAGTTGGACCTGGATTGACTGTCAAATGTGCTTGGTGTGGAGGATTGAATTCTGGTTCAGTAGGACTTGGATAGCATGGAAACACATGAGTCTGTAAGTCATGAGGCTGTGTTGTAGATTGCAGATAGAATGGAGAATAATTTGGCCAAGACAACAGGGTTGGTTAGCAGTGTTTCATAGCAGGGGCTACAGGGGCATGCTTTAGAGGAGGATTGGCATTCTGTTGAGGGGAAGTCAGGGGGTCCTACATCAATGTCCCTGATATCTATTCCCATTCATAAAAAATATGGGAGGCTTGATAAGGTATACATGAGTGCTTTCCTTGGTTACTCACTGGAGGCAGTTTTTGTATGTGATCATTAATTCAAGAGAGATGTGCATAGAAATTCGGAAGATGAAACCCCAAGCCCAAAGAATAGGGGTAATAGGAGGAGGAAGGGTAGGAAAGACTACTCATCCTTACCTCCTCCACTGGAGACCCGTTCTGGTAAGAAGGTTATGTTCAAAAATGTTTACAAGTAGGAAGTGATCCATCAAGTATTAGAGGACCATGGGGACAGTATGTGGAACTACTATAATGTTTTGAGGTGTAAGTAATTGATCATATCTTACTCCTCAATTCATCTGAAGCGGTGTTAGGTGGACAAGAAGTATCTAATTCATATCAGGGGGTTCAACAAATTAAAAATTAGCATTGAGGATTATATATAGACATGGGACCAACTGTCCACTAAGTTTGAAAAATTGGTGATGGAGACTCCTAACATGCAGTTAATGTATATTTCATGGAAGTTGTTTAGGTAAAAGGACTCTGTGTAGATTAAGTTTATCTACAATTATTCTTGTTAATTTAGTGGTGGTTTCTATCTTGTTGGGGTGATTTATTGTTCGGTTTTAGTCTACTTCTGGACTAGCTTTTTGTGTATTTGCTGAAGTGATTATGGTGTGATGCATCTTCACTGTACTGGATCTTCCTCAGATGGGGTTTAGATCATGAATCCTGCAAATATGCATGCCATTGGGATTTGGAAGACTGAGAGGGACTGGCTTGGCCATAAGTATCGGGCCCACATACCCTTCTGTGGGATAGTTAGCCGAGTGGTGTGCATTGTTGAGGGTTTGTTGGCACGTGGTAGGTGCTGGGGAGTGGCAGATCCAGGTTATATGTTTGGGTATTATTTTGGATTATTGTTGTTGTATTGGAGGACATTCTGTTTCTCACATTTCCCTTTAAAGTGTTTTGATAATAAAAAATTTAATTTTCAGTCAACTTCCCTTTCAAAACCTCTATTATAGATCCTTTTGTAGTTATTATTGGTCTACCAATAATGTTATGAACAAAATTATGAGACATTATATTTAGGATAGGAAAATCCATGAGCCAAAATATAATACCATCTTTAATAATGAGATTATCCACAATCCTAATGGAATGAATATTAGATTGGTTATCCAACAATCAAAAAAATGTGATTGGTTGTCACAATCATAATTAATGTTTTTTGGAAAATGATATCAGAATTTGATTTAAATTTATATCATTGTCATATAAACAGTTTAAGAAACCAATTTTTCTTAACGCTAAAGTGATAATAATGTTTCGAAAATCGTGGACTGGAAGAGGGATCTTTATTCTGATAGAAAACACTAAAACCCTCAATAAATTTTTATATATAAAAATACTTCCACATCATTTTTTATTTAACAATGTATTTTATAATATCAAATATGATGGGTTTTTATCAAAACAATGAATTATCATAATATTGACTTGATACTTCTTAAACAGCCAAATGAACTGCAGTAGTAAAGTTTAATTGATATTTTTATTTATTTTGTGATAAAATTGTACTGGTGGAGAATGATAGTTATAATAGTGGGAATTACCCTATGATAATTTTCAAATATCTACATTCCATTGTTCTATTTAAATAACAAGTTATTTAAATTTTTTCTTATGAAACAACTTAAATTAATTTTGTTGTAACCTATCTATATATTTTCCAAAATTTTTTAGTTTTTTGTTTTTAGTTAAAATAAGATTTTGATTTTGATTTTCCAATGGATCATCAATAAAAGTATCTTTATGTTTCAAACCATACTAGTTGAAACAATCATGATATTTTTACAAGTAATGATCTCCATGGTACATGGAAATTTACATTTTTCAAAAAAATCACATCCCCTATGAATTAATATAATTTTCCTACTGTTCACCATATATTTAAAATATAATTTATAATTTATCATCAAACCATTGTATATTTATTCATTAGAGTCCATATAACTTTGAATTTTAGGCATGAACCCCTCCAGATATCATTGATAATTTTAGGATTCAGCATTTTTTTATTTTAATGTTCTTTTAATGTTTTATTATGGAACCTGGGGGTAGTTTAAAATCTAAATACACATTCCTCAATCAAATATAGGTTTGGGATGATCTTATTGAATTAGTTAATTTTTTTAAAAAAATATCATTACCAGATTTCATCCCAGTACCACAACAATTAAAATTATTACTACTAAAATATTGGAAAGGCATCTCACACTTAAGATAACAAGATATTATGTACTTAATCATCCCACAATGCATGAATATCTCTCTAATTTAACTTTCATGATCATCATTATAAATTTTTATTCTATTAACATTTTATTTTTTAGGAATAATTGTGTGATTAATTCCAAAGGATTTTTATTCTCCTAGGGAATTCCAATTTGCATTCTTGATCATGTGAATTAAATATCTATTTCAACTCATTAAATGTAATTATGAAGAAATTTTCATTATATTATTGATAAACATAGGTTTTTTGTCGAGTAGTGCGACCATTATATAATTTTTCTATCATGAAGTAGGGGTAAAATTCCTTATGAGGACTCGATATAAGGAAACATCTAAATTGATCTCAGAACTCCTATATCATCTCACAAATTATTATAATTATATAGGGATGATTCAATCATTATTATGGGTTAATATTTATTGGAATACCTTTATAAAAATTGTACATTTATCCATTTATCACCATTTAAATTATTTAACGAGAAGAGCATGCATTCTTTTTATCTCTTTCATTTGGTATATAGCTATTGAAAAATAATGTAGCGAAAAAGAACACAATGGTTTGTTGATGAGGTATACCTCCCCATAGATAACTATATCCCCAATACATAATATTTATTATCCAACATATTAAGGTAAATTTCTTATTATATAATAAATGTTGAGAAATAGTGTGTAATGGAACTCATTTTCCTAGTACAAACCCGGTATAAAGAGATGGATTGAGAATATATAACTCCTTATAGAAAAATAAAAATCAGAAAGATCCTATGGATGTTGATTAGAAATGATCGTTCATGTCCCTATTTTATAGTTGAAGTGATTTTCTTCATCAAAAATAGTAATCCTCCATGATTCCCCATTCATATAGAAAACATGATGACAATCTCAATTATTATTTATGATTCTACTGAATATATAGTATGAAAAAAATTCTTCTTCTAAGCATATACATTATTATTAATAGACAAGTTATTTACCAATTATCTCCTTCTAAATCATTATTAATGCCTTGATAATCACTTAATTTTATAATGTAATAGTTTCCTCTCTCACAACATCACAAAATAATGATATGAATATAGTTTCTGGTCAGTCTCTTCATCATTTTTTCATAAGAAAAATGATGGTTGTAATTTATTTCAACTTATATAATATACCTTTTCCACACAATATCATTAATATCAACCATTATTTGTTTTTTCCTTCCCATATATTCACCATATTGTGGGGATATCTTTTTTCATAATTCCTTATCGTTGAATCTGCTAAAATATCAAAATTTAAGTCCGATTATTATTTGTCCCTAGTTTCAATAAAAATGATCATATATATTCATTTAATGACATGGATATTTTTTTCTGCATGATATAACAAAATATCGAATGCTTCCCCTTTTTTTAAACAATCCAAAAAAAATTATTTTTATCACTAAATATTTTCTTGTAATCGTGGAGGATCGCATGTATTCTATTTGATTTGGCAAATATCTATTCGATGTGAAGCACATATTACTCCAAAAAAATATCACAAGAAGTTCATAAAATATGAAAACATGAATCAGGATCAATGAATGTGATCATGATTTTTTATACATGAACAATATCCCAAATCATCCAAATATTTAACATCTTATTCATTCATAATATTTCATCTAAATTTTCCTTACTTTTTATAATGAAATATATATTTTTGATCAGTTTGGAAATTCATGTATAATATATCTATATGTTGCATAACATCTATGTTGTGAGTATATAACCCCAACACCTTGGGGTTTCATACTTACAATGAACTCGTGAATCATTTTCTCTTTAAGTGACACATATGTCTGTAGATCATATCACACATATTCCCATATCAATGACACATACACTTAGTTAAAACATACGAATAGTAACATGACTTTTTTAGATTATTAAATTTTGATGAGGTTCACACATTTTTTTAATACATATGTTATATCTCATTATCATACTCTCCTGAAACTAAATTTATGATTCTTTTCACACAATGTCTTTAAACACAACCTTCATCATTCTTGTTGTCCACATTCATATTCTTGGTGAACGTCATCACATGAGGATGCTTGTGGTGTAGTCTAAAATCCCTATATGTAGGCTCCCCCCTGGAAACAACAAAGCCTCTAATATTTATAAATACCATCTTCATTTTTGGAACAAAATTAATTATTCATGAATCATAGATAACAAAAAATTGCATTGTGATATATGAAAAGAGGAATATAAAATAGCACTGCTTAATTTAGTTTCTTACTCCTTCAAAATATATGATTTATTTTAATTCTCATATTAAATATTCATTAAAAAATTCATTCTTATTACCTAATGAGTATAACATTATGTTGATATAATGACGACCAGTTCTAGGATCCCAACTAATATTTATACATGTTAGGATCTTCAAAAAAAACATTAATAAGAGTATGGATTACCATTATGAATCACATGAAACTCACAAATGAACCCTAAATAATTATAAAAATAAAAACATTTGAAAATATGTGTTGAAATTCTTATAAAATTTTATTTTTTCACTTTTTTGGGGTCATTGTTTTGTGGAAGAAGTTTCACATTGTTCCAAGGTGTTTTGTAGTGCTTTGGAGACCATTTTGAATGTTCATGATGGCATCATAGTTTCCCAAACCCTGATGATCCTAAAAAATTTGTATTCCTAATGGTATAGGCACGTTGGGTGGTAAACAATTAAGGAACATGGTTTATCAAACCATCCATAATAACCTAATAATAGTGAAAAAGTTTAATGTTATAAAAGCAGGATTGCTACACGATTTAAAAACTTGTGCAACTAAACTATGTGAGTTTCCCAAAGGAGG
The DNA here is from genome assembly GCA_963277665.1 of Viscum album. Lineage (NCBI taxonomy): Eukaryota > Viridiplantae > Streptophyta > Magnoliopsida > Santalales > Viscaceae > Viscum > Viscum album. Next base: position 806,504,126 of record OY728141.1, on the reverse strand, counting down.
TAGTATCCTTTCACAATTGGAACATATTTTTCAAAATCATGTGAACAAACCATGTCAGTTTGATTTAAAAAATATGAAAATTCATCAACTATCAATAAAAACTCTTAATTACATTGGTATTCTTCTTATTAGATAATCCACCTAAACATGTTGGCTCCAAAGGCTCCCCAAGTGAATTCCACCTCTTACAAAGTGAATTCATAATATATCTAGAGAGGTAAGATAATGGGAATTAAAATTATGTATTTATTCCATCTATTCTCTATGTACTTGTTAGATCCTCACTTATTCGTTCTAATGGAGCCTTAAAATTGAGTTTTACGGGTCATATATAATGTCTTTAGTCTGATCTGATGAATTTTTCTTTTTTTTTTCTAATATATTTTCCATAATATAGTGGTTATGGGTACTTGTTTTTGTTAAATTCTTTCTTTATAACTAATATATGAGAAAGAGGGGAATAATTTAAATTTTTTTCAAGGAGGATGTGAATGGATTGTATGATGCATGAATTTCATTGTAAAGGCTTTCAATGGCTCATTGATCAAGGTGTATATCATTAAGGTATGTGGCCTCTTCAATACCCAGTTATATATTCCTTTATTTATTGAATTTATTGTATGTTTCTATACTAATAATATGTTTTCATAATTTATCTATACATTTATATTTATCTAGTGTGCCATCATGGTTACATGGATTCTGATATCACGAGGATAGATTGACTGGCCCTTATAATATTCAATGAGGGGACCATGATTCTCCACTGGCATGAATAGTTTTTCTTGTGGGGGTGTTCTAGTATCATTTGTAAACTTGGTATTTAGGAGATTATGATGCTAATTTACCTAGTGGGAGACCTCGTTAGTGGTCATCAAGCAATTTTTGAGACACATATAGACTTGATGTGGGTGATAAAATAGAATTAGACATATGATAATTGGAAACTATGATGAAGAGAGGTGACCCATTTTGAAAATGAGTTATATCCCATGGGAGAATGGAATAATAACCAAAATTTGGTTGAGGGTGAAATTCATAGATTGGTAAATTTCTAGAGCTGTTATGTTATCAAGATAAAATTATAGCTAGGAAATGATCTTTATTCCTTGGAGTCAGGGGATGAGACCATAACATAGGTATTGAGTTCATAATTATAAAGTATCATTTGTAATAATGTTTTAATATTTTTGGAATTTAATCTATCTATTAGGGGATAATGTTTCAAATGAGTTGCGGTGATGTAGCATCACTATGTGGTGATATCATGTGATCATACCAAATATCATTAACTAATGTTGATTTGGAATAACTTATAGTTTTTTAATTTTTTAGTTTGAGTGAAGGTATGACTTGAGTCATTATCAAACAGATAGTTTGATACATGGGACCAGGTGAGAAAAGTGTTGAGTTGTGACCATGTTTTGTGATTTCATTCTTGTGAAAAATATACTATAGCAATGTAGTAGTGGATCCTTTCCTTTTAACCTCGAGGATGTTCCATAAACATATATACCTGAAATTACCTTATACCTTAGTATATTTCTCCTTAGAAGTTGGTGGTTGTTCCATTTTCTACAATGCATGAGATTCCCTTATACAATGGTGGGGATACCCTTAGACTTCGGCAGTTATGACATGCACCAAACCAAAAATGTTATTCTTAAGACAATGGGTGGAAATTTCATGTATCGAAATATGTGTGTTTCTATATGACCTTGGTTATTATGTTTTTCATAAACTATGTGAGTGTGTTTATGAGCATTATATCATTTTTTTATATGATATAAATTATTTTCATGTGCAGCCCATGGAACCTTTATGAGGCTTGATCCGATGAATATCTTACAAATATTTCAACATTTTTTGAGGTAGATCACATGTTATGTTGTATTTATAATGATTTCTCATTGTTATATTGTTTTTTCTACACTTATATACTCTACCCTACTGTGTGTGAAAATAAACCATTAACGAAATTGTATTGTACATAGAGTAGGTGAACCATCATGATATGTTTATCCCTTAGAGATTTTTCACATGATAATTAAAGGCCATGAAGATTGAACTAAGAATTGGGTAGGGGTATTTTATTTCATTTTTAATTCCATGTAGTAATTTCACTCAATCACTTTTCCATGAAAGGTAAAATATTCACTCGATGCCTGGTGGATATTGATTAACATGCCTACTTGAGTCCTTATGTATATAATGTAAAATATTCACTCAATTAACTATGGATGTTGAGCAACAAGGTCAATTTATTCCTTGAATATGTAGAGTAATATGTTGACCAGAAAGGGGAAGGTTCTTGATATCCAAAGAACTATTTTGATTACCAATTTACCATAGATCCAATGTAGGTACATATGAGGTTCCTGGGGTCTTTTTTTGTACACAGAAATGTATTTTGATTTTTTTGTTTATCATTTTTTATTCCATGAATACACATGTATATGAAAACACTTAGTAGTGGTACTTAGTAAGACCATAATAAAAAAATGTGAGCACACCTTGCATGAGAACTTAAATCGAATGTCTAGAAAATACATAATCTTTTGGGTTGAGTACAAGGATGTGTAATGGAAATAGATGAGAGAATAGAATGTTTATGTGGAGGTTAGGACCATGTCAAACATATAGTCTTTTCGGAATATCTTTTATGATTTATCATCATCTATATCTTATTTATATGCATATGATCGACCCTTCTGATAATTAGTTGTACAAGCTTTTTGTCAACATCATTTGTTATAACATTATATTTATCGATATTCATTATATCCTAATTTTTATACATTGTTATATTTTTTTCATTTTTATGAAATTTTATTACTTTGATAGAGTGTATAGTCTCCTCATGACTTATTATATACCTAAAAAACAAGTTGGTAACCTCTGGAACACTAGGACGTATACATGAGGTCATGTGGAACTCTAGTATAGACTTGATGATTCAGGTTGGGGAATTATAAAATTGTATCTTTTATATAATGATATTTCTATATTCAGTAGTTGGTATATGACAGACATATGAATGTGTCAGATCTTGTTATAAACTTATAAATAATGATTCATGAATACTTTTCCAACATGATTTCTTGGTTATTAGGGACATAGATTTCTATTCTTAACTTGTGTTATTATTATGGAGTGGTTTCCAAAATTTTATGTGTTATTGGATTTTTGATTTATGTGATTTTGTTCATGGATCATTTATAGGAGTCTTGTGAGTGTAAATTTTACAAGGAATGTTGGAATAACATGAAATGTTCATTCTTGTGTGTGTTATTTCCTAATAATGTTTTTGATGGTAAATCAAAGGAATCCTATGGTGTTAGATTTATATAGATTATATGATGATCTATTCATCGTTTTAAGTCCATAAAAATCTCTATTATCAGCTTAGAGACTCAATACACTAGTTTGACATTCCATTTGTGAAGACATTTCTTGGAGGAGATCGAGGATGATGACAGATTACCCTGTGGTTGAGAAAACCCCAACAATTTAATGATCAATTCAATATTTTTTCCCTGAGTTTGAGATGGAAAGCATGTTCTATGTTCAGATATCATAGTCTATTGTGTTAATTAGATAATAATTTTTTTAGATCCTATTAGGTTTTCATTATTGGATTAATGGTTTTAAAATGAAGAGGAATTTATAGATGATAATTCATTTTTTAGATTGGAAAAATGTCCTTATGGATCATTTTTTGTCATTTAGCAGCATAAAACATAGACTTAGTGAGGATTGTCATTTGTGAAGTTTATCTAGATTCATTAAAGTGTGTGACTGTTAGGTTCATGTGATATTGAGTGCGTTTAGAGCACGATAATCATTAATAACCTCCCTAGAGAATACTCTATCCATAGTAGAAGTGTGGTATCGTGATGAATTTTTTGAAATTCCTTAATGTATGAAGGAATATAAATGGATGATATGCTTATAAAGTTGTGACCAAACCTTCAGAGATAGTTTGGGTCTTCTATATAAATCTGAATGAAGAAATAGAAGTTAATTGTGGATGTTTTTGGGTTCAAGATAACATTATTGATAAATGATATGTGTATTCAAGGACATGGTTGGAAAATTTGAATATTTACATTGTTGAAGGAAGCATTAATATTTTTAATAGCACTATTTTTTTTGGTTTTACTAGATTTAATCCTTAGTTTATGAGAAAGATGCATTACATTGTTTTAACGGTTAGGCTACAAACTTAGACCATAGCACAAAGGAATTCTTATGGTATAGAGAACATTGTATGTTAATGATGGATGTGATATACCTCTTCTAGGGATGCTGAGTATCAAGAATTTCACTCTTTCAGTGACCTTGGAGTTAAGGTGGTTTAAGCTTGGAAAGAACTTATATATGAGCTACTGGTCATTAATTGTATTTCTTTCGAGATAAAATGTCTATGACTACAGTTTATAGAGATAAGGATACTACTTGGTGGATTCATTATATTGGTCCAAGGAGAAAATCCATTATTTAGATATTTTTTGAAGATTCTTATGTCATCCACTTACCATTCGAGGAAGAATCAACATGTACTGTATTAGTGTATCGATGTAGAACTAGTTTTCAATAAATAAAAAAAATTCTAGATGAGGTGATAGATTAAGCTTGGGTATGAACATCAGACATTGGTTTAGGTGGAATGAATCTTGAATCATGTAAAATTTGTTCCCCTCATTTCATAGAATGGAAGAATGAATTTTGAAATATATGTTTAGGTATCCAAAAAGGGACTCTAAACCATGAGTTAGGATTAGGTTCAAGTAGTGGTGGTTTGATGATGTGATAATTCCCCAATGAGTTATGCAATTACTACTAGGTTGTTCATTATAATCTAAAAAAATAAATCTTTGTGTCATTGGAAAAGATTGTATGACTAGGAATGGAGTAAAAGTATCATAGAATAATTTTAATGTGTGTTCATATGAGATGGAAACATAGATGGTTGATGTTGATCAAAGAGTTTATATGGGGTGAATGAATAGACTTATTAAAGAAATAATGAATTATAGTTGGAATATTGTAACAACAAACATTGTTATGTCTATAAATACAAGGATAAATTATTGAATTTTATAATTTTTTATGGATTATGTTTTGTAGAAGAATATTAATTTTCTTCTATAGTTTTTGGCATTATTTTGAAGACTCTTTAAGCTGAATAGTTTGAAAATGATTTTCCCAAACAGTGATGATATTATAGGAAATCTAGTTCTAAAATATAGAAATAGATTTGGTGAGCATGTTTAAGGTTCATAATTTAACAAACCATGATTCATTACCTAGAAATACATGTAACTTGTTTTAATTCAATAATAATGGTTTTTGATATGGTATGGAAAACTGTTAGACAAAATAGTTTGGGTATTCCTAGACATATAGTATCTTTATACGATTTATGAAAGGTTTATCAAAATCTATAACCAAACAATGTGAATGTGATTTTAATTTTATAAAACTCCATTAATTATCAATGAACCCTATTAATTAAATCATTCTTACTCTTATTATCTAATCATCTTGACCAAATTAAATTGAATGTCCCCCTGAGTGGATTTCACCCCTTATGTAGTTCATTTTTTTTGTAGATCTACTGTTTTTGAATCATAGGAATTTAAGGTATTTCTTCATTTTCCTTATGTTCCTTATTTTATTTTTAGATCCTATCTATAAAACTATAATAAATCAATAGAATAAAGCTATGGTGGTTGATCTAGAGTATTAGTCTTTATTTCAAGAGTATTTCTCAATTTTGGGATAGATTTTCTAGGATCTTGAATATTGTAGGTTATTATATTCATCAAATTAAATTTATAGTTTAGGGAGAGAATATCATGGTAAATACCTAGTGACAATATGATTATATGGGTTTTGTGTGGTTTGATGATACTAGAAAATTTCTAGACAAGGTTTCTGTGATCTTATTGATATCAGCTTATATCTATTTGGTAGGTGTTCTCTTCAATAATCAATCATATATGTGTTTAGGGATATAATTTTTAATATATTCAATATTGATATCATGATGTCATATTACATTTAATAATCTAGGTCTATCTTGTGTTCCTTCTTGATTTCATGGTTCTGGATCATATGGGGATATATTAAGAACCCCTTAAACTAAGCATAGAGGTTATTGTGAGGATATAAACCCAGGGGGAGGGCATTTGTGCACATAGGGTGGGATTGTTTTTTTGGGGAACATGGGCACCATGAGGTTATAAAGATAGTTTAGCATGATAATGAACTTTTTATAAGTCCATGGGTGTGTTTTGGGAAACATATATCTGAAACATGGTGCAATAACAAGAATTAGTCGTCTAGGACATGGTCTCTATGTTAAAGTGAAATACCCCCCAATGTGGTTGAGAGGAATCACCCAGGAGAATTTCAAGGTAACAAACCATCAGTTATGGGATACAGTATTTCATTGGAAATTATATGATTTTTTGGTCTCTCTTAATAAAACTTCATCTATTTGATGATTTTCATTCCATGAAGAGATAAATGGAGGCCTTGGCATAGGCCTTGAGAATATACATAGAACATATATTTTGGATCTAAGTGTGTATTGTTTTGGAACTTGAATTTCATTTTGGGTGTTAAGGGTTAGGTTGATCCCTCCTATTGTTGCATCACCATATTGTAATATTTGGTGTTTGTACTAGTTAGTATAGAACAAAGTTGATTAGGAATCCCTGGTCGATTTTACATTAGGTGGTATAAGTGATGCTACAACTTTATTTATATGTAGATTTATAGACCACAATATATGATAAGTAGAGTGGTGTGTCATGATGAAACCATGTTGCATGATTTCATTCCTGGGACCGATGTAGAATAAATATGTGGTAAGGGGACCTAAACATAGACCATGGTGTACATTCTATTAACTAGTGTGCATGACATACCCTTAGACCATATAATAGTTTTCCGTAGAACTCATTGGTCGTTCCATGCTCCAGTGTTTGTGGGATGACCTTAGACATTAGATGGGATGCCATTATACTCTGTGGGTTACGACAAGCTCTTAAGGCTTGTTTTATTTTTTTGGCCATGACTATATATGACATACAACGATATTAATGTGTTTCCATAGGACCGTAATTATAATGTTATACATATGTGAGTATGTGTGAATGTCTATGAGATTCGTTATGTGATACAATATGTATGGTTGAATGTTAGTCTGTAAAATATTTTATGGTTCTTAATTGTATGAGCATGCTAATGTATCTTGATACCATGTTAGATGTTGATAACATGTTATGATAATTACTAATGATTTATCATGATGAATTTATTTTTCTGTAACTTATATTCTATTCAATGTTTTTTAAATTATAATTCCTTTAGATACATTGTTTGGAACTATGGGTTGGTGGACCGTCACAGTATGATTATCCCTTAGAGGGGGATTGGACATGAAACATGATTATGACATTGACGGGCTTGATAATGGGGTAGGAATTTATCATCTCTTTATAGAGGTTGATTATCTTATTCACTCAGATCCCTATGGATGTCAACTGACTTATTTACTTGATTTAAAGTGAATTCCAAACAGTATTTTAACTATATGACTAATGGATACTGAGTATAATATTCACATTATTACTTCATTATTCCTAGTAACACGTTCACTAAATTCCTTATAGATATTGGTTAATATGTTAAATATCATTATGGCTAGTTCTTGATCACACATGACATCTTTTGATTATCCATCTGACATGGAGATGAAGAAAGTACAAGAGAGGTTCATAGGGACCTGATTAGTGCATATATTATTGGAATAATTTTATATTATGATTTTATATTCTATAAATACAAAAAATTTAATTCATATATTAGGGGTGCTTTATTAAACCTGACTATGATTACTTTCTAAAAACCATCATGGGTACTTCTCTGTGGGTGAGGATCTGACATCTTTTTTCAAATATATTTATGGGACATCATGAAATCATTTATAGACATTGATAACAATATATTACTTGAACAAGACACCTTGTATGGGTTTTCCCTCGGTTCACCTCTTAAATATCCATTTTTTATCATATATAACTGGTCATAAATTCCATTATGTGACTGGAAATTCATAAATAAATTGTATGAACATCCAACATCCTTTACAAAAACTCTTAATAACTCAACCCTTCTTACAAGATGCTCCTATGCTATATATTGATTTCCTCATTGGAAATTAATAAAACATGCACAAAAATGTTTCATCAACATCCCCATTAGTATTTTTTATCAGTAATAAATATCATTCTATTCTCCCCTTAAATTATTGTTAATAATTAAATATCATAAGAGAGGGGATGTAATCTCTTATTACTTAATAATACCTTTCTTAAATCAATTTATTAATAGTGTATGTGAGTAATTAATGGTGTAGAAACCAAGGGGGTTTGATTTAGAAATCAAGGGTTTCCATAATAAAATAATATTTTACCAACACATTATGATTAAATTAACCAACTCAAAAGATATTCAAATCTCATAAGGTGGAAATTATGTTTCGAAAAATGATATCTATTAAAAATATCAAGAATAAAAATGTTGATACCCTTCTCTTATTCTATATAAAATTCAAAAACATCATAGCACATGTAGTAGGTTTGGGATTTTTTTGACCAAACCAGAAACACTAAGATATTGATCATTATTTCATTTTTTAATTTGGATTATCTACCTTATTGTTGGGATTAGTTATTGAGAATCAAAGGATGATCGAATATGATTACAAAACATTTCAATGAAATTTTCACAATAACCTTATAAGATTCAGATTTACATGGATTTGATAATGCACTAGATTATTCTAAAGACATTTTCATTATATTTAGGAATTATTACTCTGATTTTATTATTTAGAGATATTCAATTTATTTATTTTTATTTAGTGTTCTCCTCATTCATGTCTCTTCTAGAGAAAATATATTATCCCTCTTTTCTACCACTCTTGAAATTTAGTATCTATTTCATGTGGAATATTTTATTTCAATTTTTCCTTTTACCTTATATTATTATTTCATTTCTCCTGAATTATTAAAATTATTTATCTATATTAAAAACCCACATTAATAATGAGATCAACATTTTTAGTTATTCAACAAGGAATGATTGGAGTTCTCTCCACCAATATATTCAATTTACATTTCTCTTGGGATTTTCTTTCTATTCTGATCCTTTCTTTTCTATAATTGACACTTAATGTTTTGTATTATTTCCAATAATCCATAGTGTTTCAAATTTTTTCCCAAAATATATATCTTATACATATTTGTAATGGAATTTTATTCTTATTACTCTTCGATTTTTTTTGAAAAACATTCCCCACATACTTATCACCCATGGATAAATCCTTAACATTCTTCATTAACATCCTAGAAATTTTCAATGTAAAATTTTTCTCAAGATTTATTCCCCTGGTATGGTTTTTTCTATTTTTTATCTTCCAGATTACTCTATTATCATTTGTTATATTTTCATTACAGAATGATTTATAATTTCTTTCTAATTCAATATGAAAACATTCATTGATTACTTTACTAAAAATTACAATCGTTTAAAATATATATGATGGGTAAAAATAGTTTTCCAAGGTATATGTGTTTTTTTCATTCCTATCTTTCATCCCCTTGATGCTGATGTTTAATTTCTCCTTTAATCTGACAAATTATTCAAATAATCCCATGATTTTTTCCAAACCTATTAGAACATAATTAATTATCTCCTAATATAGTTTTCTTTTTATCATCTTCAATCATTCTAGAATTTTCAGATTTTCATGTTTGATCTTTTTTTATATATTACTCTTTCATGGGGATTTGTATTGGTAACAACTCCCCCATATACTTTCTTCCAAAAACTTTGTATATTTTGGTTAACCCTAATATATTTATATCAAACATTCTTTATAGTATTTTAGATTAACCCTAAATAGTAAGTGGACAAAAATTAGTAGAAATATTTATTAGAGGTGGATGGAACCATATCCTTTTAAGATTATATATATTTATTATAAGATGATCATAGGATGTTGTTTCCACAAGACAGTTGTCATTCAACACAAGATTACCCTTTTATATTTTTTATAAAAACATATTTCCCTTTAAATTGTTCTATTGAAAGAGATTGGGTTTTTTAATATTTTTTATAAAATTCTTCATCCTAGAATTTCAAATTGATTATGTATTTTTCATTTGAAATTGAATTAATTTTTTATTCACTGACATTTCTTCATTTATACCCCAAATCTCATCGTATTTTTTCTTCTCTAGTAAAGGGTGATAGGGAACTTTATTCCCCTTTTCCTTTACCTCGAGATTTTCATTACAAAATAATTTTAATTCATCAAATTAATGTTACATTTCTTAAATCCATTTTAATGGTTCTTCTCTATCATGAATTATTTGATTCCATTAATTTTAAAAACATAAGAACCCTTTTTTTGACCTCCTCATTTGATTCATATATTACTCATATTTGTTTTGAGAGATTAAGATAGGTCGATACACATTCTTCCAAAAATTATCCATTATTTTTCCAATATCTTAATTTAGGGTGATCTTTTCCAACATATTACCAAATATTCTACCAAAATATGTCACTTTTTAATTAGGGTTGTAAAAAAATTACTTTTAATGAACAAAATGACACTACCTCCAGATTTTCATATTATAACCTTTACCTAAAAACCATGGTTTATCTATAGTAAATATTTTAAAAGAAACATTATCTAATCCATAATTATGTAAATATGGTGACTTTGATAAGGTAGAACATTTTTTCATTTCCTTTATGTTGGATTCAACCACCAAATATTAATCATACATGTATGTATTTCATTTATAGGGGTTATTGAATTGAGAAATTTTCTTTATTATTCTTTAAAAAATAGTTATGGATTCTCATTACATGTTTCATTAAGGGACATATTATTAAGAGAATTATTAAGATGATCTCTATTTTTTTGACTTTAATAATTAGTGATTCATTTCCCCATATTTCTTATATGAGGACTTTATAAATTCATTTTCATATCAATTTCTTATTTTCATCATTGTCTTAGAAGAAATCTACCCCTAGTTTCTTTTAATGGTAATTAATAGGTTTCATCTAATCTACATTTTATGGAACCTTTTAAAATAAATAAATAGTTTATTAAAGAAAACAACAATTATAAGAATAACGTATATTAATAAGCTAATATACAACTAATTACTTGGATGATATAGGGATGATTTAATTACTCATAGGGGAGGGGTGAAATATTTTTAGTTTGGTTTAAGTATAATGTTTCTTTATCCCTTTGTCCACCATTATAATATTTTGGGAGTGAATTTAACATTCTATTTATATCCTTTGGTCAGTATGTGGTCAAAGAAACATAATGTATAATATGATAAATATAATTATTGTTAATGATATTTCCTCCCTAATGTTGACAAAATCCTCGATAAATCAGGGTTACTATCCCATGTGAATATATTTTGTTTTATGAAAAAAGAAACAATGTGAAATGATATAAAATTGAACTAATTTTCTTAGTATTAACAGTGTACAAAAAATAATAGCTTTCAGGTTTATAGCTCCCCATAAAATATAGGCTCTTGTGTAATCCACTTAAACTTGATGAATGATGAAAAATTATGTCCCATATATATTGTTTTGGTGATCACATTCCCTAACTTAACTATTGTTGAAGGCTTCCTCCTTCCCCAAGTAATCATGAGAACATTCTCAATTATTTTACAAACATATATAGTATATATTTTATAGTACATAATTCATCCTAATTTTTATACATGTTTAGTCATAGAAAAATATGGAAACATTTCTATCGGACCTTTTCATATTCGTCCACACTAGAAATAATAACTAATTTCTACACATAAATACATTATTATCAAAATGAATTCATAGTATAATAAAATTCATTTAAAATTTATTCTCTCTCTATTCATCTTCTTTAGATCCAATTAATCACATTACTTATCCCTTTCTCCCTTCACCAAATTAAATGTCATTTTAGAAAAAAAATCATCAATTATAATCGTTAATATTTTCCATATAAAATATATTACAAGTAATTTATGGTTATTTTTCCTCATTATTCCCATATCTATTACCTCCTAAAATCATGAAATTAATTTTTATTTCCTTATCAGTAATAATTTTGTTCCAAAAAAATTTAAATCTAGTTTTGGAATTGAATATTTATTTCATCCCTGTGTATTTCAATATTATGGTCTTCCTATCTATTTAATTTCTCTTGAATAATAGTATCATTATATTGAAATAATATTTCCACATAATCATGGATTTAGGAATGTATTCCTTATAGTGTTCTACATAACCTTAATGAATGAAAATCCATAGACTCATGTAAATAAATTCAATGTTTATTTCCCTATGATATCAAATTGAACCATGATCAATGAGATTGATCCAGTTGTTTAACCATTAATTATATCCCAAATAATATTTTTATTTAATATCCAGTTTCATTAAAATAATTACGACAAATATTCAACAAATTTTCCACTAAAATAAGAATTTTTATTCAGTAGGTATATTTTATCAATATTAATCAATTTATTGAAGGAAACATACCTTGGGAGTAAATTTAAAATAAACCCATTGGTTTCACAAAATTTTTGAGACATTGATACATAAACTCACTCAGTTACAAATGATCTGATTACTGGAATCACACATACACACAACTAGATTATAATTACACATAGTAGAAACACACCAATACAAACATGCCTTTGTTGTATGATTCAAACCTATTGGGGTTCACCAATAACTTCTAACTTATGATTCATTTTAAATACATATTCTTATATAACTCAATGTCTAAATCTCATTGCATGAATTTGTTGAATTGAGTAATTATAATTATTCATCTTTTTGTTTTCTCTTAACTCTATACCATAAATCACGATCATCACTATTGAATTATCTCGTATACTTCAGCATAGTTTATCCTATGTAAACTATTGACCCTCTAACTGATATATCAATCATCTTTATACTTAACCACTGAATTCCTTTACATGAACTAGAGCTAACATATAATTTCATTTTTATATTTCAAAAATTTAAAAGTCATAGATTTTCCTAATTTAGTATTATATTTATTTATAATTTATAAACTCTATAATTCACAAAAAAATCTATTAAATCCATTGATAGAAAAAATTTCACATTTTTGTAACCTTAATGTATATTTTATGATAACCTTTATGTATATAAAAATTAACCTTAATAAATGTCATGATCAACTGAAAAATCACTATACATAGTTTTGATTACTATTATAAATCAAGTGAAAAACAATGATGAATCTAACCCCAACATCAACTTGAATTTATACTCCTAGAACACCTCTAGATTGTTTTGTGATGAAATTCCACACAAAAAATACACAGAATCAGATTTTCCTAGTGTAGATTGTGGTTTTCAGAGAGACCTTTATGCAGTTCTCATGTACCTTTTTGTAACACACAAAATTGATCAGTATAACATAACAAAATTCATGTTTCATTTATATAACTCAATAATTTCATATAAAAACAATAAAAATAAATAATATAACCTTTATTAATCTTCTCTACTTCTCTGAATTTGATTAAAGGCATTGTAGTTTATCATAGGTTAAATCATCAGTGAGTTTTTCGACACTAATAATAGAATATTTCCTTAAAATAAATCTTTGAATGGGTTATCCTTTAGTTCCCCTCTCTAATATTATTTACTTCAAAGAATATAAACAATCTTCTTGGAAATCATTTGAATGAATATCGTTGAATCATAAGGGAAAAAATAATTCTTTTATTCCCCAAAAGTTTGGGATCTTTATTCTAACTCCAATAAATTCATCCACTTCAAATAGCTAACATCATTAATATAATATATAAAACACACAAAGTGTTTTCATCAACCTTGTCTAAAAAAATGATTATATTATACCTCAGTTCAGCGGTTATTATCATAGGTATATCATCACGAAAAATGTGGTAAAATAACATGTCCCATGTGTCAAAAGGGGTCATAATCAAAATACTATAACTACCTCTTAAAATTTACCATATGATTTAATGGAAATACCCTTAACTTGATAACATAATCACTCAATGCATGGATTACATGGAGTATAAAACCTTATATATGTATCCTATAGGACCTCGGGACTACCTAAGAGGGGAGGGGTGAATCATGGTGACAACTTTGTCATTGAATGTGATGGATATTGTTCCCATGTTGGTACAAATTTGTTAATCCTATAAGATGGATATGATCAGAATGCAAACATTAATAGGCAGAGTGATGACACAACACATTTTAATTGGTTCACCACTACGGGCTGTCTAAGGAGCATATGCCGACAGGTTGTCGGTTGTACCTAATTCCACTAAACTTCACTAGTTGTGGATTACAAAGGTTCAGGCACAGTCACTCTGTCCCAGGCTCACTACCCTTGCAAAAGTTCAGGGATTTCTCACTACATCACTTGGGTCTCTCCCATTGACTCCCCCTAGCACACTACCTCTGATGAAGTCCCACCCAGTTTATAGACGTGAAGGTCTCTTCATCATCGCTAATGAATACATCCTCTGTTGTATGTAGATTCTCTTTTGAAGTCCAACTTCCACCCGTAGATGAATCTTACATTGAACCAAAGGTATCAAGAAAACATCCAGCTTTCGTGCATCCCCAGAAATATTGGCATGCTTCAACCACACCTAGCACTTCTCCAAGCCGGTGAGCATGTTTTAAGACAGCACACAAGTTTACCTCTTCCACTTGCATGACCCTTTATTTTTCAACCACAAACTTGCGTGACTCACACTCTTATCAACCCAAAATGGTTTTGGCATGAAACATTCAATTTTTGCGCTTCTTCAAATCCTTTCACGCAAGTTTCACCAAACCACCTGTGCGACACCTCCTTCGCCAACTCCAAACATGGGAAACTCACACCCTCTCTCGGCCAAACCACCTTGGACGCGCAGCAAACAACTATCGCACAACTTCTACTTGTGAGACCACAAAACCACTTGTGCCTCCACTACAACTGTGCGATAGGAGCTCTGAATTTCTATAAGTCTTGAACTTCATAAGAAAATAGGAGGGGTGGTCCTCTTTTTATAGGCATTCTGGACACCCTACGCGATAGCGCGCAAATCTCCTCTCGGCGCGCAAGTCCAGACGCCCTAGTATTTTCCGCGCTAGTCACTTGCATGACCAATCCCAAAACATGAGGGCCCCTACTTCCTTTTCCATATATTGATATTCTAAACTTGAAAAACATATGGCACAAAATTTTCCAAACCTCATTGTAATTAGCGTGCAAGTCCCTTTTCCAAAAACACTTTTCTCCATTTGTCAATTTTGTGGTCCAAAAATATCGAAAACACTGGAAAACGGTTCCAACTTCAATACTATTATCTTCTAGAACTGTAAGATCACTTTTCTCACTCATATTCTGAACATCCACTGATGATTGAAAACAAACAAAAAACATACTCTAATTCATGAAAAGACAACCGTGGTTCCAACAATCTCCCCCTTTGGGTTTGATGGTAATCAGTATATAAATTCAATAGATTACCAGCCACATAAAAACCAAATATGCAAGAATCAACTCAGCCAACACTCTAAGTCTACGTGAGCAATTCTTGGTGTAGAAAACAAGAGGGGAAACATGAATTCAGATCCCATGTTTTTGAATTTCTCAATGACGCCCTGGAAAATTATCTTAAATTTTCCCAGAAGCATTACATGTCCAATGATTTCCTTCTTATCATATCACCGAATTCTCATCGTGATACCAAACAGGACTGAACTTATTACTTCTCCCACATTGGCAATAAACCCAAAGATCGGTATCTGATCATTGAACATCTCAAAACACCCCTAGATAGTATCTCCCCCATAAAACTACATCATATCCACAAAATGAATAAAAATAGTTAAAAAAATAGGGTAGAGGTGTTTTTCGTAACCTCCTTATGCACTGGGAGGTGGTTGAAGACCAATGTAAAATCGATGATTCTCAGACACAACCATTTATAGTGGCATGGTTAGGATATGAGCCACTTCATCATCCGTTCCCACATGATCCATTCTAATCACGCCTTGTTCAACTTTCTCTTTGACAATGTGATAATTAATTTCAATATGTTTTTTATGAGAATGATGAACCAGATTCTTCGTAAGATCAATTTCTCTCTTGTTATAAAAGTAAATCACCATTGGTTGATTCACCTCATCACCAATATCTGTGAATTGTTTCTTCATCCATAACAGTTGAGTGCATGCCTTTGTGGCGGATATAGACTCATCTTCAGCAGTACTAAGAGAAGTAATTTCTAGTCTCTTGCTCATTCACCCAACACATTTATTTAGAATATAGAATGATCAACCATTGGTGGAATTTATGGCCACTACATCTCTATCCCAATTAGCATCATTAAATTCTGATAATTTACTATTCCTTCCTACAGAAAAGTATAAGCCACAATTGTGAGTACCTTGAATATACCTCCTGATTCTTTTCTCTACTGCAATATGTTCTTCATTTGGATTACTCTAAAAGTAGTCCGCTAGACACGTTGCAAAGAAAATATCTGGCTGTGTTGCTGTTTGGTATAGTAGGCTCCCAATTATCCTTCAGTACATAGTGGGGTCTACAGATTTCCCATCCTCATGATTTCCATGTTTGGTTCCAACTATAATTTGAGTTGACATTGGTTTGGAGTCTTGCATGTTAAAATTCTTCAGCAGCTCTCATGCATACATTTCCAGAGGAATGAAAGTGTAATCCTTCCTATGAATCACCTGAATCCCCATGAAATATGATATCTCCCCAATCATAGACATTTAAAATTATGATTTTATGTGATTAACAAACACATCCACTAATTTCTACCCACTTCCACCAAATATAATGTCATCAACGTAGACTAGAACCATGAAGTGGTCTTTTTGGGAATTCATCACATATAGATTGTAATCTACTCCTCCTCTTTTAAATTCCAGCTTCTTGAGGTAAGAATCTAGCTGGGAGTACCACTCCTTTGGTGCCAGTTTCATGCCATAAAGTACTTTCTTTAGTTTTCAGACCATTGTTTCATTATTACCAAGAAGAAAACCCACTGGTTGTTCAATTTAGACATCTTCTTTGAGTACACCATTCATGAATGTTGTCTTGACATCCATTTGATATACTTTATATCCTCTTTTGAGAGACATGGAATGAAAAATCCTGATTGACACTAGTCTAGCCACTAGAGAAAAGGTTTTTTTAACATCAAAACCTTCAATATGGGAATATCCTTTACATACCAGTCGTGCCTTGTTTCTAAAAACACTTCCATGGTCATCAAAAATGTTATTGAAGATCCATTTTTTACCAATCACATTATAACCTTCAGGTCTCTGGACAAGTTCACATGTCTAGTTCTTGTCAATCTGATCTAACTCTACATTCATGGCTTTCCCCCAGGATTCATCCTTTGCAACTTCTTCAAATGAGTATGGCTCCATGGATGACAGAAATCTAGATTGGGTTCTAGTCTGCATCCTCCATGTTTGTGTGGGTGCACTCCAGTCCCCAATTATGTTTCATTGATCAATCTCAGCTCTTCGATTTCTCCTATGAAGTTCATTCGCATTCTCTCCACCCAAGATTTCATCTTCAGATTCTTCTTCTGTGTCAACATCTTGATATGACCCATGATTGTTTTGTACACCTTCCTTTATTTATATATTTGTATTTACTCCATGTTCACATTCATCCTCCTCTTCTATCTCTGCAGCATAGGAATTATTTGAAGCATTTGGGGTTTTTCCTTCAATGATCTTAACACCAATGCTTTCCACAGTCATCCCCAAGTGTTTATTGAAACCCTTGTAGGCTTTTCTGTTTATTGGATACCCAAGAAAAATTCTTTCATCATCATTGTCACCAAACTTCCCATGATTTCCTTCTTTATTTCGGATGAAACATTTTCTTCTGAAGACACAAAAATATTTCAACGATGGCTTCCTTCTATTTCACAATTCATATGGTGTCTTAGTTTCTCCCATATAAAGCCATGTTAGATTATGATTGTGCATTGCAGCTTCAATAACCACTTTCTTGTAATGGAGAGAGATATAAATCTCAATCAGCGTTGTCCTGGCCATATTGTTGAGCTATCGTTTCTGGCACTCAACAACTACATTTTTATGTGGAGTTGTCACAGGAGCTACCTTAGGCTGTATTCCATGTTTTTCTAGGTAATTCTCAAACTCAATAGATGTGTATTCCCCTCCATTGTCAGATCTCAAGACTTTTATTGTTCGTCCAGTAACATTCTCGGCAATCTTGCAATAAGTTTTCATGCAATCATGAATTTGTTGCTTCCTATGAATCACCATTACACAAACGATTCTACTATAATCATTAATGAAAACGATGAAGAATCTCTCTCCGTGAGGTCCGGATACATTTATCGGGCCACATACGTCTGTATGGATGAGATCAAGAAGGTGTGATGCCCATTACATCTTTTTTTGATATGAATTACAGACTAGATTCCCTCATATGCAAGCATCAGAAGTCTTTTCCCGTTCACGTTTCAGAATGGGATATCCATGACAATCTTCAACATAGATATATTTTCCATGTATTCTTGGTTAATGTGCCCCTTCCATCGATTCCATAGGTTGTTTTCTTCTTAAATAGACAGATATCAAGAGTTCACTTTGTTGTCAACCTAATATAAGTTTCAATCTGTTCTATAGCCTTTCATAAGATAGTTCCCTATTTTTCCCTTTATAGTGTAGCCTTTTTGATTGAAAGTTTCAATGAGCCCTGAGTCACAGAGTTGACATACACTGAGGATATTGTGGTGTATACTGTCCACATAAAGTACTTCAGTCTTCTTCAACTCTCCATTGGCGAGAGAAATATTCCCACTACCTTTAATATTCAAATATCCATTATTACCATACCATACTGTTCCATTAATCATATTTTCAATATTCTTCAAAAGGTCATAATTTCATGTCATTTGTGAAGAGCATCCACTATCAAGAATCCAGGTGCTACTGATCTTCGTAGCATTGAAGGCTACTTTTGTGAGATTAGATTTCTCGATCTTCCTTTTTTCTTTCCATGAGGTATTCGATTGAGTATAAGATATTTACGGCCTCCTAATTATTTCTTCCACATAATCAGATTCTTCATACCCATAATCTTATTCCAGAGGAGAAAACCTTTTGGTGAGATCAACACCATCAGGAGGTTGAATATTAACTCATTTATGAGAGTTTTATGAATCTCTTCTATAGAATATCTTCATTCAATACATAGCTTTATGGCCAAAGTTAGAACAATAAAAATAGTATCTATAGAAACTATTTATTCTATAGGATGGAGGATATGATTTTAGTCTCCTTTGTTAACGTCCCAGATCTTCCCCATTCAAGTAGCTCATTGCCTCTTCACAATATGACGTGGTATGGCCAAAATTGACACAGAACTAACACTTCATGAGAGGAAATGTATTCTCACTTGAATTTCTCCCCATACCTTCTTCCTTGGGAGAATAGATTGACTGCCTTTCATTTCTGAATGTTTGATGATAATTTTCAGTTCTCCATTTAGTTTGGATTGATGGTTTCTATTTCAGCACTTCAGGAAACGTTTCAACATGTCCAAATTTCATCTTGTCTTTCTTTTGGCTCTCTTAACTTCTAGCAGTTGATGTCTCAGCTTCATAGCCAATTCCACTCTTACCCATGCAAGCGGGTCTTTGATCACTCAAGATTTTTCCAACCCCTTATAAACCACACTTGTCTCTTGCCAGTAATTCTGCATCTGAGAATCTTCCTAAATGAATTTTCTTCTTACCATCTTTTGCGGTTGATTGACCTTCAATTTTACTCCTAAGAGTACTAAATTCTTCCTCAAGACCCTCAATAGTCTTGGACTTTTCATCCAGTCTGGATGAAAGGTTATTTATTACCTTTGATTGTTCTTCAATTATAAGCTTTTGTTCCACAACATCAGTTGTTCTTTCAAGGATTGAAGACTGAACTTTAGCTAGTTCTTCTAGTTATTCAATTTCTTCTTCAAGATCATCGACATATTCTGATGATTCTTCCCCCATTTCCTTCCACTTATTTCATATCGTGAATTTATTCCCAACATTTGAAAGGTCATCCTTAATTTGAATCATTGGATCTCTATTAGTAGTAATCTGATTATCTCTACAAGTGTTGATTAAGGGTCTAACTTTTCAAGGGTAGCCATCATGGAAGAATCGTTTCCTAATTTAAATTCGGGTTTTTCTTCTTCAAAAAATTCAATATCATCATCTTCCTCTTCATAGACCAAACACTTATTCTGTATTTTCATTCCATATTTGAAGTCTCCCTATTTGACAAACCATTTTCGAGGCTTCACAATGTCTTCTGCTTCGTTTTCATCATCCTCAATCACTCTTTGGCACTGAGAGGAAATGTGTCCAACTCTTCCACAACAAAAACATTCCATAGGTAGATTACCTTTAAATTTACCATTCCCCTTTTTCATCTTCTTGGCGATGAGAGGATGAATTTATTTTTCCTCTTCATCTTCACCACCACTATCTTATGAGATTTTCATTTTTTCCATGGCTTTGAATGCCATTTCCTTGCTTTCACAAGTCGTGGAATCTTCAGGTTTTACTCTCATCTCATATGCCACTAGACTACTTGAAAGATCATCTAGATATAGTTTAGATAGATCTCTTTCTTCAGGGGCTGAAACCTTTTCATTGTACATAGGATTAATTCTTCTCAATATTTTCATTACGATATCAATGTCTTAGATTTATTCTCCAAGACCTCTAATTGCACCCACAACTTTAGAAATTCGATTGAAAAATTAATCTGCATTCTCATTAGGATGCATCTTTAGATCATCAAACTTGTTGTGTAAGAATTGATGTTTAACCTACTTCACATTGATTTCTCATTTAGAAATGTTTTCATGATTATACCACATAGACTTTTCTGAGGTGGAACTCATCATCTTTAGATAGATCTGATCTGAGAGAGCAGTAGTGATAGAATTCTGAGCTTTAGCATCTGCGTCATGAAATATCCTCTCTGTATCAGTCATAAGAAGCCCTATTGGATCAGTATATTTTATTCCTTTCATAGTATCAAAGAGGAATTCCATTCCATGGGATCTTAAATGAGATTCCATTCTATTCTTACACATTTCAAAATTACTTCCATTAAAGAGTGGTATTTCCCTAGCGTTGAATGTATTCTACATGATGAAAAAGAACAGATCTAACATTAGAAACCTCACTCTAATACCACTTGTAGGACCACGGGACACCCTGTGATGGGAGAGGTGAATCAGCGTGACAACATTTTCTTTTATTGTGATGGATGTTATTCCCACGTTGGTAGGATCTTGTTAAACATGTAAGATGGATATGATCAAAAAGAAAACATTAACATGAAGAGAGATGACCCAACACTTATTACTTGGTTCACCACTAAGGGATACATCCAAGGAGTATACACCGACAAGTATTCAGTCGTACCAAATTCCTCTAAACTTCACTACCTGTGGATTGCAAAGGTTCGGGCATAGTCACTCTGTCCCAAGCTCACTACCTTTACAAAAGCTCTGGGATAGCTCACTGCATCCCTTGGGTCACTCCCATTGACTACCCCTGGCTCACTGCCTTTGGTGAAGTCTCACACAATTTATAGATATGAAGGTCTCTTTATCTTCTCTAATGAATACATCCTCTGTTTGGTGTAGATGCTCTGTTGAAGTCTAACTTCCACCTGTAGATGAATCTCACTTTGCACCAAATGTATCAGGAAAACTTCCAGCTTTCGTGCAGCCCCAAAAAGACTGTCGTTCTTCAACCACACCTAGCACGCTTCTCCAAGCCAGTGCATAACTTTTAGTATGGCGCACAATTTTACCTATACCACTTTCATGGCACTTGCTTTTACAACCTCAAACTTGTGTGACTCACACTCTTTTCCGCCCAAACCGATTTTGGCGAGCAACTTTCAACTGTCACACTTTTTCAAATCTTGGCGCACAAGTGTCACCAAACCTCCTGAGTGACACCTTATTCTCCAACTCCAAACTTGGGAGACTCACACCCTTTCTCTCCCAAACCACCTTGGACTAGCAGCAAACAACACTCATGCAACTTCTATTTGCGTGACCACACAACCACTTGCACGACAACTACATCTGCATGACGGGAGCTCTAAATTTATCTAAGTATTGGAATTCATAAGAAAAGGGGAGGGGTGGTCCTCTATTTATAGGCATTCTGGACACCCTACGCGACAGCGCCCAAGTCTCCTCTCAACGCTCAAGTCCAGCCGCCCAAGTCTCTGCCGTGCTAGTCACTTGCATGACCAAACCCAAAACATGGGATCCCCTTCTTCCTTTTCCATATTTTGATGTTCTAATCTTGAAAAACATATGGCGCGCAAGTTTCCAAACCTCCAAGTAATTTGCACACAAGTCCCTTTTCCAAAAACACTTTTCTACATTTGTCAATTTTGAGGTCCAGAAATTTGGCAAACACAGGAAAACGGTTCCACCTTCAATACTGTTATATACTTGACCAGTAAGATCACTTTCCTGGCTCATATTCTGAACATCCACTAACTTTTGAAAACAAACACAAAACATAATCCAATTCATGAAAAGACAACTGTGGTTCCTACATATCCAAGGATGTATAAAGAGAACTCATTTGGATTATCATTATAGGATGACAACATGGAACGGTATGATTGTTTTATTACATAAACTATAGACATATGAGAAAACTACATACAATATGGGATCAAAAAAATATTATGTATTTATAACACTTAATGCCTATATTTATCAAAAACATGAATCTTATGCTGAGTTGGAATGATGTTTTCATTTTGTACTAGGATTACCATTTCGCACAATTTTTCTATTTTTTTAGAGCACTATAATGGTTTATTGATTTTATTAATAATTTTCTATGAATTAAAATATTTTTACTATGTGTTCATATAATACATTATTTTTTAGATTCCTTAAACATAGTAAATTTCATAACAACACGCAATAAAACATTAATATTTTTTAATATATTTTATATGTTTATTATTATAGTTTGAAATAGTTTACCCTTTGGAAACATGGATCATTCCTCATAAATTGTTCCAAGTAAAAATATTTTATTACATTTAGCATATTAAATTTTTACCTACACTTACATACTATAGCAGTAGAGTTGGGTTGAACCCATATGGAAATATATATGTGAAACTCGTAAATAAAAATTACAAACTCAAATAATGAAGAAATTTTATTTACAAAGAAACAATGATGAAATGTTTTAATGTCATGTTTTCATTGAAATAAAGTGAAAATGACCAATTGTGAGGAAATATTTGAATTAAAATGTCATGATAATAGTAAAAGAGTAGTGTAAAAACTAGGGGATTTTAGATTCATGTACAATACGTAAATAACTCCAAAAATCCTATGGAAATGCAGAAAATCTCAAAAATATATCATGAAATATTTTTAGTTTCAATATCGAGAAGTGACCTAATAATGACTCAACATTGAATTTTCATATTCCATATATAAATCAAAAATGAATTTGAACTATATTTATCCTTTTCAATATATAATTATAAAAAAATTACCTTTCACTCTTATTTCTAAAAATTATAATATTTTTGGAAAATAATTTCACTTAAAATGAAATATTTAGAGTTTTAGAAGCCAATCAAGATCTACTTGTTTTAACTAATGAAAAATATATAAGAGTGATGTATAATCCTTTGATTTTAAAAACATACTAAATAGAATCAATTATAGTCAATCTCAACACTATAAAAAAACTCAACAAATATTCATGTTTAATGAAATTAAACTCATGATTGAATTCATAAAATAAAATCTATTTAGAATGATATTTTATTTCTAATGAAGTACAGTATTCTCTAACAAGATGTATCCTCAATCCTTAAAATTGTCTTCAACTGAATCCTAATTATTGATCACCACTTCTCTTCCCAATCACATCCTTCGATCTAATAAATCTACTTGAAAAATAAACAACCCCTGTAAATTAGATGAATCCTTAATTCATTCCTCTATATCATCAAATATCATCTTCACTTAGAATTTTCCATGTGGAACTCATCGATCTTCATTACCTTCCTCGTAGTGAATGAAGCATCCATATATAAAAAAAGACACTCCCATAAGTGTATCAATAATAATATGAATAAAAAATATACCTAGATTAATTATTGAATTTATCATGTCTTTAAATATGTTATTTGAATAATAAAAATCATCCCTTGAATGTAGCTTCATTGATATCTATATCTGTTTCATTGAATTTTAGAAGTTAGGATATTCGGTTCCATATGAATTTTAATATAGAACATGGTATCCATGGATAAACTAAATTTTTAGAAATGTGCATAATAATACACAGTAGAAGGAACTCTTATACACTGGTATATTAATTTAATGTTTTTGTATTCTCTAAATTAATGAAATTTGGTGTCTCTTATGCATCATACTCTTCCTAATATTCATCTACAACTTAGATTTTTTTACTTGTTCATCGACTAGAAATTGAAATTTATTTATCCATCTAAGAATAATGACCCTTAAAAAGGGTTATGATTTGGTTTGACACAACAATATGCGAAAATAATTTCATATTATTCAAATGATGGCTTTGCCAAAATTTCTCTCCTACAAAAAATAATTCTTACAAATGATCAAATAAATCATACATAAGTATCATCTATATTTTATGTGTTTCTTTTATTTGTGAAATTATTCCTCATCTACCTTTTAATAGTGTTTACACTATTGAAAATGACTTCAATGACTTCATCCCTTTCTATTTATATTAATAAATATGAAAAATGAACACATTTATAATTCAACCAAAATGAACAAAATCCTAATCAAAATAAATAATGATTTTCAAAAATTAATAGTGAATGAAAATAAATTTCTCCAAAAAATTATATTTAAAATAAATATATAGAATATTTAAAAATAGAAAAATTAATGGAATAAAAGTCAATAAATATTCTCCTAAATAACATTTTCATTACACTTCCAAATAAATCTACAAGAATATTTACTCTAAAACTAAATCAAATATTTAGCATAACACAATAAATAATAAGGAACCACATATTAAAATTCCCAAAAAATATTAAAATATAAAATATTTTACACAAAAATAACCATGATTTATGTATTCTCCATTTTAAAGACAATTTAATAAAGAAAAAATTATAAATTTATAAAATAGTGAATGAAAGCATGTTTTAAAATAAATCCACATTAGTGTGATAAATAAAACACTTAGGGAGACGGTTACCCGTAGTATCATTAAAAACAATAATAAAAAATAATATAAACATCCCTCATAGTTATAACATAATAGTGTATCAAAATAAATTATATCAGAAAAAATTCAAAATAGCATATCCTTGTTATAATAATATGTACACATGAAGGAAGTCTGGAATACAACATTAGTGGACCACCCCATGGGCTGTTCATATAAAATGTTGAAAGAAACCTCAATGAAAACAACAATGGGATACCCATGATATATTTAGGGGAATAATGTGTCTCTCTTATTAGCTCAGCCTTATTGTCACAACTCATCAACATAAACCTATGTCATCACTCTAATGATTAGGTTACTAAAAGGTCTACATGTTAACAAGGGTCACCATATATGATGTGATCTATCATGTTTTTTTCCACCATAAGTAGATTAAAAAAAGTAAAAAATGGTATATTTTTTAATAAATTAATTGAATGAAAATTTGTCATTAACATCATTTTTTAAACAATCACAAAATTGGGATCTCAGGAACCCTCCATAATAGTCGACACATACTTAATTATGTTTATATTTTAATTGGATGGTATAACCAATGTCCTGGAAAAATAAATGAGTTTATAAATTACCACAACTCATTTCACCAATAATGTATAATGAGGTATCTACATACCATAACATAAGGGAGAATGATGAATCACACACAAACTAGTCATGTGAATGATAAATCACCAACCCATATCATTATTGAATTATGTATCACAATTATTACTAATTGCAAATGAACCATCACTAATAACATCTCCATCAGATGATGTTCCAATTATACCAATCCATATGTGGATGATTTACCACCCCTACATGTATCTAGGTTTATGGTGTACTACTTATATAATCACAAAGGGGAAAATATTCAACTAATACTGATAAAAGATGCACCACTAGAAACTAAATTCTACAAGTGGATTAAATACCATTGCAAACCAACTGTAATAGAATAATTAACAACCAATATCAATGTATTTTGATTTAGGCTAATCAACATTTTGGTTAAGGTTCAAATTATATCATCAAACAAATAAACATCAAGGTGGATGATTTATATGAAATTAAATGATTTATCAAAAACCAGTGACATAGAGAATAAAGCATTAGTAAGTGAAAGATATATCACCAAAAAACATCACATGGTTGATTTATAATAAAATAAAAAAAAATAAGTGAATTCCACAGAACCCAATAATATCATGGTAAATGATACATCTATGAGTGACATATCACCCTAACCTACATGAGAGTGAATGATTTATTATTAACTCTATTAATATGGTGGATAATCAATCACTACATGTTTGACTAAATAAACATGCCAATTTATAACAATGTAATTTGAATTTAAATATACATCATTTATAGGTTGAATGACTTACCACCCTATGTTTGGTCATAAAAATGTTGTTTTATGAGGGGATACCCATATCCTTGACCTCATAAAACTAGAACACTCGAATAATCCTCTCCCCTTCATGACATGTATTAGGATCTCATATATATATCCATCTCACATGGGACAATCTATAACAAAACTAAGCCCTCCAATATCTCATTATTTGCCTAACCATGACTATCCAAAAAAATGGTCAGATTATTTCTATTAATGAAATATCAATGAAACCCTATAAGGACCATAAAATAAGAAACAGTCTAGGATATCCTCCCACACATCCATTACATATGATTCTCTCTACATTCCCAATGTGACATGTTCTCCAATAGTACAATGATAAAAACTACATGTTCATGGGGAATATCATGATATTGGATTCCCAAAACACCAATAATGGGTACATGAATCCCCCCTTATGGTTCCAATATTATTTTTTCATACATACCCTCTCAATACAATATCACATAAATGTAATTCCATAGCATTCAAATAGACACACCCTAATCCTCCACCAAATGTGATCCCCACTTAACATTGCATGACCCCCCTTACTAACGTGATCCATATCTCAAGAGAAAAAAAACCTATCTTGTTTCTTCCAACCACTACATAGGCCTCTCACATAGGCTAAAAACCCATTAGTTTATAAAATAGAAACAAATAAAGTCCCATGAAATGTCCCATTTAAGGGAGAAAATTCATTGTTCCCTCTCAGTTCGATCACATTAGCCTACCCACACATATATTTAGAAAATATATGAAATATTATATTATGTTAAAATGTTTGGCACTAAAAACCACAACTACAAACCTAACTGCCTTTTCAAATAATAAGGAATATTCAACCAATCCCATACAACCCTATATCAGCCATCAATGAGCATTATGATTCATAAGTTCCATCAATACCCACAATAGATAATTGTAATGAGTATATAATAAATTATATCCATTAAAAAATATAGATTCAATTAAAAATAATGGTTGACAACTCAAATTGTCATTCAATAGCCTAAACCAAAAAATATGGCATAATCTCTACCAAAATTACATCAAAGATATCGTTTCTTTAAAAATAAATAATGATTGAAATAATATAATGAATTAAATAAAATTTAGTTTTATTAAAACCCCATATTAAATTAATTCTGTGACATACATCAAGAAAACTACATGCCACCACATGTATTTAACCTCTTAGAGAATTAACTAGTAAACCCACAACAAAGACGAATAATATCAACTGAATTGCTACATCATATAATAGAATCTGGGTTGATACACTAGCTCCAACCCACTAAAAGTTAAGGTAAAGGATGTTTAGGATATCATAAGGAAGAATTTACCCGATCCTATCTTAATCCATAGTAGAATCATCACAAAATCCACTAACTATCAAGGGGATTTTGCATGGAAGAAGATAGGTTGAGGGAGGTGTGGCCTCCCATGCTCATCCAATAGAAAAATAAATGACTTCATGTGTTTTTTAAATTAAATACTTGGAATGAATTTTTTTATTAATATTAAAAAAATTATTTGAAAATTAACATGTACTACATCAACCCTGTCCAACCACTCAATTCTCAATTGGTTACTCATGGTTATGCATAGAACTCCTGGCAGCACTAGGAAATAGGCTTGAAACCACAAGTAACCATAAGGTACATAGTGATCTCTAAACTGGTTCATAGTGTCCCAATAAATCGACCATGCTGATCTTATTAATCCTCAAACTCCACAAAAAAGATTTCGGGCCTCCTCTATATATCTTTGTCCTAAAAAACATCCAGTGAACCATTTCAATTATTTCTAAAAATACTAATTCTTATTCTAATCAAAATATAAAAAATACACCCAATTATAAATTCACTATAATATGAAATTCCTACAACTCTACTAAAAGATACCAATTCATATCTTTAAATAATATCTCATTATTAATGATATATTCTATTCTAATTTACTTGATCACTAATTTTTAGTCATCCTTGAAATTATGCTATGTGATTTAATGTTATGAAGGTAAATTTTATCATATGATTAATTCACGGTATTCTATGTCAATTTTAATGAAACCATCAAATATGATGAATTAATATATAAGTAGTTTCTGGTAAAGAGATATTATGTTAACTCTTAGGTACACCCTATTAAATTTTGGTCCCATATTTTTTCCTATTTTTGAAAAGTGACTCCCTATTGAAAATAATTTCAAATATTAAGGGAGATTTATTATTTATAGGGATTTATAATTAAGATAATAAAAAACTAGTGGTTGTTAATCTTGAATTAGATGTCCCTATATGAGTCATACATTCACTTGTACATCCGTCACCTTCTACATGATGAAATAGATTTAAAATTATTAATTAATGAAATCTCATATAGAAAAATACATAATCATCATAGGGATGATAAAGAAATATTTTAGTGTATTCATAATGGAATATAAGTATACCTCATGATGTTTCATATATTTAGAAATCTTCTACAATGAAATTATTGGCCTGATACTGTAACACACATTGATTTTAAAATATATTTTTGTTTAATAAAATTATAGGTTTTTGATAGCTAATGTTACAGCCAACAATATGTTTAAGTGAATAATGAATTATAAAAATGAAAAAATTAAAGAAATTAATATATTTTTAAATTTTTAACATTATTGTAAGAAAATAATCTAATGATATTCTTGAAATAGTTGAGAAAATATATAAATTGTTATTCTAGTAATTCTTAGCATTAGAAAAAAAATTTATTAACAAACATTGTTTTCTATGAAAGTTAATTTTTCTTATTTGGAGTTTTATTGATATGGAAAATTATTTATGAAACATCTATTAAATTATTTTCTATTTCATAAATTTAAAATAAAATGGTTACGAATGGTATTAGAACCATTAGAATGTAAAAAACTAATATTTTTAAGAAAACTATTTCCATAAATGAAATGGGTTTTTATTTTTACTATTTAAATTGGAATATAATAATGACTAATATAAATGATATGTGTATGAAATATATTATAATAAATATTTTATCCTTCATCGTATTTTTTTATTAATAATGTAATTTTAGAAAATAATTTTTATGCTTAAAAATACTCTTTCCCTAAGAAGTATTTTTACACATTTTCTATGAATATTTTAGAATTTATTTATATCAACTCATGGAAAAGAATCACTAAAAATTGTTTAAAAAATTTCTATAACATAAAAAAATATTAGGCAATAAGACAAAGATAATTTGTATTTATAATAAATAGATACAGTGGTAAAATATTATCACCATAGTAATTGATAAAGGGGATAATGAGTCGATTAAACTGAGAGATACCGATTCAATTATTAGTAAAAAAATTCTAAATCAGATTTTTTGAGTGAATTTAGATATAATTCACCTTATATTTTTATATTGGGTGTTTTTAGGTATATTCCCCATAAAATTACATTATATTATCTAAATATTATTAATATTTATAATGGTGTCACTCACCTCATATAAAAATGGAACATCCTCTTCTCAATTATTAAAAGACATTGATAAATAGATCTCATATATTCATTATACAAATCTATTCCAATATTTCAACCATATGTTATAGATTCCACCGTCACAATAAATACCATCCCAATAAGACTTAATGTGTATGAAAAATTCTGATACATATTGTAGTGGTAAATATTTTTATACCTCTATTTCAATGTTCATTCTTCTTACACCTCTTACAACTATTCAATATCAAAAATAATATAAAAATGTTGATATCATTTATATAATTAATTTTTTTTATTTTTAACCCAATCTATAATTTCCATTATATCCAATGGAAAAATAATATGTCTCTCATGCATATATATATATATTATTATCTCTATGAATCAATTGATTTCATTTTCCATCACCGCCTCACATGAATAATTA
The DNA here is from genome assembly GCA_963277665.1 of Viscum album. Lineage (NCBI taxonomy): Eukaryota > Viridiplantae > Streptophyta > Magnoliopsida > Santalales > Viscaceae > Viscum > Viscum album. The sequence continues at coordinate 806,473,298 of OY728141.1, read as the reverse complement.
TTTTTATGTATTCAAGGAATAAAAATGACATTTATTATATAGATAAAATTATATTATGATAAATTATTATTCTAGTTCCATTATTTTCATCCATTTATAATTTAAGGAAACACAAGTTCATACTTGAGAACTACCACCTCCACAATGTAATGTAATTCATTTTTAGTCATTGCATCACATGTTATTTTATTAAAGTGTATTTAATGAATAAATTTTTTATTTTTGAAATTATTAGAATGATTTAGACTGTGAAACCATAACTAAGGCTGAATGACATGATTATTATTAAATTTAATCATACATGGAAAATGAAATAGATAACTCTATAATACTGATGTAAGTGGATAATTATTAATAAATGGGAGATTAAAAATTAAGAATTAATCATATTGGTTAAGATATGTATGAATACGGTAATTGTGTAAATTAAATTTTATTATTAATGATTTTGAGAATGTTAAATGTATGTCAGGATGTGGGGTAACAACATTGGTGGAAAAGTCATTTTTAATCGATATGGTTCATTTTTAAGATTCATTTTTGGAGATCATATTATATATCATCATTAAACCTCTTCCATTTGTTGTATTCTTTTATTTATATTATTTTAAAGTAACCATTTAATTTCGGTCCATTTTGTACTTATAATGATGAAAACATTATTTTAAGAATAACATAACTTATTTTTTTGTCTGGAATCATTACCTTTCATATAAAAATTCTTCAAAAAATTATGGATTTTTTATCAAACATAAAATATATTATAGTGTTATTTTATATTAATATTACTTAAAATTAAATAAATAATCTTTTAAAAAATTATTTATGAGTCACGTTTGACTATCATTACAAAAGTGTAGAAAATATTTTTTTAAAGAATATATAAGATGAACAATAATTTCATTCATCCTTTCATTTTGTAAATATTCAACATACATTACCAGCATCAGATGTTTCATAAATAAATTCATACTATAATTTTCATGGGAATTTTTAGACATTAAAATATAAAAAAATAAAATGATGTTATCCCTTGTTTTTTAATTTATATTTTTACTAAATTTTATAATGAATTTTTCAACTTCCTTGACATCCTTTATGGAATATTATGCTTCATGGGGGATGTTTTCTAGTTATACCATCCACATGATTTATTTGGATAAATTATGACTAGGATTTTCAATGAAAGTTTTATGAAACACAATTCATTTTTAGGGGTTATTGAAGCTATAATGAAATGAAGATTGTTTTTGTGATCTTGTGGAAAACTGATAAATGATTTCCAATATATGATGGGTAGTACACATATTATATTTAACTCCAATTAATTGGATAAATATAAATATATCATTAGTTAAAAGGAATGTAATGGGGAGTTAACCCAATCCAATATGAAACTCAATCTACCATGTATGAAAATGTAAATAGGGGTGAACCTAATTTACTATGGAACTCTGTACATCATGCTATGATAGTTGGTTCATTTATCCTTGATAAATAAAATGGTTTTCTAGGAATATGATTATTCCACACATCAATAATAAATTTTCTTATGATTATGATATACAATTATAGATCATTATTGATTATTGATGATTATGCTCACATTTCCCTGATGTCATTTATTATAGTAATTTTTTATATCATGATTACTGATTTGTGATCTATTACTAATTGGATATTAATTTTTTATGTTATAATCATTCTATTATACCATAATTCTTATCTTCCTCACACTTATGATATTTTATTAATGTCTATGATATTTACACTTACTAATCATATGAGCTCACAATTTCTTATTTTCCCATTTAATTGGGTTATGAAGAATGGTTTTATATAGGATATGGAAAACAAGGGTAATATGAGTGAAGACAATTGTGGGATTTGTTAAACATAATCTATCAAATAATATTATTTTGAATCCAATATTTAAATATATCAAAGCAATATGGTTATGTAGATTTTATTATTGTGATTTGAATTTAATATTCATCTAAAATGATGTAATGTTTATATTTGAGACGCTTTGGTAACCGTAGTTTCATAATTTTTGGAAACCATATTGTTGATTTTAGTTAATATTTTATTAATCACTTTGATTAATGATGTATGACTATTATACTATATTTTATTTATTTTAATAAAAGGCTTTAAAAATGAATAATAATGTTAATATTGAATGTGGTAGTAAATGTATAGAATGTCCTTATGAGAAACCGAATTCCTTGGGGACTCAAATATAATTTTTTTTCTTTTCTTATGGAACTCTCTCAATATATTCATCATACATATCATTCAATTTGAAAAACTATATAATCCTTGAACTAACACATATTATTATTTATATTAATTTATTTTCATAATATTTTATATATGACTTTATATTATTTTTCAATCTAAAAGTGAATAATTTTTTAACTATTAATTTTCCCGTATTAAATGATTTATTTAAAACTAAAATTTAATGAATTTATATTTTATAATTCCTAATGTAGAAGTAATTTTTGAAATAACATAATAATATACATCTTATGGTGATGCTTTGGAAATTTTATCAACATATATATTTTTGGGTGAATATTGAAAAAAACGTATTCTTTATATAATTTTCAATTATTTTCAAATATTTTAAAAGTACCATTTTATTATGGTTTAGATTTAAAATAAAATTTATCACCATTTACAAAATATAATCTAATTAATTGTATATTAATCATCATTATACTTTATTTTGGAATAAAATCATTTTTATTCTGGAAAATATAATTCTCAAAAAACTATTTATGTTGTGGTTTACGTATTTATGTTGAAATCAATTTCTTCCACTTAAACTAATTAAATCCAAAAAAATTATTATAATGACCTAAAATTTAATCTATGGAAATTACCTTCTTATAATTATTTTACGTAGTATAAATCCCATAAAATTACATAAATAATAGAAAAAAATATTATAAATCAATAATGATTGAAATAAGTGGTACTTGTAGTAGTTAAGGAACCCATACCGATGAAATAGTAACTTCATATTTAATATAGAAATATTTCCATTAGGAATAATAATTTTAACAATAGAATAGTAACCTGACCTATGAAATTATAAACAAAATTCATGCATCTTATGAATGAAAATATGATGTATTTATTTCATACCATTATTAAATAAATGTTTTAAAAATGAAAAATGATGTTTTGTTATTTTTATAAGTCATAAATATTTAATTACGATTTTATGATTAATATAATAATTTATAAGAAAATACATTCTGAAAAAATTTATTCATAAATTAATATTTTTTTCTTTATGATTATAAGATAATTTTATGATTCCTTAATTAGTATTTACAAGTTTTATAAAATCATTTATAACTTCAATTCAATATTTTCCATGTTAATAATAATTTTCATTAAAAGTTATATATCTCATATTTTGACCCAAAATTCTTTATTTTAGTATATTTAGATATTGTGATAAAATATTCATAATCTTGAGCCGAAAATAATAAACTAATGAATTAAAGAAAGAAGAAACACCCAGCTACTCCCCTATAAATACTATCTCTCATCACATCTTTACCTCACACATTTCATACTTTGAGTATTGTATAAATTATTCCTAGTCTTATTAACAAGCCTCTTAACCAAGTCCATGATCCTTTGGTCTCAAAAAATAATAAAACAAATCCCCCTAAGGAGTTTCTCAAGGATAATTATTCAATATGTAAAATCAATTTTTTCCTTTAATTTCTTTCCATGTGTTTTTTTTATAATTATTTTGTCACCTCCCTTAATCAAAGTTGAATGATAAATCCAGTAAATTATATATATTATAATTTTAAAATTATAATGGAAGAATCCATCATGAAACCTCACCTAATATCTCTTTTATTATATAAATTAAAATATCATTCATGTGCAGTTGATTTATCGTATTCGAAGACGTAAAAAATTTCTTTCTTCATTACAACCATCATGGATTGTAAAAAAACCATTATAATGGTTGAGAAAAAATTTTAAATTTATTTTATAACCTGATTTATGTTTTGTAACTGATATATGAACATAATACTAAATGAAAAAACAAAACGAGTTTTTGGTTGTCCAAACCCTCCCAAAATTTCTCAAAGGATTATCACTAACATCTTATATAATAATTAAAACTCTCCCCATAGAACCAAATTAAATACATAATTATTTACTAATCATGATTTTAATTAATAACATGTAATCATATTCACAAGCCTCTTCTCCTTTTCCATGAGCCTTTGATCAAGTGTAGAACCATTTCTTAAATAAGGTAAGAAATTATGTCTAAACATATATTTTCCATTAAAGATATTTATTTTATCTGTTTACCCAAATGTAATTATTATTTATTTTTATATAATTCATCTCAATAATATTTATATTTTTTAAGCCCATATATTTGAATCTGTTCATCATTATTTTTTTGGGGAAATAAATGTGTTATAAGGTCCCCTTCTCAATTCATCTCGATAAGTGAAATAAATAAAATTCATCGTCTGAAGTTCAGACACATTTTCTAGTGCACTCTAAAATCAATTTTATGCCACCATTATTTTTCTAAAATCACTCATTTTTAATGAAAATATATCATTTTTCAATTCTAGTTTAATAAAAAAATTGGCCTTTTTCTATTTTAAATATTCCTTAATACTTTCCATAAACCTCACTAAAATTATAATTTATAATTATTCATACACAAACTCTCTATATGATTTCACTTCATTATGATATCACATATAATTAACTATGAAAACCTTCCATTATGAATTTCCATGCATGATTTAACTACATTCATTCATGGACACCATTATGATATTCCTTTTCTTATTAATTTTGACATTATTATGATACCAAATTACCTCCATGGGAAGACCATATGTCTAGGTTTGATTCCTTATGTATGATTTTTTATGTGGAAAACATAATACTAAACATGATATTATGGGTTCACCATGATATCACTCTAATTCAAGGGGTAATTTTTAGTCTCATAATTCATCACATGGAGATAGGGAGTGAACCTAATTCTTTTATGTTAATTTTTCCACCGTGTGATATAGTCTTTTCAGTGATCCTTGATTCATGTTTATATATTGTTAAATATTGTTTCTACTTTCCATTGATGCCACAATTATACATTCCCAGGTTATACATTCAATTTTTCTTTATGTTTTTTCAAGATCCATGTCATTCCACTTATGGTATCATGTTATGTCCGTGAACCCATATTGTTTTTTATTCCCATGAATATTACCTTACTGGGATTTTTTAGTTCTTCCCCATGGTTCATGTATTCCCCAAGTTATCCTATGTAGATATATGTTCTCAATGAGAGTTAGGTAGTGATTATTGATATTAAATAAATAATTTCTTATTTTGGTTTCATGATGCTTAATTATGTACCTAATCTTGAAAAAAGACTAGACTTTATGATCATTGGCTTGTAATTTGATTATTAATTATGATTAAATCATGTAATAAGATATTTAAAAAGCTAGGTCCACTATAGTTGGTATCAGAGAAATTTATTTTTATTTTTTGATTATGAATTTAGAACTTTAGTAAGAACCCTATTTTTAATTCTATCACCAATGATAACCTAGATTGAGTGTAAGGGTATCACAAGTTTGAATAAAATTTTCATTTATAATTGTATCCTTATATATTCAATGTTTTATTTTCATAATATCTTTATCTATGTAATTAATCCCCTTAATTATACATTAATTTTTTTATTTAATAGCTATAAATAGAATAACTTTTTCCAATAATAAATGTTTTAGGAAATCTGATGACTTCCCTAATGATATGAAAAATTTTATGGGAATGGGTTCTCAAAATATCATAAATGTACTTTCTTGACTGGATTAGGTTATAAATAATAACTTTAATTACATGGAATTCCCTCCTCCTCATATAAATTATGATGTTTTATGCAATTCTTTCATGTGAAAAAGGCCTCCTATATTTACTTGTTCATATGATCCCCTCATCATGGAACAATGTATTAACTCCATTGAGAATATATTCATTATTATTCAATGCTCAAAAGAAGAGAATTTTTTTCTTGAGGTCTATCATTATTATCAGTAGTGGATTATTGGTGGACACTAATCATGAACACAATGTCCATGGTGGAAATTGATTTGATGGAATGTGATGTTTTCATGAGAATATTTTTTCAAAAAAATCTATAAACCCTCTATATTAAGAAGGAAATATATTTCCTCAAACTAAATAAAAAGAATATGAGTCTATGATGGAGTACAATAAAAAACACCCATGAATTGCACGATTCACCTTTGTATTTGTTAAGAACAAAAAAAGAATGGTGCATCGCTCATTTAGTGGACTAAATCGAATTATATTAAATGTTTTGATGATTAAAGACATTGAAATTTATGAAGATATTTTTTATTATTACCTTATGTTTGAAATGGTGAGTGGGGACTCTCGGTTGTCTGATGGGCCTAATTAAAAAAACTGAAAATGGGGTTTAATATGGGTGCATCAACTAAAAAATTCAATGGATGTATAGAAGATCCCAAACCACACATTATAAAAGTGTGGGAAAAGGTATCCTGGAAACTACTTTAATGGAACCATGAGAAGAATAAAATGTTATAGAGAGGGGTATATGGATTATTACTACATATAATATATAATGAATCCCATAAAAATGGAAGAAGAAATGATGGTTAGGATAAATACACAACCTATAGTGCAGTGTTTCAACTACAAGAAACATGGAAATTATTTTAGATATTTTTCTAATCGAAGGTTTTTAGAGGAAATCAAAAACAACAAAATCTAAGGTGGAAAGGAAGGGAATATGCTATCACTAGTACTAAGGTAGATCCTAAAAATTATGTGCTGAAAAGTTCACTAGTTATTCATTCATGAATATAAAATGTACTATTTTATTCTGGTTATATGAATTCATTCATATCTTGAATGTTTTGGAGAACAATCCAACACCAACAAAAATATAAAGGATGACATATCTGGGAGAATAGAAAATATGGAAATTATTTTTTCCAATGTATATAACTCCTCCTCGATTATATTTTGTGAAAAGAACCACCTAGAAAATATTTTTATTCTTCATTTTGGGGATTTTGATGATATTTTGGGAATGGATTGGCAATAATTATACGAATCCATCATTTTCTGTCAAGAAAAGGAGATCACTCTTCATATATTAAGGAATCATATAATTTTTTACAAATGCATTGATGAGGATGAATTTTCTTCCTAATCATCATCTAATGTCTGGGTATTACTTCAATATGAACAAGAATATCTTGCTCAAATTATTGATACAAATGAGAGAATCATGCATGGAGACATTCCCATTACAAGAGACTATATTGATTTGTTCCTAGAATAGTTGACTGGTCTTACCCTTGACCGAGAGGTTGGGTTCTAAATTAGAATTATTCTAAGATCTCTACCTATATCAAACACACCATAAATAATTTCCTCCACAGATATAGCAGAACTAAAGTTGCAGTTACATGAGAATCTAGAGAGGGGTTTTATATGCCCGAATGGTTCACCATGGTGGGCACCAGTCCTCTTTATCAAAAAGAAGGATTGATCCATGTGCCTCTAAATTTATTATCAAGAGCTCAATAAAATCAAGATAAATAATATTTACCCCTACCTATTAAAGATGACTTGTTTTATTAAAATTTTGGGAATGTTATTTCTCTATGGTGGACCTTCAGTTGGGATATCACCAATTAAATGCGATGACGGAATAAATTCCCATGAATACATTTTAAACAATGTATTGACACTATGATTTCATATTAATTCTCTTCAGACTCACTTTTGATCTAAAAATTTTCATTTAAATAATGAAAATATTCTTTAGAGATAACCTCAAAAAAATTTGGTATAATTTTTTAATTATATTTTGATATACTTCAAGAGAATGGAGGACCATTCATTGAGTTTGAATATTCTGTAGGAGACATTATCAAGGGAGAAACTATATGATATGTACAATAAATATGTGTTCTAGATGAAGTATGTATCATCCCTTAGGGATGTTGTCACAATAAAATAATATATGGGGACCCTTCCCAAATAAAAGAAATTGAAGAGTGGCCAATGAAAAGATCAATAATAGAGATCTGCACCTTCCTTGGTCATGATGGGTATTACCAAATATTTGAGAGGAACTTTTTTTAATTGTCAAGCACAATAAATATGTTTACACATAAGTGTGAAATGTTTTCCCGGATTCAAGAATGTGAGAAAATATTTTAGGGGCTTAGAATGATGCTTACCGCTACACCAGTGCTCACACATCTGACATGTATGGAACCCTTTTGGGGGTAAAATGATAATTAAAATATTGTATTAGGTTATCTACTAAAGAGAAATGATAAAGTGACAGAATACGCATTATGGTAGTTGAAAATTAATGAGAAAAAATATCCCACACATGATCTGGAGTTGGAAGCTATGATCTTTGCATTGAAACTCTGTTAGGATTATCTTAATGGGGATAGGTGGGAAATATATATTGATCGTAAGAGTGTCAAATAAATATTCCCATCAATGGAGCTTAAAATATTCCATGAATTATTAATATATCTCATAAAGTATTATGGGTTCTCAATCCACTTCCATCCTATTAAGGGAAATAAGTTAGCAGATTCTCTCAGTAGAAAGGTTTCTATATCTTTATCAATGATGAGAATTGAGACTGATCTAATTTTCTTAGACCTAAAAAAGATGGATATAGGAATCCTTAATGAAGGAAAATTATCAAAAATTTATTCTCAACCAAACCTCATGGAGAAAATAAAGAATTCCCAATGAATTGATGTAGAAATTAAGAAGACGGTGGAATCCATAAGAAATTATAAATCATAAATGTTTAAAATGGATGAGAATGGAGTCATCGGATTTGGGTCACTACTATATGTATCTTACATCCTAGAGATAAAGAGATATCTTTTGATTGACACACATTGATCAACCATAATTATTCACGCAGGGAGCACAAAGATGTATCGAGATCTACAATAGCAATATTGATGGGAAAATATAAAGAAGAAGATTGTGGAATATACAATATTGTTTCTTATATGTCAAAAAGAGAAGTTTGAAAGAAAAAAATAGCCAAAATGGACGTTACAACCATTACCCATACCATTATGGATATGGGAAAAAAGAACCTAAGAAATTGTCACTGGTCTTCCAAAGACATCAAGAGGAAACAATTATATATTGGTTGTTATGAATCTCTATCCAAGGACAGATCACTTTATAACAATTCGAGAGGACGTATCACTAGGTAATGTTCCCCTATATACATTAGATAATTGGTATGGATACATGGAGTACAGCTAACAATTGAATCGGTTCAAGATCTGAGATTTACCTCCATGTTTTCGATAAGTCTCCAACATACCCCAAACACTATGTTGAACATCAAAATGCCTTATGATCCTCAAACAAATGGCCAACATGAACATTCTATTAATACACTAGAATACATGTTTAGAGCACGTTTTCTGGGACTTATAAGGAGGATGGGGAAATGATCTACCTGTAGTTGAGTTCTCCTATAACAATAGATCCCAATCGAGTATACAAATGGCCATATATGAATCCTTTTATGGGAAAATAAATAGAACATCGTCATGATGAGATTTAGTTGGGGAAAAAATCTTCTAAGACTTCAAATGGTCGAATAAGTAGTAGAAAGCTCAAAAAAATTCAGCAAAAAATCTAGGAAGCCCAAAGTAGATTGAAGAGTTATGAATACAATTTTTGATGGAACTTAGAGTTTCATATTAGAGACATGGTATTAGTTTTCATAACTCCATGGATGAGGTTAATGAGATTATGGAATAATGGAAGGTGAGGTCCCTGGTACATTGGCCCCTTCCAAATCCTTGATCATGTTAGAGTTTTAGCCTATCGACTAGTAAATCCGCCTACCTTGTCTCAAGTAAATGTTTTATTTCACGTATTCATCTTGAAGAAGTACATACTGGATCCTTCACATGTACAAAATTCAGAGGTCGTACTATTGTAAAATGATCACTCTTACAAGGAGGAGACAAAAAATGTATAGGATCCTTAAGATAATTTTCTATGAAAAAGGACTACTCACCTCATCAATGTACTATTGCAGAACCATAATCACAAAGAGGATACATGGGAAAACAAGGAAGAGATGAAGGAGATGTACCCACACCATTTTTCAATATATAATTTAAACCAAAATTTCAACAGTGAAATTTCATTTTGGGGGGGGGGAGAATGTAACAATCCAAAATACAATTAAAGGAAATTTACATCATATAATTATTAAAAGAGTATAAATCACAAAAAATCACATCATGAAAACAAAAAACATTAAAAATGAAGAATGAAAAATGTAAGAGGTAATTTTAGATGCTTAAGAACCTATAATTAAAAAATAATTACAAAACAATAAGAAATGTAATATAACCCTTAAGAATAGTAATTGTCCAATAGAATAGTAACATCACCTATAAAAGTATAATTTAGTTTAGGTATCTTATGAATGAATATATGTAATATTTATTTTATATCATAAGTCATTAAATATTTTAAAAATGAAAAATTAGGTGTTGTTATTTTTATAAGTCATATACATTTTATTATTAACATATTAATTTTAAAGAAAATTTATTTTCCAAAAAATTATTAATAAATTAATATTTTTCTAATGATGATTATAAGAAAATTTTATGACACTAAAAGTAATATTTCAATGTGTTATGAAATTATTTATAATTATAAAATCTGTATTTCCCAATTAAATGGTGATTTTATTTAGAAATTAAAATTATCATATTTATAAAAATATTCAAAATATTTATATCCTTTTTGTTTTATAAATTTTAAAAACAGGTCATGGGGAATTTGGGGGGGGTGTTTCAAAAATAGTTTAATTTTTTGAGTAGTGAAATATGATAATTTACAATATTATCTAAATACATGAATTTTTTAGTCATAGATGTTGTATAGCTGTTGTGAGACCATCATATGGAACCATAATTTATTATTTTAATCTATTTAGTGATAATGATCAAACTATTCATAATCTTGTTCCAAAAGTAATAAACTAAATAATAAGATAATGAAAAACACCCCTCTCTTCCCTTATTAAAACCACCCCTCGCCACTTCTTCTCTCAAAATAATAAAGACTTGAGCCTTGTCTACATAACATCAAATCATCTACCCAATCCACTTACTCTTATGTATGATCCTTTTGCCTCAAGAAAAGACCAAAACCAATAAACTTATTTAGGTTCTCAAGTAGAAGTACTGAAGTGGTAAAATCCTCTTTCTATTCATTTAATTTATTTTCACGCTATTTTATTTTATTATTCTCTCCTCACGTCCCTTCATCCAAGTGGAATGATGAATCCAGTAACTTATATATAATTTAATATTTTTATGAAATTGAAATAATTCATATTAATAAAACTTATCCTTTTCCATTTATTCTAATAGTGAGAAATACATTCATGAGGTGTTGATTTATTAACATCAAGGGGGGGATGTTTTCATTTTACATTACTGCATTCAAGGTTAATCATAAAAATTATAATGGTTTATAAAGAATAAAAAAATTATGATATTACCTGATTTATGCTCAAAAATTGATAGAATCGCATACTACTAATTGATAAAACAAAATTAGTTCATCGTGATCAAAAACCGCCCAAATTAATCTAAATGGTTAATAATGACATCTTATATAATGATTCATCCACAACAAAAATTACCAAATGACTTATATAGCCATTCCATATTATGGATGTTCATTAATAACATATAACATCACTTCATGATATATATTTCAATTTTACATCGTATTTAATACATTTATTCAAGTGAACCAGTCCTAAAACAAAGGAAACAAACAATCAGAAATGATGAAATTGAATATTTTAACTCATAAATCAACCAATATAATTAATAAAATATTGATAAATAAAATAAATATTGGAATGGTTCTAAAATAATTAATTAATGGTATTAATTTGATTATTCAGGTTTTTTAGATCAAAAGTAGAACCATTTCATGCATTAGGTAAGGGATTCTTTACGAACATCCATATTCCCTTTAGATTTGGTTTATCTCTCATTACCCTAATGTAATTATGATTTATTTTTACATTTCGATTCTATATTATTATTATATTTTCCATGATCACATATCTAGATCAGTTCATCTATTATTTATGTGGAAATAAATGTTTTATAAGGCCCACTCTTCAATTCTTCCCAGTAAGCAAGAAAATTAAAAGTCATTCTCCCAATTTCTAAAAAATTATCATCTTCACTCCATTATATATTTTAATATATCTTTATTTTTAAAAATCTATAATTATATCACAAATAAAATTCATGGTTTATTTCAAGTTTTATGAAACCAGGTGTCCCTTATCCATTTTAATGAATCAATATTATTTTCCTTAAACAACACTAAAATGTTAAGTTTCTAAATTTTATCAAACACTCTTTTCAAAAGTTTTCCCTTCATATTTACATCGTATATCATGATATATATAAATATAAACTTATTAAATTACATATATTTTTAAATCCATTATTTTATGGAAAATATTATGATATTCTATTTTTATATACATTTTCAAAATTATTATGATACTCAATTTTATATATGGGTAAACCCTGTGTTTATTTTTGAATGATTCCTAATTTGGAACACATATTCATGAGCACATTTTTATTGGTTTGCCTACATACAATATAATAACATTGGTAATTTCTAGTCTCATGAGACATCATGTTGGGACAAGGAGTGAACATGATTCCATTGTGGGACTTTGTTTATCAGGTTATATAGTCTTGGAAGTTATCGATGAATCATGTTTATATCATGTAATATTTTTCTTCCAAATTAATATGATTCAATGATTATATGGTACCATGTTATAATTGTTATTATTCGTTATGTTTATTCATGTTCTAAGGATTTTATGCTATCATATTATGGTTTATGACCCATGTGCTTTGTTTATTCATATTCATATTTTGTTACTAATATTTTTACCTCATCCCATTTATTCACATATTCCCCATGTTATCATATAAATACATAAGTGCTAAAATGGAGTTAAGATGTCATTCTGAATATTAAATAAAATATTTAATTATTTTGGTATCATGATTTTAATTATTTACATAATCTTTAAATGAAAATAGACTTTACGAACCTTGGGTTGTAATTTGATGATTGATTATTCTTAAATCAGGGAATAATATTTGTAAAAGGATAAGGCCACTATAGTTATCATATCATGAATTAGAATTTAAAATTTTGATAATAAGTTAATTCTTTTCTTTATTTTGAATAGTTTGTGTGGTAAAAATTAGTTACCATAGAAAAGGGAAAAACATATTAATTAAGGTAAAAAAATTGTGATAATTCCAAAATAAAATATCATAAATCTTCTAAAATTAATGGATTTCAAACAATTTAAACACACATATATATATATATATGTTTGATAGTTTTATTGATACATTCTCGTGATTAAGACTTATATTATTTAAAATTTATGGAAAATTACAAGTTTTCCACTCTGTTAACATACTAAAGGGAACTCCTATAAAAATTTCATCACAAACTATGAGCCTTTTTAATCAACCAATACCAACCCAGGTATCATTATATCTTCAATACCTACTTACTATATGTTTTATTCACAAAGGACACCCTAGAGGGGTGTTAGGTGTAATCAAATGATGGTATTCCAAAGAAGTGGTATAATTTATAACTCGATGTTTCATGTTTATTTTTCTTCTACCACCTTCCAGTATTATTTATTAATTATGAAATACTAACATAAATAATCTATATATAAAAATAAATGTTATCATACTTATTGTATAAAAATTATTCTCATCTTCATTCATAGTAGAAAAAACATCGCTATAGATTATGTGTGGACTCCCACCTCTATAGAATGATGTGTACAATTTTTTAACACCAGAATATATGACTTGTTAAAATGATGGATAAAATGACTGTATATATATTATTTATAAAATAATAAATATTTTTTTAATACACAACATTTCTTAAATTGTTACCTATTCCATATATTATAATTTGATGACACAGCTTGTGTGTACGGGTGTAATACCACCTCCATAAATTGATGTGAATTATTTTTCATTTAGACCATACAAGGATGGTCATAAACAAGGAAATAATAAATAAATATTTTATTTATGATTCTAGAAAACTTAAATGTAATGAATATTAATTCATTTCAAATAAATAAAAATTGTAGTTCATATGTACGTACAGACTACATTCTCCAAGAAAGATCATAGTTCATTTTTCAGGATGCCCATAAGTGGTTGGTATTGAATGTTTATTTAATGATTAGATATGATAATTGTAACATTTATAAAATTTATTTTGATAATAGAACCATAATCCCTTTGACTACAATAACACAATGATGTTATATTTCGGTTATAAACAGAATGATCTCAAAACATCAAACATCAACATAACCACTTTAGTAACTAAATAAATCATAGTAATAAATAAATTAATATTATTTTAATTAATGTGAAAATTTAAATTATCAGGGTGAATAACAATATAATATTATTATTCATGAGTAATAAAATTTAGGTAGCTAGATGAGACTTAGGCTATGTGATTTTATTTCAAAATGTTATTTAAGTGATTAAATATCATTCACCACTATAATTATGTTCACTAAAATGATCAAACAATTTTATTATATAAATACCAATATTTTTAATATTTATTTTTAGCTAAATTTTTTTATATATTTTTAAAATGGAATCATTTATAAATTTACCATATGAGTCATATTCACCTTTTTTCATTGTGGAAAATAATTTTTCTATGAAATATTACTTTAACATATTATCCCACCATCATAGCCATTATTTGTAAATAAAATACACAATAAAATATGTTAAATTACAAATAAAATATTTTTACTTTTATTCTCAATTTTTTTTGGTATGAGTTATAAAAGAAAAGTAATATTTCTTCTTATGATTATGGAAAAATGGAATGTATTTTAATTATGTTTTAAAATGATTATTCCAGGGTTTTATGATGAAAAAGTGAAATTATTTCATAAAATCATTATAAGATTCATGATCATTATTAATAATGAATGGTGTGTCCAATAAAACTCATAATGGGAGCTGAGCCTAATATAAATAAGCAAGTAGTTTGGTAATAATGTATTCTTCAATAGTGAAAATGAGGGGGATAACTAGGTTGGTACCTCCAAATTAATTAATTGGGATTTAATTATTCAAAAATGAGTTAAAAATTAGGGAAAGTGGGTTAGTAATTTGAACCTCCAAGATACCTAAATTGTACTTCAAATAGGGATTTTATGGAAATATTAATATTTGATGTGGTAATGAAATTTTGAAGTTGGATAGTTTTTTTCATATTAATATTTCCATTGGTTCCCACATTCCTTAGGATTTATTATGGGTTTTCAATAATTTTTTTTGGGTTCAAAAGGTTTTCAGTTTGAAAATAAATATTTTTGATGTTCAGAGTATTGTGTAAACCATTAAGAAGGGGGAGCTGTGGGGTTTGAATCAATGGGGATATTTCAAAAATTCTTTTATCATAAAATAAACATCCATAACTTATCAATGTTTCATTACGTTAAAATTTATATCTAAACATCACTTGTATTAATATATATCTCTATAAATCCAAAAACAATTACTATTATAAGGATTAGTCCAAATGATGGAACCCTGTACTAGGAATTTCAACTCCCATCAATCCATGAATAATCACTATAAAATATAAGTAAAGACATCCAATCCAAATCACATCAAGCTCTTTATTTCTACCAATATGAAATATTTTTAGTGCCCACTAATTACAATGTCTTATTATTATTTGTAGGAAATAAAATATTAAAAAATTTAGATTTGAAAAAAAATCAATCTTGAAATTTTTTATTTGGTTTTTATCCATCCTTCACACCTCTATCTGGTTCTCCTCAATATAGTACACATAATTTTGGTAAAAATATTCCTCATGAATCTCTCTTTAATGCTGCTTTATTTTATCCACATATTTATGACACACCATTATCTAATGAACATGTGTCTGATTCACATCCTCTTATTAAAACAAGTGGATTCATTTTTTTTATAATAATGATACACACTCTTGGGAACACTGGAAATTTTACCTTACATAGTAATAGAAAAATATCACAATGATCCTACACCCCTTAATATACTCCTCCTTCCTCCCCAAAACAAGGAATAAATGATGACTTGAATATTGAATTTTCTTCACAATAGAATTGTTTTTGGCCACCTTCGAATCCTCTAAAAAACTAGAGTCTACATTATTAATAAGTATCTCCTCAAATATCACTTTCAATGAAGTAATTTAATATTTTTCAAATATTAGAGAGATTAAGGATCATTAAAATTACTTCTCAAAATCATCACAATGTTTATAATGTACAAACATGAAATAATCTCAGTCTGATATAGTGTAAGAACAATACTATTTAGTTTTCCAAAAGAAATCATCCATTAAGTAATTCTATGTCAAGTGAATCTTTATCTAGTTACCCTATATTCTAAAACCTATTTTTAATGATCTCATGTATGGATCATAAAAACCCAATGGTTTCACCATATTATTACATCACATTTCTCTATCTAGTGCTTTGAAAAGGATTCCTCCATCTGATAAACTAAAAAAAGTATAGTAGGTGGCTTATTGAATGTTTTTCTATAAAACATTATATCTTTAGCCATATAGTACAAATTTTAATGGTTCCCCCTCAAATACATTTTTTGATTTTACTATATTTAGTAGAATATCATATTTATCACCATCTAATGTGTTCTATTCGATGATCATTACATTTTCCTCTTCAGTGACCTTAAGAATGTTTCTCTGACTGAAATTGGTTTATCTGTTTTTTATTATATTAAATGTTCCTCTGTGCCATTATATTTTTATAATTTTCATAATTTTCAAATATCAATCCAGACACTTCATCAATACTCAACTCTATTTTGTGATACTATTTCAGGTGAACTGATAAAATATTATTCAGATGGTGTTTCAAAGTACATGTCAAAACATTCTATGTATCATTAATCCTCTGATATCAAACATCATACAACCAAAACACCATGACCTCAAAACAACCATTATTTTACAATTTTCCACATCTGTGTTTTATATTTGAAAATTTCTCAAAACCTCCTTTATCATAAAACATCACAATGGAACATAAAAAATAACCATGCGAATATTTTAGTAATCATAGTGTTTGAAATATTTTGGATCAATAAATCATTATCTAAATTTATAAGATATGTAACACAAACTATTTTTGAAATAAAATACCACATTTTTTTATAAAATAAAACATTCACGAATAATATTTTTAAATACGATAAAAATAAACCATTACCAAATTAAATCAAATGATCATCAATCTACCCATTAGGATTTTTTGGAAACTTTATCAATAACACTTTTCTACGATTTATTTAAGCTGTATCATTTTTCATGGATAATATTCCTAACCCCAAATATATGTATTTATTAATTTTTTATGGAATTCTATACCTAATAAATATGAAATTTTATGGATTTCATATAGATAAACTCCCCTTAAATCTTTTAAAATCACATAATTGAAATATCAAAATCGTTTAATCCCCCTTTATAGGATACCACTATAAATATGTACTTATTATACCCCTTGAAAACAAATTGTAATGAAACATTTGGGACATATAATTAAATTTATTAAGTTAAGTGTTAGATGATGAACATTTTGTATTAGACTCAATTCCACAAATATTTCACTTTGAAAATATTTTTTGATTAAAAATATATATTTAATCTATTATTGAAATATTCTAAAGCATTAAATTCCCACAAGAAATTTTCTAACTGATGAAATGATATTTAATATAATTGGGTTTAGATTTTTAATGTTTCACGTATTTTTTGATAATTCAATAAGTCTTTCATTATTACACATAATCTTTAATGTTTTTTAACTATTCAACCTCGAATAATATATCTGAACATTCTTGCACATCATTTTTATAAATGCATGGTTTACAACAATAGATTATTCTAATATTGTACTCAATTTAATAAAAATTGTATTCTTACTATGAAAGATTACATATTTTTCTCCCAAGACAAAATTTACACCTAATGTTGATTTTCAATATTTTAATTTTATATCCCAATCAAAATTAGTTAAGTAAAGAAATGTTAACTCATTACTCCATCTATACATCAAGATATACATTTATGCTTTGTTAAAAAACCTATGAATTCTTTTTTATACCAATTTGGATTACTTTGGATCACATTGATATATCTCACACAATGTTTCTCCATACTAAATTTTTGGCCATAATAATTTATAATTGAGTAAAATTCTTAAAAAATTCCAAAAATTATTTTTGATATAAACTCTCGAAAACTTAAACAATACACATCTTCAGACCTACAAAAATAAGTTTAGATGTTTCCACTTAATGTTCTGTGAAAAAATTATATAATAACACTTTATCCAACATTTGTTTAAATAGGAATATGCATCATCCATTTTTTTTAACATGTAACCTAAGATGATGTTCATATCTATATGAAATGAAATATCAATGTTCCAGTTTTACAGTAATAAATTTTTTCATAATATTTATCCTTATTACCAAGAAATATTATACCATCTATGTGAACAATCACTATCTATGTACATGTAATCATCATTTTCACATACAATTTCCTATCAAGTTTCCCTTTATAAAAGTTCATATTCAACAAAAAAATCGTACATTTTCGTATAAGGCATTATATGTATTTATAGTTTTTATAATTCCTTCTTTAGTTTACACACCATGGTTCTATAATTATCATTTATGAACCCATTAATTTGCTGAATATAATAATTTTCTACAATGTCTATATTCATGAATGTTTTCTTAACATATATATAATAAAATTTATATTTTTTTGGAATAGTAATAACCAAAAAATTATGATATTATGATGTATTGAAATAGGGGGAAAATATTATTTGAAATCAAAAACATCCACCTTTGAATAATCTATGTATAATGGTAATGTTTTATTTCCCAAAATTCTTCCATGTTCCTTAATCCTATTTACGAAGACCATTTTTTCATATTAAATTTTTATATTTCTTTCAAGGAATATGATCCCATTAGTTATTATTCTCAATTTTAGAAATCAATTAATTCATTTTATTTATTTATTATTTATTATCATCTAATTCTAAAATAGAGGGTTGTTCTACCTATGTGATAATTGATGTATGATTCTCAATCCTGAATTTTTGTCTGGTATGAACAAGAGCTTAATGATTTTTGATGATATTATAAGATTCTTTCTTTATAATTTATAAAATTTTAGTATTTTTCATCCGATAATTATTTCCTCATTATTAAACTGATCAAAATCAATGTAACGGCCCAAATCATTATGAGTTTGAATTTCATGAGAGAATTATTATTTTTCCATTAGTGGAAGGTTTGTTCTGAGATTCTTCTTTCTAGATGTTTGAATGAATGTTTTAGTTTCTTAGATAAATTACATTGGCGGTTTTTTTAGGATCAATTGGGAGTAAGGTTTTTTAGAGATCGATAGAGGTGTTCAGAAGGTGTCTAGGGGGCATCTACATTTCTGAATGAAGATTCAAATAGACATGGGATACCCAGATGAGTTGTTTTTATTGGTTTATTTTTTATATCAATGTGGCCATTCCTAATTTGTGTTTTACAAGGTTTGGGGATCAATAGAGGTCATACAAGGATGAATTACATCCCACATACCTCTCCATCCACCCCCATGTGGAACAATGATCTTGGATGCATTTCAGTTTTCATTCAGGGATATTTTACATATTTTTTTCATTTTTAGCTCCTTTGGTAAATTCACTATAAATTGGTCCGATTTTGGTTTTCGTTTTAGTGATGATTTCAGTATATCGGGGTCAAATCGCCTGATCAAGAAGGTTCTTTCTATCTTTTTGAAAAGAGGGCATCCCAAGACAACATAATGAAGTAATTGTTCGACGTTTATCGCAAGGAAAATCTCTATATGGAATTTTTATTGTATGTGGTATATTTTTTGGTTAAATTTTATATATATGTAGATTTATAATTTTCAGATTCATCTTGGAATCTTCTTGGGGTGTGTTGGGATTAGAATAAACTCAATTGATCCTGATTCTGATATCATTGTACCACCATGTGAGTTTCTCTCATATTATGAAATTGGGGTTTTCTGTGTAATAAATAACATGAAATAATTTGATCTTATTTGTCATTGAGAAAGGGTATATTGAAGTCAATTAAAGTTGACACAAGATTTAGATCACTTTTAAAACATTGTTTTATATAGATGGCATGGACTTTACTGTATCACTTGGATATTTGGATATTTTTGTGTGTGTTCCTGATTAAAAATAAATTCCTGCATGTTGCATGTGTTGTGTATTTTGTATAAAAACAATTTATATTCATATAAAAGTGGAGGATTCATCTTGATGGGATTGATAAACCCTTACATGGTATGGAACGGTCTAGGTGACACTTGTTATAATATTTCTGGTGGGACTTGGTCTTCAGGGACTAGTTACCTATGGGTGAGGTGGTGAGTTATGGGATGGGTTTCACACCATGTTTGATTTTACCTATGTGTGAAAACCACATATTTGGTGTAATGTGTTAGGGTTTTCAAGGATGGGTTGGATTACATGATGTGTGGTCCTCCAATGAACTTGTTTGATGGGCCTATGCGATTGATATTACATCCAAATAACACATTAGATGGGACTGTTGGATTGATTGGTCTCCCCGGAACCTATGGGGATGGGCCAATATTATGTTGAACTCTCACCCAACTAGAAAATAAATCATCCTTGAGGTAATATTTGTGAATTGGGCGCATCAGAAATAGAATATGGTGGGAAAACATATCAAAAAATTTATTTTTTGTGAAGTTTTTTACAACGATATTGATTTCAACGATGGGAAACTCCTATATCGAAAAATGTTTTTACACGTTATATATATATATGATCATTTTGAAGGGGTTTTCATCCCATAAAAAATAATTTTGACAAGTAAATAAATAAGTAATGAAAAAAATAAAAAAAATAATAAAAACATCAAAATAATTTAAAAACCAAACAATATAAAACCACAAACATCTTTATTATAAACAATATTACACATAATATATCCATTTAAATATTATAAAAATAAATGTGTTGAAAAAATAAATAAATCACTATTTAGGGGGTGGGTCATATGAAGGTGGTGGTGGATATAACTCCATCCCCATAAGCTACTCCATTTATTTCATGTGCTCCATCATTTTCTTATATTGCTACTCCTTCCATCGATGATAATCAACGAACTATTTTTTCAGTGAAAACAAATATCTTATTTATCACTATGTATAGACTCTATAACTAGATTATTAGCTCAGAAATATATATCCAAACTCTACAGCCAATGATGAAGACTCTCCACTATAACCCATCATGTTGAAATATGACCACAAAATAATACCATAATAAATTCCAGATATCAATAAAGAACTAACACCAATAACATGGCCATTCATGAAGGCATACCAAGTGGCTTGCATCCATTACAAATCATAATACCATGACACTTTGGTGGCATGACCATCAGTATCAAAATAAATCCAGTCATGTGAATGAGCATTTTTAGTTTAATATGATGTTATCAGATGAAATACAAAATAAAAATAGTTTAAATATTATTTTTATGAAAATTTAAATCTGAAAAAAATTGTACTATACAATTTGTGTTTCTTTGACCTCCAGTAATATTTGAAATGATATGATTCATGGTTATCCTCTTATGAACATAAAACTCCCCAATATAATAATTCTAAACTACTTATATGAATATAAAATAATATTTTTACATTTATAGTTAAATAAATTTATAAATATAAGTACTTACCAAATGTCTTCAATGATTATTGAATGTACAAAAACCAACTCTATAAGAAACATCTAGCCATTATCATTTCTAATAACCTAATGATGATCTACTCTACGATCCATCTCTTATCCAGTTATAGAATAATCTGTCTCAAAACAGAGATAATATATAATTGGGTCAATAGATATGGAATATTAGATTAAAAAAAATAGATTCAGATTTCTTCTTTAATTCATCCTTATATTTTAATACAACTGATGATAATGTTCATCCATATATGTATCCCATGCCTTGTAGATAGAGGATCTCATTATTTCATTGATGAGATACCATATACTATACTAATAATTAATGATATCATTTTCATAACTAAAATAATTTTTAAATAACAATAATTCATTTATATACAATTAAATGATCAGTTGTGAGGTGATTAACTTTAATCAGAATCTAATCCCATGTCACTCATTCCCATGAAAAAATAAATCCACAGAATAGACCACCCTATCAAATAGTTATATGAAAAAAACTATGGGAAAAAATAACAAATAATCAAATAATTAGAACACAAATAAATTAATCAAAATTATAGATATTTACTGAAAATTAAGTAAAATACAAGACTAATCACACATGATCTTGTGTGGATGAATATCATGATGTAGATGTTTCTTAAGAATATGGTCAGAAATCTACAATATCATTAGACCATACTCCCTCTGACTTTAGGATCATCTAACTGCAACATAGGGTCAAATGATGAAACATCAGGCTCATCAAAAAAATAGAGCTTCTTTAATGATATTGAACATCTCAATTAAATTATCATCATCCATATGAAATTGAAAAGAACAATGTACATAAATATTTTAAAATGAGAATTATGTTTATATATATATATAAATATATATTAATTTTTTATATACCCCACATATAATTGTAACATTCTTCATCTTCATACACATCTGCGTATATTACGGTGTCAACATCTTCTTCATTCTAATCAGTATAATTCACATCCAAAGAATCATAAACATCATAATATATTAATATTTAAAATTCATTTTTTATATCATCAACATCATCACCACCATAGAAACGTAACATGTAAAATTTCAATTCATTTCACATCTATAGAACAACATTCACTTTTCGTAATATTATTTTCATGAGAACTAATTTTTATAATCATACACACGTCAATTAACCCTATAGTTATTATATAATTATTTTCATAATGAGTTTTTTTAATCTTGTTGATGTAGAAAAAAAATGAACCATTTACTTGAAAGAAGATTTTTATATTTAATGTTAGTGATTCTGTTGAACATATGAACACACAATTATCTATTAGTATCAAACCAATGGAATTTAGATGATGTTAAAAAATTCTATCCTAAAGAACATAACTCAATTATTTCGTCCAACATTCCAAAAAAGTCCACATCACATTCTCTTTGAATATATATTATCATGAAAACACTTTTATTTATTGGTTTTTTAGTTCACCATATGGACAAGTATGAAATTGAAAACCATTCACTACATATTAATTAGAAGATTTAACTATTTGTAATGGTGGTTTAATCAATTCACACAAGAAATTATCAATTTTATTAGCATGTTGTGATAACTATAAAATTGAAAACTATTTATCAATTTAACATATAATAAATTGAATTCATATGTTAAACCATAAACAACATATATTACTAGTATTTGAAACTAGGAGGATAATTTATACCACAGAGGATCTTGATGAGTTTCTCATGTAATATTTGGAAAAAATTTCTTCACATTATCATCGTATAATCTATAATTAAAATAATATTAATTTAATTTTAAAAAAATAGAAGAGTAAATATCATTGTGATAACTATATAATTTTTTTTAATTTATTTATTATTGATAAGAATATATGTATGAGCCCTGTGACGTTCATCATCTGAAAGACATTGTTTACAAACCATCCTTATCCATTGTTAGGCTGATTAATAATTGATAATTGAATACCCATTTCATCAACCACATTTCCATATCAGAGGACCATTTAGGTATATTTTGATGGATATTCTAGATGGAAAGAATGGGAGCAGGAAAAAGTAATTTTATTCAATAAATAATATTCTCCAATTGAACCCTCAACTATTTATCTGTTATGTACTATTTTCATCAATTTCTATATGCATCTCTTGTATTGGATCACCAATAACAAAGTTAAATAACCTCTAGAAGTTTTCTAATGTAGAAAATGTAATACAAAAATGTTTTATTTAATAAAATAATTAGTGACAAAATTTTCCTCTAATTTATATAAAATTAAAAAAATTAAAAATCTACCACGTGTGTCATTAGGTATGAATTCCATAAAAATGACTCTGAAGAAATATGATATTTCTATTATCAAATCAAAAATTGAAGAATTAAAAATCCTCTAAATATAATAAGTATAATTCCTTCTATTTTAACTTGAGAATCTTGAATTTTAAATTTGGTAATATAATGGTTTCTTTCCCATATAACCAAATTTTAAACATAACCATCCATTAACATAAAATCTATAATCAACAAACAAAATAATATACTATTGTTTTGGAAAATATATAACCTTATTTTTTATTCAACAATTTATATGTTCTTCAATTTTATAAAAACATATTTTATGGTCACTAATAAATTTGGGAATGATTGAATCATTACATTACATTATATTAGGTCTTACGAGGTGGTCCCAAAATTGTATAAACTAAATTATAAAAATAATTCTTCCAAAAATATATGGCATCCAATATGTAACAGACCAACAGATATAACCAATTTAGAAGACCCCAAAAAATAATCCATTTTATCCAATTGTGATAATTTCCAAATTCATATATTTTTATTCGTTAATTATTGATCAAAAGGTTATGGATGGTTATTAAGAGATAGTATATTTGAAGACAATACATGAGATCATTTTTCAAATTTAATCTCTATCAATTGTACCTTTCTATAATGATTAAAATTCGATAATAAAGGGAAAGTTGGATAAAACGTGTGATGAAAGTTGAGAAACCAAGGTTTTGATCAATCAATATGTATAAATACATTTTCATCACTCCTAAAATAAAAAACATGACTATGGAGAATGTGAAATCTAGTTGGATATCATTACATATAATTGGAAGTCACTTATTTTCCATATTAAAAAATATTTAATTAGGAAATTATATTTCACAATAACATCATATATACCAACCCAATTACTCCACAATAAATTAAACCCATAAATAAATTGATTCAAATAAATATCAACATTCTCTTTTGATGACATTTGAAATTTTCATATTAATGAAAAAACATGAGGAGAATGGGTTTTTAAACTGAACGTTAAAATAAAGTAATTTAATTACAATGTGGTTTTGAATATTTTCTATAACATGTTATTTTGGAATCATGTTCTATATTTTGAAAAGGGATAGCTAGTCTGGTGATTAGGGGATTTAGTTTGATGGAAGGATTCCAAGGTGTGATTTCGAAATACTCATTGGACATATTCGTGTCTAAATGTTTTCTAAATGGGTGTTTTTTGAAAATAAACATAATTTACAATATGAAAATAGTTTGTCGAATATTTTTTTTGTCGACCAAGGATGAAACAAATTTTCTGTTTGTGATCTCTTTTAGTGGTATGAGGTTGATGGTAATTGCTTAGTGTCGTTGGGGTGTATTTTCACCTAATTGATATGGTGAAAAAATGGAAATCAAAAAATATGATTAATGGTTTTATGTATCTTTAGTGATTGGATGGAAGAGACCTGGAAGTAGTTTTCTTTATTTAGAATATACATCGTGGATATTTATAGTGTTTTTGTGCCCAGAACATTAAATGGATTGTCAAAGGGAGATTTTAGGGAGGGGTTGTGGGTTTGATGTGTTTAGAGATCCATAAGAGGTTGTCCCATGGATGTGTGGTGTGAGGATTGAGCATTTGATGTGATTTTTTAGGTTTTGGGATTTTGACCCATGATATGTGTTTTTTTAGTATTGATGATTTTTCAAGTTAGACCACTTGATGCATGTTTGGTTTGGGTGCACCTTTTGGACTTGTTGTTGTGTTATTTTAGAAAAGACCATTGGTGGGGAGTACCAATATTTATAATCATCTATCGGTGGCGTGGACTTATGATGGGGAGAACAATAATCCTCAAAATTATTTGGTTATTGGGATTTCAGTTTTTAGTGCGATCATAAATTAATTCATGTGGAATTATTGAATGATTCCAGTGTGGTGGTCTCCATGTGTTATTAATATTCAGGAGTATATGATCCATTTTTATAAGTTATATCCTTATGGGTACATCATACTATTTATTACTAAATATGAATTTATTAAATATTCATTGGGTTAGGCATATGATCGTAGGATATATGAGATGATACTCACTTGTGCGTGAGTTAGCTTATTAGATCGGGTTGAATGGGAGCATGTAGCCACTTGGTTTTGTTAAGACTAAGTCAAATTCTTGTATAGAACCTTATATAAGGTTTTGGATCAACAAATTTACCATAAAAGATGATATGGATTGATGGTTAGACTATTGGGAATGGTTTCATTGTATTAGGGTGCTTGTTCTTGGGTGACACATTGTTCAGGTGGATTTTTGAATCAATGAACAGCCTGCTTGTCTACCTATTATGAATAGTTCATGTTGAGAATAATCCTATAAATTGTGGCATTATTTTCACTATGGTGGTTTCAGTTTTGGGTCACTGATTGTGTATGGTCATCGTTGTGTTTGGTGATAAGGGTGTAGTCATGAATTCCATAGACTTTTTACTGAGAAATGGGTGCCAACACATGGTGTTGAAATATGATGTTGGATAAGGATAAATATATCATAGTATAATCTATTAGAACTTTTAACTCAAAAAGTATTTATCTAGGATCTGAATTTTTTGAATGAGAATGAGGATATACATGCAGTATTGGGACTCGTTTGTGTTTGATTCTTATAGATTAGTCTAAGGGTAGTTATATGGTTGGCAGTGAACCAATGCAGGGTGGGAGGGTGTGACCATCATTGAATGAAATTATTATACTTTTCAATGATTAGTTTATATTAAATATGGAATGGGAATTGGTTATTTTTTTCGTTGGCATTAGAGTAGGAGTGGGACTGGGACATTTAGTCGTTTCATTTCGTGACAAATAGAGCATCAGTTGTGGAGTTCATGTGGTTGGTTTGGTGGATGATGATAACCATACTCTTAAGGTGTGGTGCACTGTATCAGTCATTGGTGAATGACTATTATGTTTTAAGGTTCATGGAGGTGATATTGATATTGGATGGTTATAATGGAATTGCAATGGTGGTTCATCAATGAACCTGTGAAAGTCATGTTTCATTGTAAATACGAACATCAGAGTTCGGGTGTACTGTCAGCCAGAATTGGTGCACTGGCATTAGGAACAGGGTCTATTGGTGTGATCATTGCATGTTTTGGATCACATATTATTTGGTTCTTGGGATGAGATCATGACCACTAGAGTAGGAATTTGGTGATCCAACCATATAATTACACTAAGAGTTTGTTTTTGTCATTTATTTCTGTTCAGAGAAAATGTGATGATACATCTTGGTTTAAAACATCATAATGAATCTTGAGTTCTGGTAATACAATGTAGTGAACATTAGAGTATTTTGGGAAAATTTGTCTAGATGTATGATTGGGTAATTCATTTCATTTGGATGTGATAAGGTTAGAACCATTTCAGTTACATCATATATGATAGGATATGATTGGCATGGGGTTGGGATTGATATTTTTGGAGGAATATGGTGTTCAAGATTAGTGTTGATGTTTTGAAGTGGAAGTAAAATGGTTGTTTAAGGATGGAACATAATGATTTCATGGTGTTCAGACAACTGGGTAATGTCATAAGATGAGGTTAAATGGTTTCCAAGACTTTTGACGATGATATGTTTTATGGTATGGGGTTTATAATGAATTTCATTATTATTGGCTATCATTTATCGACGAAATTTTAAATTATCATTCTTTGATGATTTGTTTTGAATTCTTATGATTTGTATGGTTGTTAAAATATTTTATCAACTCAAAAACATGTATTTGGAGTGTGTTTTAGGGATTGAAAGGAATATAGGTGCTACGTTGATTAGTTGATGTGGTTTGGATGTGGTGAGAGGGCCAATGTTTTTTAAACAATCAACTAGCTATCCAATAGAATTGATATAACAGAGATGTCATACTTGGGTGCACTACATAGCATGTGGCCTAGTACCATCTAGTTGGTGGAAACTACTAATTAGATTGTGGCTTCTTGAGTGTGTTGTTTCAATTGTGTGTCTTTTAATCTTTTTGGGGAAAGGGCACACTCGGGTTTTAAAG
The DNA here is from genome assembly GCA_963277665.1 of Viscum album. NCBI lineage: Eukaryota > Viridiplantae > Streptophyta > Magnoliopsida > Santalales > Viscaceae > Viscum > Viscum album. Next base: position 806,444,808 of record OY728141.1, on the reverse strand, counting down.
AGTTTTAGGGTTTGGTAGAGGCCATTATTGGAAAAATTATATCACCCATTACCTTATTGTTATATCCCCTAAAGGGGATTATCTCGGGTTAATTTTGGTGGTGATTCAAGGTGAGTTTGTACCATTACATTTATTATTGAATCCTGCATTCACTACTCCATAATCCTGATCGATTTTGGTTAGGTTATGGGTGATAATTTCACAAAATCAAGGTGAAATCATACCCTCTTGATGGGAATTTTTCTACTCTTTTGAATAAGTATTTTTAAGATGTTATAATCAAGATTTTGTTCACTGTTTATTATATGGTACATCATTGTATGTATTTAATTTGGTATTCGGATGATTTTGATAAAATTTTCTGATAAATTCGGGGTTTTAAATTGGTTCCTTTCATTGGAATAGGAACCGGGGTGTGTTGGGAGCCGACCACACCAAGTCCCTAATTTTTTCAATGTCTTCAAACCAATTGATGAGTTTATAACCTATTATTCCAACTGGGATTTTTTAAATTTAATTTAAATTAATTATATGATGTTGTATGTTGATATATAGGCTCTTGGACTTTATAGAAGCTAGAACAAGTTTGGGATGAGTTTTGAAACATTATTTTGGATATGGGGCATGGACCTTGCGGTGACTCTTGGTTGTTTAGTTATTTATTCTCATGTTCCTAATTAATAATAAATTTTAAAATATTACATGTGGTTTTTATTTTTTCTAATGATGGATTCTCACTTTATCAAGGTAGCGGGTTGTTCTCGATGGATGAGATGAACACTTAGAGGGTTAAAAGAGGTTTAATGGACCTCAGGTAGGTTCTTCTATGCGGGAATGGGTTATAAGGGACTAGTTCTTTAATGGGGAGGTAGTGGGTAGTGAGACTTGCTGAAAACCTTGTATTATTTTATCTATATGAGGTAACCTCATTTTTTATGTGTCCTTCATAAGTGTATTGGGTGTGTTGGGGTACATAACTTTTGGGGCTCTTTAGATCCTATAATATGGATCAATGTGCTATAACCAAATAGGATGATTCTGGTAGTTTTTTTAATTTCACGATGGTTTAAACTACCTCTATATGGTTTTGTGTCTGTTTCCAAAAACCTCCAAAAAAGGTGTTTTACTCATCCAACTATCTTTGGCTCCCTTCATTTAGTAGCGGTTTCTAAAAACTATCATAAAATATCGTTTTATCCTTAGTTTAAACCGCCATTATCCCCATGGTGTTTTTTTGGGCAAACCACTGCTAAAAAATTATTGTTTATATAATGGGGTTTTAAACTTCAACTACATATCTCTTTTCAGAAAAAATACAACTGTATAAACTTTGAAACCATAAAATCCAATCAAAAAAGCAGTATTACACTACACAAATAGTAAAATAACTATTCAAGTATAGTTATAACATATTCAGAACTTGTCATAATTCAATTTATACAAATCTACAATACAAAAAATCATTAATATCACAAAGAAAATATCTGGAAGTTAATGAATATGATTATTGTTTTTTGATAATCCTCTTAATATTATTTTTATGGCTAGATCGAAAAGAATTAATATCCCATCCATTTTTTGTCATAATATAACCACCTATAGGATCCCTCTATGGAATACTATCTTATTTATGTGTGGCTTCATCCCAACATGCACCACCATAGACCGTCCCTTCGTGATTTAGAGTGGGCCACACTTTGTGACCAAATTCTCAAAGACCATAAACCATGCCACCACAAAAGTCCTTATTATTTTCACACAATCCATCATTGAAATTGAAATATCATCTAAGAATCACCACAAACCTTATCCAATGCTCACCTTAGAACCCAAACCAAAATTATATCCTCCTTCGACAAGAAAAAATATATCCTTCTGATATTCCAAATCATAAATTCACAATAAGATTCAATATTCATTAAATGATCCATGATTGTCGAAAAAGTTCATATTTACTTAAAATTACACAAATCTATTGCATCATGAGTCCTTATATGGACTATCTAACTTATATACAATCTCTGTTCCAAAATAAGCACTAGTATAAAACATAATTGATACATATAAACATATAATTGTGTATTTATGAAGATCTCCAAATAATCCCAATAGGATTTCACTAATGATTATTTAAATTAATTTTATTAAAAATTTAATAAAATATACTTTGAAAATAATTTAAAAAATAATGTTTTCCAAATTAATTTTATAAATAAAAAAACTATCATAAATTTTCTTTTTTCTTTTTTCCAATGTAATTTTTTTTGTTGTAATAAAAACATTATTCCTCTTGAAACCCAGTATTTCAATCGCATCTGAATAGATAATTCATTCCATTGAAACCATTTATATAAAATAACGTGTTTATCAATCAAGGGGTGGATTTACCACATTATAAAATTATATTATAAATAATTAAAAAGGGGGACATCAATGATTATAAAAAAATAAAACAAATTATTATCATTCAAAAAAATCACAAATTCAATTTTTAAAATAAACTAATATATAAACCAATCCATAAAATAAATAATGAAAATAAATATATAGTAAAAATCATTTTAATAAATCATAACCCAAATAAACCAAAATATATAAGTAGTTACCAATTTCTAAGATGAGTACAAGGTGATAAGAACATTGTGCACATGAGCAATCCCAAAGATAATATCAGAAAACAATATGCATCATTAGAAACTTATTAAATAATAATATTATATAATCTCATTCATATACTTATGGAATCAACTAGAATTTGAAGTTTAATTACATAATTATATTAATATATGAATAAATATCAGTTGGGGAACATCAATAGAAATATAACAAACTACACTCAGGGGGAAATATCTAGATCTTAATATAAGATACTATATCATAAACGAAATAAATCACTTAGTTATTTCTATTTCCCATGTTATAGAAAATATTGATCAGACCAATCAAACATGCATGTGATCAATATATAAATCAACAAAAAACATAAAAAATTACATCATCTCACCTACCAAACCATCTTAATAAATAGAAAGTTTCAATTCATAAAATAATTAAATAATAATTAAACTCAATTACTAAAAATTGGAAAATGGATATATAAAACTAGACACAAAGGGATTTCAATAACGTTGATAAAATCATTATGAAATATAATTTTATATAATTTAAACTATTACATTAAAGTAAAACTATATTTCCCTGCTACACAATAATATATGGAAACCAGTTATGAATGAACACTATTAAATGAACTTATTCAACATTTATGATTTGATTGAAAATTAAGAAATCTATCTTAAGGGAAAAGCCCCCCAAATTGGTTAAATCATTTGGAAATAAAAATTCAAAAACCTAGATTTTTATCATTAAATTTTTTTAAAAGGTAATATTTTAGTTCCTCACAAATAATTGGTATACATAGAAACAAAAATCAAAATAAATAATTGAAATTTATTTAAAAACTCTTAGGGAAAGTATGAAATGCATTGAAAACATTTCTCAACTCCATCATAGAATTAATACATAAGTGTATATTAATTGGAAAATTATTTGTAAATGAATAAAAATATTCAAGAAAAAAAAATGATTTTCACAAAAACACATAACATAATCAACTTGAAACCACTCTCCCTCATTTGTGGAAGCACAACCTCTAATGAAAACCATCACTTCAAACCTTATTCATAAAATTACCTAAAATAATATCATCTCATATAATAAATTTGAACATCAATACTGTTTGGGATTATAGGGGAACAAAAATTAAAATGTAATGGGGAGGAGGAAGGATAAAGAATAGGAAATAAGAATATTACCTTTTAAATATAATATAGATCTGCGAGGAAATGGCTTTAGAATATTCAAAAAAAAATAACATTCTCAACTGAGATATCTTAGGGATAGATAAAGATTTTATTTTATGGAGGTAATTGAAATGAGAGTAAATTAAGAAATAGTACAAAGGAAAATGAAAAACATACATTTTTTGGAAAATCCCAAGGTTTTTTCATCTATTATACTAAACCATGCGAAAACTATATATCCTTTTGAGTAATCATGCATCACCGAAAATATGGTTTACACACACAGTTCTTCAGACCATGATAAAATTATGTATAGGAAACAAGAGAACACCCCATGTCAAAAATCACCCACATTGTTCACCCTAAAATTAATGTTTTCCACACATTTTTTAATAAGACTTGGGCCTGAAAATGAACTAATATACTCACGTGTTTGTAATTGTGAAATGATACTACTAAAACTCACCTGGTCATGCACTAAACATGATCCATAGGTAAATCACATATATAAGATTCATTTTCATTTTTTTACCATTAATAGGGTATTAGGCATAGCCACACATAGCCATATCAAAACCTTTCATTATAAAAAGTCCTCTGAAAAAATCTAGGCTAAATTTGAAAACTCTTCAAAATTTAAAGTACCATTAAATATATCATATTTAATATAAGAGTGACCTAGTTCTGGCATGATTCATCACCTAAAATTTTTGATGTAAAACAAATACTAAGGTACACATCATAATAAAACATTGAAAATTAACCAAACATATTGATTTTGATACTATTTAAGGAAAATTTAGAAATCCCTACCAAAAACCAAAATATGGATTCTGAATAACCATATTATTGTAAGTGTGTCATATGATTATTCATTCATCATCTCTAAATAAAAAGTGATCCCTAATCACTACTTGATAAAAATTTATTGAAATTCTCTCCTTTTTATCCCCACTCTTTACTATAGACAGCTATATGAAAATTACTTTGAAAATTAAAGAGTGATTTACATTTAAATTTAAACATGAGACCAATAAATTTTTTTGTACTAAATTATTTTGAAGTTGGTTTATTTACCTACCCACTACTTGTTATGTCGGAATACTACAATGATACACAAGACGGGAAGGTGAATTGTGTTAGTTTTATAATATGGATAGATTCTGGAATTTAGATTTAATTCATATTCAATGACATATTAAGAATTATCTTCTATAAGTAATTTGTGTATTAGATAAATAGTAAACAAGAACACAATAATTTGTATATTTTTTTAGGAAAAAATGTTCATCTTTTACACTCCACTAATGCTCTCATTGCTATCCTGGTGATTTTTACTAGAATGGTCCTCTTAACACATGACCATTAAAAAAATTGATTGTAGGTCGTCGAAGAATTAAAATATGTCTTTAATATCATTCTTGTTTATTTAAATGGAACCATATATCCCCAACTTAGTACAAGAAGTTGACACTTAACCATGACTGATTACGAGCTTCCAGAACTCCTATAAATAAAAAGAGGTTGTTTTGATGAATTTGAATGTTCAACATCATTTTTGTTGTAGAAAGTAAAACAATATGGATCTACTTCATCAATGATTAATGTATTTAAGTAGAGATAGCTTTTATGAGATTCTAGTTTCAAATTATCTTTACTAATAATATCTACAAACAAATAGTAATATATACACAATAGTATAAGGGTGATATAGGTATATCATAATAGCATATCCTATTTAGAAAGTAACAGAGTTGTTTAATATTTTTATTAGTTCCATATTTAAAATATATTCACAAATTAATATATCAATATTAGTCATTTTGATGCCAAAATACTCTATCCGTATTTATAGAACTCATAGCTTTATTCCAGTTGATTATATAAAAAATGTAACCTGAAAGATAAAAAACATTCCAATTTTAGTCACTTAAGAGAGTTATAAATTCCCATAGAAATATAACTGATTTACTCCATTGAATATGATTCTTTTAATCAATCATATAAATATTTTTAATTGGTCATAAAATATCATTGAAAGGATATTTCCATTATTTAATACCATTATAGAAATAATATAAAATATTATTAAATAAAACACCATCTTTGAATACTCATACATAGGGTTCCTCCAAGTGAAAACAAAACACCAAACCTAGCGTTGAAAATGTATGGTTGAATAAAAAATTAGTATTAATGTAACATAAATATTTTCCTCAAATATATTGTTGGTTATTAACATAAGGTTGATTAACCATATAATGTTTTTTCTCAAACATATGGTTGCATCCAAACATTGGTTTGACGAACCATCTTCTCACAAAAATGTATGGTGTATGATCCATACGTGCTGTTTATAATGTATGCTTCCTTCCATACATTATGTTTTCATATATACGTTATGAATAATGATTCCAAAATATGTTAAAATATGTTTCAAACACATTATCAAATATTTCCCATGAATGGATACCTTGAATATAATTCCATAATAAATATTTCAAAAGAAATTAATTTCATGAATTTCACACAATTTAATTTCATTAGTGAAACACATAGTTCTATTCATGAGAATAAAAATAATTAAGATTTATATTTTCTGATAGGGAAAATACATGCCCAACTATTTCTTAGTTTTTGATGATCTGAGAACCAATAACAAATAATATTGAAAATATAGTATTTTTAAACACTAATAAAATATTATTTAAAGAATGCATTTTTTATTTAAAAATAAATTTTACATATTTTTATTTTGATAGGTTGACAATAGAATGACTTGATTGAATAAATAAAAAATAATGTCGTGTTTAGAAAATTATCTCCATATTTTTTTATATCAAAATAAAATCTTATTAAAATGGATTAACACACATTCACTTTAGAACATAACCATAATTGAATGTTATATTCTACATTAGGGAAAGATGAATCATGTATTCAAGTAGTAGAATTGAACCTAAATAGTAATAAACTTATAGTGTAAGAAAAATAATTTTTATTAAAATAATTTTTTTGAATACAATATAGTTGTTTAACGAGAAGGGTCAAAAAATGAGGACTAGTAGAATATGAATTTTCTATTTTAGATGAGGTTTTAGGTTCTAAAAAATCCTGAGGGTCCTAAAAAAGTTCATATAACTCTACAACATATCCTTGTTAATTTTATAAAAGGTTTTCAGCAAGCTTCCTTACCAAAATTCTTGAGTCTTATCCAACTTATAAACATTCAATCAAATTGAATTTCAAAAGGTCGTGAAAATCATCTTTAGTCTATAGAAACATCGAAAGATTATCACAAAACTGATTTAGAAGCATCCTGATTTCAAGTTCACTAGAGGTTAACTATTAAAAAAGATCTCTTTGTTTGTATAATAGAATATTCTTCTGTGTATTGTTACACTGAAGAAATTGATGCATATCATTCATATCATCCATTATTAAAGTAAAGCATAAAATATTTTTATTATATCTAGAGATTTTGGAGGTGTAGAAGTAGAATCCATAGATTAACTGACCCTTCATTTTAGGGATTGAAACTGAATGTCCTAATACGATTTTAAACAATCAAAATATATTTTGGAAATAAATTATGATTTAATTTTTCCAAATGCATCTTTTAATTATTTTGAAAAGGGATAAAAATATCCTCAAGAAATTGTATTTTCTTAGATATTGTGTTGTTGAATCTGAACAAATTCAAATTCTACTATTGGAAATATTGAATATTATAAATCTCATAAATATTTTATTACATCATAAAACCCACATTGAAAACATGAATTCTCTTCATTAAAGTTATTCACTTGCTAAAAAAATAATTATATTTCATTTTTCAATGAATCATAGGATTCCTCTCATGAACTTGATTTTTTTGGGTTCTATAAACTAATGATTAATATTATTATTTACTATTCTCACTATACATGGAAAAATCTACTTCAAAACCATTATTAACTCATTAGGTGTAATGGATTGATTTTCTGGGGCATCTGCAAAAATATAAATTGATTGATTCCAATCTGACTTTGTAGTATCTTCAAATACTAGTTGAAATTGATCATATCTAAGAGAGTTTTCATGGACTGTATCTTCATCAAGAGTTTGTTTAGTATCATTTTTATCTTTATTTATAGAATCTTTATCTTATTTTTTGACTGTTTGAGGTTCTTGGGGGACTTATTCCCCTAATAAAAAATCCTCTAATTTTGGTGATTGAATTAGCTTTTCTTGCACTATATGTGCATACATATTTCTCTGCCAAATTAAAATGGAATAATTGATTAGTTTATCCAAATTTATTTAAGACACTAAGTAACATCTCTTTTAACTTCTGGGTTAGAGATATTGGATCTAATACAAAAACACATTAGTTGAACTTCATCACCTATTATTTATTTTAAAACTTTTCTTTTTGAATTTGTATTACTATGGTAGATCCCAAAATTCTTTTCTCCCCCTGGTAAATAATTGCACATACTTTTTGGTTTTCTGCAAAAAAAGTTAAAAATTTATTTGTACTTTACTATCTAGGTACTAAATATTTCTTTGTGTTCTAGCATTGATATTGTTGCTATGCTGATATTTATAGTTTATTGTTACATCCCTTATTAGGCATTTTGAAGTAGTAATAATGAAATTACCCTTCCATAAGGATAATTAATATGTACTTGCCTCTGTATCGAAACATTGGTGCATGTACCTTATCATGTACCATGGGAAATTAAACGTGACATAACCCATCCTCAAAAACCTTATATAAATATCTAGATAATGAATCTTTTCAAGTTCAAGAGTTTTTGGAATAATAAAAGGCTTCTTAAACTTAACCAGAACCTTCTAGTATGAATTATGATCTATAACATATGTTATTATTATCTTATTTCAGTCAAAAACAAAAGACATAACAACCTTTATTTTATGTTCATTGTTTCATATTTAATGATGATCAAAACGAAAAACTATTTCATGGAGACATATAAAAACATTGTCCCCTTAAACTGTAAAAAAATTGAAAACTCTTATTTTAAATCATATATAATATGAAATCCTCTATATCACTAAATCAATAATGAGAACTTATAACGAATAATATACTTCTATATCAAAAATAAGCTCAATTTTTCAATCGTAATAAGTGTTTCTAGTCCTTTAAAATAAAGGGTTTTATTCATAAGATTTTTTTTCTTATTGATCCATTAAAAATATATTAGCTTTTTTTGAAGAATAGTTTTGTAGTTAACATGTTTCTTCCTTCCTCTTTGTTTGCATAATTAATTCATCAACATTTTTTTGAATCTGGTGATTGAAGGTTTCATATTTTAGGCTCTATAAGGAAGACATGAGTTTTGGAATGAATAAGGGTTCGGAATCATAGGGTGACAAGAGAAGAAAGAGTGAGGATGAGTTTTATGATTGTTTAGGGTGATTTGGACTTGTTTATCGAGTTGATTACATAATGTAATAATTAATTCATTATTTTTAAAACACATACTTCTTTCACAAATTTAAATAAATATTTTATTTAAATAAAAATTAAATGAATATTAACAAAATAACAAAATTAAATTAGAAATTGACAAAATAAATAAACATTGTTTTAAAATTAATTATTCCTAACTCCCCATTAATAAATTCAAAAACACTCAGTGGGATATGGATCAGTAAAATTTTTAGTAAGTTGATAATCAATATTTAAAAATTATAAGTATATATCCTTTTTTGAATTTGATCTCTCAAAAAATGACGCCTTATATCAATATGGTTGGTTATTGAATGAATTATATGTTTTTATGAAATAGTAATTTAAATGGTATTATCACATAAAATAGTTATAATATTAAAATTATGTCAAAAATCCAGTAAAATATGTTTCATCCACAATAGTTGGGAACATAAACTACCAACATATATATACCCTTGTAGATGCCGAAAAAATTCTCAAGGGTTGAAGAAGGTTCGGGAGCGACAAAGAAAATCCATAGCTAGTACGGTGATCAATTTTGGGGGGCCCAGAGGGGCCACGTGAAATAAATTCAAAGGCGCGCGAAAAAAATATGTCCAGCGTGAAAAATTATGGGATTCACGAGAGTTTTCCGCATAGGTGCAGATATTTTCATGCCACCGCCCCGCGCGGTTGACTTTACATGCTGTCGGCACGGGCGCGTAATATTTCACGCTGGATTTTTTTCCACACGAATCTATGACCCTGAACACCTATAAATAGAAGGCCACCCCCTTCGACTTCTGGGATGAAGAATCTGAACCATCTCGCTGGAGCGAAATTCACCTCTCATGCGTGCAAAAGATGGCTCTCAGTTACTGAATTTGTCGCACCCGGTCACCCGGGGGTCCTCCATTGAGTGTGACCACTCAGGTTTGATGCTTGTCCAAATCCCATAGATCCCCTTCCACTGTGTGAAATTACTTATAATTTTCACTTGATCAGTTCTTTGGCATGAAATTCCTTTTGAGCACTGCCCCAGCCATTTTGCACGCATAATTCCTTTTGCGTGCTGCCGCGGGATTTTTCACACACGAAATATTCTTTTGCGCGTCGACCCGGCCTTTTTCACTTGTAGCCCTCAATTGCATGCCAGATCCACTGTTTTCATGCATGCAGCTCCATTGCTCGCTGGACTAGCCTTTTTTGCACAAACCTCTCAATTGTGCACTGGCCCGACCCTTTTTCACACAACAGTCCCTTTTGCGTGCATGCCTCCCGCCTTTTGCACCCACGATGTCCCTCTTCTGGGCATCATTTTTGGGTGTCTCTCATTCCCAAAGCACCATCACCATATACTCATTTCCCGTGAAACCTCTTAGTTTCGTAGGTAGTAACTTCAAAGTCCCCTGGACGATACCGCCAGTTGCATTGCTTCATATCATGCTTCTTTACATAGGCATGCTAATGGATATGTCTTCTTTGCATAGCCACACTAACAATGACCTCGCAATGGTTCGCTCCATAAAACCACCTAGCCATGGTGTTTCCTATCCCCTCTCTTCACCAAGGTACAGTGGGTACTGGTTATGTATGTCCTTGGGGTGTGGAGTGAACCCACATTGTCCAAGCTGCAAGACATTAAACTTCTATGCACCATCGTCCTAAGCACATGATGTTAAACTGTGACCTCACCCCATGACTTGCACATGGGGTGTCCCCACCATGGACATTTTGCATTCCCACTGGTCTCCATGGGAGTGAGATCGTTCCTTACACTGAATGAGATCATCTTTATCAGCACATCGTCTATTCGTGGGGAAAGGGCAACCACCCTGGTGCAAGCCCCTAACTTTCTGGTATTAGCCAGCATCCCAGCTCCTCCTTTCTTAATCGGTCCCAAGGACTAGAGAGGAATGGAGACCAGATCCCTATTTTCTTCAGTGCTAAATCCCTCTCCCGCTGGGAATTGTAACCATTGGGACTCCATCCTAGAGTAAGTCCCAACTTCTCTGGGCCACTAACCATGCGTAAGCCCCTATTTCCTCTATGGGATGCTAACGATGAGTAATACCATGTTCCCTATCTGGGCCACTAACTATGCATAGGAACATGTTTCCTCTCTGTGTTGTGGACCATGTGTAGGCCCCTGTTTCCTCTTTGAAATTATATCTACATGTAAGCCCCACTCCACTTCCCACAGAAGCACCTTTTGCGGTGTGATCGTCATCCCTTTGCTACCTCTTGTTTCTCACACCGAGCATGACTCATGTGGGTTTAGATTAAGCACCGACCATGACATCCACTCTATTCATCCTAGAGTGTAAGACCCAAACACCACCAGAACTACAAGGTCTTTGATCCTTTCCAAGGCGAGTTACGTAGGAAGCCTTCTTGAGGTTTAAGCCCACCACCTACTGGTCCCGACCATCTCCACGTCAGTGCACCAAGACCCCCCCCCCCCATAATCCTAAATTTGAGGTCGTTGATCCTTTCTAAGGTAAGGTTTGTAGGAAGCCCCCATGAGGTTCAAGCCCACCACCCATTGGTCGCTCTGACCCCAGTCATGTCGGTTCACCAACACCTTGCGCTGCCTTAGAGAATAAGCCCCACATTCCCCCATGAGCTATGATGTATTTGATCCATTCCAAGGCAAGGTATGTTGGAATCCTCCCTAAGGTTCATTCTCAATATCTGGTCATTCTGACCCCCTTCCCGTCGGTTCTCCCCTGTCCGGTATGATTTTAATCTATGGACCCCAATCAGTTGTAAGCTGTTGTTTACCTAGTCTTTGGTAAGCTGTTGCCCCAAAATCCTACCCTAAACTATATGTTATTTTATCTTTTCCAGGGAAAGGTATGTAGGAGGCCTCCATGAAATTTAAGCCCACCATCCACCAGGACCCCCTGTCCTTATTCATGGAGAATCACCAACTCATACCCCATACCTGAACTATGTATACTTTGATCATTTCAAAGGTAGGGTACGTAGGATGCCTCCCTGTTCTTAAATCCCTACTACCAATGGTCCCGAAAATTTCATATTGATCCACCCCCATCCTGCATGACGTTAAAATATATTCCACTTTTTATCACTTCATTCAACGGTAAGCCATTGTTAGCCTCTTTCAGTGGTAAGCCGTTTTAACTCCATTCATAGGTAAGCCATTGTCAAGATGAACTACATTCACCAAACTACGCAGATTATGAATCCATGACACCATGATACGTAGGCAGTCTCTTCAAGGCTCAAGTCCAACTTCACTTTCACCCTTACGAAGGTCCTATTTCACTCCCCTCCACTCCATTCATCCACCAATAATCCATCTTGATTCTTATCCAGGCCACCACATCTGGGTGAAATCATTCCATCTCATTCCCTTTTCCCCTCAAAAGTGACCAGGAAGTCATCCAATTGTTGGCCCCAACATCGGTGTTCCCTCTTGGGGTTTCACCCATCTTATCCACTCTAGTCAATGTTTTGATTAGTCCAGTGTGTCTTCGCAGGATTTAAAAATTGTGGCATACCCTGTGTTAAACATGGGAAGCTGAGGAAAACCTCAGATACATGTGCATTTGATATGATTCAACGCTTTCTATGTGGGATGCCCTAGGATTCTACACCCTTGAGCGGCCCTATTATAAGTGAAAGAAGACCGACGCACCAGTGTCCCAGCGCCCAGACACGCTAGTGAGGCCCTACATGACAACTCCCCTGACTGAAGGTCGTCGCCCTAACTAGAACCCTTGGAATTTCCTCACAGAAGCATTGTAATTAACTGGTGTCCATAAAGATATGGCGCTAGGAAGAGTTTCACGAACAACGTATTAAATCTATAAGGAAGACCTGGACTAGGTGACGATTTCCAAAGAGGAATCCATGGAAGGAAGAACCAACATCCCATCAACCCGTTTCGATCAAGGAGAAGACATACCTGAATAAGGTGTGGAGGCCGCCCACCTTTGGAAAGCAGGAATGTGGGGAAACTGATAGCACCCCCATCCCCACAAAAAGAGACGGACGCGTGCGCCCTGGAAAAAGTGTTAGAAACAGAAATGGTGAAGATGGTGTGAAATTCTTCTCCTTTGTATGGAGATTAGTAGTGCTCCAGGAATCAATGGATTGACATGTCAACAGATCTAGCTACCCAGTGTCGGGTCCCGCTAAGAAAATAGTGGGCTAGGCGTGAAACTCAAAAGAATTTGGGGTAGTAGAACATTGGACATCCTGTTCTGCAACATTTTCAGCGTGGATCCCTCTTACCGGACATGGAAGACAGAATGGAATTGGATAATTGGTCGTCGATTCCTTTTTCTTTCGGATCTGATGAGTTAATCTATCTACTTCTCAGGAATCAAGTTGATGCACTGGGAATGCGATCACCCCTACCCATCGACGCAGGTGTAGGGGCAGCGCCAACATGGCCGTTCCATGTGGATTCACCTATTCCCTAACGGCCAAAACATCTATGACCATGGGGCACCCATGCCCCCTCTTCCCGTATGAGGTCATCAAAAGAAGGTTGATCAATGACCTCATGCACTATTACGTGGAGAAGGGAATAATCCCAACCCATGATATGGCACGCCTAGATCTGGATGCGTCTGCGCCTCACCGTCAACTCTTCCCCCGAGGGCCGCGCAGGGATACATTGCTCCCACGACGACATAGAACCGTTTCGGGAGCCAATCCCCGGATTTCTTCGACGATTCCCTGACCTACACATATCAGGTGGGTGAGGTCCAGACCATCCCGATCAGAGTCCTATTCCTAGGGCTCCCAGTGAGGACTCCCACACGGGAACATCAGCACCGCCGCCCGGTAATGCTGGAATAGGAGCAGGTAAGCTATGTCTCTACACCACCAGCTTCGTTTCATCCAACCCGATGCTAGAGTCGGGTGCAAGATAAGGACACCTGCCAAGGGGCATCAACGTCATAAACTACTGTGGCCCGAGCCACCGCCGATGCGTATCCCCAGTTACTTGCATACACTGATAAGTGGAACATATACGTCTGACCAGGATCGAGGCCCCAACTGCCCCACTGGCTAGCTAGGTCGACTCTCTTGGTTGATGGCACAAGCAATGGTCCCTGCGAGCTTGCTCGCAGTAATGGCACCCACTATGGAGAACCTCCTCCTACCACTACCACTGTGAACATGGGCCTCCCCCACTTTGAGGCTCAGCATGGAGGTCCACCCCTTGCCACCCTCAATCCGAATGAAGGTCTTCCCCATGATAGTGACACTCAACATGGAAGCCTCTCCTGTTCCCATTACACTGGGTATTGATTCATAACTCCTGCCCCGACCTCTAGTGTAGGGACATTGCCCATACGGCCTCTCTTCAATGTGGAAATCCTCCCTATGTCCTCTCAGCATCTAGTGAAGGTCCTCCTCACCTCAGCAACCAGAGGGGTGGGTTCCATCCTCTCTGCACCTTCCAACAAAACGAAGGTCCTACCTATTTTTAGCTAGACCAGTACAAGGAGCCTCCTAGTATTAAGGCCACCAGGAAAAAACAAGCGTGGAGGACCTCTCCATGCTTCTGACAGTTCTAGTGTAAGTCTTCCCCACTCCATCACTACCCATGGAGATCCTCCCCATGCCCCCTTTGACATTAGTCATGGTGCTCCTCACACCCCGTCTTTTTTGCTTGGAAACACTCTCCTCCCCAGCACTAGTGCGGCTAAAAGACCATGCGTTATAAATCTACCATCTCCCGAAGATCCACCAAGAGGCAAGAAGGTGGGTCTTCGCCACCTTAATAGGAATTATAGAGAGGTCCAGACCGACATCAGATTGGTCTGATTCTCAGAATCTAAAGTAGAATATGACTCATCTGGGGAACCATCTTCTCTCTCATCTGAGTCAAGGCTCGGGGCAGGGATGAGGGGCATCATCCTGATGCTCCTGGAATTCGAGGTCCATCATATTCTTGCCTACCTCTACAGGTATATCCAGCAGGATGAAAATATGGAAACACTGGAGGTTACGGTTGTGTAATCACCACCATCGTCACCAAAAGTGCGCTCTACCTGGACAAGAGATCACAGATAGCTTTTCTAGGGACTGATGGAAGGCAAGAAACAACTGTACCTATCGCCAGTAGCCCTATCCCCCGAGCTAGGAACAATGGCCATTTTGTTGTCTTACCCCGATTTAGTAGCCTTCTCACTACACTCTTTGGAGGAAAACCTGAGATTTGGTGGCCAGTCAGCCTGTTCACCATACTCTCCACCGGCCAAGCTGTTGTCCTAGTGGTCTGCCTTAGTACCGCTACTAGTTCCTTAGCCTCCCCCAGTTGATGAGTGGGGAAATCAAGGGACATACCCTAAATCTGAGATGAGGAGTATATGGAACATTCTCACAGCGGGCCACTTCCCCAAGAAGTTCTTGCTCATGGTCGCGCCGAATTTTTGCATACCAGAATCCCTCACCCCGATGGAAGTTGAGTGTTTCTGCCACACCCTTTGGGTGATGCATTTTCGTCTTTATCATAAGTTAGTGTTTTATCCCAGGAGCCAATCTCATTTCAATGAAATCAGCGAGTAATGTCGTTTGGTCGATTTGGCCACACTCCTTGTAGCCCAGCGCCCCAAGTCACCAGGTAGCTGTGAGGCCCTCCAGTAGCAATGCATTCAGAGTATCAAGGTACTCCACAAAATTATCATGGAGGAACCCCCACCCCCACCCCCCATGTGCAAATCCATGTTTGGGGGTAGTATAATGCCCTCCTCTTCAGTCCTATCTGGCGGTTGTCCGGCTCGCTAGACGATATCGAGGACATGCACCCAGGAAGGGTCCCAGTCAACATGGACGACATAGTGGACAAGGAGGACGAGTTGGAGCTTATTGTTGGAGACTTAAACCTCGATGGAGTTCCACCACTATTGGATACATCGATACGAATTACTCGTTAGTAGAAGAACATACTAGGTCTCCTTACACCCACTGAGGTATTGGTACTCATCCAAAATTCCAGTGAGGGAAAAGAGCATGTCTGAGTATCCAAACAATCTGACCCATCCACCTTAGTATAGAAGATGGAGGTGGACCTAGAGAAGGCCACATTTCACCATGAAATTTCCAAGAAGAAGAAGTTGGTTGATGACCTCTTGACTGAACACGCTGTAGAGTGAAGACTCGACTATGACAATCCTAGGCCAGTACAGTAGGGGTGGGAACAACATTCCCTTAGAGAGCTGCCCCCAAGAAACCCTGATCATGTTGCTCCTACTAACATGTTTGAATATAGAGCTCATGGAAAGAGATTGTGGTATGTCTCACCAAACCCTCCAGAATGGCGCATCAATCCATGGAACCCAGTTCAGGTTTTTTCAGCTGCCACGCAGGTCACCCCACTTGCCGCTCCACGAGCTTCTGAGCCTTCTTACCATGTTTAAGAACCCACAAACACGGTCGTAGTTAGGTATACCCATCAAGATAGGGACCCCCTCCTAGATGATCCAATGGCAGCACTCATTTCTCACTTGAAGGCATTAGAAACATGACAGGGGGTGATCACACCTGATGGCATGCCATATCCGGCATTGGAGGATGATATGACGACACCTTCGGGTTTCGGGAATCCAACCTTCTCCCCCATTAATTGGATGTGTGACATGTCGCAGCACCTATCCCACATCAACTCAAGGTGTGGACCCATGTTAGGGACTCCAACACAACATTAGGCTTCCAAGCTCTACTATTTTTTTAGACATTGGAGGGGCCAGCATTCATTTGGCACAGCCAGCTCCCAGTCGGATCCGTAACCATCTGGGAGGACCTTCGTAGGAAATTCTTCAACCATTTCAGCACAACCACGCGGAAAACCAGCATCGATGACCTCTTTAATTGCAAAAAAACCTAATGAGAGAGTCACAGACTTCATCCCATGGTGGATAGGGCTTACATATTCCCTTGACATTCCTCTATCATAGGAGAAGTTACTGATGACGTGTGTAGGAAATGTCAGGATGGAACTGGTTCCCTCTCTGATAAACTAGAATTACCCTGGGGGATTCCAAGATTTCTCTGATAAGGCCCATCGCCTAGAAGAAGCCCTACCATAGGCCAGCTAGGCACGTCCGTTGCCTCCCAAAATTCCTGTGAGAAGAGCTGTCATAGATGAGCTCGCCTCGGTAAACCAAACAGAGGCCCCCAGACAACTAGCATTATTACTAGTGAAGCCACCTCCGCAACCTCATAGAGTCCCTCCACCAGAGGCGCAACCACTATCCTAGAAACTTCTTCCTCAGAATCTGTAGTTTCCCCTGTGGAATGCGGTGCCACCACCCAGGTGGGAAAATCAAGGTCCGCCTCCTCAACAGGATCCTTCAGGCCCTCATCAGGGTCAAGCTACAAGGCCCCCTTTCCTGGATAGAAAAAACTAGACCTGCTCGTTCAATAAGAATAAGGTTTCCCTCTATTTCCGAAGTTCCATGGAACAAGGGATCGTGTGTCTGCCTGATTGTAGATGGCATGTAGAGGTGAACCTCAATGATCACCCCAACTACTTCCCCTATAATTGGATCCTGGGGAACACCTTCAAGTAGTGCTATGTGTTCCAAGATTGGCATCATGACCAGTTCGATAACAACATAGTCAGTCTGGGCCCGACCACAACATAAGTGTCGGGTTTCTTCGTAAGACCAGATAGCAGCAGCGATGACGAATGTGAGTGATAGTAGGTTTCTAACCGCGGGTCCTAGAAGTATGATGAATGTATGGCTCGCAGAATGGTTTCCCATGCCCATGGTATCATCTATGTTCGCTTGAATCAGCCGAAGCCTTTAGAAGCCACAAGCACCACTTCTAAATCCTCATCTCAGCTGGGATCTTCCCAAAAGAGGATGAATCGATGGCACAATGGAAAGCATCGTGCCTCTCCAATTCCAGCATCATCCTGCACTCTCGATGACTTCATGCCCCCTAAGATGGGGATTTCTACCCGAATCTACCCAGTGATGGATGATTATTATATTGATAGGAAATGGTACGCTTTGGTTAATACTGTAGAGTTGGTAAACCCCTAAATGATTCCCGACAACTGGGAGCACCCATCGAACCTCCCCAACGTCCTTAGCTGATGCCAACGTCGGCAGATCCATGACTATATGGGTTGTTGAAGAACATCAGTTGGCACTTCCAGCTAGGCTGTGCACTCTACTGAGACCAGAAAATAGTCCCAACGTAGAGCTCAACATGCGTAACATTTTCATTCGGTGACGTCGGGCCCACCTACCCCACCATTTGTTCTACTGGATCGGGCAGAGCCACTTCGACCATGCTGCGACCAACCTCTCCCCACTACAGGCTGATCTCAGTCATCTGGTCCTCATCTGGTAGCTACTCTCCACGCTTCTTCTAGTGAGCAGCGGTACATTCCCAGCACCAGTTGGCCGCCAGTCCAGCCAGAGGGGCCTTCCATGCCTCCTAACACAGAGTGGCCTCTGATAAGAATAAGTTCGTGCCTGGCGTGGAAATCTGATGTCCTTAAGCACCTTTCCATCATCCCATCAAGGCTTTCTATCTTTGATGCCCTTCTATTATCATCAGATTTGTGTGAGGCAGTCGATGAGGCTTTAAGAAGCCCCTTCCATTTTGAGATGGAGGTAGCAGGAGTAGAAGTTTTTCATGCTGAAGCATTTGAGAATACTGAATTCCAGGCCATAATTTCATTCTCTAGAGAGGATAAAGGCTCTCCCATATAGGGGAACATCCACCCATTGTACATCATCGTCCAATTGAACATCATGGAAGTTTGTCGCTGTCTTGTTGACATCGGCTCCGGGATTAACCATATCCCGATGCGGACACTGCGGAAGGTGGGGTTGTCCGAAGATGACCTGACTCCCTCCAACATAAGGATGCACAGATACGACAGGACCGAGCAGACCACAATTGAAAAGATCCTTTTGAAGACCCAGTTCAGTGGCCTAGTTTCCAGCTCCTAGTTTATGGTTGTCTCTTAGGACACCACGTACAATGCATTGATGGGAAAACTATGGATCCACCAGCATGTGGTGGTCCCCTATTCATATCACCAGTGACACAAGTACTCCCTTCATGTTCAAGTAGGTATAAAACATGGCGATGCATCTCCTTTCACATCTTCTGAAGCCTTCTACCTGGATGCCAACTGTTACTAGAGTAAGGATAAGCAGATTCAGGCCAGTGAGATCGAACATTCCATGGTTGCAACTAACACCTGGGCAGGTCTAGATGATAAATACATCTTCCTAATCCATCGATTGAGGGACACGACCCCCGATATGGGGCTATGTTTTGTTGTATGTGGTACAAGGGAGGGTTATATTACCAAGTCCAAGCGATGGTGGAAAATCACCTAGTACTCCTACACAAACTAGGTTCAGGTGATCCCGGAGCCTCCTACCCCCGTACGGTATTGAGATGTCCGCCCCATGGCAACTATAGTACGTCATACGTGTATATATCTCTAGGATGGAATTAACCAGCTCAAAACGACATGCCACTATTGATTTGGTATCATCAAACATGGACCCTTGGGCCAAACACCAGATGGGATCGGGTAGACAACCTTCATTTATATGGTTTCAGCATCACCTGAATCTCCCGATATGTTGTTCACTACTGGTAAAGATAGAAGTAGCCTCCCATCAGGATCTGCAGACCTAGTGGAACCTTCTCCCATTGGGGATCCCTCCTCATCAAGTGAAGAAGGGGATTTGGTGGACGCTCCCTCACCTTCGAAGACGACATCTCTACCACGGTCGATTAACTGGTACAGGTGAACCTTGGTAGCAAGGTAGATCTGAGACCCACATTGATCAGTGCCGAAACGTCCCTCGAAGAGCAACAGTGGTATATGGACATCCTTGAATATCACCGTGATTTTTTTCATGGAGTAACGATGAGATTCCAGGACCAGATACTTAGGTAGCCATCCACCACCACACTCTCCAGACAAATCATCTCTGTTTCAAGCAGACTCCCATTAAGATGCACCCTTATCATGGTTCCACGGTCGTGGCCAGTGTTGAAAAGATCATCACATCCAACTTCATCAAGGAGTTCCAGAACCACAAGTGAATAGCCAACATTGTTCTAGTCAAAAGGAAGAAATGACATATCAGATTCTGCATCGACTTCCGGGTTCTCAACTGTCATTTTCCAAATGACGATTTTTCCCTTCCTATGATGGAATTAATGATGAATGATAAAACTGGGTTTCAATCCCTCTCTCATGTATTGGTAATCTAGATATTATTAGATCTGGATGGCCCCTGAGGATGAAGAGTCCATAGCATTCAGGGCACCCCAAGGTTCTTTCTGTTACCAGGTTATTCCCTTCGGCCTGAAGAATGTAGGTGCCACCTATTAGCAGGCCATGCATCACATATTTAATCCAATCCTTGGGTCTTTTTTGGAATATTATGGGGATTATCTGGTGGTCAAATATCACAAGCGCTAGGAACATCTCAAGGACCTTGTGAATGTGTTCATCTTCTTTCGTTCCTGCCACATGAAGATGAACCTGTTGAAATGTTCCATTGGGGTCACCTATGGGAAGTTCCTTGGCTTTGTTGTCAGGTATAGAGGCATCGAGATAAACCCATTGAAGATCAAGTCCATCAGCCAGATGCCACTGTAGTGAAATATTTGGGTGCCTCAAGGATTCCAAGGCCACTTAGCCTATATACGCCGATTCATTGCGAATCTGGCCGGCAAGTGTAATCCCTTTTCCCAGCTCATGAATAAATGCTCTTCCTATGAATGGGATTAAGTGTTCCAAACCACATTCGAGGAAATCAAGTAGTATCTTCTCTAGCCTCTGGTCTTGATGCCACCCATCTCCAGAAAGTAACTGATCATGTATGTGAATTCCCTGGAATGATCTCTTGGCACCCTTGTCGCCCAGAAGAAAAATAAGGGGATAGGAAACAACCTCTACTATCTCAGTTGTATGCTCATTGATACGGAGACTAGATACTCCCTCATCGAGAAAAGATGGCTTGTACTCGTATTTTCGATGCAGAAGTTGCGACATTACCTACAGCACCACGAGGTATAGATAGTGTCTCGGGTAAACCCTCTGATGTACATTATGAACCGCCCCATGTTGATCGGCAGTCTATCCCAGTGTGTGATAGTCCTTCAACAGTTTGACATCATCTTCGTCCCTTAGAAATCTATCAATGGGAAAGTGTTGGCATACTTCCTTGATTCCCATACAGCTCCCACAAATCAGTCCCTCAAACTGGATTTTCCATATGAGGCAATCCTCTTAGTAGATCATGTTATACCTCGTTGGAAGATGCAATTTGATGGCGCTTCCCAGAGCCCCACCATCATGAGGCTTAATGATCCCAGACTCAGTAGAGTAGGCCTGGGTATTGACGTAATCACCACGACACAAGCCATTGTACCGTACTCATTTTTGTTGTCAGAAGGATGCACCATCAACAAGGCAGAGTATCAGGCTCTTATCACTTTCCATGAGATGGTCCTTGAGATTGATGTCCCCCATTTTCATGTGAAAGGGGATTCCAAACTAGTCATCAATAAAATAAATGGTGACTAAGTAGTAATAAATCCATAGCTCGTACCATTGTTGCAGTGCACCCTCGAGCTAATGGCTCAGTATCCATCTTGGCTGGAAGTTACTAATGTCCCTCTATCTCAGAACGGTCGAGCTGATGCCCATGTCGGGCTGACTAAATCACTTACAGAGCCTGAGTAGGATGTCCTGATTATCGACATGGCACATTTGGGTGTCATTTCTCCCATCACCCTAGGTGACGATGATGGCCTGCAGGTAAGCCATGTCACCACCTGAGCCTCTATGTCTGGACCCCCAGGTTCTTCAGATGCAGTGGTTGAAGTGACCTCCAATTGGAGATCCCCTCTTGTCGAGTATCTCCAAAAAGGTTACCTACCAGATGATTGGGCTGAGAGCAAGAGAATCTGATGCTGCAAGCTATAGTTTTCCCTCCAGAGTGGTCCGAGTCTTGAGCTGATCCTCTACAAGCACGGGTTCGATGGTGTTCTCTTCCGTTGCATCCAAGGAGTCGAGCTTTCATAGGTCATGCTGGAGGTTCATGTCGGTTCCTATGGGGATCACCAGACTGGGCCAAAGCTATATCACTAGATCCGGAGATTGGGGTACATCTGGCCCTCTATGATCCATGATTTCATCGAGTTCTCCAAGAGACGTCATGCATTCCGAATTATCTCAAACTTCATGCATCGGCTTCCAGAACCTCCCCACTCCACCAAGTACACTTTTCTGTTTGTGTTGTTGGGACTCAATGTCATGGGACCCTATCCACCTGTGACAGCTCGCTAGTGCAGGTTCATCTTGACAGCTACAGATTTCTTTTCCAAGTGGGAAGAAGCAGTTCTTCTTAAGGAAGAAAAGGCCCATTCTATCATCGACATCATGATCTCCAATATCATCTTCCGGTTTGGAGTCCCTCACACCATCCTCACCGATAACAGAATGAACATCCGAGTAGCCGAGCTGAAGAAATTGTATTCCAAGTACAATATTCATTTGAACCATACATCCCGCTATCACGCACAGGAAAATAGGCAGATCAAAGCGTTCAACAAAACCCTCTCTAACATTTTGCATAAAATGGTTGGTCAGAATTATAAGAGTTTTCCGGAAAATCTCTCCACTACCCTCTAGGTTTATTGGACGATGACTCATAATTCCACCTAGGTGTCCCCATATTCCCTGGTGTATGGAGTTGAGGCCGTCCTGCCCATCAAGATCTAGCTGCCTTCATTATGCATAGCAGTCTATGACCAGAATAAACCAGAAAAGGTAGCCGAAATTTGTACAGATGAATTGGATGCACTTGAAGAGAATCAGCTTCAAGCCCTGCACATTCTGGAAAGCCATCAAAATAAGATATCTAGAGCATTCAACAAGAAGGTTCACCTCCGCTGTTTCCTGCAAGGCGACTTGGTATTGGATCTCTAGACACCAATGATCCCTTGTAGGGAACCACCCAAGTTGGAGCACAAATATAAAGGACATTACATAATTCAAAAGTTTTACTCCAATGGGGCGTATTCCCTGGTGACCATGGATGGTGAGCGTATAACTCCTCCCATCAATGCCGTGTTCCACAAGAAATATTTTACCTGAGCCATCTACTCTTAGTTGACCCTAAACAGGATGATATTCCGGCATGACCCTGAACTGTTCTGTGCCACATGACCCTAAATTGCTTCATCCTGCATGACGTTAAACTGTACTTCATCCCACAAGATGTTAAACTAAACCCTTATAACTACGTGTGTATTAATTACCATCCTCACGGTATACGCAGGAACGCTCAAGAACTTCGTCTTGAGCCCTACCTCAAAACACTTCTCTTTGACAATCCCACTAGGTATAGTTCTCTCGGAGGATCCTTGCATGATATGGTGTAATAATCCATAGCCCCAGTCATTTTAGGATTATAATGGTCGCACCATGTTTCTGCTACCCATTCTTATACCCATTCACGTCTTGACCACATGACGTTAAACTGCCTGGACTTTAAGAACTATGTAAGGCTTGATTCCCATCCGCATGGGATGCATAGGAACACCCAGACATTTCGTCTGTTGGCCCATCCCAAATGCCATAATCTCCCCTCGGGTCAAGAACTATGGTGTTGTGTTGATTTTTTCCTCCATACACATCGAGCTCATCTCGATTCCTCCATACATCCCACTCCCCATAGGTGCCCACCTATTTCACGTCCCTACTTGACCTTAAAATGTATGGGTACAACTATGGTTCAACCAATACTTTTATTAGAATTCCATTATCCTTCCCATCTAGAAGGGCCTTAGAATAGAAGGGATGCTAGGCCCAAGGGCTCTCCTACCACTTCGGGCCAACACCCTAGACGATGTTGAGAAACTAATTGATACATGTCTCGCATTGCGAATATGGACAGCATTCGAGGCTCATTTTTTGTTCCCATTCCAGGTCACTATAAGGAATTGTGTTTCAAACATGGTCAATAGATTTTATTTTTTTCCAGGGATACCCCAAGATGTCCCAAACATTGAGTGATGTGGTTTATTCTCCCCCATTGTGTATTCCAAGTGACGAACTCCCCTCGGGAGATGCCAGCTACTAGACCCCTATATGGTAGGGAGAGAAAAATCTAGCTCCATGTTTCCCACACTGAGAACTACTCATGTGGGTTTAGGTGATATTATTAGGTGATAATTTCACAAGAGGTTGTATGGATACCATTGTTAGAGATGCCCGGCCTCAGGCCCCTTGGCCTTTTCCGGCCCCTTGGCCCTTTCTGTCCCCTAGACCAAGTTCACATTTAGGGTTGTGTACTGTGGATAAGACTTATGTCCTCATTCACGTTGGGATATTTATCCACGCCATACATATCCTCATTAGACGTACTTCCCTTAATTTATCATCCATACCGTGACCAGAGGACCCTTCTTTCTTCGCGTGCCTAGTTTCAGGCCTCCATCCCAGTTGCTCCCTTATGGGATTGTACGGTGTGGTATGAGATTATGTCCTTATTCACATCGGGTTACTCGTCATTCCATACACATCCTCGTATGAGATACCTTTTCCATACTCGTCCTCACTACAAGACGTTAAACTAGAAACTAGTCGGGCCTTTCCGACTGAGGCCGAGCCCGAGTCCCCCGGCAATTTCCGGCCCCGTGGCCTTCTCGGGCACCGGCCCAATTTCTTACCCATATTGTATGTTGTGGTATTGGATTGTGTCCTCATTCACGTCGGGTTATTCTCTACGCCTTACACCTTATGTATGTGGGGTATATTATCCATTTTCATCCTTACAGTATGACGATAACTACACATTACTCTCTTCAGGAACTTCGTGTGGCTTGATTCCCATCCTCATGGGATACACATGACCACCCGAACGTCTAGAATTTAGGTCCAGCCCCATCTCTTAGAAAAATCTCTTTCACCATGGCCCCTTGGCCTACCCTTTCTCGGGGAGGGGAGTATATGGTCTGTTATGGGAATATGTACCCATTCACGTTAGGTTTTTAACAACCACACCACGTACCTCTCCCTCTTGAGAGTTCTATGTCCCCTTATTCTATACTCATCCCCTCAAATTGGTTACACTCAAGTAGACCACCCTCCTCGACCCTCTTCAGTGATTCAACAATCTTTCTAAGAGTACTATGGTTCAACGTTTGGAGTGTCAAATTTTACATGGACATGCTTTCGCCCATTTTTCAGGCATCGTGTTCCCAGTCATTTGGGATTCAATAATCATACACACCCGAAGGGACGCCCCCAAACGACATGGATTTTAGGGATAAGGGCTCTCCTACCATCACGAGCCAATGTCTTCCAGGGTTTCAGACGAAAAATCTATACAAGTCCTGCATTGAGAATATGTTCAGTGGTCGACGCTCATTTGATTTTCCTCATTATAGGCTAACACGATATGGATGATCTGTTTCGAACACGGTCAACAGTCATCCTCCATCGTCACGCTAACACCTTTAGTCCATGAATGTTTGTTACATGATTCACATTAGTGTCCACCCCATTATGTCCAAATGGAATTTTGACACTCCTGACAGTACCCCTCATTGTGAATTTGCACGTTAGAAGAACAAAGACGTGGTAAAGGCGCCATTTAGGGCTCCACACTAACATCCCATTGACGTGCATCCAAGTTATTGTAGAAAATTTTCTTCCACCCTTTTTTCCCACATCGATTTTGACTCACATGGGCATAGGGATTGGGTTGAGATCTACGTTTACACGGAAGGATTTCACTTATCCATAGTCCGAGCTCTAGAACCATATACTATGGATTTTTTTGAACTACTTTTGGCTTGATTTTCATCCTCACAGGATATGTAGGAACACCCAGATGTCTCATTCTTAGGTCCAACTCAATTAGGTGCTATTTTCTCCTACCCATTTCCCTCTTACCTCTATTTTGGACCATTGGCCTAAGGTTTATTTCTCGGATTCACATACCATGTGGTATGGGACTATGTCCTCATTCACACTGGGTATATTTTATTGCATTGTGCACATTCCCCCTTTAGCCTCTTCTCTACTACATCTGTGCTGCATGACGTTAAAATGCATGACCGGTCCCATCAAATGACCCTAAACAGTGACATTATCATCCTGGATGCATGACAAAAACGACACAACATCGTGATGCCCTCACTCAAGGGGACACCATGTTTCATATCGGTCACACATCATACCATTTTTCAATGCCTACATATGTCTTGATTCTTGTGGGGATGTCGGGACTTTCTATCCCAGGCATGTTGCATCACAAAAAAAACCATTCACCTTAATGGACAAAACGATACATTAAATACCACTTCTTTTTGTGTGAGGGCTACACCCACACACCGCTTTTATCCCTGGAACTGGTACCGTACTGTGCCACCCTCTAGAACTACGTATGACTTGATTCTTATTCTCATGAGATATGTTGGAATTCCCAAGAACTTCCCTCATGGGCACAACTTAACTCATTTTTTGATCCCTTGACCTAAAACCTTTCTAGGGAACACATGGTGGTCGGGACCCCAGATTCCCATTCAGGTCGGGTTTTATAATTACCCCATGAGGTGTCTACCACATTTCCTACCATCCATGGTCTGAGAAAAATGACCATAGAAAAAGACCACTTTGTGTCCTTGTCGCAAGACGTTAAACTACACAAAACCTCTTAAAACAATGTATGGATTGATTCCCATCCTCATGGGATATGTAGAGACACCTTGGAATATCACCTCAGGTCTTTCCCCAGGAATCATAAATCCTGTTCCTCCTCATTTCTGGCCCCCTAGCCTGACCCCTTGTGGGGAACCATGTAACTAAAAATTTTCCCTGAATGAGTTCTAGATGCCCCACAATGACATTGGGAAGCAATGACTCCCTCATGAGAGAGGTACTATCTAAATGTAGGAATGATAAATGATCAGACTAATGCACCCATCTAATGCGCTTCCACCACGGTGGATATAATGACCCATTCATTAAAAACATTGTTATTACTTTAGAATTTAAGCATACTAATTACAAAATATAACAACACCATGATAGTACCGTATAGGTATAGTGTACTTAGAAACTGGGAAACATAAAAAACTTGTTCATAAATCATCTACCTTGTCTCCCATTTATTTCATCATATCTAGAGTCCCTTTTTGCATATCCTACTTAATACCCTTCTTCGTGATTGGGGAAAATAAAACATACAAAAGGGTGAGATCAAATTCTGAGTAAGGGTAAACAAACAAAATATCAATCATATCATATTCATAAGAACATAACATTTTGAAAATATTAACATGAAAAAGAGAATATAATATCATAACATGGGATAAATCATAGTAGTGAAATGTAATCCCAATAATCAAAACATAAAACCTGAAACATTGTGTCATACACACATAATCATATAAAATCACTTCTTATTAGTCAAGATTCATTTCCAAGACTATCATTGTTGACAAAGTCTATTTTTGAACCGAGTTCACTCCTTGTTCCAGTCCCTTATCACTGAACCAGATTAACTTTCCATTCCATCCATGTATATCTCATGAGATATAAATCTTTACCCAATGCATTGGAGGTAGATATAGGCCCAACCCATCTCATAATGAAACCATTCTTATATGTGCCACAAAATCATAAATCATGTATCATAGCATAACCCATGTAATAAAAATGGGATCCTTAAACATCATGCCATCATAACATAATCCATATAAGATAAAACGACTTCATAAAAATAATACCATCATAAAATAATAAAATAAATGTAAAAATAGGGATATAAATAGAACCGTTTATTATGTTATATGGAAAATAATTTTGATAAAACACTTGAACTCCATTCTTGGAAAAAATATACTTTCTACTTCAAAAATATTTTTCTTTCATAATATGTCATACAATTTTAAACTAAAACAAGTTAATTAAAAATAAACATGAAAAATGATAAAGGATGCTTCATGGAAATAATTTTCTATGAAATCAAAAAAATACATTCATGCCATATAATATAAAAAACATTCTTCTCGTACTTTGGCCTGAAAATTCAAAAAGTATCTCGTACAGAAAACGACAAATGATTCCATTCATATCTTTTACTAACAATTCACCAATAGGTATAATTGGATTTAGAAATTTTTAGGAGGATAGAAATTATATTACATATTGAGGAAACATGGATGTTGATGATAAATATGCCCCAGTAAATTCAGAAGTATAAACAATCTCAGATAAAAATGAGATTGTGAGATTTTCCCTTACCTTAGGTCCGATATGCTTCGTACGTATCTGAACCTCCTGTATAATTATTTAAATAATGTAATTGAATTATTATAGAATCATATTCATAGTTGTGATATTATATATGGTCATATTCTTATCTTCTAATTAGTAATATTTCATTGCTACTTGTTATTCGGGTGTTCATTTCTTTATGTTCTTAAGCATGTTTTGTCGAATAAATTCTTATTACTTTTTTAGGATATAGATAACTCATTTACAGAATGGTATTAGTGTAATATATATCATATTTATTCATTAAATTCATTTATATAATCATTAGTTAATGAATATCATGTAGAACGAGTTGCATCACATCGTGGAGAAGGTATGCCTTACGTACGCACAAGCGATGATATCATTCTTTTGATATTAAAATCATATATAATTAGATGGTATATCATATATATATAATCATAATAATGTTATATTTATTATTTAAATCATTTATACTCATTATCATACCCATCCAAATGATGAAATGTCTGAATAACAAACTACGCCACGATGTGGATACGGTAAGCCGTACTTACGCACGTGTGGTGACTTTTTCATTCATAGGATGGATAAAATAACTAAAATGGTTTTACCATTTATAATAAAATCACAGTATATAGAATATTCATGAGTTATTATTTTATAATGGAAACAAAAAAGAAGGAGGATGTGGAAGAAGAAAGGATCTTGAAATAGGTGGGGAGATATTTACCTCTTCTTCGGGTTCTTCCTTTTCATTTGATCAAAAGGGCTCCATAGGCTGGCTTTCTGACTAAAGGAAGGCCTCTAGGATGAAGGGAGGGCCGTTTATAGGGTATTTGGGCTGGGTTTGGATTATCCAAATGGCTTTGGAAGTGTTAATTATAGAGAAGTGGGAGAGGCCTTTTATAAGAGGGGTGAGGGTCACCATAGGAAAAACTTAAAATATTATTTTATAATAAATTCATATTCAGTTTATAATTGATCCAAAGTGACTTGTTTCAAGGATAGGGTGGGGATGTGTCGAAATACGCTCAAAAAATAGGTTTTAGAGAAGTTTAGGTTACCATTTTAACCTTATCATTTAGATTTAACTCAATGTTAAATAATTTAACTTTTACTGTGTATTCTTGTATTCTTACACTATATGGTTAATAAACAAACTATAAACTACCAATTGAAGCTAAGTTATTTAATTAATGTCATATATATTATTATATAAGTCTTTTGGACGAACCTTATATTTTTATAACCATTATATAAATTAATAATATAATATTTGTTTTAAAAACCCTTTTTTGTCAATTTTGACACTATTTGGTATTTTGTTTTTGATAAATTCATAACTGAATTATTACATAGAAAAAAATTTATCTAACCAACCCTAATATTTTATGTTAACCTATAAAATTAGTTTTATTCATTGAAAGTCTCAAATTAAATTTATATGAGTATTTATAATATCAATTATATTAATAGAAAATTTATAAGGTAATTACTGCATCATCATTTTGATATAAATAAATTAAATTATTTAATTTATAAAAATTATAAATAAAATACCATTATGTAGGAAATATTTTTATCTTTCTAATGAATATTTATAGTCGAATTTATCTTATGTATAACCCTATATTAAAAATGTTTTACTTATTAATCATTGATTTTAATCCTTTTATCTTTTCTTTGGATTAAATAATAATAAATGTCCTAATATAATTCAAGTGGACCTAAAAGGTCATAATTTTCTCCTGAGGTTTTTTTAGGTCTAATTAAATTTATAAAATAGAATTAGGACATGTGTTAAGGTGATAATAACCTCATTTTTACCCTAAATTACCCTATTTACTTTTAACCGTGGTAATTAAAAGTAAAAAGTTACCATTCACGAATAATTATTTTTATCTTATTGAACCACATTCTACTCATCAATATTAACCGTGTCTCTCGGATTTTCTAAATTCAACTCACATAAGCAGTAAAATTAAGTTTTATGTAAATTTGAAAATGCTCATAGGAGGTGGGTAAAAGACGGTAAAACATTCAATAAATTTTTTTATATATCTAAATTATTATAAAATTACTCCAATGAATTAAATTGAACTTATATAGGTATTATGTATCTATTTTGACCGAAAATAAATTTAAATAAATTAATTTATTATTTAAATAAAATTTCTGTTTTAACCAATAACTCAGTGTTTTCACTATTCATCAAAAATTGAATGTTTTCATAAAAATACCAAAATTTAACCCTAGGCTAATATCGATATTCCGAAGCCAATAATGAAGTCCATTGTGAAAGATAAAATTTATAAAATTTAAAAAAGTGGGTATTACTATTCATAATGGCTAGTTTATATAATATTTTAATAACATATCGTTGTTTTGTGAAACTCGAAGTTGTGTACAACACTAGCTATCGAGGAAGGTTAATCTTGCGTGTAACTCAAGCCAAGATAGTATTGCTTGTAGTAAATGATTCATTTAGTGTTTCATATAACATAATACATAGAAACAACATAGTTCTAATTAAATCTTAGGGTGTTACATTCATCCCCCCTTAAAAAGAATTTATCCCTCGAAATTTGTTACTTCATAACAAATAGATGAGGATACTTCTACCTAATCATATCCTCAAGTTCCCTTGTAGCTTCTTCTAATTTGTGGCTCCTCCATAAAACATTAACCAAGCGATTGGTCTTGTTTTGTAGAAAATTTTCGATATGATCCAGAATCTTTATTGGTTGTTCATCATAAGAATGATCTTTCTCCAGCGGTATAACATCTGAGCATAGTACATGTGAAGGATCAGGTATGTACTTTCTCACGAGATATACATGGAACACATTATGAGCATGAGAGAGATTCAGTGGAATCCCCAATCGGTAAGCTAACTTCCCAACATGATCCAGTATCTCAAAAGGACCAATATACCTAGGGCTCAACTTTCCCTTCTTTACAAATCTCATTACTCTCTTCCCAGGAGATATTCGTAAGAACACTTTGTCAACCACTTCAAAATCTAGGTATTTTCTTCGGTTGTCAGCATAACTTTTTTGTCAACTCTGAGCTGTTCTTATGTGTTGTTGAATATATCATACCTTTCTGCCATCTCATCAACATGATCAGGTCCTAATAGCTTTCATTCCCCAACTTCATCCCAGCAAGGTGGAGTTCTGCATTTCTTTCCATAGAGAGCTTCATAAGGAGCCATCTGAATACTGGAGTGAAAGCTATTATTATAAAAAAATTCCACCCAAGGTAGGTGTTTATAAAAACCACCTTTTAAATCCATAGAGCACGCTCTCAAAATGTGTTCAAGAGTTAGAATTGTCCTCTCAGACTGACCTTCAGTCAAAGGATGATAAGCATTGCTGAAACTCAACTATATATCTAGAGTATGCTGGAGACTTCACCAAAACATTGAGGTAATCCTCAGATCCCGATCAGATATAATGGAAAGTGCTACTCCATGCAATCTTACCACTTCCTTTACATATATCCTGGAAATCTGATCAAGAGATAAATCTTCTCTAATAGCAATGAAGTGTGTCGAAATTGTAAGACGATCAACCATAACCCATATAGCATTATTTCCATTATATGTTTTAGGAAGTCCACTAATAATGTCCTTAGTGATGTTTTCCCATTTCCATTCTGGTAAGGGTAATGGTTGTAACATCCCTTTAGACTTCTGTCTCTCAGTTTAACTTGCTGACAATCCAAGCATCGAGAGATATATTCAGCATAATCTCTTTTCATGCCATCCCATCAGAAGTACTCTTTAAGGTCCCTATACATCTTCGTGCTTCCATGGTGAATGGAAAATCAAGAACTATGAGATTCATCCAATATTTTCTTCTTTAATTCTCGGATGGGAGGAACACAAACCGGATTCCTGAACCTTATTATTTTATCACAATCAATGTGCAATTCAGGAACATTTCTCACCTTCTTTTGTAACTCTACATCTTCTTTCTATGGATATTTAATCTTCACATGTATATATGGTTGAACAATAATTTGGGAAAGATAAGATTTTTCCCCTTCAATTATAATTCCACGATCCATCCTTTGTAAATCCGTAAATATTGGATCTTTTGTGATCCTTGTCATGGATAAGCTAGCATGGTCTTGTTGACTTAATGTGTCTGCCACCTTGTTTGCTTTCCCAGGGTGGTAATGAATTGAGCAGTCGTAATCCTTAATCAGATCCAACCATCTTCTTTGGCAAATATTTAGGTCCTTTTTTGTTAAAAATATACTTTAAACTTTTATGAACAGTATAAATATCCCATCTTTCACCAATAAGATAATTCCTCCAAATCATTAATGAAATGATTATTGTAGCTAATTCCAAATCATGAGTTGGGTAATTTTTCTCATGGATTTTCAATCTTCATGAGGCCTAAGATATCACCATATTGTTTTTCATGAGAACACAACCCAATCCCTTCTTGGATGCTTCACTTTAGATCATAAACCTTTCTCCACTATAAGGCAGTATTAACACAGGTGCACTGGATAAACATATTTCTAACTCCTATAAATTCTCTTCACACTCCTCCGTCCAAATGAACTTAACTCCATTCTGATTCAACCTAGTGTGTGGATTAGATAAGTTTGAAAACTCTTTCACAAAACATCGATTATATCCATCCAAACCAAGACAACTTCGGATCTCAGTTACTGTTGTTGGTCTCAACCATCTTTCGATAACCTCTGTTTTTCCTGGATGCTCAGACATCTTCTCTTTTGAGATTATGTGACCCAAAAATGAATCTTTTTGAAGCCAAAATTCACAGTTGTTAAAATTGGCATAATGTTTCTCCATTCATAAGTTATTTAATACAATTCTCATGTGATCTAAAAGTTTTTACTTTCTCTTTGAATAGACAAGAATATCGTCTATAAAGACTACCACAAACTGATCATGATAGTCTCTAAAGACTCTATACATTCGATCCATGTAGATAGCAGGGGAATTAGTAACACCAAATGGAATCACTATAATTTAATAGTTTCCATACCTTGTATGGAAATCT
This sequence comes from Viscum album, assembly GCA_963277665.1. Lineage (NCBI taxonomy): Eukaryota > Viridiplantae > Streptophyta > Magnoliopsida > Santalales > Viscaceae > Viscum > Viscum album. The sequence goes on along the minus strand of OY728141.1, from coordinate 806,411,217 downwards.
TTTTTGCTATATCCTCCCTTTTGACCCTTAATTGATGATACACTGAACTAAGATCAATCTTGGAAAAGTATTTATCTCCACATACTTGGTCAAATAAGTCATCAATGTGTGGGAGAGGATATTTGTTCTTGATAGTGATCTTGTTATATTCTCTATAATCAATGAAGAGTCTCATTGATCCAACCGTCTTTTTAAAAAACAGAACAGGTGCTCCCCGAGGTGTTGCACTAGGGCGTATGAATCACTTATCAAGATTATCTAGGAGTTTCTTCTTCAATTCCTGCAACTCAATTGGGGCCATTCTATAAGGTGTTCTTGAAATAGGCATAACACCTGGTATGAGTTCTATTGAAAATCAACTTCACGATTTGGTGGAAGACCAGACAATTCCATTGGAAAGATATCATCAAACTCCCATACAATGGGAATATTCTTAATAGCGAGTTTCTCTACAACCATTTGAGAAAAATAACCTTCATTTATGCGAATCAAGACCCATATGATTGAAGAAGTTTCCACTGAATGGTTATATTAATCCTTGCATCGATAGATGATCATAGATTGATCAGGTATATGAAATGTGACTTTCCTTCTTTGGAAATCGATATGAGCTCCATATAAAGAAATCCAATCCATGCTAAGAATCACATCAAATTCCACTATAGTAAGGATCACAAGATTTGTAGGATGCACTTTCCCCCAAATGTCAATTGGAGAAGAATTATAAACCTTTGAGGCAACTGTTGTTCCATTAGGAGTTGTCACAGCTAACTCAATAGTTAATAGTTGAGGTAGTATGAAAATAACCTTGAAACAATCTTGAGAAATAGAAGATTGGGTGGATCCAAAATCAAATAAAACATTATCTACTTTAGAATAGATGGTAATTTTACCTTTCAACACTTCATTATCGTACTCCATATCACTGATAAAAATTGCATGTGACTTTCCTTTTTCTTTAGCCTTAATGGGTTTTTAACATCGATCATCATCAACAACCCTTGGATTAAGGCATTTATTAGCATAATTTCTTATTTCTTTGCACTTGTAACATTGAAGTGTAGGAGGTGCATTCTATATATCCATTTGTTTTTTCGTATCAATAGAAATATTTTTCCTATCATTGCAGAATTCAAATGCTCAGTGACCTTCTTTTCCACATTTGAAACATTTACCTATCCCTATAAGGCAATTCCCTCCATGATTCTTTCTACACTTTGAGCATAAGAGAAAACTCATCTTATTTTTAGTATGGTATTTAGATTTCCCTTTGAATTCCATTTTCCTCTTCTTATCAAACTCATATGACTGATGGGTTACTCCAATCTCCATCTCAACCGTGAGACCATATCGAACAATTTCCTCATATCTATTGAAGTCCCTTATGGCTAACCTCCTTAGAAGACTTGGTTTTAAGCCAGTAAGAATCAATCAATCTTACTCTCAGGTTGGATAATAATTTCGGAATCATTCCTTATAAGTCTTGTAAAATTTGATTCATAGGAACCAATAGATTCATCATCCTTTTTCTTTAGTTCAAGAAACTCATTCTCCATCATTGTTTGAAGAGTACGAAGGAAGTACTTATTGAAATATATGTTCTTGAACTCGTCCCATTCCATGGACTCAATTTCCTCTCTTTCCCTCGTATTCTTGATAAGATTCCACCACTGATCAGCTTCACCTTCCAAACGATATACTACTAAGATTACTCTATCATGTTCAGAACATTGAAGAACTGAAAATATAATTTTATTGGTACTGATCCATTGTTCAGCCACTAATTGATCAGTAGACCCACTGAATGAGTGTGGACGCTGCCTCATGAAGGATTCAACAAAATGTTGCTCATTCCTTTTCTCGTTTTGATGTCCTACATGATTAATAGCTTGAGAAAGTTGTGTGTGAATGGCTACAAGATTTTTCATTCCAGCTCCCATAACGTTTGGTTTCTTAGGGGGACAATCATTGCATTGCCCGTCGCATTCAGCATTAACACGTTTCTCTCAGGTTCTGGCCATTGACTAATACTAATAAGCATAGTGTGAGAAACACTAATCATAATAAGAAAACCACATAATCAAGAATAAAATTTCACAATTAAGGTATTATCATTGGTTATTCATGGCCATTTCTAAAACAAAAATATTGTGTTCTATGAATAGACATATCCTTAGGGTTCTTACTGAGGCTTTTACATCCTAGTTTCCAAAGGTTGACAATAAATTTCCACTGATACCAACTATAACAATCCATACTATACATACATTGTTATTACTTTAGAATTGAAGAATACTTATTATAAAATATAAAAAAACCATGATAAGACCATATAGGTATACTTTCTTTAGAAACTAGGAAACATAAACAACTAGTTCATAAAGCTTCTACATTGTATCCCATTTATTTCAGCATATCTACAGTCCCTTTTGAAATATCCAACTTAATACCCTTCTTCCTGAACAGGGGAAAAGAAAACATACAAATGGAAAAGCACAAATGCTCAGTAAGGGTAAACAAAAAAATATTAATCATATCATATTCATAAGAACATAAAATTTTGAAAATCATAACCTGCAAAAGAGATCATAATATCATAACATGGGATAAATCATAGTAGTGAAATATAATCCCAATAATCATAACATAAAACATGAAAGATTGTGGAATATAGAAATAATCATAGAAAATCATTTCTTATTATTCAACACTCATTTCCAAGACTATCATATTGGAGAAGATCCATTTCTGAACTGAGTTCACTCCTTGTTCTAGTCCTGTATCACTAAACCAGATTAACTTTCCATTCCAGCCATGGCTATCTCATGAGATATAAATCATTACCCAATGCATTGGAGGGAGATATATGTCCCACCCATCTCATAATGAAAACATTATTATGTGTGCCACAAAATCATAAATCATATATCATAGCATTACCCATGTAATAAAAATGGGATTCTTAAACCTCATTCCATTATAACAAAAACCATATAACATAAAAGGACTACATAAAAATAATTCCATCATGACATAATCAAATCAATGTAAAAATAGGGATAGAAATACAACTCTATATTATCTTAGATGGAAAATAATTTTGATAAAACACTTGAACTCCATTCTTGAGGAAAATATCCTTTCTACTTCATAAACATTTTCCCTTCTCTTAACATGTCATAAAATTTTAAACTAAAACAAGTTAATTAAAAATAAACTTGAAAACTTTTAAAGGAAGCTTCATGTAAATAATGTTATATGAAATTATAAAAATCCATTCATGCCGTATAAGTTAAAAAATCATTCTTCTCGTACTTTGGTTGGAAAAGTAAAAAAACATCTCGTACAGAAAACGAGAAAAGATTCATTTCATATCTTTTACAAAAAATTCACCAATAGGTAAAATTTGATTTAAACAATTGAATGACGATATAAATAATATTACATATCGAGGAATCATGGATGTGGATGATAAATATGCACCAGTAAATTCATATGTATAAACAATCTCGGATAAAAATGAGATTGTGAGATTTTCCTTTACCTTAGGTCTGATATGCTTCGTACATATCGAAACCTCCTGTATAATGATTTAAATAATGTCATTGACTTATTAAATAATCATATTCATTGTTATGATATCATATATGGTCATATTTTTATCTTATTATTAATAATATTTTATTGCTACTTGTTATTCGGGTGTTCATTGCTTTATGTTCTTAAGCATGTTTTGTCGAATAAATTATTATTCCTATTTTTAAGTTATAGATACCTCATTTAAAGAATGGTATTACTGTAATATATATAATATTTATTCATTAAATAAATTTATATAATCATTTTTCAATGAAGATCATGTAGAATGGGTCGCATCACATTGTGGGGATAGTAGGTCTTACGTACGCGCGAGCGATTATATCCTTATTTTTATATTAAAATAATATATAATTGGATGGTATATCATATATAAAGAATCATAATAATGTTATATTTATTATTTATATCATTTATACTCATTATAATACCCATCCAAATGATGAAATGTTTGAATAACAAACTACACCACGACTCGGAGACGGTAAGCCGTACGTACGCATGTGTGGTGACTTTTTCATTAATAGGATGGATAAAATTACAATTATGGTTGTACCATTTATAATAAAATCATATAATATATAAGATACATGATTTATTATTTTAGAATGGAAAAAATAAAGATGGAGGAATTATAAGATACATGGACCTTTGATAGGGTATTTGGGTAGGGTTTGGCTGATCCAAATGGATTTGGATGTTTGAATTATAGAGAAGGGGGAGTGCCATTTTATAAGAGGGGTGAGGGGCACCTTAGGAAAAACATAAAATATTATTTTATAATAAATTCATATTCAGTTTATAATGGATCCAAGTGACTTATGTTGAGGCTTGGGTGGGTATGCGTAGAAATAATTTCAAACTCTATGTTTTAGACAAGTTTCGGGTACCATTTTAACCTTATCATTTAGATTTAACTCTAAGTTAAATAATTTAACTTTTACCAGGTCTTCTTGTATTCTTACACTCTATGGATAATAAACATACTATAAACATCCAATCAAATATAAATTTGTTCATTAATGTCTTATATATTATTATATATGTCTTTTAGACTAACCGTAGATTTTCAGGACCATTATATCAATTAATAATATAATATTTGTTTTAAAAACTCTTTTATGTCAATTTTGACATTATTTGGTATTTTGTTTTTGATAAATTCATAACAACATTATTACATCGAACAAAAATTATCTACCCAACCCTAATATGTTATAATAACCTAAAAAATTAGTTTAATGCATAAAATGCCTCAAATTACATTTATTTGAGTATTTATAATATCAATTCTGTTAATATTTCATTAATAAGGTAATTACAACATCATCATTGTGTCATAAATAAATTAAATTATTTAAAGTATAAAAATTATTAATAAATTACCATTATGTAGGAAATCATTTTATATTTCTAATAAATATTTATAGTCTAATTTATCTTATGCATTAACCTATATTAAAAATGTTTTACTTATTAAACTTTGATTTTAATTCATTTATCTTTTATTTGAATTAAATAATAATAAATGTCTTAATCTAATCCAAGTTGACCTAAATGGTCATTTTTTGATTATAAGGTAGTTTTTGGTCGAATTAAACTTATCAAATAGAATTAATACATGTGTTAAGGAAATAATAATATCATTTTTACCCTTAATTACCATATTTACTTTTAAACGTTGTAAATAAAATAAAAATATTCTATTCAAAAAAAATATTTTTATCTTATTTGAACCACATTTTTCTCTTTGATATTAACTGTGTCTCTTGGATTTTCTAAATTCAACTCACAGATGCCATAAAATAATGTTTTATATAAATTTACATATGCTCCTCGGAGGTGGGTAAAATACGGTAAAAAGATCAATAAAAAATTTTATATATCTAAATTATTATAAAATAACTCCAATGAATTACATTGAACTTATATAGGTATTATTTATATATTTTTACCTAAAATAAATTTAAATAATATAAATTATTATTTAAATAAAAATTCGGGTTTAACCAATAACTCAGTGTTTTCACTATTCATAAAAAATTGAATGTTTTCATAAAAATTAAAAAAAATCACCCTTGTCTAATATTGATATTTAAAATCAAAAAATGAAATCCATTTTGTAAGATAAAATTTATAAAATTTCAGAAAGTGGGTCTTACTATTCATAACAGCTAGTTTATATAATATTATAATAACAAATCGTTGTTTAGTGAATCTCGGTATTGCATACAACACAAGCTATCGAGGAAGGATTATCTTGTGTGTAATTAAAGACAAGATATTGTTGAGTGCAGTGAAAGATTAATTTGGTGTTGCATATAACAAAATACATAAAAACAATATATTTCTCATAAAATCTCAGGGTGCTACAGTGGCGTAATTTCAAGATTGTTGGATTCTGTTCGAACAAACCATCACTCAACATTCCACGCTTTGCGTGCCCCTTATTCAGACCCCATACATTTTCACATCTAAAGGAATCCCGTAACAGTATGGATACTCGGCCTATGGTTTTTCTACTGTCCTAGGCCAACATTCAGGAAGACTAATGGATGACATTCTAAGTCAGGTCCAGTGTTTCAAACACGGTCAGTGGTCGACCCTCGTTTATCATCCCCATTTCAGAATAATAAAATATGGATATGGTGATGCAAACATGGTCAGCAGTTATCCTTTATTTTCATTCCACCCATGCAGTTTCTCGAATCTAGGCTGTTGTGATTTACATTTTCTATTCCCCAATGTTCGGATTGATTATAATGACCCTGTTGTAACCCCAATCGTGCACTACAACACACTTGGAAGTATATATGTAGATTTTTTTAGGCCCACTTCCTTTAATTGAACCTCCCTATTCCCGTCTTAGGAATTCGGATTGGCTATTTGAATCCTGAATGCACAAATCTTGATTGACGCTCTCATGATCAAACGATGTAATAGTATGAATATCCCTTGTTTCAAACGTTGGGTGCGACCCGCGTGAGCCTGGGAATTGATTTCTATTTATTTCAAGATTGTGGTTGAATGTGATAAAACAAAAAAACATGTAAATAAATTTATCCCTACATGCAGTTTAGAATAAGAAGCAGTAATGAGAAATGAGTTTATGATTTCGGCCAAAATAGGGCCCTTAAGGGCCAGCTTCATGGATGGATTGTTCCAACGCCGATACCTTTTGTATGGTGGACTCCAAGATTGTTTACCGCCCCATGAGGACTCTCTCTTCATCAGTGGCCATAGATTGGAGTCCACTGACCCTAGCCTGTACTTGCGCCTGTTGAGTTTGAAGTTCAGTTATTTGGTAACCCGCTTCCACTAGTTTCTCCTGGGCGTCTGCTAGCTGGTCCCTCAACTGTTCCACAAGATTGGAACAGTTTTCAATGAATATATCCATTTCTTTCACCTATTTTTAATGTATTGGGCCTCTTTATCTACCTTTATTAAGGTTTGGGTACTCCTTGACCCCTCCCGACATTGGGGAACGTCGGAGCGTCGGCTGCTCTCATGCAGCTTCTTGGCCATGTAGTCGCGGACCATCCAATGAAGGTGTTGAGAATCCACCCATATAGCATAGAGAATGTGCATCTAGGTGTAGAGTGATCCCATCCGTTTTATCCATTCCATCTGAGGCTGACTAAGAAAGCGCTTGATGCCCTTCCACCCTTTGCGTCGCGTCATCTGGCTCTCCTCGGCCGCCTCCGAGTCTGAATCATCAATCTCTTCAGGTTCTGCAGGCCAATATTCAGGGAAAGTAGCCAACAAGATTGTAGTGGGGTCCTCTTTGAGTGTTCCTCGCAAGGGGTTAGGCTCTTCAATGCCTAGGTTTCCTTCCTCTCTAGCCTTGGTCCCTGTAGTTTCTCCGTTAACTTCCGATTCCGCCCCGACATTGGTACTGCTGATATCCCCAACCCTTTTCTCACTGAGCATCGGGGCCGAATCGATTTGAGGAGCATGTCCTAAATGGGACATCAAATTTTCAGTTGAATCAATCAAGGATGACCCTGGTTCAGCAGCCCAACATGCCTCCAAGGCTATGATTACTGCATAAAAAATGAACACCCTGATGAACTGTGTGTTCCGATGGTAAATAATGGTGTTTAATTAATAAACATATAAGAGATTAAATCATCAGCCTCTAGTGTTCTAGTCGCTATAGAAGAAGCCATTATAGGGGATCCCTCATCGCTCGTCAGCTCAATAATGGGTGTCGCCTCCCCTCCTTGTTGTATCAGTGCCTCCTCCCCTTCGAATGGAGAACATTGGTCAGAACCCATATTCTACTGAATAGGATAAAGAGATATGATTGAGGGTTACAAAAAAATGATTAGGGTAATAGATAGATAGTGGCTAAGATGTACCTCAAGAATCTCAGTTATATCTACATCAGAGCGGACGCTCTCACCACTCTCCCGGAGAGTCCCTTGGTAGGATGAACCTGAGACCCTCCTCCTTCAAGATCCTCTTCTTCTTCACCCCCTCCTTCACCTTCCCCTTCTTCCACCTCTTCTGTCTCGGCACCCTCTGGCTCACCGTCGTTGTTTTCATCCTATAAGGGAATCTTTTCTAGATCATGCTCCTGGTTGAGCATTACATTCACGATGAAATATTTCTCCTTACGCCGACCCCCTTGGAATGCATACACGTCCATGGCTGTCAGATATGCATGTCGATGATGAAAGTTCACCCTATCGGCAATCTGAATGAGTCTGTCCTCAGGCAGCTGGATTCCATCTTGCACTATCATTTTCCAAAGAGCTTTAGTACCCAACGACTCTCACAGGGTCATCCAGGCTAACCATAGAGTTGAGAATATTGTGTCATTAGAAGGTTGAAGCAGATACCTTGTCTGGTTCACATGGAGTTTCGTGGCCACTACATGAGCCCCTCTCCCCCTAGGCGACGAGGGCCCGACCACGCCACGTGACGTCCCAACTACTGATGTCCCAAACTATGTGGACCCAATTTCCCGACATTCTTCTAACCTCCCCCCCCCCCAACTGCACACTGTCTACCCTCTCGCCACCCATGTTCTACACTGGCTACCTTGAGTTTCCGAACATGCATCCGCAAAATCCCCTCATGGTATGCTATGGCCTAATGTTTGGCATATTCAGTTGAGAGGCCATCATCAACACTAATGGGAGGAAAGGGGATAATGTCACCAGAGCCTTGGGTCATGAACATCAGCCACATTTGGCAAAGAACACATGGGTGCCTTTTTTCGCGAATTTCTGTGTGAACCTTCTTCGACACCCGTTGAAGGCATTCGAACTACCTGGAAAACATGGATGGCACGTAGGGCTCGAAAAATATCTTCCCATAAATCTGGGACATGGGCACCCCACCTCTGATGTTATGTATGTATTCCATTTTCTCCAGAGATCCTTTTCCGTTATCTATCATCTGGCCAGTCGAGGTAGGGGATAGGATAAATTTGAACATGACATGATTTTATGATTCTAATATTTACTCCCTCCTCATTGAGCATCAACAGCATGATCCTAGCATTGTTCGGCAAGGAAGGCCAAAGGCCATTACCTGGAGGACGAATGGCATTCAGAAAGGTATACCCGCCAAAATGAGCCGCGACCAAGCCCTAAAAGATCTGTAAGGGACCACAAATCCTCCCCAGTGATCCTCTTCTCAAAATGTGTCCCAAAATGGAATACATATGGTTCATAATGGGGACTCTTAGATTTAATATTTGATTGGAGTCCATGATGTCGGCCATCACCAGGGCTGTTGGACGAACTCCCATCCTTGCGTCCCTCACCGATAAGACCCACCCACTAAGAAATATGGAAAGAAATATGGAATACCAAACGTTTGGGTCCCAACTCTCTTTATGCTAAAACCCCAAGAATGATAATCCCCCGCCATCAGGATCCTCTAGTACGATCCACTTTGGCTCCTCTATGCCATGGTCAGACATCGTCTCCCTCACCCCAACATCTTGACTTCTCGGTCTTTTTACAGGAAAAATCTAAACCATTTCATGTAAGAGATTTCCTTCAAAAAATCCCTGACCCCCAACCTCTCCTTAGCCACCTCCAACAGGTTCAATTTCAGCATAGTGGTTTGTGATTCATCTCCCTAGATGTTCTTTGGCATGAGGAATTCGTCGTATTGGTGCCCAACCAAAGGGATACCCCCAATGTAATGACTGTCCCAAAGTCTGATTCCAACTTTCCCATGAATAATATGAAAGGTATTGGTATTGGGGGACAATCAATTAAACAACTCTGGACCAAGCTCAGGCTGGCGATAGAAGTGAAACAATGACATCCACACCGCCTCGAACAAAACAATGTGTCGCAGTTCGGCCCCAAACCAATCACATGTCTGGCAAACCCAACACACCCAAGCCCGTTCACCCATAAAATTGCCTCTAGACTGCATGTCCCAATCCTACAACCATCCTTTAGTCTTGTCAGTAACACTTTGACTAAAGGTGCTTCCGTAAAGGGGCGGAGAATTCTCCGCGACAAGCTCACTCCCCGAAAGGGTCCTAGTCCAAGGATTCAGGACGTAAATGTCCATATGTCTAGTTTCTCAATCAGGATGCCCATGGTAGGTGATAATATACTAGGGAAGGTCATCATCATGGGTCACCCATGACCGTGGTGTGTCGACCTCAAATCATGGCATGGGTACCTCCTCTAAGATACTAAAGTCCCATAACGGCAGGTTGGAAGATAGTACATACTCTTTCTGCGTTGGGGTCAACATGTTAAAGAGAGTATGATTGTTGGATACGATCCTTAGGGAACCATAAAGCTTAGGGTTGGAGACCATCTCAGCACTTCGGACAGCAAATGCTGCTTCTCCTTCAATGTCTGCCCAATTGGCGGAGATCATCCGCTGACAATGTCTTAAGATATTGGGGTGGAATATCAGAGACCGGTGTGAAATATCAGAAGCTATCGAGAAAAATCATGGGTTGGCGCATAAAACGAACATTGAACTCGATGAATTTCATGCAACTGAAGAGTTTTTCATGTAGGGAAGAAGAAACATTTCACGTGCGATAGGTCCTTTTCTTATCATGTGAGAAAATTCGTATGGCATAAGTGACCCGCAGGGCTTTTATAGGCCTGGAGATGGGTTTTCTTATGCACGTGAAAATCGGATTGCACCTTCTGGACTGGTTTTATGCACCGCTTCAGTTTTAAGACTGTGCAGGCCATATGGGAGTCTCATTTCGGAATTTCACTTGGAATCTGACCTTTGCAGCCCCTCGCTGATCTGATTCCGAGGGGGAAATTTGTAGATGACGAAAAAATGCTCAAGGGATAAAGAAGGTTAGGGCGCGACAAAGAATAGCCATATTTAGAACTGTATATCTATTCCGGAAGGCAAAGAGGGGCCGCGCGAAAAATATTCAAAGTCACATGAATAAAATATGTCCCACATGAAAAACTCCATGATTCACTAGATTATTCCATGTGGGCGCAGAAATTTTCGAGCCACCATCCCAGGCAGTTGAATTTACGCACTGCCAATGTGGGTACGTAATACTTCACGCCGTCTTGTTTTTTGCACGGATCCCTGACCCCGAGTGCCTATATATAAAAGTCCACCTCATTCGACTTTCGGGCTGAAGAATCTAAACCATATCTCTGGTGTGAAATTCACCTCTCTTAAGAACAAAAGATGGCTCTCAGGAACTGAATTTTTCACACCCAGTCAGCCGGGGGTCCGCCTTTGTACGCGACCACTCATGCTTGATCCTTGTCTAAATAACATCGAGCCCCTTCCCCCATGCACAATTCCATCTAATAGCGCGGGATCGGTTATTCGCGTGCGTAATTCCTTTTGCGTGCCACCCCGGCCGTTTTTGTGTGTGCAAGTCATTTTGCGCGCTGTCATGACCTTTTTCGCGTGCACAATTTCTTTTGTGTGTCGTCCCATCCTTTTTCGCGCACACACCTCAATTGCATGCCGGCTCTGCTGTTTGTGTGCATTCAGCTCCATTGTGCACCGGCCCAACCTTTTTCATGCACGTCGCTCAATTGCGCACTAGCCCGACCCTTTTTCATGCAACAGTTCCATTTGCGCACAAGCCTCCCGCCTTGTGCGCCCGTGATGTCCTTCTTCTAGTCATCATTTTCTGGTGCCTCCCATTCCCAAAGCACCTTCACCATATACTCATTTCTCTTGCAACCTCTGAGGTTCAAACAAAGTAAATTCAAAGTCCCCTGGATGATACCAACCATTGTGTTGCTTTGCCTCATGATTTTTCACATAGGCATGCTAATGGATATTGGTTCTTCACATAGCCATGCTAACGTGGACCCCCCCCCCCCAATTGTTAGCTCCATAACACCCCCTAGACACGGCGTTGTACGTCCCCTCTCTTCACCAAGGTGTAGAGGGTACCAATAATGTAAGTCCTAGGGGTGCGGAGTGATCCAACCTCATCTAAGCTGCAGGACATTAAACTTCCAACCACCATCGTCCACAGCACATGACATTAAACTGTGACCTCGCCCCGTGCCTCGCAAGTGGGGTGCCCCCGCCGTGGACATTCTGCATGCCCAGTGGTCTCCACAGGAGTGAGATCGTTACTCATGTGGAATAAGATCTTCTTTATCGGAGTGACCTCTGTCGGTGGGGAAAGGGCAACCACCTTGGTGTAGGCCCCTATATTTCTTGTAGGAGACACCATCCATGCTCCTCCTTTCTTCTTCAGTCCCAAGGACCTAGGGGGAATGGACACCGGAACCCTCCTTTCTTTAGTTCCAAATCCCTCTTCTATTGGGATTTTTCGCCTTCAGGCCTCCATCCTTGAGTAAGTCCCAACTTTTCTGGGCTGCTAACCATGCATAAGTCCCTATTTCTACTATGGGCCTCGTACCATGTGTAATACCTTGTTTCCTCTCTAGGCCTCTAACCATGCGTAATCCCCTGTTTCCTCTCTGTGCTATGAACCATACATAGGCCCTAGTTTCCTATTTGGAATGCTAACTACGTGTAAGTACCACTCCATTTCCCACAGACGCACCTTTCGTGACGTGATCATCAGGAATTGGCTGCCTCTTGTTTCTCACACCGACCATGACTCGCGTGGGCTTAGAGTAAGCACCAAGCATGACATCTACTATAGGCAGCCCAGAATGTATGCCCTAAACACCACATGAACAATGAGGGCTTTGATTCTTGTCAAGGAGAGGTATGTAGAAAGCCTCCCGGGGTTCAACCCCAACACCTATTGGTCCCAACCATATCCACTTCAGTGCACCAAGCCCCCTCCCCATAATCCAAACTATGATTTCTTTGATCCGTACTAAGGCATGGTACGTAGGAAGCCTCAACGAGGCTCAAGCCCTCTAACCCTTCGTTGCTCCGACCCCATTCACTTCAGTTCACCAACACCTTGGGCTGCCTTAGAGCGTAAGACCCACATGCCCCCATAAACTATGAGGTCTTTGGTCCTTGCCAAGGAAAGGTATGTAGGAAGCCTCCCTGAGGTTCAATCCCATCATATTATCATTCTGACCCCCTTCACATCGATTCACCCCCGTCCTACATGACGTTAAACTATGGACCCCAATCAGCGGTAAACTGTTGTTTCCCCAGTCAGTGTTATGTTATTGCACAAAAATCCTACACTGAACTATATGTTTTTTGATCTTTGTCAATGAAATGTACATAGGAAGCCTCCATGAGGTTCAAGCCCACCATCCACCTGGACCCCTAGTCCATATTCACATCGGTTCACCGACTCTAACCCCATACCCGAACATTGTGGACATTGATCCATGCCAAGGCAAGGTAAGTAGGAAGCCTCCATGAGGTTCAAGACTAACAACCAATGGTCCTGGCCACTTCACATTGGTCCACCCACGTTTTGAATTATTATAAACTATATTCCACTCTTTGTCCCTCCATTCTACGGTAAGCCGTTGTCCGCCTCTTTCAGCGGTAAGACATTGTCACTCCATTCAGTGGTAAGCCATTTTCATAATGAACTATGTTCACCGAACTATGTGAAAATTGATTCCCTACCATGGGGATACGTAGGAAGTTTCTTCGAGGCTCAAGTCCAACATCACTATCGCCCCTACGATGGTGCTATTTTAACCCCCCTCTACATCATTCATCCACCCATCATTCCTCATGATTATTATCCAGGCCACCACATCCCGGTGAAATCATGCCATATCATTCTTTATTCTGCTCAATAGTGACAAGGAATTCAACCATATGTTGTAACCAACATCGGGGTTCCCTCCGAGGGTTGCACCCATCTGATCCACAGTAGTCAATGTTCTGATCAGTCTAGTCTGTCTCCGCTAGACATTAAACTTGCGGCATACCCTTTGTTAAACATGGGAAGTTGGGGAAATCCTTAGATAAATGCCAATGGCATATGATTCCTCTCATTCGATGTGGGATTCCTTGGGCTTTGCGTCCTCGAGAAGCCCTATAATAAGGGACAACAGACAGATGCGCCAGCGCCCCAGTGCCAAGAAACACCAGTGATGCCCAACGTGACTACTCCCATGACCAAAGGTTGCTGCCCTGACCAAACCCCTTAGAAAATTATGATAGAATAAGTGTAATTAACTGGTGTCCATGAAGATATGGCGCTAGGAAGAGTTTCATTAAAAACTTATTAAATCAATAAGGGAGACCCGGACTAGGGGACCAGTTCTGATGAGGAATCATTAGAAGGAATAACCAACATCCCATCATCCCATTTCGATCAAGCCGAAGACATCTCTGAATAATGAGTGGATGCCAACTGCCTTTGGAAAGCGGAAATGTGGGACAATAGACTGCTCCACCATCCCCCCAAAAAGTGACAGATGCGCGTCCCCCCGATGAAAGTGTCGAAAACAACTCTACCTTAGTATTTAGTAGATAAATTGATTGTTATTTCTCACTTGAACATGATAATACATATTTTCCTAAAAAGTAATATGTTCTAGAAGTGATTTTTCTATCCAATCTATATCCTCCAAATTCAAATTCTGAATATAAAATTAAATTAAAATCAAAGGTTTTTTTGATAAAGTGGATATTGAAAAATAGTACATTTTTAATATCTAATCGTAATATTAATAATAGTAAGATGAGATTCATTTGGTTTGACATAAATATAACACCTAGACATACAGAAATCATTATGTATGGACTAGTAGTAGTGATATATAACAAACTACCAATCATACCTCTATATAACTTGTTGTCCACTGGTATGCCAACATCATCCAAACATAGTTTTACATTAGTACACATGGGAGTTGTTTATATCTTATTGTTGTCAAATCCAAACAATAACAACAAATCGATAATATATTTACATTCATTTAAAAAATTTCTACAATTTTTTTGACAAATTTGAAATCCTTAAAAAATCAATTCTTCCATCATAGTGATTTTAAATTATTATTTCCTAATATTTAGAAATATTTTAATTTTTTTATCCAAAAAATAACATCGTCAACATTTTAATTCCAATTCCCCTGAAAATACATTTTCCAATAAAATGGCCTTAATCATTGTTACCAAGATCCAGGTTCCTGTTTAAGGTCATAACGGGATTTAATATGTCTAAAAAATTTTTGGTAAATGAGGATTTTAAAAACCTTGTTGTTGTTCAATGTAAATATCCTCTATTAAATATCTATTTTAAAAGGATGATTTAACACCAGTAATATATAATTTAAAATTCATATGATACACATAAGATTGTAGGATTATTATTGGATTCAATAAAGAAGTATGTGAAATGATTTCATCATAATCTATCTCTTATTCCAAATTATATCATTTTCAACTAATATATATTTTTTATGGTAATGGTCCATTGATCATCATGTTTATTTCTGAAGACCAGTTCTATTCCTATTACTGGATAATTATATGGTCTTTTTACTAATTCCCAAAAATTATTTCTACAATATTTTTAAAGCTCTTATTTTATATCTAGTAACCAATTTTCATCATTTAAGGATACTTATATAAACATATGTTCTAATTGTGATCGAAATGAATAAAATTAAACTATGTTATGAAAATTTATTTTAGTACATACCCATGTGTATAAATTTTCTATAACAGATTTTAAAGGATGGACCTTTAAGGTTCTAGTATATCTATGTAAGGGACATTAATGTTCTTATGGACTAGAATAAATTTTATCTATGTTAATTTTAAAATCAGTCTAATGAGTTTCAAGCTTCATTTTTCAAAATGTTAGTAATTTCTTCTATTTGATCTTTATTTTTAGTCAAAAGGGTCAGTTTCATTAAAAATCACATGAATTAATACTTCAAAAATCCTTCAATTTTTATTATAGACTCCATAGGCTACACAAATTGAAAAATATAAAATAACTATTTCTTCATTATCCTTTCGATCAAATTTAACATGTATTTCTTTTGTACTCAATTTATACACCTTGAATCCAAATACATTATTTTACATGGCTTTAGGTTTTTTATCATTCCAAAGTTCATAGGGTATCTATTTAATAATTGTTCTTATTAAAACATTATTCATGAAATAGGAAGCTTTGTTTATAAAATTTTCCAAAAATATAAGTTTGAAGGCTAAATTATTTCAACGAAGTCGATTTGATTTCTTTGGTAGTTTAGTTTATTCATTCATTAATCTCAATAAATTGGGGTGTTCTTAGTGTAGATAATGTGTGTATAATACCTAAATATGAATAAAAATTATTAAATACTTGACTCTCAAATTCTACATCATGACCAATTCATAATGAAATTCTTTTAAAATATTTTTTATTTTGAAAATTTATAAAAAATCGTTCAAAAATTGTCAATAAATTAATTTTATGTTTCAAAAAATAAACCTAAGTAAATATTGAAGAATAATAATCTAATACATAAACATATTGTTTCCATATAATCTTGCTACCCTAGTGGGTTCAAAAACCCATTTCAAAAAGTTCTACTGGTTTATATATAGAAACTTTTTTAATTGATTTTAAAGATGATATTTGTTAATTTCTAATTTGGAATTCATTATAGAATCTATCATTATTAAATATAATACAAGGAAAAGTAGAAAATAATTATTTCAAAGAAAATTTGTGAAATTAAAATATATAATTGTCTCCAAGTCATTATGTTAGATCCATGACATGTTTGTCTCAATAGGTAAAAAATTCAATTTTTATTTACAAAATACATTAAGATTCAAAGTATAAACATTTTCCATTTTTAGGTGCTCTAAATTTAAGAACTTTTTGTTGAAAATTGGACAAGAATTATTAGAGAAAAAGTCATAAAAACCATCATCTATATGTTGAGTAATATATATTAGTTTGTGTTTTATTTCTTGAATATACCACACGTTCTTTATTGAGGTTAACTCTGAGTCTCAAACTAAACCATCTCCAACAATCATTCCATTTTCATTGTCACCAAATCTGACTAGACCTCCATCCCTTTTTTCATGTGTATGGAAATTGGAAGAGTATTCACTCATCAGTCTGGAGAAGCCACTATTAATATACCATATATCTTCTTTTCCTTTTCTCTTTTAACTATAAAATCATTTAATCATTTTTACCCATAAGTTCTAAGGTCCGCCTATGTTAGCAAGAAAAAATCTACGAATCCATATTTCTCTTATTTTAAAAAAATTATATTACATTATTGGGACATATTTAAATTAGATAGAGAGTATCATATTCTAATTATCTAAGGATTTGTTAATTAACAGTTATTAGAATACTCTCTTTTTGTTCCATAGTAGAAACATGTATAGTTTTTTGAACTGGACATAGAATAATTTTTTAATATTTTTAATTTTTCTCCCTTTCTTCTTATTCCATATTTTTCTCTTTTAATCAAATTTTTTACAAGAATATCATTAAGATATTTTTCTCCATCTGTTGAAATATTCTTAACACTTTTAAATGATTCTACTTTACCTTGTAGTTCTATTACTTTATTTTCATTATCATTATCATTTAATGTTGATGTATTAACATTTTATTTTAGTTATTCAAGTTGTTTTAACATTATGTATATTTTATTTATAACACCCTTTGGAATTTTTTATGTGATTTGATATTTTTTAGTAATGATTCATTTTTTTCTTCAATAATTGAGTGGTAAGAAACCAAATTTTTTATTTGAACTGCTATGAGAGATAGATGAAGAAGAGTAAGAGTATTGTACCTCATCATCTTCCTTATCCAGAATGAACATATTTTCTTTTATGTATTTTGTCTCTTTCTATGAATCAAATTTGGATGATCTATTGGAGTCATCTTACAAACATCACATTTATTTTCTAGATATTTTTACATTATTTTCATAATCATTTTTAGGTTTATTATTATTTTCTATATTTATTTTCTCTTTTTTTATCTGGGGCCCATCTGGTATAATATTTCACGTCTATTTGCATTAATAGACTCTTATTTGGATCCTTTCTTATCATTCTTCAAGTATTTGCTGAGGCCTCTTTTATTTTTGTATAATTTCCTAGTTTTTATAAATACTTCATCTAGTTCCATATCAGATTCTGAGCAGTCTAAATATTTTCAAATGTTGATAAATTCTCTTGATTTCGTTTCATGTTTCAGAGATGTAACTTTAAGGGATGTATTATCCCTTTTCACTATCTTATAATCAACATCATTTGCTTTCATCTCAACTTCATACATCTTCAATGTTCTAATTAATTTTTTCATAGTAATTTTTTTATTGGATATGATTGTCGATTAGCTGGAGATATTCTATTCCACTTTGAGGAAAACAATCTAAGTACATTAAGTTCTTGATCAGATTGATTAATTAGATCCCCCAAATAAATAATATTGTTGAAAATTTCTATAAACCTTATATTCCTTCGTGTGATGATTTCACCATAATACATTATAATGGGGTTAAACATTAGTTTTACAGTAGCATACCTCATTTGTCTCATATTATCAGTACTTTCGTATGAAACCCTGATTATATTCCAAATTTCATAAGAATTAGGAAATTGTGATTATCCATGGAAAATTTTAGGATAATATCTAAAATGTTAGAATTAAATTATTTTGAGATGATTTCAAACTCATTTTCTTTGGCAACATCCCATGTTTTTTTCTAATGAGTAATTATATAAGGAGTGATAATCATTAAGTAAACATTAAATATAATAAACTTAAAATAAGTGATAATTTATTATTTCAAAAATCTATAGTTATCACCAATGAAGTATAGAGTTTAAATTATAGACATACCATAATTATGATCAAACATTAACATATGTCTTTCTATAGAACTTATAATTTAAAGAATGCTATAGCATTTTATTAAAGATCTCCTTTATGGCCATTTTTTTTTCATAACAATTAAATTATACTCAAGAGGAGGTGAATTGTGTATTTTCAATAATCTTGAATGATTATGTATTTTAGATTTCATTGATATTGAAGAAAATATGAAACATTCTCTCTGTAAATAATATGAGAATTTATTAAACATTACAGAAGATCAGAAGAATTATTATAGTTGTTCAGGGCCAAAAGAACCCATATTCCAGTCCACCAATTCTCTCCCTATGAGCATGGTTATCTTCACTAGAAATGTATTCTTATTAAAATACATTTAAAAAAAACTATGTGTAAGAAATTGATAACATATAATATAGCTTAAAGAGACTTCTAGTTCATTTATAGGGAACTAAATATCCCAAACATATTTTATGAAACTAATACATAACTATGTATGAGTATGATTATTCAAAGATCCAATAAATTAATAGAGGTTGGTTTGTTGAATTGATAGGTTCTTGATGATAGTTTCAACATAAACTATTAGAATATGGATATTATTCTTCAAATATGAATGTCTTCATGTTTGGATAGCCTTGATGAGATCCTGGTTACAAATGATCTTAAAAAATAATAGCAACAAACAACCACCATAGTTACTTAATAGTAAAATGATTAAATATTAATATCATCAATGTGTATGCACTTCAGAAAGTAATAGATTCATTTGATCATTGTATTCATTCTGTATTTAAAATATATTCATAACAACATAGTTCTATATTATTAATGATGAGCTAAAATACTTTATCCATATATAGATAACACATAGTTTTATTTAGGTTGAGGAGATAAAAAAATTTCACATGGTAGAATCTAAACATTCAAAATTAAATCATTTATGAGATTTAAAACATCCAATATAAATATGAAAAATTTACTCCAATGAATAAGAGACATTCAATATATCATAACATGCCTTTTGAATGAGTTTTTAAACAAATATGAAATGATATTTACTTCCATTGAGACATTTTCTAAAAGAACAAGTAATATCATTTAATAGAAATCCATTTTGAATATTAAAATTAATGTTTTCACCATGTGATGAAAAACACAAAAAATTTAGGGTTGACAACATACAATTGAATACATAAGTATGGTAAAAGTACCATAATCTTGTTTCATCAAATATTTGGTTTATTAAACATACTTTTTGTTTACTCAAACATAAGGTTCCATTCCAACATGGGCTTAAGGAACCATACTTTCATTATATCGTTGGGTATATGATTCATACGTTCTATTTCAAACATAGGGTACCTTTCATACATTATGTTTTTACACATAGGAAATGAATAGTGTTTCTAGAATATGTTATAATTCATTCCAAACACATTAAAAATTATTTCCTATGAATAAATATCATGAATATATTTCTATAATGAATATTTAAATTAATATTAATTTCATGAAATTCAGATAATGTAATATCATTAATAAATCAAAGAAGGGTATTTTTGAGAATCTATATTAATAAATTTTATAGAGTATGATTGATACAATAAATTCCCAACACTAACATCCATCAACACAATATCACTAGGCATATATCTGGTTGTCTTATTATATAACACAATTAATTATTTATTTAGATAAATAACATTTTTATCATTTATCTTTATATTATCCTTTTATTCTTAAATTATGCTATTAATTACAACAAACTCTTTATCAGAATGTGTAGGTAGGGAGTAACTATAACCAGGGGTATATGTTGCTGCAATCTCGGGAGGCTTTCCAAATTTCATATATGGTATTGGTCCCAAACCAAACCTGCACAATCGTCCAGGATGATCCTTCACAAGGACATGACCATCTAGATCTTCCTGTGATATAGAGAAGGTATATGTGATATTGACATCCCATGGTTATTTTATTTTTAACTAGTAATAATTATCTATCATATTTGAATAAATATATATTAAGATATTGACAACTAAAAAAATTAATACAACGAAAATTCAATTCCTAACCCAAATTCAGTGGCAGTTTCTATATCATAACTCTCTTTAGATTTTGTATGAGAATCAAACCAATGTATTTTTCATGATGCTTGTCCCCGTAGATTATTTTACTAAAATAATCAATAATAAATAAATCATTTAACTAATAAAATACACAATGTTATCTTATAATTATTTAATCTAATGATAATATTACCATATTTGATCTGTTTCTGGAAGAACGCTTTGAAACGGTAGTGTAGGGAGTTTATTTTTTAATCTCGACATGATGCATTTTTCATTGAAACACCACGAAATAAAAATAATTTAATTTAATAGTAATGAACCCAATTTCGTCTCCCTATAATATGAATTTATATATGAACAATGAGATTTATATAATAATATAAACTTCAACACAACATGATTATCACAAATAATACTATAAAAACAATACATTTCTCTCTAGGTACCCATTCAGGTACCATATCTAATAACTATTCAGTTCTCAATAAAGTATAATTGAAAAAATTCCATAATCTCCATTAAAATCTTCTAAGTTCATACCCTATTTTTCCAATATCCACTTTTGTGTGGTAAAATCAAACTTATTAAAGTGGAATAAAATTGCTATAAATAGATTCATTTTGTAAATATATTAATTTAATAAAATAATGATATTAAATTAAACCATAATGTATTAAAATTTACTCTAACTGGGAATCTGGGAATTATTTTTTCCATGATGTAGGAACATGCCTTAAATCAAAATAGGTAATTGGAAGGGTAAAAGGATTTTCTACTAGTTGGCATAAAATCGTGCTAGATAATCCTGCTACATTAACTGTGGGGATTCCATAATAGTCAAATGGGATAACTATCTTCAATCCATTTATCTCCAATATATATGAAGTATTTGTATTTCTTTCCCTAGTGTAATTTATTCAAATTTTATGTTAAAATAGTTTGTAATATAAAAAATGATTAAAAACATTATTCACATTAATATTTGTAACTATAACTATCACCATTATATATCCCCAAGAATAAACATAAGTTATGACATATTCCTTCACTTATAAACATTATAAATGAGGAGAAATAGTCTCTGATACTAATGGGATAAAGAAGGAGGGTGTTCCACATGCTGAAAGAATAGAGGGTGTGAGATATGTTAAAGGGAGAATATGGTGTCTCAAAACATATAGTGATGGAGACTGAAGGATCATCATTTATTGGCTTGGTAGGGGAAAATAAATTGAGAGTTTACTAGGTGAAGGGAAATGTTTCTTCTTTGTAATTTCTATCATTTAATCAAATTAAATCAACTTTAGAACAAATATTTCCAAAAAAAATTAACTCACAAAAAAACTAGAAATGATAATATATTGAAATTAATGACATGAAAAATACATAGCTATAATAATTAATGACATAACATATCACATAAATAGTTTATAAATTAATTGTTGACTATACATAAACTCATTTTTTTCATTCAATCAAGTCATTTTCCTTCTCTCTAATTAATTTATCTTCTTTATCCACCTTTGTAAGACTAATATTTTCAAAATTGTGATGGAAAAATAAATTTTTTTCCTACTAATTATTGGATTCAATGTTAGGTAGAAAATCTTCCATTTCATTAAGAATTTCATACAAGTCACTTTGTTTTATGGGAATATCAACATTCCACCCTTTAGGCTTGGCATCTTTCACATAATATACTATTTGTTCTTTTGATGAAGAGATATACAAATCATGTAATTAATGATAATCGACATCCATTAGTATATGGAAGTTCATAAAAAGTACATTTAGTGTATTTTTTGTTACCCCAAGTAATATCTACCCCCTTTCATTTGAATATAATAATTCAAAAATACCAATAGTAGTTTAATTAGACAATATCAGTCAATTTTCCATATCATCAAAATTCGGAAATAGTAAATATACAACTATTTTGTGTATTCATACCCCCCTCCTAATCTACTCTATAAAATATAAAGCCTTTGAAATTGTATGAATTAAATTTCCGAGCCTGTTTTAGAGGACCCTGAGCCACAAACATCATATATTCAAAAAATATATCCCAAGTATCAAAATTCATGATCTAAAAAAATGTAATATAAATTATTATATTTGAAAAATATGTTTCAACCTAATATCTATATAGATTTAAATATTTATAATCTTACACGATGTAAAAATCATTCTTAGAAATCATTATTAATATATTTTGTTATATATTTTTCATTTTATGTTCAACTTCTCATCCATCTCTTTGCTTGTATCCTGAGATCTTTAATAAATTCATCTAAAATTTCACAATTTAAAAACAAATCTCTATGTGATTGTAATAATCCATTATATGGGAATATCATTTGAGATCCTCCCAACTGATTATCCAATAGTAGGAATTATTTTGATTTCTCAAGCAGTTGATATTGACCATATGTGTTTTCAATAAATCCAAATTGATTGAAATTTGTCTCAATATCTTCCATGTGTCCATCAAAATAGTTATGGCACGCCAAATATAAATATACTTCAGAAATAAAGCCTATGGGTTGAGACTGTTTTCACCTGTGATTTAAAATTACCAAGATAGATGTAAAATAATATGTATAAACCCTAATTATGTATTTAATAATGTGCTAATAATTTTATACAAAAGTATAAAAAAATATAGTAATAGTACCTCTAAATTGGATACATTCATCGATAAAGTATGATTCCTGTTAATTTAATTTCCTCAACTAAATGCATAAGGAAAATGGAACATGAATGTAAAAAATGATGGAGGAAATATCGTCTCCATTTTATAATGTGTTAATAAAAAACACACCTGATGGTTTTCAAGTTCATCTATTTATAGATTTTTCCCACATAATATTCTAAATAATGTGAAAAATTGGAGAACAACAACACTATCATTTGCATGTAATAATGTATGTAATTTGAATGGCAGTAAATATTGAAACAAAATATATGGATCATGGATTTTCATTCCACGTAACCTATAACACATTAATTGAACACAAAAAGAGATGTAACTTGAATAACCATCAGATACCTTCATGTGTTTTATAATTAAAATGAATTTATCTTTATCCCTATTTTTCATTATAAAAATTAATGGATCTTATGTTACATTCATGTCTATCTTGATATTATGTTTTATGTTAATTTCTTATAATTCCTTCCAAGCATTGAGATAGTCCGTTTATTTTCCATTCTTAGTAAGTATGGTTAATATAAAATTTTCAAAATATTTATTCTTAAAATTAATAACATCATGATTATCCTGTAATAAATTAAATTCCCAAAACTAAATTTTGAAGAATACACTTTTTTTCTTTCATTGTTGTGTTCCAACTTCACTTGATGACTCACTTAAAACTTTATTCTCATAAATATTCAAACAAGTCACCTTCCCAAACTCTATTTCAACATTTCTTTGTTGCTCGCATATTTTAGCACTAGTCGACATCTTTTGAGGTGGTATCTGATTAATGAAACCATTGAATTTTGACTTGTTCAATTAACATATTTGAGATGCATTAAGAAATATTCTATGACATGAAGTGAATTTTTTTACTATAATTTATTCATTTGGGTTCAAAATAAATGTTACAAATAGGATAATTAAACACAATATATGTGTTTCAACTAGATAGGCTCCCATGTCCAGTGAAGTTGTTAGTAGTCTACATTAGAGTAGTGTTCATTTTTAACATTGTTCTAGAATATGCATCATATGTCTCAATAATTTTGGTCAATAACTCCATTAATATTTCAATTAGAGGCTGAAAGTATACATCAATATCACTTGTAGAAATTTTTTCCTTGGAATAACCATCAAACTACAAAAATAATTTCTTTTCATACAAATCCACATAGGTAGATTATAAGGGATAAAAACAACAGACCAAATGATATAACAATTTCTCAATGTCCCAAATGGTTTGAATCCATTAGAAACCAATAAAAATATAACACACCTAGGATGAGTGGAGAAATTTAGAAATAATTAATCAACATTATTCTAGGTTATAAAATCATTTGGATGTCATATTAACCCATCATTTTTATTCTATATAGAATACCACTTCATGTGGTGGATGTTTTTTATGACATGAATAATCATTGCAATCAAGGATTCAATGTGATTTAATGTCATACCTTTTTATATAATTTTTTTCTTATATATTATAGTTGTATGTTTTCTAAGACTTCTAACATCACCCATTTACTCCCATCAAGAATAATAATTTTTTTTAAAAAATCACGACTTCTAGAATCCTCTATCCATTAAAGCATACAATCATTGGGTCAAGCTAGTATTTTTGTAAAATCCATACCGATCAGGTTAAAAACATTTTTCCTATCAAAAAAAAGACATAAGTATCATATAATTGGTAAATTTATCATGAAAAATTTACAATATCATTATCATCACATTATTGGTAATTCATCATAGGCGTTTGATATGATACAATATCATCAGGAATGAAATTATTGACTTTTTAAAACATCCACCATACAACTCTTGATTCCAATCACAAAATATATCCTTAATAAGATATTTTTAGTCATGGAATTTACATATTATATTAGTCTCCACATAATAAATTGGTTTATCCAATTATAAGATAAAATGTTTAATTGGTTTTCATATTGTCCAAAAACATCACTTTTCAAGTTACCTTTTGTAGAACCATCAACTGGATGTTCTGATATGTTTTGATGGCGATGTTGTTGTCTTGAAATTTCAAAATCATCATTTATAAGGCTTTTTATTTCATTTTATAGTTTTTATGATGTCGGGAGATCATTATTTTTATTGAAATTAGTTCTCAAAATTTTGGTAACGTTCGATTCCCCATGCAAAATCCTACACTAATATTGAGCATGGAATTGCATTAATATCTAGTGTTCATAAACATCATGTATCTTCAACCATCGCCTGGATTTAAATTTTGGGCATGGAAATCTTATTTTCTAATCAATGGATTTATTTGAAATTGAAAAAACTAAATATTCCTCTAAACCATTAGCATACTAATGTGTTATCATAATAAATGTAATCCTACTTTTAACCATATTTTTTATGATGTACCAACACCTTATTAAAAAAATTATAACACATATGATGTGACATCCCGGACCTGTCTGCCCCTCAAACCGAACCCCGAGCCTGGTTGGCCACATGAACCTTCACCCAAAGCATAATTATTTAATTAGAATAGTTTATAATTCATACACTTCTTATAACATTCATATCAATAAAACATGCAATTTCCATCTCACAATATCACATAATCACATTTCAAGAAAACATGAATTTAAAATAATAAAAGGGGTTTTGGTTAACTCATCCTAGCCAAGCCCTTACCAAACCATCCCATTTACCTCACATGGAAAATGGCTTTCAAGACATATCCATATGGTCCAAAGGTTCAAAAAGGCTAAAAATCAAGGTATAACACCTATGGTTGTCCACCCCCAATCCATACCAAATCCAAACACCCTAACAAGGTTAGATTCATCAATCGTATCCCACACATGTCATTTAGATAATAAGAAGTCAATACAAATAAAGGTTTTGGTGAAAGACAGCCCACGAAATGACTATATAAACTCAATGCGACGGAAAACCCAAAAGGAGAACAAATGACCACCTACCTTAGTGCTGTAGGAGTAGACTCGCTTGATATCGACCTCAAATTCACAGTAGGTTGGAAGAGATCTGAGTTCCAGTCTAATGGCCTGAAAATATGGCATATGAGCCTGCATCGAAATACCATGATGGAAGGAAAGATTTTCCCATGAGAAAGGGGTGCGTGAGGTTAGCCTCACCTTGGCCCTTCCAATGCTTCCGACGGATTGAAGATCCGGTGCCGGATAAGGAAACGACAAGATATTGAGAGAGGAGAGGGTTTGGAGCTCACAAGAGGTTTCACCTTTGGTTTTGTCTATAGGAGGAAGAAGAAAAGGCTTAAGGCCTTAAATAGAAATTTAAGGGCAAAGTTGTAATTTTACCCAGAACTGGGTCGCACGGATTAGGCACACGGTTTACCAAACCGTGTGCAAACCCTATGCACCTAACTACCATCAGACCAAAGGCTGTAGGTTCTCAGCACATGTTTTACCCAAACCATGCGTAGGCTGTGCACACTCCACTACCTCCAAAACAAGGGCCCCATGGTTTACCCTAACCATACGCAGGCCATGCGCATATCGTGCACCCCGGTCTGCAAGTCTATTTCTCCAACTCCCAGGCTCCGAACAAACCCCAGAAACTCCCCGGACCTTCCTTAGGACATTACACACATTAAACATGATCAAATAAAAGGTTATAAAGAAATAACAATGATCTGTACCTTTGACAAAGATTCGGGTCGTTACAGCCTCCCCTCCTTAAAGCAACTTGTCCCTGAGTTGACCTTCTGAGGGAAAAGAGGTGTCACCAGTGAAAAGCTCCGGCCATTGAGATCGTATATCAGCCTCCCACTCTTAGGTCTCGTCCTTCACACGACCGTGCTGTCATAGCACCCATACAAGAGGAACGGACCTGCCATGAAGTGTCTCTATGCTCCGGTCAACAATTTGCATCAGATATTCCTTGAAGGAAGCATCCACATCCAGTTCAACCTCATCAGGCTGAAAAACATGAGTCAGATCTGAAAAGTACCGGTGTAGTTGAGATAGATGAAAAACATTGTGCATGGCCTAATATCTCTGTGGAAGTGCAAGATGGTAAGATAATGTACCGATCTGCATTATCACCTCAAAGGGTCCTATGAACCTCGGTGAAATATTACCCTACTTATGTATACATCTCTTCCCCAACCTGGATGAGACCTTCAAGAAAACCCAGTTCCAACCTCGAACTGAAGAGGTCACCGGTGCTTGTTAGCATAGGACTGTTGTCTAGATTGAGTTTTCTGCATACGCTTCTTAATATGTTGTATCTGCTCTGTAGTCTCCTACACAAGACATGGTCCTAGAACAACTGCCTCCCCTGCTTCAAGCCAACACAAAGGTGAGTGACAAGTCCTACCATATAAGGCTTCATAGAGATCTATATCAATGGTTTCTTGGAAGCTATTGTTATAACATAACTCGACAAGAGGAATGTGTTTCTCCCATGAACCTACAAAATCGAGAACACAAACACGTTACATATCCTCTAGTACATGTATAGTCTGCTTGGTCTGTTCGTCAGTCTGTGGGTGATAGGCCGTGCTCAGTAGATCCTTCGTACCCAAGGCCTTCTGTAAACCCTGCCAGAACCGAGATGTAAAATGAGGATCTCTGTCCGAAACTACCGAACGAGGTACTCCATGAAGGCATACTATTTCCTTAACATATAGCCTTCCCAAGTCAGCAACTATGAAGGTCTCCCGCACATGCAATAAATGTGTGACCTTTGTCAGATGGTTGACGATAACCCATATTGCATCATTTCCATGAGGTGACCTGGGTAACCCGGTTACAAAGTCCATAGAACCATCATCCCATCTTCGCTCTGGAATGGACAACGACGGAAAAAGCCCTGCCGAACGCTAGTGTTATTCCTTCACCCATTGAAAGGCGGAACCACGCATGATAAAACCGGTTATCTCTCGTTTCATGCTAGGCCACCAGTACTGCTTTCACAAATCACGATACATTTTGGTGACGCCTGGGTGAACTGCCCATGCTGAAGATGTGAAATCCCTCATCCGCTCCTCTCTGATATCATCCAGGACCCATACACACCCACGAAACAATAAGTTATCACCCTCATCCATGGTCCAATCTGAGGAGGCATCATCAGCGACACTCTCCCATTGAACAAGGCCTTCCAGATTTGATAACTCTCTAGCCCTGACCCTTTCCAAAAGAGTAGACGTCACCGCTAAGTCTTAGAGAAGAGTCTGACACTGACCCTCTTGAACCTCAATGTGCATCTCCAAAATAGGGCCATCAGTATCCACTCCTCATTAGATTTCTGAACAACTTGCGACTGTGTTTTCTGACTCAACGCACCGGGTACAAAATTTCCCTTCCCATGAGTGTAGGGGAGTTCAAATCAAAGGATTACAGGAACTCGACCCACCCGCGTTGCATGAGATTTAGATCCTGCTAGGTGAAGATATATTTGAGGCTTTTTTGGACAGTGAATACCGCAAAGAACTCTCCCAACAAGTAGTGTCTCCAACATCGTAAGGAATGTACAACCGCTGCGAGTTCGAGGTCGTGTGTTGGATAATTCCGTTCATGAGCCTTTAACTAACGAGAACCATACGCAATGACTCGATTGTCCTGCATCTAGATATATCCAAGAACAATACTTGACACATCAAAAAAGGCCATATATGCTCTTCCTGGATCTGGAAAGATCATTATTAGTGCTGAAGTTAGCCTGCCCTTGAGTTCCTAAAAAGATACTTTACAAGGATTTGACCAATCAAATGTCACCCACTTTTTGGTCAAAGCTATAAGCGGTGCTGCTAGGTGTTAAAAGTACTGAATGAACCACCTATAATATCCAGGAATCCCCAAGAAACTCCTGATCTTAAAGAAATTTTTTTGGCTGATCCCATGAAATTACATCACTCACCTTCTCATGGTCAATTGAAAGTCCAGACTATGAAATAATGGGACCCAGGAAGTGAACATTATCTATCCAAAAGTTGCATTTACTGAGCTTAGTATAATACTAATTCTCTCTTAGCATATTTAGCACGATCTCAATATGGATTGCATGGTCGTGTCTTGAGCGTTAATAGACTAAGATATCATCCACAAATACCACCACAAAAGAATCAAGGTCAGGGTAAAAAACCGATTCATAAGATCCATAAACACTTCAGGTCCATTCGTAAGCATAAACGACATGACTAGGTACTCATAGAGACCGTACCTTCTCCTGAATATGGTACGAGGAATGTCTGAAGTCCTAACATACACCTGGTGATATCCCGACTTCAAACCAATCTTGGAAAACATTTTCTCTCCTCGGAGCTGATCAAAGAGGTCATTAATTCTAGGAAAAGGGTGCCGATTCTTGATCGTTATCTGATTTAATTTACAGTAATCCATGCAAAGACGAAGGGTACAATCTTCCTTCTTAGAAAAGAGAACTGTTGACCCCCAAGGAGAAGTGCTAGGATGTATAAAGACTTTTTCTTCCAGGTTCTTCCAACTGACTCTTGAGCTCCAGAAGCTCCTTAGGTGCCATCCTATAAGGAAGAATGGAAACTGGTGCTTCTCCTAGTACATGCTCAATGGTAAACTCCACCCCATGCACTGGAGGTATACCAGAGAAGTCATCAATAAAGTCATATCTAAATAGAAGTCAATGTGTTCTCTATAGGGAACTAACCAGTCCATCCCAACTTTTGCAGTTCGGGTCCTACTCATGTTTCACTAACATCCCATTCTCCCTTATGCACTTCTGTGTCGCCCTCTGGTGATGTACACGTCACCCTCCGATGATAGCAGTCAATGTGTTATCTATAGAGAACTAACCAGTCCATCCCAACTATTACATCAAAACCTGTCATCTCTAGAATATATAAGTTCAAAATGAAAAGGTAACCTCCCACCTCGATGAGAAAATTCTGACAACGGCGAACGCCCTCTGAACATACACCTAACGGGGTATCTAGCATAATCACACCATGATACGACTCAACGTCGAGGCCCAAAATCTCCATGATGGCCTCCGATAAGAATGAGTGAGAAGCGCCTGTATCAAACAAAGCAGATACCAATGTAGAGGCAACTAAAATCGCACCTTGTACAGTAGATTTTCCTACATACTACTTTGGCAGCGTCGGCTCGACTGCATATAACTGGCCAGTACCACGACCCTGAGTCACATCTTGACTACCCTCAGCAGACCCACCCTGCTGGTGCTGAGAGTCATACGCCTGGTTACCTCTACCTCGACTACCGCCACGGCCTGATTGGCTGACGGTATTCCAGCCGCCTGACTGACGTGATCATGCCAATCCAGCACTAGATCGTGGAGTAGGTGTAGATCCCTGCTCACTAGGCACTGGAGAAAAAGTCCTCCAGAAATGTTGAAGGTGACCCATCCTGCCACATCCTCCTCATTCCACTGGGCTCCACAGACACTGTGCCCTGAAGTATCCCTTCCTCCCGCACCGATGGAAAATAAAAGAACTATATGTATTGGGAGCCTGACTGCTACCTCCTCCACATGAAAACTCGAAACGTCTCTTCCTTCATGAAGAAGACCCACCAGAAGCATTTGGTGATGAACATCCCTGGTTCGCACTACCTGCTTTCCTCAAATTCCACTGAGTAATCAGATCTTGGTTAACAATATCAGGAATAGATGTCAACCTGAACATGTTTACCTGAGACCAGATGGCGTAACACATCCCATCCTAAAAACGCCTAGCGGCCATCAGATCATCTGCAGCTAGCGATGGGGTGAAACACTACAGCTTAGTGAATTGAGACGAGTACTCCATGACTATCATGGACCCCTTCTGTAGGTTCATAAACTCCATAGCTCTGTCAGGTCTCAAGCTCTGGGGAAAGAAAATGTTTTAAAAGACTGCCTTGAAATCTACCCAGACCATGTCTCCTTGCTGTCTCGACTGGGTGATGACGTCCCACCACCTTCTAGCTGAATCAAATAGCATATATACAGCAAATTTGACTCTCCACTCAGGAGGCATCTCAAGATGTTCAAATACGGTCCGGATCGCCTCTATCCAAGACTCAGTAGCAAGAGGTCCGCCATCTCCTGAAAAAGGTGGAGGATTCTGTAACTGAAACTCGCGGGTCAAATCTGCCATACATGGGGCAGATCGTTTGCCGCCTTGAATATTATGCATCATCCTAAAGAAACACTCAAGAAACTGGGCATCGACGCCCATCTTAGTAATAGGAAGAGGAGCCACGAGTGGCTCGATAGGAAGATCAACATGTGGATCAAGGCCCGCTGCCTAAGGAACGTGATCGTCTCCGCAATCAGCATGCACGACTCGAGGATGTCTCGGAGGCATAGTGCCACAATGCCAAACAAACGTTTTAAAAGAAGAAACCAACAAATTAAAGGCCAAACACTAGAATCTAGTATAGGTACTACACCTTCCTACCTCTAAGATCACCTACCAACACCTACAATGTCTCTTAGCAAAACAAGAAAACATTCAAAATTTTCAAATCCAGTGATATGTCATTTCCCAGCCCATAAGGGCCCATACTCTTCATGAACTGAAAGATGACACACACTTGGATGTAATATCTCATTTACTAGTGCTAATTAATGGTTTGAATTTCATTTAAGTCAAATGATTGGTTTAGTTGGAATGTCATTTTTTGATCCATAAGGGCCCATACACCTTATGAACCAAAGAGTGACGCCAGCTAAAGCCACATCATCCCTCAATTCATAACCTACCTGAAGGGTTCGCACAATTGCACACACATTAACTAGGCATGAAAATAAACAACATGCAATGATCATTAAAGATTTAAATGTGGCATGGAAAGATGCATGACCTAACCATATTGTGCCAATCGCGATGCATGTTCTAATGCATAACCCTAATTTCATCAGGTCGAACCGTGAAATCCGAATTCCAACCTCACAAATGTCATTAACATCACAAATCATGTGAAACACCCAACGGTGAAGCAGTATCAACAGTAATAGAAAAATATTTATCATCATAATTTAAGCAACTTGGTCTTTTCCCCGTACATGGGTTCGCGACACCCAATCACGACTCATAACTAAGTCCCTAAGCATTCCCATTCTCCAAGTCTATTGTCACCATATAGTAAAGCAACAAAGAAATAAAATCCTCTGACACCACATTGTGACATCCCGGACCCAGCTGCCCCTCAAATCGAGCCCCAATCCCGGTTCGCCACATGACCCCTAGCCCGAAGCCTAATCATTTAATTAGCATAGGTTATAAGGAATACAATTATTATAACAATCATATAATTAAAACATTTCATTTCTATCTCACAATATCAGATAGTCACATTTCAAGAAAACATGCATTTAAAATAATAAAAGGGATTTAGGCTAACTCATCCTAGCTAAGCCCTAGCCAAACCATCCCATTTTCCTCACACGGAAAATGGATTTCAAGACATATCCATAAGGTCCAAAGGTGAAAAAAGGCTAAAAATCAAGGTATAACACCTATGGTTGTCCACCCCCGGTCCATACCAAATCCAAACACCCTAACGAGGTTAGATTCATCAATCCTATCCCACACGGGTCATTTAGATAATAAGAACTCAATACAAATAAAGGGTTTGGTGAAAGAAAACCCACGATACGACTCTATAAACTCAAAGCGACGGAAAACCCAAAATGAGAAGACATGACCACCTTATTTTAGGGCTGTAGGAGTAGACTCACTTGATATCGACCTCAGATTCCTAGTAGGTTGGAAGAGTTCTGAGTTCCAATCCAATGCCCTGAAAATAGGGCATATGAGCCTCCATCAAAATACTAAGATGGAAGGCAAGATTTGCTGAGGAGAAAGGGGTGTGTGAGGTTATCCTCACCTTGGCCCTTCCAATGCTTCTGAAAGATCGAATATCGGGTGTTGGATGAAGAAACAACAAGATATTGAGAGAAGAGAGGGTTTGGAGCTCACAAGAGGCTTCTCCTTTGGTTCTGTCCGCAGGAGGAAGAAGAAAAGGCTTATGTCCTTAAATACAAATTTGTGGGAAAAGTTGTAATTTTACCCATAACTAGGTCACACAGTTTAGGCGCATGGTTTACCAAACCGTGCACACCTCACTGCCTTCAGACTAAAGGTCGCAAGGTCCCGGAGCATGGTTTACCCAAACTGTGCGCAAGCCGTGCGCACTCCACTGCCTCCAAACCAAGGGCATCACGGTTTACCCAAACCATGTGCAGGTCGTGAACCCCTTTCTCTAAGTACATTTATCCAACTACCGGGCTCCGAACAAACCTCAGACACTCCCCAGACCTTCCTTAGGATATTACACACCTTAAACATGCTCAAAGAAATGTTTTGAAAGAAAGACTAACGATCCGTACATTTTCCAAAGAGTTGGGTCATTACATAAGTACTAATAAGTAAGAAAATAAATAAATGGATGTTATAAAAACACATAAGAAGAAGTTATAAAAAGATTCATATAATTACTAAAAATACAATATAAAATTCGGAATCGATCATGGAGGGTATTGTGTAAAATAGAAGCGAAAGAAAAATCATTCAATCATTAAGAAAAAAATAATTGAATTCTTGTTTTAAAATTTTTTATCAAATCCAAAATTAAAAACCAATTTATAAAAAAAATTATTTATATAAAATCTATTTTGAATGTATGATGCCCCATTTTAACGAAAGTTAGGTTGTGTCAATCAACCATTTTTCATGACCAAACTTTCACTTTTTTAAAAAAATTCTAGCCACCATGAGACTTAGGTACTGAAAACAATTTAGAAATATATTAATGTTCAACTACCTTAAATTCCTAAAACATGCCTCTAAAACAACAACATAGATTAAAAATGATAAACTAGTGCCGAATATAAGTACAAATCTTTAAGCATTATTTAATCTAGTTAATTAAACAAGAATACACTTATTAAAATACCAATGATATTTATGGTTTATATTTTTATAGAATTAATTCATAATTAATTCATACAGACCCAAATTAATTCATAATGGAGACCACTAAAATAATATCTAATTCTTCTGTAGTATTTTTTTTATAAAACATTATTTAATTTTAATAATATTCTTCACAACATTCAATGTTTCTTATTATTTTATGTTACTAATCCTTAAACCCTATGAAATTTTTAAAACTTGGGAAGATGATAAAAATATCGTTAAAAAACTTAAAATGAAGAAAATTAATTTTTATACAATGATTAATTATAAATATAAGAAATAATTTTCAACAAAATATACTTATAACCCTTAAATCATAATTTACTTACTTTGTGAAATCATGAAATTTCCATAAAACATAAAAATAAATACACTATTTAGGTAACATAGGGATTAATTACATAATATTTTAAACCATGTTCCTATCATATGATTTTTCTACCACATGGTGACCTTACAATGTAACCCTCATGACTATGTTATGATGTAATCCTCGAAACTAACTTATGGTGTAACCATCACAGCTTCAATTTGAGTGACTATTATGGTCCACGTCCAACATAAAAATACCAAACGAATTGAAGGTAGATATAAGCCAAACCCTTAATCATAAATAATTCCAATGAAAATAGAACATAATAATAAAATAAGAAAGCTTGAATCATAAAAATCCTTCTTGAGAAAAATAAATCAAATGAATATTGTGCACATACAAAGGAACAAACATTTCATTGAAAATAATGATGAAATATTTTATATAAGACCTCAGAAAAATATTTCATCATAAAATTTAGAATATCATCCATTGTATATTTCAATAAAAATTCATTTTTATTTTAAAAAATAGAAATTAAAAAGAGGATTTCTTAAAAAGAAGTCCCTTACCTATGGCTTGAAATCCTTCAAACATGTTCAAAAATCATGTATAATGGTCTAATGTTTCTTATTAATTTATTAAAGAAATTTATTAATATTAATAATTCCTTATATGATCTTTTTATAACATCATTCCATCAATTTATTAAAAGAATTTTTCTATTTTCATGGTTTCATGTGGATTTAATTCATGGTTTCCTTGATAGGATTATTAATGATTTTATTTTCAAATATAAATAAAACATTCTATGTGGAAATAAATGGGATTAATATGTTTACATAATATTAAATAATACTATATATCAATTTTATTGATATTAGGATGATTCATTAGATAAAAAATTAATGGATATGAATTATTTTATTTTTGGTAGTTTTTATAACTGTTAAGAACATATATCTTTTTATATAGTAACATGTTTATATTTTAGTTAAAAATAATTATATAAAATTTAATATGTTTAATAAAGTATTATTTAAACCTAAATTTCTTTTAGGAATGGTCATGGATGAGTTAATGTAAAATGAAAACTTGCCATCCATGAAGGTGGTGAATCAACACGTCATGGGTGGTGTTTTCATTTTATAGGATAAGAAGAGAATATTAGTGGTTTAATTATAGATATTCCATGGAACAAATAAAATTACATTATAGGTAAGTTTTAGGAGTTAACATGTCACTTGTATGAGGGGAGTTGAGGAGAGTATAAGAAAATAAAATAGATTAGAAATAAAATAGAAGAAAATGAAAGAGGATATTACCACAAGAATTCACCTCCTTAAGAACCTCCATAGGGGACATGGATTTAATCATTTGGTGGAAAAATAAGGTTCTAGATGTGGGGATGTGTCTTGATAATAGAATTGGGTTGAAATTAAAAAATAAAAAAGGCTATGATGTGTATGGAGAAGAGGTGGTGAATGTTGATATTAATAGTGGTGGAGAGGGGTATTTTGTGATTATTTTATACATTAGTTGATTATTTTGGCATAAGATCATGATACGTTTTTATTACCACAACTAAATAAATTAAATGGAAAATGAGATTTTATGATTATAAGTTTTATATCAGAAATGACTCAAGAAATAATGTATTTAACTTATAATGTTATATACCATAAATTACCACATTTTACAATTCCAAAAATATTCAACTATTTCAGAAAAATCACAAAAAGTCACCCTTACTATTTTTTGAAATTTATAATTCATAAATTAACATAAATTTAGAAAAATAATTTTATAAATATTAAAAATTTAATTTTTATTTAAAATCTTCTTTTATTCTGAAAATACTTATTTTTAAATTATAATTGTTTTTATGAAACATTGAAAAAATAATTAACATCTCATAAAATTATCTTATAATCATAAAAAAATATTAATTTATGACTCTATTTTATGAAGATAAATTTTATTTTAAATAAATATTTTAATTATAAAATTCTAAATAAAAATTTATGTTTCCAAAAAATTACCAACACATAATTTATCATTTTCAAAACTTTTATTTACTTAATTCATGATATAAATATATAAAATTTTAACATTTTCGATAAATAAATTTTTTATATACTCTTATAGGTGAGGTTATTATTCTATTATTATAGATTTCTTAATTTCTATCAATACCAATTATTTTATTATAAATGTATAATTATTTAAAATATTTAATTCATGTATGAAAAAATCTATATATTATATGTACCATGTTTGTTACATTCTACCCCTTCTAGAAATTTCATCCCAAAAATTTTCATTATATTAATAAAAAACTGAGGATACATTTCCCAAATAGAATTTTCATATTCCCATGTAGCTTCTTTATCTATTTGGTTTCTCTGCCAAACCATAACATAGTGAATTACATTTTTCTGGAATACTTTCTCTATAGGTTCAAGAATATGAATATGTTTCAATTCATATATAAGGTTCTATTCTTATTGAACTACGTCTATGATCAAAACATGAGATAAATCAAGAACATAATTTCATACCATCAAAAAAAAAATAAAAAAAAGTTGTTTAAAAATGATAAACTCAAAGAAAATGCTACTAGGTCGGAATCTAGTTTAACCTTTTGGACGATTTAAATAAGTCCAATAATCCTTGGACATAGATTTAATTTTTGAAAAAAATTAATGAAACTTTTCAAAGGAGATATTTTATGGAAAACATGATCTCCTACATCAAATGAGAGGTCCTCTACAGTTATCTACATGACTTTTCTACCACCTCTAAGCTAGCCTCATATGATACTGGTTCATCTTTATTTTACCAACCATATCCTATACTAATTTATCATCCATAAAAATCTATTTTCCAACTTCATCCCAAAATGGTGTTGTTCTACGAAACCTTCCATATAATTCTAAAAATGTGCAATGTATTTACAGGAATAAAAATTGTTGTTATAATAAAACTCAACTAAAGAATGATTCTTATCCAAAATTCATGAGTAATCCTTTGGAAAATCTCAAAAATTATCCTCCAATTTCATATTTTTTCACTTGAATAGTCCATCATATTGAGGATTAACAATAGTGCATAAAATTTAATTCATTTCCCAACAGCTTATAAAACATTCCAAAATGTAATAAATGAAACTGTGATTATTATTAGATTAAATATAGAGAGGAACTCCATAAAATATAACTATATCACTGATGTAAAATTGAGAAAGATTATATTAAGACAAACTACCTATAATAAGAAAAAATAATAATATTTATTTATTCGATCAATAATAACGGAAATCCTATTTTTTACCACATGAAGACGTTTGTTGTCCCAATATGAAGTCCATGGATATATTTTTCCATTTTCACTAATTAACTAGAAAATGATGATCCATTACATTTGGTAGTTGTATCATTTCTTTAACCTATTTAAAAATTAGAAATTTCATATTAAAATCAGTAATATCACTTTTCATTCCATCCCACCACCAATACTCTATACGTTCTTTGTGCGTCATACTGCTTCCTGGATGAACTGAAAACATAGAACTATGAGCTTCACTTAATAACTATTTATTCAAATTTGAATCACAAAGAAAAAATAATCTCTTCCCAAATCACAATAAACAATCCTTATCAATGTTAAATTCGTTCATCTTCTCATTTGTAACCAATTTGGCCTTTTTTAGTAACTCACAAACCTCCATCTGGGCATTATTAATTCTGTTTGATTGAGGTCATTTCACTAACACAAGGAACAAAATAGAGGAATTTGTTGCACCAAAAAATTTCAATCTAAAATTCATCAAATCATTAACCAAGGGTTCATGTTCGAAAAATAACATAGTTAATTTAGTATGATGTTTTAAACTCAAGAAATAGTCATCTTTT
The DNA here is from genome assembly GCA_963277665.1 of Viscum album. Lineage (NCBI taxonomy): Eukaryota > Viridiplantae > Streptophyta > Magnoliopsida > Santalales > Viscaceae > Viscum > Viscum album. The sequence goes on along the minus strand of OY728141.1, from coordinate 806,372,479 downwards.
TTTTCTATTATATGATCTCAAATGATTTTATAATCATAATCATTTATCATTTCCAAAAATCTTTGCTACCTCATGTTTAATTATATAAAGTAAATATTTTCCACAAACATTTATGGTTAGTATATATTTTAAATTAGGCTCCAAATAAATGATTCCACCAAATTTTTTAAGCAAATAAGGCATAACTTATAATTCCAAATCATGTGTCATCTAATTTAAATAATGGGGTCTCAGTTGTCTTAAACCATAATAAATTACATGATCCTTCTACATGAGAACAAAATGAAGTCCCTTTATTTAAGCATCCCAAAATATGGAAAAATCAACATTTATATCTGGTTGGCCCAAAACATGATCATTAACAAATATCCCCTTCAGTTCCGGAAAAAAATCATCACATTCTTCTAGAAAAAGAAATTTAACCACTTTTCGTGTGAACTTAGTTTGCAGGAAATATGGGTATGAAAAGTTCAAAAAAACCTTCTGTAATAGCCTCATAATCAATGAAATCTAAAAATATCATTAAATTTTTTTGGTTTTACTCATCAATCATTGTAAATTTTTTAAAAACCAAAATATCATTAATAATGAAAAAAAACCTATCCAAATATTCATGAAATATTCTATACATAAGATCTATTATTTCAAAAGGGATATATTTCATACCAAATAGAAAGACAACGAACTCATAATTCTCATATATAGTTCCAAAAACTATTATTAGAATGTAATCCTCTGTCAACATCAGTTGATGGTACCTTGATCTCATGTAAATCTTGGAAAACTATTGAGCTCCCTGAACTAATCAAACAAGTCATCGTTGCAAATATATAGATACTTATTCTTATAAGTAATGTAATTCAAATATTTTAATCAATTAAATGTCTCATAAGAAAATAATTATTTTTAATTAAAAAAACTAGAGAACCCCTTGTTGAAGTTCTAAGAGAAATGAATCCTTTGTCAGGAAACTCTTATAACAAATTATTAATCGTAAATGTTCCACTAGATTTATTCGATTAGTGGTTTTCATATTATCATAACATGATTGACTAATTCAGTAGTAAATTAAACTTTCTGATATTGTAATACATTAAGTAACTCATTGAGAAATACATCTCAGTATTCATTTACCATAATAACATCATTAATCTAAATAGTTAGCACATTTTCCACAATATATGTAAGATAAATTTCATTTCCATCTTTTAATAGTTTCTCATATTAAAATGATGTTATTAATTTTATGGGTTGATTCATGTATAAAATCTAAAATTCATTTTAAAAAAGAACTTCTTTAGCTCTACAATAAATATTAGTTTGATAAAAAGAATGTTATTACATACCCAAAATAACATCAAAATCTACTAAGGAAAAAACAACATGGGTTGTAGGTAATGTATTTCCATAGACAACAATAGTACGATTCATAAAATGCATCTTTTACTTAATATTTCTGATGGTGTATTAACCATAACCTCTTATTGCATTTTATGTGGAGAAATTTCTAATTTATCAAAAAAATTATTAGAAATAACGGAATGTGTAGTCCCTGTATCAAACATGTTATTGGAAAAATCAATGTAAGCTAAAAATGTACATTATACCACTTCATTGGACGACCCAACATCATCTGATGTTTTCACTAAGGATTTTACAACACTATTCTATGTACAATCAGGATAATATCCATCATTTAGATCATTCTTTGGGAATATATTTTCATAATGATCTATTACACCATATTTAAAACAATATACAGTTTTTTATCAGAATTAAATTTAGTATAACTTTCATTGTAATCCCATACCATATTTTCTAACATAACACATCTAAATGGCATCCTTAATTTTTTAAAGAATCCCCTACTGTGATTTTTACCATGATTGACCTATCAAGATGCCTTCATGATAGGTCTAAGATACTTTATTGATCTCCATGAGCATATAAGGATTAGTCATGGTACTTGACATGGTAATGAACTTATTGATAGGAACTGGATAAGGTATATATTTTCTATGGAGACCCTGTTAAAAATTCATTTTAGCAGACTATCGAGGTAGGTTTTGTGTCTATTTCATTATGACAATTTTCAAGTATTGAGATAATGTAGATAATGTATGAGTTGGGGTATGAGGAGCTCCTAAAAGGGTTCCAAAGTAAATATACTTGTGTGTGAACGTGTGTTATGTTTCAGGGTAGGCGTGTTACAAAAGAAGGGACACACACTATATACATATATTATCGAAAACCTGTAGATCACATAAGTATACAATTTGGATGAGGTACTATATATATCTACTAGGTTATTGGAAACATCCCATATCCATGTACTTAGTGTGGGTTCTAGAAGACATGGGTATACATTATGTTTTATTTCATGACACATATATGTCATGGTGATGGACTCTTGATTCAAGCCAATAGTTATTGGAGGCTATGGATATGGTATGATGTCTGTGAGTTGGGCCCAAGTACATTGTATTTATTTTTCAATCACCAGAAGAATATATTGTCCAGTGTGCCTTTGGTTATATATGATTATTTTTTGTATTATTATTATCTTTTGATGATGTTTTTTTATATTTGACACATCACATATATAGTTTATTGCTTTAATATTATGGACTATGGGCACCCAGAGATAAACAATTTTCATGTATACAAGTTAGTGGGATGTTGGATATATATATTGCTCATGTTGAATTTGTAGAAAATTTATGAATGAAACACACTAATTTATTATATGGAATATCCTCTCCACGAATATATTTGTAATAACCCCAAAATAACACTCTCAAATTAGATGCTAAAAACATAGACATTGCATTTATGGTTTTGATACCTATAAATTTGACCCAATTTTTTAAATCTAAAACATACAAAATCAGAAGGATGTATTGGATCATCTACATACCCAAATAACTCTTATGATTGTAGATTTATAGATTTATGTAAAACTCAATTTAACATCGATTCAAAAACAATTGGATCATAATGAGAAAAGTCATCTCCCATTTTACCTATCATTTCATATTCAATATTATGTTTTCAATATATCCCACAATTTTCATCATGTACGAATTATTTATAAACTCAAATGAGTTAATGCTATTTTTATTTACTTGGGGAGTATGAAACAAAAGAAGGGAGATCTCAAATGTTCAGTTAGGGTAAACATAATCCTAATCAATTTAATTTCATCTATAAGTGTAAGATAATAATAATGGTATGATGATATAATCATAATTCAAGATAATGAAATAGATGAATTCAAAAAAAATCATAGTTTGGGTCATCAATCATGAAACATACCAGGAATATTTTAACAACGATTACATTAATAGTATTGAATAATCTTGATCTGTGGGATTTCAAACATTATTAATGGAATTATTATAACCCCATAGAAATTGTAAATAGAATGTGTTTGTATCATGGAATATTATCTTTACAAAACCATTATGCAACATTTATATAACCTATTAAAATATTAATATTTATAATAACTACTTCAAATATAATTACCCAATGCATTAGAGAGAGATCATGGAACACCCTTCACATAGATATATCAGACTCACTCGGGAGATATAAATGGTCTCAACCCTTCATAAAATATTTCTATTAACCATAAAATGAATAATTTATATAGAAATTTAATCTCATTATGAAACATAAAAAAACATCCATTATTACTTTGAAACATGACTAACTAGTGTAAAAAAATGGGTTTTGTAAAAATATATTTGAAACCTGATTAACCCATCTAAAATAAATGGGTTCAATAAAAATCCTTTTGAAATATTTATATCCGAGCCAAAAAATGATTATGGTATTAATAAAAAATATCCCCTATAGGTTATAAGTAGACTCATAGATTTTTATATGTTGATGAATGGAAATAACATTAAAATATCATGGAAGCCATTATTTAGGAAAATAAACTATTCATTATGAAAAAAATTGTTAAAAAATAAAGAAAATAAAGAAAATTTATTTTTAATATAACATAAAATTATATATAAATAAATTAATCTTCACGTAAATTAATTGACATGATGGTTGTTAAATTATTTCATTTTGTAAGCATTAAGATAATCATTCTTATCAAGTATTTTTATATGGGGGTAAAAATTGACCCACATGGTAAACTTTATGGAATAGCATATCATAAAAAAACAGAGTGAAGGCCAAATACATGGTGAACTATATTTATAAAATCCTTTATGTCTATAATATGAACTTTATAATTTTTTACAAAACTTGGATATGGAAGAGAGAGATTCACAATCTAAATGAAGATACTAGACCTGTATAACATATAGGCAACTTTCCAGGTATTTGTTTAATTAATAATGGCTGGAATATAAAATATGCATTTAAACCTTGTTAATATCTAAGGGTTAATAAAATATTTTTGGTCCAAGTTAATATGGTCACATTATTTCCCCAAATGGATACATTACCATATACAACACCAAATGGAATGGAGATTGCAAAATAATGACTTTCCCACTTTGGTAACCCTTCAATCTTAATCACCCTGATTCAATAAAATCAAAGCAAATTTTATTTATATTTAAAATAATTATAATCATGATATATATTATTAATGGGGAAAAATATACACCTCATAAACAAATATTTGTGCATATCATAAACATATGTCCCAAGTAAATGGAATTTGATATAAATAACCCTTGTAAATATCACATCCTTGAGTTTAGAATTTATTAATACACCAGCTATGAGAAACAAATTTTAATATCAAAAAAATACTCAAATATATGATAAGAAAATTATCAGATCAATTCACACATATTAATGTACTAATAGAGTCGATGAAGAAGCGTTATAACCCAACAAAAAATAGAGATAAAATTTATTTTCCAACATCTTGATATTCATATCACATACCCTTGGATGAATTTATTCATGTAGAAAATTAAATTAAAATGAAATATAAGTGATTAATTATATAAAATAAAAAATGGGATGTATATATACCATATAAAAATTATTTGGTACATAATAGTAAAACATGTATCATTGAATAAAAATTGAGGCGAAATCCTTTAACTCGAGTCCATACATACCTTATTTTCCATATAACTTTGGTATAATAAAATAATATCTTTTATTTATTTTCATTAGAAATTTAATTAGGTTCAATAACTTCTACTAATACCAGTTATTTAATTTTTTTTAATTACATAGTTAATTACGTAATCAGTTATGTCCAAATTTAAAACTTTTATAATGTTCGATTCAAAATTTCATGACAAAATTAGTGTGTTAAAAATGGTAAAAATTGTCAATGTTCCATCATATACATCATAATAATAATGAAATAATTATCATTTTCATATATAATGACTAATTTTAAAAACAATCATGAAATATGGTTATGAAAAATGAATTATGTTATGATCATGGAGATGGTAGGCAGCATGTACACATCAGTAAAATTTTCATTTTCCAATGATCATTTTTTAAAGAAGTTAAGTATAATTAAATCTATTTGTAATGATAATAATATCATATATAAAATATTATTTCTTTAAATTAAATTTTATATACCATCCATGTGTTGGTGTGAAAATAAAGAATCAACACACTTCGTGGATGTGTTGGTCCGCACATACGCATGAATGACGTTAATGTTTTTGAGTGAGTGGAAGGGTAAGACTTTAAGTGATGTATTATATTTAAATAATAATAAATATTTCATGAATATCATTTATAATAATAATTCTCATCATTATAACTATCCAAAATATTTGGTGATGGAAAAAATTACATCAGTTCGTGAGGTGGTAGTCTGGCCTAGGCCCGAATGATGAATTCCATTCCTAATTGATTAATGATATTGATTGATATAGGATTTCAAACTAACATATTAAAATATAATTATATTTTAGATAATTATTTTTATATAACAAAAAAATTTACTAATATTTGAATGGGTTGGAACCAGGAATGAAACAAAAACATGAGGTAAAAACTATATATCTTCTCTTAAATTATTTTTTTCTTTACAACTTAATCCTAATTAGGATGGTATAATTCCTAGAAATTACCTCAACGATGTTATAAGGTTTGTAATAATTTTTAATATATAGTTATTTTATGAACAAAGAGTCTTTTTAAATGTGATTAAAATAGAATAAGAGGTTCTATTGTATAAGATATGATAGCCGTATTCGTGGAATTTCTTAAAACATTAATTTAATATAAATTAATTATTATGCACAAATGGATCACAAATTGACAAGATTAAAATATATGGTGTTTATGTGCCAAAATATTATCCTAAAATATTTTTTTACACGTTTGGGTCACATTTTTAACCTTAAAATTTGGTTTTTACCACATTAACCCTTCTTAGACTTATTATGAGAGTATGGGTTTTTACTGCTTGAGGGTCAACATAGTAACCATAAATGGGAAAAAAGACCATAAATGGAATGCGGTTGATATTTTTACCCATATTAAAATAATTTGTATGATGATAATATTTTTTGGAATTTTATATCATCAAATAGAATAATATTTCATTTAAAAATTAATACATTTATTTTTAGAATTATTCATTTACATAGAAATTTATAAAATCATTAATAAAAATTAATGTAAAATAAAGAATTTTAATAAATGAATAAAATTGTATTTTCATCTCTAATATTCTGTGGTCTCATTAAGTATTTTAGTTTAAATAAGTTTTAACGTTATTAATAACTTTTATTTTATGATTCTATTAATTGAAAAATTATTGTGCCAGTGTTGTGTCGGAATTTAATGTAATTATTTCAATACTAAAAAATTTAAAATAAATATCCATGATTGAGATACGTAAATTATATTTCCATATAATATTTAAAACAAATAATTTCCTCTGTTTATTCCCACGTTAATAATATTTAATTTATTAAAAATAAGAGCATCACATTTTTTACTTTTCATTAAGTAAAATATTATAAAGGTTATAATCACATACAAATAAAAAATGTTTATATAAATTAATATTGGATGAATATTTTCGAAATTTACCCATGTAATAAAATTAAGGAAAGATTTAGAGTCATTTATTAGTCTTTACTATTTTAGTTTCAAGATTAATTACCTAATCTACATTTTAATGAGGTAAAAAAACCAATAATGTTACTATTCATATTCATAAAATAAAAGAGAATTATTTAAAAAAATTTACCAAATTATTTTAAATGTTTCATCAATTTTTAATGATACCAAACATAGAAGTGGTAGAAATAATTTTAAAATTAAAACAATATAATGTGAATATTTTTTCAGAAAAATGTCCTTTAAAGTATAAAATTTTTTATAAAGAATTCTGGTTTATTAATCAATCAACACCAATTTTTTGGTTGTTTTCAATCAAAATTAAGTAATAAATTTTTAAAACCATTTAGAAAAAATTACCTATTATAATTACATTAAATATTTTTTAGTTTTCATAAAAAAGTATTATGTTCAATATTAATAGAAAAATAAAATTTTTCCTACAAATATAAAATTTTCTGCATAAAATAATTCTCATATGATTATTTCTCAGTTTATATTCATTTTTTTCAAAAAATGTCAAAAATATTTGAAAATTAATTATAAGTTTTTTTGACATAAATAAATAGTAAAATCAATTTTGATGAAAATGTATTTTTGAAAAATTAAATAACTTTAGAAAAAATTGATTGATTTTTAATAATAACTAATAAAATTTTATTTATTTATTAGGATATATATATGTTGAAATTTTCTTAATCCTATCCATACCCACCAATTCAATTTCTTGGTCATAATAGTCATGTTTAAATAATAATATTTTAGATTTTTTTTCAATGTTTAATATCTTGAACACTATCAAACAATGTATTTCATTTAAAGTATATAAAATTTACAATTTTTCCCTTAAAAGTATTCAGTAGCCTCTATCAATGGAGAGGCATGCTTGATTTTTTGTGGTGACACGTTATTGGTCAACGTCTATGAGGATCATGTCCTGACGTTACAAAATTGTATCAAAGCTACTGGACAATGTGGACGACTAAAGGGGGGGGTGGGTGGTTGATGTGGTAAATGTGTTTTCAATAAAAATTTCATTTCTTAACAAAATACACTTGTTTATAAATACATCCCAATTAGATAAAATGATATGAACCTATAATTTCATGTTTATAAAATATTTCTCATTGGTTTGATCATAACCATGTTAAAATAGCATTAAAATTACATTATCACTTGAAATCAATTTATCACTTTTAAAATTATATTTAAAACACCTATTAAAGTTATTTATAAATTTATATAATTTATAATTACATTCTAATTTTTCCTAAAATAGTTTAATCAATAAATTCTGAAGCACGCAGAGGATTAAAAAACAATATGTATATTCTCAAGTTTAGAGTTATTCAACTCCACTTTAAAGTAACTTAATTCCCAAAAAAAATCCTACAAAAATAAATATCTATGTCACAACCCAAATCTAGTTTTAAATATAAAGCATCACACATGCAGTCAAGGATGCATAATACCTATTCCAAATTTGTTGTGGGATATATGTTTCTAATGAAATGTTAGTGAGTATCAATGTACTATAACATATAATATGTGATATTGTATATATATATATATATAATTATCATGGGAAACTAAAATATAATAAAAATAGAGATAAATATTAGTGTAAATAGATTAACCCTGTAAATACTTATGTTTATATGTTTTTTAGAAGTTTTTGTTATTATATGTATAATATTTTACTTCGATGATGAGGTGAACAGTTGAGAAGATGTTCATTGATCATGAAATCATGTTCACATTTTACAAGGAGTGTTGTTCTATTATATTTTTATTCTCTTAACATCCTCATAAACATATGTCTCTTTTACTATCTTCACTCTTATATAAAGAAATCATCTTCAAAGAATAGTTATTATAAATATCTCATTAACAATCCTTATACATTTCATAAATATTGGAAAAATAAATTACTTACAGTGATAAGATTATTCTACATAGAAAATTGGTTAAAATTTATTATATTTTAATATAATACCCCCTTTAGACATGTTTTTTCAGTCTTCCATGTCATATTATCCATGGTAGATCCCACTCGTAGTGAAAACTCTAATTTTACTCGTTGAAATGTCTTATAGTTGATTTCATAAATTTCTCTTGACCCCTTACTTTTATAAATTCTTTGTAGTCACTATATGAAAATATATTCACTTCAACACATTACCAAAAATACAATTTTATGACGTAGATGATTCACATCAACTTAGAGTATCTTGGTGTAACTGTAAATCCAATTGTTAGTAAAAATATCAAGATTATCATATAGTTAGCCTCACATTAACATGTATTCAATTTGAACCAATGTGTAGTCTCTCTAATACAATGTGATCTTTTTAAAAGATATAAAAATAGATTTAGTTAGTGCATATTGAAATTTTGGAATATTTGTTTCTAGTTTTTTGTATTGGGGAGTTGGAGAGAAATATTTTTTGGTTAATCATGTATTCAACTGTTCAATACAATTGGTTGTGCATTCATATTAACCATTCATAAAAATTTTGTTGTGTTCTAAGTAGTTTCACATGGTCGATCACTTCTATTTCATGGTTCCATTTTCACATTGTGATATTTAATTCATAGTCAATGAATATACTATGTGGATTCTCTAGTAATTTAGTAAAATATATTTATCCAGATTTCATTGCAGGTTGGTGTAGTAAATCGATTTTTCATGTTGTCAATTGAGATCATCATGAAATTTAACTCATATACTGTCATAATTTGATGTATCAACTGATTGTCTTAAATATGGTCCAAAACATTGAAAATTTTTACAATATCATAGGAAAATATTTGACATACATAAAACAAAAAAATATTTAAAAACACATAAACATGATTTATTATTATTAAATTCAGGAATTCATGGACTACCACAACAATCTCCCCCTTTTTAGGATCACAAATCATGGCATTAATAAATACACATAATATTCTAATTGACTAATTAAATATTAAACATAATAAAACATATAATAATGAAAATTATCAACATTCCAAATATTACTACCCCTTTTGATATTGTCAAAAATATTATAGAAATTCTGAGAGAGTGGACATAAACATTAATCAATCAAACAAAATAAAAAATAAAGGAAAAATATAGGAAAATATTAATACAAAAGTCATTCGAATTCCCAAATAATTTGTCACATGGACCTATTAAAATACCTAACATTAATAATAAAAAGAGGTTACAAACATGGAAGATATAATTGGGGAACTTCCTTTTCCAATGATGTGAGATGGAGGTGAGTGGAATAGGGTAGAAACAATTATTGGAGACATGGGAGATTTGTTAAGAGGCTTAATATAATGAAGGGGTTGAGGTATATTGAGAATAAGAAGTTTTTTAGGAGGTGGAATAGATATATGGATGGAAACTAGTGTAGAGGTAAGAGAATAAAATGAAGTGGAAACTGTAGCATTATCTCAATAAGAAGAAAGTATAAATTGTGTGTATATGAAGAGCTAGATGATCTAGAAATGGAGAATATTCAACATTTGTGTATGGATGCAAGACCCTGGTAATGGCTCTCACTACTCTACACTAATGCATAATAATTTATTGAAACTCAACCTTCATTGAGAAAACTGAACCAAGAGCAGCTCCAAAATTCGAATATTCTATAAAATTCTAATGAATTATACAGTTAAGGGAAGAATTTTATGGTCTCTTAAAAAATATTGAAACATAGTTACCAAATATTCCATGGTTTAAATGTGATTGAGTTAATACTTTATATCTCCCTTGATTATATCAGTGTCCTTGGATGTCTTGAATAATTCAATTTTAACAAATTCATAGAACTTCTCACCATGTACAAAAACAACAATTTGAAAATTGTTTCTAATTTACATAGAAATGTCATTTATATTCTTCATTTAACCACATATATAACTTCTAAGAAGATCATAATTGATAGAAACTATTGTAGGAGTAATAAAAGATAAAGTCCATAATGGACCGGTGATCAAAGAAATGTATCTCATTTCCATTGAGGTAAGTATATCTAGAAGATATACATAATTATTTCCAAAATATCCTTGAAAAAATTTCATTTCTATTCAAGAATGTCTTTTATAATTTTCATATAATCAAGAATAAGAGCAATCCTAGGAAGAATATGATCTGAAACACTCTCAATAGTTTAGTTAACATCCTAATGGCTGTCATATTCATTGGAAATGTTAACATAGATAAACGATTATTTATGGACATTGACTTGTTTATTCATGATCAGGATAATATTATTAGAATCAATAAATGATGATGGATGAAAAATAGGTTCAACTAATTAAGGTGAGAATCTGTATATTTTGGAGATGTGGTAGGACTTGGGTTAGGAATTCAATAACTGAACTGTAACTTTAAAGGTCTTAACATAAACCCATCATAATCGTTAAATAAATTCCCAGGAATGATAATTTTTCGAATTGAAATATATGATTATTTCTGTAAAAAACATAAATTTTGAGAGATGAATCGTAATTTATATCATCTTGAAACAAATTGCATGATTCGTGAATTAAATTCTATGTATAGTTAGTTTTATAGGTCAAACAATTACTTGAGAAAGATTATAATAATGATAAATCATGAGTTTCCACTCTATAATAGTAAAATAAGGCCTTTTAATAATATGATATTAAATATTAGAAACAAAGACCTTGGAATGTCCTTCTATCTTGGGTGGAATATCATTATCATGATCATCCTTTTAATTATGAATACCAGGGAATGATAGATCCAAATTAATGAAATTATTTTATAGAAATTCATCTTCTATTAGAGGTGTTGAATTGGAGAAATGGAATCCCCCAATATCGAACGTGGTAGGAATATCTCCAAATAGAAAATATTCTTTGTCACTATCATGATCAGTTGGGATTTGTTCAATGTGTGGAGATCAATTCATTTTCTCCCCCTTAAAATTTTCTAATTATTCTCTTTCTGATTCAGTTACTTTTGAATTTTTAATCCTTTGATTCTTTTATACTTGTATTAAAGAAAATTATCTCTTTATAATAAATTTTATCCTCATCAACTATAGCAGCCATACCCTAATATCCATTATCATCATATGAATAATATGATTAAACTATCTGAAAATGATCCAATACTGGACCAATGGAATCATTTGGTCACGAAGGGTTCCTTATATGATATAACCATTCATAGAGTTTATCCTCATAAATTACCCACATTATATTCTACATGTTCTAGATAATCATGTTTTTTACATGCGGTTTGGTTAAGAAAAAAACAACCAGAATGTACTAACATGTCAACTCACATAGAATACATCCTTTTGGACCAAGGATTTCTAAAATGAACAAAGGGTGATGTATAGTGATAAACATTGAATAATACCTACTGATCTATTATATATCAATCACTAGAAAACAGGATATATTTATTTATCACTTTTAAAATAATATGTTCAACAAGAAGCGGTCTTGGTGCTTAATAATGTAAAACTCACCCTTTAGGTGGAAGATAACATTTTGTATAAACTACAACAATGGCCTAAAATCTCCTTTTAATTAAACATATATATGATATAAATGGTTTCTATCACTAGTTAACTCTTCAAATTCATTTCCAATATCAATGTATGGATATATGATGGGATAAAGTCTTTGTTTTCCCTTGTAAACTCATTGATTTGGTTCTTTTAATCTTTCAACCCATAAAGTTCAAGAAAAATCACAATCATGAACATATAAAAATTATAACGAGTTTGAATGGTCTATAACATCCAACAACTTTTTTAAATAAAAATCCTTACACTATTGAAAAATAACATATACACACGGTTGAAAACCGTGGGTATAGCCCCAAGACTGTGGGGAACTGAGGCATAAGGATAGGTCCATAGCCTATACCCACAGTTTTACAAATCGTGGGTATAGCTTTTTTTCATGGTTTCAAAGCCTCATGCCACATTTTCCAAGCCTTATACACACTGTTTTAAAACCATGGGTAAAAATCGTATGAAAAATGGCTAGAAGGAGTCAAAAACGCGACCTACAAATTGAACGATGTGCTTCTCACCACTCCACGTATGCCACTTACACGTATATATGTATATCTATATTTTGATAAATATATTAATACATGGCCATAATAAAAAACGGTAGCCCATGGGTTTTGATCCCGCATTTTTGAATCATAATTTGAATGACTTACCAACCATGTTGATGAAATCTTTTATTAAAATATCTACATTAATCTTAATATATAAGTCTCTCCTACTCTATTAGAAAAAAGAGCTCAACAGGATTTGATCCGGTGATTGGAGGGAACACAAATGAGAGGCTCACCGACTCAACTACAACACATATTTGATTATATATTTATATATCCCATAATATATTAATCTAAACCATGTGTATTAAAGGAAAAATCGTGGGTAAAGGTTTTCCTGCAAAAAAATTTTTGTGTCCTATGGATTTTTTTCCCGCTATAATGTGGGAAATCTATACCCCAGGTTTTATAAAACCATCAGTATAGGTCTTAAAAAACCTATACCCATGGTTAATCCAAAACTATGGGGATAATATATGGAAGAAAATTCTATACCCATGGTTTTTAGCTATTTTTCGAATGGTTTTTTATAACTATGGGAATAGGTCTACACAAAAAAATTCACACCCACAGTTTTTCAAAACCGTGGGTGTAGGTTCCCATACTAGCCCTATACCAATGGTTTTTGGGTAAAACCATGGGTATAGGGATATTTTATATTAGTTTTAACCATATGAAGATAGAAACATCAAATGTCACGAATAAACCATTCATTTATTCATTATTGGTGTAAAACTAAAATAAAAATTAACTGGTCATAAAATTCACCAAATCGACTCTATTTTTTAGTGAAACATCTCATATAAATATATGCAACATCAACAAATTTATAGTTCCACTACTTTTACCCTTTTACCTTTTTGAATAATCCTAATTCTTAGAAACCATCTTTATCAAATTATAATTTCATATCCACTTCACGAAATCGAGATTCAAGGATCTGGTAGAGGAAGGTTCAAAAGAGATTTTGGTTCCAGATGGAATGGTATTCGATTATTACTATTCAATTTTATGATATTAAAATTACATAGGGATCAATATACAACAAAAATTGGGAAAAAATAATTTATACCTAAAATAATTATGTTATATTTATTGAAATAATTTAATTAAATATTCTTTTTAGGTATAAGTCATCAAAAAAAGTAAACATAAAAGAAAAAAAATATTAATCATAGTTGATCATCCATAACTCAATCTGATATAATTTAAACTCACATAATACATGGTCTTTTTAACAATATCACTGAGATAATGTTCTATTCCAATGAATTCATGTGGGATATCACCTTTTGTAAAATGATCTCTTAAAATGTGACGCATTATTTCAATGTGTTTTTCTTATAATTTGAATAATAATTTTTGAAAATGTGAATTTCACTTATATTGTCATAGTTTATAGGGATATTTATAAATTGATATCCATATTCTAGTAATGTGTATATCATCAGAAAAAACATGGAATAATAACTACATACAATTGTTTACACAATTTAAATAGTGTAAAATGAAACATAATTTTTTTTTGATACACCATGATACTAAAGTATTTCCCATTAACTGTCACGTCCTAATGTTTCTTTTATGATCTACTATACTACCACAAAAATTAGTATTAAAATATATAATTAAATCAAATATATTTTCTCTAGAATAGAATATTATCATATTAGTTATGTGTTTGATGTATTTAAAAATTAATTATCAAAATTTTATATCTAATTATTCTACGTTTTTTGAAAACAAGTACATATACAAATAGAAAACATAATATCATGGTGAAAATTTGTTAATTAAATTAATATATCTATCATATGTCTATAAATGGTTTCGTCAGCTAGTTTCCTAATTTCATCAAGGTTCATTTTACAGGTTCTACTCATTGGATTATCAATTCCATTTTATCTATCAAAGGCCAAGGGGTATTAAAATTAAATTTGTGTATTTTTTATATTAAATAATTATTTCTTTTCTCTGAAATTTTTTAAAACCATTGTTGAATTTTAAGTCACCCATTAAACTCAATTCAACTTTATTTGGCATTAATTTTGAAAATATAGTAAAAAATGTTTGTATGATCTGAAAATAATATCATCAACAATAATTTGAACTATTAATGCATCCTTTAATATTTTTTTATAACTAATTTCCAAAAAATCCCTTTTGAGAATTTATTTTTATATAAAAGGAATGTTGAGCCAACCATAACAAGCTCTGTGGAATATTTTAAACCATAAAAATATTTAGTTATTTTAAAAACATAATCACTACTGGAAAAACAGCCTATACCCACGTTTCAAAACCGTGGGTATAGCCCCCAAAACCGTGGGGATAGCCTATACCCACGGTTTTGGGAACCGTGGGCTGGAACGACGTCGGTATAGGTCCCCATCCTATACCCACGGTTTTGGAAAACCGTGGGTATAGGTGTCCTGCCGCTGTGTCACCGAAACATAGACAATTTCCATGGTGTCAACGGCTTTTACCCACGGTTTCAAAACCGTGGGTATAGGTCCTAAAATAATGCAGCCGCCGAGTTTCGATCCCGCAACCTCTTCGCAGCAAACACCGCATCTAACCACTACCCTAACTTCACATATATATATATATATATATAGTTAAATATAGTTATAAAAACCGTGGGTATAGAGGGAAGAACCGTGGGTATAGAGTTCCCGCCATAATAGAATTCCTTCCCGCAGAAAAGTTTTTTTCCCTCGCACAGAAAATTGACCTATAAGCACGGTTTTTCAAAACCGTGTGTATAGGTATTTTATCCCAGACCTATCCCCACGGTTTTGGGAAAAAACGTGGGGATAGGGACCCATATACCCACTGTTTTGGGAAACTGTGGGTATAGGTGACTTTTCAGGACCTATGCCCACGGTTTTCCAAAACTGTGGGGATAGACCCCCCCTATACCCACGGTTTTGGAAAACCGTGGGTATAGGTCATGAAAAGTCACCTATACCCACGGTTTTCCAAAACCGTGGGTATAGGGGGGGTCTATCCTCACGGTTTTGGTGAAAACCGTGGGGATAGGTACATTTTCCAGTAGTGAATATGGAATGTAAGAATTTAATATACATGGTTTGTTCATTAAAAATTCCTCAATAATGTAAAATTAAGAAATGTATGCTTGAAATCAATTTTATATAAATTTATATGTACATGTGTGTTATATCTAGGACTTATTATGATGGCTTCATACTAGTAGTTGGTGAAAAGGATTCTTCGTAGTCAATAACCTTTTGTTGAATATATACTTATGACACCAATATTTCATTATTTCTAATAATTATTCCTAATTCATCGTCATTATTTCTATATACCCACTTATTTCCAGTAGTTAGATACTCTGTAATTTTATCTAATAATTCCCATTCCATATTACATTCACATATTAAACTATTCTTACAACGAAATTTCACAATGTTCATCATTTATTACATTATTTTTGTTTTTAAGATAATGTTATGATAAATATTCTTGATATTCAATATAGTTTTTTACCAAGGATTAGGTTTGAGTGCCTTTATCTAGGTATCCTATAATAGTATCTAGAGAATGGTTTTTAATGAATCAAATGATTCTGTGGAATGAAGTCCTTTGTTCTTCCATGTATTCTTCATTGTAAATAAGGAATTATTAGTGCTTTTTAATAGGTTTATCTAGTAAAATAGTAGAGTGATCTCATGATTTATTAGTATTATTGAAATTTCAATTCATAATATCATGTCCAATATCTTCTCTAGTAGTTTTTCGTTCATTTGGGTATGTATCTTCAAAAGGGACATGAACAGTTTATTCTAAAACATTATATTTCTTATTAAAAACTCTATAAGATTTTATATGGGCTAGATAAAAAATGATATATCCTCTATATATTTTTGGTGATATTTTTTCTAAATTAACATTTTTATTTATAATCTATAATTTTCATCTATAAAAATAAAATAAAATTAATTTTTTTTCCAATCCAAAATTCTTATGGTGTATTTTTTTGGTTGTTCTGATAGAAACTCTATTATTTATATAACATGAAATTTTGATATCTTCATCCCAAAATTAGATAGTTAATCCATATACAATGATCATAGTTCATTTAATATCATGAATAATTCTATATCCCCTTTCAACAACCATGTTTTTATAGGTGATCTATGTGTAGAAAAATCATGAGTATTGCCCACCTGTGAGAAGATAGTTTCAATCATTTGATTCTAAAAAACATGAACATTATCACTTCTCAAGGTTTTGATGGTGATTCCACCAATGTTCTTTATGGAATTCAGATAAATTTCAAAATGGGTAGGATATTCAATTTTATGAGATAGGAAAAACATGATTGTATATCATGAATAATAATCAACAACAACATTTATATATTGTTTTCCTATAATAATTAAAACTCTAGATAGTGCAAATAAATCCATATGGATCAATTCTAGTGGTTGAGAGTTGGAGTCCACATTTTTTGTTATTAATAATTTTTTTGTTAATTTATTTTTTGATAAGGATTACTGACTTTTATTTATGAAATTCTATTTTAGGTAGATCCATGAATAAGCCATGTATATTTAAATTTTTATGTTTTTATATGTTGTAGTGTCATTGTCTCACATGAAATACCCTGATTCTCTATCAAAATCACTTAAAATAGAAACATTTATATTGAATATATAATCTAAATTTATAGCGTAAACATTATTATTTTATAAAGAAGTAAATAATAATAAATTATTGGAATCATAAATCTTAAAAGAATTTTTATTAATTATACATTAAAACCATCATCAAATATGTATGAAATACATATCACATTATATTTTAAAGAATCAACATATAAAATGGTATAAATGAGGATAAATTAAAATTTACTAATATTCTATATCAATTAATATTTAAAGTTTAAGTTTTACTAATTGAGACAAGTCCATCATCCAAATTTAAAATATTCTTGATGAATGAATCATCTATATACATATGTATAGAACATGAACTGTCTAAATACCATATATTTTTTACAATATTTTCAAAAAAAATTCTATGAAAAAAACAATATATGAATTGAAATTGGTTCCCATATTTAATTGGGTCTATTGAAGTTAAAAAATAATCCATTTGAATTAGGAATTTGTATTATATTCTTTAATCTAAAATAAGTAATGGATATATATATAATATCTCTTTATGGTCCCAATTTTTAGGAATTATTTCCATAATTAGTATTTTTCCTTGAAACTATATTCTTTTTTGAACTTGGAATAGAATAATTTTTATATAGATTCCCTTACTATCCTAATCCATAAGAAATTACAAATATTAAATTTTTATTCTGTTTTTCACACAACCTAATATTAATGTTTTTCCTAATTTTAAAAAAAATACAAATACATTTTAATTATTTCAATTAGTAGTTTTTGATTTTTATTTTCCTTTAAATTATTTTCATGTGTTTCTATTTCTATAATGCGATTCGATTTATGTATAACACACAAAACATGAAAATCTTTTAGATTTTTATATTTATCTTTTTAATCATTCACGATATCATCCATTATATAAAAATATTTATCAAAATATTTATTCTATATTTCATAGTCATCAGATATACGAGCAGAAGAAATAGATGGTACCTCATAAATAATGGTCATAAAGCATAAATTTAATTTCTCATGTATTTATTCTATTTTAGAATCTGAGTGACAAGAGATATTTTTAAATTCTCAAGAAGTGACAATTATTTTTATCCTTAGTATTTTCAATTTTTTTCATACGAGTTATTATACTAGATTTTTCTATTTTTATCTTTATATGTATTTTTCTAGAACATTTATTGTCTGAAACCTCATTATAGGAGTCATTTATTTTCCAATATTCCCTCCAATTTACCAATTTATCATAATTTCCATTTTAATTTTAATTACATAGGTTTTTATTTTTTTTAGAAAAAATCAAAAAATATTAGTCCTGATGAGATGTTTCTTGATCTCAATATATATAATTATCACATCCACCTGAAATGGAATTTGTGAAAACTTCTATACATTTTGACTGTAATGAATTCAATGAAGAAAATAATTTCTGGTTCATCGAAGTTACATTTTACTTTTCACTCATCTCCACACACCATCATTTTCCCAATCTGTTCTCAGAATGGTAGTCTATTGATGTAACAGGATTCCTAAAAAGAGACACAGTACCTCTCCCATGATCTGGTAGACATCTCAAGATCCTTCTAACTTGATCTTTGTAAGTCTTCTTTTTCTGATGTGGGATCATAATATTAATGATCTCATTTATCCTAAGATTCATGTCATGTATATTTTTATCTGGATACATTAAAAAAGTATTATACATAATATTATATATATATATATATATTTAATCTCATTCACTTAAAATTGTATATTCTATAAAAATACACAGAGTGGGTATCCCCAATATGATAAGTAGTATCAAATGAGGATATCTTATTAAAATCAACCTCACATAAAGACCAAAATAAAGAAGTCATTGATTTCTTTTTTTATCCTATGAAGATTAAGTTGGAAAATCCCTTTTGTTTCTTTTTATTTTGGGTTTTTCATATCAACATCTAATAGATCCCAAAATGAAAAAACATTTCTCAAAATATGTAATATTAATTTTCTAATTTCAATAAATTGTTACAAAAAATATAAGGTAGTTTTGTTATATCATAACTGTCAAATTATTCTTCTATAATGATAAATTACAAAGAAAACTAAATTTAAAAATACCTTGCTAAAACATTATCAAATTTAATACCAATAAGAAAGAAGTAAAACTAATTCCTTTGATTGAAAATTAATGTCTGAGTGGGAAACTCAATAGGGGGTGGGGTGAATTGAGATTCCAAAAAAATGAATCTTTGAATATAATTTAAAACTAAATACCCTATATTATATATTAATACCAGATAGCTGAAAGGATATTGAAATAAAATTTAATTTTTTCTAAATATTTCTCATAGGTTTCATCATTCCCTAGTTATGAAAATTGTAAATTTATTTTAGATTTTGAAATTAATATAATCACTTTAATCAGCATTTATAAAAAAAACCTATTAAATCAAACTAATAATGAATTTTTTCAAAAAGATAATTTAAACATATTTCATAAATAGTGTCAAATTATTTTTGAAAAAGACAATGAATTAAAAAACTAGAGGTTTATTCAAAATAATAGACATAATCCTCTTTACAAGAATGTCATCTCATTCTATGAATATAAATAAAAAATAAATAGCTTCTCCATTAAATGTATTAGGATTCATAGATTTATGTACTCATAGTCATTCCAAGGAACACACAACAACATTCATGATCGTTGTGGGATAGAAGTTATAAAATAAATGTGAGAGAGTATCAGAGTAATAACTAATAAAATATAAAATGTTGTTATTTAAAATATATACAGAGTGTTAAAGTTAAACTAAAAGTTAATAAAGTATATATATAAAGGGAATTAAAGAGAATTATATTTAGAAAATACCAACATTCTCATGTTATGTAAAATTTTCCTCTCTTCTTTATTTTATATTTTAGTTTAATGATGGGGTGTTATAACAGAAATATATTCATTAATATTATAATTTTCATCTCTTGTAAATATAAGTGTCCTGTTGTTCACTTTTCATTCTCATCTAAATCATGTAAAATCCAAAAAAAATCACTATATTTTGTAAAATATATATAAATATTCCACCAAATATAACCACTGGAAACGCATCATTAAGAAACTATATACTCAACAAGAAATACATGATCAATAAATTCATTTGAAGAAGAATTTAATTCTATATTTATAATTGGTTACAATATATTATATTACAATAAAATACCACTTTTATTCATGGATGATTCTAGTGTTCGAAATCATATCATCCATGGTATATCCCATACATAGAAAAAATTCTAATCAAATTGCATGAAATGATGTAAATTCAATTTCAAGAACATGTGTCTAATCAAGTGCATCATGAAATTCATTGTGGTAACTGGTTTTATATAAAATCACTTAAACAATTAAAAAATCCCAATTCTCCCACGTGAATTCCTCACTTCATCATATGGTTTCTTGAAGTCATTATAAATAATATAGTTTTTCAAAATCTCAAGATAGTTATAAGTTCACTATGAAATCAACAAGATGTCTATTAAAATTGATGTATTGACACTATAATATAGTATTATATATCTAATTATTGGAAATTTCATATTTGGTTTTTGGTCTCATGGTTGCATTTGTGTTCGGTTGATGTTTTGTGAGAAATCCTCTTTGTCAAGCCAAATAAGTGTGTGGTAAAATCAATTATTCATGTCATCACATCAATCCTTCATGAAAATTTTTAGAGTTCTATGAATCATTACATAGAAAAATAATTCTTTCTTTCGGTCACCTAATTACATTGGGATATTCCTATAACAGTTGATGAATTTTGGGGCATTCATTGTGGCAATTTATTAAATTGTTTCTATATCAAATCCTTCATATAGTCAATGGAGTATTAATGTGGTCAATCAATTAATCATGGGGTTGATGGAGTACATTTTGATATTTTAACCCTTAGGAATTATAGTTTATAGTCTGTCATGAATGGATTTATGGTCTACCAAATACTTTTCTAATTTTCTATATAACCCAAAAATATATTTACACTACATATAAAAAAGTAATGAATATAAACACATAAATATGATTTCTTATTATCTAAACATT
The DNA here is from genome assembly GCA_963277665.1 of Viscum album. Classification (NCBI taxonomy): domain Eukaryota; kingdom Viridiplantae; phylum Streptophyta; class Magnoliopsida; order Santalales; family Viscaceae; genus Viscum; species Viscum album. The sequence continues at coordinate 806,350,542 of OY728141.1, read as the reverse complement.
GATTTTATTAGATTTTATTATATAAGAGTATCATGGGATTGGTAAAATCGTTATAGGTAGAGATAGTATGTAGAAACTCAAGAGGTTGATAAAGACCGTTCCATGTTTGTATGATATTGGCCAAATCTCGAGTTTCTAGGGGATGTTTAATTTTCATATATGGAACTATATGACAAGTGAGGTGTAATGTTGGACTAAAAATCGAAATATTTGTTGTAAGGGACTCTAAATAATTCACATGGCTTGGTTGGGAACTAGTGAGTTTTATACGCATCATGATAGTGGCATACTAGGAGAAGGATATACATGTGAATGGGATGTGTTGTTTGACATGATGACATTTATGTAATCCATATCAATTTATGTAATATATTACAAAATAGATGATTGATAATATAAATGTTATGTTTTGTTACAATTAAAATGGATTTGAGTTTCACATTTGATTTTTGTGATGTGATTATTCGTTTTGGTTGATAAATGTATTTTGGAATATTTTGATTCTGAGAAAAAATAAATTTTAAAAATTAAATCTTCCAAAGTGATGTGTAGTATGTGTAAATGGGTATATGGGCTACTTTTTTTGTGAAAAATGTACATAGATAAGGGAATATTTAAATGGTTTTATATTTTTTGGTTTTTATAATATGTAAAATAATCCGGATTTAAATAATATTTCAATGGTTTGAAATTAAATTAAATTTTTTTTTCCTCATTTTTTCAAAAACGAATTCTGGAAATGGGATTAGTTTTTTGATATGGGTAAAATAGGGTAGCTATTATTTTTTTGGTATGAAACCCTTGATTTTTTAGGAATTTTTTTGGAAAATCATCATAGTTTGATGTGTTTATTTGTATTAGAAATTGGTTTTTGTACATAAAAGATAGTAACCATGGAAACCTTTTTGTGATAGTTTTTTTATTGGTTGTGGTTTCCCAATAATGGTTGATTTGTGTGGTCATCCTATGTATTAAGGTTTCTTATATCCTCCAAGTGGAATTGGTGATTGATATTTTATAGTTATAATGGTTCACAGTGGGAATCATGGACTTTTATAGGATGATTTTCTATATATTTTGGGATTTGGTGAAATAAACCCTATGGTTGGTTTATGGATTCGATAGATACATTGTGGATGTTTTATCGATTCATTAGAGGTAGGATTGAGAGATGAATGCTTGAATGGAGTAGATATGGTAGGATCTTATGTTTTGATGAGTTGAAAAATCCTTGAGGGGTGGTCTCATTGATGTGTTACACAAGGAATGAGTAGTTAGTAGTGATTTTGGAGGGTTTGGTGATTTGAACCATTTTGATGTAGTTTGATGTGAAATTTATCATTTTACTAGTTAAACCACTTTATGTGTATTTGGTTTGGGACTATTTTTTGTACAAATTGATGTGTACTCTTATTAAGAACTTCCTTTTATGTGGAGAACCAGTAGTTGTAATGAACTATCAGTGGTAAAGACATATGGTGGGGAGAAACATATGCCTATATATGTTTTAGTTGTTGGTATTTTTGATATTGGAGTAAGAATAAATGAATTCAAGTGGGATTCTGTAATGAAGCATGTGTGACAGTGGTCATGTTTTATAATGGGGAATGAGTAGATGACCCATTAATAAATTGTTGTACTAATATTACTTTAGGTTGGTTATTAATGAACTAATTATTGGGAATGGTTAATGGGGTAGGTTTTTGATCCAATAATATAAGATATGAGACTCACATGACTATGAGTTGGGTTGTGTGATCGGGTTCCATTAGTGTATATAGATAACGAGATTGGTTTTTGCTGAGTTAGATTGTGGGTTATAATTTGTGACAGGGTCCTCGTTAGATCACACTTCCTCTAAAGAGGTGAGTGATTTTTGGAATAACATTTGATAATGGTTTTGTTTTGTGAGGGTATGTGTCTTCGATTATTGCATGTTATAGTTGGTTTTCGGATTAATTATTGATCCACATATGGAACTATTGGTAAAGGTTTGGGTTTTTGATAAACATTAATGGTATGGCTATAGTGTCACTATGGTGGGTTCATTTCGGGGTCAACAATTCTGTTGGGTGTTCAGTGTGTTCAATAAGATGTGACCGAGGATGACTTAAAAATGTTTGTTGGTTAGAAATGGGATATGTACCTAAGTGGTAAAAGGTTATTTATGTGATGTATTAACATGTTGTGTTATAATCGATCTTATATTGTCCCATGACAGGAGATGTCACGGATTAGAGAGATTGGTTTGGGATAAATAATACACTTATAGGGTTGGGGACAATTTAGGTTCAACCCTCATAGAGTAATACATGGGTTGTTATAATAGAAATATTTTAACATAGGATAGTTGGAGGGTGTGAAACTAGTTGGATTAATTTACTAAAATTTTCCAAAATGAAAGTTGGGTGAATAATGAACGGGTGGTGGTTGGCATTCGATGTTGGTGCTTATCAAAATATGGGTTTATGCATCTAGTCATTGTGTGTGGTGATAGACAGAACATGGGATATAGATTATTGGGTGTTGGTTAAGATGGTGATGATAATGATAATAATATAATGGGGAGCATTGTATCAGTCATGAGTGAATTTCCCTTGTCATGGAATGGTTATGGTGGTGCGATTGGTTGTGGATTGTTTGATTGGCATCAGGATACCGGTGAATAGGTGATCCCAATAAATTATGGTTCCTTAGTATGTAACAAATTCCTTATTTTGGTAAAGTGTTATATTGAGTTAGTGTTCCAACATCAGAATTAAATATGATTGCTATTAATCAGGTTTGTGTTAGATAAGAGGTAAATTGGTGTTCTTGATGAAATAATGATGGATGGAGAAGGTATTTGGTTATCCATACATGGAATTACTCTGAGAGTCCTATTCAAACATTAGTTACAATTCCTATAAAATTTAATAATGCCTTTAGGTGTACAAAATCATGATTTATATTGATATCTGGTGATGAGTCAACATGAGATGGTAGCCTATAATTAATGAATTATAGTGTTCCTATGACGGGTTTTATCATCTATGGACATGGAGAAGTTGGATTCATGTCAAAAACATTGATGGAGATATGGAAAAATCGTTTTGGGGGTTAGACCAAGGATTTTTGGAAGGATTTGGTGTATTTGATCTTAGTGATGGACTAGATCAGTCGAAACATGTTTGGAATTCAATGATAGATTGGGGTGTTTTGTTCTTGTGTTGGTATTCAGGATACTCAGAGATCAATGGAGGTGTTCAGAAGGTGTCTATAGAGCTTTTAAATTTCTACAGTACACACTACCTAGCTAGTTGGATGGATAGAACTATGGGGTAATTCTTTGGCACACCGGCTAGCTGGTGGGCCATGACCATCTCAATGATTGATCCACTAGCTTACTTCTGGAATCTATGAGTAAGTAGGTTGATGATAAGATATATTATTTTTATTGATGGAATTTTTTTTTGGGTTCTATCCTCCCTTGGGTTTTAGGGGGTTTGGAGTCTCAAGAGAGTATATTCATGGATGAATCCCCCCCCCCCTTATGCCACACTATTGATCCCCCATGTGGATGGATTATCTTTCATGAATTCTAGTAGATATTCAATGTGATTTTTTTCATTTTCATTAATCTTTTTCTCTTCCCTTATCATCATACTAAATAATCTCTATTTTTTCTTTGTTTTTGTTGATTATCTCACTTGATCATGGGAAATTAATCTGATCATGAAGACTTATATTATATGATTTTGAATTGGGAATCTTGAGACAACATAATCAATCCCTTGATCTTAATATACATCAAGTTAAAACACTATGTAGATGTAATTGTGGACTTCAGTAATTTATCAATAATATTGATGAAAAATTTGGGTTTATAAATTGGGGATTCTTCTTGGCATCATCTTGGGGTGAATTGGCAGTAGAACACACCATGTTTCTTTTTTTATTTCGTTAGACCACCCGATGAATTTCATTCCTATTATTCCAATGGGGGATTTGGTTTAATTTAATTTAATTTTTTAATTGTTGACATTGGATTTTGATAAAGTTATGCTTTGTCTAGATGGAAGTTTTTGTGGTCTTGTGATTCATTTCAAAACATTAATTTAGGTATGGGCCTAGATATTTTTATGTTTCTTATATTTTTGGTTATTTATTTTTATAGTCTTCATTAATAATTATTTCTCAAATTTTTCATGAGTTGTGTATTTTGACTAATGATGTTTATTATTTGTATCAATGTGTTGATTTGATTCCAATTGAAGTGAAAAACAATTATAGGGTTGTAATTGGCCTGAAGGACTATAGAGTGATGTCTGTGTGTTGGACTAGGTCCAAATGGACTATTACCCAAGTGATGACGTGGTGAGTTATAGGATGGGTTATGTGCCATTTTTTATTTTCATTAAATGTTCTCACCTCTTGTTTGATGTGAACTTAATTTGTGTGCATTGATATGTGTGATTGAATTTTTGGTCATCTATGAACCAATGGGATAGTTCAACATGATTGATTGGGAATCCCAAGAAACTATGGTATGTGTTTTTTGATTAATTAATCCTCCTTAGAACCTATGGAATGCGATGTGTGAATGATTTCCCACCCTATAGACTATGGTATGAAATAGTGTGATTTTTTGGCATCCCCAGAACATATGTGGATGGTTTAGTGTTATGTGGGCCTCCCACGAACCTATTGGATTAGATAGTGTGACTTGTTTACCTCACTCGAGCCTTTAGGGACGGGTTGGAGTCCATTATTGGCCTCAATAGAGTCCTTAGTGATGGGTCGAGTGACTTGATGGTCCTCCCTATGTACATAGTGATGGATTAGGGTACTAGAAGAGACCATGACCTGTGTTATAAGAACATTTTTGAGGTACATTCCCTATTTATCTTCTCAAAGAGAATCCATTTGGCATACTGTTAAGGCAGACATGGTTTTTATTTTGGTACGACATGGATTCTAGCATGGGGTTAAAGTATGTACTATATCGATTTTTATAGAAAATTCTTTTGAAATAGTAATGTAGCCAGTATACTTCCTTTTTTATGTGTGTTATGTTTTTGGGTTGGTGTGTTACATGTGAACAATCAAAATCGTTATATATATTTCATACCTAACATATTGATTACACTCATCAAATGTTTAGTTGATTCACTGGGGATACATACTTGTTCATTGGACTCACACCTTATCTTCATACTCAATGTGGGTTCTTTTGTATGTGGTTTTGCATCATGTATCATTTTAAGGCATAGGTACATTATAGAGATGGACTCTTTGTACCAGTTAGTATATCTGGGAGGTTTTGGATATAGAAGTATGTATTTGACTTGGGTCTCTGGACATTTTTTCTACTTTTCAGTCACTACTAGTATGTACTAGCCAGTGTTACTTTTCTCATAATCCCATATAATGTAGATTTTATGATCACTAGTGGTCTAGTGGATTGAATTTCAACATTATTATGACATCCACTAACCATCATTATAGTTTGAAATTTTTAAAAATAACATCATCATTACTCTTCATCTTGGAAAATCACTTATAACAAATTCCACTAAAATTTATCTTATAATTTTCTACCACATTTCAAATATCATTGATACCACAACCTATTTTCATCCCATCACTTTAATAGAAATAATTAATATGATATCTAATAAGAAATCTATCTTTGATTGCTATTTTTTCCACAGTAACAACTTTTCCATTATTTATTCATTGACTGATACATTAATATTTTTCCTTTATACCTTCCTTAACATCATAAATAAATCCATTAACACTCATTTCTATTTTATAATTTCATTTTACAAATATACATTTCCTTGGTATTAAATTTGGACATTCAATATTGGCCTTACCGGTTAATTTTATTAAAAAAAACAATCATTTCCAAATGGCACTTGTCCACCATAACATTCTTCAATATTTTTCAAAAAAAATTACTTCAATTATAATATGTGTAGAAGAACCACTCTCAAGAAACCATGGTTTATATAATTTTTTATCATATAAATTATATTGAAAAACAAAATATTTATCTTCAATATTTTCTTACAAACATCATCTTCATTTATTATACGTGAATCTTTCCCCAGAAGTGTTCTCATAAAATATTATTATTAGTTTCATGATTGGTCATGAAATTATATATTTTGTCAAAGATTTGAAATCAGCTTTTCAAGGATAATTTTTCATTTTTTGAGGAATTTTCATTTTTTCCAAATTTTATCGAAAAAAATATTCTTAATGTTCTTCCATAATTTCACCCTTAAGTTCTTTCCTAATCCATAGGAGACAAATTTTCTTCCAAATATTTTATTCCTTATTTTTGAATATCCCGCAACACCAAAAATTCCCATCAAAGATCGATCGTCTATTGAATTGTGGGGTTTCCCTTGGAAAAGTGTTTTTGCGATTCGTTCTGCGTTATATTTTATGATGTTCTTTAGTGTATGGAATAATTCTTCTAGAAGTTACATCTATATTTTATTGATGTGACATATTTCCGAAAATAATAAAATACTATTTTCTACCATTATTTATTCTTACAACATTATTGTTATTATATTAATATGGAATTTTCGGTTTAATAGATATTGATTTATCCTAATTGATTGACATAGTACTTCCAAGAACATGAGATGTTTTTGCCCAAAATTATTAATAATTTTTGATATTATCATTAAATTTCTTATTTATCTTCATCCTCTATACATCTTGATTATGTCCTACATTATTAATCTTCCTTTGAAGTATGTTTTATGTCATGATATTTCACTTTTTCATTTTCCTTCAACCGTCACTTTCATATTTATAATTACTTCAATTTATTAATATTCCACTTTAAGAAATAAATATTCATTCATTATTCATTTCACATTCCTCATTCAGAACTCTATATTTTTTATTTTTATTATTTTCTTAAATATATTCCCTATGTTTTGATCTAAGTAGATGTTCCTTGTATGTTTCTTTACATTAATTGTTACTGCTTTAACTTTATTACATTCATTCCATATGATTCAAAAAGGTTTACAACATATTTAATATTTATCTTTTGTTGAAATATTTTATGTAGAGTCATACACTATCATTTACAAAATATAATGGTTTTTAAATCTAACTAAACATTCCTTACATAAAATTTATTAATTAACTTCGATTGATGTTTTTTCACTTCTTCATATAATGATTATCTTATTAATTGCCACTATTTTATTATTTTTGTTCTTCATATGAAATATGATTTAAGAAATATTTATTTACCCCAAGAAAAAAACAATTAAGTGTATTTTTTAAATCTTGAATGCCTCTATATTTTGGTTAATAACATGTGAAAAGGGGTATAATCCACTTATTCCTTTCAAAATAATCTTCTTTATAATCAAATTCTTTTTTTTTCGCTTACCTCATGTTCTGGTTCATGGATTGTCAAATTCCTCCTAGAATTAAAAGTAATCTCTTTGAAATTACTAATTTTTAATTCAACAGTTTTAATAAAAGAACCCCAAATTTAAAATCATGTAACTTATTAAGGTATAAATCAACACTACATTCTAAAGTAGAGACTTTAGGATCAATCCAATCAAGAATGTTTATCATCTTTTTTTAACAATAGTTTAATCTTCCTTGACATATCTGAATTCTATAATCTTTCTAAAAAATTCTTTACTTGTGTTTAATTTTCATTAATAGTTTATTCTTCCAATATAGGATGATATTTGAACATGACTCTCTATATTTAAATATTATCTTCCTAAAACATTATATTTCCATAAATGATTAATTCTTATTTTTCCCAATTTTTCTTTATTTAGTTGAGAGTAATCACCATCATATAAACACTTTCAATAAACGACATAAGAATACCTTTCAATGAAATTCAATCAACCACAATTTTTTTTCTTAGTAAATAAAATAGGATTATATTTATCCATTTCTGAAAACCCTACAGTAGTTGCGTCAATAACCTTTAGGATAAGAGAAATAAGATATGGTATCATTTTTTTCATCCATGATTATTTTTACAATCGAATGAAGAAATACATTTACTATTTAATTAGTTTAGAATAATATTAATAAAAAGTATATGTATCTTAAAAACATAAACTATATCACTAAAACTAATTGAGTTTTCCAATAATTTTTAGAAAAATATGAATGGTTTTGAATCATTGGTGATATGGTACAATTTTTATTCTCCTGAAATTAAACTCTACAAGTTTAATATGTTTTTAACTAGTGAATATTATAAATCAACCAAATTTATATGAATAGATAAGTAAATTAAGTATGGATCATTTTGACAAGGTTTCATACCAATGTGGGTACCTAGTCTTTATCATGTCAATTACCATTGATCCATGAATACTCACAATTTTATTCAATTGAATATAATATATCCAATTCCCATAAAACTCTTTATGTCTCCTAAATAGATATATTACTTATGAAAATTCATTGTCAGTTAGCTCACTTTTTATCGCACCACTGTCTGATGAACAAAAAGTTGGTATGTTTATCTCAGGTATACTCTAATTTGATGATCCATTGTTTCGCGAACATATCTATGAAATTACTCTATCTGATGTACCTCTATCTGATGATCGTGTGTTTTATGAAACTATGCCTAATGTACCTTATCATCATCAACTAATGGGATTCTCCATTTGTTAATCGCTATACACTCTCTCATAAATTTTTAAAAACTCACAGTACACATCCACACCAATAGACCAAACAGTGAACAAAACACATTAAACACTCATCCCTCCTCTACAAAAAATGATTTAATCAAGGATTTCAATATTGAATTTCATTTCCATGTCAATTTGTTTACCACATTCAATTCCTCTGTATTGATTAAAGTCAAAAATATTCATATTACAATCTTCAAATATTTGTTTCATTATAGTTTAAAAAAATTCCACTAATCATGCCTATATTTATGATCAATTGAAATATATGTCAACATTTTAATATTATTTAGATTGGCGAAACATAATTGATGCATTTTACAATATAGTGTAATAAATTATATATTTAATTATTCCTAAAAACTAAAATAATATATAACTGTTCATTTAGTTATACATTTACCATTTCCCTCTATACAAAAACTATTATTTGATTATCTCATTCTTGGATATCAAAATCTAGAGAGCATATCTATATGATGAAATCACATTTCTCCATTTAGTGTCGCACACAAGTTTCCTCCATCAAATAGACCCAAAAAATTACATTGGATGAACTCGTGAATACTACTACTAAAGAGGCAGTTAACAACAATAGAATAAGCCTTCATCAACTCTAAAAAAGTACTTATAAATAGGGAGTGGTGAAAACATTGAAACTATTAGCACTACTAAAAAGCATCGTTAAAGGTCCCTTTTAACAATTATTTTTAGCACTTTTAAAGAGGGAACTTAACATCACTATTTTAGAAATCAAAAGGAAACACTATTAAAGGGTGTAAAATTGTGTTTTTTAGACATCCATGACCCAGAATCCTTTATCATCATTTCCAGCACACCTTTAATAGCACTCCCCCAAATTTATTAGTGCTTTTCACCCCCAGCACCTCCTTTTTCTGCACTTTGAGAATTTCCAACCTAATGCCCTCCTGCCTGGATTAGAAGATTGCACCTCTCTTTCCATGATGGAACACATTTACCACTATACCATTATGTTTTGTTGTCTGTTTAATGATATTTTTATTTATATATACATATACACACACACACACATATATATATATATTCAGATATATATTTATATATAAATTTTAATTCATATATTTATGTAATTTATTTTAAATACATTTTTAAAATATGTGTGTGTGTGATATATATATATATAATTAATTTTTTTAAATAATTTTTAATATATTTATTTATATATACTTAAATATAATATAAATTTATATCGGTTTATTAATCACATGTATTTTTATATATAAAAATTATAAATATATTATTATAATGTACAATATGGTTATGTATGGTTTTAAATACATTTTTAGAAAATTTAATTATTTATATATATTAGAAGATACATTTTTATGTAAATATGTTGAAATATTTATTTATATGAGTGATTTATTTTATGTAAATAAAAGAAAACATGCATATTTTTAATTATAAATAAAATTACGTTGTGAAAAATCATAAAATTTCAAAAAAAAAAAAATATCTATATTAATTTAAGAACTAAGAGTAAATTAAATTTCCACCAAAAAAATTAACTCAATAATAACCCATTAAATGAGAATGAAAAATCCCATGAATGCTAAAAAAATTGGGGTACCCCGAATAAAAAACTCATTTTTGGAGGTCTTTTTGGAATTTTTATCCTCGGAAAAGGTGCTAGAGTTTTAACTATACTAGCAAGGAAATGGATCTTGTCACAGTCTTCAAAATAAAATGTGGTAGAGTAAAAATGGACACATGGATCCAAAGATATGGCCATTTAGTGGATGTGTTGTGTTTTTCAATAATTTTAGATCATTTATTGATTTTTTGATTTTTTTTCTTATCTTTAAATTGATATTAGATTACTATTACTGGGTAATAATACTAATATTATTAATTTAAAGTATTTCTCAAATTAGTTTGTAATCCATTTTTAGAAAATATTATTTATATTAGTGCAAATAACTATTTTCCTTATATAAATGATATTTTAAAATATATATATATATTATCTATATTAATGTAAATAGATTTATATATTAATGAAATATTTTTATGACATATTTTTTCAAATATACCCTTATTAATACTACTAAAAAAGATTTGATAAATAGTGTATTTTTCAACAATTATAAAAAACATTGACAGCCCCCCCCCCCCTCTTATCAGAGCTTTTTTACAGGAACTGATGAAAGACCCCATTAATCAGGGTTTTTTTAGAATCACTACTAAAGCTATATCACCAGATAAACCTAATTTTTTAGTAGTAAATGTAACTATTATAAAATATTTTTTTCTATAATATGTGAAATATTTTAATGTTATCTTTTTAGACATAAATTCTGTTTTAGTTATTCTTATAGACATTTATATTTATCTTTATCCAATCTTGTCCATTATGTGGTACTATACTCATTATGTCGGGTGACAGTCATTTATGTTTTTATCATTGGAAAATGTTCTTCTAATTGTCATTGTCTAATTAGCATGATATTCATAACTCATTTTGGTCTCATTCTCAAAATTTCACACTATCTAGTGATACACTATCATGGGAACTTATGAACTCTTCTTTTGATAGAGTTACAAATTCAATTTCTAATCATTAGGTTCCTGATCAAAACTAGAAATATTTTCTTTAGTGTGGAATAAAATAATTGATATAAATACATAAAACTTTTTATACTTTTTGAATTTATAACTTTATAATATTATCATTTTAAAAACAATACCTTTTAAGAATATTCACAGGTGAAATTTATCTTCAACCATGATAACTTTTTTGTAAAATATATACAGTAAATGTTGAAGATTAGAAGAAAAAAATATCTAACATTATACGATAATTAACTAAATCAATTTTAGATACAAAAAAAATTACATTCAACTGATATATAAAAACATTAAGAAACAAAATATTTACTACATATGCAATAATCATTACAAAATCGATTTAAATGATATTCAAAATTCACTTGTGGAATTTTTTAATTTTTGTTCTCAAAGTATTATTATCAAAAGGGTATTTTTTTCACAGGGGTCTTCATGTACTTTAGTAGACTAAAAGTAATATTTTATTGTTATATCACATATATAATAATTATTTTCACATCCCACATTTTCAAATATTTTAAATAAGATCTCTAAATTTTTAGAAAATTTAGTTGGGTCAAGACTATCACTACAGTGAATCATTATAAACTACAAAAAAGTCTCTTAAATAAATTATGGATATAATATTAAATCTCTATTTTCTGGGAATAATTGACTCATAATGAAATTATACACTTTTATATGGAATTTCTTATGTAATTATATGAAACTCAAATCCCAAAAATATAGAGGAATTGTAAGAAAGTGAATCCCTTTATATAAATCATGTAATTAAGGGTTGGTTTTGTTATGGGAGATTATAATTTATATCATAGAAATGTTTTTGATAAATTTATCATTTATGAGAATTCTATAAGAAACATTTAATAGATTCTAATTTATATTTATGCAATCATTAGATAGATCTTTAATATTGTGATATTGCATCATTTATACTTTGCATGTGTAGAATGGTTTTACAAGGAAGAAAATGGGAAGAACTAGAAGGAAGATATTAAGCGGATAATAACCATTAGTATTAGTAATATATAATGGCTAGAAATTTGAATTTTGTGCAATTGAAAGTTGAGTAGATAGAGGATATTAGGTGTTTTTCGCAAGAACTAGAGTGTCCAAATTGTCTATAAATGAACATGTCTGTAGTGTAGAATTTAACGAATAATAACCCATAGGATTGGGAGGATCATCCAACCTACTAAAATATGAAGGATATATAAACTCATTAGAGAACACATTTAAATATTTGGGATATACATAATGTCAAAAGATAAATTTTTTTTTTATTTTGAAGGAACAATTGATCATTAGTGGGATCTGGTTAATAATATAATAGAAAAATATGACATTGATTCCATCGAGTTAAAAATAATTGATGAAATTTTTTTTAAGAAGTACTTTTAAAATGGTAATCCATATAGAGTGGAAATTAAATTTTAATATTTGATGGAAAATGGAATAAGATTGAGGTATTATTATGGATAAATGTTTACTATATATGAAAGGTATGAATAAAAGTTCATTTTTGTCCACAAAAGTAAAATTGTTAGATTTTACAAAGGTTTAAAAAAAAATTACAAAGGGAGTTTTCACCTCATAAATATAAATGATATGATGAATTTTATTTATCATTATGATAAAGTTAAGATGATGTTTTCTAACAGATATGTACTTTGTAACAAAAAATATAAGAATCAGTCAACATAAAAGAAAATGGAAAAGTATTCAACCATGAAATCTATTGGTAGACCCCTCAGTTTATAAAAATGTGGTGAATTAATTTTATATAATTTTTTAGAGTACCAAGAATGTTTTACTAGTGCTTTGGGAAATTTATCTGGACTAAAAAATACAAGGGAATGATTTTTTATTAGAAATATAATGTAAAAATAATAATCCACGAATAGTGATATGTTTTAATTAAAATGAGTCTATAAATTTTTCAAATTCATGTCCAAATATAGTTTCACAATGTTATAATAATCATGACCTTAAATATAAATATTTGAAAAAAATTACTACTATAGTAGATTTGGGACCCTTAAAATGACCGGGGATGGGTAAATTAATTGTTCATTGAGATTATTCATATGTAATGTTTGATTCTGGATCCACACATTCATTTATATCTTGTATGTTCACATCTAAAGTATAAATACCTTAACAATAAATGAATACAACACACTAGGAAAAATAATTATGGTCTTATAAGCATAAAAATATTTTATATAAATATTACTATTATCATATTTGGAATTTTTTGATCGAAAACCCATATTTTCATTCCCATTGTAGATTTTGAAATTATGGTTATACATTAGTATTGAGGAACATGAGAAACACATATATATTTATTTTAAAACCATAAATGAAAGTATGTTGTATAGATTATTTACTAAATATGGATTTAGTTATGCTAGATTTAATTTTATAAAAATATTGATTATAAGGATGAAAAAAAAAATTTGATCTTAATTGAAAAAGTAGTGGAAGAGTTTTCAAGGCCTAGAATTATCCCTGAGACTTGATGTTTTTTAAGATTATTTGTAAACTTCATATGTTTTTTCAATGATATTGTCAATTATTTTTCCCATCATATAAGGTAACTCAAAAAGGGGATCATTTAATCACTATAAATGAATTTGATAAAAGATTCCAAAAATTAAGAAGATGATTTTTTAGGATCTAGTGTTCACAGTAACAATAATAAATGGTGAATGTTTTATTTATAGTGATTCTTATTAAAGGGAAATAGTCTTTTATATTATTCATGATTATCAGTTAACTACATATGCGTCATATAAACTAAATATCCATCATTATAATTATCTTTCATCTGATCTTTAATTTGAAATTTTTCATTGAAAATTTGGAGGCATCTGTTATATGTGGTAAATGTGAAATATATAATAACCATAAAAAATCAAACTATATATTCCATAAAAAATATTTATGAATGATTCATATAATATTTTTATAAATAATTGAGGTTTCCGATTCAATTATTTAATATAATATATGTATTAAAAAAAGTGAGTTGAGGCCTTGAGATGAAAATATAATATATCCTTAACCGTGTTAGATTTTTAGCATGATCCATTGAATGAATTTGTTCCAAGAAATTATTCATATATAAACTCCCTCATTTTTGGATTAGGTGTTAGTACATCTATATTGGTCAGAAAAAATAAATAATTCATTAAAGGATAATCCTTATTTTCATGAAATGGTGGAATTGGTCCGGAAAGGTAAGATTCCACAATTTAACATTGAAATAGATGGTGTTAAGAGATTAAGAATGATGTTGTGTGTTCCATGTGATATCTATTTGAATAAATAATAGTTGAATAAATATCATACCTCCTCATTTTTTATTTATACTGATAGAACTAATATGTAATCTGACATTCAAGAATATTATTTTAGGTGTGGAATAGATAAAGGCATCACAAATTGTACTATGAAAATTTCGACTTTTCAACATTGAAATAGAAGATTGACCACTATATATAGGAACACTACTAACATTTCTAAATCCTGAATGGAGATAACTGAATATATCAATGGATTTTGTAATGAAATTACCAAATACATATCAAGGTAATAATGAGATTTGGGTTATTATAGATTTTTTTAGTAAATATATGATTTTTAGTAATAATCAATTTTCTATATATTTGTAACAACATAGTATACTATATATTGAAGAGATGGTTAGATTATACAGAGTACCTAAATATATTTTATCTGATCATTATACAATATTAGCATCATATATAAGTAAAATACTTTTGAAGTCATTGGGTACTGAATTAAATTTCAGTACAATATTTTATCCCCAATCAAATGGACAGTCTGAATAAAATATTTAAATATTTGAAGATATAATTCATTATTTCACAGTGAATTATTATGGGATTGGGAAGAAAATCATTCATTGTATTAATTTTAATATAAATATAGTTTTCATTCCATTATATATATGAAAACATTTGGCTCCTTATATAAAAAGTAGTATCCAACACAATCTTGTTGGCTGAAAAGTAAATAAAAAGAAGAGGATTGGAATTGAATTTTTATAAAGGATGACTGATATGGTAGATATTATTCAAGTCCATAAGACTTTATCTAATATATGGAATAATATTTATATATATAACATGTTAAAGTGCATTTCACTTGATGTAGGCAATCATTTTTTTCTTTAAGTATTAACTACAGAAATTATGGATTGTTTTACTAAAAATAGAATGTTATGATTATAGTAAATTGAAACCTATGATATTATTATAGAGGTGGTGTTAGTTATTTATCATGTAGATTTGCCTCTATGTTTGTCACAAATACATGATTTGTTTCATGTTTCAATGATTGATATACATCAGCATGATCTATCATATGTTTTGAGCATTGAGTTGATATGGTAGGGAGAGAATGTTTTCTGAGAAGAAAATACCATTAAAGATTCTTTGTGAGGAGGATAATTAAAATGATATAATTTTATTCACTATGTAATGGTTTTATATAAGATTAATATGACTAAAAAAGTAAAAATGTTGTTTTAAAATTATAGGAGGGGAAAATACCCTTTCTTGTTTAAGTAATAAATAAAATTGTAAGGATGTAATTTAGAAAATGTTTGAAGAATATGACAACCCAGGTGAACCTAGATATAAATAAATTTTAATATTTATGTGTATTCATTTGATGGAATCATATTCATCATAGTTTTATAGATGACAATAATTTTTCATCGAAAATGGAATTGTTTTATTTTACTTAAACTTTGTTCCATGTGTCAAATAATTTTAATTTAAAGTTAATTTATTTATTATATAATTTGAAATTAATAAAATATATTTTATTTTTTGATTCATATTTTCAAATTTATCGTAGTGTGAATTTTTTTGGAATTTTATTAGAAATTTTGTTTTGTGTGGATGGTAAAAAATATGATTTTTTTTAGAAAAACATAGTCATGTATTTACAAGGAACCTTTCAAAAATATAATGGTTTTATAATTAAATTCTTTTCATTTAACCAATAATAATCCAATTAATGAAATATATAATTTTATTATATTCCAATTTGGCCAAAAGTCATTTTTATGCATACTAGGTATATTTTCCTAAAAACTCTTTTCTTTTCAATTTGCATATTTATATTAAATTAACTATTTCAACATCAAAAAATAGTTGCATTAAAAATTAATTTCATATTTTGAATCTAGATGTTAAAATATTGTAGTAATTGCATTTCATTTTTCGCGATTATTAATAGTAACCATTGCAATGATTAGTTATCTTGGTAAATTGTAATATATGATAATTGAGGTAAAAATGAAAGTGCCAAAACAATATCTAACATATTATTGGATGATGGAATTGAAATATTTATCACATTTTATTTGAAATTTTAGGTATTTATGTCCACATACCCAAGATTTAGACATTATATTAGTTTAAAAGATTGTAAAATTATAAGGGTTTCACTCCCATCACTTATAAAAAGGAAGATACTCTCTTAAAAAGTTAAAACAACATGATACTTTTATCCGAACCATGACCTACCAAAATACATTCCCAATTTGCATAAAAATTTCATTTAGGTTTTGTAAATAACAAAATTGTGGTCCTAATAAGGCTTAATGTGTAATCTAATGTAGGTTTTCCAATTAAGAGGTATAATTATTAACCTGGTGTTTTCCTGTTTATTTTTAATTAATCATTCAAATATTATTTAACCATATTAAGGTAATGAAATAATTAAATATCATATTCTATAATTTAATTATTATTATGGAGGAACACTTATTCATCTTCATTTTCATCATATGGGAAATGAAAATGTTACTTGTCTTTTTGTATAGACTACAACCACTACAAAAGAATGTGTTATATATTTCATCATCTGAGTATATGGATTGTTAATGTGATGAATATATTGAATTTACATGATATTTATGAAATAATTATGATTAATTAAAGATATTATGTTTCTAAATGTCATATATGTATTATTTATTATTAGATAACACCAATTATGCATACCTCTAGAATACCATCTTCATGAAGAAATGATATTTTTTTCATTTTCACCAAACAATGATAGACATAAGGGTGGAATTAATGGATAAATTTTAATTTTATAACAAATTTTATTTCATAAATGAAAAATATTAACAACATAAGATATTTTTCACTTAGTAAAAAATAAAAATGGCGTTCATATATAGAGAAGAACTACCATCTCCATGAAATGACATGATTCATTTTGCATGACCGCCTTACATAGCAGGTTTAAATATGAATATAATCTATATATATATTAAAATTATAACTATTTTTTTAACATGAATGATATGAATCCAGAACCCCTTAAACCATGGTCAAGGCATAGAGGTTATTTTGGTGTTATGAATTTAATGATAGAGAAATAATATAACATGAACATTAAATTTTTACTTACAAAAAAAACTTGATAATAAATTATATAACAAGAATATTAATAATGAAATGAACCTAAAAATGTAATTATTAAAGTATAATGTTAATATAACATTATTATTCATTATTTATAAAATGTATGAATCTTTATAAAAATTATGGTGTGGAATTTGTTATTAAAATATTATTTTAAATTTTTTAAACACTTTAATATCCAAATACATATTTTTTAAAGCATTCCATAAGTATTCTAATTTATATAAAAATTATTGAAAATATTTATTTTCCACAACCTTTTACATTCTTTTTATTGGTTTAAAAAAAATCCTTTAGCAATTTAATAAATGGGTTATTTTGGGTAATTTTTTCAAAGGTGAAAAGAATTTTAATTTTTTGGAATTCTTGGATACATGTTCCCCTCATATAAAAAATTATATGTTATATAGAATCCATTAAATGTTAACATGTTTTTTCATAGAATATCATATTATCACTTTTATCACCCTACCACATGCACCACTGAACTGGATCCCACTTACGACATTCCACAAGGCCCCAGGTGCACCTGAATATACAGGAGAGGCTGCCAACTAATTCCAAGGGCACGTGAGGTTACCTCATAGAGTCTATTCCCACATGGTGGAGTCATTAAAATAGATAAAGTAAAGAATAAATATATATATATATATAAACTTTTATTAAGTAAGGAATGTTCTAAATTAATAATATTATCAACATTGTATCATAGTGGGTATAAAAGACATTCCAAGGGTACCTCATGGGTGAATCCTATATAAGAACGAAAAAACCCCAAAATAAAAATAACCAAGAACTCCTACAAACCTAGTCTTAGATCTTAACTAGTCCCATTATCCCTAACCACACTTGTATTATTATCCAACAATTATCAATGTTTTACTTTCCCTACACCTCTAACTATGACCAAAATAAGGATTTCTTCATGGGTAACCATGTACCAGGATAATCTAATTAATGTGCAAGTAAAACCCTGTAGGCCATCATCAATGACACCCAAAAAATTACTAGCTGAAAAGATAGTCTTTTGAATGTTCATAGGGTAAATACTCTTAAAATTAAATATAATTTATATTTAAGGAATAAATAAATAATTTTGATATTAAATAAATAAAAAACAATCTTCTAATATCCTAGACTCTATAGTGACTCCTGAGGTCAATCCTACATTTTCGAATAGTGACATTATGTCTCTAAGAATGTCTTAACGACTTCACCTCCATATGTAAGCACACATTATCCAATCCATCATCCTAGAATTTCCTTATATCATAAGGTAACACATTGAATATGATCTTTCATCCTAATATTCTCCATGAATTCAACACCCATGCAAATATTCCACACATATCAAGTAAAATGTGATGTTCAAGTACCCATTAGATTTATCTCAAGAATCTAGTTTCAAGTGGAATCCACATATCTTATCCTGGATTTCTTAATCAAGTTCTAAATGAAATAAAAGCCACGTATCTTAACATTCACATTCATTAATATTAAAATAGAATTAGTGGGATCATCCTAGAATTATAAAATATCATTCATAATATAGAATATAGGCACTCATCCTATCATTCTAAATCATTAAAAATCACACTCTTAGATCATAATTTTAAAAATTAAATTTAAATAAAAAATTAAATTTATAATGCCTCATAATAATTTATATATTATTTATTTTTTCATTTTTTATTTTACTCAATCCATAAAGAACCAAGGTCATTGTTTTATATTTTAATAATAAAAAATAGGAAAACATATTTCAATATGCTTATTTATTTTATATCACATATCTCATTTAAAGAATTCACAATCAATTTAGAATAAAATTTATCCATTTTATATCCAAATTTCATTACAATATCATTTTTTGTGAAATTATTTTTCACAATTATCAATTTAATTCAAAATTACACTTTTAACCAAATCAACATAAGTCCCATTAAATTATAAAAATAAATTTTATAATAAAAAATTATCATTCTTAGTACATTCCAAATATTTATTTCCTTTTCATGGGGATATATAGGGAATCACCATTTTTAAGTTTTATGAAATGATTAATGGTTTATTTATTAAATGAAAACACAATTTAAAACAATTAATTTATATAAATGTCAACATGGAATAGATATCTTGAACATACTATGAATAGAACAAAAATCAATGTAATACATTGGGTTGAGTGTAAATAACTAAATATCTCATGTTTAGAGAATCCCACTCACTAAGAATTGACCATCGGTTAGGCCTGATTGAGGGAGAAAATATAAAAAAAATGCCTTGAAAATAGTGTATATATTACCAATCTATCATAACATCAATTGATTGTGAAATTAGAAAAGAAATAGATGAATAATTGTTATAGAATAACTTGAGGCTCTCTAATTCATTTGATGAAACATGAATCAAAAATCAGATGGAGGATATATTTAATGGAATATGATAAGAGAGGGGGAGTCAAGAGGGGGGCTAGTACTATGGATTAATGGGTGGAAATTACATGAAAACATTAAATTGGGTGGGGAAAAATAATATTTTTCAAATTTAATGATACTCAGGGATTGGATGTGCAGGTTTCCAAACTGGTCAATAACTTTTTAGACCACATTGTTTAGGACTCACCCCTTTGTGTGGTTAGTGTTCATAGTTTTAAAAGAAATGTGTAATACATTTTCATCCTATGTAATTTTATATAGAGGTTCTATAGCCTCCCAGATCAGCATTCATAGTCTGAAAATATCATATTATTATTCAATGAAATCATCACAATTTGGGAGAAATGTTTTCACTAACAATGCACTAGCCCAGAACCTTAGTATTTTTCCCTTGAAACTAAAACTCCAAACCCCAAGGCTTCTAATACATATCTAATTAAATATAAACCCGCTTATTTCAAAATACATTAATAAAAGGAACTTGTATGTATGAAAAATATAATATTATCATTCCATTTATAGATTCAAAATTCTACCCACACACCAAATGGTAAATGAAATCCCACATTCTTACCATAAGACTCATCTATAAACCTAGTCTGTAGAAATGCCCCATCATAACACTTGTCATCCCTGAGAAGTCTCAGTGTCCAACAAGACACATTACCCAACATAAACCCATAATAAATGTGTATTCAAATAATGTAGCTAAATTTTATTCTCTTAAAATGCTTCTAATGAACAAATCTATTAGTAATCCATGAAACCACTCGAACCTGAATTTACCCTTGAATTACTCATCTGACACTAGAAGAATTCTCCATTACATTGGTATATTCTGAGACATAACTATGTTTTCATTGGCTAAATGTCCTATCCAATGGTGGTCTCTATCATTTGACTTATCCTAAAAGGTTTATTCATGCAACACCTCATGTTTTAATAGGAACAAAATTCTTAGTAACTTTCATAACATTCATCTTCATGATTTAATAGAATTTAGATATACCTTAAAAATATTATTATTAAAACATAACTATTCGAACCATGATTTTGAATTGTTATGTATTAATAGGTTTAATAAAATTATGAAATATATATATAGTTACTAATAAATAAAAACTTATTGATAAATTCATAGTATATAATCACACATTTTCAGTAAAGTCATTTTATTCTATATAAATAATTTTTTTCTCAATAATTATTTTAATTGTTTTTTTAAAAACATATTACAATTAATATATTGAATAATTAGAATTAATTTTCATAACAATTATATCATATTGGAAGTCATCAAATATAATTTTACTAATAATAATATAATCATTTTATTTGGAATTAATTTTATACTAGGATATAGCTTAAAAAAATTCCACTTAAAAATACATTTTTCAAAAAAAAACTTTTTTTCACCTCTTCTCACTAGTCTAATAATAAATAAAATAATCCATCGTATGTGTATTGAATTTTTGAAAATAGATTCAAAATTTTGTTTAATGAGTTGTTAATATGGAATATTGGAGCCTTATATATTTTCTAAAGTTGATAGTAACAATAGTTTTTAATTATCACCACAGTATGGGTAAATCTGGTATTAAAGATTAAAAATAGAATGATAAAGAATAAAAAATGACCCTAACACTTTAATTTATCATTTTATACTAGTTTATTTCATCCATTCCCATCCACAACATAGATATATTTCCAGATGATTCCATATTTCATTGATTTCGATCATTTCTATATTTAACTAAATGATAAGGTAAAAATGATACATTTGGATTTTAATAACTATAATATATTTTGAATGACATAAAAACAAATTATATTAAGTAATAGATTATAATTTTAAAGATAAATTATATTTAATCATGTTAATTTAATCATATTATTTAGTAAGTGAATAATTATCTTAAATGCTTTAGCAATGTTATCACAATATTTATTAAGTTAATATAAAATAAAGTAAATTATTTCAAAAATAATTAAATTACTATAATTTGAATGGATTGTTTTAATGCTTTAATTTTTTGGATAAATATTATATTTTTTGATATTTAAAAGCATTATATTCTAAATATATTTTTTCATGTTCTTTTTATATTCAAATTAAATTCACAATTCCAAAAAGAAATTAATGAAATTTTATAATATATAATGTTATATTAAATGATTTAAATTTAGTAAATATACTAAACTCATCCATGTTATTTTTATTGGGTTTAAAATATCAATCATGGTCCATTTCATGATGAATTATTCTTTTATTGTAACTCTTTTGAGCACTAAATGTTAACTTTACTGTCATGGTTATTCTAAAAAAGTGTTAATGCGGGGTTAAACCAATATACATATGGGTAAAAACTAATCTTAAAAAGTCCAAAAATTTTTTTATTGATTGGGGTAAATCCTATCTTAAATCTATATTCTAATTGTTTCAAATTTTAGCCTTTTTCTAGAGAAATTAATTTGTATTATTTAAATATATTAATGAATTCCAAGAGTGTATATCTCATAACTTATCAAAGGGAACCTAAACATCTCATTTAATCACCCACAAGAATACTTTTTTATTTTTCAAATACATTATAAAATAATTTCCCTAATTCCCATAAAATAACCTTGGGGACTTGGTTTCATTTTAAAACACTACGAATATGTATTTTGGTGTTAAGAAAAATCCATTGTTAAAAGAAGAAGTTTCGTTCTTTACAGAGGGTTTTTTATTCCACCTCATTCATATATTATTTTATTATTATTATAAGTTAAAATAATAAGATACTATATAAATATATATTACCTTGTCAATATAATAATGTACATCTATATCCACATACTATTGGGAATCAAAACCATTGTTCATGAGTATGGTGGACTACAACCTCATGAACCCATGTAATTCATTTTCTATTATGGACTAATATGTTTGTTTACAATGATTGATGTAATATATATATATATGTTTGTGTGTGTGTGTGTGGTATTAATGAAATATTTGTAATTATATGATATTAATAAATTATATATTTTATTACATTTCAAGTCATTAAAATATGATAACATTGTTCCGGAATACATGTGGAGTACCACATCCACAATGCCATGTGATATGTTTTCCATTACAGCATCATGTGTATTGAATATAAAAGTGTATTTAAATAAATAATATTTTATTTATGACAGAATTATATATCAATAATTATAAAATAATTCTTACATTTTTTATGTCTTGTTGAATGAAAATTTCAATCACTACTCATCTGTATGTGTGACATACCATCTCCCTGATTATAAAATAGTTTAATTTTCAAAAAAAATTGGATTTTTTCTTTTAATACATTAATTAATTCTTAAACAGTAAAATTTATTCATTGTTATTATTTTTTAGATGATGTAATAATTAAATATTTTACCATAGTCAACCAACCCAATTTATATTGGACATATGAGCCAGATATTGTCAAAAAATTTTATGGGAACATAATTGATTATATAATTTTATTTATCAAGATGAAAATTGAAATAAATCCAGCAATAATTTAGATATAATATTTATAAGATTTTAAATAATTATCATATTTTTATTATTTATAAATATTAGAAAAAATGCGATTCGTTGGACTGAAGGTATAAGGATTTCTTCTAAAAAAATCATCTTTTATAGTTTCTCATCCATATATTATTCTTAAAAGTCCATGTTCTTTGAAATGTATGAAGTAATTTTTTATTTATTACAAAATTGATAATAAATTCTATTCTTTACCATATTTTACATTCATTACAATGTTTTTAAAATGTATTTATTTAAGGTTTTATATAATAGAAACTTTTTATTTAAAACCTTGTTCTAAATGTTTTATTGATTTAGTTTATAATCTTTTGTATTCCACATCCATTTTTGTAAAATTATTTTATTAACATATTTATATCCTGATAATTGAATTGCAATGAAAATTTTAACTCCATTTTTACTTATTTTCAATCATTTTCCAAACTATTATTTTTATATAATTTATTCGTAATTTATTAACTATCTTAATAAAAACTAGACGTAATGATTCCTTTTATCATATACGAAATTAATAGATTTCCTTATTTCCACAGCTGTTATTTTATATTTAGATTTTTATTCATCATTTTCATCCAAAAAAATCGTACTTAAATTTTTTATATATATATTTAAAATGTATTTTAAATGTTATATAAATTTTTCAATCTATAAATGTTTTACTTATGAATATTCTCTCTCAAACTCCCTTTCTCTCACTCTCTTTAATATTATGTAATTGTTCTGAATTTTGTATATATTTCTCTATCATTTATATAGAAAAGATTAGTATTCAATTTTTTATAAGGTAATATATGTTATATGAAGATTTACATATTCTATATTTAATAAATCTATTTTGATTATGATTTGTGGAATGACTAGAAAACAAATTTTTTCATGGGTAATATATATGTTTACACCTTGTGATTTATTTAAATTTTTTTGGAAAAAATCATGAACATGTTATGATGAGTTCACTCATATATCTCACAATTTCCTTGGGTAATAATATAATCCCAGGATATGTTATTTCTGGGATTCGGGAGTAAACCAAATCCACTATGGGACTATATCTGACGTGTTATGTTGTACTGGTAGTTATAATTGACTAATTATTATGCCATTTCTTGTGTTTCATCAAAATTTATTTTCATCCAATGAATTATTATAACTTTTACTTTCTGTTTTTTTAATTGTGATTACTCGTGATCCCATGTTTAAAGTAAAATATATGCTATATTTTAAGGTTGAAATGTACGGGTTTTTCAAAAAAGTTCTCAATATTTTCCATCATTGCAATGAAATGTTTATAAATTTTATTTTCATATTAAAAAATGATTTTAAATTCATTATGAAAATATTTGGTTATAAAATTTGGTTTCTTGCGTCATAAAATATTTATTTTTTGCCTTATGTTTAATTTTGAAACAGATCAAATTTTTATATTAAGTCATTAATGACGAATTATATTTCATTATTTTTATATGTCCATAATATATGATATTTTTCTCATCCCACATTTAAAAAAAATCATACTCCATTAAGAATGAGTAATGTAAAGTATGAGATAATGATGAAAATTGTGATGATATTTTAGGAAAAGAAGATATTTCACTTAATAAAAGTATTATTTATTGAGAAAAATAATTCAAAGAGGAATGGGACAATTAATAATGTAATATTTATTTAAATATGTTTAATGGACTAATTTTCTTAAAATATAAACATTAATGATTCAAATGTAAAATAAATTTATTATTGGACATAAAAACCTTGATTATGTAATATTTATGACTTTTTTCAATAGAGATGGTATGAAAGGAATTGTTTAGTAAATTTTAGAAATTTTTATTTTTTCATGTGAGTTTTAATTAAGAGTCCTGGAAACAATCAAGGGTTTTTTACTTTATGTTTGATCATAAATTCAAAGAATTATACACTCATTTTGATGCTTTATGTGATTAAATATTAATGTCATTAATGATATTTTTGGTCTGTTTTATTTGGAGGATATATATATAAGTCTTATTGTCAACAAGAATAATTATTTGCAGAATAATTCTTGTGACAAATGTTTAAAGGAATAGAAAACCATTTTCGTTTATATGATTTTAGAAGATTAATGTTTTTGAAGGTTTAACATTATATATCTAGGGACATTATTTGAATTATATTAAAATATATTTAGTAATAAGGAACCATGTCACATCTAATAAACCCACGAGGTTTGAAACCGAATTCGATGATAAAAAAGGGTGCAATGCCTACCACAAACCAATGTGATGTCTTGGATAGTTTAAAGTTCAAAATTTAAAAATGTTGTTGTAGATTAAGAATATTTTTGTTTTTCTAAAACAAGATTTATTATATAGATAATTGTGGTGTGTAATTGTTATTTGGTGACTAGGTGATTCAATATTTTGAACAACATTTGATTAAAGAAAATCGAAAATTATGAGATTTTATTTGAAGAATAAAGGATGAAATATAATTTTTAAGTATTTATAATTTTTATGTGGATTTATGTTAATTCAGTTTATTTATTGAAATTATTATAATATCAATGATATTATATTTTCAGGGAATATATATTTTTCTACAACACATTAATATTGTTTTATGTTATTTAGAGATAAATTTAAAATTTATCATGTTAGAAAATGATATAAAATCTTTTTAATATTTTGGTTCCAATAAATGTCTGGCATATTTCAAAGAATTTATGGTTATTTATTTTTAGAATGATTTATGTTGGCCTTTGGGTGCTATTGGTGAGGCTTTGAGGATTAATGTGGTATTTATCAATATGTTGTTTTTGTTCATTTTTATAATAATAATGTGTTCACAATTTTGGTTTTATCTTATATGTAAAGACAAGAGGAAGATATTTTCATCCTTATTGGATTATCTGATCAGTTACAAGTTGATTTTAATTCTTCTAGTATTCAATGTTATTTTTTATTGTCATCATTAAGAAAGAAATGGGTTTTAGGTTGAAATTTATTATAGGGTGTAATTCAACTTATCATTTATGTATATTTATTTATGTTAATTTTTTAAATTATAAAGTCGTAACTAAAACATTTTAAAATGATATTGAAACAAAAAAATTTATCTAATAACCAGTATTTATGATGAATGAATGATCTTTTTAACCCCCCATCTGTTTTATGTTCCATGCTCATTAACATTGTCTTGATAATTAACTTTATTCTAATCAATGATATTTGTAACTCCCTATAATTATTTCGACATTATGTTTTTTCTTCATGTATATATTTTAACATCCCACTAATGATCCCCAATTTAGATACCTAGTTATTTTATGACCATAGTTTTTCAATTTCCCCTATTCAAGAGGTAGTTCAATTAACCATTATTAATGATATAAGTTTTCAATAATGGAATTTTGAAAATTCAAACAATTTTTTTTAATATATAGTTCCACTTTTGAGGAAGAAAATATTTAACTGGGTGAAGGATATAACACATTGTGTTTTTAAAAGACTAAAATGTTTCATATATTAATTTACTTACAACACCGAGATTCAAGAAAATTCAGATGTACGCTAAAAATATTATTATTTAAATATGATTGTAATAACCTAACTATTTAATTGATTGGTATGAATTGTATTGACCAAATTATTAAATATTTATGTATGTCTCTGTAAATAAAATTATATTAACAATTTCATATTAAATAAACGCACAATTTTTTCAAGTCATTTTATTCTTCAATAATTCGTTTTCTTCATATCTATATTTTATTATATTTCAAGAAGAACTATTATAATTAATTTTTTAAAATATTATAATTTTTTTCTCAAAAAAATGAAATTATTTTGGAAATCAGTATAACATAACTTAGTTATGGTGAAATATTTTTATTTTTCAAAAAAATTTAATTTCTCAACAAATAGTGAAATGTAAAATTTTTTATTGAAAGTGGTATTTTCATTTCAAAAATTTAAAACTTAAATTTTTTTTATGTTTTTTTATTTAAATAATTAATTTTAATTAATAATACTCTAATTATTTCATTTATAAAGAAATCTATACTTTAATTTAATATAAAAATATTTTACTCTAAATTGAGATATTTTTTGAAAAACTATTTCTTGAAGCGTGTCACATGTCTAATATTAAATTATATTATATAACATCTATTAATTGATCCTTTATAAATGGATTTCATTTTGGAAACAAAGATTTTTAAATTTGATTAATAGCCCCATTTTATTTTTAGTCAATATGAATAGAAACTATATTAGTTAGTTATCAAAACGGTAAATGTAAATCGTCTATTTAATTTTATAAATAATATGATAAAGAATAAAAATTGGCCCTATCACATATATTGACCCAACTGGATTAGTGGATTTAAAAAATTCCCTTCCATTTTAGAAAATATATGGCATCTTAAGAAATATTTCCTTCTTTTTAACCTTTATAATATTATCAAAATGATGAATAAAAAATGCCACTTTTGATGCTTTAAATAAGATTAATTTTTCTGATAGGGATAAAAACAAATTATTTTCTGTTCTAAATATTCATTTGAAATATAATTTATTTTTTATCATATTAATTTATTTTTAATTTTTATAAATAAAGTAATTTACTCTAATTAATTGACAACATTGACACATTATTTATTAAATAAAATTAAAAATAAGATAAATGATACTAAAAATATTAAATGTAATAAAAATTGAATGAATTATTATATTCCATTAATTTATAGGTAAATATAGAATTTTACCGATTTTTGATGGAATTATATTTGAATTTCATTATTTTCAAGTTTTTTTAATGTTTTATTAAATGGAAGGTTCTATAAATGACATTAATGATATTTTATAATAAATAATATTTTATTAAATGAGTTATGTTATAAATAATATTATCTATAGAGAATTAATAAAGATTCTGTTTGAAATATCAATACTAATCCATTTATTTTCAAATTTACCTTTTATAGTAATTATTAATAACCATGTGGAGAAAAACATTATAATCAATAATATTTTCCAAATGGGTTAATTCATGTTAAAATGAAGAGATAAGAGTTAAAACCAAATCTATTTCTATCCAAATATTATTGTATTATATTATTTCAACCCATAGTCACTGTATTTTTTAATATTATCTACTTTTATCTTATTAAATTAAAATTAAATTATATTAATTTAATATTTTAAGAAATTACTAAAGTGCCCCTTCTGCGCTTATAAATGGGGACTTCATCACCTATTTTTTACGCATAAATAAACCCTTTATTTTTCAATAACAATCCAAATACCATACATACTTCTATTACCATAATTTATAGGCATTGGTTTAATTACAATAACCTTATAGTAAGGCTTTCAATTTAAACAAAAAAAGGGTTGTCTAATAAGGAGGTTTCATTATTGACTATGATTTTTGATTAATTTATTCTTCATGAACATTCATATTTTATTCAACCATGATAATACAATGACATAAGAATATCCAAAATAATCATATATTTTTATTTTAATGGAATATTCTACATCTATATCCCCTACCATTAAATGGGAAAAACCCATTATTTGTCTTTATGGGGGGCAATAACCTCGTGAACTGATGAAATTAATTTTTCATCATCACCACTCACATCTATTTATAATTATTTATTTAGTGTATATATATACATATAAATATATATAGAATATTTATAATTCTTTAAATTTTTATCATATAATCAGTTGCATTTCACTTCCAATAAAGATGTTAACATCATTCATGCGTACATATAAATTACCACCTCCATGAAGCAGTGTGATGTTTTTCAGTACCACATCATAATGATGATAAATATAAGTGTATTTAATGTTATAGTAGAATATTTATGATATAATTATCATTATATAATTATAAAATAATTCTTAATTTCATTCTAGCATAATTGTTGAAAAATAGAAATGATACTGATGTGTATATATGGCATATTGTCTTTATGATGGAAACATTGTTTATTATTCATTACCATATTTCATGGATAGATTGAAAACTATAAAATGAACATAAAAATTATATTTATTTAAATATTCTTATTATGGATATGGTCCGATAATGACCTATTTTACAATATTCAAACTAAGAAATTCATTTTGAATGTATTATCCAGATATCATCAAAACATCTGACACAATCTTAATTGAAAAATTAGTTGTATATAAAATTTTATATATGAAAATAAAAAGAATAATAAACCTGAAAATTTATATTAATAGATTAAATAATTAATAACATATTGTTATTCATGAATACAAGGGTCACACATTATTTCATGGACTCGAGGTATGTGATTTTCTTTTAAATAATTCCTCTTAGTATTTTATATCCAAATAATTTTCTCCCCTGTACTTGTTCATCTAAATTAATCATTAAAATCATTATTTCTACTTTAATGGATTATAATAGTAATTTAAAAAAGTATTTTACTTTCTTTTATATATGTTTAAAATTTAATATTTGTTGCTTTTATATAAGAGACACTCTTTTTTGAATAAAACATTTTATAAAAGTTGTGAAGACTAATTTTCTATATCATTCTAATAAATTTTCATATTCATAAATCTATATTATTAATGTATTTATGTGGAAATAAGATAATTATGAAGGGAATTTTTGGAAAATTTTAAATATCTTATTGTTTTAAAAAATGAATCTTCTTACGTATTTTATATGGAACTTTTTTTACTTTCTTTCAAAAACACTAATGGAATGGTTTATTTTTACATATTTGATGTCAAAAACATTTCTAAAAACCAATATAATAATTTGAATTTTTTTATTTATAAGATTCCATGTTTTATTCTATTAATACCCCTATCTCCCTTTGTTCGATATATTTTCAAAAAAAATGGAATGTATATTTTGGATATCGGGAAATTTTTTCTTAGGGGTGTATGTAATCTCTCTCTAAACAACCTATTTTGGGTATTAAATATTTTATATAATTCAATTTATCTCACTCATGCAGGGTATGGAATATTTTTAAATCCTATATATATGTATCTCACAAATATAAATCTCTTATTTTCCCCTTTTTTACATGATAATACATTCCTTATGATCATTTCTTAAATAGATTATTTTATATAGATTATTTTTTATGATATGTGGTAATATTAGGAAACCCATTTTTTTCCAGGGTAAATTCTTATGCTTTTCAATTATAATTGATGTCCTTTTGCAGAACACAAAATCATGATCATGTTATGATTAGTGAACCTAGATATTACACCAATGAATTAGGTAGAACTTTTTCCTCATGAGATATTATGTATTGGATTATTGTATAATCCTAGTAAACTATGGGACTCTATCCCCCATGTAATGTTTTCATGGTCTTTAGGATTTACTAATTCTCATTTCATTTATACTATTTCTCCAAAATTTCTTATATCTCCATTCCAGGTTGTATTTATACACCAAATTATTACTCAAGTTCCTAAGTTTAACAGAAAATATGTGCTACTTTGTATGGGTGAAATGTATAATTTGTTGGGGGAAAATGCCATTTATTTTTCAGGATCTCAATGGAAGCGTTTTGAGTTTTTTGAACTTTTAGGATTATTTTAATAAAATATATCAAAATATTTGTGCACAAAAGATAATTTATTGGGTAATAAAAGATTTTTTATAGCTGAACGTAAATTTTGGATGATTATTGACAATGATAACGTCCAAATGAAAATTGTTATGATATTTGATGAAAAGAAAACTTGTTATGTCATAATAATTTTTTTTGGAAAAAATATATTCTATGAGGATGTTTCCAAAGTTTTTATATAATATTTATTTATATTATTTTGATATACTATATCTATACAAAAATAAACTATTCATATCCATAGATGTTTGAAAATGATGTCTTGGAAAAAAATCACAATTATGGAATGCTTAATCAATGGTTCTTAATATTATGAATATCGAATCCTATCACTATTAGAAATATCCTGCTAAAAACATTCTCATAATTCCATTAACTACTCATCATAGCCCTTGAAGTATTATACATTAATAAACACAAGAGTACCAATCAATTCTAGTACCACTATCATTTTTAAATTTCTTACTAAAATAAGGGTTCCTTTAACCTCCACGACGAACTAGAACATGGAATATATACCTAAAAAATCTTTATAAAACTCATTAAAAAGTTTAAATAAATCACTTAGTATTTATCCAATGTGGATCTAAACCCACTGCATCGAGTCCCATAAGAACTCTTAGTCGAACCTCATTTAAGAAAAATTCCTCTTAAATGATCATCTTCCAACACCAATATGATTTTACTATTAAAAACTATGATACAAAAATCATTGGAGTATTCGAGTGGTTTTACTAATAATAATATGAGGTCAAACAATAATATCCCCAAACCCTAACTCTCAGATCTTTTGATACAAAAATAAACATTACTTTTATGTGTTTGACAAAGATAAATGAGACAGAAATAGATCCACACAAACCTGAAGACAAATATAGAAAATATTGGATAACTTATATAACTAAGGATATTTTAGGATTATTGTTTTAGATAATTTTTAGAGAATCTTACAAAAACTAAACTCCTTACTTTAGTATATTATTTTATCAAATTTTCATATATTTTTATATTTAATATTAAGGCTTTAAAATCACCACTAATTTCATCACATATGAAACTATTAACGACTAAAATCATTTATAATAAATCATAATAACCTAGGGATATGTTAACTTTAGAAGTGTTAAATAAAATTCATTGTGTGGGTAAGCATAGGAATTAATAACTGGATGTTATAAGTGAATTTAATATGATAATTGTGATATGGTGAAAAAATCAATGTTCATGAACATGACATAATTTAATCCTTACCTGTCAATATATATATCACCAATCATGAAACCATAATAATTTTTAAATAAAGGAAACAAATCACTAGAATAAATAATCATGAGCTATGTGTAGTCAATATCATTAAAAGGAATCATTAAAAACCCTTAGAAACCCTAAATTTTATTTTCTGATCATGGGAAATTATAATCATAACCTCTTTTAATCCTATTTCATATATAAGCCATATAAGGATCACCAATTCATCATGATCTATAATGTGGATAAAAAATTTATAATCTATATTGGTCTAACCAGTCATCATCAGAATTATCAGATTACCATTCATGAATAAAAAATCTTGAATCATTCACTTCTCTAAATAAAAATAATCATTGTTCTTTAATTTGTTGATTCACCCACTAAAAATAAATAGGATCCATAACAATATCATAATACATATAGAGAATGAATATGTATTGAATAAGTAAAAAATACCTCACTTTTAGTATAAGTAATATCATAGTTTTTTAGTTTATCGATGAAAATACCATTATAATATTATTGAACAATTCATGATGATAATAGCCCCACCTCTTTAAAAGTAACTTTTGAAAAATAAATATTTAAAAAAATATTGTGAAAAAATTATTTTCAAATCAACATAGTATATTATAGATAATTTTTCAAATAAATTATTGGTATTTACGGTGGGAAAATCCATTCATGTTGTACATGTTTAAAATAATCATTATTTTAATCATTTTGAAATGGAAATCAAAAGTGACCCATCTGGATAAAATTAATAAATTTAGTTTTTAAAACCATTTAAGATAAGTTTCAAGTCATATAAAATATCATTAATTAAGAATATAGGTTTATAAAATAAAATTATAGAAATTATAATAGAAAACATAAATATGGAAGAAAATGATTCAAGAACTAATAAAAGATTCATGATCAGTAGTACTTACAAAAAACGTTCTTGATGATTATTTATACACTAATTTGGAAATGGAAACCAAAAAAACAAAAAAAATTGATAAATAATGTAGAAAAAAATTGTGTTTTTAAAATAAAATAATATCTAATTATTTTCCAAAAAGGAGACTTTGAACAACAATCTCCAAATGAAAAAAGATTCCCACAGCATTCCTTTGTCACATTGGTAATTTTTCATTTGTAAGCCCAATGATGAATGAGATAAAATGAAACATTAAATATCATTATAATATTAAAAATCATTATATATAATTTCAATGGATTTTTTTGTAGGCTTCATATAATAATTTATGTGCATAACATCAATAAATATCTTAACGAAATAAAATATGAGACGAATATCCTTCAAAGAACATATCATTAATGTGAGAATTATTAAATAATGATATTATGTGTAACAAATATAAATGACCAAAAAAATATGTAAATAAATAATAAATAAATTTATATAATAAATTATATAGTAATCATATCCTAAAAAGACAATTAAGAAGACTTATTACCCAGTGAAATTAATTGAGTGAAAAATCCTTTACAACGTCCTATCATTCGTGTGAAATACACATGGATGAAGTAATCAATATTGCAATTTGAAATATAATTATTTATGAATTATTCAAGATATAAAATGTAAAAGTGGAATTGTATATACTATATAATGAAAATTATGTTCGTAGCTATATAATATGCCTCAGTGAATGTAATTTGTGATGAAATCCCTTACCTCGAGTGGAGAATTTCCCTATAAGTCAATTAACTCCATTAACATTAACTCATAAAAAATTTATAATTTGTTATAAAAAATTATGATTAATACCATATATTTTATCAATTTATTTAATTTATTTTAATGAAATATTTAATAAATTAATCAGTAAATTCTGTTTCATTTGTTTTTATAACATTTGGTCCATAATTTCAAAACAACATCAGTATATTAACTTTGGCAATTGGGTAAGTATTACATAATATATATAATTATAATGATGAAATATTCTTCAATTTATACATAAATATTTTCTTTAAAATAGATCATTAAATTTGATTATGAAAAATCGACTACGTTAAAATCATTAATACAATAGGTTGTCTGTATGCATGGGAAACGTTTATAATTTTCAATGATTATCATTGACTGATGATAAGTGTTATTTTATATACAAATATTTATTAATATATCATAAATAAAATATTATCTCATTTAAATACAGTTATATATAGCATCTTTTTGATAAGTTTATGAAAAACAAATCGCATTGCTTTGTAGAGGTAGTAGTCTACACATACTAATGAATGACGATAACATTTTGAATTAAATGAAAATGTAAGAAACCAAATTTCTTGGTATATTTTAAAAATTATAAATATATCATCAATTCTAAAAAAATATACATATAATCCATCATTATAAATTTTTCTGAGATATGTTTGTGGAAAACAAATAACATCAAGTCGTGATGTGGTAGTACACCATACACACAAATGATTTTTTTGTTTCCCATTTGATAAAAGAAGATATGGATATTGGTTATGATAATAATATAATAAAATCCTATTATATTTAATATAATTATTATATTATCACATAATGGTTTAAGAATATTTTATGAAGGTGGAAGAAGAAATAATATGAAAGCACTCGGTTATGAATTACACATCTTCTTCTCACAACCTTCCTTTCATTACTCCTCAATCCATTTATGGTCAGTGTTCATCCCAAAATAAGACCTATATAATATGGGTAAGGATTTTTTTAAATGTATTTTGTTATGTATTGGATGAATAAAATGGGTTTTGAGGTATGAATAAAAGTGTAGAATAAGGTCCCTTTAATAATAGAGGAAACTGGTACATTTAGAATTTTCAAAAATATTTTATTAAGATAAATTAATTGTGAAGTGTAGTTAGATAGAAATTAATATTATTATAATATAAGATATGGATGAGTCAAAATTATCCCATAGAATAAAATTTGGACATGTTTGTATATCATTGTAATCATTATATTGTTTTCCATTCGTTAACATGATTGAAAATTATAGCAATACAATGATTTCTTCCTCATAAGTGGTGGATATAGTTAATATAAAAATAAAATATTCCCATATTGTACCATGGATGAAATTTTAAATATATTTCTAATATATTAGATAAATATAGTATTTTTATAAACATAAAACTTTTAATGAAATATTATTTTCTATAAAAATTATTAATGTCAATGACAGATCTACAATTTAAAATTACATTAAAATCCTAAATAAAAAAAATAAAAAAATAATATACTAAATCATAACTTCCATAATATATAATTTATATGTAATAAAAATACTATAATATAAACACTCACTCAATTTTTTTTAGATTTTAGAATCATATTTTTGAATTTTTTACTGCATACATGATAACAATGTCAGTGTTTCATAAAAATTTAATTAAATAATTTTGATACAAAAAGTTAAAAATTAATTATCAAGATTAAAAACACATTTAAATATAAAATTATTATTTATAAATGAATATATTCTTATTTCCTTCGTAAAAAATTTAAGGTTAATCAATCAAATAGAATAACATTTTTTACTACTATTTAAATAAAATAGTATAAAGGTCAAAATATTGAAAAATAGTAAAAAACTATATATTAATTTTTTTGATTAATATATACGAGATATACTCGTAATATAAAATTTAATCAAGTTCTTCTATCACTAATGTATTCCATATGAATTTATATTTAATCATAATAATCAGATTTACCATTTTCTGTGGTAAAAAAATAAATAAAGTTACTATTCATAACTTCTAAAATAAAAGAAAACTATTTAACATAATTGGAAAATAAATTTATTATATGGAATAACTTTTTATAGATTTATTTTTTATCTGTGGATGAAATTAATTTTGATGAAAATACATAAAATGTATTGACAAATAATTTTTATAAAAATTCATTTTAAGTAGAAAAATGTTTTCAAACCAAAATCAGGTATAATGATGATTAAGATATAGACAATTAGATTATATATAATTAAATATTAATTATTTTAAATTTAATTAAAAATAATATAATTATCATACTTTTTCATGAAAAAATATATAGTCTTACATGAAAAATTATTTTCCACTATTCGGTGAAAAGTAATTATATTTAAAATAATAATAAAATTTCTCCCAACCCTAATTTTAATATCCTGATTTAGTATATGATATTAATTTTTTCACGAAAATTTTGAAAATTTAAATGAATGAATTATAATTAATTTCTCACAAAAATAATTCAAAACCATTTTTGATAAAAACTTGTTTTTATTAATAAAATAGATATAAAAAATAGATAATATTTTTCAACATTTAATCTGAAAATTTTATATTTATTACAAAATTTATATGTATTTCATTTATTAGTTAATCAGATTCACCCCACCCAAATTTTAACAGCTATTTTATAATGTTTATATTAAAATAAATATATTTTTTGGTTTGCTTACACTTATTATTGCATGTTTTGTACGCTGTCCAATATTGTTGTTTATTAATAATAATGAATGTTACATTATCCCCACATCCATTAATAATTTTCAACCTCACAATTTGTAATGGAACTCAATATTCATAGGATTTAGATTTTTAGATATATTAATTGAAATCCCACTATTAATATAGATAATAAAATATCCAGCTGTATATAAAGGATATATAGTATGAAGGTCATCTATAAATAACACATGGTATGTTTCTAAATAAGGTAATATTAGTGGGAGGTGAAGCTACAGGTAAGGAAGGAGTGCATAATTTCCATTAATTGAGGTAAAGTGATCAATATCATTGATCATAAGAAAGTGAATGATTATCTAAATGTTAATGACCAAAAAACCCAAAACCAAGGACATGTTAAAAATACCATCGATTTGTCAAATTTTCATTAAATATGATGATTTTTTTTCAAGATCTTTTTCATATATTTGGTTAATTAATCTTCAATCTATACTAAATTCATACAGTAATATACATAATTTCTAAATAAAATTTAATATTTTAGTCATCTTCTACAAGAATCTCCATTTTTCTCCAAATTATGAGTACTTAAGATGATTTTCCCTTCCTCGAGCACTATAACCAAATTCTATTTGATAAAATAATAAAATAAATGATAAAAAGATATAGCTATTGAATATATACATTAACCTAAACCAAAACAGTTAACATAATTTAAGGTAATTCTAAAAAAATTAAACCTTAATATCACGAAATAATATCTCAATTTTCAAAATTAAATAATAAACCCACATTTTAAACATATATCATTCAAAAAATTGAAATATTCTATACTATGACTGAAGCCCAAAAAATTATATTTTTAGGATCTCATATTATTCCAAGATAAATTTAAAATATATCTCCAAAAAAAATAATCATTCCTAAAGTCTCTTAACAAAAATGTATAATACCTCATCATAAAATCTGTATGATATGATAATCATTTCCATAAATAAATAACCCATTATCCATAATAATTACATTAATAAAATTTTTAACCACAAAGGTTATAACATACCTTCTATCTTACATTCCCAAAAATTGTAATATAATTATTTTTAAGTGATACTTCATATTAAATGTAAGGGATCCATATACATTTAACCAATAAAATTTCAGCCAAAATATCATCTTTCACTTTAAAATTCTATGACATAAAAACATAAAATGGGGTTTCTATGACTTTGAAATTTCAATAAATCTTAAAATGATATATTTATGATTATATTCATAAAACATAAAATAGCATCCCATTAAAACACCATAATCTCTTAATTTATCTATAATATGCTCTAATACCAAATTTATCATCCATGAACCCGCATTCATAGATTAGATGCCACAAACATATAATTCAAATTTCATTAATTGACATAGATAAGTGTACCAAGTTTTTTCATCCAAAAAATACATCATTAAGATGATATATTTGATCACTTATACAACTAAAG
The DNA here is from genome assembly GCA_963277665.1 of Viscum album. NCBI lineage: Eukaryota > Viridiplantae > Streptophyta > Magnoliopsida > Santalales > Viscaceae > Viscum > Viscum album. The sequence goes on along the minus strand of OY728141.1, from coordinate 806,311,913 downwards.
ACCATTTAGGTTTATAGTTTGTACCTATATTTTTTGGTTTCCCGTATTCGTTTTTTATTAAATATTCTATTTCTAAAATCATCCATTAATTTATTTACATAATAATCCTTTATATTATATAATCATTTATAATCATTTTTTATAACATAGGAAAATTATATATAATAATGGTGAGATAAAATGATCCATATGTGTAAAATTAAACTTTAACAATTGAATTTTATTTGTGATAGTAAGATGAGAATAAGGGTATAATGACATAGTAAAATTTCATGGGAATAACACAATGGAATTATTACAAATAAATTCCCAAATCATCAATCCTGAATCGTGGAATAAAACATCTATTAATTCAAGAGTAATTTGAATCATTAATCATGAGCCATGTGTTTTGATTCTTGATCAAATGAATTATTACAAACACCTAGAAAGAATAAAAAACACATTGGTGTCTTAAAAAATTATCATCAGGACCCATTTTATCCTCATTTCAAAAATAATTTTCCCCTATAATTATATTATTGAAACACTCTGTTTATTTCCTCCTTCATTTCAATAAATACAAGGGACATTACCAAGTCAATTTTTGAGCTTTAAAAGGTATCACCCTTCATATAAAATATGTTGTTCTCACCCATTAATCATGATATATAATGGTTCATTAAGAATTATATGAGTCTTTTCTTGGCCACCCATCATAATAAATATTTTTCAAGTACCATTAATGAATAGAATATTTAATATCATTCACGTTCGGACATAACAATAATCATTGTTCTTTTATTTCATGATTTACCCATGGAAAAGGCACACCTTCCGTGTAAATATCACAATTCATCCTAATTAATAATAAGCATTGTATCATTACATTATATTCCCAATAGAGTATAAGTAAAATCAAAGTTTGGTCACATGGATGAATGAAAATACAAGTTAAATATCATCAAAAACATATTAGGGGAAATTAATCTTTTCAAATTGAAAATCACTTTCAAAAAATACAAATTTATAAATTATTATGGCCAAATTTATTTATTTTAAAATATCCAAGGAAATATATAAAGGAAGGATCAAATAAAATAATGGAAATCATGGAGGGAAATATGTCCATTTTGTAAACATTAAATAAATATTCTTTTGAAACATTTTGAAAACATTGTGAAATTTTGAATTTAACACCATTTAAAAGATGAATAAATATCATTTAAAATATATTTATAAAAAAATTATGATTATATAATTTATTTTTGAAAACATAATAGAAAACATGGGTTTGTTAATGAAATAACCTTGATCAAAAATAAGATACATGATTGGTAGGACTTATAGATAAATTTCATGATGTTCCATTATTCAATGTGGTGTGAAATGGAAAAAACATGTAAAAAAATTCACAACTACGACATTATAACAGATATTTTTTTATTAATAAAATATCATAGGATTTACCCTAAATGAATATTTGAATTAAAAAATCTTGAAATGAAAGATGATTAAAGGACAAATTCTTTTCCAGTTTTTTAACTTTCCAATTGTAAGCCCTATGAGAGAATAATATAAAATTAATAATTAAAGATCATGATAATAAATATATTCATTATATAACATGTCAAATGTTCAATTTATACACATCATAAAATAATTTAGGTGAACTCCATCAACATATGTCCAAATGATATAGAATTTGAGATGAATAACCCATAAAAAGACAATATTAATGAAATGAGAAATAATAAATAGATGGATTATGTTTAATAAATATAAAAAAAATAGATACATAATAAATAAATTTATATATCAATTCACACATAATAATAGAATAGAAAAGTTAATTAATAAGAATCAACAAAATGGAATTCAGTTAAGAAACCCTTTACCTTATTACAACGTTCTATTAAAATCCCCATGGAAAACAAATTAAAATATCCCAAAGTATAAATAATTAAATATAAAACATGTTAAATAGTTAGTATAAAAAACCTTTAAATTAATCTAGGTGCATAATTATAAAATATTCCTTGATGAAATTAAATTGTGATTAAATCGTTCTGCTTGAGTCCATGCATTCCATGTATTTCAATCAACTCATATATTATAAACGCATATAAAAATTTTATTTCAAAAGTAAATTTTAATGTTATAATATATTTTTAATGGACTATTAAAATAATTTATTTTAATTATATATTTAATTACTTAATCTGTAATGTCTTTGTTAGGCGTTCTGACAAATTTTGGCCTATAATTTCAAAACTACATTAGTTTGTTAACCATGGTCAAATGGGACATTTCTCTTTCAACTCCAGAATAGTAATCATGAAATAATTTTACTTTTTATACATAAATAATAATATTAAATAAAATAATTAAATATTTTTATTAAAAATGAACTATGTTACCATAATGGCGATGATAGGGTGTACATACGCATGGGTAACATTCCCATATTTCAACGATCATTATATAATGAAGGTAAGTATTATTTTGGAATTTCAGATTGATAATTATATAATAAATTAAATATTATATTTTATATAAACATATATTTATAATCCATGTTATGTGGTTTTGAAAAATGAATCACATAACTTCGTAGATGTGGTATTCTATAAGTACGCATAAATGATATTATTACTTTTCAGCAAATGAAAAGGTATGAAATCAAATAATAAAATTTATTTAATGAATTTTAATATTTCATGAATATTTTATATATAAATAAAATATATCATTATAAAAAACATGATAGATGATGATGGAAAAAAATACATCAGTTCACAAGACAATAGTATGTCGTACACTTTGAAGATGGATTAGTTTCCCATTTAATGGATGAGTTGATGAATATAAGTTATGAAAATGAAATAATAATATCTTATTATATGTAATATACAAAGTTTATTATCTTTTCATGTTTTTAAAATAATTTAAGTAGTTTTAGGAAGAAATAAAAAATGTTGGGAAAAGAACTATACCGCTTTTTCAGAAAACACCCTTTTAATTATTTGTTATGACAACTAAGGTTGGTTTATTTGAAAATATGACTTCTAGAATGTGTTTATTTATTTTAGGAATTTATTGTGTAGTTATTAAAAGAAAAAAAATGGTTCTTGATGTTTGAAAAAAATTATATGGTTGATATTTTATATGAGAGGGTTGGGGAACTTTTGGATTTTAATAAAATATTAAATTTATATTAATTATATTTGATGTAAAAATGGGTTAAAATATATATTGATTGATATAATAATATTATTATTAAAACCAATATCATATAATAAACTGGGACATGTTTTAATCACATCTTTAAAATAATATGTTCTTTTAACCCTTTGGTAACACGGTTGACAATTATAATGATATCATTGATTTTTACTCTTAAAGGGTTAATATATTTATTATAACAGGAAAAATGGCCCATAAACGGGCCATGGTTAAAATTTTATACATTATCCATATCAATATTAAATATAGATGATTTTTTGGAATTTTAAATCAGTTAATAAAATATAATTACTTATATAATATCATCAATGTAAATTTTATATTTATACATTTAATTTCACATTATTAACATAAAAGAAACCAAATAAATTTTAATATATTGAATAATAACCTCTATAATATTTATTTCGTATCTAAAATGTCTTGTAACATAAAAAATATCTCAAAAAATTTTATTTTTAATGAAATTAATTATAAAGACTTTCTCCAAAAATTAATAAAATTTATTTGGGATGAAAACCATTTTTTATTGAATAAAATGACCTTTATAAAAATTGAAGGATCATTTACAAGTCCTTAATAAATAATTTAATGTTAAATATTACATTTATATGTATTTTCTAAATTATTAATCCATATTCATACCAACTAATTTAATTTCTATTATATAATGGTCATATTTTAATAATTATATTTTTGGTTCATTTTAGTTCAGTGTTTTGTATTTTAAATGTTATCGAACATAGTTTTTCTTTTAATATCACTGGATATTAAAATAACATTCAACCTATATATGATATTACTTGGTCAAAAACAAATAATTGGATTGAACATTATGTTCTCACCTAATCATCAATGTGTCACCACATCGAACAAAAGTGGATTAAGAGGTCTCACCATATGTCCTGATCGATCACATTATGCCTAAACTTCAAAAATATAAACCTTTAGAATTAATAAAGGATTATAGGATATCTCTATGGAACCCATGAATTTTAATCTAGAACAATAAAAACATCCAAATAATATTTCAAGACACCAATAACCTTATACAATATAAGGTTCACATGTCCATTTCTAACACAATGCTCCCTACCATTGGAGAACCACTTTTATCATTTCACAAGATCAAAACCATGATCATAATAGTCCACCAATCATTAATCACCAAATGCAATGGTATAATGTGGACAAAACGGATCACGCCCATGTTTCATTCTAACCACCAAACACTAACTGATTCAATCTTCGGGAACACCTATGACACCATAAAATTGTATGATATATTTATTTTAAATTTATTTTATTATCTTTGATACCAAGTGATATACACTACCTTTATCCGGAGTGATCCATAATATAATATACCATACTAAAATGTATATCAAATTAGATGACACAAAGGAACAACCACATTTTAAAATTTTTTGTAATGGTGTTATTTAAATAGAATATATTTTTATTAATGTCTTTATGCCCCTAAAAAAGAGTACAATTTCATTAAAATAATATTTATTTCATTTTTTTGAGAAAATAATGGAAATAATTTTTTCCACATATAGAAAAATTATTTGAAGATAAAAAAAATATATTTTCAAATCAAAAAGTAAAAAATATCTTTGCTTTTTGCCATCATTTCATAAAATGATTAATCTTTTGGGGAATAGTAAAAGATATTTTTTAAAATTCAATAAAAATTAAAGAATTAAAAATTTTACATTTTGATTTAGAATTGTTTAAAATGTAAATTTTGTTAAATTATATATGTCATTAATCAAAATTAGTTCATTGAAATCGATTTTTTTGGAGAATCTAAATATAAAATTTTTATATATAAAAAAACCATTTCATTGGTAAACAACTTTTCATCTCATTTTTATGATAAATTTAAAATTTAATTATTCTACTTATGTGAATTGAATTTTAGAAAATTAAATACATATTTTTCTTCAAAAAATTATGGTAATTTAAATAGGTAAAATTATTTTATTTTCATAATGAATAGTAAATAAACTGGTGAAATTTTTTACTATAGCGAAGGTTCAAATAGTTTTTTATGGGGTTTAACTAATGTGATAATGGAAAAATATCCTAAAAATGGAAACAAATTCAATAATATCGGATTATTTATACAATATTGATTGCATTATATGTTAATGGGAAATTTTTGTTCCATATAGTGTGAATACGATGTTAACATATTTTATTCTCTTAAAAAATCAAAGAGTGTCATTCATACCATGTATAAAAGGATACCATCTCTCCTCTCCTATATACAAATGAAGAGAAATATTATCATCCAATAAATACTCAAAATAATTAAATAAAAACAACCCCAAAAACCTATAGTTCATATTTTAATAAGAAAACTAGAATTGTATGACGGTATGTATAAACCTGTAGAGTCATTCTAGAGAAGTGATAATGTTCATAATAATGTGTTAATATTTTATTTCTTACTATACCTCCTTAAAATATTTCAAAACTGTTTTAAAGGAAAAAATTAGTATACTCTATATAATCAAATGTTATAATGTAAATTAAATAACCAATATCCATCTACTCTACCATAAAATTGGAAATGAAACATTGATCATGTGTATGGTAGAGCCCTGCCTCACAAACAAATGTAATTCATTTTCCATCACAACATCTTCCATTTGTATATATTGATGCATTTATTGTATACATAATTATATATATATATTATATTTTTTAATTAATTATAATTATATAATTATAATGTCACATATACCATCTTACCTTCCAATCTGTTGGAAAACGATAATGTTATTTGTCTATATCAGTGGACCACCACCTCCAAAAAGTGATCTGATTCATTTTTCATATTATTTTTACGTGGATGGAAATATAAATTTATTTATATAATATATATGATAAATCTATAATAATAAGGATTATTTAATGTTGAGTTAATATTTAACCATACTTTGTTTCGTCTGTAAAAAGAAAAGAAAACATTGTTCATGGCAATTTACTGTTTGACATCTCTTTAAAGGGTGTACTTTATTATTCAATTTATAAAATTTATGGAGTATTATAAATATATTTATATAGAATATTTATAATTATTATATCATTATTAAACTTCTATAAGTTTTGGAACCATGATCAAATTTCATGGACAAAAACTACTGAACTAAAACGTACTTGAAAAAAGCACTTATCACCCAAAATAGTGATTTTAAGAATAAATTATTAACAAATGGGTGATAAAAGTTTATAATTAAAAATAAATTATTAAATTTATATTATTATGTTTTGGTATATATTTATTTTAAATATGTGTTTATTATACAGGAGTTCCAAACTCGTAAGAGAAATGTAATATTGGGGGTAAGGGTTTATTTCACAATCCCATCATTATTAACGATTGTTTTTATTTAAGTATCCACATGAAATATTATTTTATATTTCTATATTAAAATCAATTTATTTTCTTCTTCTCCAGTTACTTGAATAAATTAAAAGTCTCCCTTTTATTTTCCTCACATCAAGAACTCTAGAAACCAAAATCATGATTTTAAGAAAAACTGGTCCTCAATTTTATACTTAGTCAATAATCATTCATTTACATGTACATATTTTCATTTAAATGACTAAAATAGTGTTTTAAAAATTCTAAAATGATTTATTAGTTTCATTTTTACCCATTTTTAATTTTGAAAAAAATTTAAAAAATAACCATTTTCTAATTTTCTGAACGAGGTTTAATTTTTTATTTTCCACAAAATTTTTATTGAAATGTTTTTTAACATGTACCCCATGAATTTAATTTCATAAAATGATGAAAAAAAATTTATTTTAATATTAATTTATAATTTTCTAGGGTTCCTTTAAAATTAAATTATTTCCTTAATATTTGGGAAGTAATTAAACTTTTAATTAGTGATTTCAATTTTAAAGGGTTTCTTCCATCATAAATTTTATAGTATTATTTTTAATGTATTTTTGTCTTTTTTAAATATATATTTTTGAATTATTTGAGGAGAATATACTCCAATTGTACCATCCACCATATTTCCCAGGATGCTTTATGTCCTTTTTGACTAGGGAAATTATTGAAATTATGTATTCATGGTCTTTTAATAAATAATGTTATTTATTTCTATGGATTGATGATTAAGATATTATGTTTATTCATATGAAGAATGAATTTGTTTTATTATGTGACGGGTGGAGTTGAATTATATATCCCCTCATTTCATCAAAATGATTAATGTGACAAACTAGATTAGGTATTTGGCCGAGGCCTTACCCATTTATGTAAAATTCCTTGGAACATGTTCTCGGAGATATGTTTCTAATGTATGAAATTATTAATTCAATCACTATGAAATAATATATAAATTTTCATTATTTTATTTAATTTATTCTGTTATCCATAGATTATTTTAAAGATCATGTTATTATCTATTTTTAATTATTTGTTTATCATTTGTTTTTTCCTTGTTATTAATGCATTATTATCTTCTATTTTATGAATATAATTACTAATAATTTTATCTCAACCCTTTCATAAGGTTAATTTCCCTTATATTATAGGATGTGTAATGTAGGGGATGTTAAATAATTTTCTAATGGTAATAATTTTGGTCTCAAGGAATATACTATTTTGTATAATATGTTTTGAAATATAAAGTGAGATTCAAGTATGTTTTTTTATTCCAATACAACTAAACTATTTTATACTTTGGACATGATAACTTATATATAATATCATTTTAATTATTTAAAATCAAAATATAGGATATTAGGGTCTTGTTTGTTATAGTTGGTATCAGAGAAACTTTAGTAGAAACCTTGGAAACTAGATTTATGAAAACATATATTAGGGAATAAAATAATATATAGGACCTTCAGATTACGTCTATGTAGAGGATAACATATGATTTTTTGATATCGTAGATATTATGTTGTTTTCATAGAAATAAATGTTTGTCTAGATACCAAAATTTGACATGGTTTGGACAAAGATAACATATGTATCATAATTCTGAAAAGAGATTGTTTGGCTATATCTCGACCGTCATTCTATTACATGGTGAGTGTTACATCACTTTGCACCTAAATTGAAATTCGTATGTGATGTTTTTGGGTAAATTAAAATTTTCTCTAAAATCTAGTATGAAGGATTTTACAATTTTTTTGATTTATGAATATTCCCAAAGAAAGCTAGTTTATGATTCTAAGATTACATATGCATAAATTTTTAAATTTATGGTATACTTTTTACCATTCTTTAAGTTATAAAATATTATTATTAATGTTATAAACTAAAATTGTTTATTGTATTATTCATAAATAATTATCAAAAGAAATAATGAAACCCATATCAGTCCACATAATCAGTGTAGTTATTTCCCAGTCGAGAAAGATAACAATGCTACAACTGGAACTAAAGCTGGAGAAACAAATTAGCATTATATTTGGTAAGGTAACTTATTAAATAACCAATAATATTTATCATATAGATATTATATGTAATCCATAGTGCAATAAATCTATATTACACTACTTCATTCATAAAAAAATGGATCATTTAATGAGAAAAAATCCATTTGTTGTTCAGAAATGGATTAGATTCTTCGATAATATATTCCATTCTATGGGATGTAATGAATGGGATAAAATTATCATGGTATTTTATCATCTATTAGGGTATGAAGAAAAATAGTGTTCATTGATTCAAAACACTAAGGATAAGGAGAATATAGAAGGCATAAAATGGATGGATTTTAAGGAATGTTTGATGGAAAAATATTTCTTTTTGAAAAATGAGTGATTATGGAGAGAAAACTGTTTATTTTGTGACAAAAGACGGCGGATAATGTTTATAATTGTGAAGAAAAATTTAAATAGTTATCCATTAATGTCTTTGAAAACATAAAAAATACAAATAGAATGACTTTACATTTCTTTGATTGCCATAAGAAAATCCGTTGAAAGGACTAGTCTCCAAAAAATTGTTATCATAAAAAAGATAGTGTATCATCTTCTTTCAAGACAGAGTAAAAATTATAAATGCCTTATATATTTGATAGTATTAATGAGAATAATATTATGATGGGGGTAATTTTTAATGGTAATAAGATAATATTTAATTTTTCAACATTTGAAACTTATATAAATAATTATATTACTACAATATCAAAATTAAAAGGATATTTCATCTTGTCTATAGAAATAGGATATCATGCTCATGATTATAAGGTTATGGGAGAATCAATCCAAATGTTATTATTTAACTTTAATGGTATATGACACAATTCCGTAAAATGAACCAAATATCAAGGGAACATACCATAGAGGAATACATGGATAAAAATATAATCTTATAAAATTACTACTTTATACACGTATGATTTTAAAATTGTGGTGAAAGGTATACTTATCATCCACTCTTGGATTTCATTATTTAATTGTAGTTTTTACGAATCTATTATAATTGAAGAATGTTTTAAGTGTATTTTATCATAGAATTAATTAATAGATATTGATTTAATAGTGAAAAAATATAATAGTATGATGACTACATATGAATTATATAACTTCCATGTTACATATTTTTGTATGAATTTCATTCCTATAAATATTTCAATTCTACCACTATTTGAATTCAATATATTTTTCTGTAAGGATCCACTCTTGCATTATTGAACCAGTATCAATTTTTTATGAAGGGTAGACGCATTTTATGTTCTAATGAAAATTCAATCATATATAAGTTCATACATAAACCATAACAAATAATTTAAATTACATATATTATGTCGGTTTTTTACCAAATCATGGGGGATATTTTTATCTATTATTTGGGGATAAAATCAACATTGAAAATGTGCCAATTATTTAAGAATAATGATGTATTTACTAATGAATTTCATATTTTTCACCTAATCATAATTTATTTTTCAGTTGATATCATACCTAATTCTATACCAATTATAATGATTCCATTATGAGTGTCCAAGATTTAGTTGTAGTATTTAAGGAAACTATTCATGGATAATCAAGTTGAGGAATTCATTTTTCCTTAGGTTTAACCATTATGTGAGACATCTCTAATTGTGATGAATAATTATGGTTCAATGAGTATATGAATTTATTTTGAATAATTTATCAAAATTAATGTTCAAAACGATTATCCTCTACCTCATATTGATAAAATATTTGATCAATTATGAGGGTCTCAATATTCATCCATGATTGATATTCGATCTTAATATCATTAGATAAGTAAAAGGAAGAAGGATATACCCAAGATATCCTTCCATATAAGGTATGGAAATTATGAACTTATAAAAATTCCATTTGGACAAAAAATTTATCATAAAAACATCAGGAATTTAATGAATATAGTTTTAAGATATTTCCAGGATGATTTATGGTTTTGTATATACATGATATTATTATAAATTCAAATGGAAAGAAAGTGGATGAATAATTTATTAAAAATGTGATGAATTCCTTGTATAATTAGACGTTTTATTCTAAATATAGAAATTATGATTTTTTTCTTTAAAAAGATTCATTCTCTGGTCATATAATCTCTTGTGATGGAATATTGGGTTACCATTAAATGATTGACATTTTTGAGAAACAGACTAGGCCAACCATGGTAATATAAATCTATAGTATTCTTATGTTGTATAGATATAATGAATGATTTGTGAGATATTTTTCCCCACTCTCTAATCATCTTTTAAATCTAACTCAAAAGGGGGTTTTTTATTTTAGAAAAATGAATTTGAAGACTATTTTAATGAACCGAAGAGATGCTGGGTTAGTGAACATTTTAATACAATAACCTACAATGGAAACAGGTTTTTGATATTTTTTATTCATTATATAATATATGGGATGTTTCCTCATTAATAATAAAATGGTGATAACATATTCCTTTCGATAATTGAAAATCATTGAGAATAATTACCCATCTCATGATTTGGAGTTGGTAGTTGTAATGTTTTCAATGAAGATTTGGATGAATTATATTTATGGTGAAAGGATTGTTATATATATTTATAATAAATAAATTATTTATATATTTAAAAAGATGGATTTTAAAATTGTTCCATATGATATGGTAGTATATGATCGAATATTATGATTTATCGATACATTATAACCATTCGAAGTCGAGCAAGGTGGCAGATTCTCTATATCAAAAATATCATCTTAGATTTTTTATACTAAGGATTGAAAGAGGTTCGATATTTATTTATTCTATGATGATGGATCTTGAAATTATGATGAAATGGTATATTTATTTTCTTTCATAGATTAATTTTAAATGATTCATCTATGATAGGGTTATGATGGTGGAGAAGGAAGATGAGGACTTTTAAAAGAAGGCGAGGAGTGTTCCTAGGTTATTTCATGATCTTATTAGAGTAATAAGGTTTCGGAATCGACTATGTGTCACATATATTACATAATTGAAGAACGGACTAATGTAGTTTTATCATATTTCATCATTATCTACTCATCCCCGATGTACAAATAAGTATAGAGATCTAAAAGATTAATTCATGTGGAAAAACATGAAGAGGGATATTGTAGAATATATATCTCAATATATGTTATGTCATCATGTTAAGGATGAGAGAATGAAATATATGTGGTCCTTATAACCATTTTTTCAGAATCCCCAACTCAAAAAAGGCTATATTGCTATTTGGGATATAGTTGATTACCTTACTATGAAATCACACTACATTAGTATCAAATATGGTTTATATCCTAACCAGCTATCTAGAATATAAATTCTAAAAGTAGTTAATATTCAAGGATTCAGATATTCTATTATATCTAATATGGACACAAGATTTAACACTATGTTATTTTGAAGTATTTAGTGAGATCTAAATATAAATTTGAGTTTTAATCGTGGTTATCATCCTCATAAATATTTTTAGTCACAGAGGACCTTTCAAACTATATAATACTAGTTTATATACTTCTCTATGTATTTTAAATGTTTTTGGGATCAACAACTTCCTTTATAAAACTTTTCATATAGAAATAGCTTTCACACAAGATTTCAAATTACTCTTTAAGAAGCCCTCCATAGAAGAAAGTAAAAAATGACAACTTGTTGGTACATGGTTAGAGAAATGAAGTAATTGGGACCAAATATAGTTAAGGAAATATAAGATAAGGTTAGATCCATTCATCAAAACATACGGTATGCTCAGAATTGAAAAACAGATTGTGTTGATGATTCTCAATGATATATAGAGTTTATAGTTTTTGAGAAAGTATTCCATTAAATATATCCATGGAAGAAAGTAATGAGATTTCAAAAATACAGAAAGCTTTTCCCAAGATATATTAGCCTCACTGAGATTCTTAATCATGTCGAGATGGTACCATATCTATTACTACATCCAAAAAAATCTCTTAGGTTCAAGAAGTGTTCTCTATATCTATCCTCATGAATTATATACCAGATACTTCGAATGTACTTATCATAGAATCCATACCACTAGAAGAATATCTTTGTTATGAGGAAAAACCAATGGAGATTATATATCATTGGGAGAACATGTTACAACTTGCTACCACTAACTGAGTCATTGTTTTATGGTGTAACCATAAATATGAGGAAGTTACATGAGAACCCAAAGATGTGTATAATAATAAGAATCCTTTTTTTGTTTCATAGAGATCAAATTTCGAGGCTAAAATTTATTTTCTGGGGGATATAATGTTACACCCAAATATTTTATGATATATTTATTTTCAAATAAATATAATCATTATGATAGTTTACGATATATGCAACCAAGCATATAAATTAACCATAACATAGTATATAACTATAACCATGCCATTAAATTGGTTTTATGAATACAAATACCCTTATTTTAAATATATTTATAAATGTTTTATATAAATAAATTATATTTTATGAAAAACCATTATATTCTTTAAAAAAATTGATTCCCCTAAAATAGTTTTTATTTCATCATGAATAAAAATTATTCAATTAATTTTTTCCAATTTTATAAAATTTATCAGAAAACATGAAATTAAATTTTGAAATGAACATGAAATAAATGTAATTGGGTGAATGTTTCAAAATTTTCTAGAAAGATTAAATTTCTAATGAATTGTCAAAAATATTGTTTTTTATTAGAAATTTTATTTTCATTTAAATATTTTACAAAGTTAAATTATGTTTTAATGTGTTTTTAAAATTAAGATTATTTCAAATATAATATTAATAATCCAATTTAGTTCATGTTAATCTATTTTTTAAATTTTGATATGTAATCACTTTAAACTTGTGAAAATTTTTCCTATGCAAAAACACTTTTTTCATGTTTAAAGGTTTAATATTAAATAAAATTATACATCATTGGTATAATTAATATGATAAAATATATAAAAAAATTAATCAATATTATTATTACATAGTTATTTGATGTTAATTTTTGGTATAATTAACAGTAAATATAGGTAAAGTCTATTACCATGGTTATGGATAAAACACGCTTACAAGGGATTAAACTAAAGACATAAGTGTTAAAAAATCTTAACAACATGTATAAATTAAATTTTATTTATATATTATGAAACTATATCATATAATATATGTTATTTTAATATTTTGAATCTATTTAGTGTGAAAGAGATGTTAATATATTTTATTCATTCCAAAAATTCCAATTGTGTCCTCTCCCTGCGTATAAAAGGACACCCCACTCCTCTCCTATCTGCATGTAAAGATCATTTTTCTTAGAAAATACCTTCCAAAATACCATTACATAAACCCTACCCATGACCTAGAGACATTTTTTATCATAAAAACACCACATTATGGTTTTAGGCTGAAAACTAAAGTGGTTTTCCATATAAGAGGTATAATTATTAATCATATGATTTCATTTTATTTATTTTTATACCTCCGTAAAGTATTCTTAATATTTGATTGAATTGTTAAAATGTTATATTATATAAACACAGATTTTTTATGTTAATTTGATAACATATTGTTATATCCTCTTTCGTATATGGGAAACAAAATTGTCAATCATGTGTATGGCAGACAACTTCCTTACAAACTGATATAATTTTTTTTTCATCACTACCTATCATGGGATGATATAATGGTGTATTTAATGTATATAAATTATATTTATGAGATAATTAAACACATTCATTTATATTATAAAATCTATCATCTTAGCTTATTATTTTTCGGAAAATGATAACAGCGCTCACGTTTTTCTATGGACTGCCACCTCAACAAAGCGATGTGATTATTTTTTCATTTATATTATAATGGATGTTAATAAAGAAACATTTAATGAATAAATATGATATAAGTCTTATAGAAATAATTATGAAAAATTTAATTACTATCTACTATTATTTTTTGACAAGTCAAAAAATTAAAATAGTGTTCTTGCATTTGTATGACATACCATATCCCTGAACGGTGTAATTAATTTTTATATATCTATTATTTATTTATTTATATAAATAAATTTCTATTGAATATTTTTTTTATATATATCTTGATTAAAATTTGGGAGGATTTAAAACTATGATGTTAGTAAAAGGACCAAAACTACCAAACCAAACAATCCATGAAAAACAAAGCAATTATCACCATGATAATTTATTTTAATAATGACTTGTTAATAAATGATTAATAAAAGATTATATTAAAATAATATATGACTTTATTTATATATATATATATATTCAAATGTATGGGTTTTTAATATTTTAATAATAAATATGTATTTATTATACAGGAATTTGGATAATGAGTGAAGGTATTTAGACCTCATGTAGGTATTTATTTCTCAATTTCATCCTTATTTTGGATTATTTATTTTTTATGTCTATATTAGGATATTATTTGATATTTATATCATAAAACCAATTTTATTTTTTTCTAATATTTTTTTATATAAAATCTATACTACCCTTTCATTTTCTGTTATTTATTTTCTCAAGATGATGAAATATTATTTGTAAGGAAAATATGCCTTTTATATTTTTCTTCATCTAGAATTATTCAATTCCGTTTGAAACATTCCACAAAAATGTATAAAATAATGTTTTTAACATTATATAATTATTTTATAAAAATATTTTTCTCTGGTTTGTATTTTTACAAAAAGAGAACAAAACTAATATTCTTTTCATTTTTATAATGAGGTAATTTTTCAACTTTTTAAAAAAGTGTGAAAGATAAGTATTTAAAGTGAAAATTTTATTTTTATAAATGAATATTTTTGTGATCATTTAAATTTATTTTCATCCATATCAACTTCCGTTGTAGAATATTATACTGAGGATATACTCTAATAATAATATACAGTATATTTCCATAAATGTAATATTATTAGATAAATTGGGGAATGTTTTGATAATCTGTACTCTTTTTCTTCCAATATGTAATGTCATTTATTTTTAAAACTTATTGAAAATGTTTTATTTTAAAATCATACGGTGATTTAATTTTACGTATTATGTGATTTTTGGGGTCTAGAATTACATATCCCCAAAATGTATCATTGGGACACATTAAAAAAATGTATTGGGTATTTAGCTTTGGCCTTACACATTTATGTAATATATATTAGTATTATTCCTCGATGGTATGTTTCAGTTGTCTGACACTATACATTACATCATTATGAATTTAGTTTTCTTATTAGTTATGAAATCCATAGTTAAGTTCAAATATCATTTGATTATTTATATGGAAATATTTTTTTTCATTTGTTTCTTGAATATTAATCATTCCTTATTATATTATTATGTATACCTACCCATACTAAGATTCAGTGGTAAAACATTACCTAAGATCTATTTCCCCAATATTCATGGAAATTTATTATTATTGAAATGTATTTATATTCATAATAGAGAAATGGTGGTATGAAATAAAATACTATGATATATTTAATGTTTCCAAGTGTAATGAGAGATTCAGTTATGAATCTAGTTTTCAAATATTAATTAAATATTCATTCCATTAGGATAAAGACACTTATATCTAGTACTACTGTAATAATGTAATGATTGAATCTAGGGCACGAGGTTAGTATCTTTATAACACTATAATTTGTACTTACTAACACTCACATAAATCAAATATCACACCCTCTACATTATATGGTGGAATCCCCATAATATAGACTAAATTACAATTCTTATCATGTAGTGACTCCAATGAGTCCTGCTTTTACCCCATGTGTGTCTCTCATTATAATATACACTCACCATCCGATCAATCACATACTAGGACTATTCTTCTAGATAAACCATGTCAAAAAACATTGATCCCATCCAATTACACCCCTCACAACTGTTTTTATTTCATTAATCAAGCCAAGCCTCGATTATATCGTCCACAATAACTCTTTATGTTCACTGGACCTCATCTTGCACATACTTCTCCCTGACCTAATGATTGATAGGAATTCTGCTCGCATAGACACATACATCCTTGATCCATTGAATTAAGATGGGTTCATACTCTTTCACCTCATTATCACAAAAGATGAATCATGATTTCAATATTTTAGTCATATCCAAACTATACACAAATGACTAAACCAGCGACCATGCTCATTCATAGGTGAGTCTTACATAAATGTGAGAAACCTCATGACTAATCCATAAATTGACACAATACTTCTTCCATGGTTTAACACATGACCACACCCCAATGATTTTCATTTAAAAAAATCAATAATCTACACTGATTTTCTCAAAATACATGAATCATACATGGAATATGGTAAGGTTAGGAACTTAACTGATCGTGCCCTAACCTCAAATATTAACATAGATCACCATAAAATCTAGACATTCCCCGATTGAAGGCATCCATGGGATCACCATGCATATGTAATACATATGGTCTCACCCCAAATGAACTGATCCAATCTGTAACACCCCAAGCTTCCACGGTAAGATTCTCTTTGAATAATACAATAGCGTGTGTTGTACGCAACTTCGAGATTCTAACACACCGTGACCAATCAAAGAAGCCATTATGAATAGTAATACCCACCTTTAGAAATTTTATAAATTTTATATCTCAAAATGGACATCATTTTTGGATTGGTAATATCTAAATTAGCCTAGGGTGAAATTTTGGTACTATTCGGATAACTTTTATATTTTGATGAATAGTGAAAATTACTAAATATTAATTAAAAACAAATTTTTTAATAAAAATAATTATTAGTTATAAAATATGAATTTGAGTTCTTTTAAAGTATATTTATAATATATTTTTACCATTTAATACAATGTTGGTAATTGGACATAATTTCACATTTAAACCGGACATAAACAAGTGCCAATCTTTTGATAGTTCTTATCTCTTAAAAACACGCTTTTTGTTTTAAAAACGGGAATTAATTTTAAATTAATTTCTGCCACTTTTGTGTTTTGAATTTTGAATAATGGATTCCATATTAATAATGAGGAGGTACAAGTTGTATAAATATGTAACTTTTATTTTTAGACATTTTGAATATTTACTTCGGTAAATATTTTATTTACCATGGTTAAAGGGTAAATCAGATAAATAAGTTTAAACAAATAATATTATAATAATAATAAATTACCCTAAACGTGTTATAACCAAATTTTTTGATACAATTCCGACCATGGGAATCTTTGGGTCTATTTTGGAACCCCATGGATCCACTTGTAAGTGATAATGACACTTTATATTAATTAAGTTAAAGTAAATACAAAAATGATATAAGCATATATCTTTTAGAAAAACAATTTTTATATAGGGTTATATATTTTATATTTTAGACTATAAATATTCATTATAAATCTAAAAATATTTCCTACATAATGGTATTTTATTTATAATTTTTAGACATTTAATAATTAAATTTATTTACGACACAATAATGATGCAGTATTTTCCTTAATAATAAAAGAATCAAATAATTGTTATTATTAAAGTTAAAATAAATATAATTTGAAAATTTTTATGATATAAAGTAATTTTATTGGTTAATATTATATGTTATTATTTCGTAAATAAATTTTATTCTAATTATTAAAGTTTTTATGACTTCAACAAAAATCAATTTTTGAATTGTGTCAAAAATGACATTAATGATTTTTTAAAACAAATATTATATTATTAATTGATATTCAATTCCTAAAATTATAAGCATCTACCAAAGAACTTATATAATGGTAGTTTTATTATTAATGGACCACTTTGGGGTCACTTTGATGTATTTAGTAAGTTTATTAACTATATACTATAAAAATACAATGTGACATGGTAACTGTCAAACTAATTAACTAAGAGCTAAAACTAAAAGATAAGGTTAATAAGATGAACCAAACCAACCTAAAATCTATTGGTTGAAAGGATTTCGACTCATCCCCACCATATAATTTGAATAAATACTTTTTAGCCACTAAAAACCGAATATTAATTTATTATAAAATAATACATTATGTTCTTCTTTAAAGAGCACCTCCTCCCCCTTATAAAAGGACACAACTTCTAACCAATTATGCACACCTTCAAAGCCTTTTAGATCATCCAACACCTACCCAAATATTATCTCAACTTCCATAACATCAACCAAGAGTCCTTATTTTGATCATAAATCCATCCTAAGGTTCCCTTTTGATCAAATCAAATGGAAGAACCCAAAAAAGAGGTTATGTTTTCACCACCCTCTTTCAAGTTCCTTTCTTCTTCTTCATCTTCTTTCTTTGTTATTTACATTCTAAAATAATAGCTCTAGTATCTCTTATATACTGTGATATTAATATAAATATGGAACAACCATATTTAGTATTCTATCCAACCCTTGAATTACATGTCACCATACGTGCATACGTACAGCTTACCGTCTCCACGTCATGGTGTAATTGTTATTCAAAACATTATTATTTGGGTGGGTATGATAATGATGTGTAATTGATGTAAATAATAAATATAGAATGATAATTATTCTGTATATATGATACACCATCAAATTATATATTATTTTAATATAAAAAAAATGATATTGTCGCTGGTGCGTACGTCCGGATTACCGTCTCCACGAACGCGATGAGATTCATTCCCCATCGTATCCATTCAATTATAATTATCATTTGATGATTAAAAATAATGTTTATGTTCTTGATATCATTTTGTATATGAATAAGATTCAAACTATCCATGAAAAACACAGCTTATGTAACAAAACATATAAACAAAAATGAGTAAGTAAACACCCGAAATGACGATAATACTAAGATATTATTTGTATAACAATGTTAAAAGATAATATATGATATAAAATTAAGTATATGATTATTGTATAATTTAATAACAATTATTTCACAATTATACATGAGGTTATCCTACCCTCAACCAAGGAAAAGTACAAGTTAAGGGTTTATTTCACAATCTCATCATTATCAGAGGTTGTTTATACTTAATTATCTACTGGGACCTCTTTATCATCCACATCCATGTTTCTTAAAAATGAATTTCAAATCATTCATACTAAATTACAGAATATGGTTTAAAGTCATGTATTCCCTTTTTTAATTTTTATAAGATTTTTATAATTAAATCTTTTCATCGTTTTCCAAACAATGTCTGTTTTAACCTTTTCGACAAAATTAAGGTAAGAATGTATTTTTTAACTTAAATGGCGGGTGCGGATATTTTCTTCCATTATAAACACTTCAAAGCTTACCTTACAATATTATAAGAATATTTTGAAATTAAATGTGTTATTTTATAATTATGTGACTTTTAACTGATTTCAAAACAAAAGATATTTATCTCAAATAGTTTTGATTTCATCTATGTTAACATCCTTTGATGGATTTTAAGCTTATTTGAAGTTGATTTATTATGATACAAAACTTCCATATAGTATTGAAGGTTTTATGATATGTTTGACTGTGGATGTGTTATTTTTATACCATTCATGTTTTTGGAGAATGTATTGACATTTCTTATGCTAGTTTTAATATGAATGTTTATGTTATATGTAAACCTGTTCATATGAGGAATGCACTAGACATAATAAGTGACTGGTGGAGCCCGCTATAGCTCCTAGATGCATGAGTAGGTCTAATTAGACAAACCGGTGTCTTGGCATAGGGCCTTGACAAAAATCTTATTTGTAGTCTTGGCACAAGAACTTTACTATGTGGTTATGATACTCTGGAATTATGCATTCCATCATCATGAAAGTGGTATTGATATTGCATGTAATTATTCGAATAGTAGAATATCCAAGAGAGTAAGTAAATGGAATTAATTTGATTTATATATTCCATATTATAATAATGATTATGTTGAAAAGGATTTTGTTTTAGTTTTATAAATTTCATTAAATGTTTATTCTTATTTATTAAAGTTTCCGCTGTATCTCTTACCCTTACTGAGCGTTTGAGCCCACCTTTTTCAATGTTTTAATTTTTCCCAGGATTAGAAGAAGTATTTTATGAATGACTTGTAGGGATAGTATGAGGGGATATGATGAAAAGATTTTGTTTTAGTTTTTTTCACTTTATGTTGTAACATAAGACTTATGAATATATCTAGTGATTCCAAGACTACTAAACTAATCAGTCTTTCGAAACTTAATCTTTTGTGATCATGCCAATGTAATGTAATAATGCACCAAATCTGGGTAATTGGGGTCGGGGTGTTACAGTTCGTATCAGAGGATGTTTAGTACAAACCTTGGAAGCTAGAATTAGATAAACTCTGATTAGAGAACATAGACCTAAGATTGACTTTGAGGATTAGTATAGAAGAAGATCATATATTTTTTTATCATAGAGACTTTGGGAGTTTTTTGAGCAATACATCCATGTCTGGATACGAGCAGGTAGGGTCGGCTCTTTCATAGATGTACCTAGGGGTAAAACCCAAAAATACCACTTTAAATAGACTCGAACAGGAACTGGTGCACGACAAAGGGCCATCCTGCACTCTTGGTTACGACACTCCTGGGGATATGATTAGGATAATTCTCATTTTTATTACAAACCATTATAAAGGGTTTATGAGTATATAATTCCTCAAAGGAAGAATTTTTATGATTATGGATTATATCCATAAATTGTTCAATTTAAGTTAAGTGTTTTAGATGTTTTTAATTATATATTTAGATTTATAAAATAATCTAGTGTATTCTATTGTATATAAATGGCACCCAGTAGAAGGAATGTGAACTCCAGTAATATGTATTATTAAAGGAGTAAAAAGGATCATATATTTCATGGTATTAATCCAACATTTAGACGGTAAATAGTCTCCCATGTATTCATAACATATGAAGGAATAGTATAATGTGTTAATAAGATAAGTAAATAATTCTCTGAGTCATATGGCTTTGAAGGGAAGCAAGAGAAGAAAAGTAATATAAGATAGAAAGATGGATAAAGGGAAGTGGGAAAAGAATAATTTTCCCATATTAGATAATAGTGGGAAGAAACACCCTAGAACATTCCTAAAGGGAATGGAAGTTTGTTATAAGTATGGAGAAAAAGGACACCATGTAAGTGACTACAAGGGTAAGAAAAAGGTTTCAAATGTACAATGCTTCATCTTTAAGGAGTTGGGACACTTCGTGAACCAATGTACAAATCATCAAAGTATGCCCCAAATGATTCTATTGGATAATAATCAAGTTATGATACAACCACAGATGAAGAATAATGACTAGTGTTCTTATGTAGTTTTTATAGGATTATTTCATTTGAGTGTTGTATCAACAAAATACTAGTTATTTGAATTATGGAGATAATTAATGATTTTACTACATTACTAGTTTATTAAGGTTTTGATATTATATGGTTCTAAGAAAAGTCACATAACAATGACCTACTCTTTTGGTAAAATACATGGTTGATGGAAAGGTAATCCTTAATATGTTCCTGATAATTAGGTAGTGATTTTAGAATAAGAGATTGTTGATTTGAATAAATTATATTGGATATTCTTGACTACCTTGAAACTGATTAATGATTTTTCATTACTGGGGTTTATAACTTTTTTGGATAGAAGGATTATATCTAGTATTCTAAAAAGAAAAAGGGAGTATGAATGTAATCAGTATGGTTTTATGTTAATTCAGGATGTTACCATGTTTTAAAATAATACAAGATGAAGGTGTCAACATGTTATTAAATGAAAAAAAGGATCTTCATTGTGTTTATCTTCCTTATAAATTTTGTACTGTGAGTTTGGGTAGTAGTATTTTGGATAAGTCTAAAGGTTATAATGGATTGTGTTTGAAATGATATTTTGGCATTTTTATAAAATGACAACACGCAGACCATGTGACAACCCGTCGCGTCAGACAAAGCAGCGGGAATCGAACCACACACCATAAGGGCGACTGAGATTTATCGCCTACCGTTGGACAACAAGAAGTTCCTAGTTAGTATAGTTTAGTTCCCTTTTTTTAAAGGGTTTTATATGTGAATAATAAATTCATTATATTTGGAACCCTATACGATTAGGAAAAGTAGAGTATTTTTGAATTGGATTATGTTTTGAAGTGAAAGATAAATTTTTGGTAGAAATTTATTAATGGATAAAACTTTAATTATAAAGTAAGTATATCTCATTATGATCTTATCCAATCTCATAAATAAATTCCTCAACATTAAGAAAATGAATGTAGAACAAAAACATTGTCATAGATGGTACCTTAGTTCATCACAAATTTATGGCATTGTGATTGTTGGCCTTTTCATAGCCATGTTCTCTACCACTCTCCATTAGATATTGATGGTTATATTTTAATTCCATATCCATTTTTTCCAACATGTAACCCTATTTTGTGTTATTTTATGTAACCTTAATACTTACCACTCTTTATTTTAAATAGAGGCCACATTAATCCATTTTTCGATGTGGGATTTCAACTAAGATATTTTGAAATGTCAACCCCGAGTTTCCAATACCAATCATAAATTGCAAGGACACAATTTATTAAAGGAGGTGATAATGTAACACAATAATATTCCATGATACAATTCTCTTTGAATAATACTGTAGCGTGTGTTGTACACTACTACAAGATTCTAACACACTATGACCATTCAAAGTAGTTGTTATGAATAGTAATACCAACTTTTTGAAATTTTATAAATTTTAACTCTCAAAATGGACTTCATTTTTGGATTTGGAATATCAAAATTATCCTATGGTGAAATTTTTGTACTTTTTGGATAACTTTTATATTTTGATAAATAGTGAAAATTACTAAATTTTAATTGAAAACAACATTTTTAATCAAAATAATTAATAGTGATAAATTATGAATACAAGTGGTTTTAAAGTATATTTAGAATATATTTTTACCATTTAATAAAATTTTTGTAATTGGACATAATTTCACATTTAAACCGGACATAAACGAGTGTCAATATTTTGATAGTTATTGTCTCTTAAAACCCCGCTTTTTGTTTCAAAAACTGGAATTAATTTAAAATTAATTTCTGCAACTTCTATGTTTTGAAATTATAAAAATATATTCCATATTTAGAATCACAAGGTAAAAATTTTGTAAATAGTTAACTTTTATTTTTATACATTTTGAATAATTACTTCGGAAAATGTTTTATTTACCATGGTTAAAGGGTAAATCCGGTAAATAAGTGTAAAAAATAATATTATAATAATAATAAATTACCCAGAAACGTTTCCTAACCATATTGGTTGATACATGTGCGACCATGGGAATCTTTGGGTTGATTTTAGGACCACATGGATCCACTTCTAAGTGATAATGACACTTTATATTAATTATGTTAAAGTAAATACAAAAATGACATAAGCATATATCTTTTAGAAAATCAATTTTTACATAGGGTTATATATGTTATATTTTAAGCAATAAAAATTAATTATATAGGTAAAAATATTTCCTACATAATGGTATTTTATTTATAATTTTTAGACATTTAATAATTAAATTTATTTATGACACAATAATGATGCAGTATTTTTCTTTTTATTAAAAGAATCAAATAATTGGTGTTATAAATGTTAAAATATATATAATTTATAAGTTATGATGGCATCCATGAATTTTATTAATTAATATTAAATGTTAGGATTTATTAAATAAATATTATTCGAATTACTAAATTTTTTAAGACTTTAACAAAAATCAATTATTGAATAGTGTCAATATTGACATAAATGAGTTTTTAAAACAAATATTATATTACTAATTGATATTCTATTTAAAAAATTCTAAGGTTCGTCCACATTACTTATATAATGTTTGGTGTATTATTAATTGACCACTTGGGGTTATCTTGGATTTATATAGTATTTTTATTAACGATATAATATAAAAATACAAAGTGACATGGTAAGTGTCAAACTAATTAACTAAGAGTTAAAACTAAAATATAAGGTTAATATAATGACCCAAACTTGTCTATAAATATTGGTTGAAAGTATTTCGACCCATAACCACTTTATAATTTAAATAATCCACTTTAAAGCCATTAGAAACCGAATATGAATTTATTATAAAATAATACTTTATGTTTTTTCTAAAGAGTCCCTCCTCCCCATTATAAGAGGACACCACTTCTAACCAATTCTTCACACCTTCAAAGCCTTTTGGTTAGCCCAAACCCTACCCAAATACTCTCCACAATTCCCTCACATAAACCTAGAGGCCTTAGTTTTATCAAAAATCCAACCTAAAGAGCCCTTTTTACCAAATCAAAAGGAAGAACCCGAAGAAGAGGTAATGTTTTCACCACCCTCTTTCAAGTTCCTTTCTTCTTCATCTTCTTCTTTATTTTTTATTTCCATTATAAAATATTAACTCCAGTATCTCTTATATACTATGATTTTATTATAAATATGGTACAACCATATTCAGTATTCTATCCATCCCTTGAATGACATGTCACCATACATGTGTACGTACGACTTTCTGTCTCCACGTCGTGGTGTAATTGTTATTCAAAACATTATTATTTGGATGGGTATGATAACGATGTGTAATTGATGTAAATAATAAATATAACATGATAGTGATACTGTATAGATGATATACCATCCAATTATATATTATTTTAATATCAAAAGAATGATATTGTCGCTCGTGCGTACGTACGGGTTATCATCTCCACGAGCGCGATGAGATTCATTCCCCATCGTATCCATTGAAGTATAATTCTCATTTGATGATTAAAAATAACGTTTAAGGACATGATATCATTCTTTATATGAATAAGATACAAACTATCCATAACAAACATGGCTTATGTAACAAAACATATAAATGAAAATTAGTCAGTTAACACCCGAAATGATGATAATACTATGATATTATTAACATAACAATGTTATAAGATCATATATGATATCATATTAATGTACATGATTCTTGTATAATTTAATAACAATTATTTCACCAATATACAGGAGGTTAAACTACCCTCAACAAAGGAAATGTACATGGTAAGGGTTTATTTCACAATCTCGTTATTATCCGAGGTTGTTTATACATAATTATATACTCTGACCTCTTTATCATCTACATCCATGTTTCTTGAAAATGTATTTCAAATCATTATTAACACTTCAAAGAATATGGGTTAAAGTCATTTATACCCTTTTTGTCTTTTTATAAGATGTTTATAAAAATAATCTTTCCGTCATTTTCCAAATAAGGTCCTTTATTACATTTTCTACAAAATTAAGGAAAGAATGTCTTTTTTAACTTATATAGCTGTTGCGGCTATTTACTACTCTTATAAACTCGTTGAAGCTTCCCTTACAAGATTATCAGAATATTTTGAAAGTAAATGTGTTATTTTATAATTATGTGACTTCTTAATGATTTCAAAAAAAGAGATATTTATCTCAAATAGTTTTGATTTCATCTATGTCAATATCCTTTGATGGATTTTAAGCATATTTGAAATTGATTTATTATGATAAAAAACTTCCATATAGTATTGAAGGTTTTGTGAAATGTTTGACTGTGGATTTGTTATTTTTATACCATTCATGGTTTATAGAGAATGTATTGACATTTCGTATTCTAGTTTTAATAAGAGTGTTTATGTTATGCTTAAACCTGTTCATATGAGGAATGCATTGGACTTAATAAGTGACGGGGGGAGCCTACTATAGATCCTAGATGAATAAGTAGGTCTAATGAGAAAAACTAGTGTCTTGGCATAAGGCCTTGACATAAATATTATTTGTAGTCCTGGTACAAGGCCTTTAATATGTAGTTATGATAGTCTGCAATTATGCATTCCATGATTATGAAAGTGGATATTGATATTGCATGTGATTATTCAACTAGTAGAACATACATGTGAGTAATTAAATGGAATTATTTTGACTTATATATGCCATATTATAATGAATGTTATGTTGAGAAGGCTTTTGTTTTAGTTTTATACATTTCCTTATATTTTTATGCTTATTTATGAAATTTTCCACTATATTGCATACCCTTACTGAGCATTTCAGCTCACCCCTTTCTATGTTTTATTTTTCCTAGGATTCCAAGAAGTGTAATGTGATTGATATGAAAGGTTAAGACAAGGGAATAATGGTGTCCGTAAAGGATTATTTATGTTTTTTTATATGTTATAAAGTGTAATGTAACATTCATGTATGTAATCTATCTTCCAAGACTACTAAACCATTTGGTCCTTCGGGACATGATCCCTTGTAATCATGCCAATGTATTAAAATAATGCACCAAATCTGGTTAACTGGGGTCGGGCGTTATATAATCTCTCAACATCATCTCAATTATATCCAATCAATTATTTCTCACATACGTTATTCCACCTCACCAAGAAGAAATAATTTCATTGTTCCTAATGACCTCATTAGATAACCCAACTCATCATCTTGTGTGTTCAGTTTCCAAATTCCAAGGATCATGTTGCTAACCAAGAAAAAAACATTGCTCTAAGAATATTACCTAATCCAACCATTGGAATCCTTGATTCCCTCCTACAATAGATCTGACATTGTACGTGCATAACATCCAAATTTAAAACCAACCTTCAACACAAAAATTAATTCAAAACCCAAAATTAACTTACCAACCTAACAACTATATACCAAAAATACACACAAAACTATCATGTATTGGAATCTAGGTGATTTATTTCATAGAAACTAGTATAGAAACAAGGACTTGGAGATATTGGTACTTAACGTCAACTGAGACCGAACAAGATAACACTTAACATGATTCAACTAAAAACCATGGAATTTACCACTTATTCATAAATAAAATATCGATAATGAAATTTTTTCAATCCCTCACACAAGTTACATTATAAGGTCAATGTGCACCGACTCACTCATCTTGATCTCCTACAAAGGGTAACAAGGTCTTATAACACAATCCCTAACAAAGCCTCCTTTGGGACATAAAAAAAAGGATAAAACCCATCCCTGAATTAAGGTCTCACTCCATATACCATGAAAAACACAAAAAAAATCATTCCAACAAGTCTGTATCTACATCTGGTCCCACACACCCAAACGGAGGCCAATCTAAACCCACGAGGACTCCTAGTCAACTGTACTAGTAAGAAATTTATTATTATTTAATCCATATAGTTAACTTTATAATAATATCCACATTAAATTAATTTCATATTTCACATTTCAAATTTCAATTTAAAACGGAGGTTTAGACTATCATAATCCAATGGATTGACTAAATAATTTTCAATTAAGATGTTATGCATAAAAAAACCAGATGAATTCTTATATACATCCTATTTAATTAGTTCAATCACTAAGTGTCCACTAATATTTTCACATGCATTAAGTGGTAAACATTGGAATTTTTCAATTAATATTCCATCATAGTTATAAATTGAATAAAAAATATATGATATTTTGAAAATTTTGAATACAAACCCCTTTGTAATTGTAAAATATAGTCAATGGAAATATATAAAAATGATTTCTAAAACTATGATATTATAAATTCAAACTAATATGAATCATAAACCAATACCAATCACAACCAGATTGAAATCCACTTTTGATACCCATAATCCTATCATGATTCATGTCATGTGGATCCCTATATACATTAAATTATGAATAAAATCACCCATACCATCATTACATAAAAATACATGAGTATAAATCCCATAATAAAATAAAATAACACATCATGAATAAAACACCTAATGAAACTAAAATATATCTATAATAATAGAAATACAAAGAACAATATTCAATATCAATAGAAACTATAGATTTCTGTCATGTGTGGGGTTCATCACTCCAAGAAATGAGGTCATTACCATGCCTCGACATTTTACCAATCTCCTGTATACCATGAAGAAAAATTATAAAAAATGAAGAACATATTCTAATACCACATTCTACTTCCCTGGCCTAGTGCCACAAAACTAGGTCCCTTAGGCGGTGCACGACATGGCCTCAAGCATGTTACCTCTTATACCATAGGCTTCCAACAAGAATCACAGAAAGTGAGGTTAATTTGTGGAGAATATTCCACAATGTCATACTCACTATTGTATGGGAATTAACAAAAACATATATAAGTAATTAAACATAACATATTAATAATAGAATCTTCTTAAATATCACATAATATCATGTTTACATCATAGTTGGTATACTATATATTCTTAGGGTATCCCATGGGTGCATTATATATAAGGAAGAAGAAAATCAAAATAAAAATGAACCATTAATTCCTCATATCCTAGTCCCAGGTCATACCTATTCCCACCATCCACACCCATACTAGCATGAAATTATAACTATATTAAACATAGTGCCTTTTATTATTTCTATAACCTGTATTCAAATAGTGATATGTGATTAGGTAATTATGTTCCCTATTTTCACGAGAAGGGTTTGAGTAATACATTGTAGGACACCGCTAAAGATGTCCCTAAAATAACTAATATGAACCAATATTATATAAAAAATTCCTCAAGTAAAATAATTTAACAATTAATGATACTTCTTATCAATTTTCTAAATAAGTAATTTTATTTAAAATAAATAAATAAAAATCTTTCAGTGAACAAGACTCCAAATTGAGGCTCGAGGTCAGTCCTTCCAACTTCGACCAGTTTCGGGGTGACTCTGAGAACATCATGATAGATGATCATAAAAAAAATACATGGAATCCAGCTACTCATATTATAATTCACTAGTATTATATGTTATCACATCAAATTTGAGAGCTCATTCAAGAATTTGTATCAACCTGAGATTTTATTAATTAATTTTCGTCCTAACTAATTTATTTTAGTAGTCTTCATTACATGCATCGCTGAGTTTATCTCGATTTGTATGAAATGATGAATTAGTCTTCTATTACATTAAAAAATGATATTATCTTGCATTACATGCAACATCAAGTTTTAATAAAACTAGACAAGCTATTACAATATTTATAACTAGTATGATAGTTATCACCTTTCCTTTATAATGGTGGGTATAAATGGGATTTTATTAATTTTGAAAATATATGTATAACACGTGTTTATAAACTAAATTATTTTTTAACCAATTAATTACAAATAATAATAATAAACTATTTTTAAATAAATAATATCATTTTTTGAAAATGATTATTGTGCGCATGCATGCGTTTTACCTTAATAAAATTAATAAAATCATCTTTTTTGATTTATTTTTTTTTGATTTATATATTATATATCAAATAAAATTTTAACATTCATATTATCTTTATTTTAGGAGTGAGATACTAATACACCAAATTTATACTTAATCATTGTATTTTCCTTAATAAAAAATTTTCCAATTATGAACATTTATTTTAATATTAATTTTTTACAATTTTAGAGAATTAACATGTTCAAATAAAAATAATTTTATAAATTATAATTTATACATTATCATCATCTGATTTTGTAATAATTTTCTTAAAATATATATTTTTTCAATCAATAGTGAAACATACAAGTTTTTATAAAAAAACATCATTTTAATTCAATGAGTTTTCAAGAAAAATTTTCTTATAATATATTTTTAAATGTGAAATTATATCTTTTTTTTAACTATTAATCTATTTTACTACATTGGAATCAATTTTATGATGATTTTTTACAAACATTTTACACTTTGGAATCATTTATATTTGGAAAATGACTTTTTCATCGTGTCTTTAAGATTAATCTTGAATTATATTTTTTCACTTATGTGAATGGAATTTTGAAAAATGGGTTACATATTTTAAATTATAAAAATATATAATTTCTAATAATGTAAATTTAATTTGTGACCATAATAAATAGTAAAAATAGTATAAAAACAATTTTCAGTTATGGTTTGAATGGGTTTAGTGGGGGTTAAACAAAACAGATAAAGGGAAAAATGACCTAAAAACATGTCCAATACAAATTGGATGAAAGTATTTATACCTTATAAATTATAAGGATCATTAATAGACAATTGTTTTTATCATGTTTCTATTTTAAAAATGTGGCTACACCTTTTTTGTTTTGAAAATTTCAAGTGTGACACTCACCACGCTTATAAAAGGCCTCTTTATATCCTCTTCTATTTACACATATAAACTAATTTTGTTTGGATGAAAACATAAAGAATATATTAAATAAATCTATCCAATATTTTTAATTAAATTTTAGAGTTTTTAATGCCAATCATAAAGGATTTACGTGAAATCTATAGAGGTTTTCTTGAATAAGAGATAATATGTAAAAAAATGATTTTTTTACTTCCTCCTCTAACTAATTAAAATATTATTAAATTATGATTATATAAAAAGACCAACACATTAAATATATTTTAATGTTATTATCTTAATTTAATAAATTATATCCATATACACTTGCACAAAATGGTAAATGGAATCTTTGATCATCTTTATGGTGGACACCCACCCAGTGAACTGATGGTCTACATTTTCTAAAACCAGATATCACATATGGACACAATGAGGAATTTATAATTTATATATGATATTTATGATATTATTATGAATATTTAAATATAATATTCTATATAATTTATATTAAAACAGCCTTATACATAACTTTTTTAATTTTTCTTGTACTAGAATTCACATTCGAGGATCTTTTTAGTTTAGAGTTTTGGAGAATTAGGAAAAATTCTTAAAATGTATACCCAAAAATTATATGTGGAAACATATACTAAGTATCCATTTATTCACCAATGTAAACCCTTTTAAAAAACATGACTTATTTTTAAGATATATCTTCAATTATTTCATTATGAAATCTTCTTTGTCCTTGCCAATCTTAATACCTATGAAATTTTTTTTAAAACAGGGGATAAGCACAAAAAGCTTAGTAAGAGATATAAAAAAAGGAAACCATTAGTCTATTTATACATATTAAACCCCATTAAAATTTTATCATAATGTAATAGTTTTCAACCCTAAAAATTGTTAAATACAATACATTGAAAAAAAAATTCGTTTCATATTTTTTTGTAATAAACATATTACAATAAAACCCATTGAAACCATAGAAATTACATAAACGTAAGTTGGAACATAATTATACTAAAATGGAATAAATATGTGGTCAACTTCCATATATGTCACTCTTATGAAATAGAATAACCATATGGTCGACTGCCATAGCAAATGCATTGGAGGTTATAACGTAACCACCCATCCCTGGATTATCATGTAACAACCCATTCTTTGTTTATCAAATAACCACCTATAAAATGTCCCAATACCATTATATGATCATCACACATAAATTATTTTAATTTTAATCATTTCACACATAAAATTTCATTTTTTAATTATAAGTTATCATATAAAGATATTGAAATAATCAATCCATTTTCATAACCATCTTCAAAAACAAAATATCCAAAAATATAAATATTTGAATTATTTTTTTAACATTAAGTCTTCTAAATAAGTATAAATATCCACAAATGTTCATGGTGGTTGAGAAGATGTTAACACTGTATATGTAAAAAAATAACAATCCCTTTATCATTTCTATAGAAGTTATAAACTCCATATAGAGTGATTCTTTTTGAAAAAATGACTGATATTAAAAGACAAAGGGGTTTTTTATACACCCTAAAAATATGGTGGGTGTATAACATCAAAATAAATCTCAATTGAATGGGATTGAGAAAAATTCCCTTACCTTGATTCTGACTCATCAAGTACATTCCTTATCTATCTTAATAACAAGACTATTTTAATTATTTACATTATTTAGGTCCTTTTCATGTTTATTTTTTATTTTATATAAATTTTTAACATGTTAAACAATTAACTTATTATTTAAATTCATGTCCAACGTTTTGATAATATGTGATAATTGATTACAAACTAACATGTTAAACAATTAATTAATTTTTTTAGAATAATTATTTTGGTAGAGAAATTATCTAGATTTGTAGATAGTCATTGTTTGGATAATTATTTTACTTTCTTGGTTGTTTTGACATGATTTTCGATTATTTAGTTTGGTGAAATTTTGTTCTTTGAATGAGTATTTTTTACATAAAGCTATGGTCACTCATTTAAAAATTGTTTATAAAATTTTAATTGGTTATTTAAATAATTTGACTGTTGTGAATCATGTTTTGGAAATGTTTTGAAGTTCATAGAATTTCGATTATAAATTTTAACATGTGGTGTTTTTTTTATCAAGTCTTGAATACTTAGTGATTATTAAATGCCTAGTTGGATTTTATGTGTTAAAAATGATATATAATTCTTTGTTTGATTTTTTCAAAATAATGGCAGCATGCGGAATAATGTTTTGGGGTATGTTAATGGATTTCAAAAGTGGTTTCGCTTTGATAGTAAATGGGTTTGTTGTGAAATAATAGAATATGGGGTTCTTGAAAAGGATTCGAATGTTTTAAACTATGTGAAGTGTGATGAGAGTATTTTTTTAAAATCAGTTGGTTTGGTGACAAGGAATTGTAACCCAATTGGTGTTTTTATAAAATTTTGTTTTGTTTGAAAGTGTGTCAGAAATCTTTTAAAGGGGTTTTAAAAGTTCTTTTATATGATAAATTACATGTCATGCACCTTTTTATAATTTTGTTGGCATCTTTGATAAAGAATTTTGGTATGGAATATTTAAGGGCCCATTTGGCCACTTTGTTAATAAAAATAGTGAAAATTGTTTATTATGAAATCCTATTGTGGATGTTTCTCATGCCATACTTTTATGTGTATAATGGATGGGATGTCCTTACTAAGGAATCCTCATAATCCATTATGAGAGTGTATAATGTTGGACTCTTTATGTTCATTAATAAAGGGTATGGGATCAGTACTTGGGGTGGCTCGTGGTGATGCCTGTTGTGGATTATTATATATATATATATATATTTGTGTGTGTGTGTGTGTGATTGGATGCTCGGCTCGCATCGGTTGGATCACCCCCTTTCCAAATACTTTAGACATAAGAATCTAGAAAATTGAGAGAATACTCTAAGAATGATTGATGCACTAGTAGGTTATGGTGATGACCAGTGGCCCATAGTAGGGGGCTATATTGGGTTAATTACTATGGAATTTTCCCTCAGCCTTCCTAATAAAGGATGGTTGAGCATATTGGGAATTTGGATTTCATCGTGTGTTACATGGAAAAGAGGATGAGGTCTCATTTATTGGTGTCTTCTGGATTATTCTTGATCTCATAGGTTCACCCATGTCTATTATCATTAAATTTCATATAGTGATAAATATAGTACATGTATGCATATCTACATTTCTCATGTTGTGTACTTACTCTTGTGAATTTTTGTGCAATTTTTTCTTTTTAAAGTGGTAAAATGGTTTTATGTAGGTTTCTAAAAATGTTTTTCATATGAAAGTGTCTAATCCCTATTATTCTAATCTAATAATATGAACATCATGTTCCCTTTATAAAAATTACATCAGCACTAATGAAATGAATCTAGATTTAAAAACGGTTAAGGGCAATGTTTTGTACTTTTTTAAGTAATATATTTAAAATAACATAGTTTTATATTTCTAGTTCAAACATGTTAATCAATGTTTACATTATTTAAGCGTTGTACATTGGGAGTGGATTAATTGGGCCTAACTACTGAATTTTAATAGTCATGCCTATAGTGTTTTCTTGTTATTAGTTTCCATTGTAGTTTCTAACTCTAGTTTGGATCACCTAGGGAGATGTTTGGTCTTCGTATTGGATAGTAACCCACAGAGTTACGTGGGGTTTTAGACGTTGGCAGGTGATTCATGTTCTTGTTCATCCTTTACTTTATTTTTCTTTTTTTATCTTTCGATGTTTTATGTGTTTCTATAGTTGAATTTATCTTTTGTTCATGTAACAAATCGTTCCCAACGATTAAGGGTTGATGCCCGGCACTAGTTGCCAGCCCGTGGGGATTGGTAACACCCCTTGGGCCATGTCGTTGGCCGACTCAAGTGACCGATTCATGGTCTACCTAGGTTGGTTTGTGACAAAATGGTATCAAGGGAATCCCTTGTTATTTGGGGTGTCTAGTAGAAGGAGATTAGGACTCTCGGAGCTCTTGAGGTAGGATACCGGTCAGTGCATGATAACCACAGCTCGTGACGAGACATGAGTTACCAGGTGTAGTTCAGGATTTGAGTCATTTTTCTTTGGTTGTTTTGGATTCAGGGATAATAATAGGGGTGAATCGGTTCACATTGCGGCCTCACATGGGGTTGTGACCCATGTGGAGTCCATGTTCCCTATTTATGGTCATCTTAGTGTTATTCCTTACATAGGGCATAGCTCACCACCATGTGCTGGGTTTGGCATAGACACTAGTTCCTCATTTTGATGGATTATAGTTTGTTGTGTTTCGTTTTGAACTCACTTGATGTGAGTGTGTGTTAAAAATGAAAGTGATTTTTAAATGGAAAAGGTGGTTTCTTCCAAAAGTTTCTTGAAATTAGTGAAGTGGTGTTTTAAAGAGAAAGTGAATCTGTTTGGAAAACATGGTTTTTGTTTAGATTTGGTAATAAAAATAATTGTTTGATAGTTGTAACTCCTTATATAGGTTCACATGTGTGTGGGAATGTATAGAGAGTGCATGGAGCACTTGTTCACAGATGATGAGTGATATATTTATTGAATGCACATGTAACGGTTCATTAGGTTCCATAGGTGAGTTTCAAATTTTAAAAGAAATAATGGTTTTGGAAAAGTGATTTTTTCTTGTGTCTGTATATGGTTGGATTATGGGCCTACTACCCTTTGTTTCTATTGTTTCTTTGATTGACTTTTGGCTTGACCACCGGTTTCGATGGTGTTTTTCATGTTATGAGTTTGCTTCCCTGAAAGACACCAAATTTTGTTAATGAGTTATGCCCAGTTCCTAGTTCATTGTTTGATTTGCATGTTTATCGAGGAAATCGACGTCTGTTAGAGGAATTTGAATAGTTCAGAATGATAGTGTGTCTTCAGGTTCTTGGGAACTCCCAGGGTAGTTAAGGTTTGTATCGACCCAGAGTTATTTTAGGGTTCAGTTCCAGACTCGTAAATGTGGGATGTCTCATCGTTGTTAGAGTCTGAGGTGTGGTTGGTGGAGTTCTCTCTTGTGAAGGTTCCCCATCTTGAAAGGATCTACATCTGTAATAACTCCCAATTTGTTGGGCCATTATTTTGTATGCCACTAGTGTGGCTGGTTGAGGCGTTCTAAGTCGTCTTGTCGAATCCCTCCGATGTCTGGCTACTGTGAAATTGTTTGGGCCACCAGGGAAATTTTTTAAAGAAGCGTCGTTCAGGAAGAAGGAGTTTGGGATTAGAGGATGAAAATTCTTGACTGTGAGGTAGGAGATGCTTCAGCCATCAGGTCCCTAGCCACAGGTATCATGGTTAATCTCGCGCACAATTAGGAGTTGTCAAGGGTGTGTGGACCATCGGCTCGGATCATGTTTTCAACTTCAGATATAAATATCCAAGGTTTTCTCATTCAATTATTTTCACCTTTGAAAACTCATCCACATTGTGGTGGTGTGATGAGCACGTTTTACCGCAATCCAAGCGGTCTCATCCACTCAAAATGAAGCTTTTAAATTATTTGTATTTCTTTAGGGGTGTTAGGCCCATGAAAAAGAGAACCTATTTAGATTCTGAGTTTGGGCCTCAGTTTCATTCGTTTGGGTAATGTGTGGTTTCGTGAATTTATGGGTGGTGTATCTAGGCCCCTTCTTAGTTCGGTCACCCCTCCATGTGTTTCTATTTAGTATGTTTCAGTTTTGTAGGGGATTCCTCTGTCTTGATGCCATGGTGTGTTCATTTTCCACATAATGGTTTTAATCCATGTGGTGGATTTGTGCTGTTTTCATTTAAAAAGTGGAATGAGGTAGGTTTGGGAGTTCTTATAATGCCCCTTGGGGAGTGGTTTGTTTGGGTTTCAAGGGTTTCTATATTAGTAAATTCTTGTGGTGGGGAGAACCCTCTCATGTTCTACGCACAACCTAGTACAATGATTGTCCTTGAGTTGGTTGGGTGTGACTTTTGTGGGTAATGGTCACCTTGAGCCTCTTAGCTTCTTCTTCATGGTCTGTGCATGGACTATAGTCATGTCAACTGTTGGCGTGCTGACTTTCTGGGGGAGAAAGTATCTGTGGTGGGGAGAATTGTCACACCTTGATCTCGTAATTCTCTTTATTTTATTTTATTGTTTTTTCAGTCCTGTGTCTTTTGGACATAGTAACATTGGGTATGGGTATGAGTTTTTTACACATTGATGTTTTTGGTGGGTCTCGGGCCGGTGCATGGTCATAGTACCATTAGTGGTGGCTGTGCGTTCGGCCCTGGTGAACGCGCAGTTTCCTGATACTTAAGATAACTTTTTTATAAATTTTTAAACCGCGGTGATAATATTATTTTTCTAGATAATAATAATAATAATATCATTACATTTATTTTAATATTATTCTAAGTAAAATTCTACTGGTAGTATTTTATTTGTCAAATTTTCATTAATATTTTTAATACTGCTACTATTAATATTCTTATTATTATTGTTGTTATTATTCTTATATTATTGTTATTATTATTATTATTATTTACTACTATTATTATTATTATTTACTACTATTATTATTATTATTTCAATTTTTTTACTACTATTATTTTTAATATAATAAAATGAAAAAAAAACTCAAAAACCTAGGCTACTCTTGTCCCCCCACCCCCCAATTTCCTATCATGTCGTCTCCCACAGGTCCTCCCTCCCCTTGTAGGCCATCTTCCCGGTCTCCCCTTTGAGGTTTCTCTCCCGCCTCCCTACTACATCCCTTGCTCAGGGCCCTACGCCAGCCCCTTGTAGCCTTCCTCCCGCCGCGCCGTGCTCCTACAGCGCCTGCCTCCCTCTCCAGCTCCTACACCCAAGTCCTCCTCTCCTTTTGTTCATGCCTTATCCCCCTCTATCCTGGCCGACTCCTTACCCCAGTCGCACCCTCCACAAAACCGGCCTCATGAACCATCAAGTCCCTATTTCCCTCACCTCTCACTATGACTACCTAATGTCCCTCCTCCCAGCAAAGCCGCTCGCCCCTGTTCCTCATCCCTTGGATCAGTAGCCCCCTTGTTCGCACGCGACCAGTCGCGATGCACGACACCCTTGCTACTTTGGCATGAACCGCTCTCTGAGTATGCAAAGGCCACTTTGGGTCTTATTCTGGCAGGTTCTAATATCCACCACCGAAGGCGATGTGGATTCACTCCATTATAGTTCATTTCTGACATCCAAGGTATAGTTTTATACCCATTTTTTGGTTTCATGCTTGTTAACTGGTGTTCAATTGGTGTTTTAAGGGTTTTAATTTTTTATGTAGTGCGTTGAACCCTATAGTGCATTCGGTTTTGGGTGGTTATCAATAAGTTTCAAGCACCGAGTTTTGGGCTTGGTTGCTCCATTAAGGTAGGAACCCTTATCCTAGCCTTTAAATTTATAAATACTTTGATTGGTTTTTTTTTCGAATCTGCTAAATATTAATTAGTTATGATTATAAGTTTTTTAGAATAATTATTTTGGAATAGAAATTATTTGGATTTGTAGATAGTCATTGTTTGGATAATTATTTTACTTGCTCAGTTGTTTTGACATGCCTTGCGATTATTTAGTTATGTGCAACGTGGTTCTTTGAATGAGTTTTTATTTTCATAAAGCTTTGATCGCTCATTTAAAAATTGTTTATAATATTATAATTGGTTATTTAAATAATTTGAATGTTGTAAATATTGTTTTGGAAACCTTTTGAAGTGTGTAGAATTTCTAATGTAAATTTTAACATGTGGTGTGTTTTTTTCAAGTCATGCATACCAATTCTTTATTAAATGCCTGGTAGGATTTTTTGTGTTAAAAACTATATATAATATTTTTTAGTTTTTTTTAAAGTATTCACAGCAAGTGGAATTATGTTTTGGGGAATTTTTATGGATTTCAAAAGTGGTTTTTCTTTGATAGTAAATGTGTTTCTTGTGAAATAATGGGATTTGGGGTACTTGAAATGGTTCCAAATATTTTAAACTATGTGAAGTGTGAGGATAGTTTCTTTTAAATCAGTTTGTTTGGTGACAAGGAATTGTATCACAATTGGGGTTTTTAAAAAAGTTGATTTTTCTTCAAATTGTGTCAGATATGTTTTGAAGGGGTTTTACAAGTTCTTTTATATGATACATGACATGTCTTGCACCTTTTTAGAAGATGGTTTTCATTTTTGATCAAGAATATTTTTATGGATTGTTTAAGGGCCCATTGGGCAACTTTGTGAAAAAAAAATTGGTGAAAATTATTTATTATGAAAACATAATGTGGATACATCTCAAGACATACTTGCATGTGTATAATGGATGGGATGTCCTTACTAAGTAATTCTCATGATCCATTATGAGAGTGTCTAATTTTGGACACTTTATGTTCTTTGAAAAATGTAATGAGATCATCCCTTTGAGTTTCTTGGGGTGGTTCCTATTGTGCATTGTTATTATATATATGTGTGTGTATATGATTGGACACTCAGCTGGCATCAGTTGGCTCACCCCCTTTCCGAATACTGGAGACATGGGAATCTAGAATATTGAGATAATACTCTATGAATGATTGTCGCACTAGTCGGTTTTCGTACTAACCAGTGGCCCAAAGTAGGTGGATATATTGCGATTATTACTATGGTATATTCCCTAGGACTTCCAGAAAAAGGATGGTCGAGCATATTTGGAATTTTAATTTCATCATGTGTGATATGTCATTGAGGATGTGATCTCATGTATTGATGTCTTTTAGATTATTCTTGATCTCCTAGGTTTACGCATGTCTATTTAATTTTAGTTACTTGCAGTGATAAATACAGTACGTGTATGCATATCTACATTTCACTTGTTGTGTACTTACTCTTCTGCATTTTTTCCCATTTTTTTCTTTGGAAAGTGGTAATATAATTTTAAGTAGGTTTATAAAAATGTTTTTCAAATGAAAGTGTCGAATCCTCTTTGTTCAAATATAATAATATGAACATCACATTTCCTTTATAAAAATTCCATTGGCACAAATAAAGTGAATCTAGAATTGAAAACAGTTAAGGGAAATGTTTCGTACATAGTTTTTAATTAAAATATTTATAAAAACTAACTTTTATATTTGTAGTTAAATCCTGTTAATCAATGTTTTACTTATTGATAGGTTGTAAATTTATAGTAGATTAGTTGGGCCTACCTATTGAGTTTTAATACTCATGCCTATATTGTTTTCTTGTTTTTAGTTTCCCTTGCAGGTTCCAGCTCTGGGTTGGATCACCTACAGTGATGTTTGGTCTCAGTATTAGAGAGTAACCCATAGGGTTACATGGCATTTTAGACGTTGGCAGGTGAGTCATGTTGTGGTTCGTTTTTTGATTTCCTTGTCATTTATCTATCTTGTGATGGTTTTTTGATTCTAATATTGAATTTATTTTTTGTTCATGGGAAAAATCGTTTCCAATGGTTACGGGTTGATGCCCGACCACTAGTTATCCGCCCGTGGTGATCGTGAACGCCCCTCGGGCCATGTCGCAGGCCGACTTCGGTGACCAGTTCAGGGTCGACCCGGGTTGGTTCGTTTCATCCGTAATCTCTATAATAATATTAATGATATGTATATAATATTTATAAATAAATTATAATTAAAAATAAATCCATACAGTATGGTTATGAAAATGAACAACGTTATAATCATGTAGATGATAGATCATACATACACCAGATAGATATTTTCGTTTTTCAATGATCATTATTGAAGTTAGGTATTATTTTATTCTTCTACAATGGTCATAATATAATTAATATAATATTTATAAATTTAATTAGCTTATATATATAATCTATGTTATGTGGTGATTAAAAATGAATCACATAGCTTGGTGGAGTTGATAGTTCAGACGTACACACGAACAATATTATCATATTTATATGCATAGAAACTAATAACGTAATTGACATATTATTCTATTATAATGATAAATATTTTATCAATATAATATTTAAAAATTCATTCAATAATTATATCTATTTTAGATATAATGTGATTGGTAAACGAATTATATCATTTCGTGGAGCTGATAGTTCACACGTACGCACGATTTTTTAATTATTTTCACATTTTATGAAATTATAAATTAATTTTGGTGATTATATTAACTTTAAAAAAAATATAATTATGATTAGGATAATGTTTTTATAATATAATCAGGGTTAAAGAATATTTTAACAATTTTTAAGAATAAATAAAACATAAAAACGTATTTAAAAATGATACCTCTTCATCAGAAGATCTCAATTTTTTAACACCTTAACACATATAAGGAGGGTGTTCTGACTGATATTTGAGATCTTGAATGTGGGGTGGTATTATATTTATGGAATTTTAATATATTTTCTTAACCAAATAGGTTGTAAAAAATGAGGAATAGAGAAAAATGGGTTCTCTTTTATTAGAGATGAGAGGGGCACTCTTGGAATTCATTAAAAAATTAAATTAAAGTTTTATTAAAAGGGATAAAACTGCATATTTTAGAATGTAGGATAATATGTTTTGGAAATAAATTCATCCAATTGAAATTATAAAAGTTTTTATTATTTTATAATGTTTATCTTTTTGTTTTAACCATTATTAATTATTCCCCTAAAATCATGTAATTTAAACATTGAGGGTTAACATATTTACTACCAAATGAAAAACAACAACATAATGATTAATTTATTAAATTTTATGGCATATAAAAATATTTTTAATAAAATTGGTATTTTTATAATTTTTATATCATTCAATTAAATATTATATATTTTAAAATACCATTAGTGTCAATTCTGACACTATACATTTCAATACATTCTAAAAATTTGATAACAATAATATAAATTTTCAAAAATCAATTAACTAATAAAAAAACATCAAACTATTCCATAAAATTCTTTAATAGAAAAAATTATTTCATATTATACTAATTTTAATATTAATAATATCATTTATTAGATTCTATCATTAATTAAGAAATTATTACATCATCATTGTGTCACAACTTAATTAAATTATTTATGTTCTAAAATATATAAATAGATTACCATGAAGTAGGTAAATTTTTTATATTCCTATCTAATATTTATAGTCTATGATATCCCATATACAACCCCATATTAAAAATACATTACTTGTTTTAAATAATCGTGTGTCAACATTGTCTTCTCTTTGAATATAATATTATAAATGCATTAAGGCCATCCAAGTGGATCCATCTGGTCTTGAAATCTACACCAAGTATGAAATTATTCATAAAAAAATCAGGCAATTAAATTAGTAATAGTTTTAGTGTAATTTTATAATATTTATATTAAACTTTTTTGTTTTAATAACCTTATTGACCCTTAACCGCGGTAATAGAAATTATTACTAAAGTTAATATTAATACTGACCAAAATTAAAAGGGTCATATTTAAATAATTTATACATTTTTATTACATATATGGAATATATTTTTTTAAATTCAATATGCATAATTTTTAGAAATTAATTTAAAATTAATTTTGTTGATGGAATGAGAAAATGAGTTTTTAAAGTAAAAAAACATTCTAAATTTCACCACGTTATTATATCAAATATCAATGTGAAATCTATTCCAATGAACTAAATTGTATTAAATGATAAATAAATTATCAAATGATACTACATAATCATTAAAAATATTATTTAACACTATAAATAAATTTAATGAAAAATTAGTTTTGGATTAAAATGCATTATGTTTTTTCACTATTCATCAAAGCATGAATCATAAATGAGAAATACAAAAAAAACTAACCAAAGAAAATTTGGATTTAACTATTCTAAAGTATAATTTGATTTTTTATAATAGAGTTTTTTAAATTGAAAAAAAATATATATTTAAAATGGGTTCTCCATCAAAAGGTAACCAAACTCCCTTTTGAGAAAAATACTCATTTTATTAGTAAAAATGAATTTATTCATATATAATCTATACAAACCATATAATATGAATATGGGTGATTATATTGAATTTATATTTCATTAATATAATAAAAAATTTGTGATTATATTATTTTATAATCATTTTTAATCATATTTAAATATTTTTTTCATAAAAACGCATCCTTTATATTCCATTGGTTTTTATTTCCATTTCTAATTTATTTTCTATCAAATGTATCATTGTATAAACAAGATAAAAACATATAATAATTATTTAGTTAATAATTTTCATTTTTCCAAAACTAACAGCTATGTTTTAATGGTAATATTATCATTAAAATATCTAATTATTTGTTTAATCATGATATGGTGTATCTTGTTCATTATAGAACATCAGGTTTCATATTTTTAAACATAATATGTTATATTCTACTCAACCATTGGGAAATTTCATCCTCGAAATTTGAATATAATGACTTAAGAAAAGGGTTTTCACTCTTCAAAATACCTTGATTGAAATACCTCATTAGAAAAAGATTAAATGGATATTCCACTTTAAAATAAAGAATGAGAAGTATAAAGGTTACCTGAGATAACTCATACTAGGGTTCCATGTTGGAAAGAAAGGATATATAAGATAAAAATACCATTTCTAGTCGAATGGGGAGTTATGGAAAATGTGGTGAGAAGAAATTAAATAATCACAAAACCATAAGCACGTGATTGGTTAAAAGGTCATTGATTTATATCTATGAAATGTAAATGGATAACATTTTTGTTTAAACATAATTTTCATAGATTTCAGGAATTAAATTATCTCCGAAAATAATAGCATAATGAAATATACTTATATGAAAAGTATAGTTTCATCTTTTAATCAATTTCAACTAAAAATGTATCTTTTTCTCCAAACAATGAGTACTCAAGAAGAATTTTCATGCTTGAAGCACACGAATAAGCTTCTAAAAAATAAAATAATCCAAAATTATTAACTATACATTTCTCCTACAATTAAAAATTAACTTAAACCAAAATCATTAGTATAAGATAACATAATTTCACCGAAAATAATAAACCTTATATTATTAAAAACCACTTCAATCACTAAAATTCTAATGTAAAACCTGAAGTTCTACATAAAGAATTCAACAAAAAAACTATTACTAAAATCCTAAAAATAATTAAAACTAACAGGGAAACCAAAATTTCAAAATGATTTGATCACAATGTCTTCCAATAAAAATTTTAACATTTATCTCCAAATAAGTCAATCACTCTTAATGTCTCAAACTAAAAACATATTACCATATTAATGATCAATATATTCTACCTATTTCCATAAAAAACTTTAGTAACCATAAGTCCATTTAAAAATCATATAATCTTCCCAAATATTATTAAACCATTATATCTCAATAAAAATCCCAAAGTATTCTATTTACCTTCATACCAAGATCATATAAGGTTACCAAAATAGAAAAATCTTCTGAAACAA
Organism: Viscum album; assembly: GCA_963277665.1. Taxonomy (NCBI): domain Eukaryota; kingdom Viridiplantae; phylum Streptophyta; class Magnoliopsida; order Santalales; family Viscaceae; genus Viscum; species Viscum album. The sequence goes on along the minus strand of OY728141.1, from coordinate 806,267,706 downwards.
CATTAATCTCTTTATCACCAAATTATTTCCTAGTCCCATGGTTATCTATATGATAAGACATATGTTCCCAAAATAAACATATTATTCATCAATTAAATCATATAACTAGAAATAAAAACTCATACTAACCTAGACTTCATATACACCAGTGGTTGGTGATGATTTTTTATTGTCTTTCATTTTTGGGTTCAAAACTCATAGCCTTACTGGACATGATGGATTGTCACCCATCCTACAGGTTTTCATTTTTCTAAAACTATATACTTCATATAACACTCCCAAAATAATATAATGTTCTCATAAATAACTATAATATGTATTAACCTCAAAGGATGTATCATACCTTTGATTTTGCAACCCCAAATGTAAGAACCCATAATGACCTCCAAAATAAATGTCTCCAAAATTACCATTTTTCACCTTAAAATTATATAACATAAATCATCAAAATGTGTTTTAAATATATTGAACTTATGACAAAACTTAAAATTATAAACTCATAATTATATAAATAACTCTTAAAAAATATCCTTACCTCTAAAGTTGACTAAACCATCTTTTTATACCAATTATAAGGGCCTGACATTAAAGATAACTCATTCAAGTTGTTTTGAACTAGAATTCACATTCAAGGATCATTTATGTATATATATTTAGTGAGTTAGGACAAACAATTACAATGAAAAACCAAACATTACTTGTGGACGCATATATTCAATATCCTTTTTTCACAAAAGGAATCCATTTAAAAATGAATTATTTTCAAGAAAAAAATCAATTATATCATCATGTAGTATTATTTTTCATTAGAAATATTTATACCTATGATAAATATTCTAAAACATGGGACGATCACTAAAATATCAGTATGTGATATAAAAATAACATAACCATTATTCCATTTATAAACATTAAAACCCATAAAAACTATATCATATTGAAATATTTATGACCCTTAAAAAGTGGTAAATACTTTATTTTTAAAATAGTTTTATTTCTTTTTTCCACCATATTACCAAAAAAATCACATAGAAAAAATAGAAAATACATAAAGTTAACTTGGGACATAATTATACATAAATATGATAACTATGAGGTCAACTTCCATAAATGTCTCTCTTACAAAATGGAAAAACCATATGATTTATTACCATACACAATTTGTTGGAGGTTATAACATAACCACCCATCCTTAGTTTATCTCATAACCACCCATCATTGGTTTATCATGTAACCACCCCTCAAATGTCCAATCATCATTATAACATCATAACACATAAAAGATTTCAATTTTTATAATTTCAATATAAAAATTAATCATAAATCATAAGAAATAATTTCTAGATATTGAAATAACTAATCCATTTTCAAAACCATTTTCAATACCAAAATATCCAAAAATGGAAATTAATTAATTATTTTCCTTTTAAAAACATTACAATTTTTAGAGGATGCCAACAATAAAATAAGGCACACAATGGTAAAGAAGTCATTTCCATTGTATACGTAAAAGGAATAACATTACAATTATCATTTTAAATAAATTGAAACACTACATATAGAAATATTCCATCTGAAAACCATTTAATAAAATTAAAAGTAAAAAGGTATTTTTCATACACATAAATAAGGTGGTAATACAACATCAAAATATATCTCAATTGAAGGAGATTGAGACAAAGTCCCTTACCTTGAGTCTGACACACCAAGAATAATACTTTTATTCCTAAATTATAAAACAATGTTAAATATTTAAATTATAAAGGAACATTTAAATTTTATTATTCTTTTTATATCACTTATTAATTTTTTTAAAAAATTAAATAATTATTAATGTTCATGTAGAATGTTTTGACAATTTTCTGTACTTGAATCCAAAAATACATTGGAATAGTGTCAATAGTCCATGTAGTTCAATTACATTATCTCTAGAATAAAAGTCATGAAACATTTATCATCTTTATACCTCAATTATAATTTTAAATTAAACCATTTAGTATTATTTTGAATATTGAACAACATTATAATCATAGAGATGGTAGGTCGTACAAACACATGAGTAAGGTTTTCATTTTTCAATGATCATTAATGAAAGAAGTTGAATATTATTTAACCATTATTAAATTCACATAATATAATTAATATAATATTAATAATTTTAATTTACTTATATATATATATTATCCATGTTATATGGTAATTAAAAATTAATCACATCATTTTGTGGATGTGATTGTTCACACGTACGAACAAATGGTATTACCATTTTTATGTGCATTGAAAAAAAGTACATAATTGATATTTTATTTTTTTTAAATGATAAATATGTCATAAATATCATATATAAATATTAACACCACCATTATAACCAATCTTAAGATACATTGATGCAAACAAATTATATCTATTTGTGGAGTTCATAGTTCACATATAAGCACAAAGGATTAATTTTTTTCTTATTTGATTGATGTGGAGATGGATTTAAGTTATAATATTAACATAATTATATGTCAATGTTTTTAGGATACTTTTTTTTATTATTTTATCCTGGTTGAATCAAATTTGAAGGATGTTTAAGAATAAATAAAATATAAGCACTTAATTAAAAATGATACTTCTTCCTCTGATGATCTCCTTTGGTTAACCCATTAATCCCTATAAAAATATATTTATGTCTGAGATAAGGCATTTTTAATGTAGGTAGGGACACTGGGAAGGTAATTGGGATGATATTTTTTGAACCAAATAGGTTTTGAGGTGTGAATAATATGGAATAATCGGTACCCTTTTGTAGGAGAAGGGAATGAAACTTTTGAAATTCTTTAAAATAATAAATTAATATAAATTAATTTTCTATTCCAAATGGTCCCAGACTGACTTATTTTGAATATAGGATAATCATCAGTCTAAATAAATTCATAAAATTAAAATTATACCAGTTTTTATCATATTTATATCATTGTCATTTTTCAACCATTACTAATTCATACCCTAAAATCATGTAATTTACAATTTTCGGGTAAATATTATTACTATAAAATGAAAATAGAATACTAAATGATCCATATATGATATTTTGTGATTTATACTAATAATTTGGAAGTTATTTTTATTTTTATAAATTTTAAATTATTTAATTAAATGTTTTATATTTTGAAATATCCATAGGATTAATTTCCACACTATTCATTTCATGACATTTTAAAAATATCATAGCAGCTTTATTTCTCTAAAAACACCATAAAATTATACCAAACATGTCAAATTTATTCATAAAATTATTATAGGGAATCAATTATGTCAAAGTATAGTTATTTGAATATTTATAATATCATTTTTCTATATTCTTTGATTAACTAAGAAATTATTGCATCATTCTTCTTTCATCATTTAATTTAATTATTTATTTCAAAAAATATATCATGATGTAGGTAAAAATTTTATCCTTCTAAATAATATTTATTCTTTAAGAGATCCCATGTATTATCTCATATTGAAAATAATTTCCTTGTTAAAAACATGGGCATGAACAAATTCTCTTCTCTTTGAACATGATATTATAAATTTATTATGTTCATAAAAGTGGATCCAAATGGAACCAAAATATAACCAATGATAATATTGTTTAGAAAAATACAAAATATTAAATTAGTAAATGTTTTAGGTTAATTTTGTAATATTTATACTATAATTTTTACCATTAAATACCTAGTTTACTCTTAATCATGGTCATAAAAATTGTTACTGAAGTTACTATTCTTAATGTCAAAAAATAAAGGGATCTATTTATATAATTTGGACCTTATGATTATACATATAAAATATATTTTACCAAATTCCAAAAATTTAATTTTTTTGAATTATTTGAAATCTTATCCCATTGATGAAATGAGAAAATAGGTTTTAAGGGTAAAATGTTCAAAAGTTCACTAAGTTTTTATGTCTAATTTCAATGTGAAACTGATTCCAATGACCTAAATTGGATTAACTAAAATAAATATCTAATTATAATTTTTAACCATTCAAAAATATTATTTAACACTACCAATAAATATGCTAGAAAAGTTGTTTTTGATTAAAATGCATTTTTTGACTATTTATCAAAAAATGAATCTTATCATAAAAATACCAATAAATTAACCAAAGATAACTTTTATTCCTGTATTGAAAATAATGAGTTTATTTTGGAAAATAGAATTTATAAAATTGACAAAAAAATTATTTAAAATGGGTTATCCATCAAAAGGCGGCAAAACTTCCCTTTTAGATAATTACTCCTTTAATCGTTAAAATTGAATTTATTCTTATATCATGCCAAAAAACAAATAATATGAATTTTAAAACATATATCTAACATATATTTCATTAATAAAATCAAATAAGAGTGATTTTATTATTTTAAGAACACAATTATTTGCATTTAAATAGTTTTGGATAAAAATGCATTGTTTATATTAAATTTGTTTTCATTTAGATTTATTATTAATTTCTTAAGAAATGAATCATTATATAAATATTTGAAATACATATTTTAATTAATTATTTAAAAATATTCAATCAATTCATTCTGACATCTACGTTATAATGGAAACAATTACATAAATATATTTACTTGTTCATTTAATCTTGATCTAGCATATAATGGTAGATATAGAAAATATAATTTCATTTCATAAAAAAATGTATGTTACATAAATTTTTACCTTCTAACCAAATAGAAAATAATAACATCATTCATGTATATAGAGGACTACTTCCTCACGAATCGATATGTTTTGTTTTTTATTGATGATTTACATTGACAGTAATAAGGAAAAATTAAATGAATATATTTGTTATTTTTAAAATTATTATACTCTTTAAATTATTATATTACATATAAATTCACCCATTATACTCTGTTGGTGATACAATAATGTAATTTGATTCTGCAGTGGACTTCCGTCTTGTAAAGCAATGCCTTTCATTTTTCACTAACTCTTTGCATGGAAAAATACATGTGTAAATATAAGGAATAATAAGATATATATGAGAATAATTATTCTAGAATATTTATATATTATTCAACTTTATTTTAATTTATCCATTTAAAAAATGGAAATAGAATTCATGTGTACGCATGCTTAACCATCTCTATAAATGTTTTATTTCATTTTCTATCCTTTACTTTTATGGATTACTCTAAATATACATATAATGAATATATATCATATTGATCACATTCATGAAATTTTTGATTATATGGATCCATGATAAAAGTAAGATGAGTAAAAATAAACAATGAAAAGAGGTTTGAAAAACCTAGAATTAATTACTAGAAACACGATTTTATCAAGGAATTGAAAACAAATATGTAATAAAAGGACATAAATAAATCATATATGATATCATATATAAAGAAATATATATATATATATATATATAGTTCTGTAATGTATTTATAAAAAACATATATTTTTTAGGAATTAGGTTCAAACATGTATGATGTATGTTGGGACATAAGGTAAGGGATCGCCATCTCACATTTGTTTTTATGTGAGACGAATTCTGTATTCACAATTTGTTTCTTTTATATTGTTCATATTCAATTGATTAATGTATTTTTTTGATAATTATCCTAAATATTATGGGGGGTTATATATACATTTCAGAAACCCTCTTTCATGGGGGTTATTTTTTCATAGTTACCTACAAACAAAGGGATTGTTTTCTCAATTTTCCTTCATTGAGACATATGTTGTGTTATGAACCTATCATTATTAGGATGTGTAAATGTTGACCCATTTACATGTAATATAATTAAATTATTTATTATAATATTATTTTATATTTCATTTAAATTTATTCATAAATGGGTCTAATTATATAATTTGAGCAAAGTTTTAAATATTTTATGGCACAATCTCAATGTTTATCAGGATTGTTTCTATTTATACTTCTGGTGATGAAATAATATGATCCATCTATGTTGAAATATGTGATTTATTTATTTATTTATATCCTATGAATACATGTTTTCCCATAATTTCCCTTTCTTTATATACTAAATATCTCCAAATAATGATTTTAAAAAATATTACCTTAAATTATCTTTTTGGTTGAAATCCTAATATTTTCATCCATATGAATGTTTTCAAAAACAAGTTTCCATGTTTTTTAACCACTGTAGAAATTATTTATTAATGAGATTCTTACCCATGTTTAATTTTGTAAATTTTTTAAAAAATTAATCTTCATATCATTTTACAAGGAAGTCCATTTTAAATTTTACAAAAAATATTAATATAGTAATTATTTTAACATGTAATACCAAAACAACATTTTATTCCTTCATGAAAAACTCATTATTTTAGAGATTTATTCTTTTCACTATTAATTTTAAAAATAAATGGATTTCTGAAATATTTTATGAAATTTTAGTGATTTTTCAAATGGATAAGATATTTTTCTCTAAAAAATGCTAAAATAATATTTTAAGGTTCTGTTATAGGTTTCTAAGGTTATTTTTAATGATAAGGATTTTGAATATGTTTTACTTTTTAGAAAGTGTTTTTCTGATTTAAAAGAGTATTTTACTCATGAAATTTGACAAGTGATATTTCATTGTCATTTTCCATCTAAGATGAGAAACTTTATGTTACTTGCACATTACTAGGGATAATATTGAATGATACCATCCTTATTATTAGTTTGTATGGTTATTGTTTATCTTGATGAAATGTTCATGAAAATCATTTTTTTCATGGGATATGATATGGTTAATTTCTAAAATGTTTAGGGAATATATTTTCTTCACATGGGTTATGAGTGATGGTATGATAAATGTTTATGATATTTTGGAAAAATAAGTAAGGTTTTAATTATGGTATAGGTGAGTCATAAATCTCTGAATAATTGATTAGATAAATCTATACTAGTTCTATGATAACATTGGGAAATTATTTTATGGGATTTATCAACTATTGAATACATGTGAGTCTAAATCAACTATTGGAAATTAGTACATCCTGATCCACAAAGGGAAACGAGGTTTAAGTCATGATAAACTATATTGATACTCTTGTGGGTTAACATTTAAATATGAAATTGTTTTCCATATTTGTGGTCTTCCCACACTTTTATGACAAGAGAAAATGGTTCATGATTTTTCTATGATGTTTTCTCACTCTTATAGACATTATTTTATATAATGATATTGTTTCAAATCATGACTCATTTTTATGATCTACAAGAAGTTGGGTGTGAACATCATATATAATTCTCATGATCACATGATTTTATTCATATCTTATGATTTCGTAAGATCATATATTGGTATCCCATGTTTTTACCCTTAAAGAGCATCTTAGAGGACAATTTTTTTTGATTCTATCGGCAGATTAAGAAAAATGGTTTTGTTAGGGTTTGCCTAAGAAGAATACTATGTAAGATGATATTTTTTTGCAATTGAATATAATTCATGAAATAGGAAGATTTTTCATCTAGACTCTAATGACAATAAACTATTATAGTACTTAGAAAAGTGTTTGTGAAATCTATTGTATATTCATATAAAAAAATATGATATTTATATATGAAAATCATGTGTCGCTACAATGGTTATTAGTGGAATGGTTTAGTCAATCATTGGAGATTTGGATTCTAACAACAATAGTGAGAAACTTAGGGATATTCCAAAGGATATGTCTTGGGATATTTATAAAGATGCCTTTAAGGATAATTCTATGTATATTTAAATAATGGAAAATGTTATGGACTTTTGGTGAATGATAGAACAAGGGGTAACCAATAAATGATATCTCTATCTTGATATTAAATGTGTATGTGGCTCTGCAACTGTTGTACCTGGGTGTAACAACTATAAAAGGATGCATTGAGGCAGACTATATCATTATCTGGTATATGAAAATAATCCTTACTGAACACCTAGTTTGAAACTCGTCGGTGATATTTTTTGGATATTCGAAAACTCAATCTGAACCATCGTAAAGGATTTTAATAACAACCACTAATTACATAGGTTAATGCCAATGTGTCTTAAATTTAATCGATGGTGCCATGATATAGTAATCTAGTAAATTATTTTCCTCATTATATAGTTTTACCACATTGATTAAATTTTCTTATACTATCCATTTTGGTTTTAGCCAATAGAAGGAACCAAAATAAACTTGTTTAATGTTTAAAGTGATTGGAAGTGTATTGATGGGAAACCAAATGATTTGACAACTTGATTAAAGGATATTTTTATTATTCCAAATTAGTTATTATGAAATATTGTAACATCACCGGTAAATGAAAATTATGAAATTTTTATATTTATTAATATTTCTGAATTAAATATTAATTTTAATTTAAAGGGGTTGTTACGTCTGATTGAAAACTCAACACACAACAACAGGTTTCTTAGAAATCTTACGTTTCAGATAACTATTAGTTATACCAAAAAATAATATATTATTATTATTATTATTATTGGTAATTAACAACTAGATATTGTATTTATTGGATTGAAAAAAAAACTACAATATGATTAAAAATGTATGTTCAATGTTTTTATTATTTTATAATAAAATTTAGAGGCTTAAAATAATAATTAATTCAATTTTAAGCATGAATACTCTAATATTCATTAAAAGTACGATTTAGAGTCTTCTGAGGGTGAACCCCTTTTAAAAATAGTTTTTGTAACTTTAATATGTTTTATTGTAAAAAAGAAAATTCTTATTTTGAATCGATACATCCAAATTTACTTTGGAATAACTTTTTGAATTTTTCTGATAAAGTTCATTTTAAATGAATAATGAAAATACTACATTTTAATTCAAACTACCTTTTCATCTAATTTATTTTTATAATTATATTGTTATTTTAATTTTTTTTAAGTGTAATTCAATTATTGTTTTACCATTTAATTAAATAGGGGTCATTGGAAGTAACTTCACATTTAAATTGGACTTAAACAAAGGTCAATCTTTTGATTGTTTTTACTTCTTAAAAACATGCTTTACAGTTTTGACAACAGAAATTAACATTAAATTAATTGATGAAACTTCTATGTTTTGAATTTGGTAAAATAGACATCATTTCTGAATTCGGAATATTAAAATTAGTATTGGATGAATTTTTGTTATTTTTATGATAACATTTAATTTTTTGATTAATAGTGAAAAAATGCATATTGGTTAAAAACAAAATTTTTCATTTAAATAATATTTTACCGCTTCTGGGAATTGAATTTTAAAAATCTGAAATACGTGGCTGTCAACAGTAAGTAAAATTAGGTTCAAAAGGATGTAAATAATTTATGGTGAATAGTGAAATTTGACTTTTATATATTGTTTTTAAAGATAAATTGGGTAAATCAAGGTGAAAATAATATTATAATAATATAAAATTACCTTAACATTGGTTCTAGCCTTATTTGATGAGTCATGGATGAACAATAAAATACTTGGGTAGAACTATTGGCCTTTGGAAGTCACTTAGGTAAGATAATTACATAAATAACGTTTAATTTAAAGTAAAAAATAAAAATATCACAAAAGTGTATTCTTTTGCTCAAATAATTTTAATGTGAGGTTATATAATTTAAAAACATGATTATAAATAGTCATTATAAAACTAAGAAAATTTCCTACATAATTCTATTTTACTTATAATTTTAAGAAATCATATAAATAAATTTATTTATGTCACAATAATGATGTAATGATATCCTTGTGAATGAATGTTTTAAATATATGATATTATAAATATTAAAATATAATTCTTATGAATTTTTTTTCCCATAAACGAATTTTATGGATTATTTTGACTTGTTATATTTTAATTAATTATCTTTTTCTTTAATAGATCAAGAAGTTGTGGATTTTTAAAAAATTATGGTAAGAATAGTATATAAATTTTCCTAAATGAGTTTTTTAAACAATGATTATTTTATTAAATGATATAATATTACTAAAAATATATTATCCGGCCTAATGACATATATGATGCTCAAAATTTCATTAATTTTCCATTTTGTGTCCCATGGACTTTTATGGAAACTATATTAACTATATAGTATGATTTTACATGATGGAACGGTAAGAGTTAAATTAGTTAACTAAGGATTAAAGGTAAATGATAAGGATAAAAATGAAATGAAATGTTTTCTAAAACTTATTGGTTGAAAGGATTTAGAAAAATAGTCATCTAATCTTTTAATTTAGTAATTTATGGACCATTTGAAATCGAAAATCCATTTATAATAAAATAATATTTTCAAACATTCCAAAAGAGCCCCTCCTCCATCTTATAAAAGGACACCACCTCTATCCCATTTATCACACCTATCAAGCCCTTTGGCCCGTCCAAACTATACCTATATAATCTCCAAACATCCAAATCTTCATATTATAAGCCTTAACATGGGAAGGATGCACTTAAAGAAATCTGTTTGATTCCAACCAAAGGGAGTTACCCGATTTAAAGGTAATGTCTTCTCTCAAGTTCACTTCTATTGTTTTACTTATTCACACTCTAGGCACTTTCTATTATTTTTTTACATAAAAACCAGTATCCTCAATATAATAGGTTTTTTTATGAAAATTATTCATTCTAAACTTACACACACCTATATCTAATGCATATATAACAAACTGTTTCTGTGGATGGCGAACTGCTACCTCACAAAATGATGATTGTTCAATTATCTCTTACCGCCTCTAATGGTGGCCATTACGATGTAATTTTATTTATAAGTGATATATATTATTTTTATATTGTCTATATTATTCTGTAATTTCATTTACAGAATACCTTTATGGTGTCTATAATGGGTAAATACGATAATTTTATTTTAGGAAGTGTGGACTACCGCCCCCTCAATGTGATATGACTTGTTCATACCATACATAAAACATAGAATGTATGGTGTTAATGAACTTATGTAACAAATATAAAATAAGATATTCTACTGGAATAATAATATAACTATGTAAAATTTAGTTTTCATTCCTTTAAAAATGATAAAAATGAAATGAAATTAGCATTCATTCGTATATATGGCTTACCATCTCCAGAAATGGGGCTTTTCATTTTCATTAATCCAAATGATATGGAATATTTTAAATACATATATAATGGATATATATGATATATATGATATATAAATCCTGAATATAATTATAGAGAAAATTTAATTCTTACCACATGTACAATTGATAATTATAACAAGTTCCTTTTTGACTCAACTTTCAAACAACGACAAAATACCCCATATGAACTCAAATAATTAAATAGTTGTTAAATAAAAGGTATTAAGAGATATAAAAGGAATAAAAACCTTAAACAAGGTTCTCATGAAATTATAAATTAACTTATGTTTATTATTTAGGAATAACAAAGAACGTACAAGACAAATCATGTTTGAGGTTAGTGGTTTTCATCCCACTTTTTATTCCCGTGATATTCATGCTATATTTGAAACTATTTCCTTTTGTGTGGTGTATGTACATCCTATTATTTTATTATTTGGGCAATATAATTTAATTTATGGTTATTTACATAATCATTTTACGATTCTTCCTTGATGGGGTGTATGTTTTGTAAGTTACCAAATCGGTAAGGGAACATTGAAACCCAATTTATATTATTTGGGTTAATCTTCTAATTCTTCATAATGTCTTCTTATGATTATGTCTGGAATAACAGTTTATTTATTTATGATGTAATTTCTACTCTGCCTTTTTTTGTATATACTTTTTATACTCATAATCTCCCAATTAATAAATTCTAACATCATTTACATGATCTATATAAGGGACTTCATCTCAATCTCTTTTTATTGAGGCATATTTTGATTTATACACGACTTTATTTTATATGGTCTATAATCCCCCATTGACTTTTAATTTTATTGAATGGGAATATTTTTTCTACATAGCATTTTACTGAATGATAAAGGTAATGTTTTTTAAATGTACATGGTGAAAATGATCTTTCCGCCATCACCAGTGTTATTTGATATTTGACATCCGTAAAAATCCATAATGATTTTAAAAGGAAAATAAATACTATATTCTCATTTTACATATTCTGGTATTGAAAATGGTTTTGATAATTTATTAATTATTTCAATATATTATGATTGTAATGTGTATATGTTATGAAATTTTAGGCTAATGTTATTTATTATGAATATATTATGGTTCTTGGGAATTTTGTACGTATATGGGTGGTTCCATTATATACCTAGGGCAGGTGATCCTGAGATAGCTCTCCAATGCATTGGGTAATATGATGGAGGTAAACGTTACTATTTCTCCTAAAATATTTATGGAATATATTTTGATGGGTATTCCAAATGTTACTCCCAACGTAGTTGTGAAAGCTACAACTTTAGTATGTTTTGGATGTCACAAGTTACCGTTATAATTTATGATTTCTATATATTATTCAAAAATATTATTATATCATAAGGTATGTTGAAGACATTTTGTTTTCTATGTATTGATGGACTAATGTTTTTTTTCTTTTTCTTATAATTTTTACAGATCTCTTTATTCTCATCTCATGTTTCATAAATGTTTTCCACGTTACATAAAGATGAATAGGGTCAAGGATGTGATAAATGAAAATTCATGTTTTAAAAAACATGTAACTAGACATTTACCATTGTTTTAATATTAATTTTATAAAAAATGGATACATGGTAGGGTTGTATACGTTGTAATTTTTGAGATGTAATGTAATAGTTCTGGACATATTCTCAAAAACTATAAACCTGAAAATATTTTCCCTGTGAATTATTTACTTAATTCAATATTATTTAATATTTAAAGATGGGGCCTTATACATATGATTAACAACTTTCACATCAACCAACACTTAAACTCACAAAATAAAGGATGGATGGTGCTTTCTAAGAATTCATGTGGTGGAGAGAAGGGTGTAATGAAGATTCATTATCTTTTACGTTACGATTATGGGAAGAATAAATCAAGGTAATGTATTAACAAGAAAATATTATGTTTTGGGTGGAGAAAATAAGGACTGAAAAAATTAATTACTATGGAAGAAATAAAAATTTTGTCTCGATAAATGGATGAGAAAAATAGTTTCCCTAACGTCTCATTAATAGATGAATGTTATAAATTTTTTAATTATGAGAATTATACAGATCAGTGCCCGTGTAGGAAATCCATTGAATAAAATCATTTGGGTTGTATTACTAATTTTTATACTACTAATAATTAATAGCACAATAATGAAAAATGAAAGGTATGTGATATTATAAATTTTTATTATGATAAAAGTTAGTGACATGACAATATTTATATTGATTACTATTAATAATTGATTCAAATATAATATTATGGGGTAGAGGTATTATGGAATAAGAAAAAGAATCCAATTTAATTGTTTATGAGTGAAGTGGAGTGATTCAAGTGTTTGGGTATGGTAATTCAAGAATTATGATATATGAATCATGAAATACATATGGTTTTTTCTGTAAAAGTTTTACATTAAGTATTTGAAATAGTATATTGAAGGGAACTATTGAACAATAAAATTAATTTAATTGAAAGGTGATATTTTATGTATAGAACATGATAAAATGTAGATAACCCTTAATATGATCCTTATGATCCAAAAAATATTTTTAGTTCATGATGCTGATTTATATATTTAATGTAAATTAGATTTTACTAATAACCCAACAACTAATTAATGACGTGTTGAAAAGTTATATAAGTTATCATTAATGGATTTATAACATTTCTGTATTTATGGTAAACATTCACTAATACATTTTTTTCTTCAAGGAATGAGAAATCATGTATTTTTTTAATCATTGATTTAGGGTAATTCTAGTTATTACCATTTTTAAAGACAATATATGACCATGGTATTCACATATTTATTATGTGACCATGAAGATATACATAATGATATTTGGGGTATTGATGTTTTGTTGGATTTGGGAAATTTAGTTACCCTCATTATAATTTTTTTTTGGTGAGTTCAAAATGTTAACAATTAAAGGAATGGATTTTTTTAAATTTGTATGAGGTTTTATATATTAATGTATTAATTCACTATATGATGATTTATGTATATTATATAACATTTGATAACATTTTTTTGACAATAAAAAGATATAGAAGAAATGAATTAGACATTTATTATGAATATGGTGATCCATTAGTGCTTTGGTACTAATAGGTTCTTCTTCAATTATTATAGTAATATATGAAGTTGAAAATAATCGAATCAAAACCAAAGGATGAAATTTTTTTAGGATGTAAAAGAATGATATACTATAGGTATATCAGTCCCTTTGAAATTATTTTTCATATCAATATGGTATCCAATATTTTTTTTTCTTCCGAAAAATCCCATCTCATGTATATGAAGAGTTATTTGTTTCAGTATTGAGGATATATATATATACATAATCCATCACATCTACTAAACTCATTGGTCATACTACCGGAGCATGGTATTTCTTATAAGGAACACATGGTTGAGATTCTAAATCACAAATAAAAAATTATATGAAATAAGAACAATCTCATAACCAACTTTATTTGGGAAAAAAACATTCGTAATGAAGCTACGTGGGAACCTATCACTTTTATGTGGTATAAGTATCCTCGGTTGTTAGTAACAAAGATATTAATTTTTTGGTAGGAATTATTTTTTTGCGGTTAAAGGTAACACACTAATATTAAATGAAATATATATTTTCCCAAGAAACTGTTCATTTTTTCATTTATATATGTTATATGGAACACTGATTTTACCTTTTTGGCATAACTGTATATCTTTTTACATGAAATAATGAGATTATCTCGCATTACATGCAACACTGAGTTCAACCGAATCATTAAATACTGTAAAAATAATATTATATAACCTGATAGTTATCTTATATCTATTGAAATTATATGTATAAATAGGAATAAAAATATTATGAAAATATATCTTTAACACATGCAAATAAAATGAATTATTTGGTGAAAATTTAATTATAAATGAAAATAAGATCTATTTTACAAAGAAAAAATATATTTTTGAAAAACTATTTTTTTGGGCACTAATATTTTTTACCTTAATAAATTAAACAAATAAATTTTTTTGAAATATTTTAGTGAATTTTATTTATTATATATTCAGTGAAATATTTTTCATTTAATTTATTTTTTTTCATGGAATGAGATAATAACAAATCCATTTTTTTGTTTAAAACAGTATTTTCCTAAAAAACAAGTTTATTACATTTTTCATAGTTATTATATAATTAGATATCAACATTATTGAATTATTTTAAATAACTAACTACCTTTTTTAAAACATAATTTAAAAAATTTCTTGGTGATTTTATTAGAATTTTCAGAACAAAGTCATTTTTTCAGTGAATAGTGAAAAAATATGTTTCCATTAATGAAAACCCTTTTCATTCAGTAAATTTACATGATAAATATTATTATAATATTAATTTAAATGGAAAATTGTCAAATTATATATCTATTAATTTAATTTGAGTTGTTGTATTCAATTTTATATTAAATGTCAATATAGTTTTTAAACATCTTCACCATTTCTCTTTCGAAAACAGTGTTTTCTTCTTGTATAGGGTATTACATTTAAATAAATTTTTCCCTATTATGTTTATGTAATTTTGAAAAATTGATTCAATATATTAAATACTAATTATTTATAATATATAATAGGTTAAATATTCATTTTGACCATAATTAATAGAAAAAATAGTACAAATTAATTATAGCGTAATTGGTTAAAACCGGTTTACTAGGGGTTAATCATTAATGATATGTGGTAAATTTATGAATAAAACTTTCCAAAACCAATTTAATATACATATTTAGAACATTTTACATTTAAGGTTTTATAGTTTCACATTTTTTATCAGTTTTCATTTTAAAACATGGGTATACCATTTTATTTGGAAAAACTAGAAGCATACCAATTACCTCACTAATTAACGGTCACCTCCTCTCCTCCCCACCTCACACATCTAAAACCAATTGGTTTAGAAAATAAATGAGAAATTTTATTACTTAAAACCCTCCTCACATTATATTTTATTTTTTTGAGATTGAAACCCAATATTGGAAGGCTTTATCTGAATCATAGTGATGTTGTTCGAAGAAGAGGTAAAAATATAAAATCTGATTTTTTTTTGTTTTAATTCATCTTTTTACTCATTCAAAAATTATTAAATTATGTGTATATTATAAAACCATAATATAACATATAATTAAATATTATTATGTTAAATTTTTAATTTATATATATATCCACCTCTATTAAATATGAAATTAAACCATCCATTATGTGTATGGAGGATTACCACCTCACGAACCAATGCTATTTTTCCCTCCAACACCACTTATTGACGGATATAACAATATATTAATTTTATATAAATTATATTTTTGATATTAATGTATCTATGTAATTATAATACCAAATATACCTTCTTACCTCCAAAACATTTGGAAAACACTGATGTCGCTCATGTGTATGACAGACTATCACCTCAAAACCAATGTGACTTGTTTTTAATTTTTGCTTTAATTTGAATGAAATAAGGATATATTAAATGAATATTAATATATTTTTAATATAATTTTAATTTTTCATTTATGATATGACATGTACATTCTTATTTTCTCAGGGGTGATAAAATATTTTTGTTTTGTGTGAAGCGGACTATCGCCTCTCAAAGCGATGTAATTTGGTTTCTAATAATTCTTCATATTGATTGTAATAAGGGTAAAATTAATGAATATATATGTTATATATGAAATAAAAATGATTTTTTAAGGTAATATATTTATTACCATTGTTAATTTTCATCCGTCAAGAAACAGATACAATGTTTATTCATACATATGGCCAACAACTATATTAACGGTGTATTTCATTTTATATCTATAAATGGTAGAGATTAATCTTTATATATATATATAATTAATATATGTGATGTATATATATTTATTAAAAATTTAGAGATTATTAATTCATGATCAATGTAAGAGGACTGAAAATAAAAAATCGAAACATACAGTTAAAACCCATCAGTTATTAATAGAAATGTGATTTTAAGAAGGAATTCATAATAAGTGGATAATAAAAGGTCAAAATTAAACAATATCTGGATATATATATATATATCTATATTAATGTTTATTTAATAGATTTATAGTAAACATATATTTATTATATAGTTGTTTCAAATGTGAATTAATGATTTTGAGACCTAAGGTATAGGTTTTTCGTCTCACTTTTATTTAATGTGAGAAACATTACACATTAAACAAGTGTTTATTTTTTGTAGTGTATATACTATACATGAATTTATTTTATGTTTCTTATACTAAAAATACGGGTGGTTTAATTGTTTATTTTTTAATCTCTTTCATGGGGTTTATGATTTCAATTTTACCAATGTAGTAATGTATTTTTTCCAAAATTTTCCATCTCTCAAACAATTATTTAGGAATGAACCTATCTTGTTTTATGAGGTTTATATACAGCCTTGTTAACATGTAATATCATGAAATTTTTTTTATTCTCAGGATATCTTCTATTTTATTTAATTTTATTCTTTAATAGGGTTTATGATTCAAGGTTTCCAATGTGGTAAGGGTTTTATGAAACAATCCATTTGTTTATTTATATTCTTTATAATTATGCTTCCATTGGTGAAATATTAGGATCTATATAACATAAATTACATTCCATTCATTTCTTAGAGTTATATGTTAATTTAATTCATTTTTCCCTTCATTTTCCTCTATTTATGTACTCAATAGTTCAAATAATTGTTTTTATGTAAAAACATCTTTATTTTTATCTTTGTTTGAAAACCTTATTTTTCATTCTATATATATGTTTTATAAATATGCTTTATGAAATTATATAATATTAAAATAATTATATAATAAATACATTCTCTCCCATTTTTTACTTTTTACAATGTGTTGAAAAAAGGAGTCTTTATGTCATTTTCCAAATAATACCCATTTGGGTTTTACTGAAAATATTAAATAAATATTTGTTTTAATGTGTATAAAATGAAAATAATATTACAACATCTTGACTAGATAATTATTTTAAATCTTCTCTTATATGTTTCAATGTTTACTTTTGAAATAATTGGATTTTCAAAATGTTTTATCATTTTCTAATTAATTTAAAAATTGAAATGATGTTATTTTAAATAAATGTTTTCAATTATTTTTAATGATTACTTAATCAAATACCAATGATATTTTTAATGAAAATTATTTTGAGAAATGTTTTATATTTTAAAAATATTTTCTAAAACTGAAAAGTCTATTTTCGTCCCAAAATGACCCAAGTAATCTTTGAAAATCATTTTCCATCTAAGGTGACATCCTAAATGTTACTTATGCTTTATTTGGGATAATATGGAATGAAACCAAAATTATAATTCTTTGTACGGTTTATTTTTATGTGGGTTAAATTTTGAGGAACTCCTTTTAATTGTCATGGGTTATGCTATGGTGAATAGATAAATAGTTTATGAAACCCGCTATCTCTACATAATTT
Organism: Viscum album; assembly: GCA_963277665.1. Classification (NCBI taxonomy): domain Eukaryota; kingdom Viridiplantae; phylum Streptophyta; class Magnoliopsida; order Santalales; family Viscaceae; genus Viscum; species Viscum album. The sequence continues at coordinate 806,249,115 of OY728141.1, read as the reverse complement.
ATAATGTGATGATATGATTGATGTTTTAAAATATTATGGAACACATAAGTATGATTTTCATTACGACGATAGTTGGACCTAGATTTCTCTCCAATGTATCTGTTCAATCTATATATATCATGATATAAGAGTGGGAAACTAGTCCAATGGATTTATCCACATTTCAAAATAGGTGAGTCCTCATCCACTATGGGAAACAAGTGTGTATTAGTCCACAATCGGAAATAGGTGATAAGTCCTAATCCAATTTGTTATTGTTTATAGTAGTCAACCTTTAAATATAAAATAGATATATATATATTTATGATGTTGAATATGGTTTATAACAAGATAATATGGCTCATGATTGATTTATGATTATTTCTCACTCATATGGGATATATTTTTTAAAATGATAATTTTTATTTCATGAATCATGCATATTATATATGTTGTGAATTAAGAAAAATCATTAGAAATATATATTAAATTGTCATGATGCAAATTTTAGAACACCTAATTTACTAGATGTGACTATTTTTATGTAGTTCAAGTATATATAATGATAATTTTAGGTTTTAGGATTTTTAGAGGAGTTTATAAATGTTAATGAGGATTTTATAGAGGTGAGTGTTTAGTGAATAGAATATAGAAACCATACAACATATCTTGAAAATTGTGAAACTAAGGCCAATGGCATTAGGTTGTCACATGATTTTGCACATAGATTAGCAAAAAATTACTGATTCCTTGGGGAAAAAATATAGTTTTGGATAGATTTTTAATCTTGGTTGGTCTATGTTTTTTCTAACATTTTGAGCCAACCATATGGGGAGTGGTCTTAGGTGGTAGAATATGCATAATTTGTGCATGGTCTTTAGTGTCGTGTGACTGAAAAATATTATTTACTATTTTCCCTCTAAAATTAGTGGATATAATTATTTATAATCCCATTAATCCTATAATTTCTCATAATTCATTCATAACACTAACTCATTTTCTTCCCAATGATTTATAGTTTATTCCGTCCAATCTGGGAGGAAGTTTTAGGGGATTTTAACACCATTGGATATCATGATTTTTTTGTAAGTCACTATTCTTGTTTTTTCTTATTATATATTGTATCCATACCTTTCTAAAAACTATATATCATATCATTTTTGGAGAGATACTTGTTCTTTGATTAAAATAGTAATGGTTTATGGTTGGTTGTTGTGAAATAATGGTGGTTCTTGAACGGATATAGATAGTCATTGTATTGTTCATCATTTTTCTGATGGTTTGCGAGTTAGGTGGATTCTTTCTCAACTCAACCTGATTAAAATGTGAAGGAATATTTTGGAAGAAAATTTTTTTGAAATAACTATGAGACCCTCATGTGATTATTAATGGAAACCTCTTTTCTAATGGTTGTGTTTTTTGGAAAATCTTTTTCAATGGACATTTTAAAATGGTGATTTTAAAATAATTTTTTTTATTTGATAAATGGAAAATGGTTATCGGAATATTGAATGAATGGTTTTACTTGAAATTAATTTTCCTGTATTTTAGAATACCTGGTTGGTGTGGGATAAATTTAATTAGTCGTGACCATGTGGAATGGGTGTGTTTAAATTAGGTATCGTGTATTGGTTTCCTTTTGTTGACATTGTTGATCAATGAGAGGCCACTCGTGATTATAGAACTATCACCTATGAATGCATATGTGGATATTTGTATGTGAGAATAAATGTAATTATGGAATTGGTATTATGAATTAAATAGAGAAGGTTTTTCATGGACTGTTTTTTTAAATTCAATTGAGAACTATTTTCTCTTTGATATAATTTTTTTGAAATTTCATTTAAACAATTTTATATAAATTTGGTAAAACAATTTCCCACTGGTTTGAGTTGGGAAGTCATTGTGAAAATAATAAAGTTCATATAGTCAACAATGGATTTGGAAAATTTTTTAATTTTCACATGTTATCTATTGAGACATTGATAATGTAAAGGTGTCTCTGTTTATTAGTGATACTTTATAGTATCGTAGGTGTTACTTGTTGAGTTTGAGTATAAAATTATTTTGAAGTTGTTGGTTTGATGTATTTGGTGTCTTTGGGTTTTGTTTTGTATCGATTCATCTAGTTATGTAATTTTATTTCCTATTATATTATGATATGGTTTTATCCTTTATTATTTTTTTAGTTGTATTCTCTTAACTCATGCATCATATAGAGGATTTTTGGAAATTTTATTGTGGTTTGGTTATTCATATTTTAATCAGAAATCATCCTCTAAATGTTACTGAGTCACATATAATTTATTTACACTCATTTGTGTCTTTGATATGGAACCTAAAGCTCATTGTACCAACTATCTCCTCTCAAGACAATGGATGAAGCGAGGGATCTTACAAGTGGTAACATTTTTTTCATTCCTTTATTTTCAATAGTGTTCAGTCTAGGAGTAAGAAATGGTATCAACCTTGATAAGTTAGTCTATTTATTGGGGATGGTATCAAGTATTATGATAATAATAACATGAAATTTATATCATAAAATGATATATATAATCTCTTTATGATGAATTTCTATTTTCAGGATTTGTTAAAAAAATAAGTGTTTTAATAATTTAATAGGTGAGTTGTGACCCCATCATCATGGGATTATCCTATGAGAGTTGAATGAAATGAATTGATTATACGAATTAATGCTAAGAATACATTGAAAATTATTGAGATACTGATTTATGTAAATGGTAATACATAAGGTTTTTTTTAAATGTTAGTTTTTATAAAATTGTTGAGATTTTGAAAAGAAATGATGGGTATATATTGAAAATGTATAACATAGTTTATTGTCGATAAAAATAGTGGAAGAAATTGTTTACATGGTTATTTGAAATATATAATCCTTAATTTTCTCGGAATTGAGACTAAATGGAGTTTTGTTTTGGTTATAGAAAATGGATTTGAGTAGGTGCAGTATGAACTGACTGGAAGAGGAAGCTGAGAATGTGGTCACACCTAAGACAGAGGTGAAAGAATTGTTGAACCAAACTAGTACAACATTTTATGTCCATGGATATATGGAATTAAAATTATGAACCATGATAAGTTGATCATTCAGTTCAGTTCCTAAAAAGTACTCACCCAATATTTAGAGGGATTCTGAATGAGAAATTATATCATTTTGGTAAAATATGTTGAATTAAATCTTTTATTTCCCTATAACACTAGCATAACTGAAATTGAAGTATAGAAACATACATTCTATAGGATCTATCTTTCCAGTTGTGGGGTTTATTAGTTTAGGATAAATTGGATCAAGGTATGACTTGAGAGGATTTTTTAGATTTTATCAATAAACAATTCTATCCTCAAATGTTTGGATTTATTAAAAAATAGGCTTATTCTGATTAAAGAAGAAAAATATCAAGGTAATAGAGTATGAAACTATATTTATGAATTAAAATTGTTTTCCCCTAAAGTTAATACAAGTTAATACTTGAATGAACATATTTTTTAGTTGGGGTTGAAACATGAAGTACACTCAAAGATTTCCATTCTCTATATTATGAATAATAATGAAGCTGCCAATGAAGCATTGGTGGAAGGAAGAAGAATCATTTGATACAGAATTGGTGGAATCATTTTCATTCCTACGGGAATAGGTGGGAACTCCAATCCTGGGAACAATAAGATGAGGGACACTTATTCTCAAGGGGGTAATATATCTCATAATCAGACTATGGGGTTAGTCAACTTTCCTTCTCAGTCATAGAGTTAACCTGGATGATTTCCATGTGGTTCTTTTGAGAATACTAAGAGAGATTTTACAAAACCACATATATCATGTCATAATTACAACCATATATGACATATTTAGCACTATTGTATCAGTGATCCAAGGTCATGTGTTAGAGAAACATCTCAATATTCTTAGGAATTACATGCTTCAATAGGGGAAGTGAAACAAAATTGATCTTGTTAGTAGAACCAATCAATACATGGTGAATATAGGAACACCATGAATCTTAAATCTATGCAATCTAAAAAAGTTAACAAAGAGAATAGTGCATCATGTAAGATACTTTGTGGAGCTGTGCAAGTGATCATAGATGATCAATCATGACCTTCAACAATGAGAGGAATTATTCTTTTGAATTATATCCTTATGAAATAATTGTTTAATAAGTGTTTACCACATTCATTTATTACTTATCATATCATTGATATGATCGGTTTAAATGTTGATATTATTACCCCTAATTTAAAACTCCAAACACTATTGGGACAATGAGAGTTTTGAAGCATTAAATGTGAAAGGTGTTTGAAAAATAAATTGGTGAGACTGAGTTTGTAGGGGATTACTCTATGATAGGGATGGATTCCTATGAATTGATTTTTAGAATGTATTAGATGATTAAATTTCATATCCATATCTATTTTTATGTATGGAAGTTGAGTTTCAAATATTTTAATGATGTTAGTAATATATTAAAAATAGTTTGGGAATTGGATGCAGGTAAAACCTGACCCTAAGTACGTATGGTTGGAATGATATATTATTATATAATAGAAATTTCATTTTAATTTCTTTGGTGAGATCATAAATAGAGATTTTCCAACAATATTGGACTTGTTGATTGATTATTTCACCATTATGTCTTGAGGATTTCCCCCAAAATCAATGCAGAGTAAACGATTGATCTCTTATCAGGGAATAGTCCCATTGTTCATCCATATTATTAGATGACACCAATAAAATTAATGGAATAGAATGATCAATAGGAAGAATATTATGGTCAATGGTTCACCCAACCGAGTATGTCTACATGAGAAACACTTTTAATTTTTTTAAAGAAAATAGATGAAGCACATAGGATTTTTGTAGATTATCAAAATATTAACCATGTTATAATAATGAAATCATATCATCTTAAATTATTATTTAATCTCCTTAATCAATTTAGGGGAGCCCAGCGGTTACCTAAAATTGACATACATTTGGTATATCACCAAATGTTGGTACATAATAAGGTTATTTCAAATAAATATTTCAAAATTAAATATCAACCTTATAAGTTCATTGTAATTTCATTTAGAATTAAGAATAAACCATCCTTTTTTATAGAATTGATGAATTATATATTTCAAAGAAATTTGGATTCTTGTTTTCAATTGTTTTGAATGATATGTAGGTTTGTTCTAGGAAAAAGGATGATCAAGATAAATACATGGACATTGTGTTTGGTATCATTTATTTTAATCATGTGTATTCCATTTTATTGAAATATGATTTCATGAAATAAGAGATATTTTTACATTGAAATACAATCTATGAAAAAGTAAATTACAATAATCTTGAAATGATTGAATATATTATCTCTTGGGAACCACTAATGAATGTCTTAATGATATGTTATTTCCTCATTTTATTGGGATACTATAGACATTTTATATTTATCATTTCATATTTTATATCTCCAATGATAGATTTGATAAGGAAAAGTGTTTGTGATAAATGGAACAGTAAATATCATAAATCCATTCAAGAGGGTAAGGTTAGACTTTAATTAGCACCCATTAACACATTTCTAGAGTCTGTATAGGGCTATGTATTATATTGTGATGGATTGGGTTCTATGATGGGTTGTGTTTTGTGTAAAGAGATCATGTTGTTTATTATGGCTCATGGACGTTACAGTTTCATGAGAATAACTTCCCAACACATGATTTGGAATTATCCTCTCTAGTTCCTGATTTTATGACTTTTATTAATTATATTTTCTATGAGAAATTTATAGTATTTAAAAAACATAATAATTAGAAACACTTTTTTCCCCAAATGGATTTGAATATACTGTAAAAAATATGGATGAAATACCTTCAAATTTTGAACCTCAAATTTATGTATACACGGGGAAAAGGAAATAGACTTACAGAAGAATTAAGAATGAAATCATATATTTATTTTACTAGATATGCTTCAAATAATTGGAAAATGGTGTCATTTATAGCTAACAATTTCCTAGGTTTTACCCACTGGGGTGATGTTTCGATTTCTTCCTAGTTGTTTTTCTTGATTTGGTTCAGTATGTGAAAGAGGATCAGATATTTCATCCTGAATGTTTTATAATGAAATAAAAACTCAATTATGGGTAGTAAATTAAGGGATTAATGTTGTATTAGAGTTCAGTTTTGTTATTTAGAGATCATTTCATGGTATTTTTGTTTTTAAATGAAAAAAATCATTATTCTTACCACCATTCACAAGGGTATGTTTATCTAACCATTGAAAATATTTATTGAAAGTTGAAAAAACGTTTTAGAGTTTTGGAATAAAAAATATAGTGGTAGAGTATGTTTTAAGATTCCTTGCATGTAAGTAGATCAAGGAGGAATACTATAAACCAGTTTTCATGTTTCAGTCTTTACCATTTCCCATGGAGAAGTGGGGGTACACAGCCATGGATTTTGTTACAAGGTTATAAATAATGGTTAGGAAACACGATAACATATGGGTAATTATGGGTTATCTCTTAAATTATACCCAGTGTGTTCCTATTTATGAATAACATTTTTTTGGAGAAATTGTCAAAATATATATCTGAGAAGTTGTAAATCTATATAGAGTTCTATTCTTGATCATTTATTATCAAGACACTAGGTTTGGATCTTGGTTTTTAAATCCATTCATTAATCCCATGGTACATTATTAACTATGTGAATGGAGTACCATCCTCGATCATATTGAAAATATGAATAGACAGTCAAACTATTCAAAGAAATTTTTAGTGTATGTGTAATGGATTTTGGTGAATCATGTTAGGAGAACACACCATTTATAGAGTTATCATAAAATAATAGTTATATTTACTTGACACATATAGATCCTTCTAAAGAATTGTGGGATTATATGTCATTATCCACTTTGTTTGGTGGAAAATGATAAGACTTCACTAGTTGGACTCATCCTTGTATAATAGAAAACAAAAAAGATTTATTTGATCAAGAAGGGAAGTCAGATGGCTCGTAATCATCAAAAATAAAATGTGGATCATCATCGATGACCATTTTTATTTGAAGGTGAGTGAACATGTGTTTTTAAAAATCTCTCCAATGCTTGAGAATCATCATATTTATGAAGATAAATTTAACTCCACGATACATATTCCCTTTTGAGATATATGAATGAGTTATTGAGGTGGAATATTAGTTTAATTCCCACCATCATTAAACTTGAAACAAAATTTTTTCCTTGTATCTCAATGGAATAAGTAACCCATGATTTAACCATTGGATTGGATGGGATCTTATTGACATGGATCATAAAGCTACGGTGGTTCAAATGATGTTCCAAATTATGGATAGGAAATAAAATGCATTGGGGGGAAATGCATTGCTCTTGTGTGGGATTTATCGAATCATTTTCTTATTTTGGAAGAATCATGGGAGTGTGGAAAAGAAATGGTAGAGAAATGGCCCGATCTATACCATGAAAGCTCTAGTTTTTTACATTCCATGGAAGGAAATTATAATGGTGTGGAGAATGTATCATTCCCTATTTTTGGTACACGGCCCGTTATTTATGTATTTTATGTATATATAATGGTTGAGTTATTTTTTAGGAGGTTTAGAGGTGTTTTGGAATGCATATTCTTCTTTTCTGAAGGTACACGATTTGATCATGGTTAGTAGCTACTATGCATCATATCAATGAAACCATTTCTGGAAATATAGTTGGAACAGGGTATGTGCCCGAATGGTGTCAGGTTTAGCCAAACCATGCAGATTCCCATGAAAAAATTTGAAATGTAAGAAGTGGTAATATGATAGTTGGGGCATGGTTTATTAAACAGTTTCAGCTAACCATGTGATTGTTAATCTTAGGTAGTAAAATCCACACAATTGGCGCACGGTCTTTCAAGTCCTGTGGTCTAATCATGCATTGTAAAGTTTGTACTCCAAAATTAGTGGACTTAATTACATTTTATCTCTGTAAGCCTTGATTATAACCTAATTATATCATATATCAGATTCCTTTTCTTCCAAATGATTGAGAGGTGATTCATATCATTCGGGTAGCAAGTTTTAGGTGATTAATAGCCCGTTGTATATCCAGATTCACTGATATGTCTCAGTTTTTGAGGTAGGTGTATTCTCTCTTAACTATTAATGATAAGAACTTCATTGGATAGTTTTTAATTAATATTTTTCTTGAAATCATTGGGAATACCCAATATGATTCATGTTGGAAACCTCATTTTTGATGGTTTTGAGAAATTGTGGAAATTGGATGGTAATGTGAAAAAACTACTTTCATCAACATTTTAAAATGGTAGTTTTAAATATATGGTTTTAATTTCATTAATTCAAAGTGGTTTTGGTAATATTTTAATGAAATAATGTTTGTACTATAAATGGATTGGAATTAATTACTGATCACATGTTTGGTTTGGGTTCATTTTCATAATATGTGACCTTTTGGAAGGGGTGGGTTCCATTGGAGAACTTGGTACTATCTACCTTTGTGATTGCATGGTAGATAAAAAAGATACCACTTGTGAGTGGGTAACTGTAACTTGGGAATTCATGTGAGGATGTGTGGATATCTCGAATCATAGAATGGGTATGCTAAATGGAATTGGGAAATTATATCAAGGGTTGTTTTATTGGTTTACATGGAAAACTATTTTGGATAAGATATAAACTATTTTAAATTGTTTTTAAAATCTATATATAAATCTGTCAACAATTATTCTCATAGTGTCATGACATGGGAAATAAGTGAGGAAATCCTATCATGTTTAGAAACACCCCATTATTGGGAACTATTGTGCATTTGAGAATGTTATCTATCAAGACATATGTAATGAAAATATATCGGAGTTCTTCAGTGATGCTTCTTAATATAGTATGAATGACTAGTCGAGTTGGTCTTTAGAATAGGTTAGGAGTTGTTGTTCTGATTTCATTAGTATCTTTGGTGTATTTATCTTTTGATTCCATTGGTTATATAAGTGGGTTTTCTCTTACACTATGATATTCTTATTGGATTATTTATTGGTTGTGTTTTAGTTTTTTACACATTCATTATATATAGTCTTTTTTGTTATTATCTTATGGATTTAATGTTTATCTTTTGAAGGTAATATCATCGCAAAAAAAATTCATGGCACTAAATACTTATTTTCATCCTTTGGGTGAGGGGAGAGATGATACAAGTTTGAGACTATTTTTTATATTCTTTATCACATATAGTTACACTTGTATAATGGTATTTTGTGATCATATATTGATATCTTATATGTTTCTCCTAAGTGGTAATTTGAGAAAAACCTTTCATATTTTTCTTTTCCATAGGTTATGGATAATGGTTTAGGTATTGTATGATTAAGAGGAATACAATTTAGGAAAATCATTATCCAAGATTGTGAATATTAATCATGAAATAAGATTGTTGTGTTATGGTTCACGTGACCAAATCCTGATTATTTTGTAGTCCTTTTATGTGGAGAATGTTGGCCAGTTGGGGAGTATTCTAACCTGAGTGAATGTTTCCCCTCAATCCTTGATCCTAGAGTCATGGATGTATTTGTAAAAATACATAAATATCTGGTAGAGCACAACTCGGTGGTTCAAGACCCATCTAGAGTATTGTATGGGGAATGTACACCAATCGTTTCTCAAAGAAATCTTCCCAAGGATACATCCTATGTAGATGCAGTGCATGATGGGAATTCGAACAATGGAAAAAAGGGATCACTAGAATCAGATCCCTTGCAGCATAGACATGTACCGGTGTCCCACCTAGTAAGGGTGAGAGGTGAAACATGTTTTATGGACCAGGAGTTGCATGTTATTGACCATAGGATGTTGTCTAGGCCATACCCTATAAGATATGTTCCATCTATAAATATTGGCAATCACATAGAAGGTTTAGAGATTGAAGGGATAGAACATGGACAAGAGGTTAAGCAGTAAGGGGATTTAAACGAAGATCATGGACTTTCAATAGAAAAATATAATAGAGAGTCATATTTTTAATAGTTAGCAGATAGTATAGAAGAATTTTAGTGTCAAGGGACATATTTTTCGATAAGGAGGAAGGGTCATATAGGAAACTGATATTTGGGGATATGTTTCATGACTAAAAAAAGTCCAAAGGGAGAAAACACAACTCCTAAATTCCCCAACCAATGGAGACATGATCTATACAAAATTCTACGTCCAAGGTGTTGTAATGTGAGCACAATTCCATCAAAAACAATTTAAATTTTTCAAGTGATTCTAATATCTTGGAGAAGGAAGGATCATTGAAAGGTAATCAAAAGAATCAAGGAATAGTGGTGGTGAACCTATCTAGAGAGTTCATCATAGATCGGAATAAGGAGGAAATCTATAGGGAATTAAGGGGACTTATAATAAATTATGAGGAAGAAATGTTAGAGGAATCACATCTGATTAATTTCTCACCATAGGATGCTGATAAGATGGTTGGGGAATATTACTTGTGGACCCGAATAAGGATAATACATAGTGGATTATTAAGAAATATATTATTTTGGTTAGAGGAATGAATGTAATGAAGTTAAATATGGAGTATTACATCCAAAAATGGTAAAAGATGGCATTTTTTATGATATTATAGATGATGATCTAGCTTCATAGGTAAATGAACTTCATTAGAATTTATTAGGGAATAATTTATCCAATAGTCTTAAATTAAATTTCAATGTTTCGGTTATAATATATGTTTTATAAGCATTTTATCTTTTACTTTCATGTATTATCACATTTCCATAAAGGGTTTGAAAATTAAAAAATATAATTTTCACTCATCCTCCAATGAAACTATGATATTATGGTTCACAAGAATGTGTTTTATATTTTTTTTTAATATTCATCCAAAAATATGAGATATTTATGTATGAAAACCCTACATCCATATAGAATTCTCTAAGAATTTGATGCACAAAATGGAATCTACATATATGATGTATCAGGAAAATTCTAAGTACAAATCCAAAAAATCTAAATGATATGGTACCATATGGAATTCACAGAGCTCATCTTGGAATTATTAATAACATTCCAAAGAGTTTACATGATTCTCATCCTAAAATTAATAATCATTCCACTTCACATAATTTACGATATCTTCATAATATTCTTAAATTTCATCTTTCATGTGGAATATACCCCATCATCTCGGTATTCCTAATAATTACACTTCACACTCCCAGTTCGGCATTTCCATTAATTAATTTAAATCACTAATTCAAATTATAATGAATCAATTTAGCTCATGTATAACTTATTCATTCATTTATTGTTTTACGATGCCCATCATGAACCATGGTGACATTTTCTTATTTTAATAACCAACAAAATTACAAAACATATTAATAATAGCCAATTCATATTAAAACTGGAGAAAAATTTCATAAAATTATTTTTTAGCAAATAAGTTATCCATTTTAAGTCATAATTTAATTAAAATATCTGTGGTTGTGAAATTACATTTCGAAACCATACATTTAATTCAATGTTCACATTTTAAAAAATTTATCATAATTTTATATTCATTTTAAAATATACATTCAAAATGAAACCTTCTCATTTTCAAACCAATCAAAAAAGAAATTCATTTTGATGAGATATATAATGAGTTTCCATTTCAAAGGTTCCAGGAATGATTAAAGGGGACTTCTATTATGGAAAACTCTATTTAAAATAATTAATTTTAATCATGGTCAATCATGGTACTTTCATTTTATCCTATAACTCCTAGATATTTTATAAGAAGAAAATTAGTCTTGATTGAGTATATAAAATGCAACACTGAGCATTGATGATAATGTGACACCCTAATATTTTAAAAGAGGAAAAATATATTTGATTACATATATGAAAATAAACACCAATATTTCATGAGAATATACACCCCTAATAATTTCCTATATATTTCTTAATAATTAAATTTGACTTCCTCAATAGGTTACAGAACATGCAACCCTAAATCAAAATGAACTGTAATGTAGTATGTCATTATAAACATACCATTAATATAGTGGGTATGAATAGTATTAATTATATAGTGAAATTACAATTTCAAAAATTGTATAAATTAAATTTAATGTATATTTATTGATTATAAATAAAATAAGAATCATTTTAGTGAAAAAAGAAATATTTTCACATATAAATTGTATTTTTCAAAGAAAAAGGAATCAGCGTGTTTTGAGAAATTATGTAAAAATTAAATTTTAAAATATTTTAAAAATTTATAATATAAAATTAACTTCCTTTTTTAAATAAACATATCAAAATTATATTAGGGTGATTTTTTGGGATTTTTCAAATAATTTCATTACTCAATGAATAGTAAAAAATACAGATTTTAATTGAAAAAACCATTTGTTTTACGTTATTTATATGGAAAAAATATGTGTTAACTTTATTTAAAGTTAATGTAGTACAATTTTATTAAAATTTTAATAATTTATCTAATTTTAATCATTTTTATATTGAATTTTGATATTAAAAACATCAGTTTTTATGAAACTTTTCTCTTTGGAAACCCACTTTTCCATCACTCCTACAGGAATAATTATAAATTGGATTATACCACATCTATGAATTGTATTTGGAAAAAATAATTCCATATCTAGAATCAAAATAATTTTTATCATCTAATACATTAAACATAAATACTGACCATTTTAAATAGTAAGAGTTGTAAAAATTATTATCTGTAATTAAGGTGAAAACTATTTTTCATGGGGTTAAACTAAATAGATAAGGGTTACAAATGACTTAATCTTTTCCATAACCTATTTTATGGTAATATTTTGAAAATATAACCACTAAATTTTTATAGTGATCCATTTTGTATAAATGTGGCATTTCAATCATGGGGGTAGACTTTATTCTTCTTAAAAATATTCCCTCCCCAAATTATAAAAGAAAACCCACTACCTTCACTATTTAAACCTATTAATCCAATTTTATCAACCAAAACAAAAAAACATCCCAAAAACCCCTAAACTCATTATATATCCACTATTATTCCCAAAATATCCTCTATTGGGTAAAAAATAGGAGAACCAAAAGAGGTTTCTCGAAGAGCAGGTAATTGTCTTAATGGTCATTTTTCATTTTATTTCATAATTTTCCACCTTAAATTATTTAATAAAACATTAAATATATTAAAAAAAATATCTAAAAATAATAAGAATTTATTATTTTTTAGTAAAATAAATATCCAACTTCTCCTCCATCAAATGGGAATCGAAATCGTTTATCATGTGTACGGTGGAGTACTGCCTCATGAACTGAGGTAACTCGTTTTGCATCAACACATCACATGATTCAATATAATTAGAGATTTAATGTGTATATAAAATATTATTTATATTATTACATGAATTTATTTATAATATAAAATATACCTTCTAAATTTTTATATAATTTAAAATATGATAACGTCGTTCACGTGTACGGTGGACATCCGCCTTGCGAAGCGTTGCGATTCATTTTTCAATTACATTTTATAGGGATGGTAATAATGATAACTTTATGAAATATATGTGATATATATGACATGATATTTTTTATTTGAAATTAATTTACCATACAATTATATTACTTTCATTCAATAATGGAATTATATGGTCTCCCTTTCATATATAGGACCTAAATTCTTCACAAATCGATGTGATTCGTTTTCCATGTCCAACATTCATGTATGATGATAAAATTGTATCTATTTAGTAAATAATATTTTAATATCATTATTATCATTCTATATATAATTTATTCATATCCTATTAATAATAACTCTAATTTTCATGAAAAATCACACATGAGATTATAGGGAAATTAACACCCAAAACAATGAATATAATGATATATTATTTATAAAATCATAGTAAAAAAATATTAAAGGTAAATATATGATATTATATATATTAGTATGAAAATTTTATAATATAATAACATGTGTAAAATTAATATAAATAATATTTAAAAAATAACTGAAATGAAGCATTATGTAAGGGACTTCATCTCAATTTCCATTAATTAGGGTGTATTGTAATGTTATATAGCGAATTTCAATTATATGGGGTATAAAATGCATCTCTAAAATGTAATATCATGATTAATTAATAATTCATGGTATTTTAAGATTTTATTTGAATTATTTAATCCATTTATATTCAACATAAATGTTACCAAGTGATAAATAATTCCATAACTCAATTTCGTTTCATTATGTTACAATAATTTTCTATTTATAAGATATTAAAAGATTATGCATGTAATGAATTTTGAAAATATTAGTTTTATTTACACTTGTTTCATGTGAATTTAAATGTAACATATTTTAATTTGCATGTATTATTTCTAGATATTATATGGATTAATTTCGAGACCAAGAACTATGGCGACATGTTATTCTAAGACCCAGTGTTCTCGGAAAAATTGTTTGAAAATATTAAAATATTTAGTAGTATATAAATTACATTTTCTAGAAAAAATAGATTAACTCTCAAACGGGTGACATGATTATACATTTGAGGGAACCGTTGAATTGAGGTCAGCAATGTTACCCTAATTATGACCTAACATTGTTCGATGTGGGATGGTTGTGGAATGTTGTCACAAGCATTTTAAAAGAATAAAATAAACTAAGAAATTTTTTTTTGTTTTGTTTGGTTGATGTAGTGCTGTAGTGATATGTTTATTTTAAAATAATACCATTTTCATAGATCTATTTTTAGTCTCATAAACCTAGAATCCTCTAGATATGTTAGGAAGTAACTTTTAGAGATCCCCTTAAATAGGAAATGATGAAACCTCATATCGGATATTTCCGATAAAATAACTTAGTTGATCTCTCCAATGACCATGACATAGGGACCGTTCATCATCAGCAAGCGATCCAAACTTAAATTAGTGTGTTTTTTTGTGATTCATCATCCTTTTTTTAATCCCATATGAATGTGGGTCAATTAGATGAACACGAATTGATCTACACATCATTGGTAGATTTAATTAGATAGAATTATTTATTTAGGTTTGGTAGATTATCACTCTTCGATTATCCTTCTATGATAATGAATAGAGGCCAAATGAATAACGGATGAGGTTTGTCCCTCACTTTGTTGATTATGGATTTCCCCCTCCGTTCATCTTCTTTTCATTGTGTGAATTTCTTTTTATCCCATGATTCTATAAATACACAATTATCATGAATTGTGTGACTTTTATTTTGCCCAATAGATCGACCCCATAGGTGTGGCTCATGATTAGTGATTCATTCTAGATAAGACAATGGATGTGGATGATCCGATGTAAATATGAATGGATTTGAGGCATCTTTTCAAATCAGATTGGAGAAAAATCAAATAATGAGGTTGGATCTGTGTAGATTGGGACCGAAAGATCATAGATATGTGGTCATTTTGAGTTTTGGGCATTAGAGAAGGATTGGTGGTCCACTGAAGGGACCACCGGCATGCGTAAATGGCAGCAGTTGTGGTGCATGGAGGCATGCTTCAATAGTGCATGTGTGGGTAGTGAATCCATGCTGGAAGCCACATGGGACAATGACCGATAGAAGCAGACCGCATTAGGCAGCCACATGGTACCACAACAGCTGACCTAGAGGTGCCTGTGGGGCCGGTAGTGGTGTAGATGATGGAAGCTCTGTGTAAGGGGTAGTGAGTGGAGTAGATTGGGCTGTGTCAAATTAGACATGTGGGATGGTTCGATCCAAAAGGGAGGGTGTAAATTGGTGGGTTGGGTCAGGTAAGAGGGTAGGTTAAATTCGATGGGTTGGGTAAGACCCGATCCAGATTTAGGGTAATCGTGGTGAGGCCATGTCTCAGTCAATCATGGTGACTGAATATGGTGGTCGACCATCGCACCACAATATATCGTTCTAACATAGGTGTGGCGACCATGTGTCCAGACCATTGGTGGTTGACCATGGCAGTTGACCATAGTAGTTGGTCGACGTAATAGGTGGAACAAACACTGCAGCTGGCTACAACCGCAGTGACCCTGGCAATTTCAAATGATCATAACTCTAAAATAGATCATCCAATTGATGATTCGTATACAATATTAATACCCTAACATTGAGACGGTCCTTTTGAGACCAATGGTGGGTTTTTGTTTTGGGCCATTATACGTTGAGTGAATTACTTGTTTCTTTTTATTATGGGTGTTTTGTGGCATTATATCCACATCATGATATTGTAATCCCCTATAGTGGCTGAGTCATATATATTTTATGGTAACCCTCCATGATATTTCACATTGATCCTCTATCACCCCTACTGGATTTTTTTATGGAATTATCATAAACTCTTAGCGTAGTCAATTTATCCTTCATCTAGTGGGAGTCATTGTTATGGTTTGCAAGATCATAGACATGTGTTCATGGTGTCCCCCAACGATTCGGGGTGTGTCCCTTTATTTGTGTCTCCGGGTTGATCCAGATTGGGTTCATGGTGTCACACAGCGGTTCTGGGTGTGACCCCATATCTGTGTATAAAGGTTAATCAAAATTGGGTTCATGGTGTCCCCTAAAGTTCCTTGGCATGGCCCCCTATCTATGTATCATAGTCTTATAATACCAACACATTCACTTTGGTGGGTAAAAAATGAGTAAGACATCTTTGTCGTGTGTCTTCAATGATAGCATGGATAACAGAGTGGTATCTCCCAAAACAGTCAATGCATTAAGAAAAATCATGTGGCTGGACATTGGTTATGACTTCCCATTGGCATAGAGTTTATCTTGGGTATATCTAGGTTATTTTTTGTTATCTTGTTTCTGTTATTCATGGTTACGTCTTGTATTAAGATGACTATACATGGTGTTTTGTTTTTAGTGTTTTTGGGGTGTCGTACTGAGGATTGTTATAATCACCCCTAAATGGGATTCTCTGACATGTGTCATGTCTTGTGCTGACAGAAACTCTTTTAATGGTGTAATAGTAGGACCAGGACCGGGTGGAGAAGATTTTTTTCTTGGAAGACCATGTTTTTTAACGGGTGTGTACCTCTGACTCAGTCTTGTCCCTTGGAGTTGGTTTGAATCTACAGTTTTAGTTGGACTTGTATTACAGACTATATCAGGTGGGCTTTTCTTTGGCCATTTTTACCTTTCTATTATGTTTTATTGTACTCTAGTTGTGGGTTCATAACTATATGCTTACATTCTTTCAGTTTTTTTACATTTCTTTATTCTGTGTCTTGGAGATGTCTTCGTTTGTACAGGTACTTTAGGAAAATGCCTCCTATTTTGGAGAAGTTCCTACTTGGTGCTAGTCACCCAAACCTATCTTGTTAGTGGTGATCATGGAGTAGTCATAGAAGGGTCCCCTATGTGATGGGTTGTGACATAACATTTTATAAACATAATCAATTCATTTTTCAATTATCTCAAATTTTATTTTTGGAAATTATTTGATCATTGTATATTAAACACATTTTATTTTACTCTTATATGGTTATTACTGAATTTTTCATGAAAAATTACCATTTATTACACTTTAGAACAAACAATTAATGAGAAAGTGTTTTTAGTAAAATCCAAATTCATTTCTCTTTTCTTTATAAGTTACTTCATAATTTAAAATAATATTTTCTAAAATTTATTTGAAAAATAATTTTCACATTCTCTAAATAATTCATTAAAGAAATTTATACATATGATTTAATTATTTGATAATGTTTTTAAAGGTACATTCTTATATTTTTACAAACAATGATCGTTTTTAATTTAGAAAAAAGTTGAAATGGGTAATTTTCTTAATGTGAATGAAATTAATGAAGTTTACAGCCATAATAAATATTTATTATTTAAATGAATGAATTATAAGTATGAAATGTAAGATTAAATGAAGAGTATTTAAATCTTATTTTTTTTTATTTTTTGGTTTTGAACATTATTTCAAAATGAAAAGGTAATTTTATTTAAGAATGTTATAATGGGATTTTTATGGTATTTCTATTTATTAATGACATAAACCCTTTTTCTATAGACAGTTTATGACGATTTTTACCAGGGAAAGTATCAACATTATTTTTTTGATTAAATATTTTATTAATTATCTTTTCCTTGAAACATTCACATTATTATTGTCATCATACATTTAATTTCTATCAAATATCTATATTAATTTAATTAAAGATATGATAATATCATAAACGATATTCCATTTCTATATAATGTATTTTAATTTATAAATTAATATGATTAATTAGGGAATTTATTTTTAATCTATATTCCTTACTCGATACATAAATTTTTTGTTACATAATTTTTTTCATGAATTGAATTGATCATTTGATATATATGGATTGTCCTAGACATGTTGATAAAGGTGGGTCCTAGTAATAGATAGCACCTCAAATATTCAGTAGTTTCATGTGATATATCAGTTATTTTGACTTTGTTAAATGGGTTTCGAGTGAATTACTTCTCATTGGTTTTAAACATTCTTATGAAAGGTCTCGATAGTAGTGGTATCAGGATGAATAAGATCATAAAATATAGTACTTTCTCATTTCATTCAGTAAAAAGTTAGTTATTATTATCCATTATATTTTCCCGATGATATTGTCTATATATAAATTTCATTCTTAATTTATTGATTAAATGGATTGTGTGCTCTGTTATTTACCCTACCCTAATGATAATACCTTATATATTCATAATAGTAAAGTTATTGATTTAATGAAATTTACGTTCAATTATTTCCCATTCCATATTGATTGTGATTCATTTTTTATGATATTCATTCTATTGATTAATTGGAAATTGATCTCATTAATTTTACATTCTATATTGATTTACCATTATCTAATCATTATAATAAAATTATATTAATGGAATGTATTTCTATTTATTAACTATTATTTGTTGATTATGTTTACTAATTCAAGATAGCTTCCATTGTAATTAACCCTATCTATGAATTCAATCTCACCCTTTTTTCTTTCCTTTCCCAAGAATCATGTTACTGTACTATGAATGATGTGCGAGAATATGATTGAGGGAATAATGATATTCTAAAACAAACATTTGGTGGTAATTTTTGTATTAAGATGAAATATGGGATTCATGTGAGAATCTAGTTTACCAAGACTACAAAACTATTTGGTCATTCTAGAAGTAATTTGTTTTATCTAATTCCAATGTATCAATGAATTCCTAGACTATGGGTTACAAGGGTTGGGTCATTGCATTTTGTATCAGAATATTTTTGGTAGAAACCTTGAGAACTAGATTTATAGAAAAATAGATTATGTTTCATAATCTAATGATATACATTGATGATAATTATAAAATAATATCTAGAAGTTTTTTTATGGAAGATATTATTTGGGTTTTCTTATAAAAAAATATTTTTATGGATACTATAAGTGGACATGGTTCTTGAAAAAATGTACCTAGGGGTAATAAATCTGGATGACTAATGACAGGCTTGACCTATTTTCACCTAGTATTGCAAAATAAGCCTTTCTGCACTCTCAATATGACACTCCTAGGAGAAAGGCATTGTATAATTCACACATTGTTTAATAAAAAAATTGAAAGATTTTAATAGATGATTAAAATGAATGAAATAGGTTAAAATATGGTTTATTTGATTAAAAAGGCATCCTAAATTAAAAATCATATAAATAATTATATTTTTTCACAATATGATTATTTTTTATCACATTTTTATTTTTTTTAGTCGATGGTTGGAACACAATAAGATCATAGTAGAATTGAGCATGATTGAAATTTTTTTGACTATGAGAATCCATTTTGGATGATAATAGGAGGGAAATATAATATCATTTTTCTTAATCATTTATCCAAAAATATGATTAAAAATATATACATTTAACAATTCACAGAATCATCAAATAAGAGAAGGATATAGTTCACTTAGATATTGATTGGTTGAGACCATGGAGGAATGAAGTGTTGATTTCTTTCCTATTAGAAATATGTAATTTGAAACCCACTAAATTCTCATTATGGAATTGAAAAATATTATATGTGTTGAAAAATTTCCATAATGAAATGAATTTCTGAGAAAAAAATGAATTTGAATGACGGAAGGAAATTAATTTCATCATATAAATCCATTTATAATGAGTTTTCATAAATCCAGGAAACCTAATATTGATGTAATTCAATGAATTAGTTTAATGGATAACCCATAGACCATGTAAGGACCTTTTATGAAATAAATAGGTTTATGTAATTACGTATTGTGACAAATAATTAAATTATAGATGTATCTTTATACCAACAGTATTTTGGTTATAAAAAAGGGAAAACATCAAGGGATTTTTTAAAATTTAATAAGAATATACTTTTGGCTAAATTTATGTATTATTGATACCATCATGGGTCTATGAGTTTAAGGATAATCATAAGTCTATTATATTAAACACAACTATTGAAAATCATAGCACTGGGAATTTCACATGATTAATAATATTTTTGGATAAAAACCATGGTAATAAAACCTATTATTTTAGTATACGAATGATTTATTTGATGTTGAACGCCTTTATATTTATTTGATGTAATATTAAATCCATTGGTAACCTCTAAGGATTATATTATCATTGAAAGTTTAGTATTAGTGGGTCATTACAACTAGGGAACAATATAATAATTAAATTAATGTTGTTTTGGAAAATGTACTACTTGTTGCATCCAGTGATGTTTGTGGGTCTTAAACCCAACACAAATATATAGTAATAGTTTAGTTCTTATGACTGGCCTACGTGTTTCTCTAGTTAGTATATAATTATTTTCAATTAATCTATTTGATTAATATATATTAATGATGAACCAATGGTTTTACTATTAATGAATAGTGATTAAAAAATTCTACTGCGTATGTTGGTTTTCATAAATATTTTGAAAAAGACTAAAATACTCTTCACTATTTTATGGATCCTATGGAATCATAAATGATAAATTTTTCACCATAAGAATAAAATTTAATTTGGATATTCATGAAGTGATAATTTATTGAAGCGCAACTAAAGAATGGAATTGTCGTTATTAAATAGAAATGTGTGAATTATGTTTAATTCCTTATATTCTAAGATAGTAAAATAATTATTAATATTTATTAAATTTATATTGAAATTTTCTCTGGGTTTTACAATCCAAATGTCAAAGTAATTACTATTGTTGTCATTTTTAATCATTGGGGACATTATTTATTAATGGAGGGGAGAATGTAATTCCTAGAATTTAAAAAATAATAAAATTAGATTTGAAATCATATTTGACATGAAACACTGAACATAGAAAAGAATGTAACACCCCATAATTTTAAAAGAATAATATTAGGTTTGATAGAATATATGACCTGATACACTGAGCTTATATATGAATGTAAAACCTAGAGACATTATGATATATTTATTTTTGCTGACGCTCCTCTTTCGTCATAGAGTCTAAAGATTAGAAAAGGGATTATCTTAACTCGAATTGATTCAACCTTTGGACAAATATCCAAAATTGACAAAGGAAGGAATAAGAAGAATACTGCCCAAGTGTCGCGCATGTTCTACAATGGTTGCTCAAGTATACATGGGAACACCTAATGGTCACGTAAGTGACTTACGCGCCCTAAAAGATAACCGCTCGTGGTCTTCTCGATCATATAAATAGACCATGTGGGCCCCTCATTTGAGAGGGAATTTTTCCAAAAACTCTGATTTGAGCTCCGGGCGCCCTAGTCTCTTTTTAAAGCTTCCGAAACACTTCTACGGAAATTTCTTACCTAGAACGGAAGATCTAAAGAGGGGGAGGAAGGCCTAAGTGTTGAAACTCATCAACACTTGCGCGCCTGAGTGGCCAGCCCTTAAGGGAAATGGCCACACTTGCGCGCCGCCTAACTCCTTCAATAGAACTTGCACGCCACTATTCTGGAAGAACCTCAAGAGGATTCTAAAGGCATTAACCATGAGTTGCTCAAATATTACCCTACTGGTTAACCATTGCGCAAGTACCCATGTGTCGCGCAGGTATACCTGCATGACTAGGACTTGCGCGCCGACGTAGTACCTGCGCGCCTGTAAGGACTTGCGCGCCCCTGCCGTTTTGGGTTCCCTTCTTGCCCATTTCCCCCCACTTATGTCATTCCACCTCTCCTATTCATGATTAAGTCTTCAAGACACTCTTTAAAGGCATTTATGGCATGATTTCTTGATTTTACATCCTTATCTGAAAGGAATTCTATGGAATATCACTCACAACCAAGTGATTTACACATCATTATGTCACTAATGATTGAGATTTCATTCATTAAACCTCATCCTTTAAGATTAGATAACTAGTCTCAAATATGGGCCTCCTTTTCAAGAATAAGCCCCAGTCATAATTCTCAAATCTGGGAATCTTCCTTAGGAGTAAGCCCCAGTTCCCTAATTTGGGCATCCTCCACAGGAGTATGCCCCAATTCTTAAAGTTCCCACATCTGGGAATCCTTCTTAAGATTAAGCCCCAAACCGTAATTCCCTTAACCTGGGCCTCCTTTTCAGGAGTAACCCCAGTCTCAAATATGGGCATCTTCCTTAGGAGTAAGCCCCAATTCCCTTAATTTTTCAAGTCTCTTAACCTGGGCCTCCTTTTCCGGAGTAATCCCCAGTCTTAATTTCTCTTAACAAGTCCTAATTTACCTTTGATCTAGGATTCCTTCTCAGGAGTAAAACCCAATCACAAGTCCTCTCCTAATTTGGGCCTCCTTTTCAGGAGTAATCCCTAAGTTAGAGTATTCAAATCTCACTGAAGCACATATACATTTATGGACCCTGTTCCTGGATTTCTTCCCTGAAGTAAATCCTATTCATTATTTATCTGGGCATTCTTACATACATAAGCCCCACATTATTTCTTATGATTGCATCTTTCATGGAACAATTGTCTGGTTTTACCAATACCTCTTGTTTCTCAAAACGAGCATGACTCACGTGAGCTTAGTGTGTAAAAGAAATTATGGCATCCTTCTTTGAGCCATCAATCATAAACATCATACTCCCTTACTCGAACTACGTGGGTTCTGATTCCTTTTCTAAACAAAGGATACGTAGTTAGCCCATCTGCAGGTTCGATCCCAATTATAAAATAATTTATGTCCTTCTGAATGACAATAAACTTCAAGTGCCCCCACTGAGTGGATTTAAAACCAGCATGGTCATCATAATGACCAAGATACTTCTATACAAATGTGTCAAAGGCTACCATTGACCAAGAATCTCTAATAAATACATATGATTCTCTATCGATGATGAAACTCAAATACATATAAAATATTCTCTAAATTTCTTACATATTTAATCATTGATTGTCAGATCTGAAGGAAATCTCCTTTTATACATGGTAATGTAATAAGGATTCATGAACATAATGTAAATCTATAAAGAGAGTCCCGGAGTAGAAAATAATTCCCCTAAAAAATGTATGATGGGTCCGACCTCCCATCCTCTCGACCAATGAAAATTACTATGCCTCATCAGTCCACAAACAAATGAATGCCTACCTTTGGAAAGTAGGTCCAAATGCAAGTGGAATCATTGGATGTTTCTGGTTCTACGAACAAACTCGTTAGAAACCGATTGGAATGTTTGAACCTCCCATCAAGGAGGTCATCCCCAAATTCCGAGGGAAAAAAAATGGTGAACCTGACGTGAGTCCTTAACCAAGTTAAAATGATGTTTTACCTATTTGTTAGGTCTTTTTTTATAACTCAATGAGAGGGCCAACAAAAACAATCATTGACTTATGTTCTCATCCAAAAGATGTAGTGGCTGAATTTATCTTGATTACATCTGCTATATAAAGCAGGCACTCTTTTCCAAGATCTTTAGCATTTCCAAAATGGCTTCTCTCATGTTCACATCTATGAATACTAATGCTAAAAATTACACTGCTTCTACTCATGCTGGATCGTCATCCGCTCTAACGATGACATCACCTACTCAGAATCTTCAACGCTGGGTATCAAATGCGCTGGTTAAGGAGTACCATCAACACAGTACCATTCCAACTCGGGAGGCTACCCGACGAGCCCTCCAAGTGAACAACTCACACCTGTCATCTGGACAACGACGACCAGTGATCAAGAAGCAGGCAGTGCTAACTATTGTCTCCAACCATTTCGTGTCATTTTCCCCAGAACGCAATCACCATTCACTCCCATATTCTGAGGAGGTGAATGAGCAGGTCCCTCATGGACTTAATTCAAAGAATCATGAGTTCTTCCTAATGGCTTCCACCAACAATCGCCACTAGACTCGTGCGGCAGTGTGCCCTCAACATGATGAGGGTACCGACTCCAGGCGTTCGACTCAGGTTCCTCGAACCCGATCAGGCAAGACGACCAGCCAGAGGTGGAATCTGGTCAACAGTGAGCTGGTTTTCATTTCTGCCATATCCAGAGAAGTCCACCAACCTAACATGGTGGCAAGCAACGAGCAGGCACACACAGCTACCCGTTTTAATTCCATTGTCTAGAAGACCCATCTGGTATCATCACGCCAATCCCACAATGCAATTTGGGCGGAGTACTATAGGCAGAAACATACACCTGTTTATACATCATCAGCTAGTCAGCAGGTTCGTCTGACTACATATGATGGATATAATCAACCACATTCGGCGAAGTGCAATCAGCAGGCACATACACCTGCTAGTATTAATCAAGCCTATCAATAGTATCACTTGGTAGCATTAGGAGAAGTTAGTCGGAAATCCCTGACAACAAACAGGAGGCAGACTCAACTCTCTTCCCCCACATTTGAGTACTGTCAGGATTCACTGACAGGAAAAGGAGGATAGAAGCAGGCACACACACCTACTCCAAGCCCGGAATGGACGTATATCCCTGTTATGGCAGCTGAAGTCACCATGAATATTCTATCAATGGTGAAAGAGAAGAAGAAAATCCCTGCTCATATTCTGGATGCCTTCTAGGATATTATAACAACTTCAGCAGCATATCAGGTAAAGACACATAAATCTATCCCTACTAGTGGAGTGAAACATCAGCAAATTCACTCCGGAACAGACACACACATCTATTACAGTCCAAGAGGGTTGTGGGCCATACTCCCCCATATCATTCGAACAACCAAGTCAGGAACACACACCTGATTTGAGTGGAGATCGACAGCCTAATCTGGCCATATTTCCTAATAAGGCACATACACCTGCTCAGAGCAGCCACTTTCGTCAACAAGTTGTTTCCAAAGTGAGTAAGAAGGCATCTAAGAAGAAGACCCGCCCAGCACAGTCAGGAGATCAAGAGCCAACCTGTAACAAGGCCTTGCTTGACGCTGGAGTTCTTGAAGCCCTAATACAATTATCTTTTGGAATCCAAGATTCTACTCCCTCATTTCCCAATAGTGTGAACATTAATTCTGAAGGTCTTCAACAGATACTTCCTCATGAAGGTTTGCTTCATGACAATTCGGTTAATCTCGAAGTTTCATCTTCAGATTAGAGCGACATGAACCCTCTGTGTGGTCAGTAGACCATGGAGCAGGAGATCTCATCTTTTGTTGTAACCCATTATGGTGGTCCTCCCCATGATGATTAATTTCGCGGGGAATGTCCTCTCCGCGGTATTGATACACATTACTTGGAAAAAGAACCAGTGGACAATGTAGTTCTGAGAAAGACCTCTTATCTTGAGGCACATGCAAATGCGAAACCGCTCATGTTTGATGCTTCATCGCTAGCAGGTGAAGTACTTTCTCAATCAAAAGATAGTCGAGGGTGTAGGTCATTCTCCGAAGCACCCCTAAGTCATGCATATTCTAGTTTAATCAGGTATTTATCTACCAATCCTGTTGAATCCAATAAAGCAACATGGAAGCACCAGCTCTGGTCAAAACAGGTAGAAGAATATTCTTCAAATGATAAAGAGGAAATGATGAACATGAGAAAACAACTGGCGAAAGGTGAAGTGCCAGTCATGTTTTGGCCTCTGGCTGATTCTCAGTATAACATTCCAGAAATGTTGACTGAAGATGGAATTCATGATATTCGTCTCAACATATGGAAAAATATTTGTCAGTTGAAAAAGAAAGTATTATCTTATGATGAATATGGAAATAATGTTAAGATAATAGAAGGGTTACAACACCAAAGTGACTTGTCATCTCTATCAGTCTCTAGATATCAAAAGGCCGAAAAGCAGCAGAGAGCCCTTCAGTGTTCATGCCATGGAACACTAAGAATGTTTCCCCAGTTAATTTCCAATGCCCCATCTGGTATTCATGTCAGAGGATGGAGTGTTCATGGAGCACTGCATTTCACGGTTCACTCCAGTTAGCAAAGCCCCCCAAAAATGGTCTCATGCAATGTTATTACCCATGGCCGGCCACATTCAATGGGATTTGCTTGTAATCAAAATCTTGCCCAAGAACAGGCTTCAACTAGTTCCTATCAAAATCAAGAATAAAGAGAAAAAGTTGTTGAATTACTCCTGCATCAGGCAAACGAGAATACTGAACATGCCTCTTGTGTGGAGAAAGAACATCACCAAGTGACAGAAGTGTCAGAAATAATCCACCGGTATTTTGAACCGGGTGATAAAAGTGGATACAGGTTAATGCATCCAGCTAATTTCCGGACTAAGTTTCACAAGATCCGGAGAGCTTTTAGGAAAGTCTCAGACATATTATATCAAGATCCACCCCAGTCCGGCAGACTGGGGACTCTTTTAAACCAACCCTCGTAATCAACAAATAAGATTCGAGGAGTTGAGCAGGAATAGCCCCAGTCCACCGGACTGGGGACTTTTTCAAATCATCAATCCCATCCTCAGAGAAAGTCGGTCTTTTCTCGATTATAGAAGAAGCCTCAAGAGGAACGAAGATCCAAATTATTAGGAGATTCCCTCCAAATTAAGGTTCGTCAAGAAGTTCTCGAGGGATCGAATCAACAAAAGGCAATGTCTCATCAAAGACATGGAAGAAGACAATATCACATACATGATAATAGAAGGGATGCGATGAGTTATGCATCAATCAATGTCATCAATGCCATTGTTGCTAATCCACCAGATGTGGCTCACTTAGGGGACTCAGATGAAGAGGTTCCTGCTCAAGAATATGTACGCACTGACACAAATGACAAAGGTGTGCGTACACGAAATCAAAGGATTACTCAGAACCTAGGTAATACTTCTAGTAAACCACTTCCCCCTCTCCGAAAAGGATCCAATAAAGGGAGTGGAATGAATCAGGTTACATATCCTTTCTCTAGAGAAGGCCAATCACTCTCACTAGAGAAAATGTATGCACAATATGAGGAAGAAATGAAGGAATTAAGGAGGTTGAATGCAGAGTTACTTCAGGGTAGTCTTCTTCCTAAGCGAGCTGGAGTTAGTCAGCCAAGGGAATTTTTTACGGCTACTGAGAGGGATCAAGAATATCCTCTTCTATCAGTACACCCTCATAGGTCTAATCCTACGGGTCATGTGCAACAATAGTTGGTAGTGCTACCATCAGTTGCAACAACAACCACCACATCCGTCCAAGCTCCAGTTAGTGCACCTACCCAAGTCCAAGTTCAACCGGATGTTTCTCAAAAGTTAATAACTACCATTGAGTCATTAACAGATCAGTTAGAATCTATGGAAGGGAAACGTGCACAGGTTCAACCAGAAAAGAAAGTTTACGCTGAATGGGTAGATTCAATCTCTCCTCCATCCAGTTTTGGAAACCTTCTATTCCCTATTTTCAATGGATCAGGTGACCCTGAATAGAATTTGACAGATTACGTGTCTTGTTGTGATCCTATGATGGGAACTCCGGAGCAGCAAGAAGCAGTAAAACTCAGATGCTTCGTACATACCTTGCATGTACCAGCCTTTGTCTGGTATACAAGCTTTCAATCCCAGTCAATTACCGGATGGGAGGATCGTCGCCAAAAATCCCTTCTTCAGTTCATCTCAATTTTTCCAAAGACAACAGTTTTCGATCATACAAACTGTAAGCAAAGAGATAATGAAAGGGTCTCAGATTTCATTGCTCGCTGAAAGGGATTAACATATTCCTTAAGCTTAGCACTCCCTCAAGAGGAATTGTTTCCAATATGTGTGGCAAATCTGCGTGAAGAATTATGCACGCCGTTAATCCCTGTGAAGTACATAGGAGGGTTTTGATACTTTACTTCAATCGCTCAGTAGATTGAAGATTCCCTTATACAGGATAAGGCTAAATCTCATGTAATTCCATCAGCTCTAGGAAGGAGAATGGGTAAAGCAGAAAATGGTACAATTATGCTTAATCAAGCACCTTTACCTGTTTCTACTTCAAAACCTTCATCTTTTGTAAGGGCTCCACCTCCTGAGCACCAATAGCAGAGGCCGTTTCTTCAAGACTATCAAAGAGATCAAAGATGAAAACAATTTGAGGATCTGAAGAGAAAAACATACTCTTTCTGAAATGAGCATGTTCCTGGTTATTTCATTTGGGCTCTGGAAAATAATTTGGTTCAGTTGTCAATGCCCAAGAGGTCAAAAAAGAAAAGAAAAGAAGACCATCCCAATTATTTCCACTTTCATCAAATGTTGGGGCATCCCATCTAGGAGTGATTTGACTTCAAGGACCTCCTGCAAAAAATGGTCGACTCGGGACAAGTAAAACTGAAAGGTTCTTCAGCTCAGGTAACATGTGTTACTGCTATAGTTCCAGGGGATGAAGCTGACTGGCAAGAAGTCAAAAGAAAAAATGCAAAAAAGTATGATGATTGGATCGTCAGAAAGACAATCAACCGAACTCATGCTATTTTGAGAAAACAATTAAAGAAACCGATTGTGTCTTCTGCCATGAATGTTGTGGAAAAACCCTCTTCGTCAGAGGGAAAGTCCTCAATGAAATGGCATGCTTCAAAGAAAGAAAAATAATCTGAAGAAGATGAGTATGTGTCAAAGCCTAAGTTGTATTTGACTCTGGAAGACTTCATGCCATCTACTTCAAAGCAATGGGCACCGCCCCACCAAACGGCACAGCCTAAACAGGCTAATCAGGCGGTGTCTTCATCAGACGAACAGTTAATATTCGATTCTATTAATATGATTCAATTAGCAGATTCATATTCCAGTCGCAGTTTCGATTTTGATGAGCCTAAATTCCCTATATCAAATAGGGGAATCAGAGGAAGTTCCAAAGGCTCAATATACAGGGGAAAATGTGGATCTTTTAGAAGCCACTATTCCAATTTTACCCCTTCTAGAACTGTGTACGCAGTAGAAACTCGTGGTTGAGTCCTTCAGCGTGCTCAGTAAGAACAAGAATTTTCTTCTACCAATAGAAAATTCAGTCCTGGCACAGTTATTTTGGAAGACCGATTGAAGGTTCCATCTTCTTCCTCTCTGCAAGTAAATGGATCTAAACGGTCTAATCTCCCAAAACATGGAATATTTCCAACTCCTATCCCAATACGAGATGCATCAACTTCCAAAGCATCTGCTTCCAAGGTACCTGCTAAATCACATATTCCTGTTGGGAATCACAGACCTCTGGATCAAAATTATGATTTATTGAAACACTTGGCCCATGTACCAGCCAAGTTATCAATTCTAGATTCTCTTAATCTATCAAAAGATCTTCGAGAAGCACTCGTCGAGACTTTTTCAAGTCCTCAGGAGTTTGAAACTGAAATTGTTGCAGCTGATGTCTGTCACATTGAGAATAATCCTACAGAATGCCATGAAATAATATCTTTTACTGATGAAGATGAATATGATATTGTACACAAGAATATTAGACCTTTGTACTTATCTAGCAAGGTTAGTGGTGTAGACGCCCTAAGAGCTTTCATTGAAAATGGTTCAGGAGTCAACCTCATGCCCATTCGTACACTTCATCGATTGGGCCTCACGGAATCTGATTTATCTCTTTCTACCATGATGTTACAAGGATATGATAAAAATTAACAAGAACCACTGGATGAAGTTACACTTAGAACTCAGTTTGGAGATCTTGTATCCAATTCAGATTTCATGGTTGTTGATCAAGACTCATCTTTCAACATCTTTCTTGGAAGACCCTGGCTACATCAACAAGTGGATATCCCTTCATCATACCATCAATGTCTCAAATATTCTCTCTATGGTCAAGTTGGGACATTTTATGGTGATAATTACCCATTCAAGACATGTCATTCTCAATACATTGAGGCGGAATTCTATCACATGAAGGGAAGGGAGAAATCCAGAACAAAGGAGATTACCAAAGTTAATGATCTATATGTTTTGGAGATGATTCGAGTAAATACATTTACACATGTGAGTATAGATTATGTGTTACCTATCAGTAAAAATGACAAGATAGATCCAAATCAAAATACTCTTATGGAATGATCCATAATGTCAATTACGGAAATCGAGCCAGACAACATGGGAGAAATTGGTAACCCACCAAGAAGTGATAAAAGCACAAATAGTGACGTCTTCATTTCATCTGCTGAAATCCAACAAGTCTATACTTCGCCAATTAGGCCATAAGAAGTTATAGCAACATCAGAGGTGAACAATGATGTCTAATCTCAATCTATCATCTCTTCTTTATTAACAAAAGAAGACCCTTCATCATCAATCGGGTCGAAAATGGAAGCTTCTTCTTCAAGATATGAAAATTTTGACATCTCTTCTGATCATGAAAATTCTACTTCATCATCTACTATTCAAGTTGAAACGGATGAAATAAAACATAATGAAGAAGAAGAGGAAGATCTCAGAGATGCTCCTCTAGCATTTGAAGAGGGTATCTCTACCACTGCGGATGAACTCAGAGAAATAAATCTGGGTAGAAAAGAAGATCCACGCCCCACTTAAATCTGTGCGGCCATGACTCTTGAAGAGAAAGAGATGTATATTTATTTTATTAAGAAAAATAGAGATATATTTGCTTGGAACTATACAGAAATTCCCGAGCATGATCCTGATGTTGCTACTCATCATTTGGGTTTACCAGAAGAACATTGAGGATTTAAGCAAGCCGCGAGAAGAACACACCCAGGTTATGCTTCCAAAATTGAAGCTGAAGTGGATAAGCTTATAAAAGCTAACATTGTCAAAGATGTTCAGTATCCCAAGTGGTTGGATAATATTTTCCCTGTAAAGAAGAAGAACAGACAAATTAGAGTTGGCATCGATTTCGGAGTTCTTAATCGGCATTGTCCTAAGGATAAATTCCCAGTTCCGATTATAGAACTTTTAATTGATGCAAAAGCTAGCTATGAATCACTTTACTTCATGGATGGATATTTCGGATATAATCAGATCCGAATGGCCCCAGAATATGAGGAATCCATAGCCTTTAGAGCCCCTCAGGGTGTGTTTTGCTACTGGGTAATGCCCTTTGGCTTAAAGAATGCAGGTGCAACATATCAGTGTTCCATGCATCATATCTTAAAACCCTTCTTAGGGATGTTTGTTGAATGCTATGTAGACTATTTTTTGGTTAAATTCAAACAACATTCTAATCACTTGGCTGATTTGGAAGTCATACTCTGTAAGCTTTGACAACATAATTTGAAGAATAACCCCTTAAAATGTGCTTTTGGGGTAACCTTAGGAAAATTTCTCGGCTTTTTTGTACACCATCAGGGTATTGAAGTCGATCCTGAGAAGGCCAAGTCAATCCTTAGTATGTCACCTCATCAAAATTTGAAAGAATTAAGAGGACTTCAAGGACACTTAGCCTGTATTCGGCGTTTCATCGCCGATTTGGAAGGAAAAAGTTTACCCTTCACCAAATTGATGAAGAAGGGAGTCACATACCAGTGGACTGAAGAATGTCAAGAAGAATTTGATATTCTCAAGATATACCTCTTGAGTCCACCGGTACTCATGACACCTGTTGAAGGAAGACCACTTATCCTCTACGTGATAGTTCTAGTGCGATCATTGGGCGCCTTTCTTGCTTAAACAAATGATGATGGGAATGAAAACAGCCTCTACTATCTCAGTCGAACTATTCTTGAAGCAGAAACCCATATTTCATGTATTGAGAAGTGCTGCCTAGCATTAATCTTTGTAGTTCAATAGTTGAGACACTACCTGCAACATCACAAGGTCCAATTGGTATCTCGCAATAACCCGCTCAAATTACTGCTTAGTCATCCAATTCTTATAAGACATCTGGATAGGTGGGCACTTATTTTGCAGCAATTCGACATTCAGTATGTGTCTCCAAAGGCGATAAAGGCCAATCTCTGGCTGATTTCTTGGCTGAACACCCTTCAGTGGAAGACACATCTTCAGATATTGAACTCCATGATGAGGAAGTCTTCTCTATTCAAGAAAGTCCTCAAGCATGGGAAATGTATTTTGATGGTGCTTCTAGAAATCCAACAGGGAGGAATATGGAAAATCCTAAATTCAATAATGTTGGCTTAGGAATTGTCCTCATTTCTCCAGAAAAGGCAGTATTACCTTATTCCTTCTTATTGTGGGAAGGTGGTACCAATAATGAAGAATAATACCAAGCTCTCATCACAGGATTGGAATTAGCCCTTCAAGCACAAGTGAATCAATTAAATGTGAAAGGTGATTCAGACCGGGTAATCAAACAAATCAATGGGGATTATGCTATCAGTAAAGAAGAACTAATACCTTTGTATGATTACGTCAGAGATTTAATGGCGGAATTCCTTTCAGAACCGATATTTTCTTATGTCCCAAGATCCCAAAATGATCAAGCTGATGCACTGGTTAATAGAGCCACAACTCTGGAAGATCCAAATCGGGACGAGAAAACCATCAGTATTGCCCACCATCGTGCAATTTCACCTTATGTTCGAATCAGAACGGAGGAAATTAATGAAATTAGTCCCATTCCTGAAACGTATGGTCATACTACAGGATGGATGTCACCTATCTGGGAATACCTTCAAAATGGAACACTTCCACCTGATAGAGCTGAGAAAGAACAAATCCGGCGACGTGTGGTAAATTTTACTCTTTATGATAGCACAGATCACCTAGTGAAAATTCTCTACAAACATGGTTTTGATGCAGTTCTCTTCAGATGCATTGATGGTGTAGAGACAATGGCTGTCCTGAAAGAAGTGCATGCAAGAGTCTGTGGGGCCCACCAGTCTAGACATAGACTGTCTGATCAGATTCGAAGGCTTGGATACTTTTGGCCTTCCATGATACAAGATTGTGTTGATCTCACAAAGAAGTGTCATTCATGCCAAGTAC
This sequence comes from Viscum album, assembly GCA_963277665.1. Classification (NCBI taxonomy): domain Eukaryota; kingdom Viridiplantae; phylum Streptophyta; class Magnoliopsida; order Santalales; family Viscaceae; genus Viscum; species Viscum album. Next base: position 806,215,882 of record OY728141.1, on the reverse strand, counting down.
ATGCCAACTTCATTCATCAACATCCATAGTTGATTCATACAACTAAATACTCATGGCCATTTTCCACATGGGGAATGGATGTGGTGGGACCTTACCCTAAGGCCACGACCAAGCAGTTTAGGTACATTCTTACTGCTACTAACTTCTTTTCCTAATGGGAAGATGAAATACCTATCAAGGAATTCAGTTCTAAATGAGTTGTTAGCTTCCTTAATTCTGACATTATTACCAGATTTGGTGTCCCTTACACCATATTGACAGACAATGGCACCAACATCTGTTCATCTGAGGTGATGAAGTTGTATCAAGAATACAACATCAAATCCAACCATTCACCTTGGTATCATGCAGCGGCCAATGGCCATATAGAAGCCTTCAACAAGACTCTTTCAAAAATAATGAAAAGATGGAGGATAAAGATAAGAAATCAGGGCCTGATAAACTCTGTCATGCTTTATGGGCTTATCGAACTACCACCTGCACTGCAACTCGATCAACTCCATATTCATTGGTATACGGAACAGAAGTAGTCTTGCCCATTGAAGTTAAATTGCCTTCGCTCAGAGTTTCCATTTGTGATCAGTCATCTACAGATGAACAATTTCAAAAGCGATTGAATGAATTGGAACAGTTAGATGAGAAAAGATTGTGCACATTGCACCACTTGGAAGTCTATCAGAATCGAATAGCACGAGATTTTAACAAAAATGTTCATCTTCGTTCATTCACTCAGGGAGAAGTGGTATTAGTTCTCAGAACTCCAATGATACCAGGAAAGAAACCTCCCAAGCTTGAGCCAAAATGGGAAGGACCTTGATCAATACATAGGGTCTACTCCAATAGAGCCTATTCATTAATCTCGATGGATGGAGAAGTCATCACTACTCCAACCAATGCCATATTTTGGAAGAAGTATTTTGTATAAACACAAAATGTCATCATCGTCCTTGCTATATGGATTAAAACTATACAGCAACGGTCCATACATATGACCTTAAACTATTTGTATTAATTTCGACCCATATGACGTTAAAATGTGGGAAACAATTCCCTAATTTTTCCTCACTGCATGACATTAAACTACACAGTCCCCCTATGGTCAGGTATGACCTGAAACTGCACCACCATCTAGCAAGATGTTAAACTGTGATGTCCTCACTAATGACTCTAAACTATATAAAATTCCCTTATGTCTAGAAAGATGTTAAACTACATAGTCAATGGTCCAGTATGACCTTAAACTGCACCTTGGTCCAGCAAGACGTTAAACTGCATCATCAACGGTCCAAGCATATGGCCCTAAACTATTTTCACATACCTCCAACATGATGTTAAACTGTGTCCCCTTCATCGTCCTTGCTATATGACGTTAAACTATATAGCAACATTCCATGCATATGACCTTAAACTATTATCAATTTCGTCCAACATGACGCTAAACTGTATCATCCTTTTTTCATCCAACATGACGTTAAACTGTGGAAAAAATCCCCAATACGTCCAACATAACGTTAAACAGTGTACTCTTTTGTCTTTACTGCATGGCATTAAACTGCACAGTCATCTTTTTCATCCAACATGACGTTAAACTATGTTTTCTCCATCGCCCTAACTACATGAGACAAAACTGTACAGAATGTCCTTTGATATGTTCTACATGACAGTAAACTGTACTTTTTCCCTGCTACATGACACTAAATTGTGTAGCACCAATATTCCTAACTACAAGACTATAAACTGGATGGTCCCTTTATATGTCCTATATGACATTAAACTGTGCATCGTTAAGGTTGTTGTTACCTCTTGTTTCTCACACTAGTTATGACTCACGTTAGCCTAGAGAAAACCTCAACCATAATACTCTCTCTGGGATACTAACCATGTGTAAGTCCCAACAACATCATTTTTTAGGTCGTTGTCCCCAAGAACAACTTGATCATTAATTCATTCATTAATTGAACTACACTGACTTTGATCCTTGCTTTCCAGGCTGGGTATGTAGGCAACCTCCCAAGGTTCAAGCCCAAAATCAATCTCTTCACATCGGTTCACCTTCATCTCATACGATGTTGATTCGTGAAACCGCCCCTAGAATCAATATCATTACATTGGTTCACTTTCATCCTTGTTATACGACATTAAACTATACAACACTTTTTTCCAGTATGACAATAAACTATAATATTCTTTGATACCCTCACCTGAGAGGGAACCATTATTTACATTGATTTTTTCAATAATGTTTCATTTCAAAGACTACATGCATACATGGAAATACCCAATCCTTTTATCTTGGGTTAAACCATCATTGTACTAAAGTCCCCTTTCACCCTTCACATGTACAAACCAAATTTATATAGAGGGTATTTCTAGAACTACGTGGTCTTGATTCCCATCATTATGGGATTCTAAGGAACGTTCGAGTGTCCCTCGAATCCAGCCCCAAGTCGTTGGGCCTAACCCCAAATTCCCCTTTCAGTCCCTTGGCTGAAAAGTCCCCATGAAAGCACACACTATGTATTTCTTTTAATGGTCCAAGATCTATGTCCCTAAACTAGGATCTATAATCCTTTTGTCCCACACGACGTTAAACTGTAGTTCAAGAACTACGTATGTCTTGATTCCCATCCTCATGGGATACGTATTGAAGTCCAACATTTCAATTCAAGACCCATCCACAACATGATTTTGGTTAGAATTGATCTATGTATCTCTGTATACATTGGACAATACCCATATTTAAGTGTCATAATCCCAACCTTAAATATTTTCAGATCTTCATAACCCTTTTCATGACTTCTTGTCACAAAAATGTCAAACTTCTGAGAATTCTTTTTCCAGACTATGCAGCACGTGCCCATAGGCAGCCTTGCATAAACATTCTACATAACAGATTTCCTAGCCAAAAGATACTATTATTTGACTATGCAGCCAATTCCCTTAGGTGGCCCTGAATAATTCAACCCCCTAACGGGTTTGCCGGATAATGGTAACTTCATTCTTGGGAAGAATGCCTCTTTTGTCCTTAGTTTTCTTAAATGACAGTATGTAGGGATCCGAAAAAGCATTCACCCTTCACATATTTTTCCCATATCCTTTTTCATGATCTGAAAGTATTCAATTATATGGTTTGTATTCTCCTTCCCTACTTTTGGGTCAGACCATCATAGGAGTAATATCCATCCATTTCTTCGATAATCTTATTTTTAAATATCTTTTCCATATTTCAAGTACCTCTCTCTATATAGTAAACTCTATACTTTGAAAAATTTGAATCTCTATAAACTTTCACTGGCTTTTAGCACTAGGAAAGTAAATTTCTGAGAGTTCATTTTCCTGACTATACAGCACGTTCCCATAGGCGGCCTTGCATAAACAAGAAACATAACAGACTTGTTAGCCAAAAGATACTATTTATTTGACTATGCAGCCAATTCCCGTAGGTGGCCCTGCAAAATTCAACCCCCTAACGGGTTTGTTAAATAATGGTAACTTCATTCTTGGGAACTACTTATTCTAGTGCCTTTTATCTCTTTTTCATATCATTCCTCGGATTAAAATATTCTTAAGTCATAGTTTACATTCCCCCCCCCCACCCTTATACTTGAGTATGGTACTATGTTTTCAGATGATTTGTCATGGAATTGAGTCAATTCTAATTCATTCAGTCAAAGATATTTCGACCTTAAACATTAGCCTCTTTATGTTCGACATGCATGAATTTAAACTGCCCATAAAAGACAAGGGATCTTTGAATAAAAGTCAAGTTCTAGTTCACTAATCATACAATTTGTATGATTTAGGTAATATTGATCAATTAAATGGTTCAACGTTTGTAGGGTTATTTACATTAATCCTAGTAAAAATAAAACTATGCTTACTAGTCCCATTGGCTTAACTAAAATTTAATGCAGGTAGTAGGAAAATGCATGCACAAATGATTGAAGATGAAAGAATTATTTCCATTTGATGCACAAGAATTAGAAGGACATCCACAGACTGGAGTCTCTTCTCTTTTTCAGGAAATTACAAAATACTGTCAACATAAGTTTTCAATTGATGAACCGCATCCTGAGTTTCTTCAGCAGCTACTTAAAGCTCATGCACTCGACCAACTTCACTCTTTTCAGCCTGATGGAGTGATTTCTTGACATCCTAAATGGTCTTCATATCATTCATTCGAACTCTCTCCAGTGAATTATTGAGTTGGTCATGTTCCCCAGTAACAACATTTTACTGTTGTTGGAGGTGCATCTTCTGGACGACTTTTTCATTGATCTTATGCTTTATCTCCTTTATCCCGGTAGCATAATCATCCTTATCTCAGGATACCACAGCCTCAAATTCGTTGATGTTGTCTGATAGATTCACCCTGGTCAGATCTTCACGACACTTTTTCTCTTGCGCTCTCTTGAAGATGACTTGTTTCACCAAGGTATGGATCTCTTTGTATCTAAAACCGCCAAGACCTAGCATGATGAACTGGGACGAAAATCAAGGGATCTTCGATGATAGCTCTTCTAAAGGCACCTCAAATATGATTTTCCATATGTTGTTCCACGCCTTGCGTCGTGAAAAGCTGAGCGCCTTAAGCACCTCTGGGTCTGATTCAACATCATCATCACAGGGGGCATGTAATCTAGGATTAATGCCCTTAAGGAAGTGCCATGTTATGATTCTTACCACCTAACCCTAGTTTCTTCACCTTCTACTCCTGTTTGGGAAGAAGTTGAGACCTCACCACCAGTTCTAACCATTGAATTTGATAGCCCTATTTGATCAATTAAAAGTATGGTTAGTTTCATAGAACAATAGAAGTAGGTTGTTTATCTTGAAAACTCGGTCCGAGAATTACTTAATAGTAGATCAGTAGCTTGAGTAGACTCCACCCCATCTTTCCCAGTTTCAATAGGATCTTCAAGATGGGTCTTAGGAGAGTTTTTTGGATTTAGTTCAACTTAAGATAATGTTTCTGCAATGGTAGGGTTGACATCAATGTCCACACCCTCTTCAGGCATTGGTAGTTTCTTAGCCTCTATGGATGGAACTGCATATTTTTTTCAGTCATGATTAGAAGTGTAAATTATAAGAAAATTTACTGTGCGAACAATAACACTCACGCCCAAGGTCTTCTAAATCACATGATAACTTAGCATGATCATAAAATTCTTCAAAATACATTCCACGATCCATCATTTAATCCAATGATATTTCAGAATCCTGGTTAGTCTCACCAATGGGATCATTTAATGTATCCCCTTGGCGACCCTCATTCTGCAGCTCTTGACCCTGGATAGCTTCTTCAGGAAGGATGGCAGATTCAGTTGTTGTGGCCGCCAATGATTCAGGTGTAGGTTCTTCTCTACTTGTAGCAGCAACAGGAGTAGTACTGGGGATAGATGTTGGCTCTTTTTCAAAAGCTGTCATGTCATCCTGAATTTGTGCTTGATCCTCAGCACCCTTTGTGGTCCTCAAAGGAGGATCAGTCCATTCCCTCAGAGGGGAAATTGAAGAAGCCCCTGCAATCCCCAGAAATATGAGTAAACATGTGGTCATGGGTATAGACTCACGATTACCCGAAGGACTTACCACTGCTAATGAAGCGTTTAGCTGTGGACGTCCTCCTTCAATGCCTTTGATTATTTGTTTTTTTGGGAGTATCGGCAGTCTCCCTTATTGGCACTTGGATTGGAGAATGGAATGTCATTTCTAGCAACTCATTTATGGACTGCTAGCCCGGAGATATTTCGCCTGGTTCACAAGGAGATTCAGCAGCAACCCCGATGGCAGTACCACCAGGGCTATACTGTGGCGAAGGGACCATAGTAGTTTCTTTCTTTACAAGCTGCAAGATGAAAAAAATAACTTCCTTAAGTAACAAAGCCCCCACTAGAATCAAGTCACAAAGCAAATAAGGAAAGAAAACTTACATCTTTAGGATCCACGTAATCGTGTCACTCCTCATCAATCCCCTTAGCGGCGCCACGATCAATCAATTCCATCACCTTCCTGGTGACAGAAACAAACTCATCAGTGGTGTATATGAGCATTTCTATCTCTCTGATGTAAGCCTGCACTTCATTGGGATTATCCTTATATTGGATATTTGTAGAATCTAGAAGATTCCCTATTCTAGGAAGTTGTAGGCCCTCAAACAAATCCAGCAAGGCGGTCTTAGTACCACAGTATAAACCCTGCCATAACTGGATATCATCTGGTCTTAGATATGAAGGCTGCAAGGAAGGTCCTAGAATCATTGACTTCAATTTCTTCCCCTATCCTGCAACTACAGATAGAGAATAAGAAAATAGGACTTATTACATTATAAATTAGTAGTGATTAAACTACAATAATGAATTAACTCACCAGGAGTTGATGGGGTGGGTCTTTTAATTCTAGCTGGAGGATTATATCGGGCACGAAACCTCTTTTCCACTAGTTGTGCCTCATTATCCCCATCATGGGAATCCAGTGAATCAGTTCTAGAGGAGGAATCTACTGAATCAGCTTTAGGTGGGGAAGCATCACCTTCATGAGGCAGGGTTTCTTTTGCTACAGTCCTCTTCCTTTTCCCCACTTGATAAAATGGGTGATTCAGCTCCCCATTGGGGTATGATGCTATCCAGTGTTCGGCATAATATGTAGACAAATTATGTACTACTTTTTCAACTGGTAGATCTAATATTTCCCCAGTCTTTTCCATTGATTTCAGCAGCCATAGTTTCCGAGCAACCATTAGATGTTTCTCTAAACTTACATGTACTGTAGGGGATACAACAATCTATTGTTGACATTTGTATTGACATGAAAATATATATGGATCATAGGCCATGCATATAATTTCTCCGTCAATCCTGGCAACTAACACACCATCCCAAAAAGCTAGCATGTATGCCCTCAAATCCATGTGGGATGTTCCATCATCAACAAACCGCCCGGTTGGTGGATTTCCATAAGGAAAAAAGATGAATTCCTTAAACATTCTTAGCCTCTCTTTTATTTCATAGGAATTAACATCTAATGGAGCAACTCTGGAGAATTCTCGCCCTGATGGACTGAAAGAACTTCCATGAATTTGTAATCCATTCTATACAGTGTAAGTCCTAAAGTGAGTGGTGATTCATCCCCATAAAACTTGGAATGGTCCCACTATTCGTAAAAGAGATTTACCCATGAAGACATGAAGTAAACTCTTGTGAATCTTTGCTAAAATTGGGGTAGCCAACCCAACCATTTTTCCCTCAGCCAACTTTTACACAATGACAAAGGTCCCTGGCCTGATGCCTCCCTTCGAATCTCTGACTGTCAAGAGATAAATGCTAAGCCACATTTCCAAGAAGCCTGCCAGATGAGTCTTATTTGGGAACCTTGATTCACCTCATATCCCCACTTCCTGAACTCTCCTGCTTCTAGAGTTGGCCATAATGTTCCAAGAGAACCCCTCTTCTTATCTTTTGGGCAGGTGGTAGGAAGTTTGGGCCTCTTATCCTTGGATTTATTTTTCTTGGATCCTTTTTTTTAGGCTCCTTCTCCTTTGGCTCCCTCTCTTTCTTCTCAATAAGAAATATATTAGTCCATTCCTCTGGAAGAATATCCTTTCTATAATGAGTTAATGATGTCTCTGAACTTTTGAGCCTGTGGAAGATCTTAAATAATTCTCGAGCTAAAGCTAGTGTCTTCTCTGAATCATTCCAAGTCACCTTGGGTGGAATTAATTCATCATACATGTCACCCAAAATTTGATCCCCTGAGACCTTGTGGACATCCCAAAGACTGATGCCTACTTCTCCATGAGTCAGATGGAAAGAATTAGTTGCTAGAATTTAGTGGATGAGTATCTCTGGCACGAAGTTATCATGTCTATAAACATATGTCTTCCCAACCCATAAAGCTTCGTATATCGCCACTCCTTTCAGATCCTCGATAAATTCTGCACGGGTTTTTCGCACCCAGTATTCCCACATTTAGGTTGGCTTCACGCCTCCTCCAAGACGGAAGTCCCAACATTTATTCCAGCCTTTGGATTGATCCATCTGAGCATTTAGGAAGATTGAAGGAAGACAATGTGATTGCAGCTCAGGAGTATGATCTTTCAGATCTGGCGTACAAGGGCTATGATGCATCATGTGGGCCTTCTCCACTGTTTCATCATTTAGAAATACTCCTCCACCTGTGTTATTTGCCAAAGAAAAGTTGGTGTAATTATAAAACCACGAAAATGGGAGATAATTCTTTAATTCTGGAATAGTAACTTCTTGCAGAGGACTGTAGTCATACAAAGGCAAATAAGTGCTTTGGGGGAAGTCTTGATGATATTTATTCAGATACAAAGCCAAATCCGGAAGAGTGCCCTCTTTGACAGTATAATAATCGTGGCCAATGATGTTCATCATATCATCAATCCGCTTGCTAGCCAGTTCATCAGCAATTCCGGTTCTATGATCCATTGATTCTACACGAAAGTTGAATAAAATAACTGTTATGTAAGTTAATTTTTTATAACATTTGTGAAGAAATTTCAAAAAAATGGATAAGTAATTAAGGTGCACAAGTCTAAACATGTTGCGCAAGTATAGATGTGTCGTGAAAGTTTCTGTCATGCAAGTATCACCATGCAAGTCCTATTACCTTGACAGCAGCACGACGGAGAAGAAACAATGGAAAACGAGAGACTTGGGCGGTGAAGGTGTCTTGCACGGCAAGAGCTCATGAATCCAGAAATCAGATGCTATGTGCGGAAAAGGACAACGTATTTATAGGCCAGGCTACCCACCTATGTGCCTACAGAGAGCATGCTCTATTCCTACGCGACTCACACCTGCGTGCCGCCCTCTGAACCATCAATACTTGTGTGCCGTCCATCCTTTGGATTTCTTCTTTTCCTTAGAGTCACATCTTCATTTATTTCAGATCCAACTCTGAGGGGGGACTTTTTTTGATTCTACTCTTTCATCACAGAGTCTACAGATTGGAAAAGGGTATTATCTTAACTCGAAGTGATTAAACCGTTGGACAAATATCAAAAATTGACAAAGGAAGGAATAAGAAGAATACTGCGCAAGGGTCGCGTGAGTTCTACATTGGTCGTGCAAGTATACTTGTGCTCCCCGAATGGTAGCACAAGTGATTTGCGCGGCCTAAAAGATAACCGCTCGGGGTCTTCTCGAGCCTATAAATAGACCCTGTGGGCCCCTCATTCGAGAGGTAATTTTTACAGAAACTCAAATTTGAGCTCCTGGCACCCTAGTCTCTTTTCAAATCATCTGAAACACATCTAAGGTAATTTCTTAACTAGAACAGAATCTCTAAAGAGGGGGAGGAAGGCTTAAGTGTTGAAACTCATCAACACTTGTGCGCCTTAGTGGCCAGCCCTTAATAGAAATTTCCACACTTGCGCGCCGCCTAACTCCTTCAATAGAACTTGCGCGCCAATATTCTCGAAGAACCTCAAGAGCATTCTAAAGGCTTTAACCAAGAGTCTCTCAAGTATTACCCTACTGGTTAACCTTCGCACAAGTACCCATGTGTCGTGCAGGTATACCTATGCGACCAGGACTTGCACGCCCATGTAATACCTATGTGCCATCCAGGACTTGCGTGCCCCTACCTTTTTGGTTTCCCTTCTTGCCCATTTAACCCCTCTTATGTCATTCCACCTCTCCTATTCAATATTCAGTCTTCAAGACACTCTTAAAATCCATTTATGGCACGATTTCTTGATTTGACATACTAATCTGAAAGAAATTTTGTGGAATATCTCTCACAACCTAGTGATTTACACAACTTTATATCACTAAACATTGAGATTTCATTCGTTCAACCTCATCCTTTAAGATGAGAGAACTAGTCTCAAATATGGGCCACCTTTTCAGGAATAAGCCCCAGTCATAATTCTATAATCTGGGCATCCTCCTTAGGAGTAATCCTCGGTCCCCTAATTTGGGAATCCTCCTCAGAAGTAAGCCCAAATTCTTAATGTTCCCACATCTAGGCATCCTCCTTGGGAGTAAGCCCCAAACCATAATTCCGTTAACCTGGGCCTCCTTTCCAGGAGTAAGCCCCAGTCTCAAATATGGGCATCCTCCTTAGGAGTAAGCCCCAAGTCCCTTAATTTTTCAAGTCTCTTAACATGTTCCTCCTTTTCAGGAGTAAGCCCCAGTCTTAATTTCTCTTAACCAGTCCTAATTTACCTTTGATGTGGGATTCCTTATCCGGAGTAAAACCCAATCATAAGGCCTCTCCTAATTTGGGCCTCCTTTTCAGGAGTAAGCCCCAAGTTAGAGTATTCAAATCTCCCTGAAGCACATATACCTTTATGGACTCTGTTTCTAGATTTCATCCCTGATGTAAATCCTAATATTCATTTATCTGGGCACTCATACATACATAAGCCCCACATTATTTCTTATGATTGCATCATTCATGGCACAATTGTCTGGTTTTTACCAATACCTCTTGTTTCTCACAACGATTATGACTCATGTGAGCTTAGAGTGTAAAAGTAATTATGACCTCCTTCTTTGAGCCATAAATCATAAACATCATACTCCCTTACTCGAACTACGTGGATTCTGGTTCCTTTTCTAAACAAAGGATACGTAGGTAGCCCATCTGCAGGTTCGATCCCAATTTTGAAATAATCTATGTCCTTCTGAATGACAATAAACTTCATGTTCCCCACTGAGTGGATTTAAAACCAGCATGGTCATCATAATGACCAAGAGACTTCTATATAAATGTGTCGAAGGATACCATTGACCAAGAATCTCTAATAAATACAGATGATCCTCTATCGATGAAGAACTTCGAATACTTATAAAAGATTCTCTAAAATTTTTACATATTTAATCATTGATTGTCATATCTGAAGGAAATCTCATTTTATACTTGTTAATGTAATAAGGATTCACGAACATAACTTAAATCTATAAATAGAGTCCTGGAGTAGACAATAATTCCCCTCAAAAAGGTGTGATGAGTCCGACCTCCCATCCTCTAGACCAATGCAAATTCCAAAGCCTCATCAGTCCACAAACTAAAGAACAACTACCTTTGGAAAGTAAGTCCAAATAGATGTGGAATCATTGGATGTTTGCAGTTCTACGAAAAACCCCATTAGAAACCGATTGGAATGTTTGAACCTCCCATCAAGGAGGTCATCCCCAAATTATGAGGGAAACAATTTTTAAATAAATTCAATCTCTTTGATATCATGAAGAACATGGAAAATTGTATCTAAATAAAATGTAATATAGTATACTATAATAACCTAGCCTTAATATTGAAAAATAAATTTTTAAAATTACATTTTTTAAAAACATTAGATAAATTTTCTAGATATATGTTGATTCTAAATAAAATAATAATTTTTTTAAATTTAAAAAAAATTCTAAAAAATGGTTTTTTTGAAAAAAATGGTTTCCCTGAATTCTTAGAAAATATGTTAAAATTCATTTTTAAAAATATTTTAAAATTTATTTTATAAAATTAAATAATTTAATTAAATAGTTATAATAAAATTATCTTTGTGTTAATTATTGATATATTTTTTACATCTTTCATTTTTCTATGAATTATAAAAACCTGAATTTTTAATGAGAACTTCATTTTCATTTAAATCATTTGAATATTTAAATTATATTTTAAAATTTTTAATGTAAAATTCATTCAACTATATTATAATTTCACTAATTCATTTCAATTTAATAAGATGCACATTGAATTTTTATATTAAACCCTTTTATAATTATCAGGATATTCTATTTGGAAGCCTACTTTTCATTATTTGGGGGGGGGGGTATAATTTAAAATTTGATTCCGCCACATCTATGAACTGAATTTGAAAAAATTGATTTCATATTTGGAATCATCCTTATCTGTATTTTCTAATATGTTCAATTTAATTTTTTATAATTATTTATAGTGAATGTAGAAAAAAAAATTATAGTTTTTAAGGTGAAAACATGTTTACCAAGCGCTAAAATGGAGATATATGGTTCAAAAAGATATAAAAAATTCTAGAACCAATTTTATAGAAATATTTGTACCTCAAAACATCCAAGGTTCTATAATTTCAAATTTGGGATCCATTTGGAATGTGAAAAGATTGGGTACACAATATTCATTTGAAAAATTCCATATGTGTTCTCTCCCCCACATATAGAAGGCCACTCTCTACCTTCAATTGATCACAATTATAAATAAATTTACATTGGAAAAACCTTAAAAATTCACTCAAAAACATCCTTACCTATATTATTTAGATTTTTTTTATTCCAAAAATACCATCCCTCTGGCCCTTAATAGGATATCCAAGGTTGGTTTCCGAAAGAGAATTTATGTTACTTACGAAGCCCATTCGTTTTCTTTCGTATTTATCCCAAATTAATAATTTATTTACAAATAAAACATAATTACATTTTTATATATGATATAATAAAATTTTATTATGTTTATTTAATAATTTTTATCCATATCATACTCAATCTAATGAGAATTGAAATCATCAATCATGTGTACGTGGGACTACCACCTCAAGAACAAATGTAACTCATTTTCCATCAACATATCAAATAATTATATACAATGATGGATGTAATATAGATATAAATTATTAATGATATTATTATAATTATGGAATTATAATAATATATTTTCTTTTTTAATTGCAATTACATTTAAAATAAAATAGTGTTACTTGTGTGTATGACGAACAACCCCCTTGTGAAGTGACATGATTAATTTTACACATATTCATCACACAGAACGAAATAAGGATATATTTTCCATTAATATATGGGATATATATGAAATTTTATTTATTTTTTAAAATTAATATTAATCCACTTTTTTCCCTTTCACTCATTAAGGGAATGATATCATCGCCCATGTGTGTTTATGACCTGCCAGCTCTACGAAGAGATGCAATTCATTTTCCAAGTCCAAAAATCAAGAAAGATTATAAATGTTTATCTAATGAGTAAATATGATATTTATAAAATTATTATAAATATTTATATGATGGATCAATACCCTATGAATAGTAAAAATAATATCCACATCCATACACACATGAAAAAACATATAAATTAACACCTGAAACAATGAATAAAATGAAATGTTATAAACTAATAAGTAGTAAATTAATATAAAAATATCATATAATATACTAGAAATATTTATATTGTTCTATTATATTTTAATACAATGTTTAAAGAACATTTATAGTAGTTAAAGAATATTCAACTAAAATGAAGCATGTGGTAGTGGACTTCTTCTCAATTTCGCTTCATTGAGGTATATTGTAATGTTATGCACCTATATTCATTTATATAGTGTATATAAAACCCCTTTAAATTATATTATCATGTTTAATTGAAAATTAATTGTATTTAAGGTTTCAAATTTATTTACATCATCCAAGGGTATTTGATATAAAAGTTACCGTGTGGTATAGAATTTCATAACTCAATTTCGTTTCATTGGGATATATTATTTGTTCTTTGTATTTGATATTCTAAGATTATGTGTGTAATTAATTTTTACTCTATTATTTTATATTTACACTTTTTTTAATTTTATTTACATTGACACATGTGATCATTTTTTTTAATTTTCCCTTCAATTTTTTAATCATTTAAGAGATAATTTCATAATATCATTTTAATCAGGATTGTTAATTATTGAATTTCCATTGATGGGAATTTTTTGAAAATAGCATGATAATACATTTTCATTTTTTAATAGTATATTTATTTATGAATATTTCAAGTAATATTATTATTTTTCTAATATTTGGTAATTAAAATTAATGAGAACAAGTTTTTAATAAAATTTTACTTCATTTCCCTCTTAGGTTGAAAATCGTTCTTCTTCGAAAACCTTTATTTATAAAATAATTGTCAAAATGGTTTTTAAATTAAACATATGGTTTGACAAATAACTCTTTTTCCATGTTTATTTCTTTTAAAATCTTCTTAAATGACTCTTCATTTAATTTTCCAAACAAGGCCTATTTTTATTTTACTAAATAAGTGAAAGGAACCTTTGTTTTAACGTGTAATGTCACGACCCATCCCCCAGGGCCCACATCGTGACTACCCCAATCCCGCCTTCCCTATTCCAGGGGCTGGAGACAAGCACCAAATGTGTAATTACCTAGAATTGGGAAGACATTGCCTTTATAAAACATAAACACAAACAACCAGAGTACAAGCGGAAGCATACACTAAGTAAAGAAGTATAAAAAACGTGCTGAATGTACAAGGAGATGGAATACAAGCCCAATAAAAAGGTACAGCTACAATTGAAAGAAAGTACAACTAAAAAGACAAGCAGCTGGAAGTTGGAAGCAGCTCCTGGGTCATCCTCTGGGTTCCTACCTGAAGGGTAGGTACAGATGTCCTCCTCAGCACTCTGCATCTATCGGTCCACTCCGTGTGTCGTCATGTCGAGTGTCCACCTCTGGGTACCGTTCAGTCCTTATACACTCTTCCTTGGTCATTGTTGTCTGTCGCCTGTATCCAACATAATGATTTGTGGGAATAGCCCGTGCAGAGGTGAGGATAACGATACTCAGTAGGGACCCCAAGACCCTCAAGGTCTCACAATATCCAACAAGGATAGACCACAAAGAAAGATCTCAATAGATAACCATTACTTAGGTATATACCCATACATATAAATAAGTAATCAAGTAACCCATCTCAATCATGAGGAAAACACAAAGGTCATTGACTCAACTCAAACCTGTATTTTTATTCACGATGATGAAAACACGGTTGTTAGAGAACTCATCCTCTGTCGAGCGCAGTAGTCCTGTCACGACTCCGTGGTGCTACTCACAAACCTTGGACTGATGAGGTACTCCTCTTGTCGAGTACCGCATGTCTGCCACCTCAAAATGTAGTGCTCCCCGCCATGGGTCTTCCACCTCACACAGTATTGCTCCCCCCGTCATAGCCTACACAGGTACTTCTCCTATCGAGTATTGTGGGTCTGCCAACTCACAAAGTAGTTCTCCTCCACCATGGGTCTTCCACCCCCAATGTAGTGCTCCCCGCTAGGCTATTCAATTCACTCCGAATCGAATCAGACAAGTAGTCATCAGGTCTCAGCCAGCTCCAAGGTCACCGTACACTATATGAACGTCTCCGAGAGGATCCGCTCCACGAGACATTGGTCGATACTTCCAAGAGTTATGTAATCTCATGTGGGAGTAACTCAAAGGACCACCTCATCATAGGGGTCTCAACGCAATAGACGTCACGTCAATCGGACACCCAGTCTGTGAGTTATTAGCATTTCAATTCCAGGGGCCCGATTGGATTTTGGGTACAATCCAACACGGCCATACGCCAACTGCGTCCAAACCTCAGGTGAAGTATGTCAAAAGAACTATCTCATCAAAAGGAATCCAACATAGTCGATGTCTCATCAATCGGACGTCTGATCCTTGTGTTATATGTTTTTCTGCTCCGAGGGCCCGGTTGGTTTCGGGTTCAAACCAACCTGACTGTTTTTTTGAATTTGACCAAAACTCACTAAGAGTAACGCAAAAGGACCACCTTGTCACAAGGATCCTATTTCTGCAGATAGTGCGTCGATCGGATGCACAGTCTTTATGAAATTCACGTTTAAGTGAAAAAGGGCCTGGTCCTTTATGCCCGATGGGGTGATGGGTCTGGTTGACTCTGTTTTGGAGGCTTCGACCCATCTCGGCCCAGCCCGGCTCAGCCCGGCCCGGTGCGGCTCGGCTGGCCACGGTCCGGCTGGGTGCATAGCATAGTTGGCTTGGCCAGCTGGCCGAGCGGTCCGTGCGGCGTGGCCCCTCGGCTGTCTGAACCGGTGGTGCCATATGGTGTCGTTCTCCCAAACCGGCCGGCCAGCCTTCTGGCGCAAGTGGTGTGCACGGCGGGCCACGGCTCTTCCAGGGCAGCGCCCTCCTGGCACCGCGGCTTTGCTTCGCTTGGCTGGCCGACGGGCCGACCGATTGTTCCACCGAAGCATCCCACAAAGCAGGCCGCAGTTCTAGCTGCACAGCCGGCGCGACGGCGCCAGCTTCCTCCTCCATGACCAATGCTGGCCACTGTTCCGCATCCCCAGCACGGCGCCACAGCTCCGTGCTTCCTCTGTCGCGGATTTCTTGGCCTTGGATTTTCCTAGCGTATACAATGGAGGCCCTTGCATCGCCGTTCTCTTTTTCATTCCTCCCCTAATCGTCGACTCCATATAATTAAACCAGATCAAACGGAGGGTCATCGGGCCATGTTCGTTCGGCCCGCGCCCTCCGCGTTAAGAAATTGCAATAGGCTGAATCAATCAAAGTTATAAAATGATGAACTAAGGAAAAATTATAATACATTAAAAATGAACATAACCCCTATCTCAAATTCAAGGTTCGTTCGCCGTAGTCGCAGAATGCGACGTCGCGGAAGATGGATTTGCGGAAGAGGGACGTCAATTCAGTTGACATCGGGGTGCGTCCTAAGTGGAAGCATCATTGGAGAAATCCCTCGCGTTCTTCGATGGCATAGTCTTTCTACCTTGACGCAGAGGAAGAAGAAGAATGACAGTGCATCTCATGGCTTCACCTCATGTTCTTTCCCCGGTTGAAGTAGGTTCCCTTCGCTGAGAGGAAGGTTGCGTTCTTCGTTGGAAGAAGGCTTTTCTTCTAATCCTCCAAAGCATCTCCACAGAATAATTTCCAAACTAAAATAATAAATGGATCTCCCATCTTTAAGAAGTTCCATGAAAATCAAATTAATTCAAATTCTTCAAATTAATTGATTGAAATGTGTTGGCATAATTGAATAGGGAGAGAGGGAGGTGAGAGATCTCATTTATAGAGGGGGTTTAACAAACATAAAGAAAGAAGAGATTAATGGGGAGTTGTCACATTAAAAATGAAGCTCATGATTCAAAGGGTTAAATAGGGGTTTGAAGAGAGTTATGGGAGATGAATGGTTGGGGATCATGTGGGACCTACCTATCATTTATCCACACATGGAATGTTTGGTGGTTGTGGGCCCCACCAATAACTTTCTATGGGAGGGTTTAATATCCAAAGTTATAGAATAGAATTGTTCTAACAATTTTATTTATTTTATACTAATTCTCCAAATAATAACTCTCATCCCGCTAAAAAGAAACTATGGTAAAGGTCCCCTTAAGCAATTACTGACGCTGTGAGTTCATTGGTGCCCTCAAATTACAATTCCGAGCACCAGTTCAAAATATGGAAAAACCCCCTCATTCGTTTACTGAATGTACCCGAGCTAAACTTTGGAAATTGATTTCGGACACACCGAGCCTCAAAATCAAGTGTCTTCAAAATCCATAGACTTGTAAAATTACAAATAATTTAAGAAAATATTTTCCTTGAAATTTCCGAGTCTTAACATTAATCCCACCTCAGGGATTTACGTCCTCGTAAATCTACCATATAAGCTAGGGAAAAAAATAAGGATACTATGCATGAATCTGAGCCTCTCACTCGCATGTTATCTCATGGTGGTTCCCATACTGCCAGCAAATACGCACCAGAGGAATTGACCATCCACGTAGGACTCGCTCCTATCATCATCCTCTACTGGAACCCCATGAAAGTCGCCCTATCATCGATGTCTATCACTCGGTGGTTGATGATCAGGGATAGGTCATGCACACATCTCCTCAGCTGAGATACATGGATGATGTCATGAACCCGGTGCATCTGAGGTGGAAAGGCCAGGCTGTAAGCCACCTCGCCTACTCTGTTGGGGAATTTGAAAGGCCCAAAAAATTGTAGACATAACTTGCTTCCCTGGAAAAATTTCCATAGACCTCGTCAAGGTGAGACCCATAAGAAAATGTGGTCTTCACACTCGAACTCTAGTGGTCTCCATCTCCTTTCAGCATAGGACTTCTGTCTACTCTGTGTAGTCTTCATCCACTCTTGGATGATCTGTACCTTCTCCAGTATCCTCAAGATGAGCGCATTGGTCAACCTCTGCCTTAGATCCTGAAAAGCTCTACTGGCATCTCTCTTACCACATGAAGGGTTTTCCCTTTCTTCCTCAAAGCTAAAAGTGGTGCAGCAACTTAGGAGAATTCTGGCTCAAATCTATGTCTGGCCAACTCATGAGTGATTGACTGCACCCACTTGTGCATGATTCTAAACAGTGTGGCCTAGGGTTTCCTTTTAACCGACCAAGGAAAACCAATCCCAACATTGTAGGTAAACCACAACCATTTTTCCTAATACAGTCAATCTGTGTATGAACTGTGGTTGCCCATTCTATACCCAAACTAACGTCGTAAGGCCTCAAAACTTCCACCAATAGGTTACAACTGAAACTCTCGCCTCAAGGGTCAGATCACACTGTCGGCATTAGTGTGATTATCGAGTCTCCTCCCAAAGGTACCTCCAAACGTGAGGGTCAATTCAATGGCTCAACCAGAAACTCTAGGTCTTAACAATATTTGTGGAAGGAAGGGATAATTCGTATCAATGTTTGATGTTACAGAAGCTAGTAGTAGACATAGACCGTACTTCGAATCATTCCTAGAGTCCTTGGGTCACACTCCTTGACTGCATGCAACTACTCCCTTCCACTTTCATCCTGCTCCCTGAGCCTGGAGGGGACTACAAAGGCGGGTGGTTATAACAAGTCGAAATGTACACCACCTCATGCTGCTCTCCCAGCTCTACTTCCACATCTACTGCTCTGCAGATTCATCTATCCCTAACACTTCCTCTTCATGAAACATTTTACACACCCAAGTCTCTGAGACTGGTGCCAGTTTCCTTTTTTCCCACTGCTAACATTCACTGGCTATATCGATTTAGCCAAAGAACATTCAACCACAATGATTCTCTCTAGCACCCTAGAATAATTAGGAATGCATAGAGGAAAAGTGCTGGCTCATATGTCCTTTAAACACACCTCGCTTTGAGTTCCGAGATCTAAAGCACTGATCATATTGTAGTCATCAAGTAACAAGAACGATCGGTATGCCTCAATGAATAATCAGCTACTGACATGCCATCTTGCTGAAGTTGTATAAGCTCTAGAAAACTCTCATCCACCTCCTCAAGAAAGTCCTCAGCCGCCTATGAGTCGGGATCACCTCGGAACCGGAGGGGTATCTGATGCTGAAACATAGGTAAGCCATTATGCCTACAAGTGTCATCTACTGATACTGCTAGTTGTAACTACTGACCACCAGGTAGTGATATAGCTGGCACACTATTAGAAGGTACTATCTCAGGAATCGATCCATGTACCGAAGCCTTATATCTAAGAGTACCAACCTCATGGTTACTCACTAGAAAAAACTAGTAGATAAGATCACCAACTACTCTACTAGTGTCTAAAATAGGTGTAGCACTCTAGAAACAGCTTCCATCCAGTCCTCTACTCCCTGGGAATTTGTCTCGCCTCATAACCTCGGAGGCCTCTACTGCTGGAACTTGTGCAACGCGCTCTGTCAGCGTGCACCATCCGCTAGTACGGCTGGTGGCATATGCTGCCTAACGGGTGGTGGTGCTGCTGGTACACCACCCGAAGGTTCCAACATAGAAAGGGGGCCCCGAACTAGAGCATAGTCGCTCGGTGGGCCTTCATCGTGTAATCTATCAGAACTCCAACTGACTGTCTGTGTGGAGGCATCCTGAACAGTTGCAACACGGTCAAATGATTTAAACCTGGTGAGCTGACATGGTTGAGTTGAATTAAAGAAAAATTTTGGAAACACGCACACAATTAGTGTTTTTGTGCACTGAGTTGGAAATTAGTAGTCATGGTCCTTGTACGTGGATACGTCAGTCGCCACAACAACACTGGACTCCCTGAACTGAAAACCACATTAGGTACCCTTAACACTATTGCTTCATAGAAAGAAAATATAATAGTTCTATATTCTTCAGTAGAACTGACTCCTCTGATACCAATTTTTCATGACCAGACCCCTAGGGCCTGCATCATGACTACCACAAGCCCACCATCCATAGGCCAGGGGCTAGCGACTAGCACCAAAGGCGTAATTCCCTAGAACTGGGAAGGCATTGATTTTTTAAAACGTAAACACACACAACCATAGTACAAGAGGAAGCATACACTAAGTAAAGCAGTATAACAAATGTGCTAAAAGTACAAGGGGCCAGAATACAAGCCCAACAGAAAGGTACAGCTACAACTGAATGAATGTAAAACTAAAAATACAAGTAGCTGGAAGATGGAAGCAGCTCCTGGATCATCCTCCTAGTTCATACCAGAAGGGAAGGTACAGATGCCCTCCTTACACTTCACGTCTATTAGTGCACTATATGTGCCCTCAAGCTAAGTGTCAACCGCCGGGTACCATTCAGTCCTCGTACACTCTGCCTAGGTCAGCATTGTCCGTCGTCTACATCCAACAAAACGAGGTGCGGGCATAGCCCGTTCAGGGGTGAGTATAACGATACTGAGTTGGGACCCCGAGACCCTCAAGGGCTTACAAAATCCGACAATGATAAACAACAAAGAAAGATCTCAACAGATAACTATTACTTAGGTATATGCCCATACATATACCTAAGATATCAAGTAACCCATCTCAGTCATGAGGAAAATACAAAGGCCATTGACTCAACTCAAACCAAGATTTTTATTCATGATGACGAAAACACGGCTGCTGGAGAACTCCTCTACTATCGGGTGTATTAGTCTTGTCACGACTCTGAGGTGCTACTCACTATCCTTAGAATACTGAGGTACTCCTCCTATCGAGTACTGTGGGTCTGCCACATCACAAAGTAGTGCTCCTCGCCATGGGTCTTCCATCTCACACAGTAGTGCTCCCCCACTCATAGCCTACAGATGTACTCCTCCTGTCGCGTACCGTGGGTCTGCCACCTTACAAAGTAGTTCCCCTCCTCCATGGGTCTTCCACTTAAAAAAGTAGTTCTCCCCAGTGGGCTATTCAATTCACTCCAAATCGAATCGGACAAGTAGTCATCAGGTCTCAGCAAGCTACAAGGTCATCATACTCTGTATGCTCGTCTCTGGGAGGATATGCTCCACAAGCCACTGGTCGATACTTCCAGGTGTTACATAATCTCACGTGGGAGTAACTCAAAGGGCCGCCTCATCCTAGAAGTCTCAACGCAATAGGTGGTGTGGCAATCGGACGCCTAGTCTATGAGTTATTAGAATTTCCCTTCCAGGGGCCCGGTTGGATTTCAGTTACAATCCAACCCGGCCATACTCCAAATGAATCCAAACCTCATGCGAGGTATTCCAAAAGAACTGTCTCATCAAGAGGAATCCAGCATAGTCAACGGCATATCAATCGGACGTCCTGTCCATATGTTATAAGTGTTTCCGTTCTAAGGGCCCGGTTGGTTTCGGGTTCAAACCAACCCAGCCATTTTATAGAAGTCATCCAAAACTCAATAAGCATAAAAAAAAGGACAGCCTCGTCGCAAGGATCCTAGTGCCGCAGACAGCGCGTCGATCAGACATACAGTCTTTATGAAATTCACGTTTAAGTGAAAAAGGGCCCGGTTTGTTAGGCCCGATGGGCTGACGGTTCGGGTCAACAAGTTTTTGGAAATTCCGACCCAGGAAATGGGTCGGACTAGCCGGATGAGTCACACAGCCTGGACCGAAGTGGCGGGGTGCGGCCTGTCTGGGTGCGCGGCCTGGCTGGCTCGGCCAACCAACCGAGTGGTCTAAGGGGCATGGCCCCTCGGCTATCCAAACCGACGGCGTCATACAGAGACGCCCTCCCAAATGGGCCGGTTAGGCCGACCGGCATTCTGGAGAAAGTATCCCATAAGGAGAGCCGTAGTTATTTTGGTGTGGCACCCTCCTGGCGCCGCGGCTTTGCTTTGCCAGGCTGGCCGATGTGCCGGTCGGTCCTTCCACTAAAGGGGCCGGTAAAGCAGGTCGTGATTCCCACTGCATAGCCAGCACGACGGTGCTGGTCTCTTCCGCCATCCGCCTTCAATCGTTGACTCCATATAATTAAACAAGATCAAACGGAGGGTCGTCGGGACGTGTTCGTTTAGCCCGCACCCTCCACGTTAAGGGATAGCAATAGGCCAAAACAATCAAGTTTATACAACGAAGAACTGAGTCATAATTTTAATCCATTATAATTCAACATAACCCCTACCTTGAATTCAAGGTTCTTTCACCATAGTCACGGAATAAGGCATCGCGGAAGATGGCATTGCGAAAGACAGACGTCAATTCTGTTGACATCGGGGTGTGTCCGAAGTGGAACCATCATTGGATAAATCCCTCGCATTCTTCACAGGCATAGTCTTTCTCCCTTGACATGGAGAAAGTAGAAGAATGATGGTTCTTCTCATGGAATCACCTCAAGTTCCTGCCCCAGTTGAAGGAGTTTCCCTTCGCCGAGAGGAAGGTTGCGTTCTTCGTGGGAAGAAGGCTTTTCTACAAATCCTCCAAAGAATCTCCACAGAATAATTTCCAAACAAAAATAATAAAATGTGTCTCCCATCTTAAAGAAGTTTTATGAAAATTAAATTAATTCAAGCTCTTGAAATTTATTGATTGAAATGTGTTGGCATAATTGAATAGAGAGAAAGGGTGGTGAGAGGTCTCATTTATAGAGTGGGGTTAACAAACTTAAAGAAAGAGCAGATTAATGGGGAGATGGCACATTAAAAAGGCATCTCAAGATTCAAGGGGTTAAAGAGGGGTTTAAAGAGAGTTATGGGAGATGAAAGGTTGGGGCTCGTGTGGGCCCCACCTCTCATTTATCCACACATGGGATTTTGGGTGGTTGTGGGCCCCACCAATAACATCCCAAGGGAGGGTTTAACTTCCAAAGTTATAAAATAAAATTGTTCTAACAATTTTATTTATTTTAAAATAATTCCCCAAATTATAATTCTCAACTCACTAAAAACGCAACTGTAGTAATGTTCCCCTTAAGCAATTACCAGCGATGCGAGTTCATCGGTGCCCTCAGATTTCAATTCTGAGCACCAGTTCAAAAGATGGAAAAACCCACTCATTCGTTTTCTGAAAATACCCGAGCTAAACATTGGAAATTGATTGTGGGAACACCGAGCCTCTGAATCAAGTGCCGTCAAAAGCCACAGATTCATATAATTCCAAAGTATTTAAGAAAGAAAATTCTTGAAATTTCCTGGTATTTACATGTAAGGCATGAATGGAATTTCTAAAAATCATGAAAACACTATATTTTAATGATAATATTTTATTAATAAATGGTTATTTTCAATGAAATGTATTTTCATAATATTTTTTGAATTTGTAGTTTTAAAAATATTTTCAAGTTAAAAACATTATATTCTTCAAGAATGTTTTTAATGACAAATTTATTGTATTTATATTCATTAATGAAATCAATCTTTCATTATAATCATGATTCACTAGGAATATATTGTATTTATATCATAATTATTATTTATTCAGGTCATATATGATTAGTTTTACCTAGGAAAGTATTGAAATTCTCTTTCCTAATCAATTTTTTCAGTTATTATGATTCCGTTGAAAAAATAAAATTCTTATGATCATTATACATTTAATTTATATTGAATATATATATTTATTGTGGAAATAACTTGATTATTTCCTAAACTATATAAAATTTCTAAATATGGTTTTTACATTTAATTTTATATGATATATTGAGAAAATTATTTTTAATATGTGTTCCATACTCTATATTTAAATTTATTGATAAGTCATATTGTTCATGATTTAAGTTGATTATTTCATATTTGAGGAATTAATTGGATATATAGATATAGTTGGGGCCCAATTATAGATAGCCTCTTGGTTCATATGTAGTCACATGAGTTAAATAAATTGGATATCCTTAGCTAAATGGTTATCTATTGTACACTTACCCGTCTATTGTAAATATTCTTAAAAAATGAATTGAAAGTAGAGGATAAATATTACTAAGATCATGACATCCATTAATTGATAATTTCCAAATATAAAAATTTATTTATTATTATCAATGAGATTTTTACAACTACATCATTTATGGATGAATTTCATTAATGTTTTATTGATTAAAAGGAATGGGGGTTCAATTATTTAACCTTGTATACATATTTTTCCTTATCTATTCTTGATTATCAAGTTATTTATTAAATTGAATTTTTGTTTCGTTATTTTCTTTTCCATATTAATGATAATATATTTATTCATGGTATAAAATTTATTCATTAAATGTCTTCTGTGTTTAGTTATTTAAATTTAAAAATGGATTTTTCTTTATCTAATCATGACTGAAAAAATATTTAAATGGAATGTGAATTTAATTATTTACAATAACATCATAATTATTTATAGTGATTCAAGATAGCTTCAACTATACATAACGATTATTGAGATCTGTTCTCACCCTAATTTATCTACCTTTCCCTGGAACCTAGTAATTGTATTGTAATAATTAGGTAAGAATATTCTATAAAGAATAATGATATTCTTGAAAAATAATTTACAGTAATTTTTTAATTAAAATGTTATTTGGGAATTAGGTAGGTATATACTTTTTTGAGACCACTAAACTATTCAATCCATTTGGATGAGATTCTTTTTATCTTTTCTGATGTATCATTGTAGGCATCTGCTCCAGGTTACTAGGGCTAGGGTCATTAAATTACCACACAAGGTAAGAACACAAGATCAATGAAAGGCATTGGCTTATGTGTAAGGAACCAACTACCTCATGAATAGAAAACCCCACTCATCATCTATTGACCTTTGATATTTCTTCAACGAAGAGAAAATGAAAAATAGAAAAATAACACATTGAAAATGTGCATTTTAACAAAATATAATGGAACACTACTCAAAATTAAAAGATAACAATAAATGGAGGAAGAAGAGTCAAATACTCACCCATGTCCCTCTAATGAAAGCTATAACACAAGAATCATACATAAAAACATGGTGATCTGTCTTGGAAGAGAATATGATATAGAGGGTCCACTGTGGGATACTATAGGGAGAAAATAGGACAAAGAATTTGGTAAACATAGTTAAGGGTGGGGGGGAGACTGAAATTTTGTCATGTTTAAATAGGTGTATGAATTTTTTAGATTGTTTTCCAGACTATTCACCAACTGTGAGATCTATAGTATCTTGGACTCACCCATTTACATTGATTGTCTTAATTATTTTAAAAATTCATGTTCAAACTATATCGGTGTAAGGGTAGTTTGATTATGATGAAGATGAAATATGTGGTGAAGAGTGATTCATTAAAACCAACAAAAAATTTAAAATAACCCTCTTAATATGGATTATATCTTCCAAAGGTAATTTTGGAAGTAGATAAATATATGCTAATTATACAATAATTTTATAGTGGTTTAAGGAAAAATGGAACCCTTGTACATTCCGCCGACACTCTCTCAGTGAGAATACTGATTTTCATTTTTAAGTCCTTTTGTAGGGAACTTCCATAATTGAATACTAGAATTTGATAAATTAACCATTATAATTTACAATTACTTTTAGTTATTTATTAGGGAATCATAAATCCACATCATAGTCCTTGAATATGACACTCCTACAACACAAAGACTAAGTCTGAGTAGTCAAAACTTAAATAAATAAATTGAGGTTGATTTGAATGAGAAAATTGATTTTAATCACAGTTTCATCAATATCTAGCAGTGATAATGTTTATCCAATATATCACAAAAGTCAAAATAATATTCAATTTCAAATAGTAACAATAGATGAAACACCATACCGATGTATAAACATGTATATCTCTAATGTTTATCTCCAGAATAAAACCTGGTCAAACTACATAATATGGTTAACCATGAAACATAGTATAAATGAAAAAATACATAACAACACTTTTATGTCTCCAAATAATATATTTACTAGTTTCATGATCATGTTTTTCACTTATGCGTGTATATATTACTCTTTTCAACAATTTACTATTTCTATAATTTCAGATGATGATGGAAATTCGTATATTTATAGATGATATAAATCCTATTATTTATAACAATGATCAAATATCTCTCAAGGAAAACTAGATTCATATGTAGAACAAAATTCATTATAAATTTTTAATTCAAAATCGTTCAAGGAAATTCATAACATCTTTTATAAATAAGAAAAATTTAATCCATTTAGTATTAACCTTTGAATCATTATCAAATATTATTTAAGACTATATTTACTCCTATATATTCCTTCTCAAAAAACCAAGAAAAAATATTTAATTTAAAACTCTATCACAAACTAGTCAAACATAGGCTTCCTTCAAGTACGAAAAAATCCAAAAGTATCATTAATAATGTATAGTTTTTTACAAAATCAGGTTTAGTGAACCATATGTATATTCATTAAAGGTTGGGTTTCTTCCTTATATTTCTTTCATAATCCATACTTTTTCCAACAACATAGGGTACTTGATCCATACATTTTATTCAAAATGTAGGGTTTTCAATCCATATTTTATACTTATAAATAACGGGTACAAATAGTGTTTCCGGAATAATATATTAACACATCTATAATAATAAATAAAATATACTCCCATGGATTAAAAAATTGTATATCAAGGTATAAAAAATAATCTAATGGATATCTTTTTCCAAAAATTCACTTAAAAAACAAAATTAGTAAAGAAAATGTTTTAGATTGTGAGAATAAAAATGAAAAAAAAATTATTGTAACTATTGTATCAACAAATTCTCAATAATCTAATCCATTTTTATGATAAAAAATAATTTAAGAAAAAACTATAAAATAAATATTAAAATTACAATAGTTTCAATAAATTCCACAAATATAAATTAAAAAATTAAAATGCAATTTCAAAAAAGAAATAATTAATAATCTATCCTTCATAAAGTTCTCCCCAAAAATTTTCAAATCAAATATTTCACCAATTTCACCCTTTAAAATAAATTTCTCATTTTAAATTTTAAATATAATATTGTTCCGTATTTTGTGAAATCAAAAAGATGAGTTGAAGAAAAATATTTTAAATACATGATAAAATAAAAACTCCCCATAAATATATGCATCAATCAAAAGTATTAGGAGATATGATAAAGGATCCACGAAAACATGTAAGATATTATTCAATAAAAAATAATTGATGGTATTGAATTTATTTAAACCAATTAATTCATAAATATAAAACAATTAAAAGAACTCCCCTATAGCATAGTTGTAATGGTGAATCAAACAATTAATCTTTTTTTTTCATATTTCATCAATTTGTTGAATGTTTTATTATATTTAACAGTAATAGACTTGTTTTTTGTGTGAAATGAATGTAAACATTATGAATATTTTTACACATAATAATTACATATATTAAAAAATTCATAAGATAATAATATTAAAAAAATGAAACATTTTTCAAAAAATATTTTTTATTATCACAATATTTATTTCTAATGAAATATATACTATATTATTAAAATAATCTACAGATATGTTGAAGATTTTGTATGTTAGTAATGTTAATGTTAATCCTAAAATTTTCAATACATCAAAAATTTTCACATAAATCTTGAAGAACAGTTTATATCTATTCAGTTATTCTTTGAAAATATTTTTATCATTTTTACAATGAAGAGGATGAAAAATTATTAACTATAACTCATCTTCTTCATCACGATCCATCTTAATAATATCTTCACTTCATATTATCTCTAACTAACATAACATTATTAATTTAAACACTTCAAAATATTATATTCAAATGAATCTTTGTTTTACATTTTGATGATCTCTTTCTAATCTATAAAAAAATGTTTTTGAAACATACACCTTTTATAACGAATTATATGACTTTCTAGATGCATTTAGATCATCATATATATTTTATTTTTTTAGTAAAATTGATAACCTTAAATAAAATCTCTTTGTAAGACATTCAACCATTAAATTTTTGAGATGAAGAAACTTATGGTTCCTCAAAACCATTATAATTAATATATATTTTTAAATATTTTTCAAACAAGTCCTTAATATACAAAACCAACGATTATCTTAACATATCAGAGGATGCAATTCCTTTCATTTTCATTGGAGAAATACATTACATTGATCATTTTGACCATTCCATTTTTGTCATTATTCATTAAAAATGTTATTTTGAAGAGGAAGAAAAAATAATCTAATAGCTTTTGAAACATGACTCTTGGATTTAAAGAGTAAATGATAAATTTTTTTACCAATTGTAGATGAATATTCTTATTCTCATGTTGAAAATACAAGTAAAATTTTCATATATTTGACACTAAAATGAAATTTTATGAAAAAAATCCTATTTTATAATAATTATTATGTAAATAAGTAATATTTTCTTTTGAAATGAAAATAATAAGATTAAAATATTTTATTATATAATGTATATTTCTATATTCATATTTGAATACATCAGAAATACAATTTTATATACTATGTTTTAATAGTTTAATTTAAAGAGGAAGGAATGATTTATCAATATTATCATAATAGACCTCTCACCCCATATTTAAAAAATTAACACAATATAAAATTTATATATGAATATATAATTGAAATACTTCATGAATTTAAAGATTCTAGTTGAAATGAATTTTTTTATAACAAACTATATCAAAGTTGATCACTTCCTTTATTGAGATAGATATTTTCATACGTAATTTAAACAAAAATGTATGGATTTAATGATACAGTTCAATGGTGTTTTCCTATAGCACATCCAATACAAGTTCCTTCTGGTACCCATTTTCTTTTGGCTCTAGTTTTGTAATCAAATAATGTTTTGGGTAAACATATATGTTCATTTTTTTTAGTGTTTTTACTATTAAAGTGAAGTAATTATTTTTAAAAATAGAAATTCATAACGCAATGAAATTGATATTTTCTAATGAAACATTCATCTTCTAAATTTCAATTAATACCGTTGTAAAACAATTTAACAATTGAAATGATTTTTCTAATTGAACTAGGAAAAAAATAATTCCTATATAACTTTGGCCTTTCATTATGTCAACCTATACAAATATTTCTATTATAAATTTTTTACCATGAATTTGATTTAAATAATTATTATCATTAATAAGACTACTATATTATTTCTTTAGATTATCAATTTCAACCACTCATTCCTTAATTTTATTTTCACGGATATCATAAGTAATTTTTGGAAGAATTAAATTTTAAATCTGCAAAAATTTTTCAAGATTTCATTAAAAAATAAAGAGAATGATAAATTTTTTTATTTTTTCAATTTTATTTCTTTAATGATTCGAATTTAAAATATAGCATAAAGTAATACATATCTATTTCATTGTAATAACCATTTTCATAATTTTTGTATTGAGAGTATGAAGATTGTACCTCATCATTATTGGTGGTAAAACATACCATTTTTTAATTATATTCATTCTCAAAGATTTTACAAAATTCATCAAATCAAATAGAATAATTAATCTAGATATCCATAATATTTTCATTCCTTTTCTTTTATAATGGTCTTTCCTTTGAGCATTAAGTAATGAAAATTTAACCTTTTATATGAAATTTTTCATTTCATTCACAACATTGGGTGTCATTAGTCACTTTAATTATTTTGTTTTATAGTTTTTCAAACCATTTGAAAATATTTGATAAATATTTATCAAAATTTAGATGACTTAAATCAGATGATTCAGCCAAGGTAGTTTTGAGAGTAGCTTGATCATGCTTGATATTATTTTCAGCTTTGGATTACATCTCAAATTCATATATGAATTAATATCTAATTAGTTATTTAATTTTTATAAATTTGAAATGTTTATATTGATTTATTATATTAGATATTACATTACACTTATAGGGTAATAATCTTAAAAATTTTATTTCTGAATCATATTTCCTAACTGGACCACCCAAATTAGCTATAATATTGACAATTTCAGTCAATCTCCCTCTCATTTGAGTGAGTATTTCACCCTCGTTTTTTTAGTATTATAAAACATCCACATTTATGTATTATATTTTAGTTTCATAATATTTCCAACTCGTTAATATGAAAAATATAGTTTGTTACATCTCATATATTGTAGAACAATGAGTAACTTAGTGAAACACATCAGTCCATAAACCACAGAAAATAACATTCATTTAATTCAAGATAATATCTTATTCATTGTCTATATCATCATCCCATTTCACCAGATCTTCATTTCTAATTTCAAAAGGCTTGAAAAATTCAAAAAAACACTTCTTATATGATTTTTCAAATAAATAATCAAGCGAGATTTTCATCATCCATAATTATCACTATTAATGTAAGGATCATGGATCACCAAAATGCCTTCTTTGAGATCATCCATTTTGAGTTTTTTTCTTCTTCTAATAGTTATCTCATTCTTGTTAGATCCTTTGATAAAGCACAATGGAATTCTTCCACTAATATCCCTTGTTGTGTTGAGTAGAGTGATATAACCCCATACTTTGATACTTATTATTGGTATCAAAATTGAAACAATATAATATTCAAGTATTTGATCCAGAATAATGATTTTAAACAGAGCCCATCCCATTGATATTACTTGTTAGATATGTTTGATTATGATAATGAAACAAGAGGGACGGTGAATTATTAGTCATTAAAAACTTCAATATATTCCAAATTACCCTCTTGATATGTTTTTTATCTTCTATATGTATGTTAGGAAGTTTATAAATAGATAAGAAGAATATTAAAATTATAGAGTTTTTTGGGAAACAATGATCCCCTAGTCTACATAATACATTCCCTCTTATGAAGATTAGTTGTTCACACTAGTAAGTCCTTTTAACAAGACATCTAAAATTGTGTACATGTCGTTGATACATTTACAATAAATATTTTACAAGGACTTATCTTTAATTTACATGGAACCATAATTCCAGAGACTAATCTGATTTTTAACACTCCTCTAATTCTACGACTGAGTCCAAGAATCCTAAAAATATATAAATAAATTTATATTGATTTGATTGAGGAAAATAATTTACTCCAAGTTTTATTAGAAACTAATAGATGTAATTTATCCTCAATATAGAATAGCGGCACCAAAAATAGTCTTCATTTTAGAATAGGTTTTCCTAAAACAAAAGAAAAGAAAAGACATGACAAATGATTAAATATTAATGTCTCTAAAGTGTGTCTCTAGAAAAACTCCTTTTCAAAAATCATAATAATATTTAACCATTAAATGCATCATAAAAAACATCACGACTTATAAAAATATGTATATATACAATGTGTATATCTAGAAAAAAACACAGTAAAATTTTACCCTTTTTCATGTATATATTATTCTCTTCTAAATATTTCCATATATATACTTTTTTTGATGATGAAAATCTATATATTTATATTAAATAAATATAACATTATTTATCACAATGATCGATCATTTCTGCAGCTCAAACAATGTCTAAAAATATCACTTGTTGAAAAACAATATTTGAATTCAAATCATTAATAAGGAGTCATAAATTTCATTAGAAGTAGGAAAAATTTAATCCATAGAGAATTATCCTTTAAATTAGTCACAATACATATTTAATACAATATTTACTCTTGGAATGACAATTTTAGAAAATGCATATAATACATTAAATTTAAAACTCCTTCATTGTCTAGTCAAACATAGGTTTTTTCATTTAATGAAAGACTATAAAATTATAATTGAATTGTATGGTTGTTTACAAAGATAAAGCTAATGAACCATATTTAAATTAAACCAATTTATGGTTTCTTCCAAACATAGGGTTGTTGATCCGTTCATTTACAATAGTGTAGGGTACATGATCCATACGTTTCATTCCAAACATCGGGTTTCCACAAAATACGTTATGATTCTAAATATATGGTATAATCATTGTTCCCAGAATACATTATAAAAATGTACATAATACATAGTCAAATATTCTCACATGTATTAATGTCTTGTACATGTTTCCAGAATGAATATTCTAACAAATATTATAATAACCCCAACCCATGATGCACTAAATTGGTGCCCCATTCCAGTTCCTCACATGACCTCAAGAACGCCTCCTTGTTTGTAAGACGTTTCCAACTATCATCAAGGATCTAAGAGTCAAGTGGGGTGACTATACACTCTTCTTTTAGAGAAATACAAAGTAGAAAAATATATAATAGAATAAGTAATATAGAAAATGGATGAACATGCATAAATAATAATCATCCAAACTAAGTACAAACTATAACCAATAGTAAATATGTCTTATCATGCAATTGTTTTTAGTGCAAAAATACCGAAAATAAAGATAAATAGTAGAAACTCCTAAATGGTCTTAACTCCAAGTCTAGAACCTCATCCATTCACATACTGAAACGAACTCACTTCCCAAGAATGAGGCTCCTTCCTTTTTTCTGACCTACAATCATGAAGTGTACTCGGGTACCCAACAGCAGCCTGAGAGGGGTGTGAGTAAAACTTAGTATGCCCCACTAATGGTGTTTACAAAATATCCAATTTAATATATAGTTCATATAAGAACAAAATAATTACAATTTAAAAATAGAATGTTCATGTTTTCATTAGTAATAGAGTTTCACCATGTTAAACCACCATTAAATCTACATTCCATACTTATAACATCTATGTATAAATCCTACCATTTTCATGGTTTTAATATATTAGTAATGTTCCATAATCCCAGGGAATATAGGAAATAAATCATGTCATATCTCACTAGGGAATCACATCGCATTAAACTTATTAATCCAAAAATCAAAGCCTCGGACTGGGAGGAATGAAACCATTGGGGGAAAAGAACATTGTCCCCTACCCTAACCTATGCATTGAGGGTTGGAGCTTATAACCTCCTTCCAATATGATCTATGGGTGTATAACCTCAAGTATATACACCCTCTAAAAAGGAATTTCCACAAGTTTATTTATCAAATTGTCACGAATAACCACATTACCACTAAACATATCCAACATTAGTAGAAATATCTCAAAAAAATAGCAAAAATGGTGAATTAGTATTATGACACAATACATTAATACATTTATCATTCATATAACATAACTACATAACAAAATTCTCATTCCCCAGGCCTATATCACTAAGCTTATTCATGTGTAAATGAGATTCCTAAGAATATTGTCATTTATCCCATTTAACCCATTTACATGCCAACCAAAAAATCCCATAGTCATTACCCACAAATAGACATGTCCATTCATAATAAATTCCCAATAATTACATTAACTGATTTAAATATTCAGAAAGGGCTCAACATCATCACAAGTCAATTTCACACTTTACAGTTCTAATAGCCACCTTTCAGAGGGTTCGTGCACCACATTGGTGGCCTTAAATCGTTGAAGTCATCCTCCAGGCTTCCCAATGGATCATCCTTGATTTTCTCTTCCCAATCATCGCTAAGTCTTTGAAGAAAAGAAATCATGCCAATAGGACCACATATCTGATTCTCACTCCATGTTTCTTCTTAAACATTTCCATTCTTCCATATAATACAAACCAAATTCAAAACCTTTCCCTACAGGACCTTATCATTATGATCCCAAATACTCAACACGTTCTCTTTTAATGATGAATCAACCTCCAGCTGTACATCCTCAATTTTCATCATATGATATGGGTTAAGATGATATTAAGATAGTTTTGATGCATCAAAAACATCATTCATTCCATTTTACCATTGTGGAATAGCTAATTGGTAAGCCACCCATCATATCCTCTCCACAATGTCAAATGGTCCCACATAACTTGGATCCAACTTGCCCTGTTTCTTGATTGGACAGTGACCCAACCATGGTATCACCCAAATAAACACACTATCACCCACCATAAATTCAGTAAGTCTAGGACGCCAATCTGCATAGGACTTCTATCTATTTTGATCCATTTCCATATGCTTCTAAATTTACTGAAACTTCTCTAACATGTCCTTCATGAGACTCATTACTAACAACTTAGACTCCCCAACTGCTAATCAACACAACAGAGATCTACATGGTCTCCCGTATAGTGCCTCAAAAGGTTTCATTTGAATCATATCCTAAAAACTGTTGTTATAGTAAAACTCATCAATAGACAAGTAATTTTCCCACAGACTACCGAAATCAAGAACACATTATCTCAACATATATTCTATTACATGATTTGTATGTTCTAACTGCCCATCAATCTAGTGGTGAGAGGTTTTACTAAAAAATACTTTTGGTCAATGTTCCTTATGTAACCCTTTCTCGAATTGTGAGGTGAAACATGGGTCACAATACAAACTACTATTCTTGGCATTCCATGCGACCAAACTGTCTCTCAAATATATAACTCATCCAACTGATTGACTGCATAAGTCTCCTGGATCGACAAGAAATGTGCCACCTTAGATTGTCAATCGACAACCACTGAGATTACGTCATTATTATGAGGTGTCCTCGGAAGACCCACCATGAAGTCCATTATTACAACATTCCATTTTGATTCTAGAATAATAATTGAATATAACAACCCACCTTGTCGATGATGATCAGTCTTCACTTATTGATAGGTATGGAATCGTGTTACAAAACATGCAACCACCTTCTTCATTCTGGGCCACCAGAACTGTGTATCAAGATCACGGTTCATTTTAGTCAAATCAGGATGTACTAAAAACTTTGATGTGTTGAACTCATGGATCAAATCCTCTCATACACCTGCTGGTACCACAATACGTCCATGGGAAAAAGAAACACTTTCAGTACTAATAGCCCAACTAGAAGGTGACTCCACACTTTTAAGACATCCCTTCATATTCAAACATTCACGATCAACTAGGTTATTATCCTCGACCCCTCTTAAAAGCACATACTCAACTGTGATAAATGATATGTTCATCTTCTCATGCCCATAATATACCTCTAGGTTCATCTTAGAAAAAAATGCCATCACCTTCCACTCTGAACTGGATTCCTAAACCACCTGATTTTGTGTCTTCAGGCTCAGAGCATCTGAAACACTATTCCCATTCCTTGGTGTGTAAATAAAATCAAATTCAAAGGACTTTAAGAACTCAACCCACATTCACTAGAGAAAATTCAGATCGCACTAATAGAAGATGTACTTAAGACATAAATGATTAGTTAACATTGGAAAAAATTCCCCCAAAAAGTAATGCCTCCAACAATTTAAGGAATAATCCAAGGAAAATAGCTCAAGATCATAAGTATGATAATTTCTCTTAGGGTGCTACATTTTTCTTGACTGATAAGCTATAACCTGAACACCCAGAATCCACCTTTCTCCATGTTCGATATCGGACACATCACATAATTTGGTTTATTGATTTCTTTTCTTGCACTAGACTAGAATTGGTGCTATATTCAACGACTTATTTAACTATTTAATAGAATGTTCAAATGACCCCTTACCACTCAAACATAACCCCCTTCTAGGTTAAGCTGGAGAGTGTCACATCCAAATGGGAGAAATCCCAAATGGACCTTTTGTAATAACCAACCAAACCTAGAAAACTATGAACATCCGAAATGTTCCTGGGATACTCCAAAGACACCATAACCTACACACTCTCTGGAACTACTAACACACCCGATTCAGAAGTGATGTGATGCAATAAATGCCTTTTATCTATCCAGAACTGACATATTGATAGCTTGATGTAGATCTTATTCCCTCTTAGTGTACTCAAGAAAATTTCATGATGTTTTGGCATGATCGTCATGTGTTTTGGAGTACAACAAGAATCCATCAATGAATAAAACTATGAACTAATCTAGGTACGGGAGAAATATTTGGTTCATCGAAGCCATTAACAATTTTGGTGCATTGTTAATTCCAAATGGAATCAAAGAAAAAATCATACAACCCATACCTTCTTCAAAAATCTATCTATGGTATGTCATAAGGTCTCACACTCATCTCATGATATCATAATCTTAAATCAATCACAGAAAATATTGACGCACCTTTGAGATGGTCAAACATGTCATCAATTATAGGAAGAGTGTATAAGTTATTAAATGTAATCTAATTCAACTTTTTATAATCAATACATATCATCAATGATATATCTGTCTTCTTATAAAACATAACGACATATCCCCATGGCGATATACAGGGATAGAAAATACCATTTTTCTAAAAATCTTCCAACTCAGCTTTATATTTTTAGAGTTATATAGGAACCTTATGATATGGCGAGAGGGAAACCATTTGGGCCCCCGAAAAAAACTCAATAGTAATATCAAAATCCTTCATGGTTGGTTGTCCGGAGAAGTCCACAACAAAAAAATCATGGAATTGATCCATGATGGAAGGGGTGACTTTTGGCTCCTTCCTCCTTCATCTAGCACAATACGAGCCATTTGGGCTATGATTTCCCCAACTATTAAAACATTGGCCATATGTGGCCTACCCGAACATCCCACTCACCACGAAGGATATAAGTGTCCTTATTGGGAGGCATGAACGTTACCCTATGACAGAAAGAATCAATGTGGTATTGGTACCATTCCAGCCAATCTATGCCCATAATCAGGTCAAAACATGACATTTCTTGGAAAGGCATGTTCCATAGGAAATGATATCCACCAACATCCAATGCATAACCCTTAAACTATCTAATATTCTCAAACCGTACACCTAATGGAGTATTAATTTACATGTCCCAATAAGCACTTTCAACTGATAAGACCAACACAACTACAAACTGAGAAGAAATAAAATAATGTGCATCACCTACATCAAATAAAGAACTAGAAAGCAAGGAAGATACAAGAATCGTACCCTGAATGGTGGAAGGCCCATACTTTACATTTTCTAGTTTCAAAAGAACTGCATGAAGATAACATGATCCTTTTCCCTTGTATCCAGCATGAGTACCCTGCACTCCCCTGCTCTTCTGTTACGAACGTTCATTCCCCGGAGTTCCATATACACCACATTTACCGGTATGACCCATATTTGTCTAATGTCCTACCTGATACATGGTGATTTTCCCTAAACCTACACTCGATATCTAAATATTACTTCCATCATTTACAGACTATCATGGGTTCTTGCATAACCCAAGCACATTGCCAAGACTATCCCACACTTGTCACTCGACCAGTGGTCAGGGACACTAGATACACAAGTTTCATATTCTACCAAATTGATAAAAGATCACATAGTTTCCACCCAGAGTGGTTTCCCCCCTCTTTTGAGTGCTCTGAGAACCTCCACCCCTATGGATGTTTTCAAAATCGCAATTCCTTCTCTTAGAAGGAACACTACTTTCCCACCTAATTGGCACCATAGGTTCACCACCAAAAACTCCCTTTGGATTTCCCTATAAAATAAAGTCTTGATCGACTACCTTATAAAAACTTTTCTAATGGATGATATTTATGTGAGACCAGATCTAGTGTCTGAGCCCTACTTACAAGAGCATTGTCCTAGAGTCTCATGCGAACGTCAGAATGAGGTGTTGCAAATCAGTGGAGTGAATAGGATAGTTTATTAACTTCATTATACCTTTGTCCAAGCTCGTAAAATCCACAACCTTCTCCTAATTCAATATATTTTGATAGAAATGTTTGATAATCCTTTCTTAAATATCATTCCTCATCATTCATTCAGCCGACTCTATTTGAACCATGATATCCAACCAATGATTTTTCTGGAATCTCCACATATAGGCTCCTATTTTTTCCTGCTTCTCAAGATGAGTTTCTAGATGTTCAATAATATTATAAATAAACTATATCTAGAACATTTAATCCTTATTCCCACTCTCTCCAGTATAGTTAGGATGGTTCTGCAACTGAAACTCCCTAGTTGCTCAAACATTCTCAGTGCAACCTGCACTGGGTCCTCTTGTACCATATTCCTAAAACGAGGAAATTTCTCAAAGAAATGATCTTATCTATTATCTTAGATGACCACGTCCTCTGGCTCAACTACTTTAAGATAAATCTTGACAACTACCTCCAGTCTCCCAACCAAATCACATCTTCATGGTAGAATTTCTCTTCAATGAAAAACCAGAACATTAGATTACATACCATACATATTTAACAAAAAAAATATGGAAGGATAATCAGTATCCATAAAAACCCATTTTATAAAACAACCCAAATGACCTCATCACCTCTAAAACACTACCCATAACTATCCCTAATGTGGCCATGGCTAATGTAGGATACATACTCACACATTTTCAATCCATACATTCTACACTATTTCAATAACAGTACTCACTTTCACAACATAATCAACTCACAACCCTTTTCTAGAACCCTTCATTTGTTAATATTCAACATTTTACATCCATTTTTTCCCATTTCTATAATACCATTAAATATGATTTTAATTATTTTCATGAAATCAAATGAATCATACTCCTTATGACCCACACACTCATCTCATGTTTGTTCCTATCATGATGCATGTCTCATATATACATAGGTTCCTAGAATGATGAATGACTGCATAGCTCTATTTCATTGAATCCAAGATAAAAAACATTACAAAATATTCACATCACACAACATGTGCATCACCCAACAGTCAAATATCATCAATTGTATCAACTCAAAATAAGAACAAAAATTCGCACATATGGTGGCAGGGGTCTTCCCTCATACCTGGGTTAGCTTCTCCCAAGAACGTGCTCATTACCATGGTCGGACACCTTTATATCATCATTTTTAGTATCCATACTAATAGGACTATAGAAATGAATTTATCTGATAGCACTTTGTATCATCCCCAACATTGGTGTCCCTAAACTGGTCCCCATTTCAGGTCGTCACATGACCTAAAACTCACCTCCTAGTATGCTAGATGTTGTTGACTAGTAGTGAGGGTATAAGAGTCATGTGGGGAGACTATACCATCCACATTAAGAGTAATACACAATAGAAAACACATAAAATAAAAGAAGTAATATAGGCCACTGTTGAACATGCATAAATAATCATCTCCAAAATTGAGTAAAAACCGCAACCAATAGTATATATGTCAGTTCTTACTATAATTACTTGCAGAAAAAACACAAAATAATGCTAAAATGTGCAAACCCAACATTTACTTAACTCAAATTTTGGAACCTCATCCACGCACCTCCCCAAACCAACTCCATTCCCAAGCTCTAGGTCCTTCCTTTTCCTAGCATGTAACCGTGAAATATTCTCAGGCACCCAATGGTGTCCCAATCAGTGTGTGAATACAACTCAGTAGGGAACTACTAATGATTCCAACAAAATGATTAATATAATATATTCTTCATGTAAGAAAAAATAATGAAAATTAAAAAATAGAATGTCTAAGTGTTATTAGTAATTGATTTTCCCAAAGTTAGTCCACCATTAAATTTAGATTACATACTTATAACATCTATGTAATTAGAATTACATTTTCATGTGCTTAATAAATTAGGAATGTTCAACAATAAAAAGGCATATAAGAAATAAATCATGTCCAATATCACTAGGGAATCACATTATATCAATGTTATTTATCCTCACCTTGAATCCTTAGTCTGGGTGGAATGAAATTGTTAGGGGGATAGAACTTTTTCCCCTTTTCTAACCCATGCATTGAGGGTTGGAGCATAGAAACTCAGTCCAACTCGACCCATGGGCACAGAACCTCATTTATATACCCCCACTCTACCAATCCATGTGAGCATAATTATTTATCAAATCAACATAAATTACCACATTACCACCAATCATAACAAATATCTTTAGAAATATCTCAAAAAATAGCAACAAAGGGTAATTAGTATTATTCTACTATCCATTAATAAAATTATCATTCATATAAAATAACTATATAACCTAATTCTCATTCCCAATGCCTATATATCTAAAAATATTCAAGTATAAATGTGATTATTTAACATATTATCATTTATCCCATTTAATGCATTTACATACCCACCAAAAATCCACTAGTTGTAACCCAAAAATAAGCACGTCTTCCCATAATCCTTTCTCAATCATTAAATTAACATATTAACACATTCTTCAAGAGATTTATGTCATCACATGTCTATTTCACTCTTAATATTTAGGTTATCCCCACTCAAGAGGGTTGGTGCACCCCATGGTTGGCCCTAAATTGGTCAAGTTATCTTCCATGAATCCCAAGGATGATGAGAGTTTCAATTATTTATTTAAACACCAATTATATCATGTCTTGAAAACAAATCCAAGGACATAACCAAAGGAAAATCATGAACGAAACCCCACATGCATAACTCTATGTAAAAACCTAATGATAAAACCTATAGACCCCATATATTAGATCTTTTGACGAATTCCATCCTAATAGAAGCCATAGATACCAATTAAACCCCCCTTTTGATACACAAACTATATATAACTAGAAAATAAGGGTTTTAGAGCGTTATAGGGAGATGAGTGAAACATAGAAACCCTACATGGGAAAATTACGTAAGGATGAGATTAGACTTACCTGTATATTCAATCTGTAACCAACAGCACTCCAAAAGAAATGGGAATTTGGGATAATCACCAATAAAATTACTTCAGAGCACTTTTTCATCACTAGGGTTAAAGGGGGAGGGGAGTAGGAAAATCCTAAGTTGGGGTTAAAAATCCTAAATTGAAATTTATGAAAATTTCTCAACTTTATGGGCCACATGGTTTTCCCCTAAAATTTTTTAAACCATGAGAAGACCATTCATATGTTATGTTCCAATAGGGCTAGTTCACATTGTTATCTAGGAATTTGACAAAGTTAGCTTAACTGTGTGCCAACTGTGCATAAGACTTTGTTCAATGTTGCACGGTTACCTTGGATGCTCCATACAGTTTGTTCTAACTATTCAAAAATCATCTGACATTCTTAAAAAGCTCATTTTCCATATCTTCCATGAACAGGACCCATAGAACTCCCCCAAGCCTTATCATGAACTTATAGAACACATTGTCAACCAAATAAAGGGACATAAATTAAAACATAAACAAAAATATACCTCAGAAAAAATATGAGATCTTACAAATATTATTTAAATGAAATTTACATAACAAAAACATTATTAGTAATATAAATTTGGGTATTTGTGAGCATAAAAATAAAAAATAAATTAAATAATCTATTAAATAATCACATACCAATGATGAATTCTTATGGATTTTTCAATAGAGGTTGCATGAACTCTTGGATCCACAAGCATGGTTTAAAATAAGTATTTTTATGTTCAAAAAATGATGGGTTGTAGGTCATAGTCATCACTAACCATGCATCTGGGGATATTTAATATAAAATTAAAACAGCAAACCCCAGGTATCCCATGACATATCTAAGAACCTTAGGCTACTATTATGCCAAAAAAAATATCCAAATATCAACACTTTGAGGCATTTATTGTCGTGGAATTCTATTTTGAGACCAAACATAAAATTTATCAAATCAAACAAAAAAAACTCAAAATCAATGATGAAACAACATTTATTTTCCACACACCCATTCCCAATAGCACTATCCTGGAAATCTTTCAATATCATGAGTTAAATATGATATTTTCTAAATAATTTTCTTAAAAATGGTACGTTTTTATCTTATGTGTTCAAAAGGTATCTCATAGGTTTTATGAAGAATAAGTGATAGCATATAAATTTTTTGTTCATGATATGGTAATTTAGAATTATAGATGATGATGGGAGAGCCTGATATAAAACAGGATAATTGGTGATCCTAAAATGTCATTCCAATGCATTAATTAATGAGTAGTAATTAAAGGAAAAAATGAG
The DNA here is from genome assembly GCA_963277665.1 of Viscum album. Classification (NCBI taxonomy): domain Eukaryota; kingdom Viridiplantae; phylum Streptophyta; class Magnoliopsida; order Santalales; family Viscaceae; genus Viscum; species Viscum album. Next base: position 806,174,121 of record OY728141.1, on the reverse strand, counting down.
TGAGATGAAACGGTTGGGTAATCATATAGATTTAAGTAGTATTCTGTTATTCCATTATAGATTTAATATGAATGAACTTGAGTTATTAATATGGTGATCCATGGTATGTATATTATACTCAAAATATTGCTTTTGATATAAATCTTATGAATTCACGAGGAAATTAACATTTAATGGTAAAAGGAATTTTTCAAAGGTATTTTTTTATTATTTCCCACATGCCTCAAAATACCTTCGAGGTTATTCATGATTTTTCAAATGGGTTTCAAAGGTTTTACTATAAGAAATACTTATTTTTACTTGATGAATTTTTTTATTTTTTTCTTATTATTTATTTGTGAAATAGGTAAATATCATTTTTCTGTTTTCACTAGATCTACTAGATTCATTTGTTTTTATATTCCTTATGGAGATGCTTTTGTCATAACACTATTTCTAATGTTTTTTATAAGATATATGGAGAGTATATATTTTTTCAAGTTCAATATTTATACTATGGTGACTTGTTTAAAATGATGAAAAATATCTTGAATGAAATGAGTGTGTAAACATAGTTCTCTTTTTGGAAAAAATATGCAACGTTTTAATGTTTCCACTTTTTTATGTAATGTTTTACCTAATTATTTAGAACACAAATATTTAAAGATAATATAAATGTATGTAATTTACAATATTTTTATAAATCATGAGATTATATTTAGGTAATTTTATAACTCATCATATAAAAATAATTATGGGATAGAGCAATATACCCATGATCCATTCATGTGGAAATATGAACATTCCATTTACGGGTCCTCCAATAATCAAATTTCTAGGAAATATATCATAACCAATAAAAATATTTTTTCCCATAATTAATAATAATTGTTTTAAAAAAATTCTTGGTCCATTATTATTTATAAGGTGAAGTAGATCAATTATGGACCATTTTTAAGAATGTGAGGAAAAATAAATAAATAAAATCCATGGATTGGGAAGAGTTTAAGAGATAAATTATCAGTAATAACATTTCCATAAAACATAACATAAAATTATAAATGAAAAAAATTTATATAAATATGATGAATGATTAATTCATTATTACTTATGAGGAATATTTTACCAGACTTTCAAGCTATGATTTTGGTTCTTACAAAGACCCCAAAAATTGATTGATTATTTAAGAGATTAAAACTAAATCTATGAAACATTCTATCCATAATAGAAATTATGAGGTATAAAGAAATCATTCTATGTTATCTTAGGTTATAAATGAATACTATAGGCTCTAATTGTTCTCATTATTTTTGAAATAATAAGGGAATAAATAATTTTGAGAAAACTCTAATATTAACATGCATGGATGAAAGAAAATTAATCTTCCATATTGTTAACTCTGTAGAATCAAGAATGGGTTAATTTTCCTTAAGTGGATAGGTAAATGATTTAAATATGGATATAAATTCAATTAAGAAAATTATTTTATAATGGTTAACAATGGTTAATTTAATGATATGAATGGAGATAAATATCATCCAAAGACACCATACATGCTCCAATTCTTCAACTACAAAGTGTACATAAATCATGATAACCATATCCATAATACAAGGTTTAATTATGAAAAAAATTATGATTAATCTCTTAATATAGTTGTAAAATGGTAATAACATGTGATCACAACCACATAATTGGTCCATGATAATGAATTAATGAAATTTAAACTTACCATATACTTTAGAGAAGTAAATTTCCTATTTGATTCCTTAACTCACCACCATTTTATATTTTAATTGTTTTTATATGAATATCTTATCACCACATCATGTTTTATATATTGGATTATCAATGTATGAAATTTCTAGTACTATGATAAAATATTAACTTTATAACACCTCTTTGATAGAAGTTTGTGGGAATTTTCCTCTAGTAAATGAAGTTATTATTCATCTAGTTGAATTTTATGTTATATTATTTGTGGATTGGATCACACTATATAGTTCCCACATTAATTTACTAGGAAGGTAATTCATGTTTGATATTATAAATCAACCGATGATTATCTCTTTTGGATTGTATGAAATTGAAATTATAATAGAAATTACATCTAGTATATAGGTTTTATGTCCTCTTCTTGGGGGTTATTTATCTAAAATGGTTGGGAAAAAACTCAACATTGAATATATTTATATTATTTGGGAATATGATGATGTAATTCCTAATGAATTTTATAGAATTAACCTATATAATGAAGTTGAAATTGTAGTATAACTTATACATGGTGTCAAACCTATTTCAATTAAACCTTACATATTATTTCTTATATTGGTATTTCAATTGAAGATGTAACTCTAGGTGATTCTTGATAAGGTATGAATTTATCCAAGATATTTTCAATGGGATGAACATATTATTTTTGTAAAAAATAATTATGTCTTAATGTGTGTTTATATTGATTATTGTTAACTTAATAATATCATGATCATGAATAAGTATCTACAATAGGATATTACTGATTTTATTTACTAAATATGAGAACCTTAATACATTTCAAAGATTGTATTATGATCTAGATAATATATGTTACTGGTTAAATAAGATTTTATACCAATGGAATCCTTCCATATGAGATATTAAAAATATGAATTGATCGTGATGATATTTGGAATTATCAATTCCCTTGTTATAGTTATGCATAAAATGAATAAAGTATTTATATATAACCTTAATCAATTTTTTAACGTCGTCATAAATTATATACTGATATATTTGAATATAATATAGGAGCATTAAGAACATTTTTTAATTTTGTTAAAGACTATTAAAATGGGGTTTTTTTATTCTAAATTTTGAAATATTGAATTCGATGTATAAAAAGTGTCATTATTGGGTTATATAATTACAATAAAACAGTATAACCGTGAATCTTTTATGGATAAAAATTATTGAATGATTTATAAGAACAACCATAGTTATTTAGGTCCTTTAATTTCTTGTATTTTATTGGCATTATGGTTGAGTTGTGAGAATTTTCTCATGAATATCAAATCCACTAAATAGGTAGACTAAAAATATAGTTTCATTAATTTAGATTGATAAATACAAAGATGCATTCAATGAATTGAAGTGTTGGTTGTCTAGTTCACTTTTTTCTTACTACCTTATAACTGATAAGGTTTCTATCAGAATTATTGATTAAAATGAAGTATTTGGATGAGTTATTTGGAATAATTACATTGTGGTGTTGTGAGATTCACACTAATTGATTTTTCATGGGAATAAATTTACAAATTCATTATCATGAGTTTTTAGCAATAATTATTCATGGATGATATGGAGGTATTGTCTCCATAGTGAATGTTCTTATATATATTTTGAAAATAAAATATTTAATTATATATTTAAAAATATGTAGTAAAATATGTGTCGAAGGAGACAATTGGATTTGATTAAATATAATTACTACTCAATAAATTACCACCATGGGCAGGTGAACAATGTGACTAATGCTTTGAGTCTGAAGGAAGATACAAGATTTTCAACAATGATGATTAATGCATATCTAATATTTATTTTTATATATAGGATGGATTGTTAAATAAATATATAAAGGGAAAATTAATATATTTATAAAATGAAAATTCAACCATCCATTTTTATGAATGAAAAAATGGAGTGGAAGGAGGATGTGGATATTTATAATAATGTAAGGAATGTTCCAAGATTCAACTATGATAATGATGGAATTATTATGTTTTGTAATTGAGTTTATGTCTGATCATTACTATAATTGAAGAAATAACTATCATATAAATCACATACCTAAAAATTTTATATATATCATATGATCATAAAGATATATAATGATATTAAAGATAATTTCTAGTGGTGGATAATGGATAATAATTTTTTATAGTATGTATTGTAGTTCTTGGTATGTCATCAAGTCAAGGATAAATATTAGAATACTAAGGTGATGAAGAAATAATTACACATAAATTTATGGAAATGGGAAAACAGCATGACATAATTTTTTATAAGATGCATCAAGACATATAAAGGATATACCCCCATTTAGGTTATATTCGATCATCTTATAAAGTCAGTTCATTCCATTTCAATCAATGTGGTTTTTTTTTAACCAAAATTTCTAGAAGTACATTAACGATGTTTTGAGGTTATATGGAGCACTACTCTCACTCATATTTGATAGAGTTTAAAATTTGGCCATCATTTTCTAGAAAATTATTCATAAAACATTGAATATATAGATCAATACTAATAATGCATATCAGTCCTATATAGATGGTCATTTTGACAGACATATGCACACTCTAGTAGATATACTTAGAACATGCTCAATGGATTTCAAATGAGTATTAGATCCACAACATCCTCTTGTTTAGTTTTTATATAATTATATATTTCAGTGGATAATTTAGATGGATCCTTATGATTCCTTGTATGTCAAGAAATTAATAACTCGATAATACTATCTTGAAATTGAAAAATTGAAGCTATTGGTACCCAATATATTTGAGTAAATGGTGGTGAATGTTAGTGTCGGTAAATATAACATATAAGAAACTCGAATTCAATAGAAGGATTATGTTAATAAAAATAAATAGGATCTTTATTTTGGAGTTAGATAAAATGTATTATAATAGATATATTATTGGAAGAAGGTCATAAAACTTTTAAACAAGAGGAAGTTGAACCATATTTATATCAGACGATATGTTATTCTTCATCATATCGGAACTGTAGATTATTATTCTCCACGTCTTCCAAACCTCTATCAAGTCATGATGTGCTATATTTATCACTCTAAATGAAATACATAAGGATCTTTTAGCAGAAATAAACTCAAAATTTACACCACTATAGGATCATCTTTCGCATTAGGCCAAATTTGTAGAAATATTTCATCTCACATATGAAGTGATATAGGACAATAATAATCATATGTTTAGTGTTTTTATAGAAACCATAATCTTTTGAAATGTACATGGTAAAAAGATAATGTAATAAGGTAGAATTGTCCTCATACATTTCCATTTGAATAACTGAACATTATCAGCTAAAATATTATAAGGGGGTAGAATGTAACACAATAATACTTCCAAATATATTTGCATTTAATAAATTATTTTTGTTAGATATAATTTGATACACAAAATATAGAAAATAAGTTAATAATTAATTATTAAAAATATAAAATTAATGAAACGAGTGTGTTGATAAATTTAATAAATTCATGAAATAAAATCATGTGATTAAAATTTTGTGAAATTTTAGAAGTGAAATGGAATTTTATTCTAGTAATTCTTCGAATAATAAAAATTCAATTTTTACAAATAATATTTTATGATATATTTTATAATTTTATTTGATTATTAATATTATAGAAATTCGTTTTTTATAAATATATATAAATGAATGGTAATTCATAAATTAGTTGTCAAGTGATAAGAAATGATGATGAAAAATCATTTGAAGATAAAAAAGAGATGTTTTATAGAATATTTTTCGTATAAAATGTTTTTTTATGTTAATATATTATATGAATCCTTATTTATGAATTATTTTTATAATATTTTAACATAATATCATCAATGATATAATTAATATTTCATAGAATGGTGTCTATTTGTAATGTAATTAGAATAAAATCATTTCAATTCATAATTGTTTCACTAAAATACGTTTTTATTCCTCTTTTGTGTATATATTTGATTTAATTTCTTCCACAAAATGTAATTTAATTTTAAAAATGGATTCCATATTTTTGAATTATTATAATGATTATTTGTTAATATAGAATCATAATTTTTATCCCTCATGAAGAGTTACCATGTTTTTTCAAACAATAAGTGTGAAATGGATTAATGAGGTGATTAAACCAAAAGTTAAGGCTTAAAATATATCGATAAAATTTAAAATATAGTTTTTATTGAGTATTACAACACTTTATACTATAAAACATTATGTTTTGGTATAAAATTTTACAAGAAAATGACTTTCAATTATATTAATGTTCTAAATAATTACATGGGTAACACTCCCCTCACATATAAAAGGGGAAATCACATTCTCACTTTTCAGGAACATTGAGTACTATAACCTATACAATCCATACCCAAATATCATCCAAAATTTATTCCCCAAATATTTGATTTAGTAATATCCCTAAAATTCTATCCTAATAAGTTTAATGGTGTAATACAAAGTAATATACTTAATGAATGCATGATTATATTTACCAACCTATTTCAAGTTTCATTCTTTTTCCATTAAATAAAATTATTATAAAACCATATAATATAATAAAATATGTTTACTTATTATAATTTAATGTTATAATGTCACTTTTTCATCGTTTTTTCTCCTTTATAACTATTATAAAATAAAGCTATTACATATGTGTACGTATAGACTAACTTCTCTATGTGGATATATTATTAATTTTTCTTCAATGCCTCACTAGGACTATTATATTGATTGATTTAATGAATAAATATTATAATTAATATATTTTTAATATTTTGTTAAATTAATTTATGTTTTAAAATTCTCTTAATTCCACCCATTGGAAAATGAAAGCTCCACTTGTTCATACGTGCAGACTATTAACTCCATTAAGTGTGTTAATTCCTTTTTAATCACAACCACTCATGATTTTTTTTAAAATATTATATTATGAATAAATATTATATAAATTATATTATATTATATTTATTTTATTATGAAATTATTACCATGATTTTATGTATGGAATCAAAAAACCAAAGCATGTAAGGATAAAATAGTTTACACTAGAATATTGACTACATTTGAGAATTATGAATAAAAATGTTTAATAACATAAATATTGAATCATATCTATTTTGATAAGAATTAATATTATTTTAATATGTGTAAATAACAAATCTAAATTTATTATATTGGTTCTTAGAGTGTGTATAAATCAAATTAGGAGACAATGTATGGGTTTATGTAGTAATGTATATATAAATGGGGATTGTTCCTGTTTAGATTTCCATTTGGGAAATAATATGATACCACTGTATCTCTCTTAATACTCATCCATTTTATTATCCATATATTATTTATGTGGATTTAAAGTATTCCTATTTACCCTCTTTGGTACTAAAAAATACTGAAATTTTTTTTGAGGAAAATCCAACCATATTTCCCCTTTTTTGTCCAGTATCTTTCACTTTTATGTACATGTTCGTCATAATAGTTTTTTGAAGAATATTATCTATAATAAAATTTATAATTAAGTTATTTTATACTAGATTAATTTTTGAATAAAAATTATTGGAAGGAATCATTTAATATGTTTTTTATATGTCTCACTTTTGACAATCATTATACAAGGGTAAAAAAATTAAACATTTAATGCTTGAACAAATTTTTATACTTTTATATACTCTATACATGATATAAAAACATTTAAAAGCTTCCATGTTTTTATAATAAAAGTAATATTTCTATTTTTCAATATATTTTGAGACTTTAAAACATACCAATATTAAAGTATGACTTTTTTTCAAATTATATTTGTAATGATTCTAAAAAAGTATTTTCCAACCAAGTAAACATCTTTTATAGAATCTTATGATTCATCATGGATTTTATCTCATTATAATATATAATTTCATTCTATCAATGGATTATAATGTCTAGGTTTCAGTTATATTTTGTAGATACCAGATTCTTTAAACAGGTTATTTATACTATGCTGAAATGATGAATGTTTTTTTATCTTAAGCCACCAATATTAATTTTTTTTAATAATTTGATATGTTTTCCGGATTTTATAAACAACTCCAATGAATTGGGTCAGGATTTTTATATAATAATATAATATGGAATGAAATGGGGATTGAACCCAATAAATTATTTGACTCAATCCACTATGAAGAAATAAGAATATAAAGTGAACTAAATCCACTATGGGACTCTCTCTACTATGTTCAAATAGTGATGGAAGGTATCATTGACTAGGGAAATGATTTTCTATTCTTATGATTATGCCACAATTTATAAATACAAGGAATTATTCTTATGATATACCATCATGGTCCATGATTTATTTTTTAGGATTTCACGCTCTTCTGGGTCGTATATTTTATTACGATGGTGTTTTATTACATGAACCACTATTTTTTATCTATGCATGATTTTTAATGATATTGTTATGTTCTGATCATTATCTAATACCCTTATACATATCATATTCTCACTAATGATATTTGATTGATGTATCCCCGAATCATTATTACATCAAATATGACGTCTTCATCTTATAAGTTTCCATTTCCAATAGTTAAAAGAACGATTTAATATTAGATATTACTAAGAAGGATACATTGTCAGATTAACATATTGGGATTTAAAACTGATGATATTTCATAAAATAGGATACTTTTTTAATTAGTATTAAATAAAAACAAACCTTTTTAGATTACATGAAATGTATTATGATTTAGTGAGGTTTCTCCAAAGACAATTCATCCTAGTCATGGTGTATCTTCTCTTAGCTTAAAAAATTATTTTTTTAAATAATATCTATTTTTCCCTAGCAATGTTTTTTGGATGAAAGAGTGAAATTAGACCACTATAGAGCTACTATGGAGAGTTCAATTTGTTTTCTATAGATGAGAAACATAATTACTGGAGCATTCTAAGGGTATTTATTTAATTTATCGAATTCATTTTTAAAATACTTTTAATACTAGTATTTCATTACTTTAATTGATAGTTTTATGAAATGAAAATAAATATTCTAACAAGGTTTTAAAAAAATTATATCTCCTCTCAATGATTACATGGAGGGAGAATGATAAAGATTTTTCTAGAATTTTTAAAGTCGAATTAAGGGCCTCTATGACCTAACTAAAATCAATAATCTTTTAAAATGTGACCAAAAATAAATATTTTAGGGGGTTCATTTTATAGTTATGTAACCATATTCTTGTTAACACCACCTCAAGGAAAAAATAATTTTTTCAATTCTATAATTATTTAACAATAGGGTCATTTAAATAAAATTCCACAATTTTACCTATCAACGAATTATAAATGTGTAACATTTTGCATTTACATGGGGCTCTATGATTTATTATTCCAAAGTAAATTACCTAATAGGAATATATCTGTTAGGCTTCCATACTAGATTTTACCTCTTTATCATTACTGGCCTTTTAGATTTGATTTTACCTAGAGTACCCATCCATGTTAGAAAGTTGTTAAAATATTTTCATTTGTTTTATCAAATATTCTATTATCATGATATAGAAATAATCTGTTGGGTCAAGGAAATTTATTTCTTATCTATAAATATAATTATTTAATTGCCATTTTTTCAACATGATGGAGTAATATTTAAAATCTATTTGGGATAAAAATAAATCCAAAATAAAATGTTGTGTTATCATTTTTACTAATTCATCATAAAATAAGGAATCATGGGATGCATACATTTTTTATGTGTTTATTGTGAAAATTTTTATTGGTTAGGAGAGTGAGATAGTGAACATTATTCATCATATCTAGACCTAATATATCTATATCGACTAATATAAGGACGTATATATTTTTATTGGTGAATGTTTTTTTAGAACATATTCATCACAGAAAATAGAACAAATAATTTTCACAAACCATATATATTTTCCAATTCCTAGGATTAATTATTTAAATTCCTCAACAGTTGGTGAAATGACATATTCAATGGTGGGTGTTTTTTCCTCCACCCCATATTCACTAAGATCAAGGGATATAGAACGTTCATCTTCCATTTCAACATTTAATTAAATAATTTCTCTTTCACCCTCTTCTTTGGGTTAAGTTCATTAGTGGAATATATAAACACCTAGGGTTTCATAGTGATTATAAAAATGGTGTCAAAATATCTCAAGCATTATATAGTTTTGTGACAACATTGTTTTATACCTGATACATCAATATTTTTATATATATTAAATTATTATTTTAGAATAATTAATATAAATAATATATTATAATATTTTAAATGGAATAATTAGATTATTTAAAAGAGAATTGTGTTTGATATCACATACAACATGCACAGTGAGATTAAATGAACCACACTATACTATAAAAATATTTTTACTTAAAAATAAATATTGAAAACTTCTTAATAAAATTTATGGTGCTAATACTAATAAAAATATTATGAAATTTTTTTATAAATATTTCTTATAAAGTAAATTTATCAATTAATTTATAAGATACAAGGGCTCAAATTTCAGTATAGTTATTTTTTGGCTTCAAAATTTTTTTTCCTTAAATAATGATTTCACTTCATTTTTTGAGAAAATATTAAAATTAAGATCATTCAAATTTATAATTTTTTTTTATAAAATTAATATATTTTTTAATTAATTTATAAAAATTAAATTTTGTTTGTTTGTTTTATTTTTATGAATTAACTGATTTTTCTGTGAATAATGATAAATATCGGTTTTTTACAGTCATTTAACTTTAAGAAGTAAACTAATTTAAATGTATCGTTCTTATTTTAATTTTATTTCAAATTTAAATAATAATTATTTAGTTATATTTATTATTATTAATTTCAATTTAGTTAACTATTTTCATTATTTTGGTATATGCTTATTTTTATGCTTAAAACACGGTTTTCTACAAATTGTTTTCCAATGCATAATGTTTATCCATTTTATTTAATTAAAATAACCCATTATGAATAATTATTTAATTTAAATTAATATTATATACATATATATTTTTAATTTTAAATTCATAAAATTATTATATCTTATTTTAAATTTAATATTAGATAATCAACTTTTTGAAAATTTCTTTTCTTGAAAACCCTTTTCTTGACATGTTATCTTGGATTAATTTTAAACTGAATTATTAAAATCCTGTAATTGGATTTTTGTAAAATTTATTCAATATATTGAGTAAAAATATTTAAAATTAGTTAATAATTTTGACTTAATTTTTTGGTTATAATGGATAGTAAAAATAGTATAAAACATAGTTACTATGGTGAAAAACAAAAATGCTAAAAATGAGTAACCTTGTAGGTAAAGGGAATAACATGTTTCAAACATATTTCCTTTTTAAAAATTGGAGTTTTCAATAATATAGTTCATGCATCCAATGCCTTATTTATCAATTTTTTACGAAATTTTCTTGAGAGTGACAACCCATTATTGAATTATTTTGTGCATTTCCAAAAAAGATACCCCTCTCAATTATAAAATAGAACATCCTCTCCTCAGCATTAAACATATAAAAACACATTTGTTTTAAAATACCTATAAAATAAATTAATTAAATCCCTTTTTATTTCCTTGAATTCTTGGTTTGATCAAAATCTCAATCTAGGGATGCTTTTGTTACAATACTAAAGAGGTGGTCCAAATAAGAGGTGTCTTTCTTAACTGAGAATTTTTTTGTTTCTTCTTCCTCCCTCATAAAATATTATTAAATCATGAGTACATAATAAAATAAGTATATTTCATTTAATTATATTTTATTATATTAATTTCACAACCTACATCAATATACTCTTTTATCAAATTTGAAACAAAAACCTTGTTCAAGTGTACAACATACTACTACCTCATGAAACGATATAATTCACTTTCCATAATCACCAATAATAGTTGAAAGTAATGTTGTATTTAATATATTTTTATTATATTAATTAAATATTAATCATTATGTAACAATATTTCATCATACACTTTCTATCCTTAACATCAATTTAAAAAAGACCACATTGCTAATGTGTACACAGAACTACCACCCCACGAAGTGATGCAATTTGTTTTTAATTACTGAATTACATTGATTTTATATGTCAGTTTATTTAAAGAATTAATAATATATCAATGATGTAATTATAATTATTTAATGAAAAATGTAATGTTTTTCCATCATGATCCTTGAAAATGGATATGTTACTAATGCTTACGCACAACCAACTATCTCCATCATTGTAGGATAGTTCATTTTTCAAAATCATATTTCATGTTTTTTAACTATAATTTATTTATAAAAATGATGACTAACTCATTGTTATTAATCTCCATGTCATTGAATAATATACTCTTCGACCCTAGTGAACTTATAAAACTGATTTTTGACACATGAGTCGCATATCATCAAATATATGACGTGAAATTAATTGACATTGTAATTAAATATGATATTTTATTATATAAGAGGAATAGGAAAATAAATGAGAATTTTTTTTAAGTAATTAAATAATTAATGTGATTTTATTATTTAGGATGATAAGTAACACAAGTGAAAAGTCTAGATTCAAGGTAAGAGTATTCATGTCAAAACCTCTTTCCTTGAGTCTCAGGATCTTTAATGAACATAATTTCTTTTAAATGAATATATAATACACCATTAAATGTATTATCATTGATAAATCATACATCATGGTATTTTAATTTACAATAAATTTACTCCACTCACGGGGGTGATGATTCATAAGTTACTGAGGTCATAAATGTCCATTCCTCGGTCCAATTTTAATTTTTAATTTTTATGCATGAATTTACATTTAAGAAAATTATATGATAATTTTTTAATAAATTATTTTAATTTTATTAAAATATGTTTATTAATGAACTTCTCATTTAATAGTACCACTTTCCTCTATTTTATACTTAATAGTATTGATATTTTGTTTAAGAAAATCTAACTTTATTTATTTATACTACCAAGAATCATTTTTCTTCCCTATTCATGATTTATAGAAATCTTTTAAATAATATTTTTAACACTATATAAATGATTTATTAGGAATATTGTAATTATTTTTTAATTTTTATAATATTTTTTAACATAATATTCTTTTCTCTAACCAAATGATGAGTTTTTTGTTTTTTATAAAATTTTTCAAGGGTTGTTTTTAACTTGTACGAGGTGTAAACAATTAACACCCATAATGACCACTAAGTCCTTTGGATAAACCATTATATGTTTCCAAGGTAATTTTTAATGAAAACTGGTTATTTAATCTTTGATAATGTTTATTATTTTAAGTAAGCGATCTCTCTAAACAACCCTTTTTATTGTGTTCTGAACATTATCTCTATAAAACACTTTTCCCTCTCTTTAATATTAGGTAATGTATGTAAATCAAATATATAAGTCAATAAAATTTATATGTATCTTACTATCCATTCCTTTTATAAATTAATACACTAAATATGTTCATTTCTAAATTTTCATCATTATGAAACTTTATTTGACTACTATATAACAAAATATTATGAAATACATTTTCTTATATGGGTAATTCTTATATTTATACCTTATTATTGATTTCTATATGTGTAACACAAAAATTAGGAACTTTTTATGATGGGTGTTCCCAGAAATTGATCAAATGTGTTGGGAAATTATTTCGTTTCCTGAAACATTGTGTATTGGATTAAGTATTAAACCTAATAAGTTATGAGATAATTTCAACCATGTAATATTGTCTAGGAAGTTACCATGACCCATGTTTATGTCATGTTATATACCAAATATATTATATTGAAATGATCTGATGATACCCTGCCCTTTATTTTATTCACCCATGTTATCAATCATAACTCTTCAATTTTACAATATCATGTTATACCTTTGACTCACATGTTATGTGTCATTGCCATATTTATTCTGTAACTAATGTTTTTATCTCACATATTTCTTTAATATATTCCCTAGGTTATCATATATAGTTTTAGGAGCTTCAAGAGATTTAAGAGAACAGTATGGTGGATAAAATAATGATGTAATTTTTTTGTTCTATTTTTCTGTACTATGAACATAAACTTGCAAATAAACTTGTCCTTTTATATCTTTTTTATTGAAGGATTTTTATATTTAAAATAATCCAATAATGTGTGTAAAAGGTTGGGGTTTCTATAGTTGTTATCTAAGGATAGTATTGTACATTTTTTAGGATGAGAACTATAATAATTTACTGAAAACCCTATGTATAATTATAAGGATATGAAAAATTATATAAAAATTTCATAGATTTTTGGTGAAGTATATTATGAGTGGGTTTGAAGAATTTCACTCCCTATCTGGATAAATCAAGTGGATATAGATATGGAAAAGTTTTACCCTGGGGTAAAAACACAAAAAAAGGTTCATTGGGATTGACTTGATTTTCACCTCATGCAAGAAAATGGGGCTTTCTCCACACCTGGTTTGACAATCATGAGGGATATGTTTTCAAAATTCAAAAACTCTTTTCAAACAATTTTTATGGAAATGAATAATTTGTTCTATTTCAAAACCTATTTCGAATCCTTACCTAGGATAACCTATATTTAAACCTAAAGACAAATAATTGATTTTATAATTATCATTTATAATTTATACATTTTTTGTTTATAACTTTTCCTTTTTTATTTTGACGCATTGTCAATATGTTTATTTTATAATTTTTTCCTAATAGTAGGAAATATGGTAGTCTTTTTCAATAATCAAAGTGATGGAAAATGTAATAATTTATATTATGAGATTCCCAAACCAATGTGAATTCCACATATATATCTTATAATCATTCCAAATGGTATATATCAAATTAAAATTAGAATCTAGAACATAGTTGGCTTTCGAAACACATTAATGTAGACAAGGAAGACATCTCAAGTAATAAAAAATATAAAAGTAGATAAAGAAAAAATATTCAATTTCCAAATTGTAAAAAATGATGGATGAGGCACCATGTTAAATGACTAATAATAACTATAAGATACAATAGGTTTAGAAAATGAGGGAACAAAGTAGAAAATTTTCATAGAAAATTAGAGTTTACATTTATCAAAATATTAATAAAAAATGTTTTCCCTAAGGAAACAATAATAGTTCAATGATTAATATTTGAAGTACTTCGTTACCATCTGATTTAATGTCCTAATCTTATTATTAATTCCAAAAGGCCTATGTTATAGAAATTATTAATTTGGTGTTATCGAAGTGTTTAGGTGTTGTAATTTTTTAATCATTTTTTGAAGTATTTTTATTAGTAGAATTCTAGCCACAAGAATAATAAAGCATCTAATGATCATTCTGCATTATTTTTATTCATGTTTTTTTCAATAAAATAATGAATGGTACTTATAATAACCCTTTTCATTTTTTGACCTTAATACATAATAAATTATATAATGTTACACTTAATAAATCCCTAAATTTCTATAACTATAGTATCCTTGATAATTAGGTACATTACATAACAAATTAAAACAAGAAATACATCGTCTTTATTAAAAACCTCCTAAACATGTGCATAATATTCCTTCATACTTGAATCTACATTGGATAACCTGGAGACATAAATCAGAAAGGGGTGATCTATCAATCCCATTAATGAAATTAACATGAAATAATTTGTACAAATTAGATAATATTCATATCAATGAGGACTAAAATAAACATGAATAACATAGTATGATATAACGTGAATATCATAACATGAGAAATGTGGAAACAACATAAAACACTAAATCATAAATTTAAGTCAAGGATAAACTATCAACACTTCATGGTGGAAGAAGTATCGTAATGGAATCAGGTACACCCCTATCCCAATATGATGTATCATGATAGTAAACATTACCCAATGCATTGTAGCACTATTTGGGCGCACCCATCATAATCATTTCATTATCATGTTTAAGTGTTCCATGTAGATCATACAAAATGGATTAATTTATCCCAAAATTTATTCCATGATCATGTAATGTTTAATACATGCATTAATGTCCAATATCAATAAGAAAATGTTCATAATGGTGAATATCCGTGATAGAAAAATGGGTATGGTATTCAAAACACAATTGTTTTGGCATGGAAAATCACGTTGAAATTTTAGCAACATAATGATTTCACATAAAGATTCATCAAAATTGCTTGATGAGATAGAAAGGATTATATCATCAGATAAACATCAAATGGGAAGTGATAGAAGCATGAAAAATCAAATCCCAAAATAAGAAATTTGAAATAGATGGAACAAAGTAATGAAGAAACATGAAAAGAGAAAAGAATCATAAAAATATTACAACATGTTAATGGGTTTACATAAAGTATCATGAAAGGATTATTTAGAGGGAAATGGGATATCATCATTTATACATTTAATGTATAGTATAGAGAATATAGAAGAATATATTCTGACATTAGAAAATGTAATTTACGAGGAATAACATAAAATATATTAAGGAATTTAATGTAGACAAGAGGAATCCCTTACAAAATTTTTCTATATTAACAGCTTAGGTAAGGGTCAAAATGGGAGATTATAAATGATCACCCATTCAAATTATATCAATTGGATAGTAAGGGAATCATAATAATTTAATGACATTATAACCAATTGAAATTATAATGACTAATTTCAATTAGATATAATATCATTCAATTATTATGATTCCCTCACTATCCAATTGATATAATTTGAATGGGATATCATTTATAATCTCCCACTCAAAGATTTAACATATTGAAATATTACTCTTGGTCATGTATTGGTGAGTCGCAATATTAAATTATTATTTTTAGAATCATAAAATATATTACAAGCTTTGGTGGATTCATAGTGGATTTTAAAAAATTTAAGTAAACATAAAATCCCCATATATTAAAGGAAAAACATATAATTGGTATTTTATCCCATATATATTTCTTATTACGTCACTTTTGGGTCTCGTTGATGTCTTAAAACACAAAGTACATTTATATGGTTTTAATTAATACCAATAAATTTAATAGTCTTAGAAAATTATGAAACATTAATCATTGAATAATTTAAATGTTTTTATTCTCAAAAATAGATTTATTTTATCTAAATAATTTTCTAAATATTTTAATTTTCACTATCAGAAAAATAACATACATTTATTGAAAAAGTTAGGTTTTTGACAAGAAATCGTTTTTCAAACCCATATAGAAATTCATTTGACTCTATAAAAATTATATATTCATTTATATTTAATAAATATTATTTATTAATAATATTTTACTAAAATACGAATTAATTCAAAATTTTCATAAATTCATTAAATGAATATGAATATTAACCAAAAATAAAATTTGTTCTTTATTTTATAAAAATCATTTATATAGTAGTAATAAAAGAATGAAAATATATTTATTATTATATAAAAATAATGTACATAATAATATTGATAGTTGGTTGTTACATATCCCTTTAATACACCAAAATACCCCCCTTAAGTGTAAGTTGGGTAATGGTGGGACTTTTAGGGGCGGTTTAGTGAACATGGTTTGGGTCGTGATCTCGACAAGCTTGAACTTGTCCCATAAACGGTTTCACTCATGCTTAAGATAATGGATCTAATATTGGGATTAGTAAAGCTAAATTTACATTAATGGTATCTCCTTTGGAAAATCTATTAAATGGGATCCATAGGGTATGAACCTCCTAATTGAGTTCATCCCTTCCTTTGTCTGTGAAAATTGGATTTGTTGAAGCACTATATTTATTCTAATCATGTGATCACTATTCAATGACTATATTGTCTATGATAATAATTCTTAATGTTTAATTAAATCCAATTATCATAATAATACAAAATAATTTCATGTGTTTTCTATAACCATATTATATAATAATACATTTTATAAAAACATCTGGTGAAATCTAATTAAAATTGTTTTGGTCATTATAATCTTCCCCATTAAGAAATATTTCTCTATAAATTTTATTTTCCCACAATAAAACATATGAGTGTAATTATGCTTCATCACCTCCTCCAGTTTCCACAATGCTTCTTAAATCATCTGGTTTCTCCACAACAATTTGATGTGTGACATTGTCTTATTTCATATAACGTTTTCTCTATAATATAAGATCTTCTCTGGAAAGTCATCATATTAATGGTCATTCAATAATGGTATAACCACTTTATTGATTACATGTGTGGGGTATATTATGTACTTTTTTAATAGGTATACATGGAATACAACATGTGCTGGAGATTAGTTTGGTTAGAGTTCTAGTTGATAGGTCACCGCATTGATGTGATCATGGATATCAAATGGGATGATTTACCTTGGACTAAGAATTCCCTTCTTCTCAAATTTCATCACATTCTCCCATAAAGATATTTAGAGGAATTATTCTAAAATCATACAATATGTAGCATCGACGATTTTCAGCATAACACTTTTATCGACATTGAGCATCCTTAATGTGCCTCTGAGTAGTCTCAACCTTATCCTTAATTTCATTGGCCATTTTAGGACACAAAGGTTTTTAATCCCCAACTCCATCCATAAATCTCATTGTTCTTCACCTCTGCCCATAAAGGGATTCATTAGGATTTATTTGGATGCTCGAGTTGATGCTATTGTTGTATGTGAACTATACCAAATGAGGGTGTTGGTCCCATTATCTTATAATGTATATTGAACATTCTTGAAATATGGATTCCAATGAATGAATAGTTTTCTTTGATTGGCCTTTGTATTGATGATGATAGGTCATACAAATTTTTTTGTTTAGTGTTCAGATCTTTCGGGATAATTTCTATAACATAGAGGGGAATCGTGGATCTTAGTTAGACATAGTTGATAGTATTACTCCATGCAGACTTACCACTTCTCTAATATATTTCTATGTAAGTTTATATTGTGAGAAATCATCTCTATTCGCAATAAAGTGGGATGTATTTTTATGATGATCCCTAACAACCCATATATAATTTTTTCCTTTTAATGTATTTTGATGTATAGTGATAAATTCCATGGTTATGTTTTCCCATTTCCCTACTGGTATAAGTAGTGGATGCCTGATCCCCTTAGACTTATTCTATCTAGACTTCACTTGTTGGCATACCATGAACTCTATTGTATATTTAGAGATATCCTTCTTCATGTTTTCCCACAAATAGTGCTCTCATAGATCTCAACACATTATTGTGTTTCTTAGGTGAATGTATAAAGTTAAACTATGTGAATCATAAAATTGTTCTTACATTAACATAGGGTTTGATGTAACACATAGTCTTTACCCAAACCTCTCAATTCCTTTTATATTGACATTAAACCCTGAGGGTATCACATTCTTTATAGTTTCCACTTTCTTCGGAATTCCCACATCATATCATTAAGCACCCTTTAACCTTTTTTAAAGTGATGGTTCAAAAATCAATTTTGAAAGGATTAATGATGTTCTTTTTTTATTCCCATTTCCACCTTCTTTAAATACAAGAAGATTGCTTCATTCTCAAATATCATAAATGATTAAATTTTTGGATAATTTATATTTATAGAAACCACCATCTTATTTTATTTTCTAAGATGGCAGTGGATTGATTAGTCATAATCCTTTACGAGATATAATCATTATCACTAGTATATATTAATCACTTTATGTGTGAATATATATTTTAGTATCTTATGATAAGTATATATTTCACACTTCTCCCCATAAAGATAATTCTTCCATTTTTTCAATGAAAATATCACAATATCTAACATCATATCATATGTTGTGTAGTTTTATTCATGAAATTTGAACAATTATGATGCATAGGACATGACATTTTCAATCTACGTCAACACACAGCCCATTCCCTTCTTCAATTCATCACTGAATACTAAGAATATTTATCCACTTGTGGGTACTTTGAGAAAAGTAGTTATAGGTCTTCTTTGAACTCATTTAATCATTATCCACATTCAACAATCAAGGATTACATGACTCCCTTATGAGTTATATTGGATATAGGGTCAATAATCATGATATATTTCTCCTAAATTTGAGATAATTCCAAGATAACGCTAAGAAACTAAGGATATATGTCAAAAATGTTGTCCTCAGTCACCATTAAGATTCTTTTTCCAATGAAAGATCCATAGATATCTAATTGCATCAGATTTTATTCCCCAATAAAGAGACTTCCTTAAACCAAAACACACATTTTCAATACGTAGAATAAATCTTCTCCAATTGTAAGGTCATAATAATGGTGTTCAAATGAACCTCATGGTCCTCCTTACTTTTGTAGTATAACTGAATATCATCTATATGGACTTCAACAAATTTATTGTGGTAATCTCTAAAGACTCTATTAATCAAGTCGAGGAATATTTTTTAATCATTTTTGATTTTGAATGGAATAAATATGAAATCATAATGCCCATAAATTTTAGGAAAAGAGAACTTGGTGACATCTTCCTTCATCACCCATAAATGATAATATCCCAATAGAACACCCACTATGGAGATATATTGTTCTCTACATAGCTGATCGATCAAGTCATTAATCTATGGTAAAATATACCTTTTCATTATTGTGATATTGTTGAGCTATGATAATCCATGCAAAGATTCATTAACCCATCCTTCTTCTTGAGAAAGATGAATGGTGCACCCCATGGTGAAGCCCTTGGGCATATGAACCCTTTATCTAGATTCCCATGTATTAGTTTCTTCATCTCCTCATGTTCCATACGGGTCATCCTATATATATTCTTCGATATTTATAGTGACCTAGGTATTATCTTGATTTAAAATTCATCCTCTCGACTAGGAGTAAGACTAGGAAATTCCATGGAGGACACATCAGTATATTCCCTCATAGTAGGAATGTATTAAATGGTTATCCATTCCTTAGACTCAATCATTTGAGCTAGATAAAATTTCTCGTAGGTAAATAATATACATGATTGATATGGTGGTGCTAAAGAAGATTCATCCTCCTCCATTCACATCTACTGAATCAGTTGTTGATTCGTAATACAGATAGTGATTTCCATCTCACATTAATTTATGTTAGCTCTATATGTTGAAAGACATTACATGCCAAGAATTGAATCAAATTTCTTAAAAAAGAGTATGGAAAGGATCGTCGAGAAGTTCAATGCTAGTCTATGCCATGTGGTGGGCTTTGTATTATTCTACTAAACATTTCTGGTATAAAGAAATGCATAAAATCATTCATAAAAACACAACATTTAACATTTTTTTATTTTTATACACATTTACTTAATCCAAGTAAATAAATATGAATGATATTTAATTAAATAATAAATACAAAAAAGGGAATGTAATGACTTTAAATGGATAACATATAAATTGCATTTATCTCCTTAAATTATGAGTTTCTAGGATTCAATAAAAATTATACAAGATATATTTCCTAACATATATTCATATGGGAATTGTTTCCCTCAATAATGGTATGTAATGGAGCTTATGAATCTATCAGAGAATATCCCCTGTAGTTTCAAACCATGTGCATATTAAGTCATGTTTTCTAATAACATGATACCTATAGTGAGGCCCATTACTCATTGTATGAGTTGTTACTCTTATATATATCTATTCTATAAGCACATCCAATTGCAGTATCCAGACATGGGTGTATATTTTTGATAAACCACTAGCTCTATACAAACCAATGTTTAAGGATGTTTGTTTATAAATATTCATATCCATATGTCTTTTTCTAGAGCTTTCTAACTCTAATCACAAAATTAACTAAAATTTATCAGTAATACCAACTATAAAAACTTTAATCTTTATTTAACCTCAATACAAGATTAATTACAAAATATTACACTTAATACGGCCCAAAATATCGATATGTATAGTGTCTTAGGTAAATAGGTACATTAAAACAACTTGAAATATTAAATATATCGTCTTTATGAAGAAACCTCCTTAACATGTTCATAATATTCCTTTATACATAAAACTGTGTGGGACAACCATGGGACATATATATGAAATGGTGCACTATAAATCCCAATAATAGAATTAACATGACATAACTGATACAATTTAGACCATAGGTATATAAACAAGGAATAAAATGAACATGACCAATAAGTAATTATATTGAATTATTATCATAACATTGGGAAGTGTTCCAACAACTTAAACACTAAATCATAAACACATTTCAATTCTAAACTTATAGGAATTCATGGTGGAAAAATTCCCATAAATTAATTAGGTGAAACCCTATCCAAACACTACATATCATGATAGTAAAAATTATTTGATGCACTGGATCACTATCTTGGGGCACTGATCATAATCATTTCACTCTTATGCTCATGTGTCCCACATAGACCAAACAACATGGACTCATTCATCAACATAATTTATTCCATGATAGAAGAATGTGTAATGAATAAATGAAATTCCCCAATCAATAACACTATAATCCTAAAGGTGAATACCCTTGGTAGAATAATGTGTATGGTATTTAGTACACAATTTTTTTGGCAGGGAAAAGAACGTTGAATTTTCATTAGCATGATGATGTAACTTAAAAACCCTAAAAATGGGTGGATAAGAGAGAAAGGGGCCTCTCATAACATGTAATTAAAATTTTTAGTAATTGGGACATGAAAAATCATATCCTTGCATTATAAAATTTTAAATATAAGTCATAAGCTAATAATGAAACTTGAATAGATAAAAGAATCACAACTATATTTAGGTATTGTAATGGGTGTACATAAAGGATCATGAGAGGAATAATAAGAGGTAATGGGGATACATTAATTTATAAATTAATATAAATTATGGTTAATATGGAATAATATAATCCGATAAAATAAAATGTAATTTAAGAGACGTAACATGAAATAAGTTCTTAAATAGATATAAGAAAAGAGAAATCTGTTCTGAAATTTCTGCATAGTAACGGCATATGTATGGGTAAAAATGTGAGAGTATAAATACTCTCACATGAAAATAATAGGAATTGGATGGAAAAGTAATCATAATAAATGAATGAAAATATAACCAATTGAAATTATAAAGACTAATTTGGAATAATATTCTTGAATCGAAAGAAGGAGAGAATGATGAGGATCCCTTACTTGAGTGTGTGATTTAAAAGGCTTGGTAAGGGATTCTTGAGAGCTTGGGTGAACCTTATAATGACTATAGGTAGTATAGGGATGAGTTTTGATATGATACAAGGAGTTTTAGTGAGGATAAATGTGTGATCGGGCTGGTTTATATATGAAAGGCGGGGAATTTCAAGATTTTTTAGGTTTTAGACTACATAATAAAATATCCAAAACCACAAACCATCCAATGGTTTTTATCATGGTTTCTTCGA
The DNA here is from genome assembly GCA_963277665.1 of Viscum album. Lineage (NCBI taxonomy): Eukaryota > Viridiplantae > Streptophyta > Magnoliopsida > Santalales > Viscaceae > Viscum > Viscum album. The sequence continues at coordinate 806,151,001 of OY728141.1, read as the reverse complement.
AAAAATAGTGTTTTACATTATTTTATAGGTCTAGGGACCAAAATTATTAAAATATTACCCCATCGAATGTGGAGTTGAGTCACAGTCTTAAAAAATGCTTTCAAAATCATAAAATATATTAAAATTCATTGAGGATTCATAATGGATTTAGTAAATAAATTAAATAAAAATAAAAAAAACCATTTTTAAATTTACAATATATATTTTTTAGTGTTTCCTATTTATATTACCTCTAATTCCATGTGTTTATTAGTTCAATGTCATAAAACACAAAGTATATTTATACAGTATTAAATTTTAACCAAAAAAATCAAGTGTCTTAGAAAATTATAAAAAAATCACCATTGGATAATTTAAACATTATGATTCCTTCATTTTATCTAAATAAATTTATAAATAGATAAATTTTTAATTTTAAAATAATGAATGATATTTATTATAAATTATGGGTTTTTGACAAATAACAGTATTTCGAACACTTATAAAAATAATATTTGACTCTTTAAATATTATAAGATCATTTATATGTTATAAAATGAATTTAAAAATAATATTTTATTAAAATACTATTTATTTCATAAATTTCATAAATTAGTTATTTAAAGTTTAATATTAACCCAAAATAATATTTTTGCATTTTTATATAAAAATTATTTTGAAAGTAACATTAATAAGAAGAAAATATATTTATTATTCTATAAATAATAATGTACATAATAATATTGACGTGGTCTTGTTACATATCACATTAAAACACTAGTATACACCCTAAGGTCGATGTTAATGATGGTGGGACTTTCATGTGGTTGTTTGATGAACATGGTTTGGGTTGTGATTTTGATTACATTGAACTTCTCCCAAAAAGTGTTTCTCTCGTGCTAAATTTAATGGATCTCATCATGATATTGGTCAATAGAAAATCATAGAAATGAAAGCTCCCATGGAAGCTCTGATATATGGGATTCATAGTGTATGATTTTACTAGTTGATACCCTCTATTCCTTTGTCTGTGATAATTGGATTTTTTGAAGCACTATTTATATACTAATCATGTGATCACTATTTAGTGGCCATATTATCTATTGTAATGATTATTAATGGTGAATTTAATCCAATGGGAATAATAAAACAATTGAAATGAAATATTTTCCAAAAATGATATTATATTATATGTCAATTAAAAAAAATTAATTATAAAAATTAATTATAATAGTGTGGGTCGTTGCAGTTCTAATGATCTTGAAAAGAGGTTCATTTAAAGGTTCCAATTTATGAAAAATCATATGATTGAATAAGGGAAAGTATTTGTTATATTCTTTATGTGTATAAAATTACTGTCAATTAATTTTTTTTTGATTTTATGGAGAGGAATGACCATGATAAAAAACTATAGAGTTTGAAATTTTTGATTTGATGACTAATCAAATTGTTTATTTAAATCATCATATTCTTAATAATGTTTTAGGTTAAATTTGAATTATGAATATAATTATCACATCTTTTTCCATTGTTTTTTGATAGGTACACCCTAACTGTTAGGTGGAATCCTATCACATCCAATAGGATAACAAGGAATGAACCCAAAAATAAAGGGAAACAGGGGTGCTGTTCCCAACACTAAACTATATAATGTACTAGTTTTAATAAATTTTTTTACATAAATTAATTGAAGGATAAATATTTCTTTTGGAAACATATTTTATGATAAATAATATTGTAATTTTTAGGATTTTGATGTGATTAATCATATTTTAGGTAACGCTTCATTGGTTTTTGGTAGATGTAACCCTTAGGACGAACATTTTTTTTACCATGAAATAATATATCTGAATGAAACTGTTATATTTTCGAATATTTGGGTTATTTAGGATGTAGGGTTATTTATTTATGGAATGATTTACCATGAACATTGGATTTGTAGATTTATATGTTGTTTTATTCATTTTGGATGTTGTCTTACGTTACCGTAACCTTTTTATTTTTGGTTAATAATTAATGATAGGGTAAATATATTTTTATCCTTTGTGTATTTTTTTATCTATTAGATTTTTATGTTAGTGTTTTAAGCATGAGAAATTAATATTGATAACCCATTTTTTGGAGAAAACTATGATATTGTGGTGAAAATTGATTAATATATGACATTATACATTTAAGGTAATTATATTTTCTTAATTTATTAATCCAGATGGTAAATGGTTCCATCATCATTACAAAAAAGTAACATTAAATAATAAATTATTCATTTTCAAAAAAATTCTTGTCACTTATCTCTTAAAAAATGTATAACATTAGAGCCTAAATGAATCTTCTTTCGAAATTCATGTTTTTATGTCCCACAAATGTTATCCTTATGTGGAAAACATGTGATGTGTTTTTTAATAAAATCTACACACTTCTCTTTACCTCCTTTATGTGGAAGTGTAATTAACCATTTCTATGATGTAGGTTTTCCAATGAGGAATTTTCAAATGTAAAACCCATTATTATTGATAAGAAGATAAAATTATTAGTAATAAATATAATTAAGAGGGTTACAGCGTTACACCATGAGATTTTAAAATAACTCTATGATCAATATTGTAACACCCCAGGATTTCAGAGTGTGTTATTTCTTAAAAATAATTCAATAACTTGCACTACACGCAACACCGAGTTCAATCACACCATTAAAAGAGGTCAGGAATAGTATTAACTACATTTTGAACTTTATATAATCCTTATAATTTTAGAATCCCTATTATGAGTTTCTTAGTCATATTGCAAGAACAGATTCATTTTCAGTATTTCACTTTTATCAACTTCTAATAGTGAAACCTTTTTAAATACAATATTTTAAACTTTTTGACTCAATGGGGACATCAAAAATTTAAAATGAAACATCCCAAGCTTCCACGGTACGCTTTCCTTTGAATAAAACAGTAGCGTGTGTTGTACGCAACTTCGAGTTCTAACACACCGTAACCAATCAAACTAGCTGTTATGAATAGTAATACCTACTTTTTGAAGTTATATATATTTTATATTTCAAAATGGACTTCATTTTTGGATTTTGAATATCTAATTTAGCCTAAGGTGAAATTTTGGTACTTTTCGGATAACTTTCATATTTTGATGAATAGTGAAAATTACTAAATTTTAATTAAAAACAACTTTTTTAATCAAAATAATTAATAGTGATAAATTGCGAATTTGAGTGGTTTTAAAGTATATTTAGAATATATTTTTACCATTTAATATAATGTTGGTCATTGGACATAATTTTACAATTAAACCGAACATAAACAAGTGTCAATCTTTTGATAGCTATTATCTCTTAAAAACACGCTTTTTGTTTTGACAGCGGGAATTAATTTTAAATTAATTTCTGCCACTTCTGTGTTTTGAATTTAGGAAAATGTATTCCATATTTGGAATCAGGATTTTCAAATTGTGTAAATAGGTAACTTTTATTTTTAGACATTTTGAATAATTACTGTGGTAAATATTTTATTTACCATGGTTAAGGGTAAATCCGGTAAATAAGGGTTAAAAAATAATATTATAATAATACAAAATTAACCTAAAACGTGTCCTAACCTTATTGGTGGACACATACCCGACCATGGGCATCCTTGGGTCAATTTGGGGACCCCTTGGAGCCACTTGTATGTGGTAGGGACACTTTATATTAATAAAGTTAAAATAAAAATAAAAATGGCATAAGCTTACATATTTTAGAAGAACAACTTTTACATAGGGTTATACATGTTGGATTTTCGATTATAAATATTCATTAGAAATCTAAAAGTCTTTCCTACATAATGATATTTTATTTATAATTTTTAGACATTAAATAAGTTATTTTATTTATGACACAATGATGATGCGGTAATTACTATAATAGTGAAAAACTAAAATAATTGATATTATAAATACCAAAATAAATATAATATGAAACTTTTAATGAATTAAACTAATTTTATAGGATAATATGATATATTAGGATTGATTGGATTGACTTTTTTCGAAGTAATCAATCTGTTATGAGTTTCAAAAAAATCAACTATTGAATAGTGTCAAAATTGACATAAAATAGTTCTTAAAACAAATATTATATTATTAATTGATATTAAATTCCTAAAAATCTAATGTTCGGCCAAGAGACTTATATCATGATATTTTAATCATTAATGGACCACTTGGGGGTCGCATGGATGTATATAGTAAGTTTATTAACCATATTATATAAAACTACAAAGAGACATTGTAAAAGTGAAACTAATTAACTTAGAGTTAATACTTAAAGATAAGGTTAATATAAGTACCCAAACCTGTCTAACTTCTATTGGTTGAGTTGTTTTCGACCTATCCCCACCTTAACATTTAAATAATCAACTTTGGATCCATTAGAAACCGAATATGAATTTATTATAAATTAATATTTCTAGCTTTTCCAAAGGTGCCCCTCACCTCTCTTATAAAAGGGCACTCCTCATTCTCATTTCTTCACACCTCTAAAGCCTTTTGGTTCGGCCAAACTCTGCCCAAATACTCTCCCAACATCCCTCATTACAACCTATAGGCCTTAGTTTGATCGGAAAGCCAACCTAAGGAGACCTTTTGATCAAATCAAAAGGAAGAACCCGAAGAAGAGGTAATGATTTCACCACCCTTCTCCAAGTTCATTTCTTCTTCCACTTCTTCTTCCTTTGTTCTTACCATTCTAAAATAATAACTCCAGTATCTCACATATACTGTGATGTTATTATAAATATGGTACAATCATATTCAGTATTCTATCCACCCTTTGAATAACATGTCACCATACGTGCGTACGTACGGCTTACCGTCTCCACGTCGTGGTGTAATTGTTATTCAATATAATATTATTTGGATGGGTATAATAATGATGTGTAACTCATGTAAATAATAAATATAACATGTTAATGATTCTGTATATATGATATACCATTCATTTATATATTATTTTAATATCAAAAGAATGATATTGTCCCTCGTGCGTACGTACGGACTACCGTCTCCACGAACGCGATGAGATTCATTCTCCATCGTATCCATTCAAGTATAATTATCATTTTATGATTTAAAAATGATGTTTAAGGACTTGATATCATTCTGGATATGAATAAGATACAACAAACATGGCTTATGTAACAAAACATATAAAAGAAAATGAGTAAGTTAACACCCAAAACGATGATAATTCTAAGATATTATTAATAAATCAATGTTAAAAGATCATATATGATATCATATTAATATATATGATTCTTGTATAATTTAATAACAATTATTTCACCATTATACAGGAGGTTAACCTACCCCAACCAAGGAAAAGTACAAGGTAAGGGTTATTTCACAATCTCTTCATTATCCGAGGTTGTATTATACGTAATAATCTACTGGGATCTCTTTATCATCCACATCCATGTTTCTTCAAAATGTATTTCAAAACATTTTTATTATTTACAAGAATAAGGGTTAAAGTCATTTATACCCTTTTTTGACTTTTTATAAGAGGAATCTTTCCATCGTTTTCAAAACAAGGTCCTTTTTAACCTTTTCGACAGAATTAAGGTAAGAATGTTTTTTTAACTTATACGGCGAGTGCGGTTATTTTCTGCCATTATAAAATCATCAAATTTTTCCTTACAAGCTTATAAGAATATTTTCAAAGAAAATGTTTTATTTTATATGGATCTTAAATGATTTCAAAATAAAAGGAGATACTTCTTTAAAAAGAATTTTGATTTCATCTATGTCAACATCCTTTGATGGATTTTAAGATTATTTGAAGTTGATTTATTATGATACAAAACTTCTATATTGTATTGAAGTTTTTGTGATATGTTTGACTGTGGATGTGCTATTTTTATACCATTCATAGTTTATGGTGAAATTATTGACATTTCGTATGCTAGTTTTAATACGAATGTTTATGTTATGTTTAAACCTTTTCATATGGGAATGCATTGGACTTAATAAGTGACGGGTGGAGCCCGCTATAGCTCCTCGATGCATCGGTAGGTCTCATGAGACAAACTAGTGTCTTGGCACAAGGCCTTGACAAAATCTTATTTATAGTCTTGGCACGAGGCCTTGGCTATGTGGTTATGATAGTCTGGCATTATGCATTCCAACATTATGAAAGTGGTTATTGATTTTTGCATGTGATAATTCGATTAGTAGAATATCCATGTGAATAAGTAAATGGAATTATTTCATTTTATTTGTGCCATACCATGTTGAAAGTTCATATTTAAAAGGCTTTTGTTTTAGTTATACATTGCCTTAAATGTTTATTCTTATTTATGAAAGTTTCTGCTATATTGTTATCCTTACTGGGAATTTGAGCTCACCCCTTTTCTATGTTTTATTTTTCCCAGGATGTGAAGAAGTAAGTTATGAATGACCTGCAGGGATTTTATGAGGGGTTAATAGTGTGGATTGTGGAAACATTATGTTGTTGTAGTAGTTTTTCATTCTATGATGTAATGTAAAACTTATGAATATATCTAGTGTTTCCAAGGCTACTAAACCAATCGGTCTTTCGAGATTTGATCTTTCTTGTGATCATGCCAATGTTATGTAATTAATGCACCGACTCTGGGTAACTGGGGTCGGGGCGTTACAGTTGGTATCAGAGGAAGTTTAGTACAAACCTTGGAAGCTATATTTAGATAAACTCTGATTAGAGCACGTAGACCTAAGATGAACTTTGAGGATTAGTATAGAAGAACTTCCTAGAATTTTGGTATTGTAGAGATTTTGTGAGTTTTCCGAGCAATACATCCCTGTCTGGATACGAGTAGGTAGAGGCGGCTCTGGCACAGATGTACCTAGGGGTAAAACCCGAAAACACCGCTTTGAGCTAGACTCGAACGGGAACTGGTGCACGACAACGGGCCTTGCTTCACTCTTGGTTACGACACTCCCGGGGGATATGCTTAGGATAACTCTCATTTTCTTTACAAATCATTTTGAAGGGATTATGAGTATATACTTCCTCAAAAAAAACATTCTTATGATTATGGATTATATCCATAAATAGTTCAATTTATGTTAGGTGTTTTATAAGTATGGGATTATGTATTTTGATTCATAAACTGATCTAGTTTATGCCATTGTTTAGAAATGGCGCCCAGTAGAAGGAATGAGAACTCCAGAAATGCACATGATCCAAAGAGAAGGAAGGATCATATCTTTCATGGTCTTAAGCTAGAATTTATAAGAGAAATAGTCTCCCATGTATTATCATCATATGAAGAAATAATATCATGTGTTGATAAGATAAGTAAAGAGTTTACTGAGTCCTATGGCTTTGAAGGGAAGCAAGAGAAGAAAAGGATAAAAGAGAGAAAGATGGACAAAGGGAAGAGGGAAAAGAAGAATTTTCCCATATGTGGTAACTGTGGAAAGAAACACCCTGGAACTTGCCTGAAAGGAATGGGAGTTTGTTATAAGTGTGGAGGAAAAGGGCACAAAGTACATGCCTGTAAGGGTAAGAAAATGGTTTCAAAAGTACAATGCTTCATTTGCAAAGAGTTTGGACACTACGCGAACCTATGTCCCAGTCATCAGACTATGACGCAAATGATGCTATTGGATAATAATCAACTTATGATACTACCACAGATGAAGAGGAATGATTAGAGTTCTTATGTTGATTATGTCAATTGAGTGTTGTATCAACAATGTACATGTTATAATAATTATGGAGTATATAAGGATTGTACTGCAGTACTATTTCATTAAGGACTTGAGATTGTGTGGAACAAAGAAAAGTGACTCAATAGCAGGATAAATTTTTGGAAAATATATGGTTGAGAGAATGATAAATCATAATATAATTCTGATACTGAGGTAGTGATTTTGGAATAATATGTGATTGTTTTGGATAAATTATATTGGATATTCTTGACTACCTTGGAACTGATTAATGATTTGTATATTCCATCATTGTTGGTGTTTAAAACATTTTTGGATTAATGAAGTATATCCAGCATTCTATATGGAATAAGGGAGCATGAATGTAATCAATAAGGAATATGGTAATACATGATGAAGGTATTCAAATGCTATTACGGGGTAAAAAGGATCTACATTATGTTTACCTTCCTTATAAATGTTGGACTGTGAGTTTGGAAAGAAGTATTTTGGATAGTTCTAGTTTGGATTATTTTGGATTGCCATAAAAGGACAACCCGGAGGTCGGGTGGCAACCCGTCGCATCCGGCAAGGCTGCGAGACTTGAACCCGCAACCGAAGGGCGACAAGGGTGTATCACCTACCACTGGCCCACGAGATGTCCTGGATTAAATAATGTAGTTTTTATTAAAAGATCTTGTAGATGAATTATAAATTCGTTTATTTTGGAACCCTATACGAATAGTGTAAATAGAATTTTTTTTACATTCTATTATCTTTTAGAGTGAAAGATGAGTTTGTGGTAGAAATTTATTAATGGATAAAACTCTAATTATAAAGTAAGTATATCTCCTTATGATCTTAGCCAATCTCATAAATAAATTCCTCAATATTAAGAAAAGCAAATAAGAACAAAAATGTTTTCCTAGATGGTACCTTAAATCATCACTAATCTATGGCTTTGGGATTGTTGGCCTTTTCATAGCCATGTTCTCTACCACTCTCCATCAGATAATTGATGGTTAGATTTCTCTTCCATATCCATATTTTCCTACATGGAACCCTAGTATGTGTTATTTTCGATAATCTTCATACTTTCCACTCTTTATTTTAAATAGAGGCCTCAATAATTCATTTTTCGATGTGGGATTTCAACTAAGATATTTTGAAATGTCAAAAATGTGTTGTCCCAATACCCTATATTTTGTTGAACCGATGGTACTTCAAATCATCATAGATTTATGAGTTTAAGGACCTCTATTTTATACTTGTTTGTGATTGATGACCTCAATCACTACCTATAAATATTTACGTTTTTCCTCCAATTATATGTCTCTAATTGCCACCAATGTTCTCCTAATCGAGATCATAATTTAGTGGTGACCCTTTCATTTATCTTTTCCTCATATTAAGACTAAATTTTAGTAACCCAATTTCCGATGTGGGTTTTCCCACAAATATATTTTCTACTTTCAACCTTTTATTTTCGATGAACAATTTCAAATTGCGAGGACGCAATTTATTGAAGGAGGGGAGAATGTAACACCCCAGGATTTCAGAGTGTGTTATTTCTTAAAAATAATTCAATAACTTGCACTACACGCAACACCGAGTTCAATCACACCATTAAAAGAGGTCAGGAATAGTATTAACTACATTTTGAACTTTATATAATCCTTATAATTTTAGAATCCCTATTATGAGTTTCTTAGTCATATTGCAAGAACAGATTCATTTTCAGTATTTCACTTTTATCAACTTCTAATAGTGAAACCTTTTTAAATAAAATATTTTAAACTTTTTGACTCAATGGGGACATCAAAAATTTAAAATGAAACATCCCAAGCTTCCACGGTACGCTTTCCTTTGAATAAAACAGTAGCGTTTGTTGTACGCAACTTCGAGTTCTAACACACCGTAACCAATCAAACTAGCTGTTATGAATAGTAATACCTACTTTTTGAAGTTATATATATTTTATATTTCAAAATGGACTTCATTTTTGGAATCGGAATATCTAATTTAGCCTAAGGTGAAATTTTGGTACTTTTTGGATAACTTTCATATTTTGATGAATAGTGAAAATTACTATATTTTAATTAAAAACAACTTTTTTAATCAAAATAATTAATAGTGATAAATTGTGAATTTGAGTGGTTTTAAAGTATATTTAGAATATATTTTTACCATTTAATATAATGTTGGTCATTGGACATAATTTTACAATTAAACCGAAAATAAACAAGTGTCAATCTTTTGATAGCTATTATCTCTTAAAAACACGCTTTTTGTTTTGACAGCGAGAATTAATTTTAAATTAATTTCTGCCACTTATGTGTTTTGAATTTAGGAAAATGTATTCCATATTTGGAATCAGGATTTTCAAATTGTGTAAATAGGTAACTTTTATTTTTAGACATTTTGAATAATTACTGTGGTAAATATTTTATTTACCATGGTTAAGGGTAAATCCGGTAAATAAGGGTTAAAAAATAATATTATAATAATACAAAATTAACCTAAAACGTGTCCTAACCTTATTGGTGGACACATACCCGACCATGGGCATCCTTGGGTAGATTTGGGGACCCCTTGGAGCCACTTGTATGTGGTAGGGACACTTTATATTAATAAAGTTAAAATAAAAATAAAAATGGCATAAGCTTACATCTTTTGGAAGAACAACTTTTACATAGGGTTATACATGTTGGATTTTCGATTATAAATATTCATTAGAAAGCTAAAAGGCTTTCCTACATAATGATATTTTATTTATAATTTTTAGACGTTAAATAAGTTATTTTATTTATGACACAATGATGATGCGGTAATTACTATAATAGTGAAAAATTAAAATAATTGATATTATAAATACCAAAATAAATATAATATGAAACTTTTAATGAATTAAACTAATTTTATAGGATAATATGATATATTTGGATTGATTTTATTGACTTTTTTCGAAGTAATCAATCTGTTATGAGTTTCAAAAAAAATCAACTATTGAATAGTGTCAAAATTGACATAAAATAGTTCTTAAAACAAATATTATATTATTAATTGACATAAATTCCTAAAAATCTAAGGTTCGGCCAAGAGACTTATATCATGATATGTTAATCATTAATGGACCACTTGGGGGTCGCTTGGATGTATATAGTAAGTTTATTAACCATATTATATAAAACTACAAAGAGACATTGTAAAAGTGAAACTAATTAACTTAGAGTTAATACTTAAAGATAAGGTTAATATAAGTACCCAAACCTGTCTAACTTCTATTGGTTGAGTTGTTTTCGACCTATCCCCACCTTAACATTTAAATAATCAACTTTGGAGCCATTAAAAACCGAATATGAATTTATTATAAATTAATATTTCTAGCTTTTCCAAAGGTTCCCCTCACCTCTCTTATAAAAGGGCACTCCTCTTTCTCATTTCTTCACACCTCTAAAGCCTTTTGGTTCGGCCAAACTCTGACCAAATACTCTCCCAACATCCCTCATTACAACCTATAGACCTTAGTTTGATCAGAAAGCCAACCTAAGGAGACCTTTTGATCAAATCAAAAGGAAGAACCCGAAGAAGAGGTAATGATTTCACCACCCTTCTCCAAGTTCATTTCTTCTTCCACTTCTTCTTCCTTTGTTCTTACCATTCTAAAATAATAACTCCAGTATCTAACATATACTGTGATGTTATTATAAATATGGTACAATCATATTCAGTATTCTATCCACCCTTTGAATAACATGTCACCATACGTGCGTACGTACGGCTTACCGTCTCCACGTCGTGGTGTAATTGTTATTCAATATAATATTATTTGGATGGGTATAATAATGATGTTTAACTCATGTAAATAATAAATATAACATGTTAATGATTCTGTATATATGATATACCATTCATTTATATATTATTTTAATATCAAAAGAATGATATTGTCGCTCGTGCGTACGTACGGACTACCGTCTCCACGAATGCTATGAGATTCATTCTCCATCGTATCCATTCAAGTATAATTATCATTTTATGATTTAAAAATGATGTTTAAGGACTTGATATCATTCTGGATTTGAATAAGATACAACAAACATTGCTTATGTAACAAAACATATAAAAGAAAATGAGTAAGTTAACACCCGAAACGATGATAATTCTAAGATATTATTAATAAATCAATGTTAAAAGATCATATATGATATCATATTAATATATATGATTCTTGTATAATTTAATAACAATTATTTCACCATTATACAGGAGGTTAACCTACCCCAACCAAGGAAAAGTACAAGGTAAGGGTTATTTCACAATCTCTTCATTATCCGAGGTTGTATTATACGTAATAATCTACTGGGATCTCTTTATCATCCACATCCATGTTTCTTCAAAATGTATTTCAAAACATTTTTATTATTTACAAGAATAAGGGTTAAAGTCATTTATACCCTTTTTTGACTTTTTATAAGAGGAATCTTTCCATCGTTTTCAAAACAAGGTCCTTTTTAACCTTTTCGACAGAATTAAGGTAAGAATGTTTTTTTAACTTATATGGCGAGTGCGGTTATTTTCTGCCATTATAAAATCTTCAAAGTTTTCCTTACAAGCTTATAAGAATATTTTCAAAGAAAATGTTTTATTTTATATGGATCTTAAATGATTTCAAAATAAAAGGAGATACTTCTTTAAAAAGAATTTTGATTTCATCTATGTCAACATCCTTTGATGGATTTTAAGATTATTTGAAGTTGATTTATTATGATACAAAACTTCTATATTGTATTGAAGTTTTTGTGATATGTTTGACTGTGGATGTGCTATTTTTATACCATTCATAGTTTATGGTGAAATTATTGACATTTCGTATGCTAGTTTTAATACGAATGTTTATGTTATGTTTAAACCTTTTCATATGGGAATGCATTGGACTTAATAAGTGACGGGTGGAGCCCGCTATAGCTCCTCGATGCATCGGTAGGTCTCATGAGACAAAATAGTGTCTTGGCACAAGGCCTTGACAAAATCTTATTTATAGTCTTGGCACGAGGCCTTGGCTATGTGGTTATGATAGTCTGGCATTATGCATTCCAACATTATGAAAATGGTTATTGATTTTTGCATGTGATAATTCGATTAGTAGAATATCCATGTGAATAAGTAAATGGAATTATTTCATTTTATTTATGCCATACCATGTTGAAAGTTCATATTTAAAAGGCTTTTGTTTTAGTTATACATTGCCTTAAATGTTTATTCTTATTTATGAAAGTTTCCGCTATATTGTTATCCTTACTGGGCATTTGAGCTCACCCCTTTTCTATGTTTTATTTTTCCCAGGATGTGAAGAAGTAAGTTATGAATGACCTGCAGGGATTTTATGAGGGGTTAATAGTGTGGATTGTGGAAACATTATGTTGTTGTAGTAGTTTTTCATTCTATGATGTAATGTAAAACTTATGAATATATCTAGTGTTTCCAAGGCTACTAAACCAATCGGTCTTTCGAGATTTGATCTTTCTTGTGATCATGCCAATGTTACGAAGTAATGCACCGACTCTGGGCAACTAGGGTCGGGGCGTTACAAATATCATATATAACATGCATCAATGATATTAAACAAAAAACAATATACAAATAGAATATTATTTTTTATAGATTATTATTAATACATTGTCATTATAATTAGATGTTTGAATTGGGAGAACCATATTAAGAAAAATATCAATAATGGTTTTATATAATATAAATTTATTAACTAATCCATAATATATAAGTTCTCAAATAGTATTAAAGTCATTTTGTTCTACATAAATATATTCTCTTCAAAATAGAATTTTATTTAAATTTTTTAGAAAATATTATAATTAATAATAGATTAATTTTAGAAATTTAATTTTATAAAACTAATATAATATTTGGAATCACCATATAAAATTTCAATTAGGGGAAAGTTTTTGACATTTTTTAAAAATAATCATTTTTAGTGAATAATGAAAAATAACACTTCTTGTAAAACTTTCATTTCTTATCAATAAATAAATTAATTAATATATCCCACTATAATTTTTACTGTATTTTAAATAAACATAATTATTATTATTTATATTAAATCTAATTAATTTCATTTCAATAAATATCCTGATTTTGATATAAGTTTATTTTTACACTTAAAAAGATGCTTTCTTCAAATAGTTTTGAAGTTCGTAAATTTTATCCAATTTAATTTATTAAAATGACAACTAGTATCGAATTTTTTATATTAAGTGAATATATTTTAAATATAATTGTATAAATGCAAGTTAATATAATAATGATTTCTATTAATATAGTTCATATAGGATCATCTATTTCTTGAAAAATGAATTTATTAAGAACCCATTTTTCCACACATTTTATGGGATTAATTTTTTATTGTCATCTAAAAATTCTTTAGGTAGAATTTAAAAAAAATTATTCATTTTTTTAAGCATAATAGTTAATATTATTTATTATGTTCAACAAAATTTTTTTCATAATGAAAAGTATAAATAAAAAAACTTTTTATCAGAGTGATAAACTAAAATTGTAAAAATGAGTAACATTAGAGGGAAATGGAATAAAAAGTATAAAAATGTTTTTTTGTGAATATAGAAGTTTTGGAGTGAAAATATCACACATATACACCATTATTAATTATTTTTTAAGAACCTTTCTATATATTTACATTCCATTATTGAATAGTTTTGGTTATTATCAAAAATGTCAATACCAATCACTTATAAAAGTGAATATACTCCCATATCCTTTAAACACTTCATAATCCTTTTGTTTTGTACAAAACATGACCATGTACCTTCTATAATTAAATTAAAATTTCCTAAAAGCCTTTTTTCTATGTGAAAAGAACTATTAGGAGCCTTTCAGTTTAATCCTTACGTGGCTATCTAAAGAAGAGGTGACATTCATAACAAAGAGTTTGTATTTTATTTATTATTTCTCTTTGATATAATATTATTAAAAAATTATCAAATAATTGAATCACTATATCTAAAATACTTTTTGGTTTCTATATTTAAATTTGAAACTACACAAATCTCCTCTTCTATCCAATGAGAAATGAAACCATCATTCCTGTGACTGGTAGACTATCACCTTGCCAAACTATGTAATTAATTTTCTATAAATTGTACACATAGATGGTAATAGAGATATATTTAGATTTTATATATCATATTAAAGAAATATTAATCATTATATACAAGTAATATATCATATACTTTCTTTATATACCATATATTGAGAAATTACAATGTCATTCTCTATAGGTCATATTATAACCTCGCGAAGCATATTTATTTAATTTTTTTATTACTACATCCCAATGATGATATATTTACGAGTTTATAAAATAATATTATGATATATAAGATATTAGTATAAGTATTAAATAATAAAATGACTCTTAATTACTTTTTATAATGATCAATGAAAAATTGAAATGTTAATCATGCGTACGTACGTTCTACTTACTATCACAATGATTATAACATATGTCATTTTACATAACCATATTTCATAGTTAGGTTTAAAATTATAATTTATGTATAAAATAGTTACTTATTTAATTATTATTATTATATATATTATGATGTAATAAGTTATTTTTCATTATTCAACTTACCAAATTGGTTTTGGATATATGATCTGAATATCATCAAAATATACAACATGAAATTAATTCACTAAAAACATGAATATGAAATGGTTAAAAATAATATAAAATGAATAATAAAAATGAAATATTACATAAATAATTATATTAAATAAAATTAGTTTTTTATTAATGAATATAGTGAATGAAAATGAAAAATATACACACAAGGTAATAGTTTTCATCTTAAAACTTTCTTCTTTAGAACACAACCTCTTTTGATAATAAAATTTATTTTTTATGGTGTATATACTAGAAATTTATAAATTATTTCATTAGAACTTCAGAATTAATCTAAAAGTTTACTTAAAATTTATATACATCATTCACTAGGATTATGATTCAATAGTTACCAAGGTGGTGAGGGGTTTTACTTCAATCACATTTTTATTGGTATTGATTAGGATTGAATTTACATTGAAGGAAATTAATTATTCATAAAATTATAAAAAAATTATTTTATTATAGTAAATTTGTTTTTGAACTCTTCAATTAATATTTAAATTTTTATTTCTTTGGTACTTAAAATAATTGATAAGATGTTTTAATGAAATAGTGAATTTATTTCTCTTTTCTGTTGAAACCTCATTTTCGTCAATAATCATGTTCTCTAAAAAATGGTTTTTTAACATTATCTAAATTATGTATTGAAAAAAATACTGATATTTTACTTTCAAATTGTTTTTTAAAATGTAATCGCCTTTTCACTTTCCACATTAAGATCTTTTTGTCTTTTTACAAAAGTGAGATATGAGTTTTTTTATCATCTATGACATGTGTAAAATTAATCACCATAATGACCACTCAATTATTTTAAATATGATTTACAAGTTTTTAGAGTTATTTTAAAAGAAATTTTTTCTTTAATATATTTTTTTGTATTTTATGTAATTGGTTTCTCAAAAATAACTTTTTCTATGGGTTATGACTATTCTCTCTTTAACCCAAATTATCACTCCCATTAATATTTTGAAATGATTATAAAATATTTATATAACTCAATTTTATATGTACTTATCTTATTAAACCTTTAATGGATGGGTTAATATTTTCCTTATATAAATTTATCAAATTTATTTATTATATTTTATTATGAAATTATGCTATATTATAAATCTAATTTTCTTTCTATTGGTAGTTATTAGGTTTATTCTATACGACTGATGCCCTTTTATATAAAAAAATAAATCATGAACATGTTTTGAAGGGTGAAAAAAGATAAAAATCCAATAAAATTTTTAATTCTATAGTCTCATGAGACATTAAGTTGGGAATTGGGGAGTGAACCAAATCCTTTATGGGACTTTGTCCACCATTTGATATTATTTAGCCAGTTAGCCTTGAATCAATTTTATGTCATGTTATATATTACCTTATTATTTACTATTCTTTTCATGAACATATGATTACATTTTCTTTATGTTATGATACTATATGATTACTCGACTACCTTTTATTTTACAACATCTTGTTATACCATTTACTCACATGTTATGTTTCCTTGACATATTAATTTCCTTGCTGGGAATTTTGGCTCACCCATTTTATTTAGTTATTACCCAGATTATCCTATTCATTTCTTGGAGATAAAATTTATTTTAGAGATCATTATATTTAGTGTAATTATGTTTCCATGTTTTAGATCCCTCTACATATACTATGATCGTTATCTTCAAAATACACTAGAAAGTTTCAATAATTGTTGTGTATTAATTGATATTCAGGTCTAGAATCATGAATTAATACATATAAAATGTTTCAGTCACAATAGTTGGTATGAGAGGATGTTCTTGTTATTTATTGGTAATAGAAATAGAATAATTTATTGATAAACCTAGGGATAAATATAAGTATAAGACAATGTATAGAAAAATATCCATTAACTTTGGTACAGTATAGATTTATTAGGATACAATAAATCACAACCATGTCTCGATACTATAGGTGGATGTGTCTCTGGAATAGTTATACCATGGGGAAATAACTACAAAAGGGAAAATATTGTTTAACTCAATCATAACATGGTTCACTACAATGGGCCTTTGTACACAATATGTTTCTCACTCTTGGGGGATATGTTTCACAAATTTACACACTCTATACGAACCATAATAAAAGAATATAGTAAACTATTATGTTAGAAAACCTAATTGTAAATGATACCATGGATAAACTAGATTGAAACCTAGTTACTCAGAATTAATGATACAATTATCATTCAAAAGTTATTCTTTCTAGTATTATAGGTTTACCTTTTGATTGTAAATGAATTCCCTTCCTGATTCACTTATTATTTTTTAGTTAATAGTAAGAACCAAATATAAATTAGGATGATAAACAATGTGATGGTAAATGTAATGATTTCACTAAAAAATGGTTAACCAAGATGGAATTGAAGCAGGAGATATTCTGATAATTTCAAAATATATATATCTAAACATGATTTAATAATGGGAAAATAATTGAACCTCGAAACACATTAAAGAATGTAATTATTGAAACTCGTTGGTTTTCAAATGTTAAAGATAATAAAGAAAATAATATTCAACTTTCTATATGTTCAAAATGTGGTAATAGACATCATGGAAAATTTATTAATTGAAATGTAATATGTTTTATGTGTGAAAAAATGATGTAACATATTAGATAATATTAAATGAAAAATATAGATTCCAATTAATAAGATACACAGAAATAAAGTCTAACCTAATAAACCACTAAATGTTTAATGTTATACATATAGTTAACTTGGTCATTATCTAAGTCAATAAAAAAATAGAAGGACAAATTCCAAAAAAATCCTATGTTATGATAGTTATTGAGGTAGTCAAATTAATGTTTTTATATATTGAATTTCTAGAATAATGTATTTGAAGTATTTATAATATTTGAATTCTTGCTAAAAGAATTTTAAAAGTTCTATGGATCATTCCACACTTTTTTATTTAATAATTTGAAAGAATATGTTGAATCGTACTAATGAAATGGAATGGAGATTTAATGGTATGGTGATTCTTTATGTAAAACCTACAAGTTTTAGAAAAAGATAATATTTTATATCTTCTTGATGTTGGTGTAATTATATTGAATTAAAATTAATTGAATTTTAAAAATTATAAGTCGAATATGAAAACCTTATATGTGAAAAAAATTTGATTTAATTAATAATTTAATTTTTTCAAATGTTTATAATATTCATGAGAACATTATTTGATCATGTTTAATTATGGATATGATTATCAATTTTTGTTTCTTATAGTTATTGTAAAATAAAAACAAAAAAGCTGGCTGATTTCCCATTGCAGCTGGAGAGGTTGTGGGGATTAAACCTAAAAAAGGAGACATGGGTGTATTTCCTACCACTAACCTATAAAATGAACTTATTATTATAAAATTATTTTTTACTTATACAATTTTATGTATAAATATTATTTTAACTTTTGGATAAATATTTTATGATCAAATATTTTTGAATTTTCAAGATTTTGAGGTGATTAGTGATATTTTATGAAATGTTTCATTAGGTTTATGTATATGTAACCCTTATAAAAAACATTTGATTTAACATGAATTATCATTTTTGAAGAATAAAATAAAATTAGTTAATCATAACATCATTTAGATTGAAGGGTTATTTATTTATGGAGTATTTTAAGTTGATCTTTTGATTTCGAGATTAATAAGAATATATTTACATTTTTGAGATTTTTTAACCTAATGGTATTATTTTGAGTTTTATTTAATATAAAAATATATGATTAATTGAGTTTTATCCTTTTTTTGATTATGTGATCTATTAAAAGATTGGTTTATATCTTTTTGCGCAAAAGATTCATCTTTATTACACATCATTTAAATAAAAGGATAAGATTGTGATGGAAATTCACTAAAAGACGAAATTATACATATTAAGTTTGTATATTTCATAATGTTCTTTGTATATATTCAAAATGGATCCCTCAACTTCACGAAAATGATATTGAAATTAAAATGTTGTTCATTTTTGGTTAATTTATAGAATATTTTATCATAAAAAATGTATAATGTTACCTCATAAATGTATTTTCATTCAAAATCCTAGTTTTCACTTCCCAAAAATTTTCTACTTTTTTTAAAAATTAGTATTATATTTTTTATACGACCTTCATACATACCTTTCCATATTTTTATTAGTTTTTTTATTAACCACTTTTATGGTGTGGTTTTTCAAAAAGGAATTTCCCCATGTCAAACCCTTGAATCATTAATAAAAGTTCAAATTGTGATGAAGGAATTTATTTAAGGATGATAGATTTTAAAATAATGATATTTTAAAATAACACTATGTTCAATATCATATACAACACACAACACAGATATTTAACAAATTGTGACATATTATTAAGGAATTGTTATTCAAACATGATTTATATAACTATGTCCTCAACATTGGTGATATGAATATAAATATTTATATAATGAAAACATATATTAAGGTTCCATATAAACTAATGGTATTTATTAATTAATAATAAATAATCACACAAATTTCAAGAGGGTAATTTTTTCTTCAATAATACATTTTTTTAGAAATTTTTTTTATTTATTTTTGTATGAAAATATTATTATTATTTTATTTTTGTATTATAAATGTAATTATATTAAATTAATTTAATTTTCAAAATAATCTTCTATAAAATATTTATAAGATAAATTTAGTGATTTTCTGAAAAGATTATCTTTTTTGTGAATAGTGACATGTACAACTTTTTGTAAATCTATCATTTATTTTAAATAAAAAAACTAATTTATTAATCCCATTATGATTATAAATTTATCTCAATGAATAAATTTTTCATTAGTTATATTTCATATAATTAAATTAATTATAATAAAAAAACTTATGATTTTGTAATAAGATGGTTTTTATGCATAAAACACTATTCTCGTCATACTGTTATTAAGTTAATAACGCTTAAGCATTTTAATTAGTTAAAGTAAAACCTAGTAAGAAAATATATAAATGAAATAAAAAATATATTTTTATATTTTTATGAATATAAATTCATTAAATGATTATTTATAGTCATATAGTTAATATAAGATCATTTATTTATGGTTAAAACCATTTATTGAAACCCCGTATTTCGACACATTTTTTATGATTAATTTTAAATTGAACTCTTCCACTTCTATTTTTCAGATTTTATAAAATTTATTTTAAATTTTCAATTAACATAATTTATATTATTTATTCTATTTGACTTAATTTTTTTCATAAATAATAGTAATAGTAGAAAAAGGACTAGTTACCCTGGTGAAAAACTAATATCGTATAAATGAGTAATGTTAGAGTTAAATGGAATAGCACATTAAAAACATTTTTTTAGAATGGTGGATATTTTTCTCCCCCATATCACCTCCCCCCAAATCAATTATTAATACATGTTTTATGCTCTTTCCTTGACAGTGACTTCCCATTATAAATTAGTTTTTGGTATTTAGAAAAATTTCACACACTCTCACTTATAAAGGGGAACCTTCTCTCTAATCCTTCATATGCTTAAAATCCATGTGTATCATCCAATCCAAACAAAATTCCATTCCTTATATTCATTTCAAAATTCTGGATTCCTTTTTATTGTCATAAATCCAAGATATGGTTGATTTAGGTATAATCCAAAATTGGATATATGAAGAAGATGTATCGTTCTTAATGAGTGTTTATTTTTTTATTCTTCATGATCATTAAAATATTGTAAAATAATTTTGATATAATATAAAAGTGTGTTAAATATATATTATATTTTATTATTTTAATTTCATAACCTAAATCGATATCCACTTTCATCAAATGAGAAATGTATTCATCATTTAGGTGTATGGAGAACTACCGCATCGTGAACTAATATAATTCATTTTCCATCATCAACTCACATGGATATAAATGATGATGTATTTGAGGATTATATATGATATTTAGTAAATATTAATCATTATTTAAAAAATATCATATAAATAATTACATTTGCATTCATTTAGAAATTCTAACATCTTTCATGTGTATGGAAGACTATTGCATCATAAAGAGATGTCATTCATTTTCTTCTTACCAGATAAAATGGGTGTTATATATAATGTATTTAGATAAATAATATTATTACTATGATATAAATATAATTTTATGGTCATAAAATAAAATATAACATCTTTCCCTCACAATCATTGATAATTTAAATGTTACCCATGCATATGTATAGCATATCACCTCCATGATTGTATTGTAGAACATTTTTCATACCCATATTTCATTTATTTCATTAAAGTATAATTTATGTATAAAATAATATTAATTTCATTATTCATATTCTGGATATGATAAAATTAAAATCTCTTTGAACATTGTCTACTTACCAAATTTATTTTCGACATTTGAGATGAATATCATCAAAATGCATGATGTGAATTTATTTGAAGTGGTAATTAAATATAATAAGGTAAAAAATTAAGGGGTTATTAAAGTATATTTTTTTTAATCATGTATATAATTATAATTATCTTACCATTATAGAAGACAAAGAACACAAATGTAGTGTTTATACTCAAGGGAAGGGTTTTCATCCCAAAACATCCATCTTTTCTACACATGTTGTTTTTATAAAAATTTAATAAATATATTTTATATGGTTACCTTTTTATTATTATATCATAAAACGTTCATGATCAATGGTATTTTAAGGTAAAATTAATTTATTTATTCAAGGGGGTAATGAATTATAAGTAACCATGATGGTACAAGTTTATTCTTCAATCACATTTTGGTTTGGATTGTTTATTCTTTAATTTACATTGATGAAAATTATTTTATCATTGTATAATAAAAACCATTAATTTGTTTCTTCTCTTCTTATTAATTAAAATTCAATATAATGGAAACATTTTCCTCCATTTTTACCAAAAATAACTAGGAAATATTTTTTTAAAAACATTAATTTATTTCCAACATCGTTCAAACATAATTATTCTTCCATATCAATGATTTCTAAAAATATCTTGAAAAAGTTTTTACATTATAAAAATAATTTATTGAAAAATATTTTAACATTTAAAATTTTTATATGTTTTTTTAAAACAAATAATCTTGTCTCTTTCAAAATGAGGATCTTATAGACTTTTTAAACAAGTGTGAAAAAAGTAAATTTTATCATATCCATCATTTATGGATTTACTCTCTGTCATGAGCACCAAATTCATTGAATATTTTATTACATGTATTTGTGGTACTTTTAAAATCTAGTACTCTATTTAATATATGATATTTTTTGGGAGATTAATCCATGGGTCCCTCTAAACAACCCTATTATTTTGGTTATGGCCATTCTATCTCTAACTAATACTATATCCATATATAAACATATTTTATGATTTTAAATTCATATATATGTTTCTCTCATTAATACCATTATTATTATACCATAATTTCATGTGCTAATACAAGATTTATTTTCATTTTTCCAACTCTATTGTTATAAGATTTTCTTTCATTGTGATATGACAAAAGATTATACAACCCATTTTATTTCAATGGTTAATTATTATTTTAATTGTATATGATTGGTCTTCTTTTGTAGAAAACATAAATCATGATCTTTTTAATATGGGTGTTTCAAGATAGTTCTCCAATTCATTGGGTAAATATTTAGCCTCACGGGATGTTATGTATTGGATTATTATGAAAACCTAATCAATTATGGGACTTTTTCCTCCATGAGATATTATTAGGAAGTAAACCTCGAATCATGTTAAAATCATGTTATATATTTCTAATAAATTTCATATGTTTCCATGATCATATGATATTGTGTTATTTATTTTATTCTCCCATGTGATTACTCATGTGACTTTTCTTTTACGATATTGTGTTATACATTTGACTCACATGTTTGGTTTCCTTACTTTTTATTCCCTTTTTGCGTTTTTTATCTCAACCCCTTACTTTATGTATTCCCAAGGTTATCATATGTAATTTTATAGGATAAATGTTATTTTGGAGCTCATTATGGAGAATAAAATAAATATTTAATTTTTTTGTTTCCCTTTGATTTATTATAAACCTAGTCATCCAAATAAAGTTGAAATGTCTTCTCCTAGTTTTGTGTAAAATGATATTGATGTTTAAAAAATTGATATAATATTTGTATTGGAATGGGTGTAGAATCACGCCTTTAGTGCTATTTAAATTTTCCCTTAGATGGTGGGCCATATAAACTCAAGTGCATCTCCCCAAAAGATAGAGGCTTTAGACTAGAAGTGAGGGATTAGTGTGTGTCTGTGGGGAGATTATGCACTCATATATCAGTGTAAGAAAACCTATAAGAAATTGAAATTCAATGTTCAAAGAATATAAATAATCATATAGTAGTAGAATGTAAGAGACAACCCAAGAAAAATAAATGAACTGACAAAACTGAATAAAAATAACTGATAGGATGAAGAAACATTTCATGTCCTGATTCTCTACAAAAAATTGATGTGTATGGGAAACAATGGTAAAATCATAAAATGAATTCTATTAAAAACTACAAAAAAAAAAGACAAATGATTCCACAAAAAACTCAATCATAGTCTTGGTCCTTTTCCCCCATGCTCTGACCTAAAATCAAGTAAATCAAGCATTTGAAATTTCATGATCCCCTATATTCATTCCTGAAATCATAATGTATACCTGGGTGGAAAATAGTGACCTAATCGGGTGTGAGATATAAATCATAGAAGGCCAACACCCATGGGTTATAGACTTTTCCATTTTGGGGAACAGAATATATAACTATGTATGATGATAATAAGAATTAAGAAATATATATAAATAAAGTGTAAAAACATGGTCCAGATTCCTAAAAGGACACCAATCCCATACCACATGCTTTAGCCTATGCTATAAGTATAACAAGAAAATATTGTGAAAGCATAAAATTTATAACAATGGAAATCATAAACAATTCAAATTGGGGAAGCCATACCCCCAATATGGTTCATTGGATTTGGGTCTAATTCACATGCCAACATTCAATGATGCTTCTAAAACAAGGATAAATCATCATATGTGAATAATGATCTCATACTAATAATATAAAAGGATCCATCTCTTATGAGAAATAACCAATCTATCCATAAAATCTAGTTGTGGAGTCTGATCCCATCCAAGGTAATATGAGATGAATCCCAAGAGCCGTTATAGGATATCCAATAAAACAGAGTACCACCGAGTCCATCCAAAGTGAACCATACTGTTTCCCTTGTTACACTTGAGGCATGGTGACTCTGAGTCTATCCTGATTTTCTCACATCGGAAACCAAGTATCACTTATGGCATGTAATATCCATCATTCCAACAGGACCAACCAAATTTTCACCCCTAGGGAAACTAGTATCACTCATGAGTAAAATTAACCACCCAACCATCATGTACCTCTCATGCCAAAGCATCGCTCTCGATCCATCGATTTGTAGCCAACCAATCATGGTAAGTCCATAGATGGATCCTTAATTTAAAACCCATGTTCTCTTCTAACATGTATAAATTGTTCCATATCAATGAAGGAATATATCAGGTAATTGAATTTATAATTACAAGCCATCAAATAAGCATCTGATGTTACAACCTATCTAGTTATTCATCTGGGACAAAACACAATAGCACAATTCATATGATAAAGAATATGGAATTTAATTTGAAAAAGGAATGATTAACAATCACATTCAATAAGGCATAGCATTTAACCATTTACATGACATCAATTGAATTTCCATAATTCAATCTAACAAGATTAAAAACATAATATTAAATCCATTCAATTAAACATGGTGAATGATAATGCATCATGATTACAAATATATCATGATCACATGGAAAGTAAATTATCCAAGGGATTAATTTAATAAAAAATAAACCTAAATTTTTTAAATAAGAATAATCATTTGGATAAGTAGAATGCATAATTATCAACAGTCATACACAGAGGAAAGTGAAATTCAAGTCAAGAATCAAGATTTATTTAAATTTGATGTGTGATTCATAATGATCAATGGTCACACTCATATCTGATCATAAAATTTTAATTGAATTTATATTGGAATTAATTAAATCAAAATGTATTTCTCTGTGATAATTAACCATTCAAATCATGGAAATTTGTTCATTAAAGGAGGACACAACCAAGGGGTATTCTGAGTGAAGGAAAACATCCTAAAAATTGGTTTCTCCATAAGATAAGGTTACAACGGACATGGAAACCCATGGAGAGAAATTTACTTTGTAATAACATGCCCTAATAAAATATTATGGCTAGTGAAACACTAGGAGAAAACATAAAAAAACATTAGATAGTATGAAATACTGAGGACACCATACCACATTGTTGTGACACTCCAATAATCAGATAGAAACCCTTGATTCAACATAAAATGTCCTAAAAAATTTTATTGCTCAAATCCATGAAAATATGCCACAAACCATATAAAAAAATAGCATAACTAATGGAATACACGACTAGAAAAAGAAGGGTGTGAAAGGTAGAGATTACTGAGGGATTTCTGTGGCTTCTAACGGTGAAAGAATCCAACCACAGAGAAGGGAGATATAAAAAATCCTCTGAATGGGAGGAGAAGGCCACCATGCACCAAGGGGGAGTGTAAAATCCCAGGTGGAAGTGGTGGGAGGAGTAAAAATGTGGATAAGACCCTATTTAACTAAAAAAGGTAATTTTACCCTAAAATTACACTATACACAGTTTGGTCACACAGTGCTTGAAACCGTGCCCCAATAGTATGCCTACAACTAGTACAAGGGGGTACATCCCATGGATAGATGCATTGTTTGACTAATCATGTGCATACCGTGTTAAAACCCACTATCCAAAATTGTAGGTGGGACGAATGGTCATGCATCCTAGGTCACACAGTTTCAAAAAAATTGTGCATCATACATGTTCCAACTACCAACTACTGCATGGTTTAGGGAAATCATGTTGGTTGGGCAGCATGATTTTCTCTAAATATGTGTCCAAGTCGACTTTATCCATTTTCGGTGCATCGTGCTCTGAATGAGACCCAAAAACTATTGATACATCCTCTAAGCCTTTAGGAATGATATGTAGGATGGTTTTAAGTAATATGAAAAAATAGTCTATACCATGGATACATCTAAGATGTTACAACCTCCTATGCCTAAAATAAATCAACCTCGAGCCACCCTTTAGAGGGTTGTACGATGTCAAATGAGAATAATTTCAGCCAATATGCATGCACAACAGCCTCCTAATCCCTGGTCTCATACTTTACATGTATGTGCTTCCATAGCACCCAGACCAAAGGAGCCAACCTACCTTGAGGAATCGTCATGCTATGATTGAGGATATGAATTAGATGCTCCTCTAAGGATGCGCTTTCTCCTAGATTAGTATTGTCAAGATCAAATAAATAAGACATATATGGATGAAACTATCAAAGCTAAAATATTTTAAAGATTCCAAGAATGAAAAGTTGCCTCTGAGGTAAACAAAATAGATAGGATATAAACCCAACTCTCTCAACTATCTCATAAGGCCCAACATATCATAGAGATAACATTCCATGTCTCCTGATTCATTTATAATCCAATGTATGCAATACAATAAGCAACACCTAATGTCCCACCTTGAACTCCAGAGGTTTATAGCAACAATTAGTGTAAAAATTATATCTAGACTGATCAGTAGCCTTCCACTTCTGAATCATCTAAACATTATCTAATGTATTTTAAACGATATGGGGACACAATAAAATTGACTCACCTACCTCTAGCTAGCATAACGTTGAGAATCAAGGTCTTCCATAAAGAGGCACATATGTATCCATCTGAATTATTTCATTAAATATATAATTTTAAGGAAACTAAACCATAGGGATATTATTTTCCCAGGAGCCTCTAAAATCAACGATATAGAATCAATGAATATCCTCTAACAACTAATTTAGAAACTCGAAATACCCAACAGTTTGAGGGTGATATGTAGAACTCAAGAGCACATGTGTTCCCAGTGTCTTCTGCAACCCTAGATAGATCCAAAAATTGAACCCAGAATCATGATCTGAAATGATAGAGTGGGATACACCATGTAGTTGTGCTATCTTCTAGATGTAAAGACTTCATAACTCATAAATATAGAATTGATCCCATAATGGTAGGAAGTGCAAAACTTTGGCCAACGTATCGATGGTAACCAATATTGTATGAATATTTGGTATCGATGGTCACCAATATTGTATGAATATTTGGTATCATAGGGTGAATTTTTGGTATCTTTCTGAAAACTTTCAATTTTTTATGAATATTGAAAAAACAAAGAGTTATAGTTTAAAACTGAATTTACCTAATTATTTATTTTATTTAAATTTATTTTATGTCAAAATAGATACATAATACCTATATAAGTTCAATATAATTCATTGGATTCAGTTTATAATAATTATAGATATATAAAAATTTAATTGAATTTTTCACCGTCTTTTACCCATCTCATAAAAGAATTTGCGAATTCACATAAAACATAATTTTACCACTTCTATGAGTGGAATTTAGAAAATCTGAGAGACACGTTTAATATCAAGGAGTAAAATATGGTTCAATAAGATGATAATAATTTTATGTGAATAGTATCATTTTACTTTTATTTTCTAGGGCTAAAAGTAAATAGGGTAATTAAGAGTAAAACTGATATTATTATTACCCTAACACATGTCCTAATTCTATTGGCTACGTATAATTCTACCAAAAAAACCTTATTAATAAAATATGAATCTTTTTGGTCCACTTGGATTAGATTAGGAAAATTATTATTATTTAATTCAAAGAAGAGTTAAAAGCTTTAAAATCAAAGTTTAATACTAAAACATTTTTAATATAGGGTTATAAAAAAGAAAAATTCGATTATAAATATTCATTAGAAAGATAAAAAGATTTCCTACATAAGGGTATTTTATTTATAATTTTTAGACATTAAATAATTTAATTTATTTATGACTTAATGGTTATGCAGTAATTACCTAATTAATGAAATATTAATATAATTGATATTATAAATATCCAAATAAATGTAATTGGAAACTTTTTATGAGTTACATTAATTTTATAGGTTAATATGACATGTTATTATTGATTAACTTAATTTATTTAGAATGAATAATATTTTTAGAACTTAAAAAAACAATTATTAAATATTGTCAAAATTGACATAAAGGAGTATTTAAAAAATATATTATTTTATTAATTAATATACATTTCCTAAAAATCTAAGGTTTAGAGAAATGACTTAGATAAGAATATATATATTAATAATCAACCACTTTAGGGTTCTATTGGATTTTTATAGTATGTTTATTAACCATATAATATAAATATACAAAGAGATATGGTAAATGTTAAACTATTTAACTAAGAGTTAAATATAAAAGATAACGTTAATATAGTGAGCCAAACCTATCTAAAATGTATTGGTTGAAAGGATTTTGAGCCATCCCCACCTTATCCTCGAAGTAAGTCACGTTGGAGCCATCATAAATCGAATATGAATTTATTATAAAAAAATTGTTTATGTTTTTCCTATGGTGCCCCTCACTCCTCTTATAAAAGGTTACTCTCCTTTCTCTCAAATTCATACCTAAAAAGCCTTTTGGTTCAGCCAAAATCTACCCAAATATCCTCCCAATTTCCCTCACTTCAAACTAGAGGCCTTAGTTTGATCATAACGCCAACCTATGGAGCCCTTTTAATCAAATCAAAAAGAAGAACCTGAAGAAGAGGTAATGTTTTCACCACCCTCTTTCAAGTTCCTTTCTTCTTCCAATTCATCTTTCTTTATTATTTAGTTTATA
This sequence comes from Viscum album, assembly GCA_963277665.1. Taxonomy (NCBI): domain Eukaryota; kingdom Viridiplantae; phylum Streptophyta; class Magnoliopsida; order Santalales; family Viscaceae; genus Viscum; species Viscum album. The sequence goes on along the minus strand of OY728141.1, from coordinate 806,121,762 downwards.
AAATAATAACTCCAGTATCTTCTATATACTATGATGTTATTATAAATATTTTACAACCATATTCAGTATAGTAAGAACTAGATCTTCGTTTTAGTTATGTTTTTCCTTTTCTTGTCATTTTTTAGAAATATAAGAAAATCTGGAAATTTTCTAAGTACACGCTATGTACATTATAAGTACACAATGTGTACTTTGATCCCACATGAGGCCATGTGATGGCTGTGTCCGAGCCACACACACGGTGTGTAGGGGTGATGTGGAGGCCGCTTAATGTGGTGCATGGAAAAGGCATGTACATGCCGTGTACTTAAGAAGTATACGCCATGTACTTTTCTTTTTATTTCATTAAAAGGACCGGGGTCACGTCTAATCCCTTTTTTCTTCTTCATCATCACCTAATTACGTCCAGAGCATATGAGGAGGTCAAATCTTCTCCGATCCACGGATCTGTCACCAGTTATCCGAATTGGATGTTGTCGGTTGCAATATAATCGCAGCGGTGAGTTCTTGGTTCTTCCTTGGCCATGTTTCCAAATTCATTCTCTTATAAGAGTTATCTAAGGTTGAACAGTTTAGATGTTTTTTTAGATCTTCTCCATTCTAGGTCGATTGATAGGCCGAGGGTCAAGTATATTGATCTCCTTGGATCGACGTAGGGGGTTTGTTTCCCTATGTTTAATGTCTTTGAGTTTTTGTTCAAAAAGTGTCAAATTCCCATGTATCTGGTATCTCGGTTAAGAGTTTTGAACCTGTATTATTGTCGTCCATAGATTGATTTCATGATTGAGGTTATTAGATGATTAGGTATTGATTTTTAGCATGTTTTAGGATCACCCCATGGGTGTTTCGCTTGTTTTGGTTGTTTACCGCCGTTTGGATTATGTTGCCTGTGATGCATACCTTGTTGCATTGATTGCCTGCCTTGAGATAATTGAATGCAAGTATTTCCTGCTGTTTATAAGATTTTGAGGAATATTAGCTATTATCCAAGTAGTTTTTGAACTTACATAGGGAAGCTGCTCGTCGATTACGTATGACTAGATTGCTCAGGGCTTTGTGAACCTGGTGCGGTAGACTAAAGAGGGAATTGATGATTAAGGGCTTCCCTAGAGAGTCTGTTATAACTTAGTATTGTTCACAGGACCTATAGGAATTGGAAATTGTGCTTCCTCAGACTTTCTGTAGTTTTGTATTGAGACTATAGGGGGAATTATATAAAAGTACTTCTTTAGAGAGTCTATACCTATCGTTGCAATACCAAAGGGGAATTGATGGTGAGTGCTTCCCAGAGTGTCTGTGCCTTTGTATGATTACTTGACTATAGGGGTCTGCCAGTATGAGTCACCCAAATAGTATGTGGGAATCTTGTTTGGTTGGTTGTGACGAGTCCACCATTCCAAACAACAATATTGTATTTTGTACTACTTGTAGTTTAGGTAGTCTGCTGAGATACTTGTTGTGTTACTTGCTATGATTTGGCAACATAGAGTTGGTGCTAGATTCCTTGGGTGATAATTAAATGACTAAATGAAATTACTAAATAAATGTGAATGGGGATTTGTTGTATTGTTTTCTTAGTATACTCCTGTTTCTCTACTACATTTATTTCATTTACTTTTGCTAAATTACTCACTGAAAGTAGGAAACCGATCTTGTGGTGATTTCCAAGTGGGATTAGTCTCACACCCTGTTTGGGTCCTGATTTTTGGCCCAAACAGGTTATATGGTTGTTGGAGTGGATAGGGATTGTGGACCTTCTACTTCAGGTACATGATTTATAGTTGGAGCTAGAGAGTATAGGACCGAGACTAGGCTTTCGATGCAGCTGGAGTTTCTGTTTACTTTTAGTACTTTGTTCACAGTTGTATTTCAGCACGTTGTTGTACTTGCTGATTTACATAGATACATGTACATGCTACATCATTTTCATCATTATTATATTATTCAATGCTTCCGCTGTTTAGTTTAAGTAAATTTATACTGTTTACTGCTTCCCATATTGACTGGTATTTCCTTTTTTTATACCTTACCAAATGAGGACATAGTTTCCCCAATGACTCACCAAGGCCCTCCATGCTAGTCAGCAGCCTCTGGCATTTGGGGAAACGCGCTTGAGGTCATGTGGTGAACTGTGTATGGGGAACCAGTTGAGTGGCTCCGGATTTGGGTCATTACAAGTATTCTATTCATCCTTTGAATGACATGTCACCATACGTGCGTATGTAGGGCTCACCGTCTCCACACCATGGTGTCATTGTTATTCAAAACATTATTATTTGGATGGGTATGATAATGATGTTTAATTGATTTCAATAATAAATATAACATTATAATGATTCTGTATAAATGATATACCATCCAATTATATTTTATTTTAATATCAAAATAATGATATAGTCCCTCATGTATAAATGGACTACCCTCTCCATGAACGCGATGAAATTCATTCCCCCTCGTATCCATTCAAGTATAATTCTCATTTGATGATAAAAAAAATTGTTTAAGGACATGATATCATTCTGGATATGAATAAGATACAACCTATACATAACAGACGCGGCTTAGGTAACAAAACATATAAAATAAAATGAGTAAGTTAACACCCGAAACGATGATAATACTATGATATTATTAACAAAGAAATGTTAAAAGATAATATATGATATCATATTAATGTTTATAGTTCTTTTATAATTTAATAAAAATTATTTCACCATTATACAGGTGGTTAACCTACCCTCAACGAAGGAAAAGTACAAGATAAGGATTTATTTCCATATCTCTTCATTATCTGAAGTTGTTTATACGTAATTATCTATTGGGACCTCTTTTTCATCCACATCCATGTTTCTTAAAAATGTATTTCAAAAAATTATTATTATTTTATAGACAATGGGTTAAATTCATTTATACCATTGTTTGACTTTTTATTATTTTTTTATAAAGGAATATTTCTGTCATTTTCCAAACAAGGTCCTTTTAAACCTTTTCGTCAAAATTAAGATAAAAATGTCTTTTTTCACTTATACGGCAGGTGCGGCTATTTCATACCATTATAATATCGTCAAATATTCCCTTACAAGCTTATAAGAATATTTTCAAAGTAACAGTTTTCTTTTATAATTAAGTGACTTTTAAATGATTTAAAAAAGAGATATTTCTCTCAAATTGTTTTGATTTCATCTATATCAACATCCTTTGATGGATTTTAAGCTTATTTGCGGTTGATTTATTATGATATGAAACTTTCATACTGTATTGAAGGTTTTGTGATATGTTTGACTGTGGATGTGTTATTTTTATACCATTCATGGTTTATAGAGAATGTATTGACATTTTGTAGGATAGTTTAATACTAATGTTTATATTATATTTAAACCTATTCATATAAGGAATGCATTGGACTTAATAAGTGACGGGAGGAGCCCGCTATAGCTCCTCGATGCATCGGTAGGTCTCATGAGACAAACTAGTGTCTTGGCACAAGGCCTTGACAAAAATCTTATTTGTAGTCCTAGGACAAGAACTTGACTATGTGGTTATGATAGTATGGTATTATGCATTCCATCATTATGAAAGTGGTTATTGATATTTCATGTGGTTATTCGACTAGTAGAATATCCATGTGAATAATTAAATGGAATTACATAATTTTATTATTTCCATATAATGCTGGAGTTCATAAGGATTTTGTTTTATTTATACATTGCCTTAAATGTTTATGCTTATTTATGATTGTTTTTTCTATATTGTTATCCTTACTGAGCATCTAAGCTCACCCCTTTCTAGGTTTTATTTTTCCCAGGATGTGAAGAAGTCTTTTATGAATGACATGCAAGGATAGTATGAGGGTATATGAGTGTGGTCTATGGAGACAAGATGTTGTTGTAGTATTTCCCTTTATAATGTAATGTAAACATTTTAAATGTATCTATTGATTACAAGGCTACTAAATTAATCGGTATTTTGAGACATGATCTTTTGTTATCATGCTAATGTTATGTAACAATTCACTGACTCTAGGTAACTAGGGTCGGGGTGTTATAGTTGGTATCATAGGAAGTTTAGTAAAAACCATGGAATCTAGATTTACATAAACTCTGATTAGAGCACATGGATTTAAGATGGACTTTGAGGATTAGTATAGAATAACTTCCTAGAATTTTGTTATTGTAGAGATTTTGTGAGTTTTCTGAGAAATAAATCCCTATCTAGATACGAGCAGGTAGTGGCGGCACTGGAACAGATTTACCTAGGGGTAAAACCAGAAAACACCGCTTTGTGATAGACTCAAACGGGAACTGGTGCACAAAAATGGGCCTTGCTGCACTCCTGGTTACGATGCTCTTGGGAGATATGCTTAGGATAATTCTAATTTCCAATACAAATCATTTTGAAGGTTTTATGAGTATATAGTTACTCAAAGAAAACATTTTTATGATTATGGATTATATCCATAAACTGTTCAATTTATGTCAAGTTTTTTACAAGTTTGGATTTATGTATTGTGATTCATAAACTAATCTAGTATATTCCATTGTTTAGAAATAGCACCTAGTAAAAGAAATGGAAACCATATCCATGCACGAACTCCATGTATGGATTTCCCTCCTGGTCAAGATAATTATAGTGGAGCTGGTGATGCAAATGGTGCTGATCATCTAATCACCATACTGGGAAAACTCACTCAGGTTATGAATAATAACGTTAATTGTATGGAGCACCCTGATATGTTTCATGGAGAATCAATGTCAAATAACTTCCTGAGGAAACAACCACCAACATTCAATGGGGTTACAAATCCACTAGTAGCTTATAAATGGATAAATTACTTAGAGAAAATATTCCACGCCTTTGGGAGTAGCGAAAGGGAAAAAGTCATCATGGTAGTTTACCGCCTCACTGGAGATGCTGATCAATGATGGAAATTGATTCAAAACACGAAGGAAGATGATGAAGTATAAAATATGGAATGAATGGAGTTTAAAGATATTTTCTTAGAAAAAAAATTTCCTCATGACCATTGAGCAGATATAGAAAGGAAATTTCTGAGTCTGAGGTAAAAGGAGGATGAGAATATTGCAAAGTATGAGTCTAACTTTACAAGGTTAGCATGGCATGTTGTAGATTATATAAATAACCCAGGAAATAAAATTGATCATTTTTTGGTGGGTTAAAACCATTTCTCTATCAAGAATTAGTCTCACAATCCTTCTCATCGAACAAAGATATTGTCTCATGTGATATCAAGAGAGAAAAAGAATTATCTATGTCTTACGACATTAAAGCAAAGAAAGAGAAGGAGAGATCTATTGATCACTCTCTAAATGGAAATAAGGGGAAGAAGGGAAATGTTGATTATCCATCCTGTAGTAAACGTGGGAAGAAACACCCGGTACTTTCTTGAAAGGAATGGGAGTCTCTTACAAGTGTGGTGAAAAAGTCCACCAAACTCGTGATTGAATGGTGGTGAAAGAATCTACTGATGTTCAATTATAAAATTACAGAGAGATGGGACATTATTAAAATGAATTTCCAAAGCTTTAGGGGAACATACCTCAAAAAAGTCCAAGGGATCAAGGCCAAGATTATATTATCACTACTGTTGAGGTAGAAGCTCTGAAATACATGGTGGCAGGTAATTTAATGGTTTCCCCAAGTTTAGAAAATTCTTTATTTGATTCTGGATCATCACATTGTTTCATATCATCCCAGTATGCTATGAAAATTATATATTTACAATTCTATTTAACAAGGTAGTTGTCCGTAAAAACTCCTAAGAGAAGTATCATTGTAACAAAATTTTGTGAATCAGTCCCCATTAGAGCATATAAATGTTCTTTATCTACTTATCTCATTGTGTTACCCAATATTTAATTTGATATAATCCCTGGTATGGATTGGATTTCAGACGATGATGTGAATATTTATTGTAATAAGAAGGAGGTTACAATTTTTGATGATGCTGATAAAGAACACCTCATCTTTAGAGCAGAATCATCACCACCTGATTCTTATCTAGATCCACCCCCCTAGTAGATCAACCAAATTCAATTATCATGGAGGAAAAGAATGAAATAACTGTCGGTGAGGAAAGGAATGTTCAAATAGAGGATGTACCTACTTTGAAAGAATATGTAGATCTGTTTCCGGAATATTTATATGGACATCCTCTAGAATGAGAAATTGAGTTTTCCATTGATTTAATTCTTAGTTCAAGGCCTATATCGAAGACCCCTTATAGAATGGCCACAATAGAATTAGTTGAACTAAAGAAAAAACTAGAGGAATTGAGTAGTAAGGGATTTTTTCCCCCCAGTGTTTCTCCAAGGGGAGCCCGTGTTCTTTATGTTAAGATGAAAGATGGATCTTTGAGGTTTTGTATTGACTACAGGGAAATCAATGTTATACCAATAAAGAACAAGTATCCCCTACCTCTCATTGATGATTTATTTGACCAATATCATGGAGCTCAATACTTCTCAACGATTGACCTTCGATCCGGATACCATCAGTTGTGTGTGAAAAGGAAGACATTCCGAAGATAGCATTTTGAACCAGGTATGGGCATTATGAGTTTACATTAATGCCTTTTGGGATAACTAATGTAACCTCTGTTTTCATGGATCTAATGAACAAACTTTTCTAGGACTATCTTGATGAATTTTTAGTGGTATTTATTGATGATATATTTTCATACTTCAAAAGCTAATAAGATCATGAAAATAACTTGTGCATTATATTAAAGACTCTTAGAAGACGTGAATTATATGGGAAGTTTAACATGTGTGAATTCTGGCTTCAAGAGATTTCTTTTCTTGGCTATATTGTATCCAAGGATGGAATCTCTATTGATCCTTCTAAGACCAAGGCAATCCAAGAATGGCCAGCACCGACGAGTATAAATGAGGTACGCAGTTTTATTGGTTTAGCACGTTATTATCAGTGTTTCTTCCACAACTTTGCCCGATTGGGTAACCCATTAACGAAGCTACCACGTAAAGGGGGTAAATTGGTTCAGACAAGAAAGTGTGAAGAATATTTTGAAGAACTGAAGAGAACATTAGTTAATGATCCTATATTTACTCTACCATCGGGGAATGATGGGTTTGTTATTTATAGTGATGAATCAAAGAAAGGTCTTGGTTGTGTCCTTATGCAGAATGATAGGGTTATTGCCTATGCATCAAGGCCCCTGAAAATTCATGGGAAAAACTATCATGCTGGTGTTTTTGATTTTGATACTTTAATATTTTCTTTGAAGATATGGAGACATTATCTCTATGGTAAAAAATGTGAGATATATACTAATCACGAGAGTTTGAAGTATATTTTCACACAGAAAGAACTCAACATGAGGCAAAGGCGATGGCTTGAACTACTCAAGTATTATGATTGCACGATACACTACCACCCGAGAAATGAAAATAATGTGGAAGATGATTTGATCATAATGAATCATGGTATTTCGATCAATATGAGAGTTTAAAGGGATCTTATTTTCATGTATCTAGTAAAGATGGATATGTGAATAACCATGGAATGTGAAACATCAATGCTTTTTCAAATGGTTTCCAAACTATCTTACTAGAAAGGATAAATAGTTCTCAGACTTATGATGATGAATTTCCAAAAAAGATTAAAGCTATAAATGATGGGAGATTGAGTGAAATTGTGTATGAAGATTGAATTTCAAAATTTGGGAAGAGACTTTGTGTTCCCAATATACCTGATCTAAAAAGGGAATTGTTAGACAATTCTCATAGTTCCAATTTCTCTATACACCCTGGGAGCACGAAAATGTATAGAGATTTGATGGAACATGCTTGATGGGACCACATAAAGAGAGAGATTGCTGATTTTGTGTCTAGATGTATAGTTTGTCAACAAGTGAAAGTTGGATGGCAACAACATGGATGATTCATGAAACATCTACCTATACCTGAGTGGAAATGAGATAATATCACGATGGACTTTGTCATGGTACTACCAAATACTCATAGAAGGAATGATGCAATATGGGTCATTGTTCATTGTCTTACCAAGTAAGCACATTTTCTTGCTTTAAGGGAGGATTTACTACTTGAATGTCTAGCAAGACTATATATTAATGAAGTTGTGAGACATCACGGAGTACCCATATCAATTGTTTCTGATCGTGGTTGATGTTTTACATCAAGATTCTGGAAAAGTCTTTAGAAAACCATGGATACTAAACTTCATTTGAGAACTGCTTACCACCCCTAAACTGATGGACAATCAGAATGGACTATTCAAACCATAGAAGACATGTTGAGATCATGCACACTTGACTTTTAGGGTATGTGGGATCAATATTTACCTCTGGTGGAATTTTACAATAACAATAGCATCCATTCAAGTATTCGGATGGCACTATATGAATCACTGTATGGAAAGAGATATCGCACACCAACCTGTTGGGATGATGTTGGGGAAAGAAAACTCCTAGGACCAGAACTGGTGGAGGAAATGATGGAAAAGGTGAAGGTAATCCAAAACCACATCAAAGCAGCTCAATATAGATAGAAGAGTTGTGCTAACAACCGAAGGAAGGATTTCAAATTTCAGGTAGGAGATCATGTTTTATTGAAGGTATTTCCATGGAAGTGAGTTATATGCTTCAGTAAGAAAGTTAAATTGAGTCATAGGTACATAGGACCTTTCAAAATTCAAGAATGAATTGGGGATGTAGCTTACCATTTAGCAATGCCACCAAGTCTCTCCAAAGTTCACGATGTGTTCCATGTATCACAGTTGAGAAAATACTTGTCTGACCCAACGCATGTACTCACTTATGAGAAAATAGAAGTAGAACCCGATATGTCTTATTGTGAAGAGCCCGTCAGGATTCATGATACCAGAGAACAAGTGCGGAGAAAGCAGATGACTCGTCTAGTCAATGTTCTATGGAGAAACCGTAAGATGGAAGAGGCAACATGGGAACCTAAGGAACTTATGAAAAGAACAACATGAGTCTTTTTATGCAGTAATATTCTAGAAATTTTGAGGATGAAATTATTTGAATGATGGGAGAATGTAACACCCCAAGCTTCCACGTTACGCTTCTCTTTAAATAATACAGTAGCATGTGTTGTACGCAACTTCGAGTTCTAACACACACCACAGCCAATCAAACTAGCCGTTATGAATAGTAATACCAACTTTTTAAAATTTTATAAATTTTATCTTTCAAAATGGACTTCATTTTTGGATTCAGGATATCGAAATTAGCTTAGGGTGAATTTTTTGAATTTTTCTGAAAACATTCATTTTTTGATGAATAGAGAAAAAACACTAAGTTATAGTTTAAACCAAAATTCTTATAATTATTTATTTTATTTAAAATTATTTTAGGTCAAAAGAGATACATGATACCTATATATGTTCAATGTTATTCATTGGATTCATTTAATAATAATTTTAGATATATAAAAATTGTATTGAACTTTTCACCGTCTTTTACCCATCTCCTAGATGAAATTGCAAATTCACATAAAACATAATTTTACCACTTATGTGAGTGGAATTTAGAAAATCCTAAAAAGAAGGATAATATCAAGGAGTAAAAAGTGGTTCAATAATAAAAATATAATTTTTGGTTAATAGTTACTTTTTACTTTTATTTACCACGGTTAAAAGTAAATAGGGTAATTAAGGGTAAAACTGATATTATTATTACCATAAAACTTGTCTTAAATCTATTGGATAAGTATAATTCGACCAAAAAAAATTAGTAATAAAATATGATCCTCTTTGTTCCACTTGGATTATATTAAGACATTTATTATTATTTAATTCAAAGAAGAGTTAAACGAGTTAAAATCAATGTTTAATAACCAAAACATTTTTAATATAGGGTTATACAAAATAATAAATAGATTATAAATATTAATTAGAAAGTTAAAATGATTTCCTACATTATTTTATTTTAATTAAAATTTGTAGACATTAAATAATTTAATTAATTTGTGACACAATGGTGATGTAGTAATTACCTAATTAATGAAATATTAAAATAATTGATATTATAAATATCTAATAAAAATTAACATGAGACTTTTTATGAATTAATCTAATTTTATAGTTTAATATGACATATTAGGATTGATTTAATAAATTTATTTCGAATTAATAAAGTTTATAGGGCTTTAACAAAAATCAATTAATAAATAGTGTCAAAATTCTCATAAAGGAATATTTAAAACAAATATTATATTATTAATTGATATTCCATTCCAAAAAATATATGGTTCGGAAAAATGACTTAGATAAGGTTATATATATTTATAATGAACCACTAGGGGTTCCCTTTTCTTGTTATAGTATGTTTATTAACCATATAATATAAAAATAAAAAGAGACATGGTAAATGTGAAACTATTTAACTAAGAGTAAAATATAAATGATAAGGTTAATATAGTGACCCAAACCTATCTAAAATCTATTGGTTGAATGGATTTCGACCCATACCCACCTTCTCCTCGAAATAAGTCACTTTGGAGCCATTATAAACCGAATATAAATTTATAATAAAATAATATTTTATGTTTTTTCTAAGGGGCCCCTCACCTATCTTATAAAAAGGCATTCTCCCTTCTCTAAAATTCATACCTACAAAGTCTTTTGGATCGGAAAACCTCTACCCAAATATTCTCCCAACTTCCGTCACTTCAACCTATAAACCTTAGTTTGATCATAAATCCAACCTATGGATCTATTTTGATCAAATAAAAAGGCAGAATCCGAAAAAGAGGTAATGTTTCCACCACCCTCTTTCAAGTTCCTTTCTTCTTCCACTTATTCATTCTTTGTTATTTCCATTATAAAATAATAACTATAGTATTTTATATATACTATGATGTTATTATAAATATGGTACAACCCTATTCAGTATTCTATCCATCCTCTGAATGACATGTCACAATACGTGCGTACGTACGACTTACTATCTCTACCTCGTGGTGTAATTGTAATTCAAAACATTATTATTTGGATGGGTATGATAAGGATGTGTAATTGAAGTAAATACTAAATATAATATTATAATTATTCTGTATATATGATATACCATGCAATTATATATTATTTTAATATCAAAATATTGATATTGTCACCCATGCATACGTACGGACTACCATCTCCACGAACGCGATAAGATTCATTCCCCGTCGTATCCATTCAAGTATAATTCTAATTTTATAATTAAAAATATTTTTTAAGTACATCATATCATACTATATATGAATAATATACTACATATCCATATCAAACATGGCTTATGTAACAAAACATATAAAAGAAAACGAGTAATTTAACACCCAAAAATATGATAATACTAATATATTATTAACAAAGCATTGTTAAAAGATCATATATGATATCATATTAATGTATATAAATCGTGTATAATTTAATAAAAATTATTTCACCATTATACAGGAGTTTAACCGACCCTCGACCAAGGAAAAGTACAAGGTAATGGTTTATTTCACAATCTCTTCATTATCTGAGGTTGTTTATATGGAATTATCTACTAGGACCTCTTTATCATTCACATCCCTGTTTCTTAAAAATATATTTCGAAAGATTCTTATTATTTGGTAAACTATGGGTTAAAGTCATTTATACCCTTTTTGACTTTTTATAAGATATTTATAAAGGAATATTTCCGTATTTTTCCAAACAAGGTCCTTTTTAACCTTTTCGACAAATTTAAGGTAAAAATGTCTTTTTTTAACTTATAAGGTTGGTGAGTCTATTTTCCGCCATTATAAAATCGTCTATGCTTCCCATAAAAGTTTATAATAATATTTTCAGAGTAAATGTTTTCTTTTATAATTATGTGGATTTTAAATGATTTAAAAAAAGATATATTTCTCTCAAATAGTTTTGATTTCATCTATGTCAACAAACTTTGATGGATTTTAAGCTTATTCGAAGTTGATTTATTATGATAAAAACCTTCGATATTGTATTGAAGGTTTTGTGATATGTTTGACTGTGGATTTGTTATTTTTGTACCATTCATGCTTTATGGAGAAAGTATTGACATTTCATATGCTAGTTTTAATACGAATTTTTATGTTATGTTTAAACCTATTCATATGAGGAATGCATTGGACTTAATAACAGATGGTTGGTGCCCGCTATAGCTCCTCGATGCATCTGTAGTTCTCATGAGACAAACTAGTTTCTTGGAACAAGGCCTTGACAAAAATATTATTTTTAGTCTTAGCACAAGGCCTTGACTATGTTGTTATGATAGTCTGGAATTATGAATTCCATCATTATGAAAGTGGTTATTGATATTTCATGTGATTATTCGACTACTAGAATATCCATGTGAATAAGTAAATAGAATTACTTCATTTTATTTTTTCCATATCATGCTTAAGTTAATGTTTAAAAAGATTTTGTTTTTTTATACATTTCCTTAAATGTTTATGCTTAGTTTTTATAGATTCCACTATATTGTTATCATTACTGATCATCTGAGCTCACCCCTTTCTATGTTTTATTTCTTCCCAGGATGTGAAGAAGTATTTTATGAATGACTTGCAGGGATAGTATGAGGGTATATGAGTGTGGTCTATGGAGACAAGATGTTGTTGTAGTTTTTCACTTTATGATGTAATGTAAATTTTATGAATATATCATGTGATTCTAAGGCTACTAAACTAATCGGTCTTTTGAGACATGATCTTTTGTGATCATGCCAATGTTATATAATAATGCAATTACTCTCGGTAACTGGGGTCGGGGTGTTACAATTATAATGATAAAAAATATAAACTATTTAGTTAACTATGCTCAAAAGATTTAGTAACATATTCAAATTAGGACCATACATTACATTTATAAAATAAAAAAATATTTATTTATTCAATTTCTTCTCTCTCGCTTCTTATTTTCCCCCATGTTCTCTTTAGTACTAGAAATCACCTAAAGATATTCTTTAATAAAAGGTCAGTGATAGAATCCATGTAGGAGGGTATATAATAACATACATCCACAAAACATGGTGTGATAATAATTATTATCATAATAACAGACATGGGATCATAACCATTATAGGAAGCATTATGAAAATGCTTGAAATTTGGTGATGCCTAAAAATAAAAATTCATGTCTTAGTGGTCAACTACAACACATAGTTGTGACCAAAAATGGAATCATTTTTATGCAAATTTCACTTTTCTCATGGGATATGTCATGTTACCCAAAGCATTGGAGGACTATATAATTTTGGTTCCACACATCACATCATAACATTTACATTGGGTAATATAATTTCGGGCACACGTATCATACCATAACATTTCCGTTATCCTGCATTACATGTATATCAATCATGGACCTAAAATAACCAATGTAAATGAATGGGATTCATTTCAAAAATAAAAACTTTATAAACATTATGTTCCAAAATTAATCAGAGAATTTCATACTTGATATAGGAATCATCAATCTTGAGTGATGAAGAAACAATCTCGAGAATTAAATGCCGTGTTTTTTTAAAGAAGAGTTCTTTTAGAAAATATTATGTCCTCTATAAACAAAATTAGAATAAATTTTTTTCCCATAAAATGTATAATAATTATAAAAAAATAAATTTAATGAAAATAAACACAAAAAAATTCTATTAAAAAGTGATGTCCCAAAGAAAGAGAGTAAGTTTCTAGAATTCCCCTCACCTTGTATCTGAATGATTTATTTCCATTTATATCATTTATAATAACAATAGATTACTTATTTAACATATCAAGAACCATTTATTCATTAATTTTATTAATTATGGTTTTATTATGTTCTTTTCTGGGATTTTCGCTAAGTTATAATGTTTAATTTCATTTTTCAGGAGTGCGTGTTTTCTTATTTTTCATGACTTGTTCAATTGTATACATGAAATGATGTTCATGTAAAATGTGGATAAAAAAATAGAATTGTTATTATATGTTATTAATTATATTAACTAACTATAAATTATGTTATTAATAATTTTATTTATTTGTAATGAGGGTGAATTATTAGATAAAAGTTAATGATGATCTTATTATGTTCTTTTTGGCGGTTTTTCGATCACAACGAACTCATTTTGTTTGGTCATTTAGTATAATTTATATAAGTTAGTTAGAAAAGAAAATAATGGTTATAAAATAAACTCTAAAATATTTTTTAAACATTTTAATGATTTTATTATAATCTTTGAATTCGTTAATGTAAAATGAAATTACATCGCATACATGTTGGTATATTGACAAATCACGGGCGATGATATCAATTTTAGAATAAAAGAGAGGCTAAGAATTGACGTTGATGATGTGTCATTTATTAACTTGATAGTATACTAGTATATCAATAATAATATAGTTATTATTACATTCTTATATGATAATGTTATGAGAATTAAAGAAAAGAGAAGAAATCGAAAAGAAATTAAAGGAAAATAGAAGTGGATTTTACCTCTTTGATTTTTCCTCAATGAGAACCTCTATAGTGAAAATGATTTGGTCTTTTGATGTGAACCCAAGACTCAGGATAACAGATAGGTGCTTGGGGAGAGGTTTGGGTAGAATTTGGATAGGTCTCAAAGCTTGATATGCGTGAGGAAAAGAGGTGGTGAGGGGTAGTATTTATAGTGGAGGAGAGGGGTCTTTTCTCAATATTATATTCATTAGTGTATTATTTTCGCTCAAGAATATGAATAATTTGAACATTATCATCAAAAATATTAAAAATAAATAATGTTAGTTCTAGATTATGGTGATTACATCAGACAGAAGTCAAGGAATTGTGTATTTACTTTATAATGTATATATACCATAAATTATCGTATTTCACTGTTGGAAAAAAATTCAAGTATTTTAGAAAAATCACAAAAATTTACCCTGACCATTTTTTGATGTTTTTTAATTAAAAATTAACACAATTTTATGAAAATAATTTTATAAATATGAGTAAATAAATTTTTAATTGAAATCATCATTTATTTGGAAAATAATCATTTAAAAATTAAAACTTAATTAATAGTACATTGAAAAATTAATGAATGTCTTATAAAATTATATGAAAATAATAATAAATTTAAATAATATTTTATGATAACATATTATTAAAATAATTTGACATTAAATTTTTTAAATTAATCATAAATTGTAATTAAATATCTTTGACTTATAAAAATAGAATCATTTAAATATAATTTTAAAAATATTTACATACTTATACAATGATATAATTATATCATATTGTCACTTATAAGACAGAAAAAATTTATTTATATTTTTATGGTTGAGTTTACTATTCATTTGGCCGGTTTACTATTCATAAGGGTCATATTACTATTACTATGTTCATGTTATAATTTCATCGGTATAGGTTCCTTATCTTCTATAAATACTACTTATTTCATTAATTCTTCATTTATAAAGATTTTATTATAGTCTTTATGTGATTTTAGGTAATTTATACTCTACAAAATTACATTATGAAGAAAGAAGTTACATTGATAAAATTTTATGTTGTAACATTCTTACCCCCTTTTGAATTTTCTCCCACGAAATTTGGTTTTGCGGAAAAATGTTATGAAATATCTTTTTCATCTCCTCCTCCAATCATCAGGATACTTATTCACACTTATGGTTCCTCCAAAAAATGACAAGGTGGGTTTCTCGTTGTTTAAATCAATATCTCTCTAGTCCATAATCTTTACAGGCTTCTCCTCGTAAGTGAGATCATCATCCAGCTATACCACCAATGAGTTCAGTACATGCGATGGATCTGGTATATACTTCCTCATTAGTGATATAAGAAACACATCATGAACATGATCTATATTTGGTGGATGTAAAAGACTATAGGCCACAGCCCCTATGACATACAGGATCTCAAAAGGGAGAATGTTCTTTGGTCTTAGATTCCCTTTCCTTCCAAATTGCATGACCCTCTTCCATGGTGATATTAGATCCAAGTATCTTTATTTTGCCAACATCATCACAACAAGTTGTAATTCTACACCTCTTTCCATAAATATCTTCATATGGAGCCATCTAAATACTTAGGTGGAATATATTTTTGTATGATAACTCAACCAATGGGAGATACTGATCTGATCCACCATTGAATTATAATGACCTGTCTCTTTGAAATCATATAGCGTCTGAATAGAACTTTTAGATTGGCTATCTTTTTGGGGGTGACAAGTTGTGATAAAATGTAATTCAGTATTCAAAGCATGTTGATGACTCCACTAGAATTTAGATGTGAACCTGTGATCCTGATTGGAGTCAATCTCAAGTGTAACCCCGTACATCTTCACCAATACGATCACATATATCTTAGAAAGTGGTTAAAGTAAGAGAATTTATTGAATTGAGATAAAGTGGGCAGTCATGGTGATTCCTTCCACCACATCCCATGTCACATTATTTCATTTGGATATCTTCAGACGACCCTAAAAATTTTCCATAGTGACATCGTCCTAGTTCAATATAGGTATTGGAAATGTTTTCATAATCCCATTATAATTTTGTCACATTGCTTTATCTTTCTAACATATCAAGCACCTTGATAAATAATCTTTAATATCATTATTCATGATATCCCACCAAACGTGTTCTCAAAGTTCATAATATATATTGGTGCTGCTTTGATGGATAGAGAATTTTTAGCTAGGTGCATTATCCAAATGCTCTGTTTTTATCCCATGTAATGAAGGCACAAAAATCCTCATTCCAAACTGAATCACACCATCATTATCGATATAGAACTGTTGAATATTTCCTTACTTTACTGCATTCAACATCTTTTGTCACTCTGAATCATACCCTTATGCCTCCGTAATATTCTCCACAATATATGGTTGGGAAATAATTTGGGAAAAGAAAGATGTATTACCTGATGTTATGATTTCCAAAATAATCCATTTCATTTCTAAGAAGATAGGGTCTTTCTTAATCCACAACATAGATTGAGTAGCATGTTCTTTTCAAATAAGAGTTCCAGCTACCTTTTTCACCTTTATGGGATGATAGTGAATAGAGAAATCAAAATCTTTTATTATCTCCAACCATATACATTGATGCATGTTGATATCATTTTCGGTGAAAATATACTTTAGTCTATTATGATCAATGTATTTTTCAAACATCTCATCATAGAGGTATTCATGTAAGATTTTCAAGGAAATAATCATTTCTGCTAGCTCTAGATCATGTGTTAGATAGTCCTTCTCATGGATCTTACACTTTCATGAGGCATAGGATAACAAATTATCAATTTTCATGAGTACACAACCTATTCCTTTTTTTGAGGAATTTCTATATGTCACAAAAAATTCTCCATATTTTGGTGATGTGAGTATAGGTATAATAATCAGTATTCTCTTATGCTCCTTAAATGTTTCCTCACATTCTTCTATCCAAACATAATTTACACCTTTCTTTGTCAACTTTGTGATCGAGCTTGAAAATCCTGATAAATTTCTCATAAAACGTTGGTAGTACCCTATTAATCTAATAAAAAGGTGTATTTCCATGACACTTGAGGTTCTGGTCCATTCCTCTATTTCTTTTTTTTCAAAGGGTCCACATAAATTCCCTCACATGTGATCACCTGATCAAAAAATGTGACTTGATAAATCAATAAGTCATATTTTCTAAAAATGGCATACAAAGTATCCTTCCTTAATGTCACCAACATAATCCCCGGATGTTCTTCATGTCCCTACTTTATCTCGAAGTGGATGATAATATCATCCATAAACAAAATAAAAAATGCGTCGAGGTAACGTCTAGAGACTCAATTCCTCAAATTCATGAGAATTTCAGGGGAATTAGTAATTACAACTAGAATCACCAAATATTCATATTCCACATACCATGTTTGGAAGCTCATCTTAGGAATATATTCCTTCTTAACCTTTAGCTTATGATATCCAGAATAGATATCCACTTTTGAGAAGTACAAAGGTCCTTATAACTAATCGAAGAATTCATCAATCCTTGGAAGTTGATACTAGTTATTTATGGCTATATTGTTTAGTTCCTTATAATTGATACATATCCACATTTATATATCCATTTTCATGAAAAAGAGTACTTGTACACCCCATGGTGAAGAACTAGGTTCGATGAGCCATTTGTCTAAATGCTCTGACATCTACTTATTTATCTCCTATAGTTCAATTGGATATGTCATATTGGGTCACATTAACATAAGTGTAGCTCTAGGTATGAGTTCTATTGAGAATTTTTCCCCATGATTTGGGGGAAGTCCATGTATCTTTTCAGGAAATACATCACTATATTTATTCACAAATGGATATTTCACCTAGGTTGATTCCTTCTTCGAATCAACCATTTGAGTAAGGTATGGTTTTTCACATATAATCATCACCCACACCATTGAAGGGTTTTTCAAATTATATTCATGGAATTACATTAGTTTTTTGATGATAATGGTGTGGTTTGAAATATGAAAATATATTACATTTTCCCAATAGTTTATATCTTCCCCATATAATGAGAGCCAATCCATCACAACTATAGTATCAAATTAAACTAAGGTAAGTATCTTCATATTCGTTGGAAGAATCCTCCCACATATTTAAATAAGAGAAGAGTCCAACACATGGGTTTTAATGATATAACCACATGGTGTTTTTATGGATATCTCTACATCAAGTTTTTGAGGCTTCTATTCAGTCATTCGAGATAAAATTCATGATATAAATTAATTATTATAAATAGAATCAAATAAAACATTTTCATTCTTGAGTAAATAGGAAGAGTGCCTTATATGACTTTTTTTTCATTACCCCTTAAAAAGTAGTGATGACATAAGACTTGGCTTTCTCCTTTGTCTTTGATGGGTTTTGACACTTATTACCCTCTAGGAATTGACATTTAGTGCACTGACATGTATAGTTCACTTGTTCCCTATAGTTGTAGCATTGGATCATGGGTGGTCCTCTCTTTCTTCCACCATATTGTCCCGCTTCCCCATGTCTTCTCGACATTCATGAGCTTGGTGGCCTTATCTCCCACACTTGAATCATTTCCCCATCCCTTTGAGGATGATTTCATTATGCTTCTTCCAACATTTTTGACATGTGGGAAGTTGAATTCATTACATATTTCTCATATTCCGAATTTATCTCCACTTTTAAATTGCTTTGAAGAACAACATCATAACTCCAAAAGTATAAAATTTATATATACTTTAGGTGGAGTGTTTTTAATACACTAATCAATAAAAAATTTCTTATCATTTTTCGATAACAAAATCCAAAGTTTACCTTGAAATCCTTGTGAGGTTGTCTTCATTGTCTATGATAGATTGTCATTCATTTTTATTCACCTCAATGAATTCTTTATATATCATTGTGTGATGATTCCGAGAGAGATACATGTTAAGAAAACTTATCTTAAAGTATTCCCACTCCATATATTCAAATTCTTCTTTTGGTGTGGTGTTCATAATCCACACCCACTCTTGGTCAGCCTCTCCATCTAAATGGTAAATGGCCAGGGTCACATGCTCCATCTCGAAAGAGTGAATTACAGAAAATATCTGCTCCATTGTGTTGACCCACTATTTTGAAACTAGTGTATCATAAGATCTACTAAATTTATGTGTTTTTTTCCACATAAAACACTCTATTTCCTGTTTCACCCTCTTAGGTGAATGCAGACATTCCACATTATTTAGGTTATTGTTCATAACCTGAGCCAGTTGTGTAAGGATATCCTTGAAATATTTAATTCCACCACCAAGTAATTGGGGATGTCATTTGAGAAATCGTTGTATTTTCCCTCAAATGAGTTGTTGATTTGGTTTCTCCTCGGTCCCATGACATTCTAAAATATAAATGGATAGAACAAAACATAAGTCAACAAGTCATGAATAAATAATTTATTACTTTCTGCAATTAATTCTATAGGAATGTCTTGTGGGATCCCTATGTTTGGAATGTCTTCTTATGTTATTACATATACTAAGTCTCATACTAAGGGTTTTTACTATGGTCATATAATAATAATTCACAAATTAACTAAATTGTGTTCTGATTCCAATTATAGATACCTCTCTTAATCTTACATTAATATTACATAATTTTAATTATAAAAAACATGAAATCATTAACTCATATGACCCAATGGTTTAGAGTCTTTTTAAAATTCAGACCATTCATAACATATAAAAAATGTAAAATATGAATTTATTTAATTCATTCTTCACTTGATTCTTATTGACCCTCATGTTCTCCTTAGTATAAGTAATCACCTAAAAATATACATAAAATAAAAGGGTGATCTAAAAGCCCTATAAGAGGATATATAGGATCATAAATCAATATATCATGGGGTGATAATAATAATTATCATCATAAAATAGGCATAACATGATAATAATTAGAGTAAACATTAATAAAAGGATAGAAATGTGGAAATCCATGAAATTGAAACATCATGTGTTAGTGGTCAAATACAACCCATAGTTGTGGTTGGGTAAAAATACCTCAAGATTTATTCTTAGAATGTTTTGGTTGTGATTTTGATTATTAGAAAAGCTAAATGATCATGAATGTTCATGGTTGGTGTCTGTTAAAGGTTTTTATGTTTATGGAGTTTCCTAGTGTTGGCCTAATTTTTGGGCCTCAAAATCAAGAGTTTAGTTTTTGGAAAAGGTTGATTTTTGCATAAGGAAACATAGTACGTGGACCATGAAACCAGGTTTGTAGAATTCATATGGTGGTACGTGGAATCTATAAAGGAATCTGTAAAGGAAGGGAACTATAATGTGTAAGGTTATTACCGCGTATAGAAACTATTTTAAGAGTAATGGAGGTTCGTCGTGATTTTGTGTGGTACACTAAAGGATTGTGGTATGCGGGATGTCTTTCCATTAGTAGAAATGAGGTGATGATTTGAGAATTCATGAAGGGCATCTTTCGCAAAAACATGTTGGTGTTTTAGGCCGTCATGAATGAGGAAAGGTAGTTGTGGACAACATAGGGGAGAATGGTTTGCAGTTGAAGCAGTATGTGGTAATGGTTTTACAACATTGAAGAGTTGGTAAGTATGATATTAGAAGATTTCTTGAATCTGTTTTACTATATAAGGAGAAATAATCACATCATTAATAAGTGGGATTTTCATAAGTAAACTTATATCCAATGAGAATTTGGTGATGTCTGAAAGAGGTTTGCGAAGGAGAATTCAGTGAATAGTGAAGTGGGACATGCAGAAGTAATTCTTTTGAAGGTTTATGCGGGAAATTGTAGCCCTCAAAGAAGGTGGTACACGGAGGAGGAATAATAGATATATGGAAGAGTAACACCCAGTTCACAGAGAAGAGATAAACCATAAATGTAGAGGTAGTCCGAGAATGGGAGACTATTCATGAAAGCGAATATATCCCAAGACACAAAGGAGATATGTATACCATAATCGCAACACAGTATGTAGAGGAAGTAAGGTGGTATGTGGAATTGGAAAGGTGGTCTTTAGAGGACTCATGGAAGCATAAAAATCACTAAAACATTCTTTAAATGAAATTTCTACTAACCAAATAGAAGTGGAAAGTTTAATTTTATATATGCGTGAAAAATGGACTTCAATAGATCATCTATCTATAATTGAGGATGTGTGCATTCATGATGAAGAATAGACCTATGTGTCTATAAAAGATGAGTGGGTCCCTTCCAAGAGAAGTGAAAAAATGAAGAGGAAGACAGTGATCCTTCCAACTGGTAGTAAGCGATAGGAATATACATAAGGAGTGACCCTTAGGAATGTAGTAAGAAAACCGAAAACCCTGTAATGGTAGTGCTCTTGGACATAGAAGATATAGCCTAGACCTCTTCCTTGTACGCTCCTTGAACATAGCCCATTGATGGTGAACCAAGTAAAAATCGACATATCTTATGCATGATTTAAATTATATTCACATTTTAATTCAAGATAAATATAGAAGTGTGTTATTTATAATAGTGAAACAATATCTGAAGGGGTAGTAGTTTTAATCTATCATACCTCGATTCACCCCCTCCCCCACCCCTCTCAGGGTATTTGACCTAGATGACCTAACATTTGTGATAAAATATAGCATCATGTTAGTGAATATTTCAATTTTATCATGAGATAAATATCATTATCCAATGTATTAGAGAACTGTGTAATTTTCGGTGCACCCTTCACATCATAACATTTACATTGTGCTATATATTTCTGGGCACAATCATCACATCGAAGCATTTACATTGTCTTGAATTCCATGTATATCTATCATGGACAATAAATAACCCATGAAAAGGAATGAGTTTCATTTCATAAATTATACATTCATAAGTTTTGGGTTCCAAAATGAATGTGGTAATTACATAATTGATATAAGAATCGTCAATCTTGAGTGAAGAAAAAACAATCTCGATAAATAAAATTTGTGTTTATTTTAAAAAGATTTATTTTGGAAAACATTGTGTTTATCATGAATGTATATAGAAAAAATTTATATTCTCAAAATTTAGTATAATAATTAAGAAATTATATTTAAGGAATATCCACAATAAAAATGGGGTCAAATAGTGAAAACTCAACGAAATATAGTTGGGTTCAATAATTTCCCTTACATTGTATCTGAAAGATTTCTTCAACTCAATATCCTATATAATCCCATTAGATTCATTGAATAAAAAATATATAACATTTTGTACGTGTAATTTATTTATAATGGTCTTATTAACTTATTTTTTGAGCATTTTTATGTGTTATATAGTTCAATTTCATAGTTTTAAAGTGTTCATTTTCTTAGTTTTCATGACCAGTTCACTTGTATACATGAATGGAAGTTCATGTAAAAAGTGGATAAATATCCAAAATTGTTATTATATGTTATTAATTATATTTTATAAGTTTAAATAATCTTCTAAATAATTTTATTATATGGTATGAGGATTTATTAATATATGAAAGTTATTGAAGATCGTTTAAGGTTAATTTTGGATGTTTTTCGATCACAATGAACTTTTTTTTATCATTTATTATTTTGTATATAAGTGAGATATCCAACATAAAAATGGTTATAAAAAACAATATAAATTAACTTTACACCATTTAGTGGTTTTATTAACATCCGTAAAGGTGTTAATGGAAACTTAATGTTCATCGCCTATGATGTCGGTAAATTGACACATCCCGGATGACGATTTCTTTTTTAGAATAAACGAGAGAGAGAGAGAGAGATAATTGATTTTTATGATTGATATTACATTAAAATGATATAATTGAATTTAATCAAACATAACTGATTTATCATTCCATTTGTATAAGAGAATGTTAGGAGAAGAGAATAATAGAAATGAAATTGAAAGGAAATTAAAAGAAAAAAGGAAGACAATTTTACCTCTTGGATTTATCATCTTTCAGAACCTACATTGGGAAAATTTTTATGAATTTTTCTAAGATAAAGATCTGTTGTAAAACTTATAAGGTATTGGGAAGAGTTTTGGGAAGAATTTTGAAAAGGATCAGTTCTTAAGAAGTGTGAGGAAAGGAGGTGGTGAGGGGTCGTATTTATAGAAGAGGGGAGGGGTGTTTTCTCATTATTATATTCATTAGTTTATTATATTGGATCAAAACTATGAATATTTAGATAAATATCATAAAAAATATTAAATTAATAAAGTGGATTTAGATATTATGGTTCTTACATCACTAATGACTCAAGGAATAGGGTATTTAAATTATAATGTTTATATACTATAAATTACTGAATTTCACTAATAACTAAAAATTCATTTATTTTAAAAAGATCTACAGAATTCACCCGAACCATTTTTGGATGTATAAAATTACAAAATGAGATATATTTTATCCAAAAAAATATAAATTTTAATAAATTAATATTTAATTAAATTCATCTATTACTAAAAAATCAATTTTAAAATTATACCTGATTTCATAACACTTTGAAAATTTATTTATAGACTCGTAAAATTACCTAAAAATAATAACACATAAAAATATTAATTAACTAAAACATTTCATGATAATAAATTTTCTTTAAAATTATTAAATTATTCATAAAAGTGATAATAAATATTTATGGATTACAAAAATGTGAACACTTAATAAATATTTTTATAAATATTTACATACTTTTACTATGATATAATTATATCATATTTTCACATATAAGATTCCAAAATTTTATTTATACTTTAATGGGTGAGGTTACTATTCATTTAGCCAGTTTACTATTCATAAGGTTCTTATTACTATTACTATGGTCAAGTTACTCTTTCATAAATATAGGTTCTTTAACTTCTAGAAATAATTCTTATTTCATTAATTCATCATTTATAATCATTTTTTTGTTTCTAAGTGATCTTATGTGATTTATACTATATGAAATTACTATAAAAGGGATGAGATTCTATTGATAAAAGATTGGGGAATTATAAGAAGGGTCTCAATTTCTTCAATAACCCAACAGGAGGTGGGTTCTCTCTTGTGATAATCTCTCATAGAACATGTCCCTCAAAATCATATAAATGACACATCTATACTCATTATAGAAGATAGGATTTCCCTGCTGGAGTTTCGAATACTGCTTTCTCGTGCTATTTTGGGACATCTAGATGTGTCTTAGAAAATATAGCCATTTTCATTCATTCACTGCTAGCCACATTGATTACTTATGTATATTTTTTCTAGTTCATGACATCAGCCATGAAAATCCCTTTACCAAGTGTATAAACAATATAAAAGTCAATGTACTATAGGTATTCCACCCACATGCGCTACCTCAAATTTGTGTCTCATTGTGTGGAGATATATCTTACACTTTTGTGATCCATTTAAACAATTAATCACTCACTAACAGATAGTTCCTCCAACATCATAGAGCATGAACAATAGCTTCCAGCTCATGTTTGTGCGTAGGATAGTGATGCTCATGATGCCTCAGTAAATGAGATCCATACGCCATGACTCGGTCACCAGGCATCAGGAATCAACCTAGTCTGATTCTTGAAGCAGCACAGTATACTATATAACATCTACCCAACTCATGCGGAATCAGAATCAAAGATGAATTTATTCTTCACTTTGACTATTGAAAATAATTCTCACAAGCTTCATACCATAGGAACTAAACATCGAACATACTCATTGCCTTAAGAGGCACTAAATATAAGGATAATTCATGAATGAATTTCCTATAATATACATCCATCCTTAAGAAGTTTTTTATGTCTAACACATTCCTGGGATACTCCTTGGAGGCCAAAGTTATCACCTTCACTAAGTCAATATAAATGCCTACCTCTAATGTGATATGATCTAATAAGTGAAATTCACTAATCCAAAAGTGTATTTTATAGAGTTTTTCATATATCTAGTTCTCTTTCATTATACTCAACATGATCTTAATAAGATTTCCATGTCTATTTCTGAAATGTGAGTACCCCAATATGTCTTCTATATGGACAACAATGAGGAAATCAAGATATATGTGGAATCCAAATTCATCAAATCCATAAAGACAGAAGCATGTTAGTTAGACAGAACGACATAACCAAATACTCATACATGTCTTACCTTATTCAGAATTATATGCATGGAATATCTTATAGTCATACACAAACCTAGTGATAGACCGATCTCAAATCAATCGTAGAGAAAATACTTTCTCCTTTAAGTTGGTCGAAGAGGTCGTCTATATGAGGAAAAGGATAATGGTTTTTCACTTTGATCTGGTTCAACCATCTGTAATCCATGAAAAATATGATGGTACCATCCTCTAGAATTGAGAAAAAGGATTATTCAAACCCCCAGGGATGTGTTGGGTCTGATAAAAACAGTAGAATAAATATCATTGCACTACTTCTTGAGTACCTTGATATCTGTTAGTGCCATCCTATATTCAGTAATGGACACAAGTGTCGCACCCAGAACAAACTCAATAATGAACTCCAACTCTTTCTCAGAAGTAATTCCATAGAAATTGTCATGGAATAATTCCTTGAAATGATCCAAAATAGGGAAAACTTCACAAACTGCATCCCCATATCACTTGTAATGAGACTCTCTAAGTATGTTTTCAATCAGCTAAGTTCATTCCTCTTGGGTCAATCTATGTCTTCTTGGATATCCCCTTCACCCTTGTGTATATACATGTTGTACTCAGGTTATCTGAAAGACACCTATTGATTATAGTTTTCCACTTGGTCATGATAAACAATGAGATAGTGCGATCCAAGGAGGACATTGAACCCTGTCATCTCTAGGATGACGAAATTCCAAAGGAAAGGGTAACTATCTATCTCAAGGGTTAACTCCAGAAAATTATGTCATCCCACTATTTTGACCCCTAGTAGAGTGTCGAGAGACATAACTCCATAGATGTACCTGACTGTCAGGCCAATAATCTTCACAATAGTAGTAGATATAATGGAGTGTGATACAAAAATATAAAAAATGGAATATAATGTCCTACATGTTACCATAACAGTACATATAACTATATAGGGCCCTAAACTGTACTCTTCTAGAGCTGGATACACTGAATCAATATGGCATGAACCACAAACCTAAGATGTTTCAGGAATTTCTTGAGAATATCCACCATTCTTAAGATATTGTTCTGGGTCCTGACTACCTAATCCATGACCATTGCTACCTCGGCCTGATCGGCCAGCAGATTACCAACTCCCAGCCTGACATCGAGTAGTAGATCCCATAATTGATAGAGGTCAGGGTACATATCCCCTCCCAATATATTTTGGAGGTAAATAATGGAAGAAGCATTGAAGTTGACCCATCCTTAAAAAATATCATCACTCCATTGGTCTCATTGTGCGCTGAGTCTTCCTATAGTCTAGAATTCTAAACTGGTGAAACACTACAAATATGTCTGTGAGTTTCACCTGGTTGGAACCACCCTCACATTCCCATTCAAATTAACACTATGTAAATCCAAAAGAAGCATCAACCAGTCTTAGAAATGAGCCACCCTAGCACATAGGACCAGCCTCTATGAGATTAAATTTTTTAATTAGGTCCTGGTTAAAATTAGTATTCATTGTAGACAAATGGGTGTCGTTCACCAATTACCTAATAGAATTCCCTTTTCCATCCTCAAAACACCTCATGGTAGTCAACTCATCACCTATAAGATATGGTAAAAAACAATGAATTTCACTGAAACAATCAGAACACTCAAACACTTTTACAGAGCCCCACTAAAGATGCATGAACTCCCAGGATTGATTTGCACACACTGTCTATAAAAAAAGTCATCATAGATAGATTTTTAGAACTCTACCAAGATTATATCATGGTAATGCTATAACTATGAAACGAAATCCCAAAAATTCATGGTGGATTCACCAATAATGTAGATATATATAATGATCATCTACCCTAGAGGCATCTCCAAATGGTCAAAGATAGGAACCATGGCTTTTTACCATGACATTGTAGAAAGTGCTATACCATCCCTCAAAAAAGTTATAGGATGTTATATTTGAAAGTTTGGGATAACCTCTACCATAGTCGGGGTATGTTGGGGAGCACTTTGAACTAACTACATAAACCCAAGAAAACAATCCCAAAACATATCATCATCTCATAGTGGAAGATCAATATGAGGTGCCTCGTGATGCACTATAGGAGGTGCAATGTGTGGAACAGGGCCCACCACCACTAAAGTATGCTCCATACCACTCTCTCCACGAACAAATCGTGGAATTTTCAATTTTATAACTCTATAATTTCCCAGAACGCACACATCAAATATAATTTATAATAATAAGAGTATGTAGATAAGAAAAGATGATAAGGAAGGGAAGGTATAAGGCACTCACCTGAGAATTACATAATTTACAGCCTGCTACTAGATCTAGGTTTAGATAACTATTAAAGGAACACATAAGTATCACTATAGACATGATCAAATCATTTACAAGGTATGCTCTCACATTAAAATATTCATTTAAATGGTTTTTTCATTTTAATTCAAATAAAGATTTAAATTTACCTTTTATTAATAGATTGAATTAGATGGATAACCATTCCATTTTTAAGGACCCATACAACTTTTAATTTGAAATTGGATTTCAAATTAATCCAAACCATAACACACCCCTACAATGCATGTTGGAAAACTTCTATATTTATAAAAAAATAGGAACTATAAGGTGAAATAAGAAAGAAAATGCAAGTAGAGAAATGCACACTGAATGTAAACATGGAGTGAAATAAGGAACGAAATTTTATTTTCTATGGTTCCAAATATGATGCATGTAAAAAAATCCATCATTTCATTAGGCCAAGTAAATAGAAATCCAAATTTCTATAACATAAATATACTAACACCATAAAACATTTTTATGACCAAAAATTGAAGTTGTATAATCCATAAATAGAGTAATCAAAATATGTAATTACTGTCATAATAAATTAGGGTTTACCCTGTATATGGGTCATCTACATCCAAGAATAGGGTTAAATCCAAATCCCAATTTCCTAGTCTCTTATCTAAACCCAAATAATATGAAAAAGGTAGAAAGGTATTTGATACCACTTTGTAGCATCTCTCCCCATGTTACAATCAATAGTTCCCTGAGATGGTGGGCCACATGACCACAATCTCATCTCCCCAAATGTCAATGGTTTTGGACTAGTTTCTAGGTATTAGGGTGTGTCCATGGGGTGACTATTCCTTCATATATCAATGTAATCAGATTGTCAAACTAAAGACATTCAAAAGCATAAGCATATAAATAATCATACGGTAGTGGAATATAAGATACCAGACAATAATAATAAATGACCATATGGAATTGAATAAAAACAACCATTATGAGGAATAAACATGGAATGTCATGATTCTATACAATAAGTGGAAGTGTGGGGGTGAATGGGTACAATTATATATTGCATGCTACAAAAAACTAAAAAAGGACAAAAAATGATACACAACATCTCAAGAATATGCTCTTTACTCTACCTCTAGGGTCCATCCTAATAGCATGTTAATAATGAATCCGAAGAATCCCACTAGCCTTTATCCATTCTCATAATAAAAAAGTCTACTCAGGTACCAAAAAGTTCCTGAGTAGGTTGTGAGATATAAATCATAGTGGTTTCACACCCAATATGTCTAGACCATTCCATTTCATGAAAAAAAATATAACAGTGTTCTATGATAAAAATACTAGGAAATATATATATAAAAATGGTAACATCTTGGTCTAGGTTCCTAAATGAATAGACATCCCATACACATACTTCAGCCTATGTTGAAAGTCTAAAAAGAGTTAACATTTCAATAATAAAAAATATACCAAAGGCAGATCATAAATAATGAAACTAATGAATCCATACCACCAAGATTGTTTTTCAACATGCATTCTACCTCACATGAAAGCAATAAAAAATTCTTGTAAAATAAGGAAGAAGCATTACATGTGCATAAAAATATCATAATAATAATATCAAATGATTCATCTCATTAGTGGAACAGCCAATTAGACCATCAAATCCAGTGGTGGATTTTGATGTAGTCCAAGGGGATCTAAGAAGAATCCAAAGGGTCTCTACGAGACATCCAATATAACCCAAAACCATTTATTTCATTGAATGTGACCCATATGACATCACTTGGGTCACTCGAGGCATGATTAATCTAAATTTGTCTGCAGTAACATATATAGGGCACTAAGTATCACCTGTGGCATGGCATAGCCATCTTTACAATGGTTCCATCCATGACTGCTCCCATAGGGAACCTGGTATCACTCGTAAACATAAATAACTACTTAGGAACCCCATTTGTGGCCAACCAAAGCATCACTCCCTACGTGTCATGTTTTACCCAAAAGTTCAAGGAGTGTCGATCCATGGATCCCCAATTTGGAACCCATGTTCGTTCATGGACAGTATCCAGTGATACATATCAATAAACCCATGTACTCAGACAAATTTTTTATAATTTGAATCCATTATATATGAATATCATTCATTAATCTATCAAGATATTCAACTAGTCTAAAACCCAATGGAAAAATTCATATTATATTTCATTGAGCATTTATGGTGAACAAGAAATGAGTAAGAATCACATTCCAAAAGGAAATCATGTAAAATTTAGATGTCATCAATAGAATTTCCATAATTCCAGCTAATAATATTTAAAAAACATAGCCTTCAACTCAATCCATTAAATATGGTGCGTGATCAAGCATCGAGCTTACCAAATATGCCATGAGAACATGGAAAAGAAACTATATAAGGGATCCATTTAATAAGAACTATGAATTAAATATGAAAATATGTATAAGAATTTGGATAAATAAAAATCACAATTATCAAAAAGAATACACCAAGGCATATGAAATTCAAGTCAAGCATCAACATGAATTTAAATGTGAGGTGTGAGGAATAAATCACAAAGGTCACTCCCAATATTAACCGTTGATTATTAATTCCAATTATCATATCATTAAATTAATCATAATTTATTTCTCATGTTATAATTAACCATTAAAATAAAGGAAACATGGAAATTAAATGAGTACACATCCAAAGGGAGGGCCAATGTCAAGTAAAACACCCTATGAATGGGTTTCACCAAAATCTAAGGTCACAATGAACTCTAAAAAACCAAGGTAAAATATTTAGTATGTAAGAAAAGGACTTCCCAAAAGAGTCTATATAGAAACACAATGGAACTATACTTAAAAAGTGACTAAATTATAGGAAAAGTCATAATAACCTACCTAATTTTCATGACACTCCAATCATTTGACAACAAGCCATGATTCATTTTAAAATAGAAAATATCAATGGATTTTTTCAATCCACAAAAATAGGGAATAAGTCTATCATAGAAAAATAGTGAAATGGATGGAAGAGATAACTATAAATAGAAGGGTGTGGATGGTAGGTCTTACCTAGTTATTTTTATTGATTCTAACGACAATGTAATCCAACCATATAGGAGGGAGATATAAAAATCCTATAAATTAGAGGAGTATAGAAAAAACTAGGGGGATGGGAAAATACCAATTATAGGAGGAGGTAAGATAAGAAAAGAGGTTAAAACCCTCATTAAGGGGAAAAGAGAATTTCACCCTTGAAATACACTATGCATAATTTGTCCATATAGTTGGAAAAACCATGCACCAACTATGTACTTGCTACTTCGTCAAGGGGTAACTCACACGGTTAGGCACATATATTGACAAACCATGCACAAACTATATGAAACCCCAATATCCAAAATTTTAGGTGGTATGAACATCCTTGCACCCTTGGTCGCGTGGTTTCATACACACTGTGCAACCTAAAAGTTCCCACTACTAGATACAAAACAGTTTAGGAAAATTGTGTGGGATGGGTGCTAGATTTTCACTAATAGTGAAAACAAGTCTCCGTCCTCCATTTATGGGGCTCCAGGCTCCGAACAATCCATGGATGATCCTAATACCTACTCAAAACCTATAGACATCAAAACTAGGGTTTTTTTAATGAATATATTCCCACAATTAAATATTCTATAAACTGGATAAAGAAAATATGTTATATTGGGTATCTATATTAAATAATTAAATTTTATATTTATATTTAATATATTAGGTATAACTCAAAAATATTTAAAATCATGAATTTTATAGGTAAAAATATTGTTCTATGTTTGATTATTTTTTGTGAAACTTATTGAAATATATATATATTATTTATTAAGTTGGTTTCATAAAAATTATTATAAAAAAGGCGTGGTCCAAGATAGTAAATAACAAATCCCTAAAACAATCCTAATAAGTTAAGAAAACATCGGCCTGAGGACCAATTTGGGAAATAGAGATTTTGGTCCATGAATGGGTTCATCCCATGACAAATGAGTGAGTGAAAATGTAATTAAAAATCAATTGGTTAGAAATCCCGATATCTATTCCATGTTGACTATAAAAAAATATCTGGAATTATTATAAACTAGTCATCAAGAGGAAAAATATGATTTTTGATGCACAGAAAACTCACTACAACACTACATGTCTTATTCCTCTCTATTCAACTTCCTCATTATTCTCTTACATTGTAATTCATTCCACATCAATAAAATATAGATTCAACATTCAACACATCCTATTAACTACATATAATTAATTTTGAGTAAAATGATGCATCATACATTATCCCAACACTACATTGGACATGATGGAAATATCTATTATCCCCCCTTCGTATCCTTGTGGAGAAACATTGATACTATCATCCACCCAATGAAATCTCATGACTCAGTGCAACATAAATTTTCAATTAATACAATTCCAATCTCTAATAGACACTAATTATTGGCTTAATGAAAATAATACCATAAAGTAGAATATGAACTCCATTCAAGAAATTCTTTACCATTGGAAAAATTTCTAATATAACATAAATCAAAATAGAAATTCTTAATATATGAAAATTGTGAAACTATTTCCCAATCTACTAGTACGGTTAGGAGGTTTTTTCAATAAAGGGGGGGGACTATTTATAACCTCACCACCCTTATGATATTTACTATGAATGAACTATTTGTAATAATACCTTATTGAGAAATATAATATAGAAGGTCTTCTCTGAAGAAACACCTTATTTATCATATTTCGGAAGAAGGCGATGTTCAATAGAGCACCTTCCTCAAAAGCGTTTTTAAATAAGGCTCTACTTTTTAGGGCACCCTCCTTTTAAAAAAAAATATTTTTATTTAGTTTTTTTTACTTATATATAAAATAAATAAATAAATTATATTTAACTGGTTTAGTATTCGATATTACATTAAATGAAGTATTATGAAGATATCATTTAAAATATCAACTAACCACCACTTTTAAAATAGTGAAATACTCAACATCTTTTCATAATTTTTGATGTGTTCTTTAGACAAAATTTTTTACCATTAAATGAATAATATATTAACAATAATAACACATTATTTATAATAAATTAAAAATCACAACATATTTTCAATAGAAAAATTATTATTAGATAATGTAAAAAATAGTTCCAAATAAATTCATAATAATTATAACAAATAATGTAATTATTGTTCTTATAACAATAATTAATATCACTTTTGTTAAATTATGTCACTAATAATGAAATTAATAATAATTTTTTATTGTTATTAATTTATATTAATGAATATATATAATGTAGTTAATAATATATTTTATTTGATATTTAAAATAATTAATAATAATTAATAATCATATCAATATTATTTATGTTATTATTTGTTTGTTAAAATTATTATTTTTTTTTTATTAAATAAATATATTTGTGCCATGTAAATTATTTTATGTTTATTATATTTCTGTATTATAATATTAATAATAATGATGATTATGATGATGTAATAATAGTATTATTATTAAATATGATTATTTTTAAATAATATCTTGATATATTAGAATTTATTATAATAATATATTAATTATTTTTACTTTATTACCTATGAATTTATTAATTATTTGTTTTTTATTATCATATGTTGTGGAATTATTAATTATTAATAATAATTATTATTAATTTATAAATAAGTAGAGTAGTCAATAATATTTTTTTAAAATGTTGGGGTCGAAGCATCATTTATTATTAAATCAAAGCAAAGACCACTTTTACTGGGTAGAGGGAGACACATTACATATCACGAAGGCCCAGTGGGTATTTATCCCATTACATGGCCCGTATGCTCTTTTTTTCCAAAGCCCATTATGTGAATAGTACTACTACAGTACCTGCGCTGCTACAGTACTCCACAATACTCTTCCTTACTACAGCACTCTGCTGCCGCTACAGTGACCTGTCGCCGCTACAGTGCTCATCGTTCCTATAGTGTCGACGATGCTATAGTGCGCTACAGTACTTCTCCAATAACCTGTGCCCAATGGGTTTTGAATATAATTATTTACACATGTCAAATTTAATATATTAAATTATTTATACAATAAAAAAATTATATTCTTAGCATTTTCAATAATAATGTGTTTAATAATGTGATTCTTGATAATATTTACGCATATAAATTATATATAGTGTAAATGTTATGTTTTTAATCAATAATCATTCTGTAATGTAAGTTAATTTTCATTTATCAAATTTTGGAATAATAATAATATAATTAATTAATTGAATTTAGTTACAAATAAAATAAATGCATCCCGGAACTTCACCATGGATAATAATGTTGGTAAAATAAATTCATCATAAAAGGAAGTTAAATATAGTGATGACATTAAAATAAAGTATCCATATTATTAATAATGTCACATAATAAATTCCTAATGATTATAATTTATTAATGTCAAGATAATAGTAATAATGTTATTATTTATAAATAAAAATAAAAATAGTACAATTATTAATAATGATTTACATAATAGTATTATTATAAAATTAATTAATTTAGTAATATAATATTTACAATTATTACTTTAATTATTATATATTTTTTAATAATATAATTTTATATAAACAATAAGTATAATCTATATGATGAATTGACTATAATCACTATACAAACAGTAGATAAAAATAAAAATGATCAATATATAACAATGGATACATTAACTGATACATTCTAATGAATAATTAGAATATAAAAACAATTTCCTCTAGCCCAACTCACAAATATCCTACAAAATCTCTAGCCACCATGACCTGTTTCTCTATACAATGAGTCCATATCCATGTGATAGTTATGTCTTAAGAGAAAATAAAATATTATACTGATGTACACTAGAAACCATGTTATGTATGCAGATCAAGGTGTGTTTAATGAACCATTAGGTATCCCTTGTGCCTCAACCAGGAAAAGTAATTCTATGATCTAGTGGATGGGAATTTAGTAGATATTGAATAT
Organism: Viscum album; assembly: GCA_963277665.1. Classification (NCBI taxonomy): domain Eukaryota; kingdom Viridiplantae; phylum Streptophyta; class Magnoliopsida; order Santalales; family Viscaceae; genus Viscum; species Viscum album. The sequence continues at coordinate 806,086,818 of OY728141.1, read as the reverse complement.
CATTTATTCCCTAAAAATAACCTACCCAAAAAACGTAACACACATGCACTTATAATTATACCTTCATCGACACCTTGTTGGGATTCACCTCATGTTGGGACCCTATAAATTACCAGCATTGGAACCATGTAGGAAAGAATATATTTTAGGAACATAGTATCCCAAGTGATACATGCCCCACACCAATCACTCAGGTCACAACCTTTACATGTACTCAAACCCATCAATGCTTAATCAGGCAGGTCTATCAAGTCACCCTGACCAATCTTTGCGAACTCTAGGGAGGTCAACCATGCACATCAACCCGTCACTATAGGTTATTTAGAAGACAATCGATCACACCATCCAATTTTAAGGGTTTATTATATTCCAAACATCAATGTAACCCATATTCAGGATTCATGGGTGGTTAAACACATAAACCAGTCCATTCTCACAGGTTCTGGATAGGCCAAACAATCAAAGTGGCTAATCTCGAGGGTTATTGGGAGGCCCAACCATCAAGTACCTAGACCAATACCTTCACACATAGGGAGGTCAATCAAGTAGTATATTATGACACATATGAATATAAAATAGGGTGTATGGCCCGTATAACAACTCACCCTCACAAAATCAAGTAATTAGTCCATCGTGACCCAGCCTCACTCACAAGCATCTGCACGAGTCCCTCATACCCAGACCAACCCTATAGTGGTTTGTTATATCCAAAGAGATCATTCAATCAATTTTATACCATACTAAATATATTTATTCAATTCACAATACACATGAATTAAGTCATAATAACGAGTAAGACTAAAATAAAAACTACAATTAATCAAGAGACTAAAATAATATTGAGGTCCCCCGACCTCAAGGAAGTTCTTATAACTCATCCCAATACCATGATGGCTCCCACCAATTCTAAATCAAATGTATTAATATCCAAAATTTTCTAATTTATTATCTATGTTAATTTAATCCAAAACCCCAGTTGAAATTAATGGATTAAAACTCAATTGATGGTCTAATGACACTTCAAACATGTGTAACCATTTTTGTTTCACTACCAACACCCCTAAATCCTATGCTAGGAAACCACCCAAGTTATAAAACTAAATTGGTCACCAATTTTACTTAAAATCCCCCAAATTATGAATTACTTTGGTGTAGTTATTCACATCATGATTAATGATGAACAAAACCTCGATTATAGTTTCTCAATTTTCCCTCTATGAGCTCCACACAAAAACACCATAAAAATAAATTATTTCCCTATGCATTGATGAAATTATTAAATTTATCCCTATCTGAAAATGACCATAATTGAATAATGTATTAAGATAACAAGTAGAATAAAATAGGATACCCTATCTCAAAATCACATGTTAAATCCCAATTAATTTACACAGATAGAAGTAAAATCAATGGGGGGAAAGATATTTTAGAGGTTCTCCACCCTCTATGTTTTTCCAATTTGATAATAGAAACCAAAATGGGATTTGAAATAGTAACACCTAGAAATAACCAAAAGTACCATCATCAAAATGAGGGTTCCCATACCCCACCAGTTGTCCATTGGCCATTGGCCATTGGCAGTAGCTCCTACTAAAACCTGAAAAATAACATTTTAGCCAGTGGTTCTAATATATCTTTAGCTAAAACATCTACCAACCCCCTTCTTAAGATCTCCAATCCACCATGACCCCTTGAATACTTGCACATTATAAAAAAATACCTTGAAGACATATTACTCTTATAATATGATTTTGAATCTTGTTTCTCAAAAATATATAGGAAATAACACAAGAGTTCAATTTTCATATGGAATTTTCAAACCCATAATAAACTGAGTTGTTACAAACTTCCCAATATAAGTTCTCTAATCCTTGAAAATTCTTGGTAAATATTGAATAAAATCTCCCAAACCATCAAGATAATAAATTCTATATTAAATCGTTGAGTTCTATCTAAAAACTACAAAAGATCTTCTATTATGAAACTCTCAACACCAATATCGGCTACACTGGATCAATTCCAAAAAATTGTCTGTTTTATTCTAAAAAATAATTAAATACTTTCTATATAATTATTATTATATTTATTTAAACACACCCCATTAAACTAATATATGTTCATTGGTCAATCCCTCTCGAAACAAAATTCCTAAAAACCACTTAGTTACAACCGCTAACGCATCACCACATTTCCCAAACATGCTTCTTGGATCCAAGAGGCATCACCCCATAAACCAAGATCTTACACCAAGGTTCTACTTAATGATTGGTGTATTCCATTTATCATTTCCTCAAAAAAACACATATATTTGATAACTGAACCATGAGCACTGGCAAGATTTCAAACTGAATCACCCTCAGATCATGCCACCACTTCCCCTGTGCATAATACCTACAAGTTTACTCAAACCAACACTACACAACTATTTCTAAAAAATCCAACATTCTCCGCAATATCCTGCTATCATTAGATCAATATTTCATGAAATTACACCTCCACATTAATTATGACATAATAGCCACACACTGATGACAGACATGATACTGTCCACCAAAAAAGTATCGTTATCATCGTCTGCAAAATCGGCCACCAAAACACCTTGGCTTGGGCTCCATATGATATCACGCCAAATGAGTAGATGTAGAATACCTATTATTTCCCAACCTACAATGCACTTCAACAACAACTTTTGGTTTCCCATTCACTAGAATAACATAATTGACATAGTCAAGAACCATCCAAAATGAAGGTCACACCCTCCAACCAGTGAGTTTTTTCCTCCCCGCTATATGGATTCCCTTAACCCCATCAATCTAAGTGGACCCTAAATGATTCCCAACACCGCACATCTATCAAAACTAGTAAGAAACACTCTCACATCCCTAACAACTCTTGTCAAAGAAAAAGCTTTGATAGATCATAATAGGGTATATTAATCCATCAATAATGTCACAATGCACAACTATGGGATGAATCAAATTTCTTGTTGAACGAATCGAGCTACCATGCTCATATGTTTCTTAGAAAACACATCAGTCCCCCCACCATATGTGTAACCCCAAAACAATACCACCATTTTCCTACCTCAATGAAACCACTCAGGGTTGTCCACATTGCAAATAATTCCCAACAATCCCACACATGGATCATTAATTGATACATGATCCTACAAACACCATGCATTAGTTGCACTTTTTTTCACTCGTGAATATAGACCCTTCCCTAAAAACCTCACATATTACACTGTCTTACACCAATGTGGAGTCACTATATTTGAACCGAATAACATGCTCTCGCCTACTAACCAACCCAGACTCACTAATACCAATTATTTCAAAATCCCAAACAACCTGATCAAACAACCAAACTCATGCCAATGCAAGTCTCACCCAATCCAAGGTTCACATGACTAACCCACTAACCAGTACTAATGATATTTTTAGTACTAATAAATACAATGTACCCTCGATGTTCCTTGTCAAAATTAAGGCATATACCCATGATCATTAAAAAAATAAAACCTCCCTCTACATGTTCATCATTCTATAATTCAATATAAATCATTTATTTTCTCACCAAAACATTTATTTCCATCACCGAAACGAAATTCATGACTGTTATTCTATTCATCATACCAAATACTGAGATGGTTCTAACCATAACTCCTCATCACAAAAAATATAATGATTCATTTTCATAAAAAGACATCATGAGGCTTATGTTTCTCCCTTAAATAAGAATACACTACCAATAACCAATTCCATCTAGTGGTGATCCAAATAATAGGACCCTTCTACCAATAGGACTCATCAATATGTCCTAATAAAGGATCTCAAACCAAACCTAGAAAGTGGGTGAACCTAAAAAGAAACTAAAATCACCTAAAAACTCATAAAATTGTAAAAGTCCTTAAACCCTCCAAAACAACATATTTCTTGTCAAGACTGAGGTCCAACATTCATGATCCCTCCATAAGAGTCTCCCACCAAGAATGCATGTTGAGCTTTCCACCAGTGGCATTATCAAAACATAATCTCAAATGAGTGCTATTAGAGAATACTGGATGAATCCATTCTGATACAACTATATGAGGCTCCCTCGAAAAAACCATGATATATCCACCAAAAAAAACCAATGATCCTCTATTGATCCATCTCCAAAGCAACTGAAAATTGGTGTACACATGACCTAGTTTTTCTGTACATGTCACACTTGGACAAGCACAAACACACTCTTGTCAAATTCACGTGTTGTTTTCCAGAAAACGTCAGCATACAAACTGAACACACAAATCAGTCATCCAGATTATCCTTTTTAAATGAAAAACACATTTAAAACATCTTTCCTTGGGTACCAAATGTTTATTTTTTAAAATTGATTTTGAAAAAAATTACACTCAGAAAAACACTGATGATTTTCCAAAACACCCCTCAATATCCAATGGTTTTAAATTAAAATCAATATCACTAAAATCTTCATTCAAGATTTTCCCATTCTATAAAATTGACACCATTTTTCAAGTACCATTTTTAAAACAATTTTCATAACTACATTGTAATGAAATTTTAAATTCGTTTTCCCAACATTTTCAAAAAAATGAAAAACTCACCCGTTACATAATCACTAGATCTACGAGTTGTTTTTCCAAAACAAACCCATATAACGATTTACACAAAAATCATTCTACCACTAAATTTTCTCTTTTCAAAATCTGTTTTTTCCACAAAAAAAAAAGAAATTTCGAAAAACCGTTAGCAAATAGAGGGAAAAAAAGAGCATCACATCCATCAAACATTCCCCTTACATTCATATTTATTTCATCATCTTTTATAATATAACGATTAAAAAATAATTATATTATATGTTACTTAAATTAATATAGATTTCATTAAAGGAATCCTGTCAAAAAACACCTCCCATAAGCATTTGTTTCATGTCCAAGCATGCCACTACCATGATTCATGTAAAAATCACTTGTTCCAAACTGATCCTTATGACTCATTACAAGTCTCACCCATTAAACATTGGAATTATCAATATAACAAAACAAATCACTCATGATAGAGTTCTTAATACTAATATAGTATATCTATGGAATCTCTTGTATCAACAGATATAATACTGATCACGAATGTGCTCAATCTACATATCGTGTCTCAATAACAAATTTCCACTGATAACTATTATATCATGTCCCATTTTATTCTATGATACCATTTTATAATTCCTCAAACTGGTCATCATTTTTGATTCCTAAGTGGGGTTTTCCATATTACCTATTGAATACCTTCCCATACACAATATGATGATGTCTTGAAGTGAGGGCCTAACATAGTCACGAGGGTACAAAGCCCTATGAAGTATGTATCGATGTTCTTTCCCAATTCATAGATGATTTGGAATTAATCATCTATATAAAATATGTCAAACCAAAACAAAAAAACTTGGATCCCTATATGCCCCAATAGTATAGATTATTAATTTCAGTAATTGTGTATGATTCATAAATTATAAAAATAGAAAAATAGTAGATACAAATAAACAATAACCATATAAAAAAATTGGAACACTGGATGGTATATACTGAATCACAGATATAAAATAAATACAATGTCCTCTATCCTTAATCAAATACATCTAAACAATTCATCCGCATCCATAGCCTAATGGAGAATACCATGGTGGCTCATGTGTCCGGATAAGAAAAATCATGTTATTCAACCCATGTACATTAGAAACCACACTATGTAGGTAGATAGGTGTTGATTCAATGACCCAGTAGGTATCCTAAGGGCCTCAGCCAGACGTAGTGATATTTTGATCACGTGGAATTGAATTAAATACATATATAAGGTGTATTCATGATCATGAAATTCAACCATCAAAAAACACGAAACACATCCACATACAAGCATGGTCACTTCAGATCTATGTTAGGATACAGCTCATACCACAACCCATATAATACCTTCTATCATTACCATGTTGAATGGAATTTCCATTCCAAAATCAGTAACACATGTAACACATTGATCATGAATATCACTTAGTTCAAGGGCATTACATGTACCCCATCCAATCCCTAAATAATTATGTAGGACAATCAAGTCATTCAAACCCATCCCTAAAAAAATTAGGGTTGTAAACCATCCACACCAAGCCCTTTACTACATGTTCTGAGAAGGAAAAACAATCAAATTGGACCATAATAAATGGTATTAAGTGGTACAATGTAACATAGGCCAATATCAAGGATTCATGGGAGGTAAAACATGAATATAGACCCATCACCACATGTTCTAGGTTGACCAACCATCCCATCTAGGGGGTTCTTGGGAGTCTAAACAATCATGTACCCTGATCCATACATGTTCACATAGGGAGATCAATCAAGAATCAATATAGCACACATAAAAAAAATAGAATGAATCAGATTTCACAACTCTCTATCTCAACATCAAGTCACTAGTCCCTCAAGACATAGTCCAGTATGTAATCATTCACTCGGGATCCTCAAACCCATCCTAGACCACTAGAAATCTCTCAATACTATCTTGTTCATAACTTCATTATGATTCCATTAGAAGATATCCTTAATAAATTCAAAAAAATCTAGAATTCATACTATTGAGGAAGCTTAAAATAAAATCACCAATTAATCTAGAGGCAAAAATAAGTTCAATGAACCTCCCCAAAAGGATGTTTAGATAACTAATCCCAACATAGTACCATATTACATCAAGTATAACATCCATTTTCACAAAATATAACATCATTACCTTAATATTTTGAATTAATTTAAATCAAAACCCAAATTTGAGGCACCAACCCATCAGGTGTGCCACTGACACCCAATACACGAGCAATTGGGTGTGTTTCACTCCCAACAGAACACCGATCCTACGCCAAGAAAAAGACCCAAATTATTAACCTTAATAGAACATTATTTTTTTTATAAAACCATCAAACCCCCTAGTTAATTAGATAAAATTAATAAAAATTTGTGATAAACAAAAATCAGCGAATTGATTACAATATCTTAGGATTATCCCTATTAGTCATACACAAAATCCATATAAGGCACAATGATTTATAGTTTCTATGGATAAATTTTACTTAAAATAAATTGTCAAACCAAATTATATTCATGTAATATTAATGTATGAGAGTAAGGATAAAAAAATATAATTTCATCCCGGTATATTCCACATTGATTCCCTCTAAAATCAGCTGAATTGAATGCACACCAAGGGAGGGAAAAGGAGATCCATTAGGGTATATTAAATCTATGGTCATATACATATATTAGAAGAAACACTATGGATTCAATATAAGAACATATATAAAAATACAAAAATTACCCTAATTAAATTGAAGGTTTTTAGACCCCACTTACAAGCAGGTAGTAATGTTGAAGCTATGGATCTAACAACAACATGATCTCTTCCAAGGATCATCTACGCCCTTCATACCCCTATGATCTTTAAACCATATCTAAAAAATATTATTAACATTTTTAAACCATAAAATAAAATCCCGAATCCTATTTCAAAAAACACCAAACTACTAACTCAAAATTTCAATCCCAATTCAAGAATTTCTAACCCATAATGGTTTGGGTCATTACAGTCATCAAGCATAAATATCAATCATATGGGGTCGTCCTATTAATTATGAGTTATTATTCCTAAATATGAATCTTTGTAGGTGATACAAGTATTTTAAATTCATCTAGAATAAATCATAATCATACGAGGTGATCCTTGGAATTCTAATTCATCCATCATAAATTTGATTCCAAGGAGTTTATCCTAGGAATTTCAAGTCATCATGAATAAATTCAAATGAATGTTTATGATTCTATGTTTTAGATATTATTCTAAATAATTTATATTTCTTATAAGAGATCCATTCCATAAAAATCATCATGTTTTCTGATTAATCCAAGGAGGTGATCCTCAACATTTCAAATAAGCACAGCGATCAAATCTCAAGTTAGACCCTACGAATTCATTCACAAAGACATGAGTATTGTGTGACCCTCATCTATTTTCACAAGATACTATCTTCTCCCAAAACACATAAAACTCGCACCAGTTACCATTGGGTGTAAATTTTACACCAATATTTTCATCACATACTCTCCTACACAAACCCTCGCAAGGGTAAATATATCACTAGAGAACACAATTTTGTTCCTTAGGTATCATCAAAAAACAGAAACCCTACACTGTCTCCTTGATATCAATATGATACCTCATGGAAATTCAATAACATAGAGGTTATAGTGTCCATAATTTTCATTATAATCACATCATACCCAAATTATTCTAATAGGAAAACCTATATTAGAAAAACATGTTAGAGGTGGCCACAAGCCCATCATCTTCCAAAGTCACCCAAGGGTTCTCCACACGTACCCAACCTATCAATAAATCCTACACGAGGGCATAACCACCATTCTATTGAAATTTATTTTGGGGAGGATAAGTTTCTCCACACTAAACCAAACTATATCTATGGTTTTAAGGCATCTCACGGTTTTCATTAGACCCACTCGAGAAAATCATTTGAATTCATTATCAATTCATACTCAATGGAACTAAGGGTATCATATCAAGGCCCATTATAAAACTTTATACATTTAATATGCACCCCTATAGAATCTAGATAACTCTTGGAACACATTTATAATCAAGGGTTTGGCCTTCATTGACCGAGGAACTAATCTAGCACTATAGGGTTTTTCATAGACCATCACACTTATATTTATCCATTCTAGGGAATTTGATTTTAATTAAACAACTTATATAGATTTTTACATGGTCAAATATCCAAATTTTCTAGACCATGTATCACCTGAATCTAATAAAAATTATATAATCAATGGATATGTTCAAATACTACCTACCTAATTTGGAGTTCTTAAATTTTTAGTCTTAGATTAATGATATCTCTGATGTTATACAAGTCCAATCATTCATTTTCCAGTATTATGGGGCCTTATAAAATTCCCCAATGTTAAATAATTAATTTAAAAAATTATAATTAATCAAGTAAATTAGTTATAATAATTCATAATTTATTTCAAATTAAATTTAAATATGAATAAATACCTAACTACTCATAGATGAATATCTTCTTGCTAAAATAGAAAGAAACATAGTTTATTCCACTCCTAAAAAAATAAATAATAATCCATGAAAAATAAATAACACTCATATCAAATTAAATAAATTTTTTTAACTATTTTAGAACAAAACACTAAAAAATCCATTGGGAAACATAAAAAGACCAAAAGAGCATGAAACAACTTTAATTTATCATCTTATGAAATCTTATATCCATATCAAGATATAACCCAATCATATTATGGAATTTACCCCATAATCCATTAGAAATCATCTCCAAATCCCTAAATGAATCATACTAAAATTTGAGGTGACGAAGGGAACCCAAAAAAATGGAGAAGGAAAAACATACCAACAATACTCTTCAAAAAATACCTGAAACCACCCCATGTAATGGAAAATGAAGGAGTTTAGAGGGAGATAGATGGAGGACATGTTTTCTGAAATGGATTATACCTATTACCCTTTTTCTTCAATACTCAAATTTCAAAATGAAATTATTAAAATTACCTCACATTTTGAAAAACATATGTGCCCCATTATTTGGGGAAATAATCTTGTACATGATGTAGTCACCCCTTGGGAAGAGGCAGCTCTTGAGGCCTTCTAGGTCTTTGATGCATGACCTTCGACACCTCATGCCTCTCGTGGTGGGATTCCACTAAAAAGTGGGGGAATCCCTGGGATAACAATTATTTATGAATTTAAAAGGATAGAGACATTACCACTTAATAATATTCATCCCTACTTCATATAGTAAATATTCATAACATGAAAACCCCATTCACATAATTAACATATACATATGTTTCTTCCCTTAGATAAAATCCATTAAAATTATCATGGTGCGAAGATGCTTCCTGTGAAACTACACATCACCAATGAAGAACACCATGGACACACCAATATGTAATATCCCTACACATTTATGATGTACATTTAAATTTTAAATTTTAGTTAAACTCTTTTTTAATGGATTTTTCATTGCCTCTTGAGAGTATGGAAGGTCTTGAGAGCATCCTAGGAGTTTGAAAATAGAAAATGAGGGAAATTGATGTTATAATTCATGGATCATTGTTATCCCATGGTTAGTGAAAATCATGAACCATGACCATGTGCCATGTTTTATGTGGGGAGAGGAGTATTCATATCATTTGAGTTGTCCTAGAAACCATAATGGGTTAGTCCATATATATTCACATGGATTCCATAATGTTTTCTAAACCATGCTATTAGGTCAAAAAACCATGTATCCAAAGATTTATTTAGATAGAGGAGAGTACATGAATATAAAATGATTTGAATAATCAGTTATCTAATCCATGATCTAAATTAAATGTTGAGGATTTTCCATTTTATCTATTATTCTTATATATTTTTTATTATATTTTAATCCTTATTTCAATATCAATGTTCTAGGGTGTGATCTAAGAGATCCCTCCTCTCGCAAGGGTGTATATCCTATTATTATATTTAATTTGGAATGGAATTTTTTATTGTTCAAAGTAACGAGTAAGTCTATGAGTATTTTTCCCTTTTTTTCTTAATGATTCAAAAAATTATTCTCCCACTTCTTGTAAGTATGATGACCCTTATTTATAGGGACTTCTTCATTGTGTGATTACAACCATTTAAACGTCAATACAATGTTATATTTGGATATGTCGTTATTAATGAGTATAAGATATGGGGTCTCCATTCTATTTCATAATGCCTTAATTGAGGTATTGTGGATTTAGTGTGTGTTATTGTTCCAATATATTCTGGAATTTATTCCATGTTTTATAACTATATGTAGGGACTCTAAATGAAATGTTATACCTTTCAAAAATCTATTCAGGTATATCAGTGATTATCAAATTGGGCTTATGGCCACCAAATGGGTGTGTCAATCCCTTAAAAATGGTAGAAAGTGCTACAGATGATGTAATTTAGTGTTCATGAGTATAATCTGTTATCCATGTTTCATGAATTATTATCATGGAAAGGGATTGTTTGGATTGTTTGAAAATAAAATATTTTATAACAGGCTAATGTGATGGAATGGTAAATAGTTAAAAAATGCCTTAATTATGTTTTTAAATGTATCTAATGGAATTTTATAGGTTCTATTATGTGAATAATTAGTGAAATAGTTTAAATTTTTAATTGAGGTTATATTTGTTGCGTATTATAGAGCATTGTGAAAAAAATATGTTTAATATATGTGATACCTTTTTTATGTTAATATTTTAAAAAGTTAAGTATGTTGAACCTTGAGTAGTTGATCATGAATAAATTGATTGGTGATGGTTGACATGTTACTCTACATATCCAGGATGGAAAAACTACACTTATAGATCTACACTCAAGGGTATGGATGGTGGGAATGATGTTTCATATCCTTTATTAAGGATACCATGACAGGATGCTCAAAATATATGATTGAAATGGTGGAAATGGAGCTCCTTATTCATGGCATGGGGACAGGTATGACATTTTAAGCACAAATAGTATTTGACATTTTATACGTAATTAGGTCAATGCTCATTGGAATAAAAAAATTGTAATTAATAATGAATATTAGTCTTGAATTAATGTTTTTAACCCCTATAGATCATGGTTTTGGATTTTAACATGAGACAAAAAAAAGTTTCGTTGGTCGGGTCTCACAGAAGAACTTGAGGTAAAAAGTGTAGAATTGATGATTTTATAATTGTAAAACATGCTTCATTAATTAAATTACATATTATTCCTAGTACCTCTGTATTCATTATGTTTTGAATCTATATTCCAATAGACATTGTTGGTCTGGACTAAATAATTTTTCTCACACCCTACTAGGGTTATCTTTGGTATCCTAGGAAAATTTTGTGTTTGTGGGTTGTGATATGGTGAGGTCCTTGTGATTGATTAATAGATTTAGAATTTATATTGATCATGGATAATGGTACCATTCATGATTTTAGGAAAATTTTTCTGCATCATCATGGTGTAAGTATATTCGTTTTACTTTTACACATGACACTATTGTGGGGTACCATATTTAATATAATTTTTTTATAATTAACACATCCATAGGATTCAATTATGTGGTATTTGGATATTTTCTGTTATTATTTCTATATATTTATGTTTATTTCCTCTATTTTATCACTCAAATAAATAGGACTTAGTTTCTTGAAATTTTACATTAGGCCATTGCTTCTAGTTAGCAGCCTATGTCATACAGGGAGGTGTGCATGTGGTGATGTAATGAGTTTATTTGGATACTAGTTTGAGTATGTTGGGATGAGATAATACAATGTTTTATTATAGGGTTTAATTATATTGTATTTCTCTTTGGGAAATTTCAATTAGATACTAGGATTTCTTTGTCCATGATAATGGTCTTATGCTTGGTAACTATTAACCAATGTGAGATAGTAAAACTTGTGTTCCCATTGTGGGATTGTTTTTTAATATTCTCTTCTTATAGGAGGATTTTACTTCACATTATCTAGTACTCTTAATTGGTGATGTTATTTTTTTATGTAATTTTAAACATTAGATGGTATGAAATGTGATTCTGTTTTCATGAATCAATTTAGGAAATGAGAATTTTATGTGGCATGCATTGTGTTTGGTACATGTGGAAAATCATATTATGGATGGGTTGTGGGAAATAAAATTATTTTATGATTATTTTTTAATTTTAATGAAATAGATCATAATATAAAAGTTATAACTATTTTAAATCAAAAGGTAATAAATTGAAATTGTTAATATGGTTTCCAAAAAAATATTGTAATTATGGGATATTGTTGTATACTATGATAACATGTGGCCATGGATAGGAATGTTTCGAGGTAATAATGTTTCTTTAGTTATGACTGTTAGGATAGTTTATGTGGGATAACATGATATAGATACATGGGGACCAAATTTTGTGTTTATGTGGAAATAGAATTTTTTACAAACTCAAATGTACAATTGTAATTATAGAGGGATGCATCTATGATTATTTTCTATAATAAAGAGATTGGAGGACATTTTAGAGAGTAAGCCTTCATCTTTGGGACAATATCCCTCGATCGTTTTTGGTGATATTGTGTAGAAGAAGTTGCCTAATACTTTTAGTTAATTTATGTAGTTTATAGATGGATATATAGTCCAAGATGTTCCATGAATGTTTGATATGACTATAGAGTTCCAGCTATATCATTTTATGATGTTTTTCTGGATATATTAGACTTGAGGAAGATGAGTTTCTGATTGAGTTTATCCCAAAAAATTAAGATAACTTATAGAGTCCTCTATAGAATACGGTTAGGTTTATAGCATATATTTTTTGGGGACCATCAATGAAATGGTGGGATATATATATATTTCAGATGAGAATATAGAGGGAGTGATTCATATGGAATTCAGGAAATTCTCTAGGGACACTTTTACATCGGGACCATGAGAGAGGAAAGGGACTATGTGATTATAAGTTTGACTTAGGTGGATATGTTAGTGGTGGATTTTTTTCCACTTCATAGAGTTACAATTTTATGTTAAAAACTGATAGTGGATGAGGAATATAAGAAAAAAGACATCCAAAATTGACTTATATGTTAGGTTAAGTCACAGCTAAATGTCTTCTCTTTGATTAATTTTGTTGAGGTTTTAAATTTTTCCCTCATTTATACAGTATCCTAAAGAAGTATTCTCGTGGTTATAATATTGTTTGATCTATTTTTTGTATCACATAATTAAATATTATTTTTAGAATCTTTTTTATGGTGATAGTGGGTAGAGTACTTAGGAGAGAGGATTAAACTACAAGGGAAGTGGTAATCTGGTTTGTTGTTGGTACAGAAATTCAGGTCCCATTTGGGGTAGGTGTATTCAGCCACTGGTAGATTACTAAAAATTTGGTAGAATCGGAGTCATACAAAGGTCTACAAGACCCCATGGAAAATTGGTGGCGATGGAGGACCTAGGTGAAAATAGAGAACCGGAAGTAGATCTCTAACCCTGTATTATTTTAGCCATTGTAAATCTACATGTCACGTCGGTCGGCATGGGGGAAGAGGTCCTTCAAGATAAGAGGTTATATATTATAATATTAGTGTATTCCCAGGAAGTCTGATAGTTGCAAAAGGAAGAAAAATATGTCGGTTTTGTGAAGTTTAGCATGCACCTCTTGACTACAAGGATGGGTCCTAGACTATTTGAGGCAACGATCATGTAGTGTTTATTCATTCCATTTCTCTATTTGATACCGAAGAATATATTTATCTTATATATTATTGTCTTGTTAATGGTTTGGTATTATTTGTGGGATTGTTTTCAAGGGTTATTTTGGTCGATACGCCTATGGGGATCAGATTGAAGGGCATCTATCTTTGTAATAGTTGTTCGCCAGAGTTTGGCGAGTACCATTTAAATTGGGATTTGAGTAAACTTCATATTTTAATTTTTGACTTGATACTACGTATAGGTTTATTTTTTTATTGTAACACCCCGTGACATTATGGTATCTCTCTTTTTAAATTTAACCGCTTCAATAACTGAGGTTGTGCGCAACCTCCATATTAAAAGAACTATAAAATATTATTGTAACATAGTCATTAAAATAGAGAAATGAATAGTGTTTACAACATTATTAAATTTATATATATAATATATTTAGTAAAATTCTTTTACATTCATTTTATATATTTTATATGCATAATATAAGAAAAATCCAATTTAAATGCATAAAAATGTATATTTTTTGAAAGGCATTTTTTCTTCCTTTTAATGGATACTTGTTTAAAATATATTTTTTGAATCTCTTATAAATTCATTTGAAATTTTATATATATTATTTTAAATATTAGTATAAAAATTTACTTGGGTTTAACTTAGTTTCATAAATTTTTCATGTTTTGAGGAATAATTAAAAATATTGGATCCGAATTGAAAAAAACTTTATTATCTAAATGATTTATAGTATCAAATTATATTTTTATTTTTTAAATGTGTAATTATATTAAATATTTATACTTTAATCCAATTTAGGTAATTTATATCAATTTCACATTGAATTTGTATATAAAAACATTTCAATCTTTTGAACATTTTCACTTTAAAAACATGTTTTCTCATTCCATCAACTAGATTAATTTTAAATTAATTTTCGCCAATTATGTATAATGAATTTGAAAAATTGATTCCATATTTTTAATTGTATGTTTTTTATTTATTAAATACTATGGTTTTATTTTTGGACAACAATATTAGTCACATTGGTAATTTTTATTACCACAGTTAAGGGTAAATTGGGTAATTGAGTTTAAAAATAAAATTATAAATATTGTAAAATGATCCTAACATTTTCCCCAATTTTATTGGATGAGTATTGTTCATCCTTAATAATTAATTTATTGTTTTGGTTACTATTTATGGTTGGATTAAAATATAACTTTAATAATTTTTTATTCAAAGAAAAATCAAAATTGTCAAACTTTGGTTTTTAACATGTCAAATATTTTTTTATTGAGTTATATTAGATATATGTTCCACTATAAATATTATTTTTAAATATAAAACATTTATTTTCATCATGAAAATATATTTTCAATATTTTGTGAAAAAATAATTATATTAAAAAATTACCCAACAATGGTGCTCTAATTGTTAGATTAATGGAAATATAAAGTAAATGATATGACAAATAGAAAAATATATATTATATGAGATAATTTGGATCATAAAAAAATTTTATAGATGAATTTTACATATTTAGGATATTTTAAAAGAGTTGGTTGGATGATAAGTGGTTCTATTTATTTTTGTGAATGTGAATGTTTTGAATTGTGTCAAAATAAACATTAATGTTTTATTAAAAAAATTATATTATTTAAATGATATAATTTTTATAAATATATAAAATTCACGCAGATTATTTTTATAATGTTTAAAATATCATCCATGATTAATTTATAGTACATTTATCAATTTATATTAACAATATTGACACTCAAAGGGTAAAACTCCATATTGTCACGGTAAGAGTTAAAGGGGTTAAATGGGTTTGAAAACAACCTAAGGGTATAATCTTAACATCAAATTATCAAAAAATTGTTGGATTAATTGTATTCTACCCTTATGAAGTTAATATATAATTTTATTTGTTTAATGGACTCGTTTCCATTATTATAACTCATTTATTATTTAAATAATAGATAGTTACATAATATAACTCTCTTTTTATTTTATATATTTTATGTGTCCCTATATGGAAAAAATCAAGATATGAATGATAATAAATGTATATTTAGATATTATAAAAATTAGTTTTAATTTATAATTTTCTTTTTATTTTTTACAAATTATATAATTTCCTTAAATTATTCTTCATTGATAAAACTGTATTTATTTAACTAACAAAAATAAAAAATTAATTGATTTTAAGAGTTTTAATTTTGAGATATTTGGGATCATTTAATATGAATAATTAATTTTATATAACTATTGGATATATTATAAATTTTTGAAAATAGTATATTGGAATTCTCTCATTATATTGATGTATTTAATGTAAAATTAAATGAATATTATCAAATTGGGGAAAAATGATATTTTATTGAATTAATATTTTTCAAAATTATTTAAAATTAGTAAAAAAATTAAATAACTCTAAAAGGGATGATATATGGTTTAATATTTCATTCCCTGTTCATTTATTTACAAATTTTATGTCTTTGGATCTATACTAGCGTTATTATAATATAGTATTTTGAGGAATTCCAAAAGAGTTCTTCACCTAAATTTTAAAAGGGTGCCTCCTCCCTCACTTCTTCACACCACTTCGAGCCATATACATTAACCGTTCCCTACCCATTTCTATTCTAAAAATACTTATTTATGTTATATTTGTTTTGTTCATTCCAAAATACTTACCCAATATCCCTTAAAAATTGATCTAAAGGATGTCCACTTAAGAAGACGTAATCATTTTTACCTACTCATTCAAGTTCATTTCTTTTTATATATCCTATTCATGTGGTTTTTATATGATAAAGTAATAAATAAATTATCATATATATGATGATTTATTTTTATGATTATGGGACTGTCATATTCCTCCTTTAAACAATCATATGAAAAACGAAAACATTGTGTGTGCGTACATAAAACTTACTGTCTCCACACCTTCATCTAATCTATTTTTTATATCCACTATAATTGGATGGGTATAATAATAGATCCAATTGATATATATGATAATTATTACATGATATCGATTCTAAAATAATTAATATATCAAATTCTTTCTTACCCTTTCACCATTAAGGGATGATATCGTTGCTCATGTATATGTACAACTTACCGTCTCCACGACATGATACGATTCATTTTCCATGTCAAACATTTGACAATGTTTTTAAAAATATTTACCTAATAAATAAATAAAATATATATTAACATAATATAATTGAGATATTAATGAAATATATCCAATGAATATGAAATAAGAGTTACCTAACAAGACATACCTAGGAAAATGAAGTAATTAACACTAGAAATAAGGTTAATAAATCATATTATTAAAAAATTATAGAAAAGGATCATATATGATATCATAAATATAAATATGGTTTTGGTTTGGGTTATGGTATATATTAATAAAATTATTTAAACCATTATAGAGGAGTTTAAATCATGGTAAACTAAAGCAATGTTCAAGGTAAGGGTTATTTCTAAATTTCATTATTTTTAAGAATTTTTTATTTTTAAGTCTCCACAGGTAAATATTTTCCACCATAAAGGAAAATTAATTCATTATAAATTATTTAAAAATAATTTTTTTAATTTATAATAACATATCATTTTAGAAAAAAGTGATTTTCAAAGGGAAAAGGGGTATTTTATTTAATAATTTTTGAATGCTTTTATTAGAGTATTTTCATCTATGTCAAAACCCTCTATTGAATATTATGATTAATTGAGGTTTATCTATTATGATATCATTTACTATATTTTATTGAATTGAATACGGTCAGTTTTACTATGGATGTGCTATTTTTAAACCGTTCATGTTTTATGGATAAAGTAATCTCATTTTGTAGGAATGTTTTTAATATGAATTTTTATGTTGTTTATATTTCACCCCATTCAAATTAGAAATTAATTGGATATAGTGATTGATAATAAGGTCATGTTGTATCCTCTTGATGCATCGGTAAGTCTTTTGATATAAAATATACATGGTTTTGGAAATGCTTTACCTATTTATTAGATTCTTGGTATAGATCCTCTATAATGTTTAATTATTCACATGAATCCTTCACAATAATAGATTCTTGGTACGAAGTCTATATGGTATTTTTAAGATGTAAAACAATTTCATTTCATAATTATGAGATTAGTTATTGATTTCTATTTGATTATCTGATTAGTTATAATATCCATGGTTAAGATTCATTTTCATGTGATTATTTATATGGAATCATTTGATCATCTACTGTTCCTATCATATTATGTTCTTGTTATTTATTAAATGGAATTTTTTTCAGTTATTTACCATTCTATATTGTTTATGCCTTATTTACTCATTACTTCCATTGTAGGCTTACCCTCACTGAGAATTTTTCATCACCCCATTCATATGATTCATTTATTCCTAGGATTCAAAGAAGTTTATTATAATAGATATGTAGGGTAACATTAAGGTAAAATAATGCAGAATCAAGGAATATATTTAGGTATTTTATATTTTAAATTATAATGTGGATTTCAAGTATGTTTCTACGTTACCAAGACTACAAAACTATTCAGCCTTTGGGATGTGATTCCTTGTATCTTATTCCAATGTAATAAAGAAATGCACTGGCTCCACGATACTACTTTCATGGTCTTTATAGTTGGTATCAAATAATGTTTAGAAGAAACCATGGAAACTAGATTTGGGAAAATATAGAGTAGGGAACACAACCCTATGACTGACATTTGTTGATATGTATAAGTATTGGATATCATCCTGGAGAATTCGTCACGACCATAGATAACCTCTTTTAAACATATATACTTATAGATTAAGAATAATATTTCATGATTAAAACATCCCATAAATTACTCTTCATGAATATATCACTATGATCAATATTGGTCACACTGTTCTTTTGGGTATTGGTAAATGGTTAGAATATTCAATGGTATAAAATTAATGGTTATACTATGAATGATGAAGAGACTGCAAAGACAAATTAATGGAAATAATTTATTAACAATAAGGTGATGACATGTAGATAATGGTTTAAGAATTATGTCCAATTATTAAGGTTCTTATGTATTTGGATTCAAGAATTATTTCATCAGTGGTGCTTAGGATATAATAATAGTGAGATAAATAATTATTGAACTAAAAAGCATCTTTTCTAAGGATTTGGAAGTATAAGTATTTTCATTATGGTTAAATTTTGATCAAGGTATTCATATATTTAATACATTATGTTTTTTGGGGAAAATATGATGTTAATATTGTATTTTAAATTTAGTGACCTTTCTTCTAAATCATTGGTCTTTGAATTTAGAGGTACATATTTTTTGAGTCATAAGATTAGCCACTTGTGGAATGGATTATGTTGAACATTTGATTGTATTTCTTTTTGGTATCATTTTCCAACCATTTTGGTTTCATTAAACATCAAAAGGCTAATTTAATGAATTTTGGATATTACGATTTATTAAAGTGATTCATGTATGGAAAATTCATCGTGAACATTCATTTCCTAGAGTTATGGATGAGTTGAAAATAGATAAAAGAACCACCAAAGGATGAGATTATACTTATGATGTATTGTAATGGCTCAGACCTCTCTAGTCCATTAATTTACTGAAATCTAGTGTTCGAGGTGTTCTGGGAGGTCAAGGTGACTTATTCCCAACACTTTTCTAAATTTCTTGTTCATGAACCATTTTTACAGAACAGAAACCTTCCAACAGAAGCATTCCAACAACAACCTTCCAATAGCATCATTTTTACTTTTCCATATTTGTAGTTCATGAATAGTGTTTCCAGAACTTCCACCTTCCAACATCAGCCTTTTTCCTTTTCTGAATTTCTAGTTTAGGAATAGTGTTTCCAAAACATCAAACTTCCAACCGAAGCCTTTTTCCTTTTCTAAATTTCTAGTTCATGAATAGTGTTTCTTGAATAGAAACCTTCCAACAATAGCCTTTTTTCCATTTCCAAATTTCTAGTTCAAGAACAGTGTTTCCAGAATGGTGATGTTTCCAGAATAGTTACGTTCAACAGTGTTTACAAACAACTGAAGTTTCTAGAGCAGTGAGGTTCTATAGTTTTTCCAGACTGGTGAGGTTTCCAAACCAGTGATATTCTACAGTGTTTCCAGACTAGGGATATTTCCAGACAATAGAGGTTCTACATGGTTTTCAAACCGGTGAGGTTTCTAGACCAGTGAGGTTCTACAGTGTTTCTAGACCCGTGAGGTTTACAGACATGTGCAGTTCTATGGTGTTCCTAGATCACTAAGGTTTCCAGACCAGTGAGGTTATATAGTATTTACACACCTGTGAGGTTTCTATATTAGTGAGGTTCTACAATGTTTCTAGACTGGGGAGGTTTCTAGACCAATGAGGTTCTACCGTGTTTCGAGACCGATGAGGTTTACAGACCAATGAGGTTCTACAATGAATCCAGAACAGTGAGGTTCTATAGTGTTTCTAGACCGATGAAGTTTCCAAAACAGTGAGTCATCCAACAATTTGTCAAATTTCATGTTTGGTGTACAATGTGTCAATATTCCTATAGTTTCATCCCTTTAACATTTCCTTTGATGTAAAATGCATTTAAAGCCTCATTTCAAAAACTTTATGGCCGATTCAATGTCCATAACTCCTATATTAATTTTTCCTAAGGCTGAGATGTTTTTACTTGTTCAAACTGTGTTTTTCTACACAATCCTCTTTTAATGGTAAATCCATCATATCATATGCCTACTCCTTAAATCATCTAATGGGATGATATATCGTCCTACCTTGTTCTTCCTTCTTCTTCCCTAGGGCGAGACACTCAAGCCCTTCTTGTGTTCCCAAGAAATCAGGGGATCAATCTCCTCTCCTCAGATCATCCCTTCCATGGGGTTTCATTACTACTATTGTAGTACCATGTTTTGGGGAAATCAGGATGTATTGATCATGTTCCAATATAAGTTAATGACTTGATGAAGAAATGAAAATCATTGATCATCAATGTAGGAAATTCTATCTTCATTTCTTTTTTACGTGCATCATGCAGGGTGGGTATGACAATGTTTCCACAATTCATAGTTGAATCCTAACCTATAACAATGATAATAAATGAAATGTAAGGGGGATGTGGTAGAGAAGATTTTGTTATTATTATTCTCTACATTTTGAATTGTAGAGGGTTAATCTTAATGAAATTCATGGTCGTTGGTAGTCATTATTTGTGCACTGTTAATGCTCTTTTTTCTGGACATGGTAGTGATTAAAAAGGTACAATATGAAAAAAAGGATAATCGCACATACCTAGCTGTTTAAGTGGATGCATGCTCAAAGTAACCTTTAAGAACCCGGGTTTTTAGAATGGGTCAAAATCCCGACCTTGTTTGATTTTTTGAATTGTTTTTTAGGAAACTGGGAAAATTTGGAAGTTCTATAACTTTCAAGACTACACACCATGTACTCTAAAGTACACATGGTGTATGGGTCAAGCAAGTATCGGCCGTGTGCTCTCCGAATACATTTCTGTGATGACCGAGTAAGAATTTTCTACTACACGGTCTGTAGTGTTGCATGATCCGCTATGTGTCCTCCTTTCTGTGTACTAGATGAGTTCAGGTCATGTGTTGACCTGTATAGATCATCCTAGTCGTGTGGCCACCTACGCTTAAAACAGAGTACGAAAAAGGATACTACACAGCATGTAATCTTTAATACACACAGTGTACATTTATTTTTATTCTCTTATATGAAAGGGTGTCACGCCTTATTCTAGAAAATACCTTCTTCTTCCCCATTATTGGACCTTGTTGCTCAGCAAGGCTGAAAACATTTCATCTCCTAGATTCTTCATCCGTGGTTCATTCTTCAATTATTCAGTGGTTGTGGGATCGCAAAAGTGAGGCTAAACTCGCACACCCTATTTCATTACAGTTTCTTTTCTTCACGTGTCGTAGTTTCCATCCGAGTGGAATTTCTAGGATTTGACAGAAACGTTGATCTATGATGATCGGATTCGAATTGGAGCTTGATGTAGGAAATTACTATGGCTACGACTCTCAGGTTGGTGGTGCCTACCTATTTTTTTGTTTTCTTGGACTTTTGGGTGGTGCGACCTTTGGCGCATTTTCTGGTACTTGAGTGTGACCCTGTTTTACCTTCTATTTCATATTGAATTGTTTATTTGACTGATGGTATGCCTTTTGGTATGCCTGTTACCTATTTTTCTTGAGCGGGGAAGGGAGAGTGGTTGTTTCTCATTAAGAAATTTAGGTTGGGGGATTCCAAAATGGTTATAATTGAATTGTATTGTTTTAAACTGTTGAGTTTAGTTTATTGAAGCTTGATATGAATTGTTGGAGACTTTAAAGACTTCATTGTTGGTATGTAATAGTACATGGTTAGTGCATTTCAAATTTTTAGTTTGTTTTTCATGTTTAGAAGTGATTATTTTGATTATATATTTAATTGATGAATTGCATATGACAGAACCCTTACAGTTGTATTGGGTGTGACCTGGATATTCTTGAGTGATGCTGATCATAGGTTGGGCATGGTCTGGGTTACATTGGGTGGTACTGACTATGGGATTGGGTGTCATGTACTTCAGCTTAAAAAAAGGTGACTGTCAGGTTGGCCATGGCCAAGGTTGCTGGGATCGCAAGGCCATCAGACTTGAGTGGCATGGTCACAGGGGAATGAGGTGTCAGACAGGTTATCGCTTGGGAACTTACTTTGGGGATTACCGCTCACTCATAACATTGAGTAGTGTGCACACTAGGAGACTCTATAAAGAGGTTATTTTTACCACTTGTGTGGGTAGTATCGCCCGTTAGTTACAGTTTAGGTACTATTGGATTGGGGGTTCTTAGTGTAGGAATCCACGTGGAAGGTGATAAGCCTTTAGGGGATAGCATTGGGGCTATCAGGTTGGGGGTGGAGGATCTTCATTATTTGAATGAAAACATCACTGCCTCTGTAATTACATTATTTGAGGGTAGACATCATCGTCCCTCTAGTTACTTATTTGAGGATAAGCATCACTGTTCCTCCGAGTTACTATTTCTTGTGCATGCCTTCGGGAAGTCGGTACTTGAGACATGCAGTGTTAAGTGGCTCGTTGTGCCATGTTTCATGACAGACATTCTAGAATTGGCTAAATCTGGTGACACTCCATGGTTGTTGTTGATCACCAATGGAGTTTGAGTATATTTGTGTGCATAGTACATTTTATTTTTTGCCTTATAATTTCATGCCTGCTTTGACACTTATATTAGGTATTCACCATTTAGTGGTATCCTACAGGGATTCATCTCACTCCATCCATGGGCCATTTGGTACATGTGTCGACTTTATGGATTTGTGTGTATGAAAGAGGCCAGCTTCAGGAGATCAGTTATATTACTTGTTACATAGAGATGGTATGGGCCTTGAGGTCATGCCTGGCTGGAGTTACTTTGTTTAGTTTTCATTCTGTATCAGCATGATTACTTGTTATTGTTGCAACTATTGGTTATCCATTAGTGCCAATTTTATATATTTAATTTCTATGGATTCCTGACTTGTCTATTCAAGTAGTTGTTACAATTGATCAACATTTTGTCCTCTTTACATTCTGCTTCTATTGTTTATGTTTATTGCATCCACTATTTTTTGATATTGTATGTGCTTCCGCTTGATGGTTCTGGTATTAGTCTGTTGAGTAATTTATTTCCACTGCATGTTATATATATTATTAATCAGACCAGTACCCCTATTTTCCTCCTCTTAGAGGGTATAGCCTTTCCACTATACCTATCAAACCCTCACTGTTAGTCAGCAACCTTTGGTGTTCAGGGAGGTGAAGCTAAAGTAGTAACACCCAACCCATTTAGCACTGCTCGGGTGGTGGTTCAGGTCTGGTTGATTACAAAGTGGTGTCAAAGGGAGGTTCATGACAGGGATTTAGTGGCAGTGTTTTGCGGGATACTAATGACATTGAGGATTCTCTATTTATTTCTTCTGCTTTTACTATTTGGGATATGGTAGACTGGAGATAGGTTGTGACTGGAACTGGGTTTCTAGCTTATGCTTTGGTGCTTGCATCCCTGGGTACGAGAGATGGATATGTTTCCAGGGGTGAGAATTGTTATTTTCTATTTTCTCAAATTACAGTTTATATGATTTCCACCTATGTGGCTCACTTTTTGTGTGATGGTATTTATTTTAATATGTGACCATTAACCCGGTGTGGTAAGGGAAAATTTGACCTTGGCCTAGAATGGCATAGCTGTTAGATTAGCTTTGAATAGGCACATTTTTAGGGTATTTAAATTTTATAACTACAAAAATTCATGGTGAAGTGATAATTCCATGTGAATAATATCAAATTTCCATGCTTTGTATGCTTTGAAATGTGAATAGGGGAAATTTTTAATTGAATTTCTTGTTGATTAAAGGTGTTATGTTATGATTTATATATTTTTATAATTGAATGTGGTAGGTTATTTGGTTATGGCTTCTGTACAAGTAGGTAGGCACTATGGTTGAGGTGTTTTGATCATCAGGATTGGGCGACTCGGTTGTCGGTTTGAGGCAATGTTGGTGGTTTGGGTGGGAAAGGCTCGAGGTACTTTTGATAATTGGCTTTGTGGGGGTGTGTAAAGAGTCAATGAGGATGGAATGCCGTGGTCATGGGTTGTGATAGGGGATAGTAAGGGTAGTTATTTTATGTTACCTATTTACTGCTTTCCTTATCTGCGTTGAGTATATACTATTTTATATATATATATATATGGGTTTTTTGACAATTTATGGTATTCAAAAGGTTCTTTTTAGTTGCCACAGATGGAGTGTCAGGAGGGAGATGATACAATGTTGCAGGAGCAGGATCTGGTGCAGGCAGAGCATGAACCACATGTACAAGCTCAAGGATAGGAACATGTCTAGGATCCAGTGCAGGCAAGACAACAGTAGGGTTTAGCAGCGTTCTGATGATGGATTGATGAGAAGATCTGAGCTAGCCTGGTACGTGTCTTGTAGGGGATTGATATAGGTGCATAGGGCACAGAGCCATCTATGGCATATATGAGGTGAGAGTTACAGTCACAACACCCACCTCTTTTTTAGGGTGAGGATGGTCCACAAGTGGCTGAGAACTAGATAGGTAGCATGCAGAAGATCTTGGAGCATCTTGAGACACCTCTAGGGTGGAGGGTCAAGCTGGAAACATAGATGTTGTGAGGACCGGCAAAGCGCTGGTGGGATGTGCATGTTCTGGCTTACATGCATGAGGGGATGGCATGGAAAGGCATCGAGGACATGTTTTTCATGCACTTTTACTAAGAGACACTGAGGTCAGAGAGATCTTAGGAGTTCTTGAGTCTTCAGCAGGGAGACATGTCTGTCATTGTCTATGTATCTTCTTTCACTGAGTTGTCTTGATTTTCACCTAGTATTGAAAGAGATGACGTGGCATGGGTGAGGTGCTTTGAGGCTGTCTTATGACATGCCATTCAGATCAAGGTGAACATCTTCAGACTGGGTTCGTTCTAAGAGGTGGTGAATCAAGCACTCATAGCGGAGGGAAACCAGAGGGGTTGTCCCCAGGTTGGATGGGAAATGGCTTTAGGTGATGGATCAGATAGCAGGAAGCGAGGAGGGGATGAGTTCCAGTAGGGTAGTCAGGCCAAGGACTCAGATAGACCACCTCGTAGCAGTTCTTCAGTAGTTTTCTTTAAATGTGGGAAGCCATGACATGTTCGGACTCAGTGTTATTGGCCACCAAAGGAGTGTTGGGAATGTGGACTAGTCGAGCATCCGGAGACGTTCTACAGGAAGCCATCTCAGTCAGCTAATAGATATGGATAATGACATATTATGGAATCTGGATTTGGTTTAGGTTTGGCACCAGGAGTTGGTAGATGAGTATCAACTGCACACGGAGGATGTGACAAAAGTAGTGGGACCCAGTTGAGGGGTCAGTGGTCAGTGACTGAGTAGAACCATAGGGAGGTCAGGCATTAGGCAGTCGTACATTAGGCAAGGTACACGTCGTGGAGCTTCCAGAAGCTGAGCATGCTAGTATACTGACAGTGGTTATAGGTGCACTGTGATTGTGGTCATGTCATTCTTTTTTCTTTTTGGCATGACCTGTCGAGGCATATCTGTTCTGAGTGGATGGGGCTGAACAGGATTTATGTGGACTGACTAGATGATGGGTTGTTGGATTGGTGCCATATCGAGTGCGTGATAAATTTATATATATGTATGAGATGTGTGGCATCAGGGCATTGAGGATGCAGTTTACAAGAGGTGCATTGGGCATCAGGGCATCGAGAATGCGGGTTACTTGAGGTGGTAGGCACTAGGTTCATTTTGAGCATCCATGTGATGTAGGACCTTGTAGAGGCGGACATCGAGGTCATGTCGAATATGTTTCGGGGGAAGGGAATGACACGGTAGCACCAATGAGGCGCAATGGTGATGATGTTTCATGAGAGGACCATGAGTCTAGAAATAGGTTAGTGAAGCCTAGTTTTTTTGAGTTTATTAGGTTTGAGACCGAGTTAGGAAGTTCCTAAGGTGGGTAGCCACTTGAGGAATTTAGCCATAACCTTCAACACCGGGAGAGTCTATGTTACATTGATCATGGTGTCATGTTCGGTGCCATATATGGGTTTTTATTGACAGTTTGGGGATGACATATGATAAAGTCGGGAGATTTTAAGACCCTGGGTTTTTAGAACAGGTCAAAATCCTGACCCTGTTTGAATTTTTGATTGGTTTTTGAGGAAATTGGGAAATTTTGGGATGTTCTGGAAATTTCCAGACTACACGCCCTGTACTCTAAAATACATTCCACATATGGTTTTAGTGACTACCGGCCGTGTGCTCACTGAGTACATGTCGTTTGATGATCGTGTAAGAATTTTAAACTACACGGAGTGTAGTGTTGCTTGACATGCATTGTCTCTTCTTTTCTGTGTACCGGATAAGTTCAAGTTGTGTACTGACCTGTGTAGAGCATCCTAGCCATGTGGATACCTCCTCTTGAGTTGGAGTATTAAAAAGGATACGACACATCGTGTAGTCCTTAATACACGCTGTGTGATTTTATTTTTATTCTCCTAATAAAACTGCATCGCATCTAATTTTAGAAAACACCTTCTTCTTCCCCATTTTTGGACCTTGATGCTTCGAAAGGCCAAAGACGTTTCTTCTCTTAGATTCTTCCTCCATAGTCCATTCTTCAATTCATTAGAGGCTGGAGGATTGAAATATTGAGGCTAAACCCATGCACCCTGTTTCGTTCTAATTTCTCTCCCTCACGTGTTGTAGTTTCCATCTGAGTGGAATTTTCAGGCTTTGACAGAAACGTAGATCTATAAATATCATCTTTAAATTAGAGCTCAATATTAGACGTGCCTACATCTATGAGTCTTAGTTAGGTGGTTCATACCTCTTTTTTGGTTTTTGTAGAATTTTCGGTGCGGCGAACTTTGGCACGTTTTCAGGTATTTTTAGTATGACCCTATTTTACATGTTATTGTCAGTTTAATTGTTTATTTGAGATATGAGATGCCTTTGGGTATGCTTGTTTCCGGTTTTTCTTGAGCGGGGTCGGGTGAGTGGTTGTTTCTCATCAGGACATTTAGGTCGGGGATGCCAAAATGGTTATAATTGAATTGTATTTTTTTAAACTGTTGAGATTAGTTTATTGAACATTGATATGAATTTTTGGAGACTTTAAAGACCTCAGTGCAGGTATGGGACAACACCTGGTTAGTGAATTTCAATTGTTTAGTTTGTTTTTCCTAACTATAATTTATTCTTTTGATTATATATGTAATTTTTTAATTGCATATGCTAGAACCCTTACAGTTGTGTTGGGAATGACCTGGATATTATTGAGTGATGCTGATCACATGTTGGGGTTGGCCTGGGTTACATTGGGTTGTTCTGACCATGGGATTAGGCATCATAGATGTCAGCTTCAGGTATGGTGACTGTTAGGTTGGGCATGGATAGGGCTTCTTGAATGGCAAGGCCACTAGACATGAGCGGTATTGTCATAGGGGAACGAGGTGTCACAGAGGTTGTGGCTTGGGAATATACTTTGGTGATTACCGCTCACCTGGAACTTTGAGTAGTGTGCACATAGAGAGACTCTTTAATGAGGTGTTTTTACCACTTATGTGGGTAGAGTCCCCCATCAGTTGAAATTTAGGTACTATGGGTTTGGTGGTGCCTGTCGTAGGATGCCACGTGGAAGGTGATGAGCCTTCAGGGGATAGAATTGAGGTTATCAGGTTGGGGATAGAGGCTCGCCATTATTTGAGCGAAAACATCACGGTGCCTCCTATTACAATATTAGAGGGCAGAAATCGATGTCTTTCCTTTTATTTTATTTTAAGGTAGACAATTTTGTCCCTTAGGTTACTTATTTTTGGACTGGCATCGATGTTCCTCCAAGCTACTATTTCTTGGTCATGTCTTTGGATGTTGTTAATTGAGACATGTAGTGTTATGGGGCACATGGTGCCGGGATACATGATAGATATTCTGTTGTTGGCCAAAGCAGGTGACACTCCATAGTGGTTGCTGAGCACCAGTGGAGTTTGTGTTTCTTTGTGTGAATCATATTGTTTACTATTTTCTTTATAACTGCATGCTTACTTAAACACTTATATTAGGTATGCACTGTTGGGTGGTATCCTACTAAGATTTGTCTCACACCCTGCATGGGCCCTTCGAGACACGTGTAGACTTTTTGGATTTATGTTCAGGAAATAGGACAGCTTCTAGAGATCGACTGTATTAGCTATTGCATATATATGGTATGGACCTTGTGGTCATGCCTGGTTGGAGTTACAATGTTTATTTTTCATTCGGTATATGAATGATTACTTGTTATTATAGCTACTATTGGTTATCAATTGGTGCGCCTTTTATATATTGTCTTTCCATAGATGCATGACTAGTATGTCCTAGTAGTATTTACAAGTGATTAGCATGTTGTCCATTTTACTTTCCATTGTTGTTATTTATATTTATTGATTCCACAGTTTATCGATATTGAATGTGATTTCTCTCTACAGGTCTGTTTCGAGTTTACTAAGTTGTTTATTTTGGCTGCATGTTATATATTTTATTACTCGGAAGAGTACCATTATTTTTCCTCCTCCAAGAGGGTATATCCTGTCCACTATACTTATCAGACCCTCAATACTAGTTGTTAGCCTTTGGAATTTAGGGAGGTGCACCTAAGGTAGTAACACCCAACCCTTTTAGCACTGTTTGGGTGGTTGTTCGGGTCCAGATCGTAACATAACCAATGTTTGATCACCCCGATTAAACAAACCCAAAGGAGGAACATGGTCACTAGTGTTAATCTAATATTTAAAGTTCAAAATTTGTTTTTAATGATATAGATGATGAATATATTTGGTTCCCTATAGGGGTTATTTGGTATTGTTGTTGAGATCAAGGGGGTGGCACTGGTTGTGAACTATTAAATCACTACTTTGTTGTTTCTATTTTTTAGTTGTTCCTACTTATGGTTGTACCTTTTAGTTTCATAGTAGTAAAATAATAGTTTAACAATAACTTTTAAAACATGATAACATGAATGGGGATTCTAGGGATTGTTGTCTTTTTCATGCCGTAGGAGTATAATTTCTTTGGAATGTGCATGGTTCTTTATTTTAGAAGCCATTGGAAGGACAGAGTTCTTTTTCAGTATTAACCATGTATTTTCATCATGTTTAGAGCACACCCCACCCATGTTGATCACTTAGTGACAAACACCCCCATCTCCTAGGGGAAGGTGTTTCCCCTGTTCATTATCTATTTTCTTCTCCCTCTCCTAGAGGCACTGATGGCCTAAGGTGGTTACTTTAGCCCAAGACTCTTTAGGTATGTTGTGTTCTTCTAGCGTAGAACCTTCTGGTAGTTTTATGTCATAGATATGAGGCCTAGGTTTTTTCTGGATGAATGTTCGCAAATATCTTGGGGATGAGTCTGAGGGATCTTCGGGAAAGATGTGTGACTGTTGTGGATCCTATGAGTGTGCTGGTTGAACTATGTGGAATATGGTTGTGATGGGGCCAAGGTGTCTGTAGGTAGGTTATGTGGTTTTGACCTAGGTGTGTGTGGGTGGTATATTTCAGGGGAACATGTGGGGGTATGGATATATAGGATGTCTTGATGACCAGTGGGAGGGTGGTGTGGGGTACCCTGTAATGATGTGTTATACTACTAAATTCTTAGCTTCTGATATTTTGGGAGTATGCCTTGAATGGCTGGATGGTTAGTTTAATTTCTCGGTGTCTGGTTACTTTTGTTTTTATGGGGAATTAGAATGCCTCCCCACTTGTTCATGAGTGCTTTAGATTCCGTACTAAGTATACTTCTATGATCACCCTACGTTTACTTGCAGGTTTCCATGAGGCCTTTGAGGATCATGCGGGACCCTAAGAGTATGGACTTTGGGAGTTGTTTCTAGCTGATGCTTAGTTTTCCTACTACTGCTCAGTTTTCTCATTTCCTTTTTGATATTTCACTTTGGGATATTCTTGTACTTTTTTTCAATTTGGTTTAAAACATGCATGTGGGTTTACATTTGGTTTTATTTTTATACATATTGTACCTTGGTGTTGGGTGGTTGGCTTCTCAAATATCCTGATCTCGTAAAAATAAAAAAAGGTTAATTCCTCCAATATTGTGAAAATATATACCCCAGGTTCTAGTCACTACTCTGGGGCCTATTGGAGGCGGGACTTGGGTTTCATTATCTCATCTTCATATTGAAGAAGGAAGGGCAGGGCACATTGCCACCCCAACCCTTGGCTATCTAAAGGCGGGTCGTGACATGTGGAAATTAATCAAGTAATTTTATTTTCCAAAGCTATTATAAGGATAGTAAATGAATCCCTCAACTCTAGGAAAATTATTTTGGATCAAAAATATATTTGTTTATTTATCATTAAAGGAAATCAATTCTCTTTTAACTGATCATATATTTATGGGTTTTTATGGTTAAATTTATAATAACAATGTTAACTATCACAGTACAAAAAAATGGAAAGTTATATTTATCTCCCATATCCATGTTTTCACTTCCTATTATTTTTATCCAATTCAAATCCCAAATTTTCGGGTGACCAGCGCCTTTCCTTTTCCTCTTCATAAGAAGATGTATTGTTAACCTTATTTTTTAAGTTGGTTTCTCACAAAGGTATTTTGAATCCTCAACCAATGATTTTTGAAATATAATATAAATTTGTGAGGACTCAATTTATTTATGTATGTTATAATATAACACCTTGAGATTTTATGTCATGTCTCTGTTTAAATTTAACCACTTTTATAGCTTACTTTTCATGCGACACCCTACTAAAAAATGATTTATTTTCATAACCTAGCTATTAAATTTGTTGAAGGAATACTATGAAATAATTAATTAAATTTATATTTAAGAAATTAAATTAAATTTTTTTGTATTCAATAAATATATTTTAAAGACATAATATAAGAATAAATCTATTTTTTACGCATAAAAATCTATGTTTTTTTAAAAGAAGTATTTTCATCTTTGGATGACGTACTTTTTTTAAATATATTTCTTTTACACTTTTAACAATTCTATTTTTTTTAAAACATTTTATTATGAATAAAAAAAATTACGTAGGTTTAATTTTTTGTATTTTTCTAATAAATTTCATGTTTTGAAGAATACTAAAAAACACTGGGTTGTAATTGAAAATTGTTTTTCATTTATGTAATTTATATTATTGAGTTTTAGTTTTGATTGGATTTAAAAGATAAATACATAGATTATATATAAATTAATCTATTTTATTCCATTTTAATAAATTTCACATTGAATTTAAATATGAAAACATTTCAATCTTTTGATCGTTTCACTTTAAAAACTTTTTTTCTCACTCCATCAATGAGAATAAATTTAAATTAATTTTTTCAAATTTTTTCTTTTTATTTTTTAGAAATGGATTATATATTTTGATTTAAATGGTCTAAATGTTTTAAATAGTAACATTTTAGTTTTGTAAAATATTAATAGTAAATTTGTTAATTTTTTTGACCATAGTTAACGGTAAATCTGGTAATTTAGGGTAAAAATAATATAATAATATTTTGAAATGACCCTAAAACAAAAAACAATTTTATTAGATGAGTATTTTTCATCCATAATTATTGAAGGATCAGGTATTTGACCATTTATGGCCATTTGGATGATAATATAACCTTTATAATATTTTATTTAGTGAAAATTAAAACATTTCAAACTTTTATTTTTAAAAATATAAATATTTTTAATATGGTGTTATCTAGGAGATATTTTCGGCTATAAATAGTATTTAAAAAGGTAAAATATATATATTCAACATGATTTTTGAAATTATTAATAAATAAATAATTATCTTTAATAATTACACAACAATGATGCATTAAATGTTTGATTAATGGAAGTATCCAATCAAGGATATTAAAAATAATAAAATAAATAATATTTGAGATAATTAGTATTATACACTAATTTTCTAGAATACATTGAAATATTGGTGATATTTTAAGTGTTTTTTTTTGAAGATATCTTGTTCAATTGATTTTTTTTAATGTTAATGTAATAAATAGTTTCAAAATTGACATTATTTCTGTATTCAAATAAATAATATTTTTATTAATTGACAGAAGATTTATAAAAATATAAAATTAAGAAACCATATTTAGATATGGTTTAAAACATCATACTAGATTCATTTATTGTTCTTTTTAATACTCTAGTAACAATATTGACCCCTAAAGGTTTAAAATAAATGTTTTTATGGTAAGAGTTAAAGGGGTTAAAATATGGATAAACCAAAAAAAAGGTTTAACCATTAGAATAACTTGTAAAAAATTTATTTAATGAATAGTATTATACTTTTACCACCATAATATATAATTTTAGTTGTTTAAAGAACACTTTTCAATGAAAAATAAATTAGATATTATTTAAAAAAATGATAGTTACAAAATTTCACACTCATTGAATTTAATATCATTTATGTACCCACATATGAAAAAATAAAAATATGAATTAACACAAGTTTATAATTTTATCTTAATGTAATAAATTTCATTATATAATATTATTTTGAATTTATAAAGATAATATAATTACCTAAAATACTTCTTCAATGATTTAGAAAAATTAATTAATTAACTGAAAAGTAAAATAATTGATTTGATAATTAATAATTTTGATATATTTGAGATGATTTAATGTGAATAATTCATTTAATATATCTATAGAATATATTAGATATTTTTTAAATCATTATATTCAAATTCCCTCTTTGTCTTGATTTATTTAAAGTGAAATTAAATGAATAATATCCAATTTAACATTAATGATATTTTATTAAATTAATATTTTATTAAATTATTTAAAAATAATATAAATATGGAATAAGACCAAATGGGATAATATATGGTCAACCATGGAACTCCTTATTCATTTATATACAATTTATAAGTCTTTTTCTCTATAATATCCTTATTATATTTTAATATTTTGGGGAATTACAAAAGGTTCCCCTCACCTCAATTATAAAAGTGAATATCCTCCCTCACTTTATCATAATACATTTATCCCTTTAGATTAACCAACCACTACATATTTCTCATATAAACATAATTAGTTATGTTTTATAGGATTTTTTTTCAAAATACCTACCCTAGATCTCGTAAGAAGATATCGAAAGGAAATCCGACAAAGAAGAGGTAATCATTTTTTCCAACTCATCCATGCTCATTTCTTTTTATATTTCCTATTCATGATTTTTTTCCATTGTATATTAATTTACCTACTATAATATATATTATTAGATCTTTTTAATATTAATTGACAACCATATTCCACCTTTTATATATCCTACAATGGAAAAAAACATTGTGGTTGCATACGTATGACTTATCATCTCTATGTCATGGTGGAATATGTTTTTCAACACCACATTAAATGGATGGTTATAATGATATAAATAATTTATTTATATGATATTTATGAAATTATATTTATTTTGAATTTTAATATAACATCCACTTTCATTCTCATTCACCATTAATGAAATGATATCGCCGCTCGTGCGTATGTATTGTCATCCGTCTCTAGGGTGTGATGTCATTAATTTTCTATATTAACCATTGAATAATGATTAAAAAAATTACATAATAAATAAATATGATATCTATGAAATTAAAATTATTATGGAGATGAAATAAATATATCCTATAAATATGAAACTGGACATATGCAACAAACATGCATAGGGAAATGGAGAAGTTGACTCAAGAAAGAGGTTAATAACAAAATCATATTAATAAAAAGATATAAGAGGTCCTTATATGATATCAGAAATATGTATATGTTTATATTATAAACTAACAACACTATATAATAAATTATACATGAGTTTAAATCATGTTCATCTAAAGGAACTTTCTAGGTAAGGTTCATTTCACAATCACATTATTATTCAAGATTGTTTATGTTTAAGTCCTGACAAGGGAATATTTTTGTCCTTGTCCATGTTTTCTAAAAAAATAAAAAATATATTTTCTAGTATCCAATAAATTATTAATGTTTATTAACCATGTATTAATTTTTTTAAAATTGTTTTGAAAGGAATATTCTTTTAATTATTTTAACAAGGTACTTTATGAATTTTTCAACAAAAAATATGAAGGGAATGTTTTGTTATCTTATATAGTGTAAGAAGATTTTACCATCTCCATGACACCATATTTATTTTTAAATTAATTTACAAGTTTTAAAAATTAATTTCAATGAAATTTTTACCTTTTATAATATCTCATCATTTTCAAATAGGTGATTTACAAAGTCAAAATGGGATTTTTCTTAAATAATTTTATAATGATTTCATTAGAGTATTTTCATCTATGTCAACACTCTATATTAAATATTATTTTTAATTGAGGTTGAACTCTTCTAATATCCTTTACCATATTTTATTCACTGGTTTATGGTTGGATTGAAAACGGATGTGCTATTTTGAAACCATTCATTGTTTGTGGTAAAAGTATTCAAATATAATATGTTTGTTTTTAAAATGAATGTTTATGTTGTTTATGTTTAATACATTACATATGTGGTATTAATTGGATATAGTAAGTTATGTTAGGGACCCTCTATATCCCCTCAATGAATCTTTTGAAATCATATGACAAAATAAATGGGGTTTTATCAAATCCCTTAAACCTTTATTAGATTCCCCTTAAAAATAAATGACAATTTAAATTCTTGACAAGAATACCTAACAGTATTAGACTCTTTGTATGAAAACACAATGGTAAGTTTCATTTGTCTAATAAATTAATTTCACCATTATGATAACAGTTATTGATTCCCATGTCATTATTATATTAGTTATAATATCCATGGTTAAGTATCATTTTCATGTGATTATTTATAAGGAATTATTTGATCATTTTTTATAACTATTATATTTTTCTCAAGTTATTCAATTGACTAAATGTGTTTCCATTTTTTACATTTCGATATTTTTTATTCTTTATTTTCTCAAATATTTTATTATATGCATATCCTTGTTGATAATTTGAGAGTTCCCCTTACATATGTTTCATTTTTCCTTAGAATACATAAAAGTATATTATGACAGATATACATGGTTACACAAAGTGGAATCATTGGACAACTCAATGAATTTATATGTGTATATTATGTTTTAAAATAAAATTTTTATTTCAATTATGTATCTATTTTACCAAAACTACTAATCTATTTGTTCTTTGGGGATGTGATTCATTATATCTTATTCCTATGTAATAATGTAAGGCACTATTTCTAGGCCACTAAGGTCATGGTATTTACCTGTATGGATCTGAAGATGGTATTTATAGATAGATAATGACATTCACATATACTAAGGGAGAAATATATTTTCTTCACAAGAAATGAGATATTCAAGAAATCAAATCATGGCTATACATATCTACTAATATGAGACCTTGGGTATCTCTAGTTGTATTATATAAAAGAAATAATGGAAAATCACACTTATGTATTGACTATCAGAAGTTGAACTAGATGATGTTTAATAAATAATGTCCTCCTACATAAATTGATGATCATTTTAACCAGTTTCGGGGTGTCTGTATGTTTTCATGGAATTATTATGATTTGGGTATCATCGGCTGGTGGTGTAATGTTATTCTATACCAAAAATTTCATCGAAAAGCATGTATGCTTTGTATGAGTTCTTTGTGATTCAATTTTAATTGATGAATACTCCTTCTATGTTTATATCCTTGGTAAAATGAATCATTCATCCATAATTGGATCATTTTTTGGTTGTTTTTGTTCATGACATCTTAGTGTAATCCCAATCTCAAGATGATCACGTAAAACACATTGAAATTTTATTAAGCACACAAAGAAATATTTTTATTTTCACCAAAATTTATAATGGTCATTTTTTGGGTCATGAGGGTACATTTCATAGGTCATGTCATCTCATAATAATGTCTACCAATGGACCCTAAGAGGGATTGAATTGTTTTTTTGGGGAACCAATAAATGTTTCTAAAATTTGACGCTTTTTGGGATTGGATGGTTATTGGTGAAGGTTCACTAAAGGATTATCCTTATTGGAAGCACCGAACATAGGTCAAACCAAGAAAGGCAGGATGTATGAATTAGATGAATAATATGATAATTAATTCTAGTAATTATGAGGAATTAGACCACAACACTGATTCTAATCATATCTAAAAATGTATAGGAGTATACCATGTATTATGACGTGTTCAGGATCAGACATAGTGATGTACTGATGCAGTTAGGTTGAGTCATGACATATAGATCAAGATAGTTATGGAAAGATGAATGTGGCTATATAATATTAGATTTCAAGTTTTTTATTGAGTTTCATGCCTTAAAATTTTGGTGGCATTATCTATTAGGTGAGAGGTTTACAATTTATAATAACTATATGAGCCTCAATTATATCTTTTTCGAGTGTGATATGAATCTCTAGCTGTAGATATGGATTGATAATATGAAATTTTATAAATTTGAAATCTCTTCTATGACCATAAATGAAATTAGTATTTTGGATGAATTAAGTTGAAAGACACAGACTCGGGCTATTAAGGAGTCATGTTGATAGTGAAAGGTTCTTTTCTTTTTCACTGAGATGCATATAGGTCCTTTGTACGAGTATGAATATGTTGAACTCATTTCATTATATGTTTCACCCTATCTTATGAACCAAGAAAATAGGAGGAAATAAGAGGATCTAGAGTGCCTGGTGTTGGGGGTTAGCATTGATGGTGGAGATAAACCTCTCAAATAGGCCATGGATGATGATGTTATTTTTCACATTTATGGTCATGTCTACTTGAATTGTTGTATGCAGGAGGAGATGATTCTTGAGTTTCATGATTTGAACTGGGTGGTGAAGCCTAGTTTGAAAAATATTTACCTTAATATTCATAATAAATATTGGTTTCTAGCACTGAAACATGAGATTTTGGGGATTTGGGCTCAATTATACCCCAATCAGCATGTGAATATACAGTGTCAGTGACATGCTAGTTTTCTATAGATTTTCTTCATGAAGGAATGGACATGGGATTATTCAATAATTAACATTATGGTGGTTCTACAATGTCCTCTTCAAAATAACTTCTTGATTTGGGTGATCATGGATGATTTGAATAATTCACACATTTCTTACTAATTTTGGAGACTTTCACAATCAATCATTCGGATGACATATATGTTCCAGAGATATTACTTTCGCATGGGGTGCCTCAATGTATTGTATCAAATAATTACCAAAATGTGATTTACTATTATCACATATAGTGGTAGTGATATACCAAAATGGGCCATACTGTTAACATATATGGAGGTTCTGATATGCCAAAAGGTTCCACACTTTTATCACATATGTGAATATATGATTAAGGATATCATTATACATTATATGGGTGTAGTAAACATTCATATGTCTAATGAATTGTTACTAAATCCTAATATAATGATAGCCATCATCATATATTCTCCTTATTTAAAATATTATGGATCCTTTTGGTGTATAATAACCTATATATATGATAACATTGGGGCCCATTTTTCTTTTTCATAGCCTCTATATATGATTTCAACCTGGCGCATTTTGGTATATCACAACCTTTATATATTTTTAAAAAAATTTATAATGTAACTATTCAAATGAACAATATGAGGCACCCTATGGTGGGAAATGAATAACACCTTTGTTTTGGATGGAAGAAATAGTGTCAGAGTTAATGGAACTGAGTCTCATGTAGGACATGCCATAATAGGTCCAATGGATCCAAAAGTGTATATTTGTGGCCCATAAAATATAAAAGTCATACACTAATCAATGTCATAGACCACGTGAGTTTAGAGTGGGTGAAATTGTGTTATTTCGAGTGTCCTTCAGATCGTTTCACCATCAAATTATGAAGTTGAGAATGTTGGTGACGATGTATGTTATTAGTTTTGTATTGTAGATAGGATTGGTATTGTAACATATTGATTGGATATTCCATAATGGTATAGTTTTAAAATCAAATTTTTCATTTGAAAACACTTTATAAGTATCATCCTGACACATCTAATGTGATTAATGTTAGTGATGTTAAGCTTGAAGACGATTTGTACATTTAGTATCATTAGGCTTTTTGTGGATTGCAGTGTGAAAATTATTTAGTGTAAGACTATGCCTTTGGTATGAGTGGTGTGGAATCATGGTCATGTCTAGGAAGAAACATGGGAGAGGGATTTTGATGTGTGGGATTAGTGGGAAAACCTTCTAGCCTTGGAGGATTAGTGAAACATGGGAGTGTACCTCAATGATGATTTTTTATATTGTGTGGATATTATAAGATCCCAACCCTTTTTTGATAAATTTTTTTATCTAAAATTTTACTTGAACTCTTTTTTAATGTATTTTTCAATGATTCTTAGGTGTAAAGATGGTTTATATTGAATCACAGGGGTTCGATACATGATGAATATGGACATTTTTGTTATAGTTTATGGTTAATTATTAGCACATGATTGGTGATAATTGTTCCCCATGACTATGTGACGTAGATTAAGTAGAGATAAAAATTAAAAAAAAATAGGTGCCTTGAAACCATGTTGAGTTAGAATAAATAAACACACATGGCTTCCACACGATATTTCAAATAGTGCAGGTGGACTAAAAGGTCATGCGGTCTATGATTTCCTTGAATAGGGGAGGGTGAACTATCAATGCATATTTTTTAAAACTATACAGCCAAACCATGTGCATCCTTAAAACTAGGGAATTTAATTTTTTTCCCCCCCAAGGGGTATCTACTTCAATTCAAAAGAATTTGGAGTTAGATTTACTATGATTTGAATCCCTGAGTAAGGATATATGTCGATTTTGTTCTATTTTTTAGAAGATTCACTGCTTGATTTTTCCTCTTCTCCTATGGCCCACAAGTAATGTTTCTAGGGAGATATTCTCATTTCTATTAAATTTTTTTATATTTATTAAAAGGATTGGGTTAGATGACTATTTTTAAATGATATTTAGTGAGGTAATCTATACGATATTCCCCATATCGTGTATTTTTTTATTGTGATTGTGGTGTGTGTTATTGTGTCATCATGTATCGTAATTACTTCCTTATATATTAATAATATGGATTTCATTTTAATGTAATGTCAATCCCCACATGATTTCCTTTGGATCCATTGATGATTATGATATTGGACTTGTGTCTTCCCAAGGGGTGAACTAATCCCTTGGTAATGATAAAATGGTTTTTACATAATGGAATTAACTGTTCATGAGGTTATATAGCTAACCTCATTTCATGTATTATTGTTATGTGAAGGTGGACATTTTTCTGGTATGAAAATTAAATGGTTTATAACATGTTAAATTAGTGGAATGGTAAATGGTTAAATGGGGTTTGATAAAGATAATAAATGGTTAAAATGGACATTTTATTGTTGTGTTACATGAATAAGAGATATAATAGCTCAAAATGTGAAATAGTGTTAAAGGTGTTTAATATTATAAACCATAGTGAAAAAAATAATTTCTTAAGAGGTTAGACCATGTTTTAGTAAAATGTTAAATGTAAAGTATGTTGAACGTTTAAAGGTGGATCATATATTAATGGTTTGAGGATTATGGGCATCGTGCTTCACAGCTGCAAGATAGAAACGGCGCACATAGATCTCTATAAAAATTGGTAAGGATGATGTTCATAATATTCCTTATCATGGATTTATGATGGAAATACATGACACTCGAAATCCTTTATTTGAAATGATGGACATGGAACTCTGTATTCATTCCTTGGGTGATGGCATGATGATTTAGGTACAAATAAAATTTTACATAGTGTAGGTAATTGGTTTAATCTTAATTGATACCTAAAAATATAAATGATCAATGAACACCCCTCTTGAATTAGTGTTTTACAACTATATTGTATGATCTATACTTCCAATATGGACATAAGAATGTTTGGTTATCCATGTGTCATTGTGGAACTAAAGGAAAAAAGGTTTTAATTTATTACATTTAAACTATAAAATATTCTGCATTTATAACATTTTCCACTATTCATGGTCCCTCTACATACACTATTTTTTAGAATGAATGTTGTTTTTGGCACTTTATTGTGGATTATGGAGTTGTACTCACATCATGCTTTGTCTTCCATTGGTACTCAAGTAGATTTCAAGGATATAGGTTTGGAAAAGGTAAAGGGACATCTGATAAATAGATGATCTAGGAAATTAAATAAATAATAGATGAGGGGACCAGAAATGATGTTAGTACCCATTTAGGGGATCAATGGAATGTATTTATTTCTTGTTTTTTTACACATCAAACTATTATTGAATGATATATTTCAGGTACTGGTTTGTGCAAATTTTTCTTATTTTGTTATTTATTATTGATTTATGGATATTAATGGATATTGTTTCTCGATATTTTTGATTATTTACAATTTTTTATCTCCCTAGTAATGGGGTATATTCTCCCCATGATTTACATTAGATGCTCACTACTAGTTGGAAAAAATTGGAGTACGGGGAGGAACACTTAAAGACATTTAATGAAATAGGTTTTCTAATAGTATAAATGATATAGTCCAAGATATTTTACTATGGTACCAATCATGACATGTCATAGTAGAATAATTTTATCAAGGCCCCCTATCTTTTCACTGATTTCACCAGAGCACCCATAACAGCTCTCAAACCTCCATCATCATTCCATAACATTTCCAAGAGATATTCAAACTCCAAAATTTTTAATCTAATTATAAATTCTAAAAATAAGAAACTACTCTGTAATTAAAAAATTTAAATTACATTTGAAACAAACAACCTAAAAAAAGATTTAGGTTTTTGAAACTCTATACAACATCACTTTGTATTCACATGATTCCTTGGTGGTCCTTAATAAAAATTCATGACCAATCTCGATTATCAACTCAATGCATTCCACATGAAAATGTTGAACAATATTCCACAAAAAAATCTAATAATGACGCAAAAAAAGAAACAACACTCAATTCATTAATTATTCACTGTCATTAGAAAAGAGATGGATCTCAACAACACCTGTCTATCTCAAGAATCTATGGTTTCATAAATAAATTCATTTATTAGGTCATGGTGCATTCCACTATAAGAATATAATCATATATATTATTTGATTACATGGTTCTCTCCACCAATGGAATCATATATTAAAAATTCATCAATAATAATCCATCAAACTCCCTGATGTGGGTTCTATCATACCACACCCAAATTACAGATACTAACTTGAGTATATCCTCTTCTAGATAGAAACTCTCTAAAATTACTCATCTCACCCATTGGTATTATATATCATCACCTAATCATAATTCCATAAAACTCAGAGGCATCCTACAATATTCCAAATAGCCACATTGAAGTATGAACCTAACACATTATGTAACTCCACGATTTTATCCTCTACTAACCAAAGGAGATACAATAATCTTGCCTTGAGTTCCATTACACACATTAATTTAACGTACCCAAAGATCATATCAAATTTATCTTAGTACTGATGTAAAGTTAGGTAATTAATCTAACATTGTATCCAAACCTCAAATATTGAATTCACCAAAGAATAAAGTTAAATCGAATATCCCAACTTTTTAAAACTCAAATACCTCCTCAACCAACCAATGACTAATCTTATCACGTCCATGAGTATACCAACACAAGTTTCATTACTCTAAAACCCATACACTATACATTACAACATATAATTAATGGATGTAGCCATCCCAATAACATTCGGATATTTAAGAATAAATTTATCTTAAATAAATAAATGTGTTCAAAAACATGTGAAGAATGAAACAATATAATTTTAGATTAATGATTAAATATTGTAAAATTATGTACATTATATTATATTTTAATGAAATATAGTTATAGAAATTAATTTCTAATTCACATTTAATATATTATTGATCCTGAATAGTTGTTTTGATATATTTGTTTTTGTGAAATGTTTTTTCGTATATGGTTTTTTAAAATTAATCCAATGCATGAAAATTATGAAATATTATTTTTACGTATGAATACATATAATTCATTGGTTAGAAATAAAAATTAAATAATTTTGATGGTAAAAAAGAAATGTTTTTCTAAAAACAATATTTATGTGTACAATGTGTATTTAACATAATAAATTAGATTAATCATAGTTTATGAATCA
Organism: Viscum album; assembly: GCA_963277665.1. Lineage (NCBI taxonomy): Eukaryota > Viridiplantae > Streptophyta > Magnoliopsida > Santalales > Viscaceae > Viscum > Viscum album. The sequence goes on along the minus strand of OY728141.1, from coordinate 806,043,665 downwards.
GTTTACATAAATTTTTTGATAATATAATCAATGTAATAATTAACCATACATATAATGGTTATTTATACACAATAAATTTGATTAAATTATTTTTTGTACATAAATATAAAATTATCAAATAAGGGTTTTCGTTATGTTTTTCATTCTTATATTAATACGAATTTCTACAACTTACTGGAATTTAATTTTATAATATAGTTTATATATTTTCAATCATGAGGTACAAATTATTTAATATGTAAATTTCATTTCCCTCACCAAGGATACCAACCTTATTAAATCATTTTATCCACAGTAATGGTACCATGTTTAATTGGTTGTTAATCATAGAGATAAGGAATAAAATTACTTTAATACATAGATAAATGTGGTTGGTTGAAGTTATTCACATGAAACCATACATTATATTTGAATTTATTTTCTAGTCTCCACATGCTCTTGAGTATAACATTATTAAGTATTAAGGTTTTATATATTTTAAAGAGTTCCACCCACCACACATATAAAAGTAAACCCAATTATTTAACTTATTCACAAATATAGAGACCTATAGTTTATAAAATAACTACAAAAATTTCTCCCTAAATTTCTACCCCACATTCTAGATGATTAATGCTTCCCAAAATACCATTCATAGAATAATCATGGTGTAAGTTAAATAAGGTTTCCGAAAGATGAGGTTACCTTATTAAAAATTTATTTAATGTTTATTTCTTCATTAGAATTCTGTAAATCATATATAACCTTATAAAAATGATTAAATATGTATAATGACTATAAAAAATGGTTTTATGTTAACAGTAATACCATCTTATACCTATGATTCGTTTTATCCTAAATGATAACGACATTCATGAATACACGGGGATTACCACTTCAATGAAGCATTTGGATTTATTTTAATTTCCAATAAAGATGGATGGTAATATGGGTGAATTAATGGAATATTTTTTATATTTTTTATATTATTTTAATTCTATCAAGTTATATTATTATTTACCTTTCTTTATTTTCATTATTTGGAAAATAAAAACATTACTCATACGTTTGTATACACCACAATCTCCATGAATTAATAAAATTCATTTTTGATGACAAACTTGCATGAATGATTATAAAAGTTTGAATAATTAATAAAAATGATACATATAACATTATTATTTTTCTAGATATAATGAAACCATAATCAAGGTTCAAGTGATGGAATCATCAAATAAAAATAATCATGTGGAATAGAATAGATAACAACTTGAATGATGATGTTATTGAAGAATTGTTAATAAATGGGTAATTAAAAATTATAAGTGAATTTTATTTTTTGTAATATACATTATAATATTATTATAATGTATTTTTAAAATACATATATATATATATATATATTATTGTATCTTAATAATTTGTATGAAGAAATTTAGGACTTAATGTATGAGTTTATGTTTTAATCTAATTTTAAATCTAGAATGTTTATTCTAGAATGTCCTTTCATATACTTATATGATTTTTATATATTAGAATAAATATATTTTATTATACTCTTGTTATTTTAGGGGTAGGATGCTTTCCTATCATTATCCTATCTTTTTCATATAAAATTTCCAATAATTTGATTAAAAAAATCTACCTTATTTCCTCATTGAGTGGTGAAAATTTTCATCCATGTCCATATTCTATAAAATGATTCCCTTAAAGAGCTAAAATAAGTTAAAAAAGATGAAATTAATATTAATTTTTTTTGAATATATATTAAAATAAATCAAAAAGATTTTTTATATATTTTTCCAACATGTTGTATAATAATTTTTCCAAAATATTTGAATGGAAAATTTCATTTAACATTTACCACACAAACAAAATTTCACACTATCATGATAATTAATTATTTTAAATAATATATTAATAATTATCATGTTTATTTTATAATAAAATCATTTTCTATATATTATATAAAATTTAATTAATATTTTTTAAAAAATAACTTGTTTTTTATTTGGTTTTCATAGAAAGGATAAAATATTCTTTGATGGTTATTTTTCATCAATGTAAACATCATTAAATATATATTATGTATCATTGGGGTAATGATATAATGATACTAAAAATGATTATTCACTGAATGTGTTAGGGATTTTTTATTTTTATTTTTTTATGAGACCCATATATTTTCCACTGGTTATGTGGTGATAAATTGATGAATGTTCTTTTGATCATGTGGAAGAAATATGTATAGTTTTAATTATATGATATGTGGGTCCAATAGAACCCTAAAATTAATTAAATATTGATTTATATATCATATGATAATAATAATATAATTGGGAGTGAACCCATTCCATGGTTGAAAATTGGTTTGGGAGATAACATAATCCGTTGTGGGGCACTGTCCACTATGTGATGATAGTAACAACAATGAGCCTTAACTAATGAAATCATTTTAATTATTATTTTTTCCCAAATTCCTATTACATGTTATAATAGATCTAATATTTTATCATCTCTCTCGATTTATAAATGATTTTTCTATAATCATATGGATCATGTATTTTGAAATGACAGATATTTATGACAAGAGTCCCATTTTTGACATTTGAAAATTGGGTATGAAATTTATAGGTTATTATGTATTCATACCCATATTATTCATTTATTCCTAAATATTATTGTTTTTTTTTCTGTCAACCATTTTTAACCTTACTGAACATCTGTTATCATTCTTTCTTATGTTGTTATTTTCTTTCAATTCTGTATAATGGGAATATGTATGAAATGTATAAGAAGGGAATTATGTGATATGTAAAATCTCTTTCTTGAGATAATTTAATTAATTATTCTATATTCTAATCAACTATGGTTGAAAATTAAAATATTATTTAAGGAAAAATCAATTTTAGGGGTTGAGTGAGAACCCAAACATTGAAATAGAATACAGTGGAAGTTTTACTTTACAATACATCACCACTTCATTACAAAATAATTTAAAATAATTAGTTATATATACAATATTCTTGATCCATTCAGAAATAATTTGTATCATCTTTGGTTTAACATTAATAATTATATAAAATAACTTTCCATTTTATCACAAAACTTAAGGTACTCTTCCATGTTAATTTATCCTTCATTGAATTCATGAATAAGGATTCAGTATTGGGAATTGATCCATGCCAATTAATCAATATTGGGTGTAAAATAAATTGGTATTTCAACCGTTTTTTTGGTTTCCTCCAATATTAAATTAACTTCAACAAGGCCTTCCTCCAACATTTCATTGGAATTTACATGAATCTATAATTCATATGTAATAACATGATTCCCGTCCAATTCAATATCATTGTCTTTTTTATGCGGGAACTTTACCTTACTAGGAGTGGAATAGGAAAAAATAAACATCATAGGGGATATAAAATTGGATTCATAAATTTAAATAATATTGGGTTAAGGGTTACCATCACTATGTATGATCAAGGAAACTCCCTCCATCTTTTCCTAGAAGAAATTTACAAGGATTTTGTCCCTAGTTATTTCTCACGGACCTCGTAGCCATCAGATTGGGTATGGAGGATTAATCCTTTAACTTTAGAATTTCCTTGAACATTTAATTATGTTCTATAGTAAGGTGATTCCTCTATTATATTAATTTTTTTACCTAAATGTAATATTTGTCCAGCCTAGAAATCCCCTTCAAACTCAAAGGTGACTTTATAAGAGTATGAATCCCTTTATAGGAATTCATTGGGTCTCTTTGAGTGTCTTTTGTTAGATTAAAATAGGTCTGAGAATACATATTATGCTCTTTTCATAGGTCCAAATTTTTTTCCCTTTTATATTTTGGTGTGTCCAAACGTCCATAATCTGCATTAAATAAACCCTCTCTTCATAGAATATGAAACCTATTTTGGACTATTTTTAGAATTCTATCTCCCTTCTTGGAACCAACATCAGATGATGTTAAATTTTATATCCCTATAAATCACTTCACTAGATGGATTCCATCATGGGTACTAGTTCCATGAGCTTTAGAAACATCTGCAGAACCTACAAAAAATACAATTGAGAGATTATGTGTTGGATGGGACAGTATATGATAATTATGAACCTCATCTATTTAATTTTTTAATATTTCTGGTGCAGAATCCCTCCCATCAGACCATCATTTTTTTTGGTTGGGAGAAACAATATCCATTGAACCAAAATCCTTAACATTTTTATGATTTCAAGAGAAAATAGAAGAAAACAACATAGTTTTATCATAGGATTTCACATCATTATAAGAATTTTTTATAAGATTATTAGAACTAACTATGAAATTTGATGTTGAAATACATAGATATTTTATAATAATTTTATTAATAATAAACATGTCTATAGATTTATGATTCTCTTCCTTGAATTAATACAATAGTTGTGCTATAGGTGCCCAAATTGAAAGCATGTCATGAAATAGATGAATCCCGAACAAAACAAAACTAACTATTGAGTTATGAATTCTGAAACCACCTCGATCAACAAATATTCTACTAGTTGTAGGGTGATGTAGACATCAATGCATATATAAGGATCTATGAGGTGGCATAGGGAACATGATCCACTGTCAAAATCTATAAATATTCTGAAAGGGTTAAAAATAATTTAGAGGATCGAGTGTCTTTCAGAGGGGATGGGCATGACATAAAACTAACCATATTCTCCATGGATTGGGTAACACGCTTCCAAATAAAATTCCTAATCCAATATGATGAGGAAGAACATTATTCCTTCAAATAAGTATTATATTTTGGATCAAGAAGAGGTATTTTCAACTACACTAGTGGAGAAAATAATGTATTTATGGGAATCCATTGACACTATTATGGATCGCTCCATCAACATGCAGGTTTCATTGATTAATTTGTTGATGTAATCATGGGTTGGTACCCTCAAACCCAATTAAGACACTAAGAAGAATACAAGGACATGTGACACTTTAAATAATTTTTAAAGGGATAGTTAGTGATTTGGGGTCCAAAGATGAATAGAATGAACCATTAGTGTAAGATAGATGTAGGGCATACTAGAGAGAAGCACTCACTTGGTAAAGATAAGTAAAACTCATAGGAACTTCCCCCTTCTCAAATATGGGAGCACATGAGCTTTCATTATTACTGTATCCCACTATGGATTGTTTCTACCTTCTAGGGCACAATTCTACTGGGATAAAAGAACCTATAAATTATTTCTTCAAATATCCCACATAAACATTTAATTTAATGTTTTTTTAATGAAATTTTATTTTATTTTTTATTTTTTATCCAAATTGATGTCATATTTATATATTTTATGTTTGGGTATTGAATTCAAAATCAGAAAAAAGTTTATTTATATTTGGATATTATTTTGTGAATAATATGAGGAATGAACATAAGATATCCCATTATGAATATCTAGTGACATAAAAGAACCTAATAGTTTCATAGGATTTTACGATGTCGTTATTTAATATATATATCAAGAATTGTTTTCATAATGATATGATTCGTCACTCAGATAATAATATACTGATACTTATACAATGATTTTTTGTTTTATTCAACGGTTTTAATTAAGATGAATGATGATAATAATGAATTTATTGGAAAATGAAATAATATTTCCCTTGTGCTACAAAATTAAAATGGATCTATGATGAAAATTATTACATTTAAGCTTGATATATTCTCCAAATACATGAATCATGATGATAAATAAATTGACAAATGTATGTACCAGCATATCTTTGAAACATTCATGAGTAAACCTCAAACTTATTTCAGTGGGTCATTTTATCCACTAGTGGAAGAGAAATTGATCAATTCAACTAAAATGATATTTTTCTTCATCTAATTCACAACCTTGAAACTATTTTCATAGATGTGTATAATTTTGAAGGAAAATAAAATAATTGGTGGAATCTTGTTAAAAATATGATTTGAGAGGAAAATTTTAACTCCATGAAATAACATTAGTTTAATAGTGTATTTCTTTCAGAAAGATCATTCCATGATCTATTGACATTATCATTAAAAGATAATTGTTTAATATTAATAATATGGATAGTGAATCTATTTTTTCCTACGAGGAAGACTTTACATAACAACCAGTGTATTGTTATATTTTTATCATCAATCAATAAATAGTAATAATAGATCTATTTTTTAGTATCTCAAACACAATTAATTCAAATGGGTCAGCCATATGGGATGTTAGTATTACTGAAAAAATAAATCATTCGATGTTCTCTCTCGTTAGAGTTGGAGATTGAAGACTCGTATAATTTCCATTTTTTGATAATAACAAAAATATGTATTTTTAGGAAAATTATAAAATTAAAACCAATGGAGGAATGAGAATGAATCCCCCGTTATTATAAGAGTGAGGAAAATCTTCGGGGAAATTTTCATAAGGGAACTAAAAAATTATTTCCATGAAGACAGATAATGCCAAAGTGATGTATTATTGAAAAATAATGAAATGAATATTAATTGATATCAATCAAATACACCACTTAAAATCTATTTTTTATAACTATGTGGAATATGGGGATCATAAATACAAGGGAATTGAAAAACAATAATGAAAATTGACATCAATAACCCATTAAGATAAATGAAAAAGGGAAGGATCATAAGATCACATCTACTGATGTGGGTTAATATCATAAAGTGGTTAAAGGTACACTTTTCATCTATTGTAGAACTAAAAATGGTGTAGTTTATTCTATATTTACCCACTCTTTTAAATAAGAATAATATAATAAAGGTATCATGTTACCACATCAATAATTAGTTGTTAAATTATTAATGAACACACCTAATGGTGTTGTGATCACATCTCATATATATAAATACACTTTGATTGAATATTTTGGTAATGTGATTCCTAAAAATATTTTCATTCTCTGTCTAATTGTATTTTATAAGATTAAGGGGATGGATCAACTTTAATTATATAGATCCCATGTTAATTATTTTGGAATTCATGTTACATTTCATATTCCTAATGAACCAATAGTTTTATATTAGTGCATGGTTGAATATTAATTTCCAATGGAAACTGTTTCTAATATATGTTTCTTAAAATCTATTTCTGAGGATATTTTATGTCAAACAGTTGATGAGAAACTCAACATTAAATATATTTTTCTTTTTTGAGAATATAGAGATGTATTTTATGAATAGTATCATAGTTTTCCCCATGAATCTGGAATTTGTGTTTTTAGTTAAACTCATTCCTTATATTTCACATATTTTCAATACTCCTTATAGAATATCTCCAATCACATTACATGAATTAATAAAGAAACTCAAACATAATATTCAATAAAATTTATTTCATCGATGTTATTCACCATGGGGTTCACTCATTAGATTTTTCCAGAATAAAGATTTTTCAACTTGTACTTTCTTTGACTATATAGAAAATAATAAGATCACCATCACGAACTAGTATCCTCCACCCTTTATTATTGTTTACCTATAAAATGATGGGATCATTATTTTTCACTCATCTTCCTCGAATATTGATATCATAAGTTGAGGATAAAATGGGTTAAATCTCCAATACATAATTATTTATGTGGTATAGACACTATGAATTTATAGTGATGTCATTTGCAATTTCCAATTCCATTAAAAAAATTTGGTTTCTACTTAATAAAGTCTTTATAAATTACCTTGATCTATTTGTGGTAATGTTTATTGAATATATTATTATATATTCTAAGATAAAGTAAGTACATGAATATCATTTGAGTAATGTGTTTCTCACCATGGGAAAGGATATATTTTATGACAAATATTGTATATGTGAATGCTGATTATATATTTTATCATTCTTGGTATAAGTAATTACATACAATAGTATATCGTTGGATCCCACAATGATGGAAGTTATTGAAACTTGAACCTCACAAATCATAGTGAATGAAGTCTTCATATTTATTAGGATAGATGGTTACTACTTAAACATTGTTAAAAATCATTGTAATCAAATCTACTAACCATGTTGACATATAAGGGAACCCATTTCCATTAAAAAGTTAAATGTTAATAAAATTTCAAGGTCCAAAAGAGAAAGTTATTCAGTAAACTTATGATCCCAGTATCATGTATTGGAGAATGGATTCTTATTTATTTTAATGCATCGTAGAATATATTGTGAAGTGTTATAATATATAAAGATATGGTTCTCTCTTATAACTCTATCAATATAATGTTCATTATCAAAACTACCGAACTCGTGATTTGGAACTACCAGTGCTAATTTCTGGTTTGAAGATATGTAGGAATTATAATTACTAGTAAAGGTGTGACAAATATATAATTAGTGTAAGAATAATGTATATATTCAAGAAAAATGGTTTGTTTATGATTCAAAGTAGATGGTTAGACCATATTAATGATTATTACTTCTAAATATATTACCACTCAGGGAAGGAAAACAAGGTGTATAATGATCTGAGATGGAATGACCATTCAATTTTTTCATATGATATTGATTAAAAGAGATACAATATTTATGTATTTAAAAGGGATGAATCAGTAAATCATATATTATAAGAATAATATCACATAGTTCTTAATATAATATCCATCCATCAAATAATGTGGAGATTTTAGAGGCATTGAATGATGATCTACACTGTAAAAGAATTGGAGGATTGTTATGGAGCTCAACCTTTATTATGAAGAAAATATTATAATTAAGAATCATGTATGTATCCCATCATTACAAGAATTAATTATGGATTTATTAGATGATGTCCATAGATTATTATTATCTTTTAATAGTAGAATTATTAACATTATTATAAATGTTAAAAATAATTTTTTAAGGGAAAAAATAACTAAATAAATTGAAAATTATGTATCTCGGGGCTTGGTATTCCATTATGTTAAATAAGAGAGATAAATGTAAAATGTGATTTTAGAACTATCAACTATACCAATGTGGAAATGGGAAACCATAACCAAGTATCTCATCATAGGTCTCCCCAATATTTCTAATGGGATCAAATATATTTAATTTGTAGGTAATATCCTTTTTACATGAGAAATTTTCATTTATATTAGAGAGTATCTCTCTCTGTATAATATCACCAAGATATACTCTATGTAATTTTTAATGTTATATAGAGTTCAGATATCAGTAATATCTGATCTGGATCTAAGCCTTACTTAAATTCTCTATATAAGTCTCATGAATGCTTTGAAGATGGAGTTGAGATTTAAAACAACATTCCAACCATATATAGATAGTCATTTTGAGATGCCCATTGAAACCATTAATATATATTGATATCTTGTTGTGTGAATTTCAAAGGATTTAATAATCAACCCCATCCTCTAGTCTAATTATATTTCTATAATAGTTTTAAATTAATCATTCAAATGGCTCCTTGTGGATCCCTCTAGGGAATGAATTATAGAACTCCAATATGTTAGGATGAAGTTGAGGAATGAAAGTTGTTGGGAAATGAGCTAGATGAGTAAATAACATAGAATGTTAGAGCCATTATGAAAAAAGAATTAGGTAAATTCAGAGTTAAAATAAGAGTTACACTAAAAATATTTATAAATATTTATAGTTCAAAGTTAGTAATAAAGTGTTCCAACAGATTTCCCCTAGATAGAATGTTATTATATTTTTAAATAAGAGAGATTCATTCCCAAATATATTTGTCCCTATGAAATTATTGATCTTATCGGGATGGTATCTTATCATAAGGAACATCCACAAATATATTTCTAAGTCCAAATGTGATCTACTGATCTATTTTTATAAATAAAAAACCATATCTTTCACATGTACTAAACCCAAAGATTATAAAATGGGAGGATGATCTTTCTTACGGGGTGAAATTTCTATAAATATTAGATAATAGAGAGAAAGTGTTGTGTAATAATAATACACACATGGGTAAGGTTATCTTGAGGAAACATAAAATTTGGGAATCAATGTATATACTCGGGGATGTTATGTGGTATATGTATCCTTATTTTTCGTATCAAAGTGATAGAATTTTGAGGGTGAATTTCAAATAATAGTGTGGAAGGTAACTCTATAATATTTTATAATATATTTTTATTTTGTAAATAAATGTAATCAATAACATAGGATTCAATAAACCCTAAAATTATGTGAATAATGATTATAAATATTAAAATTAATAATATTATATAGTATTTAAATGAAATAAAACTATCGAAAATAATTTCTATTTCACATAGGAAGTGCAATTTGTCCTAAAGAACTGTTTTGAAATATTTTATTTATAGAAATTGTTTTTCCATATTTATTTTATTTAAAATATAATTCAGGGTATTAAAAAATTTAAAAATATTTTTTAAATATTTATAAAATGAACCCATTTTTTATCAATTCATTATAAAGGATAATAAGTTTATTTTAAATAAAAAATAAATTTTCTTCTAAAAAATCCTTTTATACATGAAATGTTCTTTTATCTTAAAAAATTAAATTTATATATTATGATTATTTATTTTAATTAATGTTTTTTATTATATTTCCAATAAAATATTTTAACATTCATATAAATGCTTTTACACAGTAAGGAATTTGATCCATTTTACTTTTATGCATGCATAAAAAATTGGAAATATGGTTTTCATTACGTTTTTCATGTTTATTGTAAAATTAAATTATAAAACTTATAGTAATTGAACAATAAAATTTCTTCCATATTTCTAATCATCATGTCTTAAAATTTAAAATAAATAAATTAAATTTTTAGACATTTTTAATAGTAACCATGGTAAAACTTTGTCATAGTGGTAAGGGTTTCAGGGATTAACAAAGGGGATAAAACATAGGTATAATGAATAAAATATCTCTAAAATGAATAAATTTGATTTTCTATTTTATTTAGACCCACTCTTATTTTATATTTTAATTTTTTTCCATTGTTCCACTTGAACATGAATATGAATTTATTATATTTTTAATATTTTAAGAATTTACAGGAGTTCCACCTCCTAACCTATAAATAGTCACCCACTCCATTCAGATATTAATACAATTTAATCACTCTAGTTTGGATAAACCCTTCCCAAATATCTTCCTAAATTTCCTATATATTGTTTCGATAATAATTTCTTCTTAAAATACCATGATTTTATGGATTTATGTGTTGTCTAAAGGAGATTTTCCAAATAAGAGGTAATTTCATTTACCTGTTAATTTAGAGTTTTGTTCTTCCTTAACCCCATCTATGTTTTATATAACCATAATAAAATTAATAAATATGTATAAATTCTATAACTTAATTTTTTTAAGTTAATTTCACAAATATTTTCTAACTTATTTCTATCATATGAGAAATCATAGCATTATTTGTGTGTGCATATGGAATAACACCTCCATGAGGTGAAGTGGCATTTTTTCATGTCTTGAATACATGGATCCTCACATGGTGGTATTTAATGAATATATATTATATTTAAAATATTTTTATGTATTTTTATATGATAAATTTTTATATTAATTTCTTTCTTTCCATTTTTTGAAAAATTACAATATTACGCATGTGTACATATATACTACCATCTCCGTGAGGAGATATAATTCATTTTTCATCACCACCTTATATGAATGATAATAAAAGTTTGTATAATTAATATATTTTATACTTATAACATGATTATGAATTCATAGATTATGAAACCATGACAAATGTACAAGGACCAAAATTTCAATCCAAAACATTCATGGGAAATGCAATAGGTAATACCCCAAATATCAATTTTAATGAATAATTATTAATAAATGAGTAATTAAATATTATAATGTAATTATATATTTTTAGGATAATTATAAATACTTTTATGGTATATATTTTTAATAAATATATAATTTTTATGTAGGATCTTAAGAATGTATTTGAAGGATTTCATGACCCGAGGTATGGATTTATATCATTATAAAATTCTCAATTAGTATTTTTCATGAATGAATCTAATTAGGGAGAATGAAATTTTCTTTATATCTTAATACTCATATTTTTTCTTCGCTTCCAACTATCTTAGGGTTTCATTATTTCCTTTTACTATGCACTTTGTGGTTTATAAAATGACCAAAAATGATTTTAAGATATGGTTATCGTGTTTCCACATTGGTCGAGGAAATTTTTATTCCATGATCATGATCATTTAAATGAATTGAGGAATATTATATTACATGATAAATTTATTATTTATTCATCCATATTTAAATCTCTTTTCAATGGATTAAAATTTATTTTTTGTAATATTTTTTTGAACAAGTTATTTATGACATTTTACAAAAAGTGTGAAAGGGACATTTTGTTTTATTATTTATTACATGAACAGATTTTCACACAACAATAAAAAGTATATTATTAATTTTTTTAAAATTTTCCATGTTTTTTTAAAATAAATTTATTTTTCTATATTTTTGGAATTTTTATTTTCAATTTTATTGAATGTGTCGGATATTTTCTTCATGTTTTGAAAAAAAATTATAGAATATTATTTTAAATGTATTTCTGTATATCTTAATATTTTTTAATTGTTATTATACTTCCCCATGTACATTATCTAGTGATTCCAACCATGTTTTTCTATATATGTATTTTGATTATGTTTTATAGATATCTATACAAAACTCATTTCTTTTTCATGATTTATTTTATAATTAATTAATGGATGTTATGATAATCTTGTGGAACACATATTTATGTTTTTCATTACATAATTGGTGGGTCTATTAAATTACTAAATTAAATTATGTAAATATTAATATATCCAGGGATAATGTGAAAAGGATGGGTTGTGAACCCACTTTGGGAATAAAACGGGATAGGATGTGAACTAAATGCACAATTATACATTTCTCAATTTGTGATGATGGTATTTATAGTGATCCTTAACTAATGAAATTATTTTATATTATTATATTTATTTAAAAACACATATGATATATTCATATTGATTTGGTCTGCTATTATTCATCATGATTGATTAATTAAGGTTCCTCACTCTAATGAATCTTGTATTTTGAAATACTAAATCGTTGTTCCATAACTCTAGTTTTAGGATTAATGTCTGATTTTTTATAAAAAAATGTGTTATGATAATTAAATAATACCCTTAGGATTATTATATACTTTTAAATAGTTATTCATTGATAAATCCCATGGTTAACCTTACTTTTTTTCATATCAACCCTTCTTATAGTTCCATTATCTTATTGTTAATGAAAAAAGGTAGTATGTTTGAAATTTATAATGAATGTATCATGGGAGAAGAAATTGGTGGCATATTTTTAATATACTTAATGAAATAAATTTATTATTTATCTGGACTACAAAGACAATAAAACTTTACTGTTCAGGTGAGTGATTTATTATTTCATGTGTTCCTTTTCTATAAAACATTATGTAATATTTATGTTAGATATGATTGGGATAATTCAATATAACTCAAATGTTAGTGCCAGTGTAAAATATCAAAACGCCTATCACTATTAAATCACTAAGAACATCATCCTCAACAACCATTAAATTTCCAATATTAATGAGGGCCATATCGTCTAATAATTGATGGTTCGATCCCTTCCATACTGGTTTCCCCATTCCCCTATTCTAGAATAACTTTTATAGGATCCATAATCTCATGTGTTTCACTCATCCCAAGACACACTCATCGATCTTATCAACATGTGACCAAATCCATCCATGGTTTCATTATCATCAAATAGGAGACACCAACAATTATTAATAAAAAATCTGTCTTCCATTCCCACATGTGTTTTACAAAATCAATAAAACATTATCCTGAACATGGATTCTCACAAATTCCAAAATTTTCAAGCACCACACATAACCAATTCATATTAAATTGATTCCATCTATGGTGAAGGTCCATTCTATAAATCTTATGGTTTATGTAGTTTTCCCCAATTTCACTATGTGACCATCATAGATATTCCTTTTTTGATAATAGTTTAAAAAATGCCCAGTTTTTTTGTCATTTTTGTGACTGTTCAATTGTGAAAAAGATCAAGACCAGAGGTATGTAATGTGATGGTGGTTGTGAATCGAGGATCAATGGTGACGTTGGGTATATTGATGTATAATGAGGCTATATCATGGGTTCTTCCTTCTTCTCGGGTGGGGCATGGTGTTCCAAATGACGGCGGTGTTTTCTGAGTCTGTTGTGAGGATATATTCTGACAAATGGATGATAGAGAGGTTGGTCAAACCATGATCTAAGATCTATGAATATATTCTAATAAGAATCAATGAATAAGTGATATGCTGGGTTGAATAGAGGAGAAACTATGTATCTGGAAAATGCCAAGAATCACAGAATGTAACATAGGAATACACACTGTGTGGGCCCATTTAGAAGTAGATGGGGTTTGGGGTTGATGACAACGATCATAATGGATGCGACCCTTGTCCCACTTTGTGTTTCCACTTCTTTGTAACTTAATATGTACTTTGGGAATTACATGGACATGGGATAAAGTACACGGCCAAGTGGCATGTTGTGTAATTCGACAACGACATGGCTTTCCAAACCCAGGTCTGTACATAGACATGACCACCTTACATGGACATGGATAGATGACACAAGTAGGATACCATGTTTCTCTACACACCATGAATATGCATACTCCCATGCCATGTGGGGATCTTTCTCATTGGAAACCATAGGGATAGTTAGACATGTCGTGTACCCCTAGTACACGCCGTTTAACCCCCCCCCCCCCTCCAGTGTGTTTATAGCTCTTAGTTTCATTAGTTTTTACTAATATAGATTTATTGTGTTCCCTTGGTTGTTTCCCTCAAGGATACAGTGTGGTATTACATAAATATCATAGGATAGTAATCCCCTCAAGAGGCCAAATCTCAAAGAGAGTAGTGGTGTCCTTCCATGATACTAAAGTGGATTTATCTATAATTAATCTTCCCAAGTTTGTGTTTGTATAATTGGTGTGACATCTATGATAAGTGAGTTAATACTCCATCTAATATGAAATATCGATAGAGTTTGTGGAATTGTTTCCATTTGATCCCATACGTAGCCAGTTGATCCAGATTGGGTTCATTGTGTCCCTTAATGGTCCTAGGCATGACCCACAATCAATGTATCATGGGATATTTAAACTAGTCAGAATTCATTGGGTGGGGACCTATTATTTAGACCTCTTCATCGACTATCTTTGATGATGGCATGGCTCATGGAGTGTATTCTCCTATAATGATGGTTGTGTCAAGCATAGTCATGTGGTTTGGAGTTGGTTATGACCGCCTAGTGGCATGAAGTCTTTCCTGAGTATATTTGGGTGTTTTTGGTATACACTAATTCTTATACCTTGTATTAATATAACTATTCATAATGTGTCAAATTTAGTGTCTTTAGTGTTTCCTACAGGGTATGGTTAAACTCTCACCTCCATGGGATTTTCCCTCATGTGTTGTGTCTTATGAATATGACGACCCATTTGAAGATGTATAGGGAGGATAGGTTAAGGATGGATCATAGTTAGAGCTTTTAATTGTATGTTTTTTACAAATATTTTCAATTTGACTTAGTCCTTACCCTTGGAGTAGTTTTTTCTCATTTTTTTCATTGTTAGGCCTTGTATTTGGCCCATTTTTTCACTTTTATTACATTTACAATCATTCTCTATTATGGGATCTTGAATTTATGCATTCATTGATTATAATTTTCATATATTTTATAATTGTGGAGTCTTGGAGATGTGTATCTATATAGATACTTTAGTCTAGTTCCTCTCATTTGTGGTATATTCCTACTTAGCATTGGTTTCAATCCCATAGCCTATTAGAGGTGGGACTAGGGTTGTAATAGGTCACACCTTGGTGGTTCAGGTCATGAAAAAGTGGTATCAAAGCTGTTGGTTCTACATTAGGACTAGATTAAGTGATATTGGTTTTGGGATGCATTATTTAGTGTTTCAAGTTTCGCTTTCAGGTAATTCATTAGAGTGGTGGAGTAGTGGCTGATGTTTCTATACACTAGGTATCTGATCACTCAACTTTTGACTTGATACGTGTAAAAATAATTTATAGAGAAAAATTTTGGTACATGAATCATATAAGAAAGATTTTTTTTTCATGGCCTTATTGAGTCATCTCCCTAGATATATGATTTTTACCATGGTATATATTTCTTTATATCAGGGGGCCTCCACACAGCTAGCAAGAAAATATTCCACTCTATTATCACGAGGATGAACATCCAAATGGCGTGGTATTATTACAAGGGATTATTCTAGATATAACACCTCTGGGTGGTTTACCATCTGTACCACAACCTGTAGAGAAGAGGATAGTATTTGTAGAACTAGTTGATGTTGCATATAGGTAATGTGAATTTCAAAAGTTCCAAAGGTAGTGGCCTTCTAGGTTTCATGGTGATCCAGACCCCCATTTGGCTAAGGACTGAATAGATGTAGTCACTCATGTTTTCCTCCTTGTGAGGATTCATAGGGATTAGATCGCATTCCACATAGTGAGTCTTCTTTAGGAATCTACTGGATGATGGTGTAGCTTGGTGACTAAGACGCATTATAAGAAAACTCTATATAGGATAGGCTTTGAGAATCTATTCTAGGAGGAGTTATATCCATCCATGTTGCGATCAATATGTATAAAAGAAATTAAAAATCTATAGTGGGGTCTAATGACTATGGTAATATATTCAGTGAGGTTTAAAAATATGACATGTTGATCCTTGGATATTGTGAAATAATAGTTCTTTAGGGATTAAACAATTGAGTAGGTATTGTGTTGGGAAAACATGGAATCAGTGTTATTATATTAAATTCACACCTATATTGGGGTGATTGAGAAAGACTTATTGGTGGATAAATATTTTGTAGAGAACACAGAGGTAGTGGGAGATAGTAGTGGGTATGTTGTTGTAGAGACCTCAGTTGCAGGTAGATGATGGCAGCCATAGGGACTCAAGAGTGTCAGAAACATTATGAGGAAATCCCAAGGCACAAGACAAGTAGTTTAGGGATCTCATGGTTGCTCGAATTAGATGACGTATAGGCGGTGTTTCTCATACAATAGTGGGGGATATATGGATCAAGATTATCTGACATGTCCTAGAACTCATCGTGATACTATATAGGGACCACTAAGTAAGAGAAATATGGTAGAGAATGGTTTTCATATGGTAGTTGATGTTGCAGAGGTTTTAGTAGGGAATTAAAAGGTTTTTTTAGGATAGAACCATTACCAGCACCACCCCAAGGCAGTCCGAGCCAGGATCAGGTAGTTGGTGAATAGGGATGAGGCCAGTTTCTTGCTTTGGAAGCCATAAACCTCGAGGATTTAGGGATGATATGAGGTATAAGTTGTTTATTATCTAATTTAGATGTTGTATATATTGTCCCATGATCTAGCTATTACTTCCTTTCGACTTCCCTTGTTCGGGACTTAGAGATTCTGGTTGATCCATTGGCTCCATCCTTGAGGTTGGAGACTCTTACAGATGGTGAACCAATGATTATGTAGTTGTTCCAACTGTGTGATATCATGTTTGAAGGCAATATTTTTGTTTAGGATCTCTTTGTTGTAACAATGAGGTTTTATGACATTTTCTTTGGTATAGAATATCTATCCATTTTTCATTTCTGGATTTACTATTTTAGGCAGAGGATCTGTTGTGTGTGTGTGATGAGGGAATGAGGTTTTTCATTGTTTATGGAAACAAAACCTTGGAGAAGAATGATGAGATCAATCATAGTAGAGTACATCTGATTACTCCCCATTTTTCTAGCATGACACTTATATTAGTGGATTATTTTGGATATCAGTTTCTTAAAGTGGAGGGTGGAATATGATGACAGCTTTCCCGATGACATAACAGGTTTACCATTCCATCGAGATCTATAATTTGGAATAAAATTAAATATTGTGACAACATCAATATCTAAATAATCATATAATTTAGATACCACAGATATTCTACAGATAAGGATGCATTTGGAGAACTCTTAGGAGAAGGTATTTTGAGACCAAGTATTTCCCCCTGAACAACCCCATATTTTTTTACCATGAAGGAAAATGTTTTATTGATGATATGTGTGGATTATCAGTACTTAAAAAAGTTTATTGTTATGAATAAGTATATACTGCTGAGGATAGAAAACCTATTTGATTTGGTTAGAGGATTGTGGTGGTTCTCAAATATCAAACATAGATTAGGCTATCACCAGTTGCGGGTACGAGATGAGGGATGCCAATAAAGGACATCAGCTGTATTTATGGTTACAGATTAATTGGTGATGGAATTTGGTGCGAGTATAACCCCATAAGTTCCCATGGGATTCATGAACTAGATCATTCATCATTTTCTAGAACAGTCCATGGTGATTTTCATGAATAACATCTTAGTTTATTCAGCATATAAGGAGTAGAAAATGAGACACTTGCTGATGGTCTTGTCCACACATCAAGAGAACCATTTTTATGGGAACCTATTGAAGTGTCAATATTTTATTTGAGAGGTCCACTTTCTTATAAATTTCATCTCAATGGATGAAGTAGTCGTAGATCCAACAAAGGTTGAGATAGTTTTTTCTTAGGAGACACTCAATAGTGTTATCGAGGTACATATTTTCCAAAGGTTGGTACGGTATGATCAATGGTTTGTACCCAATTTTTGATGATTGGATCCACCCTTTATATCTGTTACCTAAAAAGGAAAAACATTCATGAGAAATGAAAAGTAACATTAGTTTTTTCCAGAGCTGAGGTAGCAGTTGATGACTAATCACGTCATGATATTTTCATAGGAAGTTTTTAATTATACAGAGTTTTTTGATGTATTAGGGACCATAATTGGTTGTGTTATAATTCAGAGGTAGGTCTTTATTACATATATTTCACTTCATTTGAGACCACATGAGTAGAACTATGTGACCAACAATCCTGAGTTAGCAGTGGTAGTCTTCAAAGTGAAGATGTAGCAAAAATAACTAAAGTCCAAACTACTTATTGTTTAATATGATGAAAAGATTCTCAATATATCTTCTCAAAAAAGGACCATAGCTTAAGACATAGATGGTGGATTGAGTTCTTCTTGGACTATCACTTTGATATTATCTATAGTCCTGAGAAGGGGAAAGTGGTGGTAGACCTTCTCAATATGAGACCTTATTCTCAATTGTTAGCAAAGGCGTTAGAGGAGTCAGACTCATTGATGTTTTCCTTTGTGGAAAAGTATAATGCTTCATATCTTCAGTTGATGGTTATTACCCCAACTCTTTTATAGAATTTCAAGAATCTTCACTATTTAGATACCGACTGTGATACCTAACATACTCATATATCCACTACATATGCTCCTAATAGATATTATGATGGTGGGAAGCATACATTGATTTTAAGATCATGGATGATGGTGCCATTGACATAGTGGGAAGAGGGGTTTATGGGGTTTCACACATACACTTTATAAATACATTAAGGTTTAGAGAAGATTTACCAAGACCTCTAATGTCTGCTATAGTGTCCAGACATGAAAAAGAGAGTTGCAAAGTTTTCCTCTCGATGCCTCACTTGTAACTACCCAAAATATTATAAATAAAATTCCTCTTTTTGTTTTCTTTAAATTTATTATTAAGTAATATTTAATAGAAAAAAGATGAACATATTTTATTATACCCAATGGGATTTAAATTAATAGTAAATATCTCTAATTTTGTATAATATATTCATTGAACAGTTATCGCATGGTTACTATAAATATAGGGTTTTAATAATTTCAATTCACATAAACAAATGAAGTGATGGCCTCTATAAGTAGGATCATACACAAAGAAACCCTTTTATCAGATCATTATAGGGAGGTAGCTTCTATGTGATTTTCCATTTAACAAGTCGACGCAGAGATCTAATATCTAAAGAAAGATAAAAACAATTAACATGATAAGTTCAAGTTTATTGAGATCACGACCCAAACCATGTTCGTCGAACCAACCCATGAATGTCAAACCATTTCACACCTCACTCATAAGGATTTTTCTAGTGTATTAAATTGTATATATAAAAATATCCATGTAATTTGATTTTTTACAATATTTGTTTTAGAATAATGAATAATTTTTTCATAATATAGTTGCTTTATAAAAGATTTTCAATCTGATACAACAAAACAGAAATGGTATTTTTTTGGTAATGATAAAATTCTATTAAGGAATTTATTTTCATGAATAAATAGATTTTTGAAATAAGTAACATTTTTGAAAATAATTATTAAATAATTTTTGTCAAATATTAATGATCATATAATTATAATGAAGTCAATTGTAATTTTTATATGGGTTCGAAAACTATTATTTTCAAAACAAAACTCTATATTTATTAATAAATGTTTATTTTCATTTAAAAGTGAAGATTCTTATATTAAAAAAATTATTCTGATGGAATGAATATTATTTTTTGGAATCGAAACTTCTTAATTATCCAATGGTTAATTTTTCATTATTTTATGATGTAGTCAAATTTTTGGGTGAAAACTAGATACCGTATAATTATACTTTTTCTATTATGGAATCATAGTGACAAAAAAGTGATGTAATAAATAATAAAAATGGTATCCACTCCCACATATATATTTTAATTTTAAAATAATATGAATTTATGTTTATTTGGTTTATTTTAAAATTTTATTATAAATCCTCCAAAACCATTAATATATTTTAGGGTTTTAAAATCATTTCTTTATGTATGTGACTCAACTGCATATAATAAAGAGAACTATTTTATTTAGTTCTGCATGTGGCCTTATAAAATAATGGAAACCACTATCATTTTACCAAAACCATTGTAAAAAATAATTTTATGGTGTTTGGTTTTGGTTATTTTATTATGTAATGTGTAAAACATAAATAATAAAGAAATCCCCCTCTTTTACTATATAACCCCACCATAGCTCCAATTTCACCTCACTAAAACTCATTTTTTTCACATAAATCCACTACCCTACACTCCTTGAAATTATCCCATGATTCCCCCCAAGAACATATGAATCCACTCCCCAGCATTTGGAGTTACACACTCAAGTAAGGGATCTTCCACTCTCTTCTTTTTTTCATGAACTTTTTTTTTCTATGACTTTAAATTTCCTTTTTCCATATTTTGGTATATGTTCTTAAATATCCACCTCAATATCCATTGTATTTATAAATATTTAGAGCTTTTATTCAATCTCATTAAACCTCTCATGATCTATTATGTACACCTGCTACTGTGGGGAATTTTTGTAAGGGATTTCTCTCTACTCATTTCCATTCACGCACTTATTTTGTGTAATATATCTTGAATTACCTTTTCTTATGTTGGTATATTTTCTTCCATATTCCCCCTTACTATCCAATTAATATATAAATGATGAGATCCGCCCCTTTTTCATCTCATTAAGACTCACACGATTCATTGTGTGCACTTGTTACCACGTCAAAATATAGTTAGGATTCAAATCATTATTCATGTTTCCTCATTACCTTATGCCTATAATTTGTGATTTCTAATATTGGGATATATTTTTGCTGGTCCCTATTACTAAAAATTTTATTTCTAAGTTATGGTAGGTCCTTTTCTCTCACTTCAACTGATTTTATGATTTTTTTTAAGTGACGTCATTACGTTTGAGAAATATAACCATGATTTTTCATTCCGAAACAATTTTGTACTGAATACCATACCCCTTTTCTATCAAAGGTGTTCACATTTATTCACAAATAATTTTTATTAGGGAGTTAAATGTATTTATTCCACTATAATTGATTATGAAATAAATTATAATGATTATTGAGTCCATGTTGTATGATATATGTGGCACACTTAAGCATGAAAATTGAATGAAAGTTGTAGGTGTGCCCCAAATTATATAGTGATTAAATGTATTGGGTAGTTTTTAGTATCATGACACTTCATTTTGAGACAATATTTAAACCTTAATCTTCTACTGGACTTTTTCCACCTTGATGTCATGAAGTTTTATCCTTGAATTATATTTATAATGCAGTGTTTTAAGTTGTTTCCACATTTCATGTGTTATGATTATCATGCTATATCATGTCACATTGTTCCTATTTATAATTATAACTCTTTTTAGGCCCCCATTGATATTCCTATTTTATAACATGTGTAAACTTATTGCATTTGTATTCACTTATTAGGCTTTATATCTCCCCTATTTTGTAAGTTTTTCCCCAGGTTATCTCATGAAGTTCTAAAAAGAAGTGGAATTTTAGAAGTATGTTAAGGAAGTTTTCAATAATGTTATTGTGTCTCATGTTCAAGATGTTATGATTTTTAACTAATTCCCAAATAAACTACATTTCACAATATTTTTTGTTGTATTAAGCAGAATTTTATTTAATAAATCAAATATTAATGTGAAATAAAGAGAATTGTTTTCATAGGATGTATCATATGTACATGGGGTTAAAAACTAAAACATGGTGTGTTAGCCGTTACTCGGTGTGACCTATAACATGAAAATGAGCTTTAATGAGCACCTTCATTGATACTCCAAGGGGATATGATTCGGAAAATTCATAATATCATTATGAACCATTATTAAGGGGGTAAATTCCCATATAAGTATATATTAGTAAATGGATCTCAGATAACATAGATTATATCCTAGAAGTTCATAACATAAGGAAACGAGTGTAATTTATATGTTGTACCTTTAATTTCATTATATTACCCATTATGCATTAAGTAGTTTGAAAATACTCTTTCCTTATTTTCCTTTTATTCTTGCCAATGGATAGAATTAGAAATAATTCGATAAACAATCATTGTGATGGGAAATGTGATTACTGGCCCCAATGAGATGTCCAATCCGACATGAGTGGGATTCACAAACATTATGATGATACTCTCTCAATAGACTTAGGTTCTGAATAAAAACATGATTTTGGAGGAGCAAAAAAATACCTCTAATAGTAAAGAAGCTTCAATTGATAGATTTATGTAACAAAGGCCTCCAATATTTAATGGATTATATAATCCCTTAATCACAAAACAATGGATCAAATTCATTTATAAAATATTCTCCATCAATCAATGTTCTGAACTAGATAATGTTCTTCTAGGTTTTCGTCTTATGGGTGGAGAATATGATCATTGTTGGACATTTATCAACAATATTATTCCTGAGGAAGATATCGAAGAAATTTAGTGGAAGGAATTCCGAAAAAAAAATTGATTAATATTTTCCTTGTACTCTCTGATATATATTGAAAAGGGATTTTTTTCCCTTAAGAATAAAGGCTGTGAAACTATCAGGACTTATGAAGAAAAGTTCACATGACTTTCATGATATGACTCTAGATATTTTCTCCAGAAATCAAGGTTGATCCCTTCTTTGGTGGGATAAAACCTATCCTACGAAAAGCCCAAGAAATCTACAACATTGATAAGTATGATAAAATTGTATGATGTGCCCTCAAAGTCAAAATGAATATTAGAGAATATCATGGGCATCAAATGGATAATAAGTGTAAAGTGGAGTTTAATTCACGAATTATTATGGATAAATCTAATGGTTCCATGAAACTTCACCATCCCAATAGTTAATGGTGTAGGAAGAAGCACCCAAGAAATTATCTAAGGGGAATAAAAAAATGATTTAGGTGAGATAAGGAAGAACACCTATCTAGCAATTATCAACAGCAGAAACCCACTAATACAATGGAGAAAATAAATGATCCTATCAACCCTTAACACATTCTTTATTAATTAAATTGAAATGAAATAGGGTACTTTGAAAACCAATGAAAAAATCTAGGGGTTTTTAAAGACAACTAAAAACCTCTAAGGAAACAAGGATAAGATTTTCTATAAATAATGCTAAAGTGGATACTGACAATGAAGTGGTTATAGTTATTCTAGTTATTCATTCAAGAATAGAGAATATACTTTTTGATTCTTGTTCTATTCATTCTTTTATATCACAAAAGATTAGTAAAACTATTCAAACACCACCAAAAATCATGAAAGATGAGTTTTTGATGAAAACAGAAAATGGGGTAATTATTTCATCTCAAGTATATAACTCCTCCCATATCAATGTTTGTGTGATGATAATCTTAGAAAACCTTTACATACTCCATTTGGAGGAATTTTATTTAATTCTTTGCATTTATTGTCTTTCCTTAAATAGATCCAACATAATTTTTTGTCATAAGGAAATCACTCTTCATTTGGAGAATCACCCCCAGATTATGTGCAATTGAATGAAGGAGGATGAACCATCATTATCACCATAATCTCAGGAATCGATATTATTTCCCTATGATTAATAATATTTTGATCAAATGATTTTGTATAGGAAAATAACCATCCTCAAAGACATACCTATTTTGAAGAAACATGATGATGTGATTCCCATGGAATTGCCTGGTATTCCCCCTATATGAGTGGTTGAATTTTCAACTGATCTTACACATGGGAAATTTCCATTATCCAAGAATTTTTATTGAATTTAAATTGTTGAAATTTAGGAGCTGAAGAAATAAGTAAAGGGGAATATGGATTATGGGTTCATATGCCTAAGTGCATGACCATGGGTTCTGCCAGTCCTCTTCATTAAGAAGGATGGATCAATGTTCCTTTTTATTGATTATCCTAAGCTCATCAATATCACGAAAAAGAAAAACAAAACTCTACCTAAAATTTATGACTTATTTGATCATTTATTTTTAATACAATACTCCTCCATGGTGGATATATGGTTGAGATATTTCCCTATTATGGTGATGATGGTGGATTTCTCTAAGACTGCTTTTTATATAAGGTATGGGCACTATGAATTCATAGTAATGTAATTAAGAAACACTAATGTTCCCAAAATATTAATATACATGATGAATAAAGTATTTAGAGATTACCAAGAAAGAATATTGATAGTATTTTAGATGATATTATAATATACTCCAAAACTAAGGAGGAGCATGAAGAGAATCTGACCACAGTGTTGAAGACCTTATGAATGGATAAGCACTATGACAGGTAAAACAAATGTGAGTTATTATTGAAGGAAGTATCATTATCCAAAAATATCATCACAATCATTGGGATGTCTATGTATCCTTAAAATATAGATCTGATTTATGGATGGTCAAGGCCAAAATATATAATATATATCTGTAGTTTCATTGGGTTAACCTTGTATTATTGTCGATTTGTGAGAAATTTATCATGACTATCAAAACCTCTAACCCAACAAACTCAAAAGGGATTCATTTGTTTTGGAATTTTAATGTGAAGATATATTCAAGGATCTGAAAAGTAGAATTATCACTTTACTTGGGATCACACTAGCCACAATTTTATTACTTTTTTTAGTGTTTAGCAATGATTTGAAGAAGGGATTTGGCTGTGTGTTAATGAAAAATTACAAATCCATATTCTATCTTCAAGGCAGTTGGATTTTCAAATCTAGAACTACCCAATGCGTGATTGGAGTTGGCTATAGTGATCCTAAATTTGAAAATATGGAGGCATTATCTCTTTGGGTATTAGTGTGGAATTTATACTGTAATGACCCAAACTCTCATAAATAAAATTCCCCTTTAATTTTTTTAAATATCATGTTAAGTAATATGGTTATACAAAAAACAATTTTTAATTTTAATATATCCAATTGGATTTAATGGAATATTTAGTATCTTTACAGTTGATGATATATCCATTGAAAAATAATCACATGATTAGTATAAATATATTTTTTTAATAAATCCAATAGAAACGGACAAAGGAATTGTTGTACTCAACCAGTGGGATCCTACCCTATGAATCCAATTTATCAAATCTTTTGAGGGATATCGTGTCTCTTGGATTTTCCCTTGACCAAGGCCATGCTGAGTTCAAACAACTTAATCCTAGGAGAAACCTTTTACAGGAGAATTTCATGTTCATCGAGATCATGGCCCAAACAAAGTTCATTGAAACACCATATGAAATTTCAACCATCAAACACCTCAATCTTAGGGGTTTTCTACTATATTAAAAAGATATGTATCAAGACCCCATAAATATGATAATGTACATTATTTTCAGTATAATAATGAATATATTTTCATCATATTATTGTAACATTATAAAAGTTTTTTATTTTGATACAGTAAATCACAAAAAGTATTTTTGGTGATGATCAAATTCAATTAAAAAAATTATTTTCCTGAATTAAATTATTTTTGATTTAAAAAATATTTTAATGAATTATTATTAAAAAAATAAAATATAAATGATCATATAAATTTTATGATGTCAAAGGTAATAATTTATAAGGGATCAAAAACTGTTATTTTAAAAAAACCCCATTACTTATTAATAAATGTATATTGTTTTAAAAAATTAGAAATTACAATATCTATAAAATTATGTAGATAAAATGAAAATTGTTTTTTAAATAATGACCTCTAAATTATCAAACTATTGATTTTTCATAACATTCTAAGATAGTCGAATTTTCGAGTAAAAATTAAATATTATATAATAAGACTTTATGTTTTATGACATCATAATGACCCAAAAGTGATGTAATAAATACAATTTACTATATACATGACCAAATATATGTTTTCCCTTTAAAATAATTTTATTTTAAGTTTACTCGGTTATTTTTGTAAAGCCTTTATGAATCCTCTAAAACCATTATATATTTTAAGGTTTTCAAATTATATCGTTAAGAGTGTGACTGACATCCACATAACAAAGGGAGTTATTTTAATAACATAGGACCATTTACTTATAGAATAATTGAAACCACTCTATTTTATAGAAATCTTGGAACTGAACCTTGGGATTGTTTCTGGTTTTGGTTATTTTTGTATGTAAAGTCCAAACCCTAAATAATAAAGAAAATCCCTCTTTCTTATATAAACCCACCCAAGATCCAATTTAACTTCACTAAAAATACATGGATCATGTACATATTCTTCCCTACACATCCTAATATCTTCCCAACTCTCTCCTAGGAACTCATGAATCCCCTCCCAAGAATTTGGAGATACACACTCAAGTAAGGTATCTTCCACTCCCCACATTTTATCAAGCACTTCTTTTTGTTATGTCTCTAGATTTCCATTTACTTATGTTGGGATAAGTTATTACATATCTCCGTTATTATAAAATTTATGTATAAATTTTGATATCATATTTTCACTCTCATAAAGCCTTTCATTATCTTTTATGTACACTTGTTACTATGCAAAAAAAATTTAATGGATTTCTCTCTTCTCGATTCCATTCAAGAACTTATTTTATGACATGTCTCTTAAGTTACCTTTTATTATGTTGGTATATTTTCTCCCATATTCCCCTTACTGTCCATTTAATTTATAAACTATTAGATCCCCACATACACTCTCATTAAGCCTCCTGTGATTCTTTATTTACACCTATTACCAGCTGAAATGTAGTAAGGATTATTTTGGTTATTCAATTGACTTCATTACCTTATGCCATATATTTATAATTTATAATTTTGGGATATTTGTTTATGTCCCTATTAAATCCCATTTTATTTCATTATTATTAGAGATCCATTTTTCTCCCATAAATCCATTTTATGATTCTTTAAGTCATGTCGTTATGCTGCAAAACTTTCACCATGATTTTACTTACCAAACCAATTGTGTAATGAATAATGTACACATTTAATATAAAGGTTGTTCACCTCTATGCACGTATAATTTTGATTGGGGAATTATATGTATGTATTCAAGACTCCTTTATCATGAAAGAAATTCTTATTATGAATGAATCCATGTTGTATAACCTATGTGGTACACTTTAGTACGAGAATAAAATTAATGTGATGGGTGCACCCGTAATTATATAACGCTCCACTAAATTGTGTAATGTTTAGCATCATTATACATCATGTGGGGATAGGGAGTGAACCAGATTCTTTTATGGGAATTTTTCTACCATGATGTCTTGGATTTTATCTGTGACCTATATTTGTGATGAAGTGTTTTAAGTTCTTACAACGTTTTTTATGTAATAATTATCATTCTATATCTTGTCTCATTTTTTGTTGTTTATGATTCCAAATATTTTTATTCCCCTTTTAAATTAATTTTTTCTAACTTATATCACCTTATTCCATGTTTATTCCCTTACTGAGATTTATAACATACCCCTTTGTTATGTTTTACTAAGGTTATCCTGTGTGGTTTTAAAAATCTAGGGAATTTTATAAGCTTGTCAATAATATTTTCAATAATTTTGTTGTATCTCGTGTTCCATATGTTATTTTATGCACCTAATTCGAAAAGACACTAGACATATCGATATTTTTGTTTTTATAAAGTTTAATTTTATGTAATAAATTATGTATTAATGTGAAATGAATAGCAGTGTTCTTATAGTTGGTATCAAAGTAAATTTTAAGTTATTATTTGGATTCTGATTAGAAAACTCAAGAAAAATACTATAAGACTAATTATAAGAAAACATCCCAAAATTTTTGTAAGTATAGAGTGAGTGGTTTATCAAGATAATTCATCCCTATCTGGATACTACAATTTGACATTATTTTGGCATATATGTACATAGGGGTAACAACACTGATAAGGTGTGATGAGCCTAACTGATGTAACATGATATATGAAAATGGGCCTTACTACACACCCAATGTGACAGTATTGGGGGATGTAATTTGTAAAATTTATATTCGTAATAGGAACCATTATTAATTGATCAAAAATTCCTATAAGAGTATATGTTAGAAAATATAATGTGGATACCATATATTGAAACCTATAAGTTCATATGTTAAGGAAGTAAATGTATGTTATAAGTTATCCCATTAATTTTATTGGATTCCGCTTTATGTGTTTAATATTTTAACAAATACTCATCCAAAGTTATTCTTTTATTTTATCCAATGGATGGAAATAGGACGAATCTGGTAATAAACTAGTGTGACAGGTAATGTGATGACTACCCCAATGAGATTCCTAACCTGATGGGAGAGTTAATCACAAACTTTGTGATGATACTCTCTCAGATGAATTATGTTCTGAATAGAAGCCTCGATCGGGGGGAGCACCAAATTTCCAATAAGAGAGAAAAATATATGAATGATAACTTCTTGTGAAAAAAGGCCATTGAGTTTCAGTGAAGCATATAATCCCCTAATCATGGACTAATGGATCAAATCCATTGAGAATATCTCATCCATCCTTAAAATTTCCATATAAGAGAAGGTTCTGCTATCATTTTATCAGAAAGAGGGTTATGCTGGTTAGTGGAGGACATTGATCAAGAATATTAATCACAAGGAAGAAAATGATGTAATGGTGTGGAACAATGTTTTGGAATTTTTTTACAATAAATATTTTCCTCACACTATCTAACATAAAATGTAAAGGGATTTCCTTGACCTTAAAGAAAAAGATCATGAATCTATCAGTTTATACAATGAAAATATCAAATGTCTTGCATGATAAGCCTTTGTATTTTCTATAACCCCTAAATTCAAGGTTGTCCACATATTTGGTGGGATAAAACCGACCCTATTAAAATCCTTGGAAATACATGACTTTTATAGCTATGAATATATTTTCTGATGTTCCTTCAAAGTTGAATTGGAGATCATAGAATCTCAACGCTATCAAGGGGATAAGAAGAATAAATTGAAGTTTAATTCTAGAGGTCTAATTGAGGAAACAAACATGTCGAAGAAATTTCAACATCCCACTTGTCAAATATGTGGAAAGAAGGACACTGAAATTTTTTATGTTGAATGAAGAAATGATTTAGGTGCAGGAAGGAAGGGAACCTAGCTTGAAATTGCTGACAGAAGAAACCCACAATCGTGGTAGAGGAATGGAAGGCTCTAGTTAGACCTCAGTTTGTTTTTTCATTGCATCAACAGAAAGAAACCAGTGCACTTTGCCAATATATGCACTAAGAAAAATTCTTTTGGAGATAAACAACAACATCCAAGGTACGAAGAGTGATCTTTTTTCATCACTCTCACTGAAGTGGATATGAAAATGAAGTGGTGATAGGTGAACCAGTTATTCATTCATGAAAAGAGAATATAAATTTTTATTTTTTTTATGCCTTTATTTATACCATTAAAGTTACTATAACTATTCAAACCCCACCACAAAGACTATAAGTATAGTTTTCTATGAAAATTAAAAATGGGTTAATTATTTCATCTCAAGTATGTAACTCCTCCCATGTCAAAGTTTCTGGGTTGAAATTCCTAGTTAACCTTGTCATACTCCCTTTTTTGTAATTTTATTCAATTCTAGGCAAGGATTGAATTTACTTATAAATATTAAACATAAATTGCCATGATATAAAAATCAATTTCTGTATTTTGAGTTGAACTCGAATTCTATATAGGTTTAATGATGAGGATGAAGATTATTTAGCACCATAATCACAAAAATAGATTTTATTTCCCTACAAGAAATAGTATCAAGCTTAAATGATTGAGCCAAATGAATGAACCATCCTCAAATAATTTCTTAGTGTGAGGGAATTTGATGATATGTATCCCGAGTAATTATTTGGCCTTCCACTAAGCAGAGTGGTTGAATTTCTATTGGACTTATACCTGGTGAATTTTCATTATCCCGGAATCCATATAGAATGGTTCTTGTGGAACATTAGGAGAAAAAGAAACTAATACTGGGGAATCTAGATAAAGGGTTCATATTCCCAACATCTTCATTATGGGGTGCATCAATACTATTCATCAAGAAGAAGGATTGGTCAAAGCACATTTATCTTGACTATCATAAGCTCAACAAAATCGCGATAAAGATATAGTATCCTCTACATCATACTGATAACTTGTTTGATTAGATATTTTGATCACAATACATACCCCAGGGGGATCATTAGTCTGGATATTTCCAAGTTATGTTAAATAATGAGAATATCCCCACGACTGATTTTCATACAAGGTATGGGCACTATGAATTCAAACAAATTCCCTTCAGACTCACTAATTATCCAAAAATCATCATGGTCTAGAATAATTGACTTTATAGATTATGTCAGAAAAATGGGTAGTATTAATAGATGATATTCTAATACACTCTAAAAGAAATATAGACCATAATGAGTGTTTAGGAACTATGATAATGTACCTAAGAGAGGAAAATATTTGTGCCAATTACTAAAACAGAGATTTCTAGTTGAAGGAAGTCTCTTGTATGGGGAGTATCATCACATTATATGGCATATATATGGTCCCATCAAAGAAATAATCATTTGAAGGATGGATAAGGCCAACATCTATGACAGATATTTTTTGTTTCCATGGTTTAGATGGGTGTTATTGTCAATTTTTTAGAAACATCTCATGATTATCAAAAACTCTAACCAATCTCATAAGGATGAGAATCCAGTTTTCATGGAATTAATAATGTGAAAAGATATTCAAGGAGTTGAATATGAGTCTTATCAATTCCATTATTCTCACACTACCCACAAGTGGATAACTTTTCATTGTATTATAGGATGCTCCAAATAAGGGATTGGACTGTCTGTTAATGTAAAATAACAATGTCATAGAGTAATATTCAATGTAGTTGAATATTCATGAATATAGTTACCTGTATCATGATATAGATTTGTCTTTTATGATATTTGATTTGAAAATATGGATACATTATCTCTTTATGAAAAAGTATGAAATATATAAAGATCACCAAATACTATAGTATGTATTCATACTAAAAGAGTTGATCAAGGGATATGAATTCTCAATTCAATACTATAAGGGGAATGAAAATATGGTGGAAAAAAATCTAAGTAGAAAGGATCTAACAAAATTTTCAATGATGATAATTTAGAAGGATATAACCCTATTAGACTTAAAGAGGATATACATGGGAATAATTAAGAAAGGAACACCATAAATCCTTTCTCAAATGATTTCTCGAATGTCCCTGATGGAGATGTTGAAGGATTCTCAAATAAAATATCTTGGAATTCAGAAGAAAGTGTATTTTATCAGGAAGGGAAAATCCATAGAGTTCAGTGTTAATGAAGAAGGAATTGTGAGATTTGGGTCAAGAATATGTGTTCCATAAAATCTAGATTTAAAGAAGGAAATGTTGGATGATACAAATAGTTTCACTTACTCAATTCACCCAAGAATCACAAGGATATATCAAGATCACTGTGAGAACTATTGGGGGGAAATTATTTAAAAGGAGGTCAATTAATATACATCAAAGTGCCTAGTATTCCAGTAAGGGACGGCTTAATGGAAAAAGTCTAAGGGGATGATGCAACGATTATTAATGCCAACAGGGATACTGGAGAACATCACCATGGACTTTTTCACCAAAAAAACCTAATACAACTAGGGGAATGAATGTTATAAGGGTTTATAAGGATTTTATTTCAATGAATTCTCACCTTATCAAAATTTTATAGATTTCTCAATGGATCAACGTGTATAGATATACATAAGAGAAGTGGTGAGACTGTAAAGAGTACCACATTTTATTGTTTACAATTGTGATATGAGATTCACCTCCATGTTGTGGAATAGTCTCTAACTTGCTCTAAACATTTAGCAGATCTTCAGTATGGCCGATCATTCTCAAACTGATGGCCAATATGAGAACAATATTCTTCCATTTGAAGACACATTTCCAGAATATTATATGGACATAAAAGGAGGATGGGACCAACATCTTCCTTTAGTTTAGTTCTCTTAAATCCGAATTTTCTATCATTCATTCAAATGGCTCCCAATGAATATATTTATGGGAAGAGGTGAAAAAACACATGCTTATTGGGATGAAGTTCGGGAAATAAAACATCATAGCCCTGAAATGGTCATGGAAATGGTGAATAAGGTTAAGACCATTCAAGAAAAAATCAATTGTTCTTAGAGTCAGTAGAAGAGCTATGATCAAAATAATTGATGAGACATAGAGTTTTAGGATAGAGACATATTAATCCTCTACATATCTCTATTGATGAAGGTGATGAGATTTGGGATGTAGGGAAGTCTTACTTTAGGATATATCATCCCATTTGTGATCCTTGATCGCATCAGAGTGGTGGCATATCGAATAATAATCCCACCTAACATATCTCATGCACATGATGTATTCAATGTATCCATATTGATAAATTAAATACCATAACCATCACATGTACTCAATCCATCATTGGTAACATTGTAGAATATTATTTCCCATAAGGAGCAGCCGGTGAAAATCTTATATCATAGATAAAAATTTCTATGAAATAAAAAATATACACTTTGTACAAGTATTGTGAAGAAACAAAACGTTTGAAGAAGAATCATGGGAACTGGAGGACGTGATGATGAAAATATACCGTAATAAATTTTAGTGAGGGAAAGGAAAATTTCAAGGGTAGAATTTATTGTGGGGGAAGATAATAATGAACAAGCATTTTAAAGATCAAATTAACCATTTTGTTTAATATAAATGTCTTATTAAGTAATATAGTTATAGAAAACACATGAACTTATTTTATTATATCCAATTGGATTTAAAGGACTGTTATTTATCTTTGTAATTGATAATATAGTCATTGAACAGTAATCACATTATTAGTATATGTATATCTTTTTAACAAATCCAATTGACATAGAAAACAGAATTTATGGCCACAATCAGCATGATCGAACCCTATAAATCCAATTTATCATAGCTTCAAAGGGAGATAGAATCTCTTTTATTTTCTATTGACCAACCCCAATATGAGATCCAATAACTTAATAATGAGTGAAATCAGTTATGAGAAAAGTTCAATCTCATTAAGATCATTCACCAAACCAAGTTCTCTAAACCACCCCATGAAATTACATCCATCATAGACCTCACTCTTACAGTGTTTGTTGGTTTATTAAAGGAATATTAATCAATAAACTATAAATATGATTATGTAAATTTTTTATAAAATAATGAATGAATTTTCACCATATTATTGTTACATTATTGATGATTTTTATTTCTATTCAATAAAATAGAAATAGTATTTTCGGTAATGAAAAAATTCAATTTAGGAATTTATGTTCAAGAATTAATTGATTTTTTATATAAATTATATTTTGACATATTATTATTAAACTAATGTTTTCCTAATATAAATTATCATATAATTTTTGTGAAGTCAAATGTTATTTTTTATAAGGGTTCAAAAACAGTTATTGTCAAATAAACCAAACATTTCAAAATAAATTTCAATTTTATTTAAAAAGAAAAAATTAAAATCTATAGAAAATAAATTAGTTAATATGAAATATATTTTTGGAATTATAGATTCTTAAATTATCAAATGGTAAATTTTTCATAATTTTCTGAGATAGTCGGATTTTTTGGTAAAAATTAAATACCACATATTTATACTTTACGTATTTTAACATCATAATGACCCAAAAGTGATGTAATAAAAATTATAAAGGGTATAAATAATCAAATATTTGTTTTCCAGTTAATTTAATTTGATTAAATTTTTTTTATTAATTCTACAAAACCATTATGAATCCTCCAAAACCATTAATATATTTTAGGGTTTTGAAGTCATCTCTTTAAGAGTGTCCCTCACCCACACATAAGCAGAAGAATTATTTTATTATTTTTGGAATGTGGACAAATAAAATTATTGAAACCTCTCCCATTTTCTATAAATCATTATATGGTTTGTGTTTTTGGTTTTTTTATTATTTAATGTCCAAAAGCAAATTATTAATGAAATCACCCTTTTTTATTTATAAACCCACCCAAGATCAAATTTATATTCCATAAAACTCCCTATGGAACATCCATACTCTTCATTCCTCTCCCTAGTGTCCTCCAAAGTCTCACCTAAGCTATCAATATTCCCCTATTAATTATTTTCACAAACACACTCACATAAGGGATCTTCTGCTTTCCTCTTTTTATCAAGAACTTCTTTTTGTTGTGTCTCCAAATTTCATTTTTATTATCTTGGGATATGTTATTCAAAATTACACTTACTATCATTTTTAGGTATAAATGTTTATATCTACCTTTCACTCTCATTAATCATTATATGATCTTTTTTGTATACTCAGTACTATGCAGATATTTTGTACAAGATTTCTCTCTTCTCATTTTTATTAAAGAACATATCATTTGTTTTGTATCATTAATTATTATTGATTATGTTAGAATATGTTATTAAATATTCCCCTTACCATACATTTAATTTATAAATTATTATATCCCCCACCCCCTTCACTCTCATTAATCCTCCCATTATCCTTTTTCCCACTATTTATCTTGCCAAAATATTGTAAGAATTGTCTTCATTATTCAAGTTTCTTCATTACCATATGCCTTTAATTTCTAGTTTATAATGTTGGGATTTATTTTTTATATTTACCTTTTTAATACCATATTATTAATCTGTGATTAGATACCCCTTTATATCTCATCAACTAATTTTATTATTCATTATGTGATGCGATTATGCTGCCGAAATTTCACCATGGTTTTCCCTGAGAATCCAATTATGTGGTGAATAATATACCCATTTTCTATCAAGGGTGTTCAACTTTATGTATGTATAATTATTATTGGGTACATAAATCAATTTATTACATATCCCTTAATCAATAAAAATATTATGATGATGAATGAGTACATGTTGTATGATCTATGTGAAACACTTAAGCTTGAAAATGAAATGAAGTGATAGGTGTGCCCAGAATTATATAGTGCTCCAATGCATTGGGTAATGTTTAGTATCTTGATATGTCATGTTGAGATAGTGATTGAACCTCATTCATTTATGGGACCTTTTCTACCATGATGTCTTGGCAGTTTAGCCTTGACCTATGTTTGTGGTATAGTGTTTTAAGTAGTTTCCACATTTCCAATGTTATGATTATCATGCTATATCATGTCTGATTATTCGTGTTTATGATCCCTACTCTTATTATGCCTAGTTGATCTTCCTATTTTCTAATAGGTATCACATTATTCCATGTGTATTGTCTATCTGGGATTTATATCCCAACCTTTTATTTTTTTCACCAGGTTATCCCGTGCAGTTTCAAAAAAACCATCGAATTTTAGAATCACCTTAAGGAATTTTTCAATAAGGTTAGTTTATATCATGTTCAATAATTTCTTATATGTACATAATTCCTAAATATATTATAAATATAGATATTTTGGGTTTTATTAAGTAAAATTTTATCTAATTAATCATGTATTAATTATAAATAAAGAGTAATGTTGTTATATATGTGGATTAGAAAAGCCTCCAATATATATTCACATAGAAAGAGTTGAATATGACACAATAATAATGGTTATATTATATCAGGGACGATGGCTAATCAATCCACTACCATTCTAGGAAAGAAAATAAAGTGGAAGATGATCTATATAGAATGGATCATATAATTATATCATTGATGGGAATTGATAGGGATCTGATATTCATAGATTTTTAAAGGTTGGACATTTGAATCATAAAGAAATTAAGATCCTCAGTCCTTTTAGAAATGATTTCTCAACCATCTATTCTGGAGAAGTAAAAAAGGATGCTCATAGAAATGATTTGGGAATTTATAAGAAAGTAAAGACTAGATGGAAAGATAAATCTTCGTATTTCAATATTAATGAAGATGGAATTGTGATACATCGTTCAAGACTATGTATACCATCAAATCCTAAGTTAAAAAAGGAGTTGCGGGATGATATGCATAGCTCAACCTTAACTACACATTCAAGAAAAACGATGACGTTTCGAGATTTTTTAGAACACTATTGGTGAGAAAATATAAAGAATAAAATCTTGGAATATACAACCCGATGTTTTGTGTGTTAATAAGAGAAGTAAGAAAGGAAAAAATACAAATATATGATTCAACCATTACCCTTGCCTACATGGGTGTGGGAAAACATCACCATGAATTTGTCATCTGATATCCAAATAAAGCAAGAGGAAATAATTATATCATTTTATAGTGGATAATTTTAAAAAAAATACACACTTCATTATAATATGAGAGTATTCTTCACTTGGTCAACTTGAACAGATATATATCAGATAAATTGTAAGGATGCATGGATTAAAACAATCGATTAAATTTGATTGAGATCTGATATTCACCTTCATGTTCTGGAAAAGTATCCAACACAATCTAAACACTATTTTTAACATCAGTACGACCTATCGTCCTCAAAATCATGGTCAATATGAGCATATTATTCATATAATTGATGAAATGATGTGAGTATGTCCTCAAGACATTAAAGGAGGATGGGACCAACATCTCCTTGTGTTGGAGTTCTTCTGCAATAATATGTTTCACTCGAGCATCCAAATGGCTCCCTATGAAGAACTTTTTGGGATGACATACAGAACACCTCTTTGTTGGGATGAAGATAGGAAATTATAAATTCTTTGTACTAAAATGGTCAAAGAAATGGTGTAGATTGTTAAGACCATTATAATCACATCAACGTTACATAGAGTCGAAAAAAGTGTTATGATGACAATCATCGATGAAACAACGATTTTGATGTTGGAGACATGGTATTCCTCTACATATCTACATGGAATAAGTTTATGATATTTTATAAGAAGAGTATTCTTAGTTCAACATACATCAATCCCTTTTAGTTCTCTAATAGAATCGAAGTGGTGGCCTATAGACTAGATCTCCCACTAGACATACCTCAAGTACTTTATATATTCCGTGTATCCCTATGGAGAAAGTAAAAAAATGATACCCCACACATGTACTAATTCTAGAGGTGGTATCATTAAATAATTACATTTCCTATGAGGATTAGTTGTTGAAAATATTATATCTAATAGATAATGTTCTATTAAATAAGGCAGTGAACCTTGTTAAATTATTGGGGGGGGAAACCATGTGATCAATGAATCAATGTTGGAACCAGAGGAGGTGATGAAAAAAACGTTACCCTCATCTATTTTAGTGTGGTAAAAGAACATTTTAATGGTCAAATTTATTAAGGGGGAAGATTGTAACAACCTGAATTGTTATAAATTAAATTCCCCATTTTGATTTATTTAAATGTATTGTTAAGTAATATGGTTCTAGAAAATACATGTAATAATTTTATTATATTCAATTGGATTTAATGTATTGTTAATTATTTTTTTTCATTGATAATACATGAATTAAAAGTGATTACATGATTAGTATAAATATATGGTCTTAAAAAATACAATTAAAATAGAAAAAAAAGTTATGGCCTTAACCAGTTGGATCATACGATATGATTTACTTTTATCAGAGCTTCTAAGGTAGATGGAATCTATGGGATTTTCCCTTGACCAAGGACAAGATGAGATCCAAAAACATAAGAATGAGAAAAATTGTTTATGGGGGAATTTCTAGATCATAAATATCACAACCTAAACCAAGTTCACCAAACCACCCCCAGGAAGCACACGAGCCTCAGCTCTGATGGGGGGACTCTTAAAGTGCATCCAAGAGACCCATGTTTTAATCCAATACTATGAATTTTTCCAAATTACTATAGTTGTAAAATAGTAGGTACTGTATCATTTACTATAGTAGGTATAGTTCTGTACTGTAGCAATAAGAACTATTTACCTTCGGGCCCCCAGTTTGGGACTGGAGTCCTTAAGGCCTTCAATCCAACCATCCCTTTTGGTCTTTTAGGCTTTTGAGTCACCTTAAGGCCTTGGCCCCACCTCAAGGCCTTTGGGACACCATAATTATTTTGGGTCACCTGATGTTAAGGCACAAACCATGAAGATTCTACAAGGAAAAACTCTAGAAGATGATTCATAACATGTGTATTAACCAAAGTAGAGATAAAAGATTTGGAAGATTGAGAGGGTATGTATTTTCTATTTGGATAATCTTATACATCTACAAAATTCTCTAGTTAGACACCCATGTGATGTTAGAGAGAAGATCATGGAGTAAATGCTTGGGAGGGATAGTTTCTAGTATTTATAGTCTGGATGATTCCTCTAAGACCTTAAGGTCATGTAATTTCTCAAAACATACAGGCTATTTAAGGGTTACCTTTTAACCCTTAAAAGGGTTATTATAAAAAATGAATAAAAATTTAAGGCCATCAGGCCATTCTGTGCGACCCCCCGCCCCTTGAAATTCCAACCATCATACACCTTACTCTTTGGGTGTTTTATGGTGAACTAAAAGGAAACATATCATTACCCTTGAAATATGATTACGTACATTATTTTTTATATATTACTGAATTTATTCTCATCTTATTATTGATAATTTAAAAAATATTTTTATTTTGATACAATAAAACATAAATATATTTTTGGGTAATGATCAAATACAATTAAAAAATTTATTTTCTTGATATAATGGATTATTAAAACAAATAATATTTATAAATATTATTGTTAAATATTGATTATAAAACAAAAATGATCATTTAGTTTTTATGAATTCAAATTTAATTCTTTATAAGGGTTTGAAAACTATTTTTTGTAAAAAAACAACATTTCTATATAAATATCGATTTTATTTTAAATTTTAAATTTATCATATTTAAAAATTTATATAGATAAAATGAATATAATTTTTGAAATCATAATGTCTAAATTATCCAACTATGAATTTTTCATAATTTTCTATGATACTAGAATTATTGGGTAAAAATTAAATATTTTATAATCATACTTTATGTATAATGAAATCACAATGACCCAAAAGTGATTTAATAATTAATATAAATTTTATCCAAGACGAAATAAATTTTTTCCCTCTAATATTTTCTAATTATATGTTTATTTGTTTAATTTTAGAAAAACCTTTATGAATCCTCCAAAACGACTAATATATTTTATGGTATTAAAATCATTTCATTTAGAGTGTGACTCACCTCTACATATGAAAGGTAATTTTTTTATTAATTTCGGCCTTGAACATATAAAATAATGGAAATCACTCCATTTTTTCAAAAACCATGTGAAAAACAAGGTTTGGTTTGTGGTTTTGGATATTTTATTATATTAACTCCAAAGCCAAAATAATAAACAAATCCCACTCTTTACCAATATAAACCCACCCAATATACAATTTCTCTTTAATAAAATACCTTGTATCGCATACATAATAATATCACCACTTCCTATATTCCTCCCAAGGTGCCCCAAAGTTCTCATGAATCCCCTCCCAAGAATTTAGAGTCACACACTCAAGTAAGGGATCTTCCACTCTCCTCTTTTTATAAAGAACCTCTTGTCGTTATGTCTCTAAATTTCATTTTTCTAATGTTCAGATATTTTCATACATATATTTATTACTCTACATTTTATTTATAAGTTTGTGGGAATTACTTTCACTCTCATTAATACTTCCAAGATCCATTAAGTGCACCTATTACTATGCCATATTTCTTTAGAGGATTTCTCTCTTCTCATTTCCATTCAAGCACTTATTTTATGTTATGTATATTAAATTTATTTTTATTATGTTGGTATATGTTCTACTATATTACTCAAAATTTA
The DNA here is from genome assembly GCA_963277665.1 of Viscum album. NCBI lineage: Eukaryota > Viridiplantae > Streptophyta > Magnoliopsida > Santalales > Viscaceae > Viscum > Viscum album. Next base: position 806,003,107 of record OY728141.1, on the reverse strand, counting down.
AATTTACTTTATATATGATGAGATCCCACTCCCCCCTTCCATTTTAATTAAGACTCCAGTGATCCTTTATTTACACCTATTACCATGCCGAAATACAGTTAGGATTCTTTTAATTATTCAAGTTTCTTTGTTACCTTGTGATGTTTATTTCTAATTCCTAATTTTGGGATAAATTTTTATATGTTCCTATTAATGATCATTTTATTTTTATGTGATTAGAGACGCATTTCTCTCTCATCAACCTATTTTATGATTATTTAGGTGACATCATTATGTTGTATAAATTTCACTATGATTTTCTATGCCAAAACAAATTATGTTGTAAATACTATAGCCAATTCCTATCAAGGGTGTTCACCTTTATTTACGTATAAAATTTATTTGGGACGTACATGTATTTAATCCACACTCCTTGATATTGGATGAAATTATGATGATGAATGAGTCCATGTTGTATGATCTATGGGGCATACTTAAGAATAATAATGAAATGAATGTGATGGTTGTGCCTTGAAATATATAGAGCTCAAATGAATTGGTTAATTTTTAGTATCATGATACATCATTTTTCTATAGGGAGTGAACATAATTCCTATATAGAAAACTTTCAAACATGATTTCTTGGTGGTTTATCTTGGACCTATGTTAATGGTGCAGTATTTTATTTTGTCACCACATTTCCCATGTAGTGATTTTCAGGATATATCACATCTCATTGTTCATGGTTATTATTCCTAATATTTTTATGCCCCATTGATATTCCTATTTTAAAAAATGTATCACATTATTCCATGTTTATTCCATTTTTGGTATTTATAGCTCACCCCTTTCTTATGATTATCCTCAGGTTATCCTGTACAGTTTTAAAATCCATGGACTTTTAGAAGCATGTTAGGGAACTTTTAAATAATGTTGTTGTGTCACATGTTCAAAATGTTATGTTGTATATCTAATTCAAAAATACACTTTAATTATCGATCATTTGGGTATTATTAAGTGCAATTGTATGTCATAAATACATTATCACTATTAAATAACCTGTAGGGTTATCATATCACTTGCCAGCAGGTGAAGGCTTAGAATCAAGTTCCTGCATGTTTCTCTCAACCCCTTCAGGTTCCAGAGTTATAGTGGGATGGGATATACATGGAATTCATGACAGTTTTACCACATATTTTTAGGGGAAATTATTCCACATGGGTGATCATAGAAGGTCTCACCATGTCGGCTCACTTCTTAACTATTCGATTGCATAGTTTTGTAGAGTGCTTACACTACTACAATTATCACCTTTTGCGACTGCCAAAAGCAGTCGATAATGGTCTTCAGCAGCCGCCTTGCGACCGCTTTTGGGGTTCATTGTTGCCCCGTCGATAAAGACAAACAGTGACCCCCAATGGCGGCCGTTAAAGGTCCTTATAACAATATCAGGTTTCATCTATGAAGGATACAAGGTGGGCACGTGGGGACAACTGCAGTGGATGTGAGGAAGGACTAAAGCTATGGTCGTCGGCTAAGGTAGATCTATGATGGCCGGAGGGAAGGTTGGGTGGAACTTTGAGGGTTTAGGTTGGCTGGAGGGGAGGGTTAACAGATGGGTTCATCATCGAGGGGAAATGGGAGGTGTCAAGGGGTGGCGACGGGGGTGGCCGAGGGTGGTAGGGGTGGCGGTGGGGGGCGACACTGACACAGCTGTGGTTTGAGGATGACAACAGCATGGGGTGGTGGGTTGTAATGATGAAAATGAGGAACACAATAGCAGGGGCGTGAAAAATCCTACTAAATTCATTTTAGTTTTAGCGACCGCCAATGGCGGTCGCAAATATTATCAATAGTGACCGCCTATGGTGGTCGCCCATGTCCAGAGGCGTGAAAACCTCATTTTCTAGTAGTTTTAGGGTGCCTCTATGTGTAAGATATAGTCTAACTCCATAGAGTTACCTCTGCGATCGTCACTGACCGTAATGCTGGTTTCACAACTCAGTTATCTAGACTATTACACGTGGTTTTTGGGACTCAGTTACACTTGATTACAGTGTTTCACCCCTAAACTAGTGGTTAGAAAGAGCATACTATTCAGGTCCTAGGGGAAATCCTACAATATTTCATGTTGGACTTTGTCCATAATTTAGAGGATCAGCTACCCTTGGTATGATTTTTATACAACAAAATCTACTATTACACCATTGGTATTGCACTATTCTAGGCTTTATATGCATGACCCTATTTTTTACAACTTTGTTGCACTAATCTATGAGAGTATTCACTCATGGGATAGCGTTGGTGAAAGCTACTACATAAAAGGTATAGATCATACAGGAGAGGATGAAGACTCCACAGATTCATCGGATGTCTTACGCAGACTGATGAAGGAGACCTCTGGAGTTTTAGGAAAGAAGCTATGTGTTCTTGAGGGTCTTATCTTGATGTGTCTTGAAGAGTTTTAGATGTGGTTGATAGTTTTCTCCAAGATACATTGGCTTTTTAGATACATCTTAGAGTTTTTGAGGTGGACTACCACTTATCTCTACTACTAATGTTGGACCGGGTACAAGACGACTTCCAAATGTCAAAGATGAGAAGGTTTGTTAGCTATTTTTCACATGTTATTGACTAGGGAGAGATGGATATTGATGATGGAGCTTCCTTTGTAAAGTACCAAATGGAGATTGAGGATCGGTATGAGAGGATCCTTAATGGGAGATCAATTCCCCTTTTTCAGGTTTGGTGGTAGCGCGGGTATCATTTGGAGTGCACCTTAGAGAGAGAGACCCAAATTCAATCCGAGTACCCTCATCATTTTTTTAATTTTTATTTGATGTTTTGGAATTAAAATCCCTAAAATTTTAAGAATTTAATTTCTCTAACATCCTATTTTTTATTTTTGGGTTTTATATGGATTATTTCTGAGACCATTTCCTAAGATAACATCTGATACTGAGATCCTGTGTGTCTGGAATAAATGTTTGAAAAATATTAAATATCAAACATTCTTTCTTTTCCCCAAAAAATTTTAACAACTCCCAAAAGGATTCCTAGATAGAAAAATATGAGGGTATCGTTGAGTTCAAAATGTGATTTTTACCTTAGGGGTGAAAAAATATTTATTGGTGTGTGGACATTTGTGGAAAAGTCACCATTGGTCATAATTAAATGAAATAAATTAAATAATTAATTTATTTTGATTATTTTTTATATTGAGAGTGACATTACCATTAATGATATTGAATTGGAAATAGTTTCAGTTTTGGACGCCAAACCCTGGAGACCTATGAGCCATTAGATGAGAGATTTCTTGTTGAATGATGATGGATCGGGACAGAATCATGGATCATCGCACCAAAGAAGTTTTAATATCTCATCAATTATGGAAATACGATAGTTAGTCATTAAATATCTATCCAAACTCAAGTTAGTATTTTTTCATTAATATTTTAATTTTTTTCTTTAATGCTAGGAGAAGGTGGAGCAATTCTATGAACTGAATTTACACACCAATCAATGGTAGATTATTTTGATGGAATTGTTTTGTTCGTTTTGATTATTCCTCTTTTTTTTCCATGTTCTACAACAATTAATTCGGGAAAAATGAAATACTATTGAGTTTTTTACCTCACATTTTATGTTTTACAGATTTTTTATCAATTTCATAAGTTCTATAATCATTGGTATTACTTTTTGGATAATGGTTCAATAAATACCTTGTTCCCAATCATTGTGTGACATTATTCAGTGCAACAAAGCGAATCCATGGGTAATGAACATAATAGTGGTTGTGGATTGATGATCAATGGTGATGGTGTGTATATTAAGGGATAATGAATCTAGATCTAGTGTTCTTCCTTATTCCTAGGAGTCACACGATGTTCTAGACAACAGAGGTGTTTTCCAAGTATGTTTTGAGGCCGAATTCCAGTAAACAGCTGATGAGGAGGCCATTCAAACCCAAATTCATGATGTATGGATTGATTCCAGTGATAATAATGGTGTAAGTGGCATGAGGGGAATAAAGGAGGAGGAACTACAGATCTATAAAATCCTAAGAAACTCACCGTGTAAATTGAGATTACATGTTGTGTGGGGCCCATTTTGTGGCGGCTAGGGTTTTTACGATTAAGATAAGGATCCCATTGAATGTGTCCCCTATCATATGTTGTGTTACCCATTTCATGGGAATCGATGTGTACTTCATAATGTATATTTATATGGGAAAAAATACATATCCAAGTTCCAAGTCGTGTACTTGGAAACATACATGGCTTGGATTACACGAGCTAGTACATGGATACAACCAAAAAAACTAGGACATTTCCAGATGACACGACCATGATACTATGTGTCTCTACATTCCATTTACTTCTTTACATTCCATGTAGATGGAGACTTTCATGTCGTGTGAAGCTATTCCGTACATGAAATATTGGGGATAGCTTGACACACCGTATACCACCCCCCCCCCCCCCCCCTTAGAGTCTTCCGATATCATTATTTAATTAGTTTAGACTATTATAGGATGAGTGTGTTACCTTATCCCTCTCCCTAAATGGTACGATGTAGTATTTTATCCACATCACAAGATTTTAATCCCCTCTAGAGGTTGTGTCCCATATAGGGTTGTGGTGATTCAACATGAGACTAGAGTGTGATCCTCTATCATCCTTATTGCATTGGTGGGGTTTGTGTAATTGGAATAACCTCCCTAAGAAGGGTATTGAACCTCCATCTAATGGGCCATATCAGTAGGGTTTATGGAATCATTTCCACATGATCCCCATTATAGTATCTTAATCTTGATTGGGTTTGTGGTGTCCCCCAGATGTCGTTGGGATGAACCTCTATTTGTGTATTAGGGTTTCCTTAGGCCGGTGATATTTTATAGATGGGGAATAATGATCTAGACCCCTTTTTTGAGAATCTCATATTATATCATCGCTCATGGAGTGGATTCTCTCATAAGGAGTGTTGCGTCAAGGATAATCTTGTGGGTGGAAGTTGGTTATGACTACCTTGTGGTGTGGTGTCATTCATGATTATATCTAGGGATTTATTTATACATATATTTTTATATATTGTATTGATTTAACTATACTAGGTGCTTCATGTATACATTTTTTCAGATATCATACTGAGTATTGTATTTGGCTACTTTTTTTCGCTTTTAGTACATTTAATATCGTACTCTGTTGTGGGATATAAGATGTATTATTTCATTGGAATCTATTTTTTTAGATTACATCGTTGTGTGGGATTGGATATGTCTTCATGGGTGTAGTTTCTTTAGGATAATTCCTCCCATTTTTGGATATGCCTACTCGGCACTGGTTGCTAGCCACTAACCTAGTAGAGGTAGACATAGGGTTGTCATGAGTATGACCTCGTTGGGTTGGTTCATGACATAGTGTATAGTAATTGGGATGTTTTTTCTCCACTTACTAGTTGTGGGAGTCCCACTATCCTTCTAGAGTTAATTGTCAAGATAAGATCTCTTACACGAGATAGACACCACTATCTCACTTGTGGTGTTTGTGTAGGACAAGTTTATTATGTGCCGATTCATAACCCCACAACATATTAACCCCAAATTCGTTCCTAAGATAGACTTTATGATCTTTGAATGCACTTAGAGGATTTAAGGGCTCCGACATAACTTATCCCAAATCTATTGAGTCTTTATTCAATTTAGTGATCTTAAATTGGTATGTATCACTTAACTTTTGGTAAAATCCACTAGTTTGCTCCTTGGATCCTCTTCTTACAACCATTATTATTTGTGTCAATAATTTTCCATCTAATATCATGGTGTTTAAGATAGATATGGTATTTGATCTTGGATATTTCCTTCTTCATTCCATTAGGTGGGTTGTCTAAAGAAACTCCCTAAAGTCTATTTCACTTTTCAAGAATGTGAAATACCACCTTCACACTATCCACATGCCTATTCTAATTGATAACCCGTTAAATAATTGAATTCATATGGAAAGACCTAAAACAGATCATATTGGGTGTATTGTGATTGAAGTAGGGACTTGAGGTCTCCTATTAAGTGTGAAAACATTTAACCCTAGGAAAAACATGGATTTCTTAAACTGAGATCCATATGATGAATAGGAAATTGTTGTTGGAATTTTGATAACAATTCAAATTGGAATAGATTTTAAATCGATGTAAATGGATTAATAAACAAAAAACTCCATGAAAGTGGTTGATTGGAATATAATTAGATTATATTAATAATCATATTTGACATAGAAAGTGAATTAGTAAAAATGGCTTGTTAAATATTTACATGGATTGAAAGTGGTGAAATGGAATGTAATTATAATTGGCATGATAATGTAATGTAACATGAATATAATGAATTTAGAAATGAAATTTCAGCATACATGAAATGTAAAATGTAATTTTGAAAATTATTTTGATAATTTGAAACATTTCATAATTGAATAAATGACTTATTTATCTGGTATGTTAATTAATTTACCTGTATGAACTATATCAACATGTTTTCTTTGTTTTGAGTATGGAATTATAAATGGATTCCATGGAATACAATCCTGCGTGACTCTTTGATTAATATTTTTTCCTGAGGCCTAGGTGTATGATTATGTGCCACCTAAGGGCTAGATGCATGGTATCATAAGACATGGGGGACTTATGCATGGTAACTTACCTCCTAAAGGATAGATACATGGTTACATGCCACTTGAGGGATAGATGTATGGGTACATAATGCATGAGGTCAAAATTCTTGGTAAACACCACTTGATGTCCAGATGCATGGGTATATACCACCTAAGGGCTAGCAGCATGGTTGGTGGATGCCTCATAGAGAAGTGTATGTTTTTATTTCATTTATAACGTAGAGATAGTGGGATTTTACATTTTGTTACATAATAGTTAATTTCACTAGGATTAAAGGATTGAAACATCCAACCTGGTGTCGAAGAGGGTTTGGCTAACTTCGAGTGTCAACCTATATATCAATTATTAATAGGTTTATTTGGTGTTCTATAAAAAAATTGTTTTTAATTCCCATGATTACAATATTTCTTCATGTACTATATATTCATATATTTTTTTGAACAATTTTTGCATTAGCCTACTGAGAAAAACTCACATTCTATAACAATTTGTTACATAGGTAGATTATATGAATGTAGTTCAAGACAAGGGCAAGGGGAACTATACATGCTTGGATTTTTGTGATGGTTGTGATTGGAGTGTGGGGATGGGACTGAGCATGGACTCAAGTCTGAGGTTTTAGAATATTTATATTTCATTTTTTTTATGTTGATATTTTTCTTGTATAATGATCTCTTTGTCATTTATTTTGACTTATAGTATAGGACACATGATTTATTATTATTATATATATATATTATTTTGGTTTATTTTTCATCTTCAAAAGGACTTATATGTGATTGTTTTTTCTTATTTATAATGTGATTGTAACTTGGTTCTATAGTGTATAGTTTCCCCATAATATTCCACACAACCTTTCTTCTATTCATTAGCACTTGACCGATGGGCATGCATGCATGGGGACTTATAACCACCTAATTCAGTCACATGAGGGAGAACCAAGTCGAAGACATTGCACCTAGGTTGCGGTTTTAGTTAAATTTTAATATTACATGAATAAAATTAATTAGAAATATAATTGTAGAAAATTTATAATACATTTTTAAATATATAAATATATATAATAAAATAAATAATTTTAAATATACATATATATTTATTAAAAACATAAAAATTGGAATTATTCATTTTTTTATTTTAATTGAAGTCACTGGAGCCCTCAATGCCTTCCGTTCAGGTTTTTGAGAAAAATCATTAATTCCACATACACATTTTGCCGAAGGATAATGTTTTTTGTGGAATTATAAAATTTTGACTACATTTTTAAATATTTCTTAACCATTACCCATTTATAAATATTTTTTAGAAAATATACATTAAAAAATCATAAATTTTCTTATCACTATTTTAGATTTTTGTACATTAAACTCTACCCATAATTAGCACATAAAAAAATGATAGAAAGTGTTCTTTTATTAGTGATAAAAAAATTATTGATAAAGGTTACCATTATTAATTCTAATCCACACTGATAAATGTTTACATTTTTTTAGTTCTTTTTGAGTGATTAAAAATTTCAGCCATTATTACTGTTTTACTTACCACTCATAAAGGATACTCTTTATGATTTTCTTTCTATAACTCTTAAAGGGAATCCTGAGTGATTTAATTTATATATACCAATTTATGTATTTTAAATATTACAGATATAATAATATGTTTGTTTATAATAAATAATCATGACCTATCTTATTTTAAAAATTCATATATAAAAGATTTATCATATTTTGGTTAATTAAAAAAAATATTTAATAATATGTTTAAATACATTAAAAAGGTATATTTAAATATACTATAAAAACAAAAAATTAAATAAAAATATAAATGGATATATATTTATTTAAGGGAATTAATAATATATATATATATATATATTTTAAAATACATACATATATTTTAATATGATTTATATAACAGAAAAATAAATATATTTTTATAAATAAATTTTATATATATTTAATCATGTATTCTTTTGTTCAATGATTTATTATAATTTTAATTACTATATAAAATTATAATTATATGCACATATATATATATATATATGTGTGTGTGTGTGTGTATTAAAATAAATCATTATGAATGATATATATATATATATATATTTATTTAATTTCATTCATAATTGAATTTATATATTTATATTCGTATTAAGTATTTTACAATATACACGGCTATGTGTTTATCTATGAGTGTGTGATTGTATGTGTTTGTATGTGTATGTATGTTTATGTGCATATATGTGTATGTATATGAATGTATGGGTATATGTGTATGTATGTGCCTGTGTGTGTGTGTCAATGTGTGTAGCTTGTTCATGTGTGTTTATATTTATATGTGGAGTATAGACGTATGTATGTGCATATAATGGTTTTTGTTAGAAAATTTTTCCATGTATACATATGTTCTTGTATGTGAATATAGATGTATAAATGTATGTTAATGTATATTTATGAGTGTTTGTGCGCAGTTTAGGTGTATGTATGTTTACGCTTGTGTATGGATGTGGATGTATGTGTATGTAAGCATAAGTGGGTATGTAATTGTATGATTATGTACATGTATATATGTATGTATGTGTGTGTATTTATGTATGTTTATGTGTTTGTATGCATGTATGTGTGTACATGTATGTATTTGTAGGTGCATAAATTCTTATGTATGTTTATATATGAATGTGTGTATGTGTATGTGTATGTGTATGTGTATGTGTATGTGTATGTGTATGTGTATGTGTATGTGTATGTGTATGTGTATGTGTATGTGTATGTGTATGTGTATGTGTATGTGTATGTGTATGTGTATGTGTATGTGTATGTGTATGTGTATGTGTATGTGTATGTGTATGTGTATGTTTATGTGTATGTGTATGTGTATGTGTATGTGTATGTGTATGTGTATTTATGTGTATGTTTATGTGTATTTTTTGTGTATGTAAAAGAATATATTATTATATAACAAAAAATTATTTGTTTTTTTCAATTTGACATATCCCATTATAGTGTGTCTATATATATGCACGTACACTTTTTAATATATGTATCCATTTTTTATATTAGTCATTTTTAGAAAAGGTTTGTCCAAGAACATTTATTAAATAAAATGATAAGGTAGGAGGGTCTTGTAAATGGGGTCAAACAAGACAATCTACCATCATTTAAAAACCAAAAATTTCCAAAGGAACATCCAAAATCAAACTCCAAATGATTATAATAATCAAAATTCTAATTTCATTTCATCTTTAAATGGACTGAAGTAGTTATCCTGTGATTTTTTTCTATTTAAAATAGGTCTACGTTGAATGGTGGTATTCATATATGAGTAGTCCTTCCTTGGCCTTGGACTCTTCATAGAATCCAAAGAAAACCAATCATTGTCCAATTCCCTAAATTTTTTAGCCACATCCCATTAAAACCATTTCAATTGTGATTCATCATTCTCGAATAACCAATTTCCCCCAATGTTTTTTAAACTCGAATTCGCGTTGAGTTCCTCCATAATCTAGGATACTACAACAGGAAATTCACTAGTATCCATATTATCAGATTGCATTAAAGTAGCTCCCTCACTATGAGACCCTAGAGAATTCCTATTAGTCAAAGTATGATTAGAGACATATTACTCTCCCTCATGAATTTTATACACCATTTTTAATTTTAATTTCAACTCTTCCTGCCAAATTAATTTGAGATAGTAACACTCAAGATTGTGTTTAATTTGGATAGAGATATGATAACCATACTTCTAAGATTGATGAGCACCACTCAATAAGGATTTATGCCCTATTTATGAACATGAAAATTTCCAACAAAAATTTAAATATCAACTTCTTCACTTCATTTCTACAAAACCTCAACATGGAACCCAACTAATTTTTTTTACCAACATTCAATTAGAAATCAATCCATGATTCTAGTACATTATGACCACAAAAATTATAAAACCTAGTCATGTCATAATCATTTTAATGACCTAGAGCATGATTACCTTAATTGTTCCCCTTCAGATGATAAGTATATGCACCATCGCTGCATTGTTTTTAAAGAACTTTTATGTTGGAATTTTTATTTTTTATATTAATATAAATAAATAAACAAACATTATTCTAAAATATATTCTATTTTAGATTCCCAAAATCCTAACAATTGAGAAAAAAGAAGATGTAGTGTCTAAATTTTTATCAATAAATTGATATCATCTTCTGAATTGGAAAGAACAACTTGATCAAATAATGTAGAGTTAATGTCAAATTATACTAATATCCTAGAATAATATCATAATTTAGAAACTTCATTGGTTCTATAAATCTTAATTGGGATTGAAACAAAGGATGAAATTTCAAGTAAAAAATCAGTATGCTATAAACTCATAGTCAGACCCAAAATGTTGATACAAAACTAGACCTTGGGGTTCCTTATAGATAAATTATTAGATAATATGTCCCGATTCGGAATGGAGATTATACCCGGCTTCCATGAGTCGGATCTAAAACCCCATTCCTCGAATTTCAATTATACAGAAAAAAAAATAATGTGGAAGAAACATTTCCCAATCGAAATACATCTAAATTTTAGGAATCCCCAAAATGTATTAAATAATGTCATATGGTCATCAACATTCAAAGGATTAAATACTTCTAGTAGAATCATTTGAATAAGAACCAAAAATAGAAAAATCATGAATATATCATCAATATAAACCACATTATCCTTAACATGTTTTACCATACCTTTTCATATGATTGTTTTCAAGGAAAAATTCCTTGAGAGTTGAAAAATGTCTCATGTTTGTGCCTTTATCTTTATCAAATGATCGTCAGAGGTAATGATCATACAAGGTGTTCACGTCTTGATCTGAGGTGGGAATATATTCTACATATAGTAGATAAAACTCCAAGTCAATAGGAAATTCAATTCTTATATGGGAATACTAGGACTTACTAATGTTTCTTAGAGAGCTCCCTAACCCAACTCACATCCCCCCTAAATGAATGAAATTTATTATTTATTAAATTTACTATTCATTAATATTTATTCAATTTAAATTTTTGAATTTATTTCAGTTTTAATAATATTCATTTAGTGAATCCTAGGATGACTGAGAGGTAATCCACATCTATTGATGATACTATTGTAACCAAAAATAATTTCTGAATTCAAACTGATAATTGAGAGAATGAAGTTCCATAGATTTATTTCAAGGGAAACCACTATGTGGTTAAGGTACCTACAAATGATAGTTCTCTCAAAGACAAGAAGTATAAGGAATGTTTGGTTAAATGTACGTCTTTTAGGGATGTAGATTCTGATGATAATGAGAACCCCTTGCAAAGGGATAAGATAAAGGGGATGAAATAAATATATGAGTCTTTAAGGGGTGGTTGTCACAAGATGAGTCTTCCATATCAGAATATATTTTTAAAAATTATTAGTGATCATACATATTTACATGGCTGACAACAATTAAATTTTTTATGTTTTTTTAAATATTCAGGATTAAGGGTTGTTATTATTGTCTAACCTCATCAACTTTATTATTTTGTTTTTAAAAAAAGGGTCCTAAATTGTTCTAAATTGACCTAGATAAACCACATAAATGGTACTTAAGCCTATATTGACTTATCACAAAGGGAATTCCCAATCACCAAGATTTGTTGAACGACACCAAGAAATCAATACGATAAATAGGGAATGATTTCACCAAATGAATAATTCATTAATGTAATAAATAGATATAAAATAATAAATAGTCTCCATTCCCAACTCACCCCAATGAACAAATATACAGGTTAATAGATAAAAGTCTCAAAATTGGTATATCAACCAATATAATCAATAGGATAATAAATATGTCATCATAAAATACCCATGTGAAAAGTGTATCACACATTCCACTAGTCTTCACCTACCCCCATGGTCTACTATTCAAGTACACCCGCCACCTCTAAGTGAGGAATTCCTTATTCCAAGAAAAAGAATAATTAAATCTAAAAACTCCAAAAGGAAGAGGTATGGTGTGATTAGAAAGGAATATTACAATATCACAAAGTATTTCATTAGAACCCAATAATAAATAAACCCACTTTACTAAATTTGACATAAAACATGGTATTAGAAGAGTTTCATAATTCACATAAAAATGTGAATTTCATTACGTTCAAGGGATTTTATAAAATAGTTTTTGAAGTTCATTTTCGTCATGCCAAGAAGATATAATCATCTTTAACAAAATAGGAATGAATAGTAACTTCTTTTGAAACAGACATATGTAAATTATTTCAATAAACCATCAGAATGTATAAATCCTTTTTATTCCCTCATAAATAATCCCCTTTGGGATCCTTGATCACATTGAAGTGGTGGCCTACCAACTTTCACCCCCACATGAACTATCTCAAGTACATGATTTATTGCAAGTATCCATTTTGAGAAAGTACAGACCATACCCCTCACAACTACTCAATTCTGTGGTGGATCCTTTGGAGAATGACATTTCCTATGAAGAGCAGTCGGTGAAGATCGTATATAGTAGATAAAAGGATCTATATAATAATAAAATGCACCTTATCAAAGTGTTGTAGAGAAACCATATGTTTGAAGAAGTGATGTGGGAACTAGAGAAAGTGATGAAATAGAGTAATCCTCATCTGTTTCTGTGTGGAAAAAAATATTAGCTTAAAATTTATTAATGGGGGTTTATAACAACCTGAACTATTTTAAATAAAATTATCATTGTGTTTTAATTAAATGAATTATTATGTAACACGCTTATAGAAAGAACATGCACTTATTTGGTTTATTGTATCCTTTATAAGTGAAATGATGATTAAGAATCATTACCATTTATAATATAGCTATTGAATAGTGATCGCATGATTACTATAAATATATGGTTTTAAAAAAACCAATTGAAATTGGTAAAGGAATTTATGGCCTCAACCCGCAAGATCGTACCTTATGAATCATGTTTATCGGACCTTTCTGGGGAGATAGAATCACTGAGGATTACCCTAGACTAAGCCCAAGCTGTCTCCAAAAACTTAAACATCGGGGAAAATGATTACGGTATAAGTTCAAGTTCATCGAGATCATGGCCCAAACCACGTATGCCAAACCACACCATGAAAGTCTCAATGTCGCGCACCTTACTCATAGAGAGTTTTATTGTGTATTAAAGGGACATGAATCAATACCCTATCAATATGATTACTTACTCTATTTTATAGATAATAATAAATAAATTTTCATCCTATTATAGTTACACTATAAATTATTGTTATCATGATACAATTAAATACAAATAGTATTTTTAGGTAATATACAAATTCAATTAAGGGACATATTTTAATTTCTAAATTGATTTTTGAAATAAATTATATTTTAGTAAAAACATATTATTAGATAATTTTTATTAAATATAAATTATCATATAATTTTTTTGAACTCAAATGTAATTTTTATAACTGTTTGAAAACTATTATTGTAAAAATACCCAGATTTTTTAATAAATATTTATTTTATATTAAAATATAAAATTTATATATTTATATAATTATATAGATAAAATTAATATAATATTTAGAATCATAATTGTGAAATTATCCAAAGGTTATTTTTTCATAATTTTTTGAGACAATCAAATTTTCGTGTGAAAATTATATAAGGTATGAATATACAGTGTGTATTATGACATCATAATGACACAAAGGTGATTTAGTAAATACTATAAATGGTATACACCACCAAATATATGTCTTACCATTAAAATAATTTTATTTTATTTTTATTGTTTTAATTTCAAAAAACACTTGTGAATCCTAAAAAACAATTAATATATTTTATGTTTTTAAAACCATTTATTTAAGAGTATGACTCACCTCTATATAATAAAGGGTGTTATTGTATTGAGTTAGAACCTTGTAATTATAAAATAATTAAAAAAACACTCATTTTGGAAGAAACCATTATAAAAAAATCATGGTATGGTTTTTTGGGGTTTGTTATTTTATTTTTTAGAGACAAAAAACCTTTGTATAATAAATATTAAAAAATATCCCCAACCTTTTCCAATATAAACCCAGAAAATATCAGAATTATCTCCACTAAAAATACATTTAGAACATTATTACTCATCCATAACCTATCTAGAGTCTTCTAAAGGATCCCCTAAGATCTCAAGAATCCCTTCCTCAGCCTTTTGAGTCTCACACTCAAGTAAGGGATCCTCACCTTCTCTTCCTTATTCAAGTTCTGTTATTATTGTATAACATTAATTTCCAATTCCTTATCTTGGGATAGGTATTTACATGTCACTATTACTTCAAAATTTATTTCCAAATTATTATATATACCTTTTACTCTCATTAAATGATTTTTTGAATATTTAAACGACGTCATTATGCAACCAAAATTTCACTAGGATTCTCCCATAACAGAAAAATTATGTTGTGAATATGATAACAGCTTGCTATCAAGGGTGTTCACCTATATAAAAATATACCTATATAAAATTGGATTTACATGTGCATATTACAAACTCCATGTACATGGAATAAAATTTGATGACAAATTAATCTATGAATTATTATCCATGTGTCACACTTAAGCATGGGAATGAATTGAATGTGACTGGTACACCTATAATTATATATTACTCCAACTAATTGGGTAATGTTTAGTCACATGAGAGGTCATTTTGGTGAAAGGAGTGAACCTGATTCCATTATGGGACTTTTTACTTCACGATGTCTTGTCATTTATCCTTGACATAACTTTATGATGCATTTTTTAAGATGTTTCCACATTTCCCATGTTTTGTTTATCTTGTTATATATTTCCTTATTTTTCATGTTCCTTTTATTCCTCTATTGATTTGACTATTTTCAAACAAGTATTACTTTATTAATGTTTTTCAATTTTTATTCCCTTACATGTCTTTATATCTAACCCCTTTCTTATTTGTATCCTACGGTTATCCCACGCAGTTTTATGTTTGATGGAATATTATGATCATGTTAAAGAAGTTTTCAATAATGATGTTATATTCCCTATTTTAATTTGTTATGAAATGTACATAATTCCCAAAGACACTAGAATTCTAGATATTTGGGGTTTTATTATGTGTAATTTTATTTGATAAATCTGTATTTAATGTCTAATAAAGAGTGGGGTTGTAATATATCAATTCAAAGACCCATCTTAAACCACTATACATTTAGTTTCTCATTTGATATAATATGAGGAGAGAAATAAAAAATATTGGTGAAGCAATTATTATAATAAGTCATTGTTTGATCACATTTATCACGTTCAATGGACTATAAACACATAGACAACACCATGGAATCTGAAAATAATAATTCTCTAAAACTATCCACGAATCTCTTCAACTTCAATCCCAATTTATTATCAAAATGATCTATCACATCCCACCACCTTCTATTAAGAAATAAATGTTTTAAGGGGGAATATTCCACCATAACTAAAAGTTTCATCTTAATAATATCCTAGATATTCTCAACATTAATTGTCCAATTGTATAACTTCTATGGATTATTGGTACCTAAGAATTATGGTGGCTTCAGATGAAAAAATTACTCATGAACAATATTTATTATCATCCATATGTTGTAAACCCTTTGTAGCCTAAATGGGTACAAGTGAAGGTACCTTGACCAATTTATAACTGCAAAAACAATAGCTTCTATAAGCTTCTATTCAATTCAAGGTTTTACATGTCATGGTTTACCGACAACACCCTCATGTGGTATACTAAATCCATTTCTTGGGGGAACAGTACTAACCAGGATCAATATATAATAGGGGAGACATTAGTCATGAGACATGAGATCAAAAAACCATATCAAATAGAATTCAATAAGTAATAAAATATTAGATCAAATAATTAGAAAAGGTATCATATTTTATCCAAAAAAATTATCAAAGAAACTTTTCACAATAGATCATGGTAACCTAATCCCATTTAGGATAATAGATAGCTAGAACCTCACTTGAACCTTCCCCTTAAGATCCAAAAATCATGCTTGATTTCTATCTAGATATCCTAAAATCTATACTAACATTAATGCATAGGTATATCATCCTTTAAAACAAATTTTTCATGAACCATAATATATAATGATCCAAAAAAATTCATGGACCAATGTCAAAATTCCTTGAATAGTTCTCTTGATACACACGAGCTAGAAACTAGTTCCAAATGATTGATATAATAAATAGGGAATGATTTCTCCACAGGAATAACTTTTTAGGAGAATAAGTTCATATATGACAAGAAATACTCTGATGCAAAACACTCCCCATTGGGGAAAATAATATTTGAGTAGATACAAGTTTCCCAATAAGTATGTTAACCAAAGTCATCAATATGATCATCAATATTTCATCATAGAAAACCCACTGAAAAGTGGATCACAGGTTTCATTGGTCGCCATAAAATCCCACTATCTTCTAATCAAGTACACCAACCTCCTCCATGTGGTCCATTCCCTTTTTTTGGACATGGAATAATATAATTTAAAAAATCCTGAAGAAAAAGTTACGTATTGATCAAAAAATCAATGTTGGATAAACTATATAATTTCATTACCAATCTATAACAGATAAACATTCTTTTCCTAATTTAACATAAAACATGGCACAAAAATATATTCAAAATTAATATCAATGTATTTTTTTTAAAATAGTTATTGAATATCATAAAAAAATTCAATGTTAATTTCCATAAAATTGTGAAGATATAAGAATCCTTATCAAAATAGGCATGATTAATTATTTCTATTGAAATAGATATTTGTAAACCATTTCAATCAATCCATGGAATTTTAAAATAATTTTCAATCATTCACCTATCACAACAGTAACTTAATAATGTCCTGGGTAAGTTTATCATGCGGATTGTCACATATCTTAATAAATTTTAGTTGTATGTGTGTACATGTTCCCTATATTAGAAATCTTATAGGGATATGGTTGAATTAAAATGAATAAACTCCCCTACCTCAAAATAGTTAAGTTGGCATTATTATCATCAATCATTTATTATTGGGTAGATTTAATACATTACTATATTGTTGTATTCTTACATTACTACTTAGGGCCCCATGTGCCTCATGGTAAATCGAATATTAAAGGGGATATTATTAAATCAGACAATCTAAATCATTTATAATAATCATTTCAATCGGTTCTGGATTTAATTTTCAAAAAACACAGCTTTTATTTCAAAAACCAATCCTCAAATGGTTTTTATCAGAAACTTTTAATTTTATATCAAATAAACTCATTTCAAATCATAATTCATTTAATAATTTCATCTCACTAAAATAATTCTCAAAAAATTCATATCAAACCAGGATCATTATTTCATAAATCAAAATTTATGTCAAAATCCATTTTCAATGGAATTTCATCACTCACACTCACACCATTCCATTGAAAATCATATCTCAACAGAATTAATTCAAGGATTGGAAATTGATTGGAAAAAAAATTGAAATTATATTATAATAAAAAGATCCAATTAATATAGATTGTATTATGAAACCACTAACCTCAATCAAGATCAATAACACTCACATGATATCTACTAGTGGATGGTAGTGGGATAGAATTTTCAAAAGAGAATCTTATAACCATAATTTATATATTCAAGACAAAGATCCATCAACCACCATAGGTTCCAAAACTCTTGAAGAATGTGTAAAGGGGAAAGAAGAAACCATTATAAAAAAGACATAACACTTACCATGAGAGAATAAATACGTCAATCTGAGAATTATTCCATGAATAAATGTAGTCCGGACAGCCAAAATCATCTTTAGAGAGCATCTAAGGAGTTTTGGGATGATTGAAATTTTAGGGTATGAGTTTTAAAATAAACTAATAATTTATCATGAAAAATGATGACTTTACATTACTATTTATCATATGTTTCATCACAATAGGATAGTCGATGGCCTCCACCAGCTACCTGATCACACTGGGAAGAAATCCTAGTCTACAAGAGGTATCATCAGGTGACTGGTGGTCTCCCCCCTTTGGGTTGGTTAGATATGAAGCATACATATTCCACTAGACACTACACCAATGGGCCAGTGAAGTTCCTATAGGGAACTTCCATTTATAGCCACTCCATCGCATAGTCGGTAGCCCTCACCGGTAAGAAGGTGGGCCTCGAGTTGTTTTTTCATCTAAAGGATCATGCCCCCTCCTTTTTTGAAAAACATGTCCACATATTGGACACAAAAACTATATTCTAACTCATCTCCCAAATACCTCTAAACACTCAAACAAGGGGAAATAACCATGGAAAAACATTTCAAAAAGAGATCAAGGGAAATAACTATATATTAACATAGAATCAAAGAAAACTAATATCAAAACAATGTTCATACCTAAAACCACATAATAGAATGTTACATGACCCACCCTATTATTGTACTACTTAATTACATTTTTTGTCGATCAGAAAATTGTAATATTTTTATATATTTTAACATATTAATATTTATTAATTTCAAATTGTTTTCATTTTCTGTAATCATTATTTATTTATATTAATTTTAATATTTTAATTTTTAAATCTTCATATATTTATTATTTATTCATTTTAAATTTCTTATTTAATATAAATATCTTCCATATAATTTTAATTTTTTATAATTTTTCATTTTTTAATGTTAATTCATTTTTAATTTTTATATTTATATTCATACTAGTTATTAATTTTTGAAAAAAATTTCATTTTTTAAAATAATTAAATTTTATTCATTTAATAATATTTATTCAATTTTTAAATTTTAGTAATTTCTTTCCTTTTATACATATTCATTTATAATATTAATTATTTAATATTATTATAATTTTTTCCATTTTAATATTTAATCTTTCCTAATTATTAAATTTTATTCATTTTTTTATTAAAAATTTACTGTTTTTTAAATATAATGATTTTTAATATTTATTTTTATGTTTGTCTAATAATATTTAATATTTTAAATTTGATTATATTTTATATAATTAATATTTACTAATCTCTATTTTAATATTTTAATTTTCAAATATTTTTACAATTATAATTTAATCTTTTTAAATAATCAATTATTGCACTTTTTTATGTTAAGATGATTTTTCCAATATTTATTCATCTTTATTTTTATATTTTTTCACTTCTTATATTTAAAATTTTATATAATTAATATTATTTTTTATTTTTTATTATTTTTGAAACATAAACATTTTTCTTTATCTAATTTTATTCAATTTTAACATTTATTCAATTAATATTATTTACTCATATTAATATATATTCATATACAATATTTTTATTATAAATTCATTTTTATAAACATTTCCAATATCTATGTCTGTATTTGTGTGTGTGTGTGTCTATCTGTATGTATAAGTAATTTATATATTTTTCAAAAATTTATTAATAAAATTCAAAAAATATATAGAATAATTATTAAATATAAATTTTCATGACCACCAACCTCTAAAGTTACCCTTCATGTGCCCACAATATAGGAAGACGGATAATGGACCCCTTGTCCCATCATCAGCATGCCCCATGTAAGCAACTAGCACTGAGGGTATAATAATCTCACATATAGAAGGCATTCCCTTCATAGATGATGTCAGCTAGAATGTAGGATATCAACCATAAAGATAAAAAATAAAATAATATAAAAAAGAAACCAAAACTATATCATATTATATGTGAAAAGTAAACAAGTACCAAGAGTATCTAAATAAAAAACAGAAAGAAAATCCTAACGAAACAACACATAAACAGACCCAAAGTTTGAGCTAGTAATGTTAATCATGGACCCAAAATTCCTCATAAAAATGAAAAAATAGTTGTATATATGTTGGGTGAGCATAACATGTATACTCAATTGGATCAGACCCAATGTATCTCATGCACATGTGAAACTGGTATAAACCATGGGAACACAACAGAACCAAAAACACCTAAGTAGATCAACTAACCAATCATATCCTCAATATGGCATGGTCACCGAATAACAAACCCAAATATTACAACAAAATAAAAAGCATATCAATAAAGGTTACTCCAAACCAATTTCCCATTGATTTTCCACACTCAAAAGATAATATCATACATCTTGATTTACCATCTCTTTTGTATATTCATGTCCAAAGTCACCAAGGAAACTACATCATGTAAAGCACCCCACGAGAAAATTCTCAACACATCCTACTCAGAGATACATAGGCCACCACATCACATCTCACCCAAAATCACCTAGGCCATCACATCACATATCAACCATTTTCATAACAATAATATAAGGCTATTGTGAACATTAAGGACATCAACGACATGCCCTCCTCCTACCATACACAATTCCCACTATAAACCAACTAATAATCCCATAAATCATCACCACTTTTACACTTTCTACTTATTTACATCATAAATTGTTCATAAGAACCTCACATATAAAAGAGATCAAGGTAGATGGGGTATTAACAAATGTTAGAAAAAACAACCCCAAAACATTTGGGTGTCGTCACATATTTCTCAACACTAGTGGGGTGTGTATATGAATCCTAATGAATGTAATATAAATATATATATATATATATATTACACACAATACCGTGATATGGGTTCACAATAGGGTTTACATCCCATCTCACCACGCCTCACAATGTCTTACAACTTACACCACTATCGTTGCAACCTCTAAATGTATTACAAAATTAAATCATGCCACAAACAAGAATCCAAATTCATATTCCTTTTCAAGATAATCAAATTTCAATATTTATACTTATCTAAACAATTATAGTTATCCATCCCATTCATTTTATATTATGAATCAACTATTCTGACCACACTTACCACTATAATTCAATCATTCATTACCCATTCCAACCCATTCCATTACAATTTCATCAATATCATTTTATTCCATCTCTATAGACCTGATAGAAAAACAAAAACACAAAACACAAAAACTCATCCTCCTCATGAAAAAAGGCTCCACATTACTATGTTTCAAATCACAACCACTTTTTCATTGGAACTTCCACATATCATCACAATCACATCACACCAAAACCACTGCACCGCATGAACATCCCATTACAACAATCACATATCAGAGACACACAATAAAACCACTCTTCAAATTGATTAATTCAATTTATGATATGGGATTTCATCACATGAACTTTTTTATATCATGTTCATTCTCACTCAAAATATTGTTTTCCATGGGAATCTTATTCATTTGTCGAATATAATTTATTGTAACTATATTTAAGTTTATATCAAATAATACAACAATAATAGTTCTATAACCATATCAACTACAACAAAAAAAGCTCCGAACAATCCTTATTTTCAAAAATTTCTTTAACCATGTATAATAGAAATAACATCGAAAGCAGTGAAGCATGTGATTCCTTCCATATTCTAGATTAATTTCAATTAATGTAATTATTATCTCCAATAATCTGATGCATACCATCTCCCTAGTGGAAAAAAGGAAGATCCCTACCACATTTACAGGAGGAGTAAAGATGAATGATCCCCTTCTTAAATGAAAGAAGTATCACATGATTAGTTTCCTAAAAATATGGGATATGTGCACATTATGGAATCCCCACAGGAAGAACACAGACCAACTACCGCAAGGTTCTACCACCCCAGACAAAGTATCTAGAAAATTGAGTCTTGAGAAAAATATACTTTGAAAAAATAAGGAAAATATTTATTTTATAATTTTAGATACGAAAATTGGGCTTTATTATTTATAGGAATAATTTAACCAACCATTGATCATGATCTCAATAAATTACATTTGGAAGAACCATTAATTCCCTTGGTCATAAAAGAAATTCAAGGATAAAATTATCCTCCTAAAAAACCTCTAAATTCTCATAATTAAATAATTAAAACTACATTTACATTAAAAACCTATATTCCAGGATTTTAGGGATATTATATGATAAAAATAAATTTAGGAGATTTGTCTTAGTCTTAATCTAACCACACCAACCAACCCATTGCACGAAAAACAAGTGACAGCATGAAGGAAATAGGTGACCATGCCAACCGACCACATAACCGACCAACATACAACATGAAAAAAACTGGTTGGATGAAGGAAATAGGTGATCATTCCAACTGACCACATGAACAACCAACCTACTGTACAGAAAAAAAAGTGACTTCCTGAAGAAAATAAGTAATTTTTTCAACCAACTTCATGATCAACCAAACTATGACCAAAACTAACAACTGACCACATAAAGGAAATAGTTGAAAGTTCCAACTGGTCACATGACATACCTTACCACCTTGTGAAGAAATAACTAACCAGTAAAGTACCTTTTGGTCTCATTGTTAGTTGAGTTACCATGAGAATAAACAAAGAAATCCCATGAGAAAAAAGGCTCCAAACACCCTCTTGAATCCACCCGGTCTCAGAAAACTCAAAACAAAGTGTTTTAAATATTCAAAACATTTCATCAAATACCTATCAGAAGTTTCTTATCCTATATAATTATAAAAAAACGGGAATGAAGATTCAAAGGAAGGGTAATTAGTCAACCACCACATTAGAGACCTCTGAGAAACAATAACATATTTGGAATGCAGCCACCCCTCTAAAAACAATATCTTGGGAAGAAAACTATAAGATATGAACATGGCCAAATAGATGGCTATAACTAACCTATCATGAAATACATTACAACCAAAAAATCACAACAAATCTATAGAAAGAAAGGGGAAAACATAGAAAACAATTACTTCCCATTTATTTAAATAATAATCAGAGAGCTTCATGTAAGAGAAAATATTATTATATATAGCACCTTAGCCACATTTTTTATCTTACCAACTAATGAAAATATTTACATTTTTTACCATCATTTATCATGCTAGCATATATAATTTTTAACATATCATGATTGAAATGAACAAATTAGACTAGAATGCATGAATATTAACTTATTAATAATATTAGTTAAGATTATTATTAAAATTAATTATATCCTTCCAATCAAGGAATTAAAAACAAAATATTGATTTTAAAACATTGCATTACTTGTTATAAATTTATCAAAATATTCAATTTTTAAAACATGTTATGTTAAAATGTATATTGGAAATAGTATTTCATCTATGTAACCTACATTCAAGAAAATATTGTTTGTCAGAAAAATATTTTAAATGAAATAATTTGTTAATCCTTCCCAAAAAAATTTATTAATCAAAGACTCTTTGTGAAAACACATTCAACACACATTAAAAAATATATTTTTAAACAAATGTAAATTTTTTAAAATATTTATTTTTGTTTATGTATGGAGACTTGTTACCATAAAAGAATTATACTTCCCAGCATTAAAGGAACATCAAATGATGACATACATTGTGTAAATTTTTAACTTCCAAAAACATTTCATTAATAATTAAACAACAAAGCCACCCAATATATTGACTAAATAAATTCACTATGAACTATAAGAATTAATTTATCCTCCCACTATTTTCATTTAAAATACAAACATTTTTCATTTAAAACCACTTTTCTATTTATTTGAAAAAAATATTCATGATATCTAACCATTCATATTTAACATGCTTACCAAAATAACATACATAAATATAAAGGCCACATGATTACATAAAATCTTTTTTGTTCAACTAACACAACACTATCATGATATATAGTAAGTTATTATATACACATAAAATCATAATTACAGTATTCCATTTATCATATGAGATTAACAACAAACCATAAATGACCCCATAACATTCCACTTTATCCATCTGAATAACTTATCATGTTTTTTAATAAAAAAATTTACCAGTAACTCACCAATAAAAAAAAATACATAGTTTTTAACGTTCCAATTTCCATTTTCCACTGGTGCATGTAATTACTTAAAAGGTTTTCACATTACATTTATCAACCAAAACAAGCATGTAAATAAATATATTCAAGGATACCGTTTGCATAAAAAGAAAAGGATACTTTCCACCACAACATGATATAGTCCGCATTGGGTGGCATTGACTCACCCACTTGGTTTCAAAATGTATTATAATATCACCCATCTTGATACTCGATAGGTTTTCCCGCTCTTCATTTGATTAAATCTATAACACATGCCTTGAAAATAAGATCAATAAAAACAAACCAATCCAATATTATAGTAGTCAAACACTCCCATTATTCTCATTATAATATGTCAGTTTTGGAAAAAAATCACCTTCATTAATTTCTTGATTTTCCAAACAACTCCTTTTATTTTATAAATGTATTTATGTTATTATCCATATTATATAGGGTGTTAAAATCCTTCAATACAAAAACATAACAATACAAAATTATAGTAAGGATATATTTTATCAACAGTATGTGACTTCATATCAAAGATCAAATGGTTATCCAATGTTAAAATTATTAATGGTTCATAGATTATGATTTAGTAAATATAATCTTCTCCTTAAGAATCCTTTAAAAATAATCTTATAAATTATAACATGTCTTCATCATGGAATACCAACATTTAAATACATAAATTAATAAATAATGAAACCAAAAACATCACTCCACATTTCCATGTTATTTCCAAGGAAAATCATGTAATGAATTCAAATTTTCCCAACATGTAACCGAGTAAAATAAAAAAAATGACACGTTTGTTATTTCATGGATCATTCATATCGGGAATAAACATGGAATTATAGGTTATTCTTATTACCAAGGAAACACACTTCCAACATCAATTTAAAAAAATCACATTCTATGATCTTGGGCTCAATTAAAATACCACATTACATATACATATTGATTTAAGAATTTTCCAAATAAAAATCACTCATAGATCAAAAAATCATAATTAAAAATTTTTTATTACTATGTTTCATGCATATCTTTCTGAAACTAAACATTATTTAACAATTTCATTTATTAAGAAATTATTATTGTATACTTAAATATGGGTAACATGATTTCACATCCATTTTTAAATGAAATTTGTTCATTACAAAAAATTATTTAATTTTTAAATACAACATGTTAAACATGATGAATGTATAAGATTCACATACTATAAATTTTTTTGGTAATAAAAAAACATTTCAAATTTATATATTC
Organism: Viscum album; assembly: GCA_963277665.1. Taxonomy (NCBI): domain Eukaryota; kingdom Viridiplantae; phylum Streptophyta; class Magnoliopsida; order Santalales; family Viscaceae; genus Viscum; species Viscum album. The sequence continues at coordinate 805,977,294 of OY728141.1, read as the reverse complement.
CTACCATAAAAAACTACACATTGCATAACATTAGACACACGGATATTTCATAACTAAATTTTTTATCATTCTGGAAAAGAATAAGATCAATCGTTTTTATAGTTTTCAGTCTCAACAGGTTTTCACTATGCATTTTTTCATTTTCCATGAATTTGAAATTAATAAGGTCAATCATTATGATTAATTAATAACACATATAAGTTATATTTCATGAGTATAAAAGCTAATATATAGAATAAATTTCATTTTTGGCATTAAATATATATGTATAAGGAACCATGAATAATTATTATATAGAACATTCTAGGAAGATGAGGAAGATTTATTGATTTCGAATGATTTATAATTATTAATGTTAATTATTATGAATTATTACCATTTTCAAAAAAATTATAAACAATTATCAAAACAACATCATGCCTAACCCATGATTAAAACATATGAATATATTATAATTGTAGAACTAAAATCATTCCATAAATAAGGATCACTTTGTTGCTGTAAATGTTTTCAAATATTCGAATGAATAATCAATAATCATGATGGAGTCATTCAAAAACATAAAAATTTTGATGTCAAAAAATATGTTTTAGAATAAATCCATAAAAATATTATTTTGATAAGTTTCATATGGAATGTAATATAGAGAATATTAACTTGCATGGAAACCTTAATAAAAATATGCGTGTTTTTTTAAACAATCATTTCATTATGGTAGTATGAAATATATTGAAGGTAACCTGATTCATATGCATTTGAAAAAATTCAATTTTTATTCACAAAAAAAATACAAAAAGCATGATTATATAAAAATTGAAATCTTTAGGAAAGAAATTTAGCTTGTTATAAATTTTATGAATGTAGACAAAATTTATTTTAAAAATAATCATCATATCACCTGCATGAAAACAACACATTCAAGTATCAATCATGTTTCAAAAAAATAGAAGAGTAAATTTAATCAACATTTTACTCTTTCCATTCGGATTATTCAACTAAATAAAAAAACAATAATAGATTATTTTCAACCAAACCATGGGAAAATCAATGAAACACACACAAAATTTCATGATTTATTTAATTAGATTCCATAACTTCCCAGAACCAGCACATTCAATCACATAGGGAATCGATCATGATGCATGTATCTCTCTTAGGACACTACCCTATAAGTATAACCCCCACAATTTTTCATTTGGTAATCTTAGAGTCATTTCGTCAGATCCCATAGGGCCTTCAAATCATGTCTCATAGCTGGTGCTATTGGAATATCTCATGCAATAAGGTTGATAATAACTGTTGCTGAACCATCCCATTAATTCCTAGTAGTTCCAAAATCCAAACTCTATACAATATATCGACCAAATTTTGATACCACTCTATCAATACCCACACCCTCCAAGGGTACCCTTTAATGGGTTTTAATATAATTAGTGGGATGATGACCACAAAGTACCACCTTCAAAATGATCGGGGTTGACAACAAGCATTAACGGTAGTTGGATATCATATATATAAGGTTTTACCATAAAATATGTTGTAGATAAAAATATAGAATAAAAACCATCCAGAAACTACATTAAATAATATAAAAAAGAAATAAAATTCATCCCAACATTCATTTGAAAATGTAAAAAAATATATTCTCCAAATGAAAATACTAATGCAGAGATATGGCAATGACTGAAAAGTAAAATATAGTAATGTCCAACATGATCCACATAGTTCGCATAGAAACATGAATGATAGTTTTTATATACCTGGTGTGATCAATACAAGTATACTCATTAGGATCATACTAAAATTATATCATGAGAAGGTGAAAAGAGAATACTAAGAATTTCATGAGAAAATAGAATAACCAAAGTCACTTAAGCAGATCAACTATCCAATACCATATTCAATATTGAATGATCACCAAATAGTTCACCCATGTATAATTGCATAATAAGTATTATATAGATAATTTCATACCCCATGCCACTTTTCCATTTATATAACACCCTTTCACCCTAGCATCATACATTATGTTTCTCTTATATATTACATATTATCTAGCAAGAAGAGCCTTGGTAAACTACATCATTCTTTGAATCACATAAGAAATTTTCCATCACATCCCTCTTGAAGACACTTGGCCTACCACATTACATCTATCTTAAAGACACATGGTCCATAACATCACATCATAAACATTTCGATAACCAAAATTGCAGGGTATCGTGATCAAGAAGAACATAAACCACGTACCCTCATCCTACCATGCATTACCCCCACCACGAACCACCTCATCATATCAGTTAACATCACCACTAGTGCACTTTTGTCTACTACACATCATAGCCTGTGGATGAGAACCTCATATGGAAGAGAAATTGGGGTGATTGGGTAGTTATATATCTATTTTCATTATCAAGGATATTTGAAAAGAAGTCCGCAAAACATTTGTGTGTCATCACGGAGTGCTCGACTCATGTTGGGTGAATATAGAATCATAATGAAAGAAATATATATATATATATCATGGTGTGTGTTTATGTATTACTCAAAATATAAGCCAATGGGATCACAACAAGGTTACCATATAAACAAACCACACCACACAAGTCCTTGCAACATCTACCACTTTCACTACCACCTATAAATGCATTAGACCACACAAAGAAATTCCCAAAATATAATCCAAAATTCAATCATTATTTTAATGTTTTACAAAAATAAAAAATTCCCCATTAGAAACCAATTTAATTTATCCAGTAGATTCATTTCATATTAAAAATCAAAAAGTTTGACCACACATCCCATTTTAATCTAGGAACTCATTATCCATTCTAATACATTCTATTTTACATTCACCATTAGAAATTAATTCACATCACAACCAATTTATCATCCCTACCACTTATTATCAACTCAAATTCATCTAACCATAACTACCATATCACAACCAAGTCCCATTATAACCTCTATATATAACAACCACACAATAAAAAAAATCACATATTTAAATTCAGTTAAACAAAATGTCTTTACACATTTTAAACTTTTTACATCAAGGGAATTTAAACAAAAAACATGTTTTTTCATGGAAAACAAATTCAATATCCATATATAAGTGATTATAAATTTATTCAAGGTGGCATAAAAAATCACACAAAAAGGGTTCCACTGACATATCACCAATAACACAAACAATGTACTCAATAAACATGATTTTTATCAATGGAATCAAGCATGTATATTATTAATAAAATCAAAAGTTGTAAAAAATTGATTCATTCCAATTTCCCCTTCAATTTGAATTAAAATAATTGTTATCTTCATCAACATAATTCATACCATCTCCTCAATGTAAAAACGGAATCATTTCTACTGCATGAATAACAAGAAGTAAGAAGAAGGATCCCTTATATGGAAGAAATAATCTTTACACAATTCATTACACCAAAACAGGGGATGTGTGCATAGGATAAAATCACCATAGGAAGAACCTAAAACAATAGTAGTAGGGTTCCATGAATCCGAGGAAATAATATATAACCTCGCATCATAAGAGAAAGATATTAGGAATGAATAACAGAAGAAACTTCATTTTAGAATTAAATATATGAAACAATAGTGATTTTATATAATAAGTAAAACATTAATTGACCATTAATTTGAATCTAATTATGTTCCACAAGTGATGACACATTAAAAGTCTTGGACATTAAGGAAATTCGAGGAAATAATTATCCACCTTGAAATATCTTTTAAAAACCCTTAATTAAATATGTAAACTACATTTCTCTTAAAATATTTTATTCATTACTTTTTGGATTATGTTGGGGGTAATTTTAAAATTTCAAAATTTTTATAAGTCCTAAATTGAATGCATCGGCCAACCTACTACAAAAAAAAAAGTGATCCCACAAAGGAAAAATGTGACCATGCTATTAGAAATCACAACCAACTATCCTACCATTAGAATAAAAAACTGACCAAAGTAAGGGGGAAAAGATATTGTGACAACCAACTACATAACCGACCAACCAACCAGATGCACAAAAAAAGTGATCACATAAAGGAAAAAAGTAATTGCACCAACAGTCCAAACAACCAAATTACCACATGAACAAAAAATTAATTGCTTGATGAAAACAATTGACTGCATACCCAACCAATCAAATGAATAAAAGACTAAATGGTCACATGATGGAAACAAGCGATTGTTCCAACCAAACACATAACCTATTTACCTACCACACAAACAAACAACTAACTAAATGATGTAAATTTAGGTATTTTTGTTAGTAAAGTAATGGTGAGATTAAACATCAAAAACCCAGTAAGAATAAGACTCTAAAAACCCTATTGATTCCTCAAGGCCTCATAAAAACACAATGGAAATGGTTTTAGACATATGTGACCTTATATATTTGATAGAGATTTTAATATTTTTAGTTTAGCTATTTATATATATATTCATTGAAAATATATTTCATTTATTGAATAATATTTTTTTAAATGTATTAATATTTATATTTTTTTTTTAATATTTAATAATTATTCATTTATATAATAAATAAAAAAATTAATTACATTTAAAAATACTTAAATATAATTAATGTTAAAATTTCATATATATTTAACAGCATATATATTTTTTATAATTAATAATTTGACTTAAATGTTTTGTATTTAAATGAATGTTTTAATATTTACTCATATTTATATTAATTTTTATTATTATTTATCTAAGTATTTATTCATTTTTTAATTTTTTAATTTATATAATTATTATTTTTTATATATCTTTTTATTTTTTTTTTCAATTTATTCATTTTTAATTATCAAATTTTATTATTTTTTATAATTAATTAAATTTTAAAAATTATTCATTTTTAATATTTTTAATTCATTTTTAATTTGTATTCATTTAAAACACTATAAATTATTTTTTATTTATATTTATTTATACATTTATGGTTTTTTATTTAATATTTTTAAAATTAATGAAATTTATATATATTGATTTATTCATTTCTATTTTTATATATTTGTGTCTAAATCCATAAAAAGTTATACAACATTGTAATCTATATTAATGATATATAATTAAAAATCTTGAAATCGATATGGTGGAACCAACTTTATTGAAATACTTTCTCTCTAAAATTAGTATCTACCAGAAGAGAATGAGTTTACTTTTCAAACATATAAAGGTAAATATTGTTATTTTTATTAGGTATGATCTCTAAAAGTAGACATGCATATATAAAAGAAAATATATTATTACGCAAGGATAAAAAATTACTTAAAAATCCACAAATTTTGTTGTGTCATAATACAAGAAAGTTAAATCAATACCTTCAAAAGTGGTATAGTACATTCTAATCATTCAAATTTTTATATGGTTATATGGAAGTGGTGATACCATAGGGGAATTGACATGACCCATAGATATAGTAAATCATGATAGAAATTTTTTTCACTAACTAAACTTTCATAAGTGGAACAAAATTTATAATGAGTATCCTAAATTTGGATATTAGATGAGAAACCTCCATATTCTACTATTTATAGATGGAATGAATCCTTTTATTGTATAGTGTATCACTCATATTATATGTCTTGTTATGTAGTTAAATTATATTTTTTCGACATGTTTATTAAAAAACAAATATATTATATTATTTTTTCTTATATCAAGATCAAAAAAACTTGGTAAAGATATTGATGTTTATTTGGTTCTACTGATTAAATATTTGAAATTATTGTGTGATTTATAGGTTAAATTATATGATTATTATAGAAAATATTTCTCAAAATTGTGAGACTTTTTGTATGGAAAGAGAAATAATCTTCCCAGATCTATAATGTTTTTATGATATATAATTAAATAAATGTTAGAGTGTCCCATTTTTGATGATGTTACAATCTTAGTTATGTTCAAATGTTATTGAAATATTCTATTTCATGGGAATCATTAATTTTTAAACTAATGACATAAATAAAAATAATGGACTACATCATTCAATTAGAATTTAAATGAATTTACAATATAATATCCATTAATATGGGGACAACTGTTTGATAATTTAAAAGATATTTTAACCATTTTTTGAAAACGATTTTAAATAAACAATATAAAGAATAAATGGAAAATGCGAACTACTTTTTAAATTATCCGACTAGATTTTTTGTGCATTAAAAAAATTTCTTTATTCTAGTAATGTGGAGAAAAATGTATATGATAGTGTCATTGGAATGTTACTAAATACACTCAAAAATTAAAAGAATGGAACAATGTCTTTTTTAAATATGATTATCATGGTGATAAGGGAAGTGTTGGTTCCAATAAAGGGTCAATGTATGGCTTTTATTCCTTCGGTATCATCAAATCATTCCATGAAGGAGGTATTTCAAATTTTATGCTTCCTGTATAATGTAAAGGTTCTATAGTGGTATTAATCGAATAGAAACAACATCAGGTTATTTGATGATTTGAAGTTAGGGTTCTTAAAATCACATGAATGAAATATTTTAATGCAATATTTAATCCTTATATAATTATTTTGTAGACTACCTAAAAATATCTCACACACATTAACCAATATTTGTTTCTTTTAAAAACATAAATAAATTAATTATATATATCTGAAAAATTTTCCAGACATGAAATATTTAGTTATGTTCATATAATGAAAATAAAAGATTTTATTCCCTCCGTTATTAATTTATATAATGGTTCTTATGGTTAATAATATATTCTTTTTGGTTATTTTTATTATATTTGGATGTACCCTATAGAATAGTGTATGAATGTTTTGAAACATGTAGAAGTATCAATTATATATTAATATATGTTTTAGAAAACTCTTGAATTCTGATATTTCTACCTTTTAAATGTTGATAAAAATGATCTCTAAAAATAATATCACAGTTTGTACCTTGTTAGTGAATGAATTTACAAAATATATGTTGTCCAAATTACCATTAAAGAGTGGCAGTAGAATCGCCTTATTGTTTTACATAATTTTTTATCGGTTTATCTATATGTGGTGTCCCAAAATGTAATTCTTATCCATTTGAATCCATCATTGACTAATTTTTTGATATCAAATACACATAACTAGTGGTTTATTGGATTATATTGATACATTTTTTTTATGGATCCACTTAAAAATCTTAATTAAATTTTAGAATGACTTATATTGATATCCATGAGACTATGTGTGTTTGTATTATTGTATAATGGTTATGTTATTGATGTTTAGGTGTTTGATATAAAGGAAAATTATATTTTTAGTACCCGGAAAAATAATAGAGTCATTCTTATGATAGTGGTAATACATATATATATATATATATAGTATCAAGGAAAAAAATATATGAATTTTTTTTACAAAGTAATTACCAAAAATATATGGAAGTTTGATTATATAATATTACAAGTGTTTATTTTTCAATCATAATGGGTTGATGATATGTTTTTAGTTAAAATAGATTAATTCAGACTCTTGAATGTGTATTTCAGTAATGAAAGATACAAGGAAGATCCCTTCATAATGGAATCATAATAACTACACATATTTTATTTCATGGATCATATAAATAAACAGTGATAAATTTTTTTGATGTCAACCAAAACCACTACAATGTTATAGGTCATATCCATTGACAATAAAAAATTCAATTGGATGCCATAATTATTTTTTTTTGGTCCCAATATATAAATAGTCTTGTATGTTATTGAGGAACATAAATAGGCTTATGGTTTTCTTTAATTTACAATGTGTTTCCCAGTAATATTATGTGTTCACTACTTCATTCACATATTTTTTCTAATAAATCCATCCCTACATGTTGGAACTTATAATAATAAGGAACAAAATATTTAAAATGTTGAATCTAATGGTTTGATATATGGAGAAAAACATGTGGTTGTAAATTATAGGTTCACCATTTCATGATGGTCTTAAAAATTATTCACCTGAGAAGCAAAGGGATAAAATTCTATGTTGGAAGGAATACATATAGCCAATTAGTTAACCCTAACAAGTCAGTATTCATTAGTTAAATTGGAATCAATACTATAATTCATGGGGTTATTTATGTTTATACATTGACAAATGTTGTTAATGCATTGAAGACATTAATTTTTCAACAAATTAGTGTAAATAGATAATATACTTTATCAATTTTTATAATACTAAAATAATCAAGTGTAGATTTATACTTCATTATCACTTGTAGAATAAATTTAAATTTGAATATTATCAAATGAAATTTGAATTAATGGTCAAAATAAAGTATCATAGATCCTTTCTTGAATTATTGAAGAGCATTATCACGTGGATACTAAGGGTTAAGTAAATCACAACCCACCACCTATATATGTACATATAATAAACCGTGAAACTTTAAATATGTTCATGTTTTATAATGAGAAGGAATAATTTAATGTACATTTTAATTTCAATATTTTACTTGTAATTATAGGTATAATTAACTTAGATTCAAATTTAATGATTTACATTGCAAAAAATGAGTGATAAAAATAATAAGAATGCATTAAAACCAATATAACCTCCCTATAATTCAGGTATGGGGAATTATAATTGATATGAATTTTATCAATGGAATTTTCTCCATAAATATATAATTTTCCCTTATTTAGTAATATAATATTATATTATTCATATGCACCATAAGATAAACCAATGACATTTTATTATATTAATGAAAAATTAAACTTAGAAAAAAAATAATGACATAATATTTTAAATTATTACAATAGGAAAAAATAGAATGTTGGCTTATAATAATAGGAAAATATATATCTCTTTGACCCCCCAGATTAATCAGACTCATGAACTACAATGTATAAATGAAATAAAATAATATTAATGTGACAACCATTTTGAAAATGAATATATAAAAATTTGAAAGAAAATTTTACTAAGGGATGATGAATGAGATATGAGAAATTTATATTAAGTAGGGATTCCATATGACTATTATAGATCTAATCATTGGAATAGTAATCTGATCATTTGAATAGTAACATGACAATTGGAATTGGAATATGATCCTTAGGAATAATAATTTGGTCCTAAGAATAGTATCCTCACCTATATAAGTGTAAAATAATATTTAAATATCTTATCAAATGAAAATATGGAATATTTAAATCATGGTACAAGTAAATAAGTGTTATAAAAATGATAAAATATGTGTTTCTATTTTAGTAAAACATATATGTTTTATCTCATTATTATAAGAAAATATATATATTTAAAATAAATTATATTTTATTAAAATTGTTTTATAAATTAATATTATGTTCTATTATAATGATAATATAATTTTATGATACCTTAATTAATTTTTCAAAGGGCCAAAAATTTGGATCATGTTGTTAAAATTAGTGTTTTCTCAATAAATGAGGATTTTATTTAGAAATTAAATTTACAAAATTAAAAAAAATCATAAAAGGGAATTTATTTATAAAATCTATGCTTAAAAATGGTTAGGTTGAATTTTCGGTATTTTTCAAAAATAGTTTAAATTTTACTAAAGAGTGAAATATGGAAAAATATGATATTTATTATTATTAGATAAATGCATGAATCCATGAGTCATGTTATATGAAATAACCCACTAATTTAAACTAAAATGAGCCATTTACAAAATATAAACATAACAATCAATGCTATTTTTATCCTTGATAAAAAAACTAATGAATATAATATTCGAAAACACCCATATCCTCCATTTATAAATACCCCCCCCCCCCTCAAAACCCCCTCTCCTAAAACCATATAAGCCTTGTCTCATCCCGAATTTCTAACCAATTATATTCCCAATTTTCTCCCTGATGTTTTACTTTTATTAACCAAAATTCATATCCCATGTTCCTTAAGATGTTTCTCAAGGAGACAATATTCAAGTGGTAATATTCTCAAACTACCACTCTTAAATAATATTCATATTCTACATTTTCCTCACCTTCCTCATATGACATGTAATAATAAATCAATTATCACATATATATAATATAATTTTATAGTTCCAATGTAATATGTACCATATATCCCCTTATATTCTCCTCTTATTCTAAAAAATGAAACAATCTTCCATATATGTAAGTTTACCACCTCCATGGATGATGATTTTTCCGTTTTTATTACCACATTCAAGGATGGTTAAAAAATATTATTATGGTTATATAAGATAATAATAAATATTTTATAAAATATTTCATGATCTAGAATGAATATAAAATTATATTGTTATATTAATCAAAACGAGTTCGTGATGGTTAGTAAAATAGCCTAAATAAACAAACTACAAAACATTAATGTTTTTACAAAGAAAATCATCAATATTTTTGAAAAAATGATATTTGGTAATGTTAAATTTTTGGATGGACATGAATATTATTTCATTTCTCATTTATGTTTTTATTCCTATTTCACAATAACTTCAATAATTATACACAAGTGATTTGACCATGGAACCACGAAACGAACACCCATTGAAGATAGAAATTAAACATTATGTCTTATTGAACTGAATATAAATGAAAAAAATAAAATTATAATAAATTAAATATATCTATTAAAGTTTCTGAATTAATTAATTAATTAATTTTACTATTTAGTACATTAAGTGAAACTGTAGAATGATTCCAGAATATAATTTAAGGGATCTCACTATACCTCACTTTTTCATTAGGTTATAAAAATTATCTCTCTAACACACTTTATATATCTATTTTATGATATTAAATACCTAAAAATACTATATATATTTCTCTTTCATATATACCTAGTTTATTTTCCATTCCTTTAATGGTTCAATACATGCCTTAAGATCATTTCTCTAATGAATTCTTTAAATTAAAACCCGATTAAGGGGAATTTCTCTATCCCTTAATACATTAATTCAATGATCTTTCAAATTATTCATTAACATTAGTGGTTTTAATAAAAAAATTAACATTTCAGGCATTTCAACTATGGTTTACCTGTGGTTTTCAAATAAAATTCCACACAAATTCATTCTCCAAAATTCTTTAACTGATTTATGAAAATATCATTTAGAAAGTTCATTTCTAAACCAAATTATATACCTTTTATCATGACTTTTTTTCATAATAAACACCATATTTTGGGACCTATAACTATTTAATCAGATATAAATGTAAAAAATATTTAATTTCTTCCTTTATTTAAAATCTTTATAAAATATTTTTTATTATGATATTGATAAATATTATGAAAACCATTTCATTCCATGGGTAATTATTATATTTAGGATTTATAATTGATTTATATTTTTGGAACACATAAGAATGTAAAGGTTGTGATGGGTTCAACTAGATAGTTCTTTAATGCATTGGGTAATGTATTTTTGTCCAGAGATTTTTTGTATGGTATTAGGGATTAAAGATAATCTATGAAGGGACATTATCCACCAGGTGATGTTTTCTATGAAATTAGCCTTGGCATATATTTATGTCATATTATATATTGTTGCAACATTCCTACCTTAACATGATCTTATGAATCCATGTTTTATATGTTATTCTCCCATATCATTTCCCTTAGAATTTTCCTTTATTATAGTATATTATGGCTTTTTATTCATATTATATTCACCACTATCATGTTTCTCTCTTTATTGGGATTTTTAGCTCACAATTTTTTTTTATGTATTAAGCATATTATACTTAATAATTTTAGGTTCTCAAATGGTATTATGTTCTCATTGTATATATTTAAATAAATTCATTTTATTTTCTTTCAATATAAACCAAGTCTTCAAAAGACACTCGGCCTCAAAATATTTTGGTTGTATTCATTAGATTTTATTGTTAAAAATCATGTAATTATATGCGTATAAGACTATGGTAGCTATAGTTTCTATCAAATAAAATTTTAGTTATTTTAGGTGATTAGAGCTATAATAATTTTTTATAACATTCGGTATAATTATAAGTATAAGAGAGTATCATGAAATTTTAGTGAATTATAGAGAAAGTTATTTAAATGTAATTATATCACTATCTAGATAATATAAGTGGATGTGTCTCTGGTGTAATTTTACCTAGGGATAAATCCATAAAAGTGGTTCATTGGGTATTAAATTTATCATCACTTGGTTCAAGACAAAGATGCCTCGGTTCCCATTTTGTTTAAAAATCCAAAGGGATATGCATTGGGAAATTCACTAACTCATTTTGTGCCATTATGATGTAATTGAATGGATTGTTATTTTATGAAATCTAATTTGAATCATTACTATTGATTTAGAATATTGAAATATAAAGACTTATATCTTTTGATATACATTTCAATTATAAGTTATTCAGTCTATGTTTATAGTTTCCCTTTTCATTAATTATTTTTAGTTCGAGTATTCTCATCACTTTTTTTATTTTAGTTAATTGTAGTAAATTGGAGGGAATGTGACAATACCCAACATGTTGGGAAATCTTATTATTTACCTAATGATATTCCTAAAATTATGGGAGAAGTATCTAGAAAATTACTCGTAGAACTAGTTCAAGAGACTCATACTATAAATAATATCTTGAATAGTTTGAACAACCTCTTTATCATAAAAATAGTAGGTTGTAGTGAAGTACTTTATATGGAATAAGCCTCCTACCATTAGTGGATATTATGATCCCCTAATCATATAATAATGTATTAAATCTATTAAGAAGATATTTTATATCCTATAATTCCCCAGATAAATTAATTTTATGATTTCTTTCTATTGCCTTGAAGGGGAATCAGATGAGGGGTAGACACTGATCAGGAACATAAAATCCAAATAGGAAATTGATTCCATGTAATTTGAAGGATTCAATAAAATATTTATCAATAACTATTTTACCTAAAATATCTACCTTAAAATGGAGAGGGACTTACTTGAACTGATGAAAAAGGAATATGATTCTATCAGGTCATATAATGAAAACATTAGAAGGCTTGAATTTATTACCACTATATTTATCATCAACACCGAATGTAATGTGCAAAATTTAGGTAGATATAACTTATTAAATATTTAGAAGGAATATATTCCCAAGAATCCCATTCGAACATGTCATAGAAATTGTGACTTCAGGGTGATTTCAATCAGACTCACTAATTATCCAATAATATCTCTTTTCTTAATTAGTATTATATTTATAGTCTACCTTGAAAAATATTGTTAGTCATTATAGATGTTATTCTGATACACTCAAAAATAAAGGTGGAGAATGGGGAGTATTATTATATTGTTTTAAAGACTATATGAAAGGATTCTCTATAGGAAAATTGTGGTATTTTTGAGTTTTAGATTGAGGAAGTATCATTCTTGGGGAATTTCATCATCGATAGAAGGATATCTATTAATCCTTATACGAAATTTCAAATTGAGGAGTTTCCCAAATCAGTATGAGTAATGAAAATTTATTGTTTCTATAGACCATATGGGTATCACCCATGATTTGTTAGAAAATTCTTCTAATTTTCAAACCTTCTAACCAACCTGACTCGGAAGGGGGTAATGTTTTTCTAGACAAATGAATGTGAAGAGAGAATCAAAGAAATGAAAAGAAGTAATATCATTTTACCAGTCCTCATAATGCCCATATATAGGGAACTATTCACGGTATATAGAAATTATTCAAAGTAGGTATTCTGATTTTTACAAATTAAGAATGATAATTTCATATCCTTCACATCATGTTATTTGAAAGTTCATGTGAGGAAATACCCAATGAATTATATGGAGTTGGTTGTAGTGATCTTAGTATTAGTGATTTATAATAGATATCTTTATAGGGAAATGTGTGAAAAATATATGGATCATAAGAGCCTAAAATGTATATTCATAGAGATGGATCTTCTTATAATTAAATAAATATGGTTATAAATGATAAAAGAGTACGACCTTTAAATCAATTACCATCATATGAAAGAAGATAAAGTGAAATATTATCAGGTATAAAGGATCTAATAGCCTTATCAATGATGAGAATTAAGAATAATCCAGTCTTATTATTAGTAAAGTAGATGGACATGGGGATCATAAAGGAATTAACATAATAATTACTTCCTCAAATGAATGACCAACCATCCATTCAACAGAAGATAAAGGACTCTAAAATAGATGATGTGGAAATACTGATAAAGGTGAAAGATATAAGAAATGAGAAACCATTTGGGTTAAAAATTTATGAATAATAAGTTGTATGATTTGGTTCATTGCTATTTAGACCTTAAAATCTTGATATAAATAGATTTAATGAATAATCAACATGGTGTGAGATTATCTATATTTATTAGGAGCATAAAGATGTATCGGGATCTCTAAGAGAACAATTTGTGGGACAATATAAAGAATTTTATTTTATAATATAAATCAAAGTTCCTAATATGTCAAAATGTGAAGGATAAAAGGAAATACTTATAAATAGATGATATAATAATTACACATATATTTATCGATATGGGGAAAATAAAACCATTGACTTAGTCACTAGTATTCAAAATACATCATGACATAATAAAGAAATATGGTTTTTGATGGACCATATTTAAAAGAGTTCTCATTTCATCACTATTCAAGAGGACTTATCAGTTTATTTAGATTCAAGGACATACATCATATAATTAATGTGGCTATGTGGAATACTATTATCGATTGTATACAATCGTGATTTGATATTTTCACCCATGTTCTAGAAGTGTATCCATCATTCTATAAACATTGGGTAAAAATTTTGTATGGATTATGGATCCCAAAATTTCTTCCAACCTGAGAAGACAATCCAGAAACATGAAAACATGTTGAGATCTAGATCGATGGATGTTAAAGGAGGATGGTATCAGCATCTCTATCTGTTTAATTTGTTATATAATTATTGTTTCCACTAAAACATCCAAATATCTTGATATGAATCCCTCTATCAGAATATTTGTAGAAAACCTATGTGTTGGGATGATGTCAATGAACACAAGATGTCAGTTCGAGGATATTATAAAAGTTCAAGAACATTTGATAGCACATCTAGGTCACTAAAATCCATCAAAATATCTATACATATAATCATCAATGATTCCTAGAGTTTGTGGTAAGAGAAACAAATACTCGACATATAACTATGAGAGAGAGATGAGATTTCCCAATAAGGGAAATATTTGTCCCAAGTATATTACCACCTTTTAGATTCTTGACTGCATTGGACATGTGGCCAATAAATTGCACTTATACCAACCCTATCTCATGAGCATGACATGTTCCACATATATCTCTTAAGAAATTACATACTAGATCCCTCGTATATACGCAATTTAGTGGTTGTATGGTTTGAAAATGATCTCACTTAGGAGGATAAGCCTATTAAGATCAAATAATATACAGATAATGTTTGGAGAAATATTAAAACTCACCAAATCAAAGTACTATGTCAAAACCATAAGTATGAGGAGGTGACATGGGAATTAGAGGAATCCATGGACTAAAAGAACACTCAAACTGTTTCTCCTTAATAAGTAAAATGAAATTCTAAGGGATAAATTTCTTGAGAAATCATGTAATTACCTGGAATTCTATTAATGGAATTTAACTTTTGAATATATAATTATGTGATGTTTTTTAATATAATATTATATAATATTTTTGTACAACATAATAAATCCAACTACATTTTATTATATTAATAAATAAATACATTTAAATAACAAAAAAATCCACAAGAATTTGAGTATTAGAATGGGATATAAAATAAAAATTAAGATAACAATAATAGGAAAATTGGGATCTTCTCAGTCCTTGAGAATAATCACACTCACAAAAAAACATCAGAAATGAAAAATAATTTTTTCAATGAAATATGATTTTTGAAAAGGAAAATATATAACCTTAATAGATAAAATAATTGAAAGAATAATGAATGAAATATGAGTTTCTTATAGAAACTAGGGATCATATTTTACTGTTTTAAATTTGGCTGTTTGAATAGTAATCTGACCATAGGAGTAATAACCTAACCATTAAAATAGTAATATGGACATTAATAATAGTAAATCGATAATTAAAATAGTATATTTACTTATATAAGTGTGAAATAATAATTAGGAATCTTGTAAAATTAAAATTTGGCATATTTATATCATGATACATGTGTATAAATGTTTCAATATTATTGAATAAGTGTTTAAATATTTTTTAAAACCTATATATTATTTTCATTTTTACAAAAACTAAAATTATTTAAAGAAATTTTGTTTTTGTAAAATGGTTTTATAAATTAATATTATATTTTATTATAATGATAATATAATTTTATGAGACAGTAATTAATTTTTCCATGGGTCATAAAACTGATCAATATATTTAAATTAGTATTTTTCAAATAAATGATTATTTTTGAAAAAAAATATATTTATAAAATATATAAAATTAATTTCCCAAAATTTAATTCATTTTTGGAATTGAAATATCAATAAATATTTTGGGTGTAATTTTCACTATTTTTCTAAAACATTAGAATTTCTTGTGGTTAGGGAATATGAAAAAATGAGATATTTAGCATTATTATATAAATACATATATTTTTTGAGTCATGGATAACGAAATAACTCACTATTTTGAAGTCACATTCTCCATATAAATTATATATTCATAATAGTCATTTTTATATGTATTCTTGGGCCAAAATAATTAACTGATGAATATAATAAACAAAAACACCTATTTCCTACCCTTCTAAGTACCACCACTCACAACCACTTCTGTTCACATAGTATAATCCATATAGATTGAAAAATTAATCCGAATTATATTATTGGTCCCCTCACCAATTTCATATTACTTGTTTCTCAACAAACAACCAATTCCAGGTTCCTTAAGAAGTTTTTCAAGGGGATGACATTCATGATATAATATTCCCTAACTACCTCTATGAAATTATTTTCTTATTTTACCTTCTCCTCACCTCCCTCATCCAACATGGAATAGTATGTATAGTAATATAAATATTCAATAATTCTATAGTGATACTTTAATATCTACCATTCATCATCTTCTCTTTTAATCTAATTCTAAAAAATTAGTCCATTGTCCATATTATATCGGCTCACCACCTCTATGGAAGATGAGTTCTTATTTGCCATTACCAAATTCAAGGTTCATCCTAAAAATTGTTATTATGGCTAAATAAGATTTTAATAAGTATATAATAACTAATTTCATGATCTATAATGAATATATGTGAATAATGTTATGTAAAATAAAACTAGTATGTGATAGTTGGTAAAGCCACATACATGGTCTAACCGCATAACGGTAATAGTTTTATGAAGTGAATCATCCCTATATCAGAACAAAAATATATATTTTAGACCATTAAAATTTATGAAAGTATATTAATATCATTTCATTTCACTTAGGGATTTTGATTCCCATTTGACATGAGCTTCCATAATTATACAAAAGTGATCTGATAATGGAACCATGAAACGATTTCCCTTATAAAAGAGAAATTATAATTTATCTCATTAAAATTGTTATATATGGACATAATAAAATTATAATAAATAAAATATTGATTCTAAATATTTTGGATTAAATAAATAATTAATTTTATTTCATTATTCTTTATATTAGGAGCGTGTGTATAACAATTCTAGAACATAAGATAGGGTATATTTTTGAATGACCCTTTTTCTTTGGGTTATGCCCATTTTCACTCAAACTTACATTATCTATCCCTTTGATGTTACTAAATGATTATAAATTCTATATATATAACTAACTTATTATATCATCCTTTAATTGGCTAATAAATTCCTTCATTTCATTTCTGTAATTCCTTCTTGAAAATCAAACATGGTTAATGGAAACTTATCTATCAATTAATCTTTTATGTAATAATTATTTAAAGTATTTATTAACATTAATAATTTCATAAAGAAAATTAATATTTTTTATATAACCATTCTAGTTTACCTCTAGTTTTAAATGAAAAATTCACTATAATTATTCCTATAAAATCTTTTAACTGATTCGTTAAAAAATTATTTTGAATATTCATTTCTATACCCAATTGTCTACACATTATCAAAATATTATTTCGAATGATCCCCATTTTTGGGGACCTATAATTATATAATAAAATTTGAAAAACCAAAAAAATTATTTCGTTCATTTATTAATAATATTAATGAAATATCCTATGATTTTTATATAAGGTAATATTATAAAACCATTACTTTTTATGGGTAATCCATATACTTATACCTTGTTATTGATTTCCATTTGTGGCACAGACAAGCATGCACATGATATGATAGGTTCACCAAGATATTTATCCAATTCATTTTGTAATGATTTTTTCTCATGATAGGTTATGTGTTCGATTAGGAAGTAAATATAATCCCTTCTTGGACTCTATCTACTATTTGATGTTGTCTTGGATATTATAAATTACTTATTTCTATATCATGTTTCAGTATTGTTTCCACTTTCCTATGATTCCATGATCTTATGAATCCTTGTTCTTTATGTTATTCCTTCATATTATTATCCATGATCCTTCTAAATTATGATATCATGCTATACCTTTTGACTCATATGGTATGCTTTATTGTCATGTTTATCCCCTAACTGGTATTTTTAGCTCACCCCTTTTATTTATGTATTCCCCATGTTACCCTCTTTAACTTTAAGAAATAAAATGGTTTAGGAACCCATTATGGATATTAAGATAAAGTTTTTTTAAGTTATAATGAACCAATTATTCTAAAGATACGAAGCCTCACTATCATTAGGTTGTTTTTTGTGGATATTTATGTTAAGAATCATGTAATAATATTTTTAAAAGGCTTGGTTCGCTCTATGTATTCTTCACCTAAAATTATTTTTAATATTTAAAATCTACGGTAAAAAATTTTTGTGATATGGAAAAAAATTATGTTCCTATAATATATGAAAATGGATTATTCAAAATTCATGGCCACACAAATACAATTTAATGCACTATAGAAGGAAACTCATGTAAATAAAGACTTAAAAAGTAAATAAAAATAGACGATGAGGTTAGTAATCATGTGTAACACTGAAATTATAAGAATATTATTATATAAATTTTATTTAAGAAACATTTACTACTTATTTTCAAAAAAATTATATGGTTTGGAGATATAATCATCATTTATTATACATAATAGAAAACTACTTTTAGTTTCGTTGAAGTAGTCAGAAAAATATGTTTGTGTTAGAGGTTAAGGATCTGGAGTATCACCTCAATCATTTTTTGAGAAAGTAAATACCTAGGGGGATAGAGATATGAAACTGGAGTCCATGAAGGGAAAAAATGTTCTCTACAAGATAAATTTACATTGTAGTGTTCTTTTTTATAATGTCTTAGGGGAAGGAATCATGGTGAAGAAGAAACACAACAACAAAGATTTAATGAATAGACCCCACCCCCATAACACCCCCACCATGGATTTGTTGATAGTTATTCCCCCAAAACATATTCCTTACCCGACATGAAAATTTTATCATTATAATTTTTCCTAAAAAGTTGATCAAAAAACTTGTGATACCTTTCCGGTGCTAAAATTATATAAGGTCAAATTAATGTTCATTAATATCATCCAACATCCACCCATATCTTTGAAATGATGTATACTATGTGCAAAACAAGAACATATATTCAACTAAAAAATTATATTCTAATAGGTTACATTAAATTTTGGATTCACATAGCTCATGAGCTAATCAATGAGGGACTTATTTCTATTAATGATCTAGAACTTTACATGGTTAAACATGCTATTTTAACCTTTATAGAATGTTTTTTTATTCATATAATGAAATTGGAATATAATTTGGTAATTCCTTTCGAATGTTTTTACGAAAAAACATTAATAGTCAATGAGAAAGCATTGAACTGATGAAATATAATTCTAATGGACAAAAAAGGTAATATAAGGTCAAAAAAATAATCAAAATGTTCTAGTAATAAATAAAAATAACCATATAAGGGTACCTTAATCCTAAAAATTCAAATTTGAAATTTTCTAACATTTTATTTTAATGTATATCAATGTTCAATGAAAATAAAATAAACTATGTTTTATCTGAAGATCAAATGTTCCAAGTTTCCATTCAATACCTCCATAGTTTTTAGAGTATAAATAAAATTCACAAGTATCAATGGATGATATACTCAATTGTGAATTTATAAAAGATTTACATTGTTATAATATGTTTATGAAATACTTAATATACTATAGTAGTTATAGTCAAATACTATACATGTTTTCTACAGGTGTATATATCAATACTATGTGAAGGGAAAACCCTGTAATGAAAATTTTAATCTCATAAGACCTCATATTACTTTTATAGAATAATTTTCAATGGATAACATAAAATTTTAAATAAATCAAAACTACCCAAAAGGATTGAATGGAATATAATAGAAAAAAATTATTTATTGTACTTAAAATGTTGGAATAAAAATATACTATATAATCATATATAATCATTTTCAATTATTTCATTACTTCTTAATTGTTTTACAATGCGTTGGATTCTCATTATAGTCAATTTTGATACATAAAATATATATATATATTGGACTAAAATCATGGATATCCAACGAACCTAACACAAAAGACATCCATTAAAAATTTTAAATACACTATACTCCAAATTTTATGAATTAACTTCAAATTATATATTTTATACTCTAATTTAATGGAAATTTTTTTGATATATTTTTTTAAATATTATAAAGATCCTAGTATAAGGATGGAAAATAATCATAAAAAACTACTGGATATATTCAAATGAATAATTATTACAAATATATAAAAAAATACATATCATAAAATAAATCAAAAAAATTTCTTATTTTTATCAAAGTTTCTATAGTGTTTAAAATATTAAAATTACACAGATTATTATAATTATTTTTGTATACTTTTAAAAGATATCAAATTCCATTAACAAACTAGGATCACACAATTGTTTTAATAATGATAATTACAATTTCACTTAAATTATTTACTAACAATTTCTCAATTTATTTTATTAAATTACTTTCAAGACTATCGAAAATACAAATATTCCAAATAGGTAGAAGGTTTGATACGAAATGAGGGAAAAGAATTACAGGTTTTATAATATTTTAAATCATCATAAAGTGGTTATTTCATACAACTTATTTAGAAAATATTTGGATCATTTTATCTACTTATTATTTAGTTAATTTTCCCATATCTTAATCACTACTAAGTTACATTTCATAGATATAATGAAGAGGTGTTTATGTATATATTTTTTTCCAAAAAAATAGTTCTTATAATGAAACAAATGTATAAATTTTTAGATCATAGTCCTTTTAAAATGCTAAAATAAATATCATAGAGAAAACCCCAAATTCTGATACAGAAATGAAGAGTTGAAATAAATTGTGTTTATGACGGGGATATGATATTATCCATCAAGAAAACATCAATCACTATATAGTGGGATTTTGTGCACTCTATTTTGACAGAATTCATAGAGAAAAATAAATTTTCAATGAAGTATTTGTTAAGGGTGATGCATCAAGGTACCACTTATGGTTCTATCCATGCATTTTTTCAATCTATATTTGATTTTTTTTACAAGTGAGGAAATATGTCACATTTTTAGGTTATAATTTCATGTTATTTAATTTAACAATGTAGGTGATTTGGGAATGAAACTATCAATTATATAAATTTTTTCACTCTCTATTTGGGGTAATTTTATATATTTATCCCCTCTCCCATTAGGCTACTTTTATATATATCTTCCTACTCCCTTCACGATTTCACAAAAAAAATCTTGAGGCTAGTCATTCCACTCTAAGTAACATTTGTGGTCTAAAATGCATGAAAAATTATCTAAGTCACATTAACCGTATCTAATTATAAACATACAATAATAAAAAAACTCATGATTCATTTTTGATTTTCTGGAATAAAAAAAATTAATCTTGCATACAACATAGTTGATATGATTGAAATGTGTGTTTTCATTTAAAAATGACAATTTAGATCAAATGATGTATCACACACTCAAAACTAATAAAAAATTTTGAATTTTCTTGATATTTTATGAAAATATATATAATTAATTTATGACGTGTATCAATCAACCACACATAAATCTAACATGATTGGGGGGAGGTATAAATAAAAGTACATATTTTCATTTAAAACAGATATTTTTCTTTAAAATATTTATTTCATGGTCCAAAATGGCTATATTCTATGATTCTCATGACAGTTATTTAAATTATTTATAATTCATTTGTGATATGTAGGAATAAACCACATATAAATTTGACACATAGTTTTTTTTATATGACAGAAAGTTTATTTTTTGTTTAAAAAGTTATTTTAGTTAGAAATATGTTACACACACTAGGAATTTAAAAAAAATCCTTCTATGGTGTTGATAAAATAATTAAATTACCTATGGTTTATTTTTATGTGTATGAGTAGAATTCACATCATCTGGCACACAGTGTGGCTAGTATGATCGATATAGAGTCTTTTTATTTAGAAAATCACAATTTACTTCAATATGCATGTCACACACTCAAAAATGATAAAATGTACTTATCATCCATGATAATTTATCAAAATTAATAAGGATTCATTTTTTATGTGTAGGTATCAACAACACATCCTTATAAAAGATGGTGTGTCGAGTGTGACTAATAGTCAGTGTTTTTATTTATAAGTCACATTTTTTTCATAACACATTTCACATGGTCAAAAAAGAGCGAACATTCTTGGATAGTCATGATACATTTGGTAAATTATTCATTATTAATTTTTCATGTGTAGTAATTAAACATACATCAATCAGACACATTATATGGCCATATTTTCATAAAGGGCATGTTTTTTGTTTAAAAGATAAATTTTAATCTTCCCAAAATCACCTATTCCAAAAAATGTGCTCATATTTTCTTTAAATAATATTAAAAATATAACTAATTCATTTTTATGTATTGTATTTATCCTTAATTCAATTTGAGACATCATGTTTTTCTATGACCAATAATGCATGTTTTCATTTAAATATGATGTTTTCTTTTAAAACTTGAATCACATACTCAAAAAAATGGGTCTATGATTATCATGATATATTAATAAATTGATCCATAAATAATTTCAGCTATTTATAAGTCATCTGCACATCAATCTGACACGTCGCGTGGATAATAAGATTAAAAGTGTGTGTTTTCTTCTTAATGTGACATTTATGTTCCAAATAAGGGTAACATATTCAAAAATAATAAAACACGCAACTATTTTATAGATACAATGTGAAAAAAAAATATTTTTGAATATATGAATCTAATACATGTCAGCTTTATATATGGTATGATAGGTATGATTGAATGTGTGTGTTTTCATTTAAAAATGGTAATTCAATTCAATATGTACATCTCACACTCAAATCCCAAAAAAATATCTATTTTTTTATAATATTTCAGGATATATATTTATTTTTAATTATTTTTGGTATCCATCCACACATCAATCTAACACACGGGCTGGCCTGTATGAATTAAATTTTTTTCATTTAAAAGTGTCATTTTAATAAAAAACATTCGTCAAATCTTAAAAATGATAAAATAAACTATTATTATATTGATAATATAAAATAATAATTGAGAATTAAATTTTTATGTATAGGAAACTATCAAAAATCAATATTTCAAACAAAAATCCATCATGATAGAGATTTTGTTTTTTTAAATGACATTTTACATCAAAACATGTATCACATGGTCAAAATTAATAAATCATGATCAACTTATTTTTCATATTTTTGTAATAATATCTCTAATTTAATTTTGACATATAGGAATCAACTGTATTTAATTGTAATACAAATAGTGGTTAGTACGACCGAAATTTATTTATTTTCATTAATCATAATATTTTTGTCTAAAACATGAGTCACACACTAAAAGATGATTAAAAATATGTGGATTGTCTGTATATTTTTTGAAAAAAGATAAATAAATCATTTATAATGTATAAGAATCAATCATATATCAATCCAACATATATTTTGATATGTATTACAAACATTGATTATTTTAATTGAAATATTCCATTTTAGTTCAACACGGTCATCACAAAGTCTAAACCAAGGAAATGAACTTGCATTACCCAAATACATTTTGAAAACAATATAAAATTAATTTTTTTTGGGAAATAGTCAACTAATCATCAATATGACACAATGTATGTCAGGTAGGATTGAAATTTTGTGTTTTCATTTAAAAATAAAATTTTACTTCAGATCATACATTACACACTCAAAACTGAGAAAAAAAAATTATGTTGATATTTAAATAAAAAAACTACAATTTATTTTAGATGTATCAAAATCATAAAAAATTGAATCCAATAAATAGTGTGTCTAGTATGTCTACATGTGTTTGTTATTAATTAAAATAGACATTTATTTAAAAACACATACTATATAGAAAAAACCAAGAAAATGCACTCTAAATGTCATAATGATTTAGTAAAAACTCAAAAATTAATATTAGACATTTATAAATCAAATAAAAATTGATCTAACACATGGTGTCACCAATGTGATCAATAGTGCATGTTTTTATATAAAAATATAATTCTATTTAGAAATGTAAATCACACACTCAAAACTAAGAAAATGAACTTGGATTGTAAAGATATGTTTAAAAAATATTGATAATTAATATTTTAAATTTTAATAAAAATCTACACATCAATCTGATATGGGTTGTGTATGGTATGAATGAAATTTTTTGTTTTCTTTTAAAAGTAACAATTGAGTTTAAAACGTTTATAATATTGGAAAAAATGAGAATATTTTATTTTATTTTCAAGACACTTTAGCAGAAATTATTTTTTTGATGTATATGAATCAACCAATCTCTAAATTAACACATAACGTATACAATATGTCTTAATTTAATGTTTTAATTTAAAAATTTTACTTAAAAACATGTTTCATAAACTGAAAATTGATAAAACACACTCGGATTATCGTTATTTTTTATGAAAAATATCAATACTTCATTTATAATATATTAAAATCAACTGTATTTCTATCTAAAAAATGGATTGTCCAGTTTAAATGAAAGTGGCTCACATTCTCATAATTGAGAAAATGTGTTGTTAGTGTCATTTAACATTTCAATATGTTTATTTATTTATTATGTTATACTTTTTCATGTGTTTTGATTTATCAATAAATTTCCTAAATTTTTATTTATTTTTTATTTATTCATTAATCTTTTATATTTATCATTATTTTAATTCTATATAATATTATTAACATGTGATTTGTTTTTTAATAGATACAATCCTTCTTTTTTTGAGCTAGGGAGGTGTGTTCAAAATCTAAAAGCATGAATGGGCTTTATGGGAAGGGGGACCTAAGGACACCAGAATATAGAGCCACCTAGTATGATAGATGTTAATGTGATTGTGAAATTGTTAAGAATTATAATGTTTTGTAACATATGGTACATATAAATATAATTTTAATGTATTAAAAATTTTAAAATGTTGATTTATATAAATTTTTATGTGATTACAGTGTATCTTAATTTTAATTTTTTTTAATTTAATTATTGGTTATTGAATTTTTTTATAAATATAGCAGTGCAACACTACAATTAGTAGATTTTATTTTTACTATAAGTATCTTCTATATAACATAATTTTATCAGTTCTAAAATAATTGATGATAAAATCTAATTATTTCATCACTAAATAAGATAAATTCCCCAATTTCCACTCTTTTTTGAGCTCTGAAGAATATAACCATTATCATCTTCATTTAGTATATATAAAAGAATCTAGTTTTTAGGGGGTCTGAAAAATTGGTGTTTTTTAGTAATAATAATAGATATTTCTAGCACTGATAAAAGGGAAAACTAGAGTAGTGTACATAGAGATATAAACTGGACCATAGGGTCTACCCATCCTTAGATTAGTGGTATCAGAACAAAAAAGAAAACAAAAATAACTCACATTGGTCGAGTAATTACGAATTTTGAAGTCAGTGAAGATTAGAAACGAATTGGGTTGTAGTGGATAGAAAAAGGGGAGGGATTCTATGGTTATTCATCATCAATTGGTGACAACTCTAGTGATTCTAAGATTATTCATGTTGGTAAAAACAAATATATTGCTACCTATAATGGTATTACCAATAATTTCAGATAACACCACTCTTTATAAACTTATAGTGGAACTACAGTTATGATGACCAACCAGAGGGATCATTGACATACCATAAATGTTCTCAAAGCATTGAGAGATCGACTTCATATTAGATGATGGATGATAATTGTAAATAATATTTATTATTCTATTTTACATAAAATTACTAATAAAATAATACACACACACATTCAAAATAATTTCACCTGAAATCGTACTCATGAATACTCTCACCATTCGTGGATGTTTCAAATGAATCCTCTCCTAAAGGGGTGCACCTACCACACTCTGGTAAATAAATATTCATAATAGTTACATAAAGTAAATAGATAAAAAATTTTACATGTTTTGAATGATCAATAGACTACAATAAAACATTCTTATATTTATAAGTGGAAGAAAATTATAAGAAACCTTTTAATAATCCTACAAATTGATGTTATATATTTCAATGAACTCATTATGTTAAATATTTCATTCTCAAATATTTAAAAAAATTCAAGAGTTTTCTCAGACGTAATTTTATCTATTTATTTTATTTATCGTCATGTGTGAAACTATTATTTAATTTTAACTATTATTATTATTTCTATTATTTATCGCTTTATTTTCTTTATAATATTATCTTAAAATGAATTGTTAATGTTTTTTTGTTATCAAGTAATAAGTAAATAGGGGTTAAAAATAACTATAATTTATTCTCTCTTGTCATCACTCTACATGAATAATTTTTTCACCAAGTATATATTTTTTATTCAATCGTATTGATCAGTTGAATGGTTTTTTGTTTATTCTTTAGTTTTTTAATATTTTATATTTTCTATGACCATTCTATTATGGTCGATTAATTGATTGAAATTAAAATTAATTCTTATTAAATAGTTTCCATGATTTCTTATTTCTATCGAAAATAGAGATTCACACTAATATAGAGTGTCTAAAAATCAAATCTAGCCTTTATTAGTGATAAGTAAATTGGAAAAGTGTAGTCTATATAAATGTTAATAAAAATAGATGATAAAGGTCAGTATTTATCATTACCAAAGAAAAGAGATACATTTGTTTATGATCTTTATAGAATGGAGTAAGGATTACCTTTATTAGAACATTTATTTAACACCGATTAAAGGCTCCATTAATAGACTTTTTATAGTGCTGATAATGGCTACGTCACTGGGTAACCCTTATAAATCCACATTGAGTAAACCATTCATATCCTCTTAGATAACCCATACTTATTAAAAAAAATTAATTTTACATGAAAATATGAATTCAATTTAAATATTTATATATTCACTTGTGATTTTCTAAAGGCATATACATCATTATAATATACTATATATATTATAAATTATAGTAATATGAATTGAAAATATAAATATATAACTACATTAAATATTGTTCATATTTAATGTTATATATTTTCTTTCGTATATATAATTTATAATATTAATATATATATATATACATATATTTCTAATTATATAAGTTTGTGTCTATTTATATATATTTTTATATTTTATTTATATATCTATATTATGAAATATATAAATATTTAGTGTATCTAAATAAAAATATAAATATTTTAATATTATATATATGTATATATATATATTATTTAAAAATATATATTATAGTAGAATAAACAACATTATCAATTTTATTTTATTAATTTATATATGTATATATGTGTGTGTGTAGTTAGAGTTTTATTGAATTTAAATTCAACCTTACTGGCATAAAATTATTCCAATTATTTTTTACTTATTTTGATTTGAAAAGAAATGATTATTTCCTTAGGTCAATCTCCTTGAAGCCTATGATTCTTTAGATACAAGAGTTCAAATATCATTTTCATACCTTTCCAATTTAGAGCACTCAAATTCTAGTACTTATTCATGTTTATCTCTTGAATTAGATCTTATTGAACCCTAGCATAATATTTCATTTTTATTATATAATTGGTAATTATATTAATCTCAAAAAATCTACTAAATATTCAATGATTGGATACATTGATATATTTTTATAGAAGTTGATTTTGGAACAACCTTGATAGGGAAATTGGTACTGTTAACTCGGGATGATGGGTTCAATTTATAAATTTTTTATGAACAATGAACCAATTTTTGTTCTCACTACAATATAATGGGTAATTACACAATTAAATGTCTTTAGGATTGTTTTTTGTGCAATTTTCTCTCTTAAGGGGTACCTTTAAAATAAATGATAAAATAAATCCTTGAATTAATATGGAGTAAATCCTATTAATTATTCAATGTCTACAAAAAAATTGACAACATCTTTTCAGAACAACCTACTATGGACTATAGGGACAGGATGCAATAGGATATCATTAATGTGTAGAATGAATTAGTCTACCTAGAAGAGGAATTTGTTCCTTCTAGTGTTTTAATGTCTCATGTTATTTATGGTGTCATATTGAATTTGGCCTCTTCTAGAAAAAAAGAGATTACAGTGCTAGGAATATTATAGTGGATGGTTATTCATAGTATTGGATGTTTAAGTATTTTACTATATCTAGAGACCATATATATGTTTTGGGAGTTCTAGCTTAATCTCTTAAGGATTCAAAATAGACTCTATATACTATTGTGACTAAAAGATCCCTGAAGAAGGCATATCCATGATTTGGAAAGAGGTTATCACTAAATGAAACTCAATATGTGATAATTGTTACTTCCCATTAAGGTTTGTGGGTCCTACTAGTTCCCAGTATCATGTTTATGGTTCTATCCGATAATGATGATGATGGGAGGAGACCCATTAAGGATGATCTAATTGGGAACATCAGGATGAAAGTTGAAAAAAATTATATGTATAAAATAGACTTTGAAATAGATCATCAAGATAAAATTTATTATTAACTAATGTCGGAGAAGTGAAAGTTAGTCATAGTTGATTCTAAATGGAAAATGAAACTTAAAGAACATTCTTCCTTAATCCAAATCATAGGAGGGGAAATGATTTGTTTAGAGTTTTTTTTAGCTACCTAGGTCTATAGGCTACTTGATGCATATTTAATAGAGACATTTTTCAATCCGAATATAACCACTTATTACAATAGAGAAGAACATAAATTGTATCATCTAGGTTATAGTTATAAGATTACAATTTTCAGATTTATATTTCAAATTTTGATCAATTGGACCAAGTATTGGGCTTGGAAACACATGTAGAATCACATTTGGGATTGTATATAGTATAAAAAGTAAAAACATTATACCCTTATTGTGGGAATTGATGCTAAAGTCCCAAATGTGTTCCAAAAATGAGAAAATATATGTTAAACATGATATGGGACAACCCATGTGATGGTTAAAAATTTCAATTCCTTTTTTATGCTTGATACTCCTAAAACTATTATATAACAATGAAATATTAAGGATGTTGGCAATAGGACTTCCATTATTGACATGGATACAATCTATTTTGAAATCATACATGTGAATCATTGGAGAATATGATAACATCATCATCATTGGGGATTAAGGTCCACTCAACACAATATGATTCTTGGATCTCAAGCATATTTTGTTGGGACATTAGGCTTTGACATTGTTTTTTTGTATATTTGATACCTTTTCTCCTTAAGATTTGGAAATGAGAGCATGAATGCATTTTATAACCCCATTCCCCTTTATTCTCTTCCTTTTCTTTCTTAACAAAAATTCATGACTACAATTTATTTCAAATAAATTGTTATATTGTTTATGAAATTAATACAATATATAAATATACATAATTAATTAGAAATAAAAATATATCAATATATGAGAAATTAAAATTCCATTTGAATTTTTTTTTTAAAATAATTACATTAAATTTTATTGTTTTATAATTTATAATATACGAGAAATGGTGTGAACCATGGAATAAAACATATGGTCCCAAAAATTAATTAGAAAATAAAAGTGAAAATGAAAAGGAGATGGAGGGAGTATAGTAGAATAATGACACAGAAAATGCCATTTTAAAAAAAGGCTCAATAAAACATTTATATATAATATAACTGTTTATAAATTTATTATTATTGTTTATACATTTATACATTATATTCATACATTAATTAATCATTGTATTATTACTATTAATATATTTATTAATGATTTTTATACATTTCTTATTCCTAATATTAGTATATTTAATATGAATAATATTTATAAATTTATTATTTATTATTCATAATATTAATATGTTACAATATATTTGACAAAATATGTTTCTTATCATAGTAATAAATTTATTATAATATTAATATGTGTAATCATAATATTTATTTTCAATAATATTAATAAATTTATTAATTAATTTATTATTGTTCATGATAATGATACATAGATTATTTTTAGTATTCATAATATTAACTATTCAAAAAATTAATTATATTTAAATATTTATGAATAAGTTTAATATTCATAATATTTATAAGATTATTACTATAGTTATTTTCTAATTTATTAACATTATTATTACTAGTGATATTTTTACATTGATTATTATTTTTATTATTTATTATTATTTATATATTTATACATAATATTATTATTTATTCATAATATTTAATAAATTAACAATATTAATAACATATATAGATTGACACACACATTTTGGTTCTTCAATTTCCCATATTTCATTGGTTGTGTGTGTGTGTGTGTGTCTACATATACATGCACACATCACTATGTACAAGTATATTAGATACATACATACATACATAGAAAGAGTCATATATACATTTTCAATGTGTGTGTGTGTGTGTGTCTATATATAGATAGAATATAATATCAATATATTAAACTAAAATGACGACCTTTTGTTTTGAACTTCTATGTGTTCCCACTTTTTCCACAAAAATGCTATTGAAATTTAAAAAATTATTATCTACATATTAAACTGCAATGAAATTATAACTTCTGTTAACATAAATTGAGGTACGAAGCATTCTATAGAAATTTTCATATTTTAAAAATACTATGAATAACATTATTATATATATGTCATTTATGGAGGAGATAGGGTAACTTTGTAGCTTATAATTGATGTGATTCAATAGGGACAAATTAAATCCAATTTCCTCTTTAGGGGTATAGATATGGATATCAAGATATTTCAGGTGGGTTCAATGTAGAATCATACAACTGAAGATGATTATATGAATCTAGTTCATGTTTAGGAAGATATTGTTGTTTGTAAGGGTTTTTAAAACATTTATTATCTTTTTAGTGGTTATTTCACCATTTTCAAGATAACATGCTACAGAAGAATATAAATATCACTATTATGAACCATGTATCATTGTACAAAAATTCCATTTTTGAGAGAATTTACCTTTGTAATAATTTCATCATTGATTGATTTTTAGGTTAATCGAATGAATCTGGGAAAGGTAAATGATTTTTTTAGTTTTTATTCTATTTTGGTATTCACTTATTTGAAATATATTTCCCTATTTCATGGTTTTTCCAAATTATTTTTCCTTTGGTGAAATGGAAAAATATGGATTAGGTATTTCATTAATTCAATTTACAGTCGGGAACCTTAAGGATTCATTAATGGAACCTGATTTTTAATCTAAATGATTATAAAAAAAACTTGTGTGAAAGTGTGTATCAATATTCATGGTTTGAACTGGGTATAATGGAATCCTAAAAATTTTATGAAAATCCCCCCTCTATTGAAATTCTGATAAAAACGGTAGTGTAAATGAATTAATTTTTCTAGGTCACATAACTGTGGTGCTCATTTAATTTTACATAATCTCTAATCTTATTGATCTTTTCTCTCTCCAAACGTCTTGATAAGGATAGCATTCATATTGAGTATGAATGGATACCTCATTTTTTGTACTTGTAAAATCTTTTCTAATTTTAAGCATAATTTTTGGAATGCTATTTTTTCTCAAATTGTCTTTTTAGAGGTCATCATGTGAAATAATTTAGATAAATATAAAAAAATTAAAAATGTTAAGAAAAATTCTAGGACCTCGAATAGTCATCATAATGAAGATGATGTGTAATCCCCTTATTTTAGGTGTCCCAAATCTTATAGGGAATATGAGCATGAACATATTACTCTAGTTAAGATCAAATTTGGAAATTATCTTGGACATTATCCAATCATTCATTGGGACCTACCTTCTCTAAACATGAGGGGAGAAGTTGTTTGGAAAGAGTGTATCCAAGAGAAGAGAGATTCAAAATAAATCTCTCACATTTTCTATAAAGCCTCAAAAAATTTAGATATAAATAGTGGAATTTCATGTCTTCAATAATTGTAAATAGATAATTGATTATGCCAAGAAATTTCATTTAGTAGCAGTAGAAGACCTCCCATGGTTGAAAAAAAGGAGTTGTTTCCTTCAGAGGCTCATGATCTTAGGGATTCATCTCAATAGTATAATGGTATCAAAGATAAATTTAAATTAATCTTGTAATTATATAAGTTTGGTGGGTCCTACTCATATTTATAATATGAGATATTAGGTTCCCATCAAGGTTCTACATTAAATGATGTTCTTGTAAAAGTTATAGAGGTACAATTAAATAGTGATGCACATGAAGATGGTCAGAATAATTGTGATATTGATTCAAATGGTATTGTTGATCTTCATGTGTGGCATGATCACAAGATGATAACCTCAAGGGTTAATAATTTGAAATTGAAGTTGGTTTTTCTTTAATTATGAGAACTATATTCAACATAGACTTTTCATTAATTAAAATTTGTTGGCAAATATTAGGTCCTTCAATTGATAAGTAAGTAAATAATAGAAAACTTATTTTTGATGTGTAAGAATATATTTCTTTTCAATATGACACATAGAATGACCAATAATTCTAAATGTTCATGTTTTCATTTAAAAAAACAAATTTCAGTTTAAAATGTGTTACATGCAAAAAAAACTTTGAAAATTCACATTTATTGTCCAGATAAATTAATTATATTATCCATAATTCATTTCTAATGTGTAGTAATCATCCTCACATCAATCTGAAACATGGTGTGACTGGTATGTCTGATATATCATGTTTTCATCTAAAAGTCTCATTTTTGTTCAAAACACCTGTCACTTACTCAAAAATAATAAAATATATATATTTCATCTGGATAATTTATCTAAATTATATGTGGTTCATTTAGGATCTCTCGGAAATGACCACACATGTGTATAGTATGACTAAAAGTGTTTGTTTTCATTTAAAAGTCACATTTTAGTTGAAAATTCATGTCTTATGCTCAATATTGAGAAAAAAATGTGTGTATTATCTTTCTAAATTGGGTTAATGATTCATGATTCATTTTTTATGTGTAGGAATTAACCTCACATCAATTTGATAGACATTGTCCCTAAAATATCCTAATGTTCGTTTTTTTAGTTTAAAAGGGAAATTTTAATTTAAAACACATTTCACATATTCAAAACCATGAAAATATGCTATGATTTTATTGAAACTATAATAAAATTATATATAATTCATTTTTACGTGTATAAATTAACATAAATTCAATTTTATACAAGGTTTGAATGGATGACCAATAACATATGTTTTCATTTGAAAATTATATTTTTATTCAAAACATGAATCACACACAAAAAAAAATGATCTAAATTTCTTCATACATTAGGAAAGCTACTCAAAATTTATTTATGACATATAAGAGTCAAGTGCACATCAATCTGAAACACAGTGTGCCCTGTTGGATTAAAAGTATGTTTTCTCATCTAAACATGATTTTTTAGTTGAAATCAATGGTCACATATTCAAATATAATAAAAAACAGTAATTATCAAGATACATTGAGGTAAAATTTATAATTCATTTTTCACAAATATAAATCAGTTTCATGTGAATTTGATATATAGTAGGGTCGGTATAACATAATTTGTGTGGTTTCATTTAAAATTGTATTTTAGTTAAATATGTGCTTCACACACTAAAAAACTATAAAAATCACTAAGATTTTCATAATATTTTATGAAAATATTGATAATTCATTCTTGATTTTTTGGATCCATCCACTCACCAATCTAACACACTAGGTGTCCAATATTAATTAAAGTTTCTGTATTCATATTCAAGTATCATTATAATTCAAAACACACATCATAGGGTAAAAAATGAGAAAATACACTATAATTATATTGATCAGTTAGAATAAAAATTATTAATTCGTTTTTGATTTATAGGAAACCATCATACATTAATGTTTCACATAATGTATCAAGTATGACTGAAATTTTCTATTTTCCTTTAAAAAATATATTTTTTTTCAAAACATTCATTACAGAGTAAAAAACCTCGAAAGCACACTTATATTATTTTTGATATTAATATAAAAATATATCTAATATTATTTCATATCTAAAAAAATAAACAAAATGATATTATAATATATAGTGTGGTCAATATGACCAAAAGTGCACGATTTACTTTAAACGTGATATTTTAGATAAAAATGTGTGTCACGAACTCAAAACGGATAAAACATATGGGTATTGATTTTATATTTTATAAAAATGATCTATAATTAATTTTTTATGTATAGGAATCTATTATATATAAATTATATATACGTTGTGGTCAGTATTACTAATTGTTTTTTAATTTCAAAGAGATATTTTATTTCAAAACCCACATCACATTGTCAAAACTGATAAAATGAACTTTAATTGTCCTGATACATTTTAAAGTTGTATATACTTTATTTTTTCTCTATAATTCTCAACCACACATTAAATATAACACACTAAATTTATATTATAATCAAAAGTCTCTGTTTTCATTTAAAAATGAAAGTTTACTTCAAAGTATGAATTAAACACTCAAAAATGAGAAAAAAAAATAGTTTGTCTTGATATTTTCATAAAAATAAAAAAAATGGAATTTTAATAACCAATAGAATGTGAATAAAAAACATAGTGTGGTCTATATGACTGAAAGTGTTGATTTTCATTAAAAAGACACAATTTATTTCCAAATATGAATTGCATATAAAAAATCAAGAAAATTCACTCTTAATATCACAATACATTAGTAAAAAAACCCATAATCCATATTTTACTTTTATATATTTGGAATATATTAATCCAACACAAGGTTTTATGGTATACTCAAAGTTTCATGTTTTCATTTTAAAATATAATTTAATTTTTAAATACACATCACACACCTAAAATGAGAAAATA
Organism: Viscum album; assembly: GCA_963277665.1. NCBI lineage: Eukaryota > Viridiplantae > Streptophyta > Magnoliopsida > Santalales > Viscaceae > Viscum > Viscum album. Next base: position 805,941,804 of record OY728141.1, on the reverse strand, counting down.
AACTCGGATTGACCTAAAATTTATCCAAAAATATCAATAATTAATTTTATTAATTATAATAATAAATTGCATTTCATTATGATATGGAGTATGATTGGTATGAATAAAATTATTTTTTTTAATTTAAAATTTAAAATTTTACTTAAAACATGAATCACATAGGAAAAAACTAAGAAAATGTCCTTTAATTTTCTGGATACATTAATAACAAAATCCATAATTTGTTTTCGATGTGTATGAATCAACCAAACATCAATCTGACACAATATGTACCTAATATAACTAAAATGTCATTCATTAATTTAAAAATAAAAGTTTAGTTTCAAACATATTTCACAAACTCAAAATCAATAAAACACATTCAAATTGTCTTGATATATTGGGAAAAATATCAATAATTCATTTATGACATGTTGAAATCAATTGTAAATCAATCTGAAATTGGTGTGGTTGATATGAAGAATATTTATTCACGATATCATAAATTATAAAATATATTGTGAGTGTCTTAACACTTTTCAATATGTTTTATTTATTTATTTTGTTATCCTTTTTTATATGCTATAATTTAGAAATCAATTTCTAATTTTAAATTTTTTTCATTCATTAATGTTTCATATTTTTTATTCACTTTTATCTTTATAGTATTACCTATATAAGAATAGTTTTTTATTATAGTAACACACTTATTTTGATAAAATTGGGATGGTGTGGTCTGAAACTAGTATCCATATTAGGTTCTATGGGAAGGGGGACCTAAGGAAATCGAAATAAAGGGCCTCCTTGTATTCTAAATGTTAAAGTAATATTAACCTTATTAAAAATTTTACTGTTTTGTAATATATTGTACATATAAATATAATTATAATATTTTAAAAACATTATAATGTAGATTTATTATTATTTTTATGTTGTTAAAGTGTAACTTAATTTTAAATTATGAATTTATTTAATAAATTTCAATTGAAGTGTGTTTTTAATATATCAGCACACGACTAAAATTAGTGGCTTCTATGTGAACAAAAAGTATCTCTGATAAAAAATAATTCTACTAGTGTTTAAAGTATCATAGAAAAAAGCTAATATTTTTAGAACTATCAAAATAGGTAAATGATCCCACTGTCACATACTTTTCTATCTCTATTGAACTTCTATTTTATTACCCCTTTATTAGTGTAGATAAAAGCACCTGGTTTTTATGGGGAATTAATCATCATTGTTTTTCAGTAATAATAATAGAGATTTCTAGCACTGATAAAATGGTAAACTATAGTAGTGTACAAATAGATATTTAAAATACCTTAGGTAATACCCAACACTAGATTAGTCATATTATAATAACAAATAATCCCTATTTGTGACAAAAATAACCCCTAATAGGATGAGTAATTAAGAATTATGAAGTCAATAAAGATTAAAAAATCATTTGATAATAGTGGATGGACTATGTAGAGGGATGAAATCATGATACTTTAGCCATTAATGACAACTCTATTGATGCTAATATTGTTCATTTTTTTATAAAAAGATTTATTTTCTCATATTTTGGGATTATCCCACATTTCTGATAGCACCACCCTTTGGATATTCATAAGGGATCTATTATTAAGATGCTCAACCAACGGGGTCAATGACATACCAAAAATGTTATAAAATCTTCAAAATCCCAGCTTCACATTGTATGATGGATGAAAATTGTAAAAATAAATAAAAATTTTTATTTTAAATAAATTTATTGATAATATAATACACACTCACACATAATAACCAGAAAAAAATAAACTCACGCAAAATCTTTCAATTCTAAGAGGTTTCATGTGAAACCTCTCCTAAAGGGGTAACAATACCACAGTGGGGAAATCTATTTTCCTAAAAATAACATAAAATAAATATATGGAATATTTTTTACAAGTTTTCCAAAATAATTTGAAATATAAATAATAAAATTACATATATATATATATAATGGAAATAAAATTATAGGATTCCTTTTATTAATCATTCAAATTGATGTTTTCACTTGTAGTGATATCTATAATTTATTTATTTTATTCTCATCAATTTATAATGTTTTGGGATAGAGTTTTCTTAGAATATTTTTTATCTATTTATTTTCATTTCCATCAGGTGTAAAAAAATTTATTTACATTATTATTATTTTTTCCTACTAATTATCTATTTCTTTTCATTATAATCATATCTTAAAAATTAATTGTTAATCATTTTCTCGTTTCATGTAATAAGTAAATAGGGGATAGAAATAAAATTAACTTACTCTATCTCTTGTTCACTATATATTAATAACTTTTACACCAAGTATAGATTTTTTATACCATTATCTTGATATATTTAATGGTTTGTGTTTATACTTTATTTTTAAAAATTCCCTAATTCCCACAATCATTCTATTATTGTCAATTAATTATTTATAATGAAAATTCATTATTTCAACATTTTTTATTCATAATTTCTATCAAAAATTGATTTCCACAATACAATGTAATAGAGAAAATTCCACACTTGAATTTATTAGTGATAAGAAAACTAATAAAGTCTATCCTCTATCAATGTTAATAAAAACAACTAATAGAGGTCATCATTTATCGTTACTAAGGAAAATAACAAATAAAGGGTGACCTTTGTCGGTGCTTTTTTTTAGAACCGGTTAATGATACCCTTTATTTGAACCTATATTTAGCACTATTTATAGAATCCTTTATTGGTGAATCTATAGTGTTGATAAATTCCACATCATAGAGTAACCCATTAAAATCATCATATAGTAAATGTTACATATCCTCTCGATAACCCATAAATATTAAATGAATTTTCATTTTCACAAAAATATATATCCCATGTATATACATATTCAATTAAAATTATTTTTAGCCATATAAATTATTATTATAGAATATATATATTATTAAATATAGTAATACGAACTACATATATAAATAAATAATTACATTAAATATAGTTTATATTTAATGTTTTATATTAACTTTCTTATATAAAATCTATAATATGAATATATATATATATATATATAATTATATAACTCAATGTATTCTATTTTTTTATATGAAAAACCATTGGACATGATGTCTCATGTTACAGTAGATCGAGTATATGTGTGTTCTCCCGCAATCGAGGGCATGTAGAAAATAAGTGTTTCAAAAGTACAAATCAAATAAATCATACAAGTGTGCATATTTCATTGGTCTTGGTTGTTGAAATTGTGGTGGAAGGGGTTGCATCTTACAATGGGAAGCCAGGGAGTGACCCTCTTAATATATTTATAGGACATATTAATGCTCAACCAGAATCTTCTGATTTGAATATAGATAGTAGTTCTCGAAAGTTGTAAATTACTGTGATGGGTCATGATCTTGTATCTTCTATTTTATATGAGCTGATTGTGGAGTATGAAGGTGAATTTTCTACCATGAGAGTGGAGGAAGGTGTTTCAAACTAGTTACAGAGTGTATCAAAAAAAATATGGCCATAAATTATTTCTATGATTAGGCAGACTGTAGGGGAGGGAAGTTTGGTAGTTGATCATGTAGCCCAAAAATCCAGTAAGATTGCTAAAAAGTAATTGATTAATAAGAATCAATCATCTTTCAAGGATAGTTTGGAGTATATTGAGAAAGATATTGGAGTGAAAGGTGTAGTGGACTATGCTTCAAGAGTCATTATCTAATTGAAGGTGCAACCTCTCATTCTTTCTGAGTGATATGAGACGGAGGGGGATTGGCAGCAAACTAAGACATATAAATGAGTTAAGAATCAAGAAAAAAAATATTAGACGATGATTTGTAAGATATGATTCTTCATGTGGGCATGGATGGTCATCTTCTTTCTAAGAGCTCACTCTGGATGTGGCAAAACACATGGAAAAATACATTGTGCTTTTCAATTAGAAGATTTCACAGTCAGAATGGGTGTCTGATAATGATTCTTCTTGTCATGATTGTGTGGATCCTATTTCTACCGATTTTTATTTATTTTATAGATGAGTACTTTCTTTTTTTTCTTATCCATTATCAATTCAATGTTTTGTAATTTATTTTTTAATTAATCTTTGTAGGAGCAAGTTCACCTGGCTCATGAACCCTTATGGTGTGTTAGTGTCTGTTTATATATATGTGTATCTTATAATTATATATATATATGTTATAAAATATTTAAATATATATTATACACAAATAAAAATATAAATTTATTGAAATATTTAAGATATATTTTATATTTAGAAAAATATATAGTAGTATAATAATAAAATATTATCAATTAAATTTTCAAAATTTATATATATTTATATTGATAGGGTTTTAATGATTTTAAATTCATCTTGATGTGAATAAAATTTTTTGATTCGGTTATTGTTTATTTATTTATTTATGAGAAATGATTAGGGCCTTAGTTAAATCTTCTTGAATCCTATGATGCTCTAAATACAAGAGTGGGAATCTCATATTCATACCTCTATTATTAATAAAACTAAAACTCATGTGTTGGTTCATGATTATCAATTTAATTTTATCTTATGGAACCCTGAATTACACTTGGATATTTCTTCAACAATAGGGGTTTCTATTAATATTAAAAAAAAATTTATGATATAAGTATTGCATACATTTATAGGTTTTGTATGGAATTTAATTTTGGAACAAACTTGACTACAAAATTTATACACTCAAATAAGGATGATGAGTTCAATTTATGAATTATTTATGAATGATAACCTACTTTTTTTCTCACTACCATATTATGGGGAATTATTCCCATAAATTTCTTGATGATAGTGTTTTACCATTTTATCTCTTAAGTGGTGGCTTTAAAATAATTATTATAAGAACTCCATGAACAATGGTGGAGCATCTCCTGCTAATAAATCAGTGTATGCACAACAAGATAACGATCTTTGTTTAGACCAACCTACTATAAACTGTATGTAGATGATGAAATAGGATTTGGATATTGTCGGGAATGAATTGGTCCCCATAATAGTTGAATAAGTTCCTTCTGGTGTTTTAATTTCGCTTGTTGGTAATGTTATTTCATTTAATTTGACCTCTTCCAGGAGGAAGAAGGATCACAATACATGGTGTATTATAATGCATGGATCTTTTTTAGCAAAAATTTCTAGGAATTTTACTATATATAGAGATTTAATACAAGTGTTGGAAATTGTATATTTAGCTATTGAGGATTAAAAGTAGGTTGTAAATACTATTTTGAATAATGGATCTCTGAAGTGGGACTAACATAGAAAGGAGAAAAGGGTCTCTCTAACTGAAACTCAATCTATGATAACGGTTACATCCCATCATGGTTTTGGGAGTCCCACCAGTTCCCAGCATCAAGTCTTTGGTTTATATGAAAATGTTTAGAATGGGAGGACACCTTTTAAATATTCTCTAGTTTGTAACATTAAAAGGAAGGGTGATTAAGAATATCATTATAAAATTGACTGTGAAATGGATTTTCAAGATGAAATTGATTATCTGGTATATTCAAAGATATGATAGTTATTCATAGGTGATTGTGAAGGAAAAAAGATACTTGAAGAAACTTCCACCTTAAATCCAAATCCTACGAAGGTAAGTGATATGGGTAGGGTATTTTCTACAGCTACCTCTGCCTATTGGTTACATGTGGAATCTTTAACTAATAATTTTTTCAATCAGAATGCAAACTCTTGTGGTTATATAGAGGAACTTGTAGGCTATCATCTAGATGATAGTGAATAGATTATGTATGTCTGTCTTTCTATTTCAAATTTTGATGAATTATCCAATGTAGTGAGACTAGAACCACCAGTTCATTCACATTAGAAATTTGATAGAGTAAAAAAGGCAAAGAAATCACCCCTTATTATTGGTGTTGATGGTAAAGTCCAAACAAAGTTCTAAATATAAAAACAAATATATTAAACATGATATGTAACCATCCATGTAAAGGTTATAAATCCTAATTCCTTTTTTATAATTGATAATCCTAAAACTATTTTATTAGAACCTAATATTAAATATTTTATGGATAATTCTTCCCTTATAACCATGGATATTTTTTATTCTACAGGTGGACCTATAAATGAATGGAGAATAGTATGGCCCCTAATTCATTATGGTCCACAAGTCGCTCAACACAATATGATTCTATGATCTCAAGCATTGTTTTTTTGGACTATAGAACATGATATTGTTTTTAAGGTATTTTTTATTTTTTATTACTTTTTCTTTGTTCCTTAAACTCTGGGAATGGGAGAATGAATGATTTACCTAACCCATTTCCTCTCATTTATCTTATTTTTCATTATTAATAAAGGTTCTTAACCAGAGTTTATTTCAAATAAATAATTAAATTTATTTTATGCAATCAATACAATATATACATCTATATAATAAATTAGTAATAAAAATATATATATGTATGAGAAATAACAATTCTATTTGAATATAATTATTAAAATTATAAAATTTGTTACTTTTAATTTTATAGTGTTATAATTAATAACCCTTATACATAAAATCACTATTTATACATTTATTATTATTATTATTATTATTTCTAAATTTATAAATTATATTTATAAATTTATTAATCATAGTTTTTATAATATTAATATCTTTATTAATAATATTTATGCATTTATTTTTCTAAATAATAAATCATTAATTATTAATAATATTTCAAAATTTATTAATTCTTATTAATAATATTTATTATTCAAAATATTAATTCATTTGTTAATATATTTATTATAATTTTTTCTTATCATATTGAAATATTTATTATATTTCTAATAAATTTAATCATAATATTTATTATCCATACTATTTATACATTTGTTAATAAATTTATTATTTTTCCAAATAATGATACATATATTATTCAAAATTCAAAATATTTAGTATTCATTATATTAATAATATGTATACACTTATTAATACATTTATTATTCATAATATTTATACAATTATTATTTGTAATATTTTTAAATTTATTAACACAATTATTATTCATTGTATTTTTACATTAATTATTAATATTTATAAATTTATAAATAATTTATAATTTATTCGTAATAAATAGTAATTGAATAATATTAAAATATATATATAAATCAATAAGAACCTATTTTTCAATTTCACATATCTCATTGGTTGTGTATATGTATATACATGAACACAACATCTTGTACAAGTATAATAGACATATACATACATACATACATTTATATATAGTCATATATACATTTCAATGTATGTGTCTGTGTTTATATATTTTTAGAATATAAAATCTAAAAATTAATAAAAATTATCACATTTTGTTATGATCTTTTTAGGTTTCCCACTTTTTCCACAAAAGTTATTATTGGAAAAAAATAATTATAAATATATTAAAATATAATGAAGTTATAACATCGGTTAACATAATTTGAGATACAAAGTTTTCTATAGAAAAAATATTATTTTATAAATATTTTGAATAACATAATTATATATATTTCATTGATGGATGAGATAGAGTGCCTCAAGAGATCCAACTCAAGGTGATTCAATGGTGATACGTTATTTCCAATATCATTTTTGAGAGATATAGATGGAGATATTTTTCTCTAGCATGTGGGTTCAATGTGAGCATCTCACATTGTAGATTATTACCTAAATCTGCTTCTTTCATAGGAAGTGATTGAGATTTGTAAGAGTTTCCCAGACATATTTGGTCTTTTAAGTGGTTCTTTCACCTCTTTTAAAGATAATGCTTCAAATGAGATTAAAAATATAGCTGGTATGACTGATGTTTCAGTGAACAGTGATTCCCTTTTAGGGATAATTTATCTTTGTAATAATTCATTCACTACCCATGTTTTTTGGTGAAGGGAATGAATCTATGGATAATGAAGGATTTTGTTAGAAGTTTATCTTCTCTTTCAGGGTTCATTGATTAGAAATGTATTTCTCTTAGACATTTTTTCTATATTCTCTTTCCTCTTGTGGAATTTAAATGGATGGATTGTTGTATTGGTTCATTCAATTTACAACTGGTCACCTAAAGGATTCATGAATGGAACCTATGCTACAATAGATGTGATTAAAAATAAACTTGTGGGAAATTTTGTTTCAACATTAATTTTTTGAAATAGGTATTATTGAGTCTGGTTATTTTTTATAACAATCCCTCCTCTAGTCATATTCTAATAAAAAATGATATTATAAATGTATTTGATTTTTTGGCCACTTAGCTAGTGTTTTGTTTGAAGTTGATCTTATCTCTACTCATGTTGGTTGATTTATTATCTCTACACCTTTGGAGAAGAATTGTCTTCAGATTAACTATGAAAGGATACCTTGTTTTTGCTACTTGTGTAATCTTTAAGAATTTTACATCAAATTACAGGAATGTTATTATTTTATAAAATTTAATATTTATAGGCCACGACGTGTAATAATAAAGAAGAAATATAATAAATTCAAAACATATTAAGATTCATGTTCAAACCTTGGGTAGTCTTCATAAGGAGAAGTTTGTGTAGGACCCTAATTTTTGAGCCCCCAATCCTCTAGGGAATATGAGAATGCTCATAGTTCCCTAGTTGAGAACAAATTTAGTAATCTGATGAGCCATTATCCTATAATTCATGGGGAAAAACCACTTATAAATGTGAGTGTAGATGTGGTTGGGTAAGAGTAAAACCAAGGGGATAAAGGATCAAAAGAAATATATCCTTATTTCTATAGTGACAAGACAGTATTAGATATATGTAGGGGAATCTCAAGTCTTTAAAAATATAAAAGTGAGAATTCAATATTCAAAAAAAGTTCATTTAGTAGATTTCAACCATTAATTTTATTAAAAGTAGGTGATATGACTTTTATATTCCCATGATCCTCTAAATTTATCTTGAATACACGAAAGTGATAATGAGAAACCTTACTAACTCATGTAATGAGGTATGTTTTAAGGGTCTTAGTCTAATTTAGAATATAAGAGACCAATTTCCTATCTAGGTTCTACGATTAATGATTATCTCTACTTATGTTATAGAGATAGAGGTTAGTGGTCATTGATATAAAGATGGTCAAACTGATTGTGAACTCAAATCAAAGTCTATTATTGACCATCTGAAGTGGTAGGATTACAAGCTGATAAGTTCAAGGGGTCAAAATGTTAAATTAAGTTAGATCTTCTTTACTTATGAGAAATAAGTTCAGGGAGGTATCTTATCCCATTATAATTGATTAGGATATATTAAGGACATCATTCGTTGTTTAGGGTAAAGGTAATTTAGAATAAATTTATAGTTCTTCTAATGATTCTTATTGGAAAATATCAACATCCGTTTAAATATATTAAAACAAAGAAGTTTATAGTAAATTTTAGGGTAGGAACTTAACTAAGGATTATATGGAATTGGATCCTAGTGTCAATTCTATTAGGATTTATTTTACAAAAAAATTTGAGGGAGGAAAATTGGTCCATTTTTAATAGTTAAAATGGAAATATCATTACAAGACTATTGCATAAGGAAGGTAAGAATTGGGTAAGGGGTTATGTTGAACATTTTATAAACTATCATTGTAGATGTCAGTTCTAGTAAAGAAGCTATGACTTCAGTAAGTACTACAGTTGGAAGTATTGTCTTGATAAAGATATTATGGTTTTTGAGTATGGTTCTTCAAAATAAATGTATGAAATTTTTATTCCTAAAGTAGAAAAAAACCAATCACCTCCATCATAAATGCAATGAGTTTTAATCACATTTTTATTAAAAATATTTTTCTTCATTTATTATATCACTTAATGTGAGAATGGAAACAATTAAGGGTACTCTTGATATGGTATCACCATTGTGTTTATGTTTCCTTCTTTGATTCAACTACTTTGTAACTTTTATTATGTGTATAGTCCTATGGAATGAATATTAATAATATATATTATACCACATAATTAAATTCTTCTACATAACATTTAAAAGTGACAAAGTTCTTGGAATATTTGATGCACTGAAAGGAATTATCATTTTACCATTATGATGAGATCCTTGAATTTAAATGAAAGTATTCGTCAATAAAATTCCATTCATTGGATTATACTATAAAACTAGTCATGGATAAAATAGGATCAAATTTTTAGGTTCCTCTTAAGACATTGAGACTTATTCGAATAAAATTATCAGATTGAAATATCTTAGAGAGGTAGTTATGAAAATAGAGAAACCCATAAGAATTTCATATGAATATTTGTAATTGGATATTCCAATATATAGACTTGTTTAATTATCTTTTTCCTATATATTATTATTAATAAAAATCCTGGGTCGAGAAATTTAATATATTAATTGAAATCATAAAAGAATTTTCTAAAAATGAGGAATTATTTTTTGGGTGAGTCAATAGTGGTTTGGGATTAATGAATAAGACTATATAGGATTTGTGTCTTTAATTTTTGATGGAAGATGATATATCAACCATTCAATGGAAATAGAACAGTATGATCAAACCCATAGCTATGTAATTTTCATTAACATGTTCATTTCTCGAAAAATAAATGAATAAAATATTAATCAAAGAGGTTAATGAAACGACTATGAATCCTGAATTTTGAAATATAGTGATAAATTTATTATAATACACAGTGAGAATTTATAAGAGGTTGTTATCATTTTGAAAATTAACATTTTCTCTATGGGTGTATTTGTGTGTTTATAGAAACGAATCTTGTAATTTAAAAAAATTTAAATTCCACGAAAAAGTAATCCTTGAGGGTCTCACATTATGTGCATCAAATATCATCGTTAAATTCAATTTTAATTTAAAAAATTCTATATATTTTTTCCAATTAATAGTTTTATAATTATTTGGAGTTTTTTTGCCACTAAATTTAACCACGAGTTATTTAAAAGAATAAATATATGAGTTCAATTATTGTAAATATTATTATCTAGTTCTAATAAATATAATATTTATTTATTTTTTAATGAATAATTAAGTGAAATTTATTTACTAAATAAATAGTAATTTTTCTTTGTTTGATAAAGACCAATGAGAACAGACATACATAGTAAAGGGTCATGTAGGACTGAAATTTTAAATAACATTAAATGTATTGAAATTATTTATTTTTTACTATAAATCTCTAAAAAATAAATTATATCATTTCATTTGGGTTAGATAGCTATTTTACACAGAAAACAAAATATTGAATTTTCTCAAACCCTAGTACATCCAAAAAAACCCAGAAATTAATTATCATAAAATTATTTCTTGATGTGATAATTTGAGAATGATTAATGTTGTTATAATTAACCATGTCAAAACCTGAAGATTCTATAGTGATGTACTAAGGATTGGGACCATGTGTATATCACCGCTACAGGGATTCTACCCTTGAATCTTACATCATAATGATGGTATGAAAAAAGTGATCAATCATATCAACAACAAAAATAGATTTAGTAGATTAGTTAATACTTTATCTATATATAAATAAATTTTCAATTTAATGGGAAAATTTCATCTCACTTGGTTCCAATGATCATTTTCAACCATTATCAGATTCAATTCATTGCTCATGGTATTAATCATCTGGTATAGTATTGAATATACATTGAAACCCAATAAAATCCTAGTTATCCATGGCCCCAATAATCACTTCCTATACACTTTAAAAATTCCACTAATATCATATTAGATGTGACTATATATATATATAATTATTTATTAATCATTAATTAGTATACACATTTGTTATAATCATTTTAATTTAAGAAATTCATTATTTAAATACAAATGTTGATATCAATTTTTCCTATTGAATCTCATGTATATAACTAAAATCAAATATTAATAATTTTAAACACATAATATATAGTAAATGTAATTTATTCTCAACAGCATACAAGAAATATAACATTAATCTTAAATTAAAAATGAAATAATATTATTTTAAATATGCAAGTTATAACCTAGCCATTAAATTTGGTGGTATGAAAATTATTAAATAATTTATGAAGAATATAAATTTTTCTTACCCAATATAATTTAATTTTAAAATTATTATTAAAAATTCCATAAATTTTCAGTAAAGTAAATTCATTCCTCAAAAACATGTTTTCCTCAAAAATAATTTTTATTACTTTTTATGAAAAAATATTATAACAAATTTATAGAGATATTAAAAAATGTATTTTTAAAATTGAACATGATCTTTTAAATTATAATATTAAAATTAAATAAGTTTGAATATTTTTATTTTTCATGAAATATAGATTTTTTGTAATAAATAGTGAAAAAATAACAATTTTTGTAAAACTATCATTTCTCTTCAATAAAGTAAGTAATGTAATAGTCCCATTATTATTTTAATTGTATTTAACGGAAACATAAGTTTTATTTACTTTCATTAAATACAATTAATTATATTTTACTCAGATTTATATTGGATTTTAGTATATGTATATTTTTGGGTTTAAAAGAAAATGTTTCTAAAAACTATTTTAAAGTGAATAATGATTATCCATTTAAAACCATTAAAATTACCCCTATTGATTAATTATTTAAATGAAATTAAAAAATTATATAACTATAAATATGAATTAAAATTTGTATAATGATTATTACTTGTCATAGAGTTTATAAAAAATCAATTTATGCCTGGAAATTACATTTCTTGAAAAACAATTTTTTCATCACATCTACTGGTTTTATTATAAATTAAATTATAGAAATTATTTGAATTTAATTTCATAAAATAGGCTCATTATTTTTAATAATAATAATTTTTATTATATTATAAGTTGAACTTAATTTTTTTCATAATGAATTGTGAAAACATTAAAAATAATTTATCATAGTTAATGTTAAAACAGATTTTTTGAGGGTTAAATGAATAAAAAAGTATAAATTATGTTGGATGAATATTTATAGACATTATATAATATAATTATATATAATAGTTCATTTTAGGTTTTTTCATGCGAAAAATGTGGTTAACACTTTTTATTTTAAAAAATTACAAGGGTGCCACTCACACCACTTGTAAAACACCACACACTCTGGTATCCTATTCGAACCTTCAAAGCATTTTTTATCAGCTAAGACCTACCCAAATAACATAATTAATTCCATATACAAGACCTATTTACCCTTTTTTGATCAAAAATCTATCGAAGGAAGGATTTTGGTGCTAACATAAGGAGGCTTTCTAAAGAAGACGTACTATGCTTAACCGAACATTTCTAATTTATTTTTCCTCCACCTACATAAAATATTTTTAAACTATCATCAAATAATAAAAAATTTATATCTAATATAAATTTATTTTTTTATTTTAATTTAAAAACCTAAATCCATTTCCACTTCTATAAATGGGAAACAAAATGATCATCAATGTGTATAACGGACTATCATCATGTGAGCCGATGTAATTCATTTATCATCATCTCCTCTAAAGGATTATTATAATGATTTATTTAAATTATATATAAGATATTTTTAACATAATTATACTTTTTTTAATTATTATATCATATATACCACTTTACTTTCTATTCCATGGTGGATATGATAACATCACTCATCTATACGGTGGACTACCTCCTCATGATGTGATGTGATTCATTTTTCACTAACACATTTCATAAAAGGTAATAAAGATAATTTTATTGAATATATGTTTTATATATAAAATAATTATAGTATTAAATAAATATTTATCATTCTATAATTATAATATATCATTTAATTTTAAACATTCATTTCCCTGAAAATACTAATGTCATCCGTGTGAATCTATGGACTTCCGCCTCCACGAAGTGATATGTTTATTTTTTCATCACTACATCAGAATAAATAATATATATATATATATTTGTGTTTGTGTGTGTTTAAGAAATAATATGATTTTTATTATATGTTTTTCATTATAGAAAGTTAAAATAGTACTTACCTTCTATTAATTATGACTGTTGAAAATTGGAAATGTTACTCATGTGTATGTATAGCCTACCATATCTATGATTATAAAGTTGATAATTTTTCATAACCTTTATTCATAGATGTTATTAAAAGTATAATTAATATATAAAAATAATAATTATTTTAGTATTATTATTCTAGAATTTAGTTAATATATTTCATCTCAATTTTCCTTTATGGATGTATATTTTATTATAATGTGACCAATTTATTTTGTATAGTGTATATACAAACTCATTTTCGAGTAATATAATTATTCATTCATACTTATTGGTATTTTTAGTTTCAATTTCAATTATTTCATTCAATAGTATTTTAATTGAAATTAAATAAGTTGTATGGAAAATCATCTCAATTTTTATTCATTGAGGCATATTTTAATGTCATTCTCCTAATTTCATTTATATCATATATATACATCCTATTATACATGTAATATAATGAATTATTCATAAATAATATAATTTTATGTTTCAATTTTAATTATTTTAACCAAGGGGATTTGACCTAAAATTTACTAAGTGGTAAATAATTTAATAAATCAATTTATTTTCATTAGCTTATATTACTATTTTTATGTTCTTGATAATCATTAATTATGTGTGTAACTAATTTTTTATATATTTTATTTTATTTCCATCTATTTAATATATAATTATATTTTTACACCTAATCAATTCAGTTATTAATTATCACTTCAACAATATGATCATTCTAAGGGTTCCTCCTCTCAAATTGTCTTATTTTGGTTTATATGTTATGTTTTACACATATCTTATTTTATGATGTGTACCAATGGAACCATTAACATTTTATATCTTTAATATCATTATTTTTATGATATTTAAAGTATTTATTGATTTTATTCTTTCATGAGGCTTAGGATTGATGAGTTACTAAAGTCGTAAAGGATTTATATTCCAAAATCTATTTTTCCTGGATTGTTTATGATCAAGTTTCATTTAGAGTAAATCATATTCTATTATTTTATTGAACCACTTAACAATATTATTCAAAATTCCCAAATGTGTTTAACGTTTATTATTTCATTTCCTTAATATTAATTGAATAAATATCTTGAAATTTTTTTATAAGTGACATAGATCTTTAATATTTCTTTTATATTAGGATTTTGTCTCTTCGAAAACCATGTTTTCTAAAAAAAAAGTAAAAATGTTCATTTATAAATATAAATGTTTTCCTAAATCTATTTTACATGATACATGAAAATATTTTAAATATTTTTAAAAACATAATTTCAAAACATTTACCAAATTGGTCACTTTTGAATCCCTTTAAAAAATGTTTGAAAGGAATGATGATTTAAACATTTGCATCATGAATGGTTTTTCTTTATATCATGAACATCATTTTATTTAAATATTGCATTTTATGTTTCAATGGATATTTTCAAAAGAAAATGATTTTAATAATATAAATTGAATTTTTAGTTTTAAAATTTATTTTCAATGTGAAAAGCTTATTTTCTTAATGAATTACTTTAATGATGTTTTAATGGTATTTAAATTCATTAGAATCAAAAAAACTTGATGTTATACGTCATTACCTGACACATTGAGACCTTAATCGTGACAAGCCCAAGCCTTGCTTCAATAGTCTAGGTGTTGGCAGCCAGTACTAAGTAGGCATATCCCACAAATGAGAGGAATTATCCTAAGGTAAATTTACACACACACACATATATCCAAGCCCATAAAATTATAAAATGTAAAAAAACTGAAAAACAAAGCATGAAAACATATATTACCTAACAATCATAGTACAAAAATAAAGTACTGAAAGCTAAAAATGGTCCAAATACTAGAGAAATCAAAAAAAAACTAGTCATTCCAACCTATTCTGAGGGATAGTGATACGATAAAATGGAATAAATAGAAACAATATCACTCTTTCAAGATCAATCTAGGATTTACCAGCTCTCTCTCCTCCTAAGACATAGTCAAAATGGTCATCGTATGCATAATACATGACACATGTGGGTAGATCCCGTGTAGGGGTGAGTATAAAAATAACCAGAAGGATACACCAAAAATACTAAAAATTAAGAATCAATAATATTTATCACATAGAAATGATATATTAATCAATGAATAATAATAAAATACTAGATATACTCTAGAAGAATATTGCACCACGAAGTTATCACAACCACCTTCAATCCAAAAGATTCTTCACAATGAAATACTCATTCTGGGAGAATTCAGGCCAAAGTCTTGTCATAACCATAGACACTCATCCAATATGTCAAGATCATTGGGATCCACCCTTGTAATCTCATTATTCTCAAAATATCCTGATACTCAGATATGGGATCTTGACCAGGACCGATGGGGGACACAATGAACATGATTTGGATTAAACAGCTACATAGAGAATCGTATGCCAATGATTCCATAAAACCCGCTGATATGGACTATAAGATGTAGGATAGAATCTATGGTTAAGGTGTTCATGTTTATTCCAAAACCCCCCATATAGTATACAAATTATATATAATGACACACAAGTCTCACGAAAGGTCCCCCAAAACTCTACATTAGACTCATCCTCTATAGGGGGTCACAATCATTATATGTGGATGTAATGATTCACTATACCCTCTAGGGAATAGAACAAGGGAACAAAATCAACTGATATTGTTCTAGAATGAATAAAATAAGGGAAAAACTACCTCAAAGGTGCTACATGGTGTGAACTTGGTGTACATAGTGTGTCTAGAAATCATTTTCTCTTCCCATGTGTTTATTCCTCAGAAAACATGTAAATATATATATAAAAAATGTGTTGGAATAGTAAATAGCATGTATATATCTCTTAGAACCTTACCGTGTTGATATAATATTGTTGTATACTGGTGGTCCTGACCATGTACCAACCCCTAAAAACCTTATTTTGCATGTGTACACCTATACATGTCCATAGCAACTTGGCTATATACTATGTTCATGTACTCTGACTATTTCCATTCACACAAGGACCATTACTCTGGTCACATTTCTGTACATGTCCTACCTATTCACATGTATCCTCTAAGATACACATTGATCCATCGTGCACATATCACATGAAGTGTGATAGTGTCACGTGATGCATTATATTTAACTCACTTCCAAAATTGTAGCACCACATGGATTTTCCCACATGGCATGTGAAACCATATTTAATATCATGTAATGTAAGATTTTCTAAAACCCATGGATATTCTACACATTTTCAATTGTTTTTCCATCGAGATTTTTGTCTGGAAATATCCAATCAAGGGTCATCTGACACTTTTTGACATTGCTTTCTGGGATCCAGGTTCTGATCTACTTAGAAAACCACACCATTTATCCATCTGTCACAACATCACATCATAACTAGGAATAATTGAACCCACAATATAATATGATCTCATTCCTTCTTGAATCATACACCATCATCATTGATCCCTGAATTGTGACTTCTACTGCAAGTCTTACCCACAGTATTGATCTACTGCACTAATGAACATTCATGTAATGATCAAATATAGGGTCGTTGTTGGACCATGGGCTAAAGAAAATTTCATCAATGTACATGAAGTGGAATGATGGTGTGAATCCATAGTCCATAAAATTTTATGATTGAACCAAAGAATTTTTTTCATCCTTGTTCCATTATCAAAGAAATTGAAAAATTAAGTGGGAAAAATCAACCAAAAAATAAATCTATCAATTTAAATTGTCTTTTGATGTTCTAATCAATTCATATTCAAGTAATTAATCTGCATTTGACTAGGATTAAGGAATGGGATGGAAATAAAAAATAAAAATCATACCTAATGTTTGGATTAATCATTGACGAATAATGATACTATGTTTTTTTCATTGGGGAGATCCATGAACTCCAACAGTGCAACGACCAGTGATCCTAATCTAATATAATGTTGTCATCAAAAAAGGATATCCAATAGTCTTTTCTATTATCCCATATTTTCCTATCCAATCCCAAGATATATCTATAACTTTAAATTTATAGTCAAAATAGTAGGTACACCACTTGAAAAAATAAAAAAAATTAATTTCTTTATTTTATTAATTTTTCTTCCGGGAAACCTTTTTCATAAACACCAATCACTAAAAAATGTTACATCATTCCTATGGTAAAACCCACATTATGAAATCAATGTTTCCCTTATATATTTTATTTGGTCCCCCGTTCAGGAGTTATTATACTTTTCAAGAAAACATTGTGCACATGATATTAAATATATTTTATATATTTTTAAAATTTATTCCAGGATCACTTGGCCATTGATTCACAAATTTTATTTGTTTTTTGCTCCAAAAATAATCCATATAATATCCAAATATAATACCTAAAAAATAAGATTCGTTACATTCTCTCCACCTTTGGAATTTTTATCTGGAAAATAAAAAAAATCTTCCCAAAAATATAAGGTTACCGGGCTCGCATCTGGGCCTCCCACTACTGGGTGATCTCTTGAAGATTCTTATGCTACAACCAATCATACACTAAAGAAATCATTCACACATTAAGGATATTATCATATCGATACGTGATCTTCATTAGTTACTCATTAATAGTATCTCCATCCCTGATGTCCATCTCATCGTAGTCAATAACATGTGATGGGTCATGCATGTTCCTCCTTGAATATGACACATGGAAGATGTAATGTACCTGTTCTAACTATGATATTACATCCATGTTGTATACAACCTCTCCAATCCTAAAAAATATCAAGAAAGGGCCAATGAAACTGAATATAGCTTGTCTCCCCAGAAAATCCCTTTAATCCATATCAAGTTCAGACCCTCTAAAACACAATGTATCCCTCCTCAAACTCAAGAGGTCTCCATATTCAGTCCATATATAACATCTTAGGTCTTTGTACAATCCTCAACCACTCTTGTATAATCTATAACTTCTCTATGGTATCTCTCACCAACCCTAGGGCAATGAGTTATAATTCTATTGGAATTGTTCATCAATGTTTTGATAGGCAAGATCTCTTGTAAAAGTAATCAAATGGTTCCATACCAATGGTTGAATTATATTTGATGTCATAAACAATCTACACCATTGTTATATGATCCTCTCAACTATGTCCAAAGTACAACATGTAGGCCCAGAGTTTTTCCTCCTATAGCTGAAAGGTCTGCTCAGTCTAGCCATTAGTCTGGGGGTGAGACATCATGCTCAAGAATAAAATGAGTTCTAAAGGAATCTTGAAATCCTATCCATATTCATGACATGAATGTAGCATCATGTTCTTGAATGATCTTATAGGGAACTCCATGAATCAATAATATCTCCAATATGTAGGGTAATCTCTATCTCTCTAATGAACTCTGTTATCAAATGGCTAGGAAGTGGGCTGAATTAGTAAGACAATCAATGATCGCCCAGATGGAATCATGTCCCCTGGATATATATGGTAACACCATCATGAAGTTCTTATATATCGAATCCCAATTCCAATATGGGGCCTCTAGGGGTTGAGATAAACTCATTGTAACTAGGTATTCATCCTTCACTTTCTGAAATGTGAGGCATTGAGAGACAAAATCTACAACACAAATATTCATTCCTATCCACAAAAACTGAAGTTTAAGGTCTTGGTACATCTTTTCCACACCTGTATGTGCTGCCAAATAGGATCATTGAAACTCTCAAATCACCTCCCATCACAATTCCAAAGGTACCATCATCTATCCTCCCAAAAGGACAATGTGTTACCCACTCTTAGAATATCCATTATGATCATGTCTAGTGGATATCAGATTATATAAAGTATCACAGTAAATATCTCCATGTTGATAATCCCTAAAACACTATAAAATTTTTGGGTTAACAACAATCGATTGAAGATATGAAGCACCATCCTTTTCCACTCAAGAAAACTAAAATGGGGATAATTTCTCAGACTCGTCATCCCACAACTGAGAATAAGGTCTCTTACTGAGAGTTTCTTCCTCCACAATCCCCTTCCTAGGATTATAAATCTATAATTCATTTTCCTATACAAAATATAGTCATTACCTTTATCTCAATATAAGATCCTTATGAGAGAATACATAATTTAAACTATTGTATTCTCAATAGATGATAAAACACATGACAATTTGGTTGTTTCTCTGTATATTCAATGGAAAGAATATTGTTTCTAACTCAACATCATTTGACACATAGTTCATCTCATGTGGTCTCAAATTATGTAAACCATAGACAATCACGACCTACCTCTACATCTGAACACAACCAATCCTAGTACCTGATGCTACGCAAAACACTACGTACTTTACACCCTCGAATAGAAATATCTAGATTTGAGTGATCGTCAACCTTGAACTCAACTCCTTAAATAACTATTGGCACCTCTATATCAACACAAAAGGATTCCCATTTTTGGTAAAACATGTCAAGGGTGCATCTACTATGGATAAATTAGGTATAAGCCTATGATAGTACCCTTCAAATCCAATGAAACATGGAACCATGGTAACACTCTTTAGTGTCTCTTGAGAAAGAATTGCCTCAATGTAAGAATGGTAAACATCCACTCATTCCTATAACATGATTTATTTATAGAATTGGACATATCAAATCCCAAAAAAAACACTTTGAGATCTTCCTATAATGTTGGTTCTCTCAAAGTGTGATAAGGACCATCCTCAAGTGTCTTTTGTGCTACTCCTCATAAACCTGGATTATTAGAATATCTTCATTGAAGACTACAAGAAAATTATCTAAGAAAATATAAAAGATTTTATTCATGAGTCCCATAAACATTGTTAGTCTATTATTCAATCCAAAGGGAATCATCAAGTACTCATAATGACTATAGAGACATATGAATTTCATCTTCAGTATATCTTCATCTCGTACTTACAGCTAGTGATAGCCTAATATTTTTTAAATCATCAAGAACTGTCGCACCCTTATAAATAAATTTAACAGGTCATCAATCAATGTTAAGTTATAATTATTCTTAATGTTCACCTATTTTATGAATCGGTAGTCCACATATAACATAAATCTATTTTCCTCCTTCTTGGAGAACAACACTGGTGATATAGAGGTGGAAACATTTTTCTAAAAAACACCTTTTCCCACAAGTCCTCTAACTAAACCCGCAGATCATGAAGCTCAGTGGAATCCATCCAATATGCTGGTGTAGATATTAGGGTCCTCTCATAATGTAATTTAATGAAAAATTTTAGCTCACAGTAGGAAGGTAAGCCTTAAATTTCCAAAGGAAATACTTTCTCTTACTCAACCACTATAATAGGAAACTGGTAACCAATAGAACCCACTACTCCAAGATTCATGTTATCCATCTATTGAGTAATCAGCTATACTCTCCTATTCCTAATCCCATCCTTCTCCACTAATGTTTTCTTTTCAACCACAAAGGAAATCTGCAACTCATCACTTCAGACATAGTGCATCCTACACCTAAAACATTCAATATATGAATGAACTTTGGATATTAATTACATACATAATATGAGATCATAAGTCCTCTTCAATACTAAAAGGATATACTATAAAAATATCTCACCTCTTACTGACATATAGAACTATTGGGAGATGTGATAAATCCCTAATTATTTTCATATCAGAGTCTCTATCTGTAAGGGTTGATCCAAAGGCTCAACTGGAATCTTTAAGAATTGAACCAGAAAATTGGAAATAATGGAATAAATCACACTTGTGTCTATCAGTACTATATATAAGGTATAAAATACACATATCATACCTCATATCATCCCTAGAGCCTTTTTTTCATAGGCCTCCATATCCCACTATAGGCCTCATCCCTGACCTCCAACTCCCTAATCCTTGTGGGGAAAACTAGAGGATAGTGTTGGTAATAGATCAAACTTATGACCACCTCCTTCTACTCTTCCTCCTCTTATACCAGGTCTACTAGCCTGCGGACCACCCTTCTCTTACCTCTATCTCTACCTAAGTATTACCTAGACCATCTCTCGATCAATTGTTTGGTTGGTTAGAAAATTCAATGAAAAATGTTTCCGACCATAAAGGGAGAAATATTAACTTTCCATCAGCTAATTCGAGCTATCCTAATAGCCCCATGTCACTGATATTGGTTCCATGGATCTCTTATTCAAGCATCTATAATGATCGGATCCCTATGACTATTGATATCTACTTATTGTAAAGGTCTCAACCCTTGCGTTCCCACTACAAACTCCCATTATCTCCTCCTTCACTTCTAGGTATATCCCCACCACTAAGGCCTTCTCAAGAACTTCATCATAGTTGGTAATGTAATGGGATGTCACTAAATCTGTAATATCCTCATTTAATCACTGATGAAAAGATTGTGCTCTGAAAAAGTAGATTCAAAACCATATCCACAGAGCATTATGAGAGATAAGTAAACTTCGTCGAATAATCCACCATGGTAAAACTACCCTACTATAGATACATAAGATCTTTTATGTGCACTGGCTACATTTTATTAGGATAAAACTCATCCCAGAAGAGATGTTCATAGTTTGACTAGGGGATATCTGTCTAGTCATGTGAGTAGGACACTGAACTCCACCACTGTCTGAAGAGCCCGGAAGAAGACTTACCATCATAACTTCCATCTGATCTATAGGTATTCTCACAATGAATAAAACATGATTGAATACCTTTATCTAGTGATCATCCACCTGGGTGTCTAATCACCTTGAAATCAGTGAGGTTTCTCCCTATAGAATTCATGAAGTGCACTTAGCGTGTGTTCATCCTCAGCTGGCACTATCATTGATTGATGATTCTGAAAAGGTATTTATATAGATGGTAAAACAATCAGAGTTGATATCTCTAGTATAGGCCCTTGTAATGAATACTTTTCTCTTGGAGGATCATCCTTGTGATGATGTGATGCATTCCAGGCAAGGAATCTTCATGAAGGCATCCTGAAATAGACATGATATACAACAATCAAAGAATATATCTACTGAGTTGATTCAATAAGGATGTGGAACCCACAACCCATTCATATGTGATACATATAAAAATGTTTTCCTAGAAAAAAAATTCAACATATACTGAATATAAAGGTAGGTGATCGGAGTTTTATTGTATGGATATGTCGGTTGTCGCACCAACATTGGACTTCCTCAACGACAATACAAACTCGAAACACTTATCACGGTTTCCCTAAAAACATCTCATTAACTCTAGTCCTAAGGTTGAACAGAATACTCTGATACCACTCTATCATGACTCAGCCTACTATGTTCCAAACCGTGACTACCCTAGGCTCACCTCCAATAGGTCAAGGGATTGTGACTATTGATGAGTAGGCATATCCCGCACATGAGATGAATTTGCCTAAAATACCCATAAAAAAACACACATCTTAAATCTCATAAAATTATGAAATGTAAAACTACATAAAATCAATGAATGAATACATACATGACCCCAAAATCAGAGTATGACATTAAAGTACTAAAAAAATGGGAATAAAATACAAGCCCAAAAAAATACTATAGAGAGTCCAAACTTCTACAAGGGAGAGGACTACAATAAAATTCAAGCACCCTAAAAACACCTAATTCTATCAAGCTCAATCTAGGATCAAATATATCTTTTCCCTACTAAGACACCATCCAAAGGGTCTTCATCTACATAAAGAATGACACAAGTGGGAAGGACCTATGCATGGGTGAGTAATAATAACCAATATCACACCACAAAAACAATAATCTTGAAGCATCAAGAATTTTATTCTCAAACCAATGATATAAAAATCAATTAATTTTTTTAAAAAACAATGATACGCCCAGAAAGGACACAGCACCACCATGTGGTCACAACCAACTACCACCCACAAGATTATTCTCAAAATAATACTCATTCATGGAGAATCCACTCTATGCATCATTCTCTCACCTGGGACACTCAACGAAGATGTCATGATCATTGGGCCTTAATCAAGAAAGATCATTGGTCTTAGAAGACTTAATACTCAAATGGGGGATTACGCGTAGGATTGTATGGGGACACCATGAACCTAATTTGAATCAACACCCTCCATAAGGGATCAAATTCCATTGATAAAATTAACCCCACTAATAGAGACTACTTGAGGGAGGATCCACACCCTACTCAAGGACGTCATGTTGATTCCAAAAACCCAACCTAGGGTTTAAAAATGATGGAGGATCACACTCTAGTATCACAGTGGGATGCCATAAACTCAATATGATATTTATACACTAGAGGGAATAATAATCCTTATATGTATTGTTATTGTCACATTATACTCATCAGGTAATAGACAAGGGGAACACACTCAACTAATATTGTTCCGAACTAAAGAAACTAAGGGCTAAAACACATTAAAAGTGGGTACACTATGTGTAAATGGCGTGTAAAACCTTCCCCTACTCTAAGCTTATTGTACTACCTCACACAACATGTAAATCTAAATATACATGATCTTTATAAATTTTACATGATGTGTTTCGATCACTCGACACCTTTATCATGTTTTATTCCCATGCCTATGTACCAATTTCCCTACATTTTCACCTAGACATTCCTATGCAAAGCTAGTTGTTTTCGTGAACACCTAGCTATGTACTCTGACCATGTCCATGCACACCTGGTCAGGTACTCTATTTTTGTTTGTGTACTTGGCCTTCCTGTTCCCCAGTATTCTCTGATATATACACTAAGGTTTCAAGAATGTGTCACATTGTGTGTGATAGGGTCACATAGCATGTGATATTTAACTAAAAAATAAAACCCTAGCAACGCATGGGGGTCCCACATTGAATGTAACGTTGTATTACATGCTGTAAAATGTATTATTTTTTATAACCCATGAATAATATCCATGTCATCACTGTCATTATTTCCATCATTAAATCATTTAATGGGGGTTTTATAACCCTTTATAATGTTTATCTCTATGATCATAGAAGAGATATGATCTGAAAACAAGATTTCCAAGATATTTGTCATGGCTTCACATAAAAATAGGGAAGAATGGAACACATGGTCCAATCTAATATCTTTCTTCCACATCCACTATCATCATCAATACTCACATCAAATCCTCAAACCCAATCTGTACATGTGGTATTGATCTATTGCACTAAATAATAGTCTCACAACAATCAAATAATGAGTAACTTCCAAACCAATATCAAAAAAAATTCCCGTGATGAACATGTGATGAAATGGGGGGAACATAAGCCCTAAGATGTGAGAAAATAACATTGGACTCTTTTCATTTATCCTTGATGAATTTTCAAATAAAGAGATAAAAAATAGGGATAAAATCAATAAAAAAATTAATCCATCAATTTAAATATATAATTGATGAGTAGATAAATTATTATTCATGGAATTGATCCTAGTTTTATTAGGATTAAAGAACCATGTATATATCACAATTAAACATCCTACCTGGTGCTTGGATCAATCACTGATAAAGAACGATCTTACATTTCCTTCATTGGTGAGACCCATGAACTCCAATGGGGAAACAATCCTTCATCCTAATCTAATCTTGTGTCATTTATTGATAATTTTGTCCAACAGTCATCTCTTTTCTCTATGGTTTTTTAGGGAAATCTTGAGACACCTCTATAACCATATATTTACCAAAAAAATGGTCTCTTCCCCACTCAATAAAATGTATTTCTTTATTTATTTAGCTTATTAATTTTCTAATTATGATAACTTTTTAATAGACACCCCACGTGGATAAAGGTTATGTCACACCTAGGGTAAAAACTAAGTTCTAAACTCAACGATTCCCTTTAATTTTTTATTTGGGACCACCTTTTGATAGTTATTACACATTTTAAGAAAATTATATGTATCTGATATTAAATTTTTATAATATATTTTAGATATTTATTTTAGTATCACTGAGACTCAGAATCTCAATCCATCTTAGCTCCTAGATCCAAAATTAATCCATATAATATCAATAAATAATATTTGTTAAATATGAATCATTAAATTACTTATACTCATTTGGGTGTATTTTTTAATGATTTTATGCTCATTCATTCCCTATATATATTATTATTGGTTTATAATATTTTCATGGGGAATGTTTCTTTTCCATGCCCAAATGAACTTATGAAATGAATAATGATTATTTATATGTGTTTTTAATGAGATTCAATCTCTATGTACTTTATTTATGTGATGGTTCTTGAACATTTTTTTGAAGGTTTGGGCACCATTATAACTCATTTGTGAGCCAAATATAGATTATATGTTTGTTTTATCACTATCATATCTCATGAAAATGGGTGATCCCGATATTCCTTATATGCCATGAAATCTTCATTATTGGTCTCTAATGCATTGGGTAATTATTATGGTCTTTGTATTATTATATATGAATTCTAATGTGTGGTTATTCCCATTATACTATTTTTTATGGGTTTTATGATGATGATGTCCTAAGGTACCAACACATTTTCTTCTTGATTTATATGGGTATAATGATTTATTTGATCAAGATCGACATAACATGGCTCATTATTATTGAATCCTGTGAGTATTCTCTTTTTTAAAGCCTTGTGAAATGTATCATGATTAATGATGCATGTATTGATTAGTATGATTTACCTTATGTTATTTTCAAGAACTTTGATTATGTCATCATACCCATATTATCTTCTTATACTCACTAATGACATTCAATTATTAATGAATAAGTTTACCCTTAGTGATGATTTAAGATTACCCTTATTATATATCATGTTCTATAGGTTATGAAAAATGATTATTAAATTATTTGAGTTCTTAATGGTTTCTAAAATGTTTAGGTTTTGGGAGATTTTTAAGACTTAATATGGAATATGAAAATTTTGGTATAGTGGAAAAAATACTCCCTTGATTTCATGGGATGTGTTTATGTGGTATTTTTTACAATTCTCTAAAACTCAAAACCTATAAGATCCCTGTGTTTGAAAGTGATCCAATATTTTATTTTTTATTTTTATGTTTTATATATTAAAATTTTTGTTACATTAATTGGTATCAAAGCTAGAAATTTATTGTTTTTTATTATAGTACATGATCTAGGAGTGTATATTTGGGGCTGTTGAAGTTGGTTTTAGAGAAAAGGATTACATAACATTGGAGATTATGATATTTTAATGTGAGGTTATCTTAAGGGTTATGGATACCATAATACATTTAGGAGTTTATGTTTTCACTTATGTTTAAATTTATTGAGATCCATTAGGGTTTATATTCTAATTCATGATTAAGGTTACATTTAAGTGTGTTCATCAAAATTTTTTCACAATTTAAGGATATAATACTAATAAAAATAAAATCCCAAAGGCCTTACGATAACCCAATTCCTTTGGAAATGCCACGGGTTATGAAACCACAACTAAAGGATGATAATGGTGAAACAAGTACCATTTTCCTATGTGATACCTTGGTTAGTATGACATAATTTTTTAATGGATTAAACTTTAATGATTATTTTCATTTTTGGAACTTATTTTTTTATTATATATATAACCATGGTATTGAACAGTCATTTAGAGATTAGGTGATTAATTTTATTTTA
Source organism: Viscum album (assembly GCA_963277665.1). NCBI lineage: Eukaryota > Viridiplantae > Streptophyta > Magnoliopsida > Santalales > Viscaceae > Viscum > Viscum album. The sequence goes on along the minus strand of OY728141.1, from coordinate 805,914,225 downwards.
GAAGAATGTCACTACAATTTTGGTCTTGTAAGATGAAATATATAAGATAACATTTGAGGTTAAACACTCTTTAATATTCAAGTTATTGAGGTTATTTGAGATATATGGTTATTCTTTTATGGAATGATTAAGTTTCAACATTTTTGTATTACTGTTGATATTTTGATATTAATATATTACATAGTCATTTTAAGGTTTATTAATTTTGGGAAATAAATTACCATATTATAATGATATTAGTTGTGGATAATGTATAATGATATTAGTAATAAAAGATTATCCTTTTGAGGATTATGTGATCCGTTAGAAGTATTTTTAGTTCTTCAGGAATAAATAAATGCATCCTGAATAATCATCATTTGATTAAAAATATGATATTTTGTTGGAAATTGATTCAAGTATAAAATTAAACATGTCAAGTAAGTATATTTTCCTTTTTTATAAATTTTATATGGTAATTAATTCATCAACTCTATGAAAATGGTATTTAAAAAAATTCTATTACCATCATTTTTTATCAAATAAATAGCCATCTCTACACATCTTTGGTTTAAGGTTTTTTTGAATATTGAATTTCTCAATATCATTCAATTTCTCGTGATCAATGATATTTTTCAATCTATATCATAATTTGTGAGTTACACTTTTCTTATTTAACCAAATATACATTTCTCACCAATGTTATCCTATTTGGTAACCTAGTTATATGTTATTCCTAATGACCTCGGTACTTGTAGGATCATGTTATAAAATAAATGCACAAGAGGGTGGGTGAATTGTGTCTTTCAAAACTTCTTGAGAAATATTAATGATAATTAATTCTCTGTTTTTACCTTTATGAGATTGTTTGTGCAGAAAAAATAAATAGACATCAGGATGCTAAGATTTATAGTGGTTCAGGGCACAAAGATCTCCTAGTCCACTCCACCAACCCTCTTCTCTATGAGCTTAGTGATTTTCACTAGCTGGTCCGATTTTCACAATACTATCCTCAACTGAGTGTTGGAAGTTGAATCCTTTACAATTTAAGGCTAAAATAGAGCCTTATGGTTCTAAACACAAAACCGATCAAACAGCTTAATATGAGAAGCTGATACTCAAAATAAAAGAGTATTTTAAAACACATTCCAGTTGATCTTCACAGTTGCAGAAGTACACAGCTGACAGTGAATGGATCATCGTTTCTAGAAAGGTTTTTCTTCAGATAAGAGTAGTTCTAAATCAACCCAGTTACAATTTATCTTAAAATATATTCAGAAAAAAATATACAGTATATTAATCATAGATTTCAAATGTAGAAAAATTTAATCATCATCATTTCTTTTTCTTACTAAAAATAGAATCAGATTGTTGTTATAGCAGCAGATATGTAAAACATATCTCTAAAGAATCAGTATATCTCTATTTTTTTGAAACTCAAATATATCTAGATTTTAATCTCTTAATAAATATTAATTCAATAGATATCTTGTCACCTATTTATATAAAAAAGATACTAAAATACACCGAATATATAGAATAAAAACGAGCACTTTATTTAAAAAAAATTATGCACAAAAGTTGTATGACAGATCGTAGTATTCAAATGTTTTAATAACATATCAGTCGTTACATACTTTAAAAAAGAACATGAAATCCTCCTCTTAAATTGATTGTTTGAATTATGTATAAATGGTTTTAAATTAGTTAATGATGCGCTTTAAATTCAGGCCTTGAATCTAGACTGAAATCAACCTGATAATCTAAAAAATATCATGCCAAAATAAAGTTGTAAAATCAAACCACTAACTCTTGAAGAAGTCAAACGTAGGGTTCCAAACATAAGGCTAATTGCAAACATAAGGTTGATGATCCATACATTTGTCTTCACCTTCAAAACTTATGGTATATAATTCATTTTTTTCTTTTCATCAGAACATAAGGTACATGATCCATGTTTTTTGATAAAACATCAGGTTCATTACAAAAGTAGGTTTGATGATCCATACTTTTGTGAAGACAACTTAAGTTTCCATAATTCTGTATGGTTCTTCATCCAAAATTTTCTCATATAAAAAAATATGGTTCCTTCCAAACATAAGGTTATTTTACCATACTTTTCTTTTAACAAAGTTTGATTAACCATACTTTTCTGAACTCTCATAAAATAAACGTAGGATTTAATCATTACTCTATGCTCTCCAATGTATGGTATAAACAATGTTTCTAGAACATGCTGAATAGATTTCTGAACACTTTGGGAAAAGGGTTTGATAAAAGGGTATTTCATCGACTCTGAAAAACATCTTTTAACTCTACCATCTGTGACCTTAATCGATTCCTTACACCATCTCCAAGCTAAGTGATCAGATCCCTTCCTTCTTGGGTCAAATTAATATCTTCAATGAGGTTTACTGTGAAAAATTCATGTAATCATTCTTCCTTCTCCATAAACTGATTTAGCGTCTCAGTGAATCTATTCATTAATTGTCTAATACACAGTTCACCATAGGTAAGCTGATCAATAAGGTATTTCTAATTGTCTAACAAGATTGACAATGGAGCTCTATTACACTGTAAATATTGGAACCTGTCACTAATGTTGCTTGTTACAGATGTAATGGCTTTGAATATCATGATTAAATCAAGGGAAGTACCTGATGTACTTGGTTTACTTCCTTTGACAGTTTCAACCTTTTTCTCTACTAAATGTTTCAAATCTACCAAATCACATTTCAACACGACATCAAATTTCTACTTTTCAACCACTATCAGCAATTCTTTCATAAAAACATCAACTTCTTGATTTGAAATATAACATTCTTTTAGATTTGGAAATCACTATTTCTCTTTCTCTAACTCTATTCTTAATGAAGAATTCTCAACTTTAACACTGTTAAATTGTCTGCAAATTCCTCAACATGATTGTACATAGATGTAACACCAATAAATTTTATGAGAAATATTATTTTTAATTTCTTTGATTTATTCTATTATACACTACACCAAGATTATCTAGAGCTATACACAACCCCTTATTAGCTTTAAGTATACACAACACTATTCTTGTCTTGTGTGGCACGCAAGAGCGACCTTCCTCAATAGTGTGTGTTGTACGCAATATCGAGTTTTAGTAAACAATGATATATTATTATAATATTATGAACTAGCCATTATAAATAGTATTAACTTAATTTTGAATTTTATAACATTATAATTCATTTTGCGCATTTTCTAGAATCAGTTATGAAAACAAAATCAATTTTTCAGATAAAAGAAATATTTTTCAAAAAATGCATTTTTACAGCTTTTTGAGGGTGCACCCTTTATAAATATAATTTCTGACAAGTTTATAAGTAAAATTTTACAAATTAAACATCTTATTTTGAATCATGATATAAAAATATACATTGGATAAATTTTTGGTATTTTTTTGATAAGTTTCTTATTTCAATGAATAGTAAAAATATGCTAAATTTTAATTAAAAACAAATTTTTTCATCAAGATAATTTATATGGATAAATTTGAATATTTAATTGTTTTAAAGTATAAATAGAATATATTTTTACCATTTAATATAATTTAAGTCAATATCACTGATTTTACATAGAATTCATAGGTAAAAACATTTCAATCTTTTGCAACTTTTTAACTTTTAAAACCCGTTTTCTTAACAACGGGATTAATTTTAAATTAATTACTGAAACATCTGTGTTTTCAATTTTGAAAAATGGATTCCATATTTGTATCCAGTGGGTCTAAATTATGTTAACAGGTTACTTATATGTTTTATTTTTTTTGATATTATGAATAGTAACTACGGTAATATTTATATACTACAGTTAAAGGTAAATCAGGTAATTAAGGGTAAACCTGACATTATAAAATTACCCTAAAACATTCCAAAATTCTATTGGATGAATGAAAGTCGACCCATATCAATTAATGGTCATAATAGATTCATTTTATGGACTTTTGACCATGAAAATGGTGTAATTATTATTAAAACCAAAGAAACTGACAACATGTCACTCTCTTATATCTTATAAGTGCAATAATTTTAATCTAGTGACAAACATTATAAAACTTCAAAAATAAATAGTCTCCAGAAATCTAATAAAATTAACTACATCATTTTAATTTTTTTATAATTTTTATGGCTTAAATAATTATCATTAATTATGACACAATAGTGATGTTGAAATTATTTTATTGATTGAAATATCAAATAAATGGTTTTAAAAATGTTAAATTAAATATTATATTAACTATTTAATGTGATCCAAAAATTTTATAGATAAATATTACATGTTATGAATCTATTAAATCATTTATTTCAAACATATCTTCTGTTTGGATTTTATTTAAATTCAAATAAATGAATAGTGTCAAAATTGACACCATTGTTTTTTTATAAAAATAACACATTATAAAATTTATTAGAAATTACATAAAATATTTAAAAAATATAAATTAAAATTTATAAGGTCTAAAATTTTAAAACGTATACAATTATGGAAATTAAATAAACAAAATTAAGTATTTATAACAATTTAAAATTTAGAATATTATTACCACAAATAAAATTAAATAGATTAAATAATGATAAATCATGTTGGTAAGGTTTAAAATAATTTCCCAACATGTATAAATTTTAATGGTTGATGATATTACAACCCTATAGAATCTAAGATTCTAATTTGAGTCATTTTTGGAGGTTTTTACATCTATTTTGAGTTTATTATAAATCAATATTTTGGAGGTTTTCAAAAGTGCCCCTCTCCTCCATTATAAAAAGGCACCTCCTCCCTCTCCTCATCACACCACATTGAGCCTTCAAGATCAGAAAAAACCTACCCATTTATCTTATACACTTCCCTAAAAACATACTAGAGGTCATGGTATTCTTCAAAGACCAACTTTAGTTCCGTAAGAGGAGGTTTAGAAGAGGCACGTCGAAGAAGAGGTAATATCCTTTACCGATTCTTTCAAATTCATTTCTTCTTCTACTTCCTCTTATTTAGTCGTTTCATTATAAAGTAATAACATAAGTATTACTTATATACTGATATGTTATTATAAATATGAAACAACCCTATTTCACCTTCTATCCATCCTACGACAAATGAAATCATCGCGCGTGCGTACGTACGGAATACCGTCTCCACGCCATGGTGTAATATGTTTTTCCACCACCACCTTACTTGTATGGGTATAATGGTTTAAATAATAACTATATATTATTATTATAACATGATACTAATTCTGAGATATTATATAATCAACTCTAATTCCATTTAATAATTATGGGAATGATATCATCGCTCGTGCGTATGTACGGATTACCGTCTCCACGACACGATGAGATTCATTATCCAAGTTTACCATTAAAGAATGGTTATAAAGTATATATAATGAATGTTAATGAGATATATAACATAATAATGATACTGGATTTATGTATCTATTATTTACTTACATTCATTCAATTTAATAAGGAAACGAAAACAGTGTTCATGCGTACGTACGGTCTACCGTCTCCATGAACGGTGTATTTCGTTCCATTTATCGATCTATTATATATATTTATATTCTGAATATATATTATATATAAATCATATTTTAAATTATGGAAGTATGTAAATCATGATATAAGTAATAATAATATCAAGTACATTAAGTCCAAACACGTACGATAAATCAAACGATTTTACCCAAAACACTACTTTAACATAGAATTGAAAAATGGACGGGTAATATAAAGTCATAAGTGAATCATATATGATATCATAAATATTTTTATGATTCTGTTACAAGATAATAATATGTTTATGCCCACTATACAGGAGTCTCAGACATATATGAATGAAATTGGGTGTAAGGTAAGGGATAATTTTTCAATCTCATTTTTATCGGAGATTGGATATATGTAAGTATTTAATCGGGATATATTTTTCATCCATGTCTATAAAAATGTTTTCATAAAGTGTTTAATATTATTACATGTATGTTTAAATTCATTTTTACCCCTTTTTGACTTTTACGTTGTGTTATGGAAGGAATCATTCTTTTTTTTACTATATGAGGTACTTTTTGACTTTTTCGGTAAAAGTATGAGGAGAATGTTTTTTAACTTATACGGTATGAAAGGATTGTTACGGTTTCATAAATCCATATTTTCATAAAGCAACTTCTACAAGATTTCATGATTATTTTCTACAAAAATACTGTCCTTTTAAAATTGCATGGCATTTTGTGAAAAGAAAATTATTTTGAATAAGAAAGGATATTTCCCTCAAGAATTCATTTCACGTGTTTTATCAAAACTACTTTCCATATAAGATGAAATTATTTTGTATGTTTATGTTTCAAGTATAATGTCTCTGTTATTTAAATGGTTTTATTTTTCTTATGATGAAATGACAACCATTTTTTTATATGGATTATGTTATGATGGGATGGTGTTTATGAAACCCATATTATTATTTGGGTTATGATGAATGATTTATGTTTATTTTGTGGCACATGAAAGATTGATTTCATTATGAGATGGGTGAGACTGATATCTCCCTCCAATGCATTGGGTAATGATTTATATCTCATGAGATAGACATGGCTAGAGTGGTAAGTGAACCTGGTTCAGTAATGGACATTTTCCACTATAATGGTCTTGGCAGCATTGCCTTGGCTACTATGGAAATCATAACATGTGCATAGTGGATGCCACAATTACTTGTTTTATTCCCATGATAATTTATCATGATTAATGTTCATTTATGATCTATGTCTTATGAACTTCCAGTATTAATGTCATTAATCATTATTTTGATGTTTTATGTTTTTGTTCTTAGTTCAAATGTTTAGGGATTGTTTTATGTTCTTCATGTTTACCCTTACTAAGCATTTGAGCTCACCCTTTTTATGTTTTATTTTCCCTATGATATAAAGAAATGTTTTAGGTAAGAAAACCAAAGGGGAAGATCTTTATAAAAGATGTTGAAGATATTTCACCATGATTAGAAGATTATGTTCTGAGTTTCCAAAGACACTAAACAAATACGGTCTTTGGGAATCTATTTTTGTCATGTATTAATTATTCCGAAAATGTAATGTAATTTATATGTACGTTAATCATTGTGTCTCTACAGTTGGTATCCGAGTGAAGGTTTAGTTTACCTTTGGAAACTAGGATACGAAAATATTAGTGAGATACCTAGATATATTTCTAAGGTATGTCTAGGGATGTCCATAAGGTTAAGTTTAAGTATAGGTTATAGTCCTAGAATTATGGTAATGATAGTAGAATTATACCTAAGATGTTAGATATTGAAGGAACTCCCCCTTTATTATATTGTTTTTCAAGCATGACTTTTGCCTCTCACGCTATTCTTTTTGGGTTTTAGACGATGGTTGGAACCTGAAGGAACCATGTTGATCAATGTAATGGACAATGCAATGATTTTCCTCCTGAACAAACCAATGTTATGGGCGATGGAGTGCAAAATGTTATTGTTATACTAACACAAGATATGAATCATTATGGATTTCCAAATGAGTAGAGAAGGGAACAATATTCTATTGAGTCCTTCATGAGGCAACTTCCACCTTCTTTCGGTGGGTCTTCTAATCCACTTGTTACTGAAAAATGGATCAGTACCATTGAAAAGATATTTTCCATACTTCACTTTTCGGAACATGAAAAATTCATTCTAGCTATTTACCATTTAGAAGGTGAATTAGACAAGTGGTGGACTCTAATTAAGAATACAGGCCCCAATATGAAATTGAATCCATGTAATGGGATGAGTTCAAGAACTAATTTTTCAATAAGTACTTCCCTCGTATTATTTGAACAAAGATGGAAAAGGAGTTCCTTGAGCATAAGAAAAAGGATGATTAATCTATTGGTATGTAAGAAGTGAATTTTACAAGGCTTGTAAGGTATGCATATGGTTTTATCATCCAACCTGAAAGTAAAGTTGATCAATTCATCAGTGGCTTAAAACCAAGTCTTTGAAGGGCATTAGCTATAACAGACTTCAGTAGCTATGAAGAAATTTTCCGTTGTGCTATCACGGTAGAACTGGAAGTTGGTGTTACATATCCATCTCATGGTTTTGACAAGAAACGAAAGATGGAGTTCAAGGAAAAATTTCAATAAAATGGTGAAAAAAAGATGAATGTTTCGTTATGCTCAAAGTGTGGAAAGAAGAATGGTGGAGATTGTCTTAAAGGGGCTAGAAAATGTTTTTAGTGAGGAAAAGAATGTCATCGAGTAGTTGAGTACCGAAGTAATGGTAAAAAGGTTTCTAATGACATGAATAGAGAAAAGACTACAGAGAACGCTCCACTAACACTTCAATGTTTCAAGTGCAAGGTAATCGGGCATTATGCAAATCAATGCCCTAATCCAAGGGTTAATGATGATTGACGTGATAAACCACTAAAGGAAAAGGAAATAGGGAAGTTACATGCGATCTCTTTTTGTGATTTTGAGTATGACAATGTTGTTGTGGAATAATTAAGTGTTTATGTAATGGGATTTCAAAATAGTATCATGGAATCTCATTTATAGCATTATCGAATATTGTAATATCTATGTATTGGTTAATTATGGTTTTCAATAATTATATTGTATCGTTAACCATGAAAAGTGATTGAAATAATTTTTTAGAGAAGATGATATGTGCATAATGAATGGATAAGGAGAAAATAATATGTTTAATGGTATTAATGAGCTCATGATTGATGTAAGGAAAAAGTGATATCAAGGTTTGAGTATATAGAATTTTTGGGATTTTGGTATGTGGAAAGAGTTAAATTTTTACAAAATTCATGTTTTCAAAAAGGTTCTATGGTAATTATTGTTTCAAGAGAATACATGATTAAGGTATTCACATGCGTGGAATGTGACCAACATTATATATATTATGATATATATGAGATAAATGATGGTATTCACATGCCTGGTAGATGTCCTTTCTAGTAATCATTTTCTTTATACTATGAGATTAGATAGAAGTATTTTGGATAAGATTGGAATGGATTTTGGACATTATATTGTATTGATTAAGGGTAGAACTTTTTTTTATTATTTCTGGAATGTTATAATAGTATGGTTTTAGAAAAAGGATAACCTGCAGGATGGGTGACATCTTGTCACGTCGGACAAGTTTGCGGAAATCGAACCCACAACTGAAGTGTAACAGGCCTTTATCACCTACCACTGGCCTACAAGAAGTCCCTGGTTAGTAGAAACTAGTTTTATTTTATTAAGTGGTATGGTAGATGAAGTGTAAGTCCATTTTTGGAACCATATACAATTAATCTCACCATAAGATGAACTTATGTATATAACCTTTTCTAACCTTATGGTTGAGACAGATGGAATGACCTATGATTCTATTGCAAGATTTGCTAAAACTTCACGGAATAAAAATTCAACTTCATTTATTTAAGAGATGAAGTGGAAATTCTTCAAGGAACAAAAAATAGTGCGATTGTACCAAAATCAAGTAAGTATTTCTTTTATTTCAAAAATTCTTTAACATTAGGGAAATGGTCTTGAAAACCAAAAATTTTGTCCTAGTACTCTCATATCTGATGAATCAGATCGTACATTATATCATCACAAATTTATGGCTTTGTGATTGTTGTATTTTTCATATCCATGTTCTCTACCACTCTTCGTCAGAACATGATGGTTATATTACTCTTCCATATCCATATTTTCACCTATATTATCTTATGTGGAATCCTAGTGTTGAGTTAATTTGGGTGAGCATTATGTTTCTAAATTTCCTTTTTAAAATTAAGTTTTAGTATTACACTTTACGATGTGGGTTTCTATGAAAGGAACTTTCAAGTAGTAAACAATTTATAACCCTGATGAATTTCGAGGGCGAAATTCATTTTAAGGGGGGTAGAATGTAACACCCCTAAATTTTATGAGAAATATTCTTTTTAATTTCATTGATGTCTTGTGTTGTACGCTACACCAAGATTATATTTCACTATACGCAACACCTTATTAGCTTTTAGTATACACAACACTATTCTTGGCTTGTGTTGCAATCAAAAGCGACCTTCCTCAATAGCGTGTGTTGTACGCAATACCGAGTTTCACTAAACAATGATATATTATTATAATATTATGAACTTTATGTTATGAATAGTATTAACTTAATTTTTTATTTTATAAAATTATAATTCATCTTACACAATTTCTAGAATGAGGTATGAAAACAAAATCAATTTTTCAGATGAAAGAAGTATTTTTCAAAAAATGCAGTTTTACCACCTTTTGATGGTGCACCCTTTATAAATATAATTTTTGACAAGTTTATAATATCAATTTCACAAAATAAACTTCTTCTTTTTAATCATGAAATAAAAATTTACATTTGATAAATGTTTGGTATTTTTCTGATAAGTTTCTAATTTTGATGAATAGTAAAAATACGCTAAATTTTAATTAAAAACAACTTTTTCATCAAGATAACTTATATGGTTAAATTGTAATATTGAATAGTTTTAATGTATAAATATAATATATTTTTACCATTTAGTATAATTGAAGTCATTAGCACTAATTTTACACTGAATTCATAGGTAAAAACATTTCAATCTTTTGCAACTGTTTAACTTTTACAACCCATTTTCTTAACAACAGGATTAATTTTAAATTAATTACTGAAACTACTGTGTTTCAAATTTTGAAAAATTGATTCCATATTTGATTAAGTGGGTAAAAATTATGTTAATAGGTTACTTTTTTTGTGATATTATGAATACTAACTACAGTAATTTTTATTTACTACAGTTAAAGGTAAATCGGGTAATTAAGGGTAAACCGAGAATTATAAAATTACCCTAACACCTGCCAAAATTCTATTGGATAACTTAAAGTAGACCCATATCACTTAAGGGTCAAAATAGATTCATTTCATGGACTTTTGACCATGAAAAGGATGTAATTATTATTAAAACCAATGAAAGTGACAACATGTCACCCTCTTATGTCTTATAAGTGTAATAATTTTAATTTAGTGATAAACTTCATAAAACATCAAACATTAATAGTCTCAAAAAATCTAATAAAATTATCTAAATCATGTTAATTTATATATAATTATTAAGGATTAATAAATTATCATTAAATATGACACAATAGTGATGTTGAAATTATTTTACTGATTGAAATATCAAATAAATGGTTTTAAAAATATTAAAATAAATATAATATTAACTATTTAATGTGATCCACGAATTTTATAGATAAATATGACATGTTATTAATCTATTAAATCTTTTAGTTCAAACATATCTTCTGTGTGGATTTTATTTAAATTCAAATAAATGAATAGTGTCAAAATTGACACTATTGTTATTTTATAAAAATAACATATTATAAAATTGATTAAAAATCACAAAAATATTTAAAAATTATAAATTGATATTTATATGGTAGAAAATGTGATAAAGTATTCAATTATGGAAATTCAAAACACAAAATTAATTATTTATAACAATTTAAAATTTAGAATATTATTACCACAAATAAAATTAAATAGATTAAATAAGGATAAATCATGTTGATAAGGTTTAAAATAATTTCCCAACATGTCTAAATTTTATTGGATGATGATATTACAACCCTATATCATATAATATTCGGATTTCAGTCATTGTTTGAGGTTTTATGTAGGGTTTTCATTTATTATAAATTAAAATTTTGGAGGTTTCCAAAAGTGCCCTTCTCCTCCCTTATAAAAGGGAACCTCCTCCCTCTCCTCCTCACACTACATTGAGCCTTAAAGCTCAGACAAACCCTACCCATTTATCTTATCTAATTCCCTAGAAACATACTATAGGTCCTGGTATTCTTCAAATACCAACATTAGTGCCCTAAGAGTAGGTTTAGTAGTGGCGCATCGAAGAAGAGTTAATGCCCTTTACCGATTCTTTCAAATTCATTTCTTCTTCTACTTAATCTTCTTTAGTTGTTTCATTATAAAGTCATAAAATAAGTATTAATTATATACTGATATTTTATTATAAATATGAAATAACCCTATTTCACTTTCTATCCATCCTATGAAAAATGAAATCATCGCGTGTGTGTACGTTCGGAATACCGTCTCCATGCCATGGTGTAATATGTTTTTCCACCACCACCTTAATTGAATGGATATAATGGTGTAAAGAATAACTATATATGTTTATTATAAAATGATACTAATTCTATCATCAACTCTATTTCCATTCAATAATTATGGGAACGATATCATCGCTCGTGCGTATGTATGGATTCTCGTCTCCACAACACGATGATATTTATTCTCCAAGTTAACCATTCAAGAATGATTATAATGAATATAAAATGAATAATAATGAGATATATGAAATAATAATGATACTGGATTTACTTATATGTTATTTACTTACATCCATTCAAATTAATAAGGAAACAAAAACAATGTTCATGTGTACATACGGTCTACCGTCTCCATGAACTGTGTATTTAGTTCCATTTATCAATCTATTATATATATTTATATTCAGAATATATATTATATATAAATCAGTTTTTACATTCTAGATGTCATTAAATCATGATATAAGTAAAAATAATATCAATAACAACAAGTCCAAACACGTACGATAAATGAAACGATTTTACCCAAAACACTACTTTAACATGGAATTCACAAATGAACAGGTAATATAAAGTCATAAGTGAATCATATATGATATAATAAATATTATCATGATTCTTTGAAAAGATAAGAATTTGTTTCAAACCACTATATAGGAGTCTCAGTTACATACGGGAGAAATTGGACATAAGGTAAGGGATAATTTTTCAATCTCATTTTTATCTCGGATTGCTTATAAGTAAGTATTTAATGGGGTCATGTTTTTCATCCATGTCCATAAAAATGTTTTCATAAAGTGTTTAATATTATTCCATGTACGTATAAAGTCATTTTTACCCCTTTTTGACTTTTACTTTGTGTTATGGAGGGAATCTTTCTTTTATTTACCATATGAGGAACTTTTTGACTTTTTTGGTAAATGTATGAGGAGAATGTTTTTTTAACTTATACGGCATGAACAAATTTTTATAGTTTCATAACACCTTATTTTCATAAAGCTTTCTCTACAATATTTCATGATTATTTTCAACAAAAATATGGCACTTTTAAAATTTCGTGGCATTTTGTGAAAAGAAAATGATTTTGAATAAGAAAGGATATTTTCCTCAAAAATTCATCTCATGTGTTTTAACAAAACTACTTTCCATCTAAGATGACATTATTTTGTATGTTTATGTTTCATGTATAATGTCTCTATTATTTACATGGTTTGATTTTTCTTATCATGAAATGACATCCATTTTTTATATGGATTATGTTATGATGGGATGATGTTTAAGAAACCCATATTATTCTTTGGGTTATGATTAATGATTTATGTTTATTTTGTGGCACACTAAAGAATGATTTCATTATGAGATGGGTGGGACCTATATCTCCCTCTAATGAATTGGGTAAAGATTTATATCTCGTGAGACAAACATGGCTGAAACAGCAAGTAAACCCAGTTCAGTAATGGACTTTGTCCACTATGATAGTTTTGGAAGCATTGCCTTGGCTACTATGGAAATCATGACATTTACTTAATGGATGCCACAATTACATGTTTTATTCCCATGCTAGTTTATCATGATTAATGTTCCTTTATGATCTATGTCTTATGCACTGCCAAGATTTATTTCATTACTCATGATTTTGTTGTTTTATGTTCATGTTCTTAGTTCAAATGTTTAGGGATTGTTTTATGTTCTTCATGTTTACCCTTACTAAGAATTTGAGCTCACCCTTTTTATGTTTTCCTTTCCCCAAGATATGAAGAAAGGTTTTAGGTAAGAAAACCAAAGGGGAAGATTTTTATAGGAGATGTTGAAGATCTTTCACCGTGATTAGAAGATTATGTTCTGATTTTCCAAAGACGCAAAAATAATATGGTCTTTGGGAATCTTTTTTTTCATGTATTACGTATTCTGAAACAGTAATGTAATTACTATGTACGTAAAGATTTGGGTCTCTATAATAGAAGTAGAGGCACCATGTTCTTGATTCAAAGTTGGAACTACTAAAATCAGTGATAATGATTCAGAATCTTATTTTTCTTCTCCATTCTACTCAAATGGTTTCTCAACTGATTTGTCTCCAAATTTCTAAACAGAGAAAGAATCATTCAGATCATATTTATGGATTTCAGAGAAATTTTCAAGAACTGATGATTCTTCATTCTCTAATTTTAATGGTAGGTGCTCATCCTGAGTAATTTCTTCTTGGATTTCTTCTTGAATCTATTTTACAGATTCAATATGATCCAAAAATTGATTGATAATTTCCATTTTCAATATTTTTCAACCTGAGGTACTTCCTCAGTTCTTATCTCTGCCTCAGCCTGAGGAAAAATTTCTACTTCTACTAGAGAATCAACTTCCTTTTGAATTTCTTCTCGAATTTATTCTCTCCCAAAATTATAACTTATATTGTCTCTAGTTTCAAGAAATCTCTCTATAGCAGGTTCTTGACCAACTATTCTTTTTCTTGGGTGAAAAAGTCCTCCATGACTTTCTTCATCAGTAGGTTCATCTTTTGTTTCAAATCTGAATTTTCTGGAAGTCATTAAAACTTCCTCTATTATGGATTCATCCATACCTTCATTAGATTTTTCATGTTTCTCCCCCTAAGAAGATTCTTAATCCTCATTAGCACAAACAGGCATGATTTTACCTTTTACAGTGCTCTAGAAAAATCCAAGCTTTCTCAACATTCTAGCATTTAGCACATTACTATGATGACATCTAACTCTTACATCAATTAGCCTCACCATGTATTTCTTAAACAATATCTTTGATATAATCCTTCCAAAATGATAAAAACTCATCCTAGCCTCATGTTGACAGCAGTAACTCAAATATCTAATCATGTAGCATGTAAAATTCATCTTTATATCACATTAATATAGAAACATGATATATATATATTTGGAAACATAATTTTCACAATTTCTGACATCCTTGGGGATATCCCAGTCCAAATAAACTTAACCAAAATTTTCTAATCTTGTTCTAAATATTTGACTAACATTTTCATGTTGTTATTATAACCAAATAGAAAAGACATTATATCTTCATATTTATGATTTTTATCCTTGATAGACATTAGATCAAAATGAGAAACTTCCTCGTGAGGGTATTTTAAGAATCTTTCAATTTCAATAGAAGAGATTGATAATTGTCTGTCTTCGATCATCGCAACTATCAAATATTTAGTATCACCCAAACTAAATTGAATAGATTCAAAGAAACTTCTCAACTCAACTTCATATAGAAATTATATTTAGTCATCGTTGAACATCGTTCTAATTCCTTGAAAGGATAATTCTTGCTTCAATATTAGATTCGTCTAATATAACAATTCTAGATCAACAACATTTCCCTAAAAGGTTTTTTGTGTAGTTGAATGCTGATGCTTCGCATCACTGGGTTCGCCTTCTGCGATTCTCTTTATTTTTTCCATTTCCATTGAAAATTTATTAGGGTTTCAGATTCTAGGGTTTCAAAGGTGTGATCAAAGGAAGACAAAATAGGTGAAGGGTTTTAGTAGTTCGAATGGTTTTGAAAAAAAAGAGTGGTTTTTTGAATTAAATACAGTTTATGACAGAGTCATGATTCTCATGTCATTACGTACATAATAATAATTAAATAATTTAAAAATAAATTAAACAATATGTGGAATGTGTAAAATTTATTATAGGATAAAAATAAAATTATATTTTATTAAAAGATGAAGAAATATATTATTTTAAAATAATATGATCAAATAAAATGAAGATTAAAAATCAATAAAATTTAAAATTATTTAAAATTAAATAAGCCTAACTCCCCCTAATGAAATCAAAAATGGCATTAGGAAGTGGTTTAGTAAAAAAATCATCTTATTGAAATTCAGTATTTATAAATTCTAAAAATATATCCTTTTTAAGAACATGATCTCTTAGAAAATGATATATAATATCAATATGCTTAGTTTTGTAGTGACTTATAGTATTTTTGGAAATATTTATAGCACTTGTGTTATCACATAAAATTGGTGTATTATTATAACCTACTCCAATGTTTATAAGGGTGTTTTCATCCACAACACATGTGCACGGGAATTGCCTGCAGATACATATTATGCCTCAGCTGTTGACAAAGCAACTGAGTGTTGTTTCTTAATAGACCATAAAACTAAAGACTTTCTTAGAAAGTTATAGGTTCCTAAGGTTCTTTTTCTATATAATATAGAACTTTCGAAATCATCATCAAAATATAAAATTTAAATAAAATCAAAAGTTTTTTGATAAAGAAGATTTTGAAAAACAATTCCTTTTAAATATCTAAAAATTCATTTGATATCTCTATGATGAGATTCCTTATGATTTGATTGAAATGTTTCACAAAGACATACTAAATACATAATATTTGTCCTGTTATAAGTAAGATACAATAAACTACCAATAATACCTCAATATAACGTGTTGTCTACTGGTTTCCCAGTATCATCCAAGTCAATGTTTATATTAGTACACATAAGATTTATATATGTCTTGTTATTTTCATGTTGAAATTTCATTAGTAAATCATTAATTTTTTTTCTTTGATTCAAAACATTTCCAAAATATTTTTTATTGGTTTGAAGTCTTAAAAAGAAATTTAGTTCTCTCATCATACTCATTTCAAATTATTTTTGCATTAAGTTTCAAAACTAATGACAAAGAGTTTTATTTTTTCATCCAAAAATTACATCATCAACATAATTTTTACCCAATAGAATATTAAAATTTATAGTTTTCGTAAAAAGTGTTGGATTTTCCAATCCAACAGTAAAATCATTTTTCAAAATGAAAAAACTTAATCTTTCATACCAAGCTCTAGGTGCTTGTTTGAGGCCATAAAATATTTAGTAAGTTTGAAAACAAAATATGGTTTTTGAGAATTTTAAAAACCATGAGGTTGTTCAATATAGACTTCCTCCATTAAATAACAATTTAAAAAGGTAAAATTAACATCCATATGATATAATTTAAAGTTCACATGATATGAATAAGATAAAAGGATCTTAATGGATTCTAATCTAGCTATAGGGGGAAAGGTCTCATCATAATCAATACCTTCTTCCTGATAATATCTTTTATCTACTAGTCTTGGTTTATTTAAAGTTATAATTCCTTGATCATCTTGCTTATTTCTAAAGACCCGTTTAGTTCTAATAACAGGATAGTTCTATGGTCTTTAAACTAATTTCAAAACATCATTTCTCTTGAAATGGCTTAGTTTTTCTTGAATTTCTATCATCTAACTTTCATCAACTAAGATTTATTCTATTAACATAGGTTCTGATTGGGAAAAAAGGCAGAAAACTCAACTAGATTTCCTATATTTCATCTAGTATTTATTCATGTTTCTTGGTCTCCTATAACAGTTTCTAAAGGGTGATTGTTTAGAGTTCTTGAATTTCTAGGTAAAACACTATCAATTTTATCAGTGTCATGTTCTTCTAAACTAGACTAAATTTTGTTTATATTATTCGGAAAATCATCTTTAAGGTTTTCAAGTCTCATGTTATCATTAGGGTCAAATTCATCAATTTGGTCATTCCTTTTGTCAAAAGATTCAGATTCATCAAATTTCACATGAATTGATTCTTAAACAATCCTTGAAATTTTATTAAAAACTCTATAAGCTTTGGAGTTAGTATAATATCCTAAGAAAATTCCTTCATCATATTTTGGATCAAACATACCAAGATTACACTCGGTGTTCAAGATGTAAAACATTAATCCAAAAACTTTAAAGTATTTTAAATTAGGAATTATATTATTCCAAAGTTCATAGGATGTATTTTTGAAAATTGGTCTTATTATAACTCTATTGATTATATAGATGGTTCTGCATACAACTTCTTCCCAGAAATAGGTAAGAAGAATGTATTCATTTAGCACAGTCCTTTCCATTTCTTGAATAGTTCTTTTTTTTTATTTCAACAATTCCATTATGTTGAGCTATTCTTAGTGCAGAGAAAGTGTGTTTAATACCTAGATTTGAGATAAATGAATTGAATTAATGATTCTCAAATTTTCCCCCATGATCACTTCTCAGTGAAATTATTTTAAAATCGTTTTCATTTTGACCAGCTTTGCAAAAACTTCTAAATATGGTAAAAGCTTCATTTTTGTATTTTAGAAAATATATCCATATAAATATAGAATAGGCATCAACTAAAACATATATATATAATTTAATAGCAAAAAATGATACTCTTGAAGGTCCAAATAGATATATATATATATAAGTTCTAAAGGCTTAGATTTAGGAATTTTTGTAATTGATTGGAATGATGATTTATGTTGCTTGACAATTTGACATGCAACAGATAATATTTCACTATCAAATATAAGACTAGGAAAATAAAAAACAAATTTTTTCATAGATAACTTATGTAAGGCATGGATATTGTAATGTCTATGTCTTCTATACCAGATCCAGGAATATTTTATTTTAGTATTTAAACAATTTATTTTTTTTTACATAAGTAATTTAATTCTAGGTTATAAACATTGTCAGTTCTGGGTGCTCAAAATTTAAGAAATTTATATATAAAAATAGAAAAAAAAATTCGAAAAATCAACATATTAAACATCATCACAAAATTGAGAAATACTTATCAAGTTTTGTTTCAATCATTGTACATAAAGTAGTTTATTGATTGAGAGAGCTTCTAGATCTCCAACAGTTCTAATACCAATAATTTTTCCTTTGTCATTGTCACCAATGGTGACTAATACACTATCATTTTGAGTTAAGGTTTTATAGTTCGATGATTTTCCAATCATATGTTTAGAGAAGCCACTATCCATGTAACATATTTCTTTTTTTCTTTTGTAACCTGCTTCCTCATTATCTTCACCCAAGAAGCACATCTTTTCTTTTAGATTTGATTATTCTTTTTTTGATTCAGAATTTCATTAGCTAATGGAGTCCTCAAAAACAATATATGTTGAATTCATTTTTCTTTAATATTTTTTCTCATAATCAGTATTTAAAAAACATCTATTTCCTTTTTCTATTTAGCAGTGGAAATTCAGGTCTTATGTGACCAATTTTCTTGCATTCATAGAATATGACTTCCTTTGGATATTTCTTGAAATATTTTCTAAATCATATCTTCTTATTATTAATTTTTCTTAATTTTTCACCATCTATGCTAGTGTCATTTCCGAACCATATGAGTCAGAACATTATTCCTTTTTGAATTCTTGTTTCATCTTTCTCCTCTTCTTCTTCTAAGATGTAACTTTTAAAGCAGTATTTTCTCTTTCTTTCAAGACTTTATGCTCATTAGCTTCATCTTACATTTAGGCTTCATACATCATCAGGATTCTAATCAGTTTTCTCATGGTAATATTTTTAACAGGTGCTGATTTCTTAATGGATGCTAATATCCTATTCCATTGGGTTGGAAGTACTCTCAATACATTCAAGGCTTGATATGCTTGTTTAATAGGATCTCTGAAGGCAGTAATCTTTTTTATTATAATTTTATGTCTTCCATTCATCTGATTGATTCTTTCACAATCATGAATTCTTAATGTATCAAATTTTATTTTTTCTGTACTATACCTCATTTGTCTGACATTTTCAGTTTCTTCATAGGAAACTGCAATGTTCTACCACATCGTATATATAGTAGGGCATTGAGATACTTGATTAAATTCATCTATTCCTAGACAACAGATGATAGCATTCATAGCTTTTTAATTTATGTCATACTCTGCTTCAGTAGTTTCACTCCATGTTTAAGGTTTCTCAGTAATCACATAAGGAGTAAGAATTTTTTAAGTGTAGTCTGTTTCCAAGATTCTTCTAGTAGATGATCATCCTTGATTTCCAACATTTATAGTTTTCACAATTGTGGTATGAAGATTGAATCATTGGCATTCCCTCTAATTTATTAGCCATTTATATATCAATATAATCATTTACATTCATCTTGTTATAGATTTAACAAAATAACCACCCCTTGATACCAATTTTTGGATCGTGTTATTCAAGATATTCACAAGAGGGGGTGAATTGTGTCTTTCAAAAGTTATCAAGAAATCTTGTTGATAATTAATTCTATCATTTTATATTTATCAGATTATTTATGCAGTGAAAGAAAATAGATATCAGTATGAAAATATTTATAATGTTTCAGGGCACAAAGATCTCCTAGTCTACTCTACCAAGATCTTCTTTAAGATCTTGGTGATTTTCACTAGTTGGTACTATATTCACAAGATCATCCACAACTGAGTGCTTGCAGTTGACACCTTTATAATTTAAGGCTAAATCAAAGCCTTATGGTCATAAACATAGAACTGATCAAACAGCTTATTATGAGAAGCCGATTCATTAAATAAAAGAGTTTTTAAAAAATAATTTCTAGTTGATCTTCATAGTTGCAACAGTACACAATTGACAGTGAATGGATCATTGTTCTTAGAAACATTTTTCTTTAGATAAGAGCTCTTATTAATTGACCCAGTTGCAATTGATCATGAAAAATATTTTGCAACAAATCATCAGTAGATTCATGAAAGATTTCTAATGTAGAATAAATAAATCTCCATCGTTTCTTTTTCTTACATAAAACAGAATCTGATCATTATTTATAATAGAAGATCTATAAAATATCTCTTTAAAGAATCAATATATCTCTATTTTTGTGAAACTCATATATCTCTAGATATGAATCTCTTAATCGCTGTGAATTTGAGAGATATCTTGTTAACCATGAATATTACAAAAAAAAGTAGATACAAAGAATATATAAAATAATGAAGAGCCCTTTATTAATAAATTCATATCCAAAAAAGTCACCTGACAGATCATAATATTCAAATGTTTGAATAACATAGCAGTTGTTACTTCCTTTAAAAACGTCATGAAATCCTTCTCCTAAATTGATCATTTGAATTATGTATAAACGACTTTAAATCGGTTAAATATGTTCTTTAAAATCTGGAATAGAATCTGGTTTGAAATCAGCCTAATATTCCTCAAAAGATTATTGCACAAAAAAAGTCATAAAATCAAATCTATGACACCTAATAAAGTCAAACGTAAGTTTCTAAATATAATTTTTTTTACAAATATAAGGTTGAGGATCTATAATATTTTCTTCTCCTTCAAAATGTATGGTATATAATTCATACATTTATTTTTTCTGAATGTAAGGTACATGATCTATACTTTTTGATACAATGTAAGGTTCAGCACAAAAGTAGGGTTGATAATCCATACATTTGTGAAGAAAACATAAGGTTCCATTCATATGTATGTTTCTCCATCCGAACTCTTCTCATATAAAAAACATAAGGATCTTTTACCATACTTTTCTATTAATGAAGGTTGATTAACCATACTTTTTTGAACTCTCTTAAAATAAACATAGGGTTTAATCCTCCCTATGCTCTCCAAAGTACGGTATGAACAGTTTTTCCAGAACATGTTGAATATCTTTTCGAACACTTTCAAAAATATTTCACGTGAATCATTTGCTTTAATATTATTCCAAAATTGGGAATATAAAGAATATTAATTTCCTAAAATATAATTAAACTAAAATCATTTTAATAAAAAATAAGGGTACTTGTGATCATCAAAATCATCATAAAAATATAGAGTATTATTGAAACAATACATTCTCAACAGTACTTTCCTTTCTCTATTATGAAAATTATGTTTTATTAAAGCTTTTTATGATGTGGAACTATAAGAAAAGTAGTTTCAAAAATAAAACAAAAGATTGCTGAGATAAAGTTATATATTTTATGACATAGTTTATTAAATGGGAGAATATGTAATGGCTATATATATTTTTTAAAAACAATGAAATTCTCGATAGCGTACAAGAAATGAAAAAATGAGCTTAAACGAACCATGAAATAATATTATATTAAATAAGATCATTATAACCTAGATATAAAATTGTAGGGTACGAATAGTAAGAATGATTTATGATATATATATATATATAATTCTTAATCAATATAAATTAATTGAAAATTTCTTAGTAAATATTTAATAAATTATTTATAAAGTGATATCATTTTTCCAAAAATATTTTCCTATAAAAATGTATATTATTCTATTTTTTTAGAAAATATTATATTTAATTTTATGTGATTTTAAAAAATGTATTTGAAAAATTTTATAAATTTTTTAAATCATTATATAAAAATAACAGAGTTAAAGTTGAGTATTTTTCAAAAAATATTGATCTGTGAATAGTGAAATATGGAATTTATAAAATAGTCAATTAATTTCAATAAATTAGGTAATTATAAATTCTATTTTTAATTTAAATTTGATTTCAAATCACGTATATACTCTTTATCTATATTAAATCCAATTAATTAAATTCCAATCATCTTTATATTGGATTATAGTATAAGTTAATTTTTTGGGTTTAAAAATGCATTTTCATAAAATTGTAGTAATGTGGATAATGTTTCCCTATTTTAAATTAATAAAATAAAACCTAATTAGTAATGATTTAAATTAAATTTATAAATTATATATCTATAAATATAAAATTAAATTCATATAACTGTTATTAATATTCAATGAGTTTATAAAATACATCTTTTGCTTGAAAAATACATTTTCTTGAAAATAAATTTTTTATCACTTCTATGGGTTTTATTTTAAATTATATTATTCCACCTATGTGAATTTAATTTGGTATAACTAATTCCATTTTTTTGATATTCATAATTTATAATAATAATAATGTTAACAAACCTTTTTGTCTTAAAATATAATGAAAATAGTGAAAATATTTTCCTGGGGTTAAGGTGAAAATATGAATACAAGGTGTTTAACTAAAATGATATGGGTTTAAATGACCAAAAAACTTATATAAATTATATTTTTTGGAATTTTTGAAATGGAATCTCATTTACTTATCAATTATAAAATTAATCTCACTCTCGTCCCCTATTACGTGTGGACTACCACCTCCAAAACACAATGTGATTATTTTTTAATCCCCACATCACATGGATCATATATATAAGTGTATTTAAATAAATAATATGTAATTTATAATATTTTTATAATTATATATGGATAAAAAAATACTTACCATCTTTCCATAATGATCACTAAAAATTGGAAATGTAACATAGGTGTACGTATGACGTATCATCTCCAGGATTGTGTCATAGTTCATTTTTTATAACTATTATTCATGGATGATTTTAAAAGTATAATTGATTTAATAAATTTTAATTATTTTATTATTATTATGTATATTATTTAACAATTACCTCTTTGAGATCAACCATCACACTGAACCGATTTTGAAAAAATTAACTAAACATCCTCAAAACACACGATGTAGGCATAACTGATTAAATATTTAAATATTTAATTAAAATAAAAAAATAAGTGATTTGTGTATAATTTAATAATTCTAGATATGGTTCTTAATAAAATTAAATAAATTATATAATATTATTATACATTATTTAAAGGACATGCATGGAAATTTCAGAATTGAGGTAAGGTATTCCATCTCAATTTTCTTTCATTGTGGCCTTTTTTATTATTACAATCCGAGTTTATTTTATATGGAGTATATAAATTATAATTAACATTTAATATAATGATTAATTAATAATTAAATTTATTCAATGTTTCAACTTGATTTATTTCATCTGATAGGATTTGACTTGAAAGTTACCATATTATTGGGAACTACATCTCAATTTTCCAGCATTGATGAAAATTTTAATGTTATGCACTTAATTTATTTAATATAGTGTATATTCTTCCCATTTTAAATTTAATATGATTAATAATTCATATATAATGGTATTTTATGTTTAAATTTTAATTATTTCATCCAATTATATTTTACTTCAATGTAATCAAGATGGTAGTGAATTTTATAACTCAATTTATTTTTATTGGGTTATATTAATTCTTTATTGTCTACAATATTATAAGATTATGTGTATAATGAATTTTGAGTATGATATGTTTCATTTTTACATGTTTTATCTTGATTTATACTTGATACCCATAATCGATTCATTGATTAATTCTCACTTCAACATTCTGATCATTATAAGGTTTCCTCATCTCAAATTGATTTCATTGGGACATATGTTATGTTATATACATATATTATCTTATAAGGTGTTCTTATAGCCTTTTTGACATTTTATATCATGAAAATACTTATTTTAATGATATTTAATGTTTTATTTGAATTTATTGTTTCATTTGGATAATGATTACAGAGTTAGTAAAGTGTATAGGGTGTAATGTTACAATCTAATTTATTTTGGGATTGTTGATGTACTAGGTTTCATTAAGGGAAATCAAATGCTATTATTTTCTTAAAATACATATATTTTTTCACCAATTTGTATAAATTTGTTTGAAATATTTTTTTTCGATTTCCTCATATATTGATTAAATAATGATCATGACATTTGTTTGTGAGTATTACAAATATTTTATCTTTCTTTTAGATTAACAATATTTCTCTTCCATATCCCTATCTTCTAAAATGTTTTAAAAAATGTTCTTATAAAAACACAAATATTTTTCTAAATATATCTAACAAAATCATTGATGTTCTTTTAAATAGATATAAAAAGGAAATTTCGTAAAATTTTCTTATTGGGTCACTTATGACTCCCTTTATAAAATGTTTTTAAAATAATAATAATTATTAACATATACATCATGAATGTATTTTCCTTCCTTTATTGGATTTATTTTAATTGAAACTTACTTTGTAATATTTCAAGGTTATTTTCAAAAGGAATGTATTATCACAATATTTTGTAAAATTTTAGTTTAAAAATTTATTTTCAAAGTGAAAAGTTTTTTTTCCCATTAATGTTTTCTTTGATATTTTAATGGTATTTCCATTCATAAATGTCCATAACCCTTTATGTTACCAATAATTCATTGGGGATATTTTTAATTGATATCATCCTCATTCTTTCTCTAGTTGTATTATGATCGTCTCAAGATATATTCAAGGAACCTATTTCTTTTCCACAGGTTATGGATGTCATGAAAGGAATAATGATTGTTTTTTTGAGTTTAATAATGATATGAAGGTTCTATATACTTTATTTATGTTATGGTTCTTTTTCAATGTTTACTAAGGGTTGAGTCCCATTATATATCATAGATGATACCAATATAGATTATATGATGGTTTGATCCCCATTATAGCTCATGAAAGATGCCTAATCCCAATATAGATTATAATATTTTTGAGAACCATTATATCACTCCAATGCATTGGGTAATTATTACGTTCTCCAATTAATAATATTGGATTTTAGTTGTATGGTTATTCCAATTATAAGTGTTTTTAAGGGTTTTATGATGATGATTTCCCAAGGTACCGACACATTTTGTTATTCTTTCTATGGGTTTAATGATTATTTCTATCACTATTTGCATTAAATGAATCATGATTATTTAATCATATGAATCATTCATTTTTCAAATATGTATTCAATGATTCATGATTGATTATCCAAGTATTGATGGGTATGATTTATCTTGTTTTATACACATGAAATTTGATAATGTAATCATACCCTTATGCTTTTCTTATGCTCTCTAATGAAATTCAATTGAAAATGCTTATTTTTACCCTTATTGAGCATTGAGCTCACCCTTCTTATGTTTACTATTCCTTATGTTAGGAGGAAGGATGATTGAATTATTTTTTCTATAATGTTTTCTAACATGATTAATTTTTTTGGAGATGTTGAATACTTAATAGAGAATATGAAAAGATTGGTTTTTTTGGTAAAAATACTGCCATGAATTCCAATGTAGTTTATATGTAAAATGTGTTATAATTCTATAAAACATCATATCTAAAAGGTAATTGTGTATATAAGTGATCCAATATTTCCTTTTTATGTAGTATGTTTTAGATAGTGAAAATTGGGTCACCTTCATTAGTATCAAACCCAAAAATGTAATGTTTATGGTTATAAAATCAGATTTGGGAGTTTGGGTTCAAGGATATTATTATAATACATATAGAAAATATAAAAACCCCATCTTGAGATAACAACAATTATGGTTTCATATAAGAAGATTACACAATGTGTATCATGAAGGTATATGTCTTCTAAACTATTTCATTACACCATGACAAGTCATGAATTTATTTTGATGCATTATGAAATAAATATAATGTGGTACCAATAAATACCTCATATTTATCATCCAGGAAGGATCTTGACCATACTTATTTCATGGTGTTTACATCATGTACACCTAATGTAGTTAACATTTTTTCATGGGGGAATATGAACGGTCAAACATATTTTATATATTTATTACACTATAAGTTGGATAGAAATATTTTTCACAGAGGTTAAATTGCATGGAGATGGTTTGTAAAATATGTGTACCTCATAAATATTCGTAGAAAAAATATATACTAATTCCTAATAAATGTATCTTGGAATGTTCTAGATTAATATACATGGTGTGTATCGGGATAGTACGCATCATGTATCTCGTACCTATTCACTCTTAAAGTAAAAAAATTTATTATTTTCTTTATTTAAACACGTAAAAGTACGTTCATTTTTAATTAATTAAAAGTACATTCCATGTGATAGGTATTATATAATAATAAATTCTTAATCAATTTCCATTTATTATTCTCATTTTTATGTTGTGTTAAGTCCTTACATGTTGTGCTCTACATGAATTAAAAGAGTTACACACATCATAATTAATGTTTTTCTATTTTTCATTAACTAACTATACTCACCATGTAATTACATGATGCAATGTGTACTCTATATTCCTTGTGACTGTCTAGTACATGATAAGGACTATGTTGGATAGTTCAGATAGGTACATTCGAGGATACCTCCAAGAAAACATTATGTACATAAATAATTTAAAATAACATTTATTTTTAAAAAATTTTATAATTACAATATATGGGATTATCCTAGACTATTGGAAATGATATTGAGATAAATGAATTAATTAATTTCATTGTGCTTTATCTTAATCAAAAACGATTAAAATGAATGTTATTTTATTAAATGCATACTCATTACAAGTGTGGATTAACATGATCTAGAATAACCTGTGTATGTTTTGGTTTTAATTTTATTTAACTATATCATATGTTTTTTAATTATAACTATTAAAATTAAATGATATTTTGTGTCTCATCCCCACTTCATATTATGTAACATAATCTATATTTTTGGTCTATTTTATGTAAATCCTATATAACCAATCATTTGGTTCTCCTCACCTATATATGAGTTAAAAAATACGTAAAAAAGGATATCCCATGAGAGTGTAGGTGATCTAGGGTGGATCCATAGTGAGACCAACCAAGGAGTTACAGGTGGATTCATGAAACTCAAACTGGTGACGGTTCAAGAAGGTATTCCCCCAGGACCAAGGATCTATTTATTGACTGCTCAATATATTGGTTAGAAGAAAATCTCATGATCATACCACATTAATTTATATTATTTATTTCAAGTTTATATTTAAGTATTTATATTTCCTTATTCATATATATTATTACCTAAATAAAGGAAATTACAAGAATTCAAGATAATATTTACATAAAAAGATTTTGTTTAAATATATTATCAACTCAATTTCAATCACTTATGTAAAATACACTTAATTTTAAAAATTCATGTAAAAGATAGAATAAAGTAATTTAGGTATAATAAATAAATTCCATCAAGTAAATTTTATGTTAGTATCCTTTCATTAGTGATGTTAAGATACTAACATAGTTCAAAGAGCTTGTCTGGACTTTATTGGAAGTCTTTCGATTATTTGGGACATTCAACTAATATTTCGGGTCAAATTAAGATATTTTTCATTTTGGGTCAATTTACACTACGATAGTTGATACAAGTAGTACGAAATTGTGGATGAAATAAAAATCTATTATTTTGATAATTGGAGATTCAACTCAATGGATCTAAAAGCTGTTAGTTAATGATGTTGGAAAATATCTTCCTACATAAATAAATTTTAATGGATTCATAGATTTTTGAATGGGTTATGAGAAGGGAAATATAGATCATTTCTCCTAGAATATCCACAAATCATGACATTACAAAACAATGATGAGGGATATTTGGATTTTATAGAGTAGTGAGAGACTAAAAAATAAAATTTATTATGATAATTTTGGTAATTAAGATAATGTACCAAAATATTCTTTTGTATTCTTGTAGAAAAATGGAAAGTAATATACCTTCAACATTTTCATTATGATCATTACATGGGTTGGGGTATTTTCTCATATGAATGAACTTTTATGGGTGGTATAATCATTAATAAATTGAACTAATATAAGATAATTTTTATTAGGTTTTTCAATCCTCAGTTATTTTTTAGTTACCTCTCTAAGTGAGAAAAGGATAGAAGGATTCCAATAATATATATATAGATTATGTTTTATATGTTTATTTTATCATTTAATAATATATGTACATAGTTTCTATGATGTAACATAAAGAAATGGATTCTTACACTATTATATCTAATCTTAAATCAAATGAATAAGAGAATGATAGGATAGAGATAAGTGACATTATCATGGAACATTACTAGTGAAAATCCAAATATTGTTGATTAATGTGTAATCAGGACTTCAAATTTATGGAGTAAATTGATTGACTAGAATAGATTTTATCCCATTCGGTTAAGAAATTATATTTCTCTCATAATATATTTTTTACCAGAAACATTCTCTTTATTGATTAAGAATTATATAATAAATATTATGGGTATGTCACATAGAAATCTTTTGATTATGATTCTCCAAGTGGATATGGATATATGTGGATATGCTTTTTCACCCCTTATAGTGAAAAAAATGAATGATATTTTTGAAAAGTAAATATATAATCTAGGGCCAGTAGACCAATTACAATCTCCATCAATAAAATGAAAGCTTCTTTGGGAGGGAAATGAATAGGAGGTTATCTACTTCTCATGTGTATAGATAAATCATTGAAATCTAAATCATGAGTAATTATATAAGATGAAAATTATTTCATCTAATTTAGTAATATTCATCATTACATATAATTTCTATGTTATAATTCTTGGGTATAAAAAATATAGTATACAACTCACATTTTTGTAAATAAGGACCAAGAAAGTACATAAAGGTTAAAAAAGTAAAGAATCATTCTCAAGGAGTTGACAAATGGTTATTACAATATTATCCATGATATGTTCCTGAAATCAGGATTACTGGGAGAATAAATTCAAGTTTTCTCTTGTTTTTATTAAATTTTTTGCACCATTTATCTTAGTGTTTCGACATGATGAGACATTATTTTAGATTGTGAAATATGTATTGTTATGTTTTTTTATTCTAAACAAATTTTTCAGTAATTATTGATTCATTGACTGACACTATTTCTGGTCAATGATAAATATAACATAATATCAATACCCATTTGGAGAAATAAAATGTATTATCTATATAATTTTCTAATAACATCTTTTTTATATCCAAAAGAGTGTTTATTCCCTTATAAAGAAAAAACTAGGTAGACTAAAAAATAATTTAATAATTTTTTTAAAAAAATAATACTATAAGAAATAATGGTATACTAAACTTATTGTATAATTAGTTTAGTAATTCCACTTGACCTATTTTAAGGATAATATAAATGTAAATTCATATAAGTCATGATTTTACATTATGAAATTTTAGGAATTCTTGGAGAATTAATGAATACACTTGCTAATGATACAGAATCTTCTGGGTGAGTTTTTGGAGTATTTATTAACCAAGTATTCATCAATCGGTTTTTATATGGATTAATGATTATTATAAATTCACATCACCTTATAAATATTTATATATTTAGGTTAATAAAAATGTGATTATGAAAAGTACTATATATATTGTAAATATTCCAGAATTTATTCAGGTTTTCCAAATAAGTACTATTAACTGTATGACAACTATAAGTTTTGATGTGATAATAATTAATTATGTTACAACCTTAGGTATTTGATTGAAACTATATGTTTAGTGATATTTTTAAATAAAAATGCACATAAATAAAAAAAAGGGTATATTAGATTGTTATCCCAATTTAACTCAGGATGATAACACCCCAAAGATAGAAATATATAAATTTAAATTGGATAAATATATATAATGATATCGCATATCATTTGAGACTATGATATAAATATAAACTCTATTTGAGATTATTCTCATGATGACAAGGGTTAGAATTGGAATTTTTAACACCACAATAAAATATTGGAAAATTTATTCAAGAAACATATATTGAGTAGGAAGATTAGAACCAAAAGTTATTATATACACACAATGGTTCACAATATATATTTATTTTGTTTTTATATGTATTCACTATAATGTTTGATATATATATAACTATACATTTGGAAAATTGAATCCTACAAAAATATATTAAATGAAAATTAATAAATGATTGACATGTTTTTTTGATAATTAAAAAATGGTTTCCATGATCTAAATTTAATAGCCCATATTTTGGAGGTTCCAAAATACTAATGGTGGGTATTTTAAGAAACAACACATTGATGGTTCTTCTTTGTACTAATAAGGAACATTTATTACCGAAAGTCTTAATAATGTCTAGATATTTTATATAAAAAAATATTTGAACCAATCATCATGCTTAATCCATTTGAATTCATATTTTCATAGCTTTCTTATGATTATAATATTGGATAATTTGATATCAGTTCATTTCTTAATATATTTCCTATGGAAAATGTCCATATAGAATAAGAAAAAAGGTTGTTGAAATAAAAGATTCAATGTGATATATAAGTTTATTAAATACACTTTTGGATATAAATAAGAAAATTGATCATATAATATTCATTTGGAATACGAATATTCATCCTTCTGAAAATAAGTTAGATAGATTATTATAGATTTCCAAGTTAAATATGTTTACAAAAATTTGAAAAAATATGTCAAGTTTTACATGTTTATAGTGAAATAAGGAATGATTTTTTCAAAGAATAACATAGAAGTAACCTATATTTAAGGGATCAAGATCATCCCTGATTGATCTTAAGGGAATATTAGAATATGTTCGGGTAAATAAATTTACCAATTATTTATAGAATTCAGTATGGATTAATTCAAAAGGTAATTGGTATAATATTAATATTGTACAATCTTCTCAAAGGTAATGTTTCCCTGTATGCAACCTAAAAGAGGGAGAATTAATCACATACCTTACATCACAGTGAGGTTTTTATCTTTTATACCATTTTTTGTACCTAGTATGATATTTTATAAGTTTCAAGCATGATAATAAGATATCGTAAAAACAGGAGTGAAATCTATATGATGGAAGTCAATATAATGTTGATGTGTTTTAGGAAAACTAAATATATATTCTAGATTTATGGAGGAAATGAGAAAATTTTGTTAGTAGATATACTGATATTAGTGTCTAAACATATAAAATTATCATAAGAAATTTAAAGGATATAACTTCCTCTATTTTTAAGAAATTTTTATTTAAAGATCTCAATGAAGCTAATTGTCAGTGATTCTAAAAAATATATTTCAGGGTTTTAAAACTTCAAATACAAACTTCAAAATATATCTTAAATGAAAATTAATTATTGTTTTTCATCTATACCTAGCAATAAAAACATATAACATAATGATTTCATACTATATTTCTAACCCATACTAATTAGAAAAGTCACATTAACAAATGATGTGTACACTTCAATGGTTTCTCCTATTGAAGGATTTTCTCAAAAAGCTGTGATGTCATTGTAATAAGATTAACCACAAAAAATTATAAGAGGCTAATATTATATACAATAAATCATAATTTTCCCAACATTATATCCAAAAATTAGTAGATTAATATTTTTCATGTGAGGCTAACCATATTTAATGTTAGGGTTTGGTTTTAATTTAAATTGGAGTCTATTATACTTGGTTCCCTAGAACTGACAGCATTTTACTTTTGATTATGTAAATATTCATAGGTCTGGAATTTTTATAACTAATATATTATCAAAAAAACTGGGTTTCACTTGTATAGAATTTAAATGTGATGACATCTATAGAATATTTTTTCACTAAAAGAATATAGTAATTCCCCACTACAATGAGATCATAGTGAATAAATACACATCCAGTCCCTGAATCATATTATCTAACTGGACATAGATATTATTATATATAAGGGTTAGGAGGTTCATAAGAAATTTATACTTCTTCTCATGAAGTTCTCCCTTAGTAATATCCAAGAGTGGAGGTTGTGATAATAGACTCACCCATATCAATTACTCATTTTAATGTTTTATTGGATATTCATATCAATGAATGAATATAATGATCCTATGACATGATATTATTGTTAATACTTATCCTAAGTTGTTCCCATTTATTTAATGATGAAGAATATGATGACATAAACTCATGGTGAGGTAGTTTTTTCTGGGTGCATCATGAGTGGTATGGGATTGTATAATAAGTCTTTATAGAATTTTCTCTTCCTTGTTTGATGGAATGTAATACCCTGATATTTTGGTATAAATTTTACGTTAAAACATTTATGTGTTTGATGGATTTTGATTCTTCCAACACCAAACATAACTAAATAATTATTTATTAAAATATAAAATGAAATATATTTCAAGGAAATAAAATGAAAAAAAAAATTTGAAAAATTAATTATGTACTAATTTAATTATTCATTCAAAAAATTGTTTTTTAAACAATTTTTTATTTTTAATTTTATATGTTTTGTTTGAGTGATAAATTTATAAAATTTTTGAATATTATTTTGAAAAAATGTGATTTTTTTTAATTAATCATGTAACAAATTTTAGGGATAAGTTTTAGAATTTATATGAAATTGAATATTTTTAAGTGAATAATTAAAAATACCATAACTTTTATGAAATCATTCTTATAAAATATTGAAATAAAAATATTACTCCAAATCGTAGATATATTTTACTCTTATAATAATAAATTTTAAAATATTATATTCAATTTGGAAACTCCTGCTTGATTTCTTGTATCCTGAGTTGTATTTTATTGTGATAAAAAAACTATTTTGGTCCCTCTTCCTTTAACTAAGTGTTCACAATAATCAATTAATTTTAGGATTTAATTAAAATTAATAAAAAATAATAATTTATAAACCAATAAATTCCATTTTAATAAAGACTACACATGATTATGGGGTTAATTTATTTTTATTATTAAAAATGATTTTTTTATAAAAGGATTTTTTTATATGTTTTTTGTAAGTATATTAAATTTATTTTTACAAGCTTTATAAATTTAGTCACGAAAAATGGTATATATATTATTAATCATAATATTAAAATTAATAAAGGAGTCCAATTTTATTTTTAGTCAAAAATCAAGTTACCTTGGCAAACATTTAGGTACTATAGTTAAGGTTAAATGTGAAAATGGTTGAATTATGAGATAAGGATGAAAATATTAAAAATTATTGTCAAAATTGTATTGGATAAGTGGATTTCAAAACAACTTTATGTTATCAACTTAACTTTTTCTATTTGGTTCCACATTCGTATAAAAATTATTTTAAAATATTGTATAGAGAAGATTTTTTAAAAGGGGTAACTTCTCTAACATATAAATGGGTGCATCCTCACCTCAATTATTCACACATAATAAGACCCTTGTATCAACCAATATCATGAACCAACTTGAGTCGACCTCGAACTTGTCACCCAATCTATCCTAGAAAAAGGAACAAGAGGCATTCCCATTCCACCTGAACTAGAAACTAGTGTTGGGCATCGAGAATAATCAGTTGGAAATGATTTATACCAGGAAATATAGATAAATAAATATAAAAATCATGAATAAAAATAAACACTGTAAGTGAAAAGTAAGTAAAACTAAATGGATAAACATTCTTCCAAGAGACCTCATGGGTCATCACCAATCACAGAACCACTCTCACTCTGAGGGTGATCTAAAACTAGAAGAACATAAAAAGGAAAAGACAGTGTAGGAATAAGCATTGAGGATCTTAATAAGTATGAATAAGAATAACCTCACCTTAGGCCTTACCTTAAAAAATAAAACTATTGCATGCTAGTTTAAGAAACAAATATTTAAAATAACGTTTTCTTTACTTTTAAAACAAATAATAAGCTAATAATTTCAAAAGAACAATTTTTTAATATTTATTAAAAAATGGTTTCCAAATAATGAAATGTTTTCCAATAAATAAATTTTAAAATAATAACATGTGCTGAAGTAAATACCTCTTTGAAAAATAAAAAGTAGATAGTGGAGTACAAGTATATAACTATTTTTATAGGAACTACTAGTGGATGCATAACATATGAGATGATTTTATTTAAAACAACACAAAATGAGGGAAAAATAATACATGTATATCAAATATAAGATGATATACCTAGACAAAATTGAAGAGACCCTAGAAATTCTCTGTTTCGAATCCATCTATCATCCAATCGATGTGATCCATAGTGACTAACCAACCTGGATTATCTCAAAAAGCCTCACCAGTGGCACAACCAACATGTTATTTCCCTACCATGGGGATCTAGTGCGTCTAATCTGGAAAAAATAGAAACTATATCTCAAATCCCAATTTAATACATATGATCCCATGGCTATAGAACACATGGGAGGTGAAGAATAATGAATGAATACAACATCTCAATCATGAAATTCCCCCACACATTCTAAGTCCCACCTCTAAAAACCATCCATCTGTATTCTATATGGAATAAAGAATATCAATGGAGGTTTCCACTTTTCATGAAATCATTCAAAGGTTCAAAAAACATCTCATAACTTGAAAACAATATATTACCACTTGAAAATCCATTTTGGAACTCTTTAGAAAATCAATCATGTAATTATAATTTTCTATAAAATTTTCTAAAAGGAAAAAAAATATTTGGAATTTTGCAAATCACCTGGAATAAATCATTTAAAAAGACCAAAAAAGTTATCAAGACACCTGAAGTTTCAAAAACCATACTTGAAACACGTTTTAATAAAAATAACTTGTATTGAAACATGATAAATGTGTTGAGAGTCTTATAATAAACCAATAATGTTAAATAAAATATTTTTATACAATTAAATAGCTTTATAATATAATAAAAACCCTATAAAACAAAACAAATCAGTTGAATTTTTCAATTTAAAGGATTCGATATAGGGTGACCTAACTCAAAACATGCTAACATTGACGATGGTCACTAGAAACTGCCCCTTTACACTTACAAACATATGCACCATTACATATATATTTTTAACCATTGACACATCTACATATTCCCCTCACCATGAGGGGATATATAAAAAATATTGAATATTTATATATGTTATTACCTATGCATGGTCATCTAATTCTCCTTCAAGGGACTTCAAGACATCATAAACAACCATAGGGAAACCAAGAATCACCAAAAAAATTCTAAATAAAATTGCTCCAAACAAAAGGAAAATGAAAACCTACCTCAAATGATGGTGGGTGAAATGAAATTATATGCCTTCATAGGTAAGTGATGAAACACACATGAATTCATCTAGAGAGGCCCATTGCACACCCTAAAAATATAATAAAAAATCAAAAATGGATCAAACCTCGCCTTATGTTTCAGCCGATCGAAGATGGTAAATTGGAGAGGAAAGGTCACTGGAAGAAGAAGGTTGGAGGGAGGTCAAGTTCTTACCTTGGTTTCTCAACTAGGAAACCTGATGAAATTAGGTCAAACTAATAATTAAAGAGGATGATTAGAGTATTGGTGTGTGTGATGGTATAGGGGAAAGGGGAGGTTCCTCATGTGAGGTAAATGGTAAAGGAGAGAAGAGGAATAAAATAAAATGTTATTAATATTAATATTAATAATGATAATTATTATTATTATAATAATAATACCAAAATAATATTAAAAATAATAATATTATTATTATTGTTGTTTTTATTATCAAAACATTTTTAATGGTTTGGTGAATTTCATGATTATCAGATGGTTCAACTATATAGTGTGGAAACTGTGAACCCTTTACTAGGAACACCTAAAGAGATGCGTAGTAAGATCATATAGTCAATGAAATTGTGCACCAACTATACTGAAAGGGTTTGATAAAATTATAGATGTACCCACATTTTCTCTACATGGTTACTTAAAACCATGTGGTAACTGTGAAACTTCCCATTTCCCCCTCATTATTTTTTTGAAGAACAACATGGAATTAAACAAAAAGAAAATAATGAAAAATAAATTAATTAATGAAATAGTAATTCCGGGACTGGAAATTATCCCAACTATAAAAAGATTCCTCCCCTAGGTAGTAAATTATTTCAACATAGAAAGAAAACCAAAAACATCAACCCAAGATAAAGAACTACTGGAAATAGATCTTCAAGTCGTACTCAAAGAATAATGATCACTACCTCCCTCTATGTTACCCATATCTCAATAATCCACATCCAGCTAGACCAAAAAAATCGACAATAATATCTGTTGCGGGTATCCCATTCATAATGGATACTCATCAAGGAACGAAAGCTACAAGAATAAACCATTACAATGAATGGAAAACCCCAATAAAAATAATAAATTTCTAAGGATCGTGGCTCTAAAAAGGAGTATTTCCAAGGAATATGAAAAAAAATCCATATGCAACATAATAATACACACATAAAAATGAGTATGAAATAAATCATAGAACAAGAAAAGAAGGAAAATAAAAGGGGAAAATACCTCAAATATTTGGATACTACTATTAATATCACAAGGATGGATAAAATATCTTTATGAAAAGACACTTTTGATTTCAAAACTTTTAATGTTTCCCCAACTAACTACGATTGTGACAAGTCTTTAGAACATCTGAGAAAAAAGGCTTAGATATCCCAAACTGACTACATTAAAAGCATATAAGAAGAGGATTTCTTTCTTGAGAATTAAAAAACTGAGGGAGGTTCATGTAGTACTGCCTCCTCCAGTTTTCACTTCGCACCAAATGGGGATCCCTTGAAAACTTTGAAATGATCAGAACCACTACTCACCAAAGGTTCCCCAAAAAAGATTAACTCAAAGAGATGGGATTTGTTCACCCACTCCTCAAACAATGGATTCCAAAATGAAAGGACTTGATCACTGATATCAAATAAAAAATCCTTTACAAACTGATGAGCCCTCAAGGAATAACGTGACCAAATATGAGGTAAGAAAAGAACAATATCATTAAAATGATCAATATACTCTTTCACCATTCGTTGACCATGTTGGAGGATCATAAGATCTACCAAATATTTTACCTTAAACTCCTTAAGAAGTAACCCCTGAGAAAACAAGGACTTAAAAATCTCCCATGAAATTCAAACATACTACAAAGATATGATTATGATCATCCACATATACAAACAAAACCCTTCAATCAACCTCAGAACAGCTTTAACTGTAACACCCCAAAAATTTACAAATAGATTTTATATAGAATGCATAAAACAATGGGTCTCTAAAAAACCACCAGTTTGTTATAAACTATCCAAGTCAACATAAGTTTTCTACATATATGATTTAAAATTTTAAAATCTAACATAAACGGTTGTGATGAATAAGTTATTTGGAGTCTTATAAGAGAAACAAAATTTTTTATGAATAGTCAAATACAGTAAAATTACATATATTCAAATTATTTGGTAAATACACTATTTATGACAACATAAGTGATTTTATCCCACTTTGTTAAAACTCACATACATTTATTACAATTCTTGGTCATGGAATCATCACCATTTTTGTTCTTGAGGGAAATTAATAAACTAATTATTAAAAAATTATGAAAACCTCCTCTCCTCCACTATAAAACCCCCCTCACTCCCTCTTCTCTTCACTCCTATAATTCTTGAATCTCCTCAAATTTCTTCCCAAATACCCTTCCTTAGTCACTCCCCACATCCAAGAATCTCTCGGTCTTACCAAAAGACCAAAATCCTTTCCTTTAAGAAGGTTCTCAAAGAGGTTATTTCAAGAGGTTAAGCACCTTTCTTTTTCATTTAGTTTCATTTCAATTTATCTTCTTTTGTTATACTATCCTCACCTCCTCTTTCAAAATGACCATGATAGATCAAATATCATTTATATACTATAATTAAATCATGTTAATGTATGTACCATCATAAATATCCTTACTCTCTCCCTCTAATTTATTTTATATACGAAATCAATGTCCATGAGGTTCCAAATTATAACCTTTATGGATGAAAAAGTTTATTTCATTAATTTATCCTTCATTAATACTCATGAAACAATTTTTATAGTTGCAAAAAACTATAATATATGTATAATAACCTAACTAATATACATGAACCATTATACGTACATATTATTAAATTTTATGACCAAACTAGTTCATAATAATCAAAATATCGCTAAAATAATCTAAGTGAATGTCATAAATATATCATCTAATGATTCATACAATTTTCATGAAACCAAATGATAAAAAAGAACATTAACACTTAAGGATGTTTATAAATAATATTTAATTCTAATTTTTTATATTTACATCCATTCCACATAAACTCCACTACTTAAGAACAAGTGAACCGATTATAAAAATAAAGAAAATGAAGACTCCAGAACAAAAAAATTGAATATAATAACTTATCAATAAATGAATAAATGAACTAAAAAAATTATGATAAACTAAATAAATGTCTAATAGTTTCCTAAATAAGTTATTAATAAGTCTAATTTAATATTACAGAACCTTAAATTCAAGATCGGAACACATTCAGACTTAAGGTAAGGGGTTTCTCCATCACACCTCCATTTTTCTGATATTTTCTGTATTCACTACCAATAATTGTGTGTGGTGTATGACTATTTCACATTTATGTAACATAAAATCAATATATTTATTTTCATGGTATTCATTTTATCATTTGAATATTAATAATTTTGGCGAATATTAAATGATTGATTACAAAGTGGTAAGGGATTTCTACCCGAACCTCCATTTTCATTCGTGTGACTCTTATTCTCTACTTACCTCAATTAAATTCTTATTTATTCTTATTTACTCCACATAAATTATGTTTTAATTTCTTGTATATATTTACCAACCAGAAAGTTTTTTTATTTTATGGGGATTTATATGTTATAAAAGGGTCATTCAAAAAGTTTATCACGATAAACAAACCCGAATCAAGGGATATTTTCAAATTCATATTGTTTTCTAGTGTACACTAGAATATATTATAAGCCTCCATTATTTTTATAAAAGCACACATTTTATCATGAAAAATGATCTTGGATAATTTCTAGATTTAAGAGGAAAAACATACCTTTCCGATTTAAAATTCTCTTTAATACTTTCTTTTAATTTCAGTAAAATGATTTATCTCTAATGAATATTAAGAACTCTTTTTCATGATTTCACTTCAGTAGGAAATCATTTATGACTAAAATATAATTTCAATGTCATATTCTTTAATTTAATTATATATTCATGTTTACAATATGACTTCATGAGAAAAATAAATTATTTTTCAAAATTAACTCTTCTTTCAAAAGTTAAAAGGAGTTTTCTCATCTCACATTAACTTTTTTAAGATATATTCCTTGTTCACCACTATTTCCTTCTTGTGGTGTATTCAATTCTCTTTGTTATATCCTATAAGGAGTCTCTTTATTTTCATTATACTCTAATGGATTAGGAATTTTATTTTTCAAGGTGGTATGGGACACTTTGAAATGTTTAAGGATTATATCCTCATGAATTTCTCAATGGTCACATTTAAAAGTATATTTATTTATATAAACATCATTTGATAAATCTTTTATTTCATAATGTTTTATATCTTATGATACCATCTAAAATATATTTTTCAGGTTTTCTAATTATTTTGACTATGGATGTGTTATCTTAAAACCATTCACCATTTTGTTCTAAATGGTTGGTGTTTATACTTAATGTTCAAGGAATGTTATTTACATTGCACGTGTTAGTTTCAATATGAATGTATTTGTTAATTATGTTTACCACTTTCATATGAGGAATACATTAGACTTGGTGTGTGATGGGTGGGGCCCGCTATAGCATCTTGATGCATCGGTATGTCTCATGAGAAAAATAAACGTGGACTTTGTCGAGGCCTTTCCCAATTTGATATATGGTTTTGGACGAGGACCTAACGGTGCATTTTATAATGTCCAGCATATGAATTTACATCATTATGAATCTATTAATTAAATTTTCATGTGTTTTTTCAATTAGTAGAATACCGAGGGTTATGTTTTATTGTGGAATTATTTATTTGGATCTTTTCTTCCATATTATGTTCATGTTTATTAGTTTTTTTAAATGCATGTGATAGAGTTATTCACCATGTCAAATGTTTACATTAATGTTATCTTTCGTTGTATTTATTACCCTTATTGAGAATTTGACCTCACCCCTTTCTTATGTTTCTTTTTCCCAGATTATGAAGAATTCAGTTAAGAGTGAATTGCAGTCATAATCTAGGAGGAATGGATGTTTGAAATGGAATAAATTAGTGTTGTATTTCATTTGAAGATGTAATGTGGAACATATATATGTATCTAGCTTTCCAAAACTACTAAACTACTCTGTCCATCAAGATTTGATTTATTTAATAATTTTAATGTAATAAGTAATGAATCGACTCCAGTCTAGAGCATTCAGGGTGTTACATTTGGTATCAAAGGATGTTTAGTAGAAAAACGTGGAAACTAGATATAGAAAAGGTAGATTATTGGGAAAACCCCATAATATAGAATTTGGGGATAAGGACACAAGAAAATCCTAGAATTTTGTTATGTAATTTATTATGTGGTTTATCAAGAAAATGCATCCCTATCTGTATATGAACAAGTAGATGTGGCTCTAGCATAGATGTACCTTGGAGTGAAAACTCCGACAAGGAGTTTTGGGCTTGACCTAGGGTATCCTGGAACAAGACATTGGGCCTTGTTTCACTCTTGGTTTGGGACTCCCAATGGATATGATTAGGATAATTCACATTTTATTAACCCGCCATTGTGAAGAATTTATGCCCCCAATGTAATGAAATTATATGGTTCTAGGATTTATGATGCATAAATTTATGTTATGTGTTATACCATGTTTAGAGTTATAGAGAGGTCATAATTTTATGAGACAATATATAACATATAATTGATTAGAAATAGTGCCTAGTAGTATAAATGATAACTTCACCAATTCACATGATGCAAAAAGTAAGAAGAATCATATTTCTGATGGTCTTAAGCCGTAATTTCAAATGAATATTGTCTCCCAAGTATTCTCATCATATGAGGAAATAGTACCGTGTGTTGAAAATGAATGTAAAGACTTCTCTGAGTCCTATGGATTTTAAGGGAAGCAAAAGAAGAAGAGGATGAAAGGGAAAACATGGATAAAGGAAATAAGAGAAAGAAATGTTATCCAATATGTGATAATTTTTCAAGGAAACGCCTTGGTATATGCTTGAGAGGAAAAGGATTTTGTTTCAAGTGTGAAGAAAAAGGTCACCATGCTCAAAATTTCAAGACAATGAAAGAATTTTCCAATATTCAATGCTTCTATTATAGGGAGATGAGACACTATACGAATCAATATCCCAATCATAAAAGGAATATACCCCAAATGATGAATTTGGTTAATTATTATGTTATGATGCTACTGTAGATGATGTAGGATGATTAATATGCCTAGCCAATAATAATGTCCTTTGAATATTTTGTAAGTAATGTACTAGTTGTAAGAATTATTAGATATATAAGGATTCTACTACAGTATTATTTCATTAAGGATTTGAGATCATATGATGAATGGTAAAAAGAAAAAGTCATTTGGTAGATACTTAAACATTATTATAAATATAATGTTGAGATAATGATAAATAAATGATTAATTTAGATAGGTACTGACTACCTTAGAACAAATTATTCACTTTTTTAGAAGTTGTATATGCTATCATCGATGAAGTTTATAAAACATTAGTATTTAAGGAATATATCCAATAATATGTATCATACTTAAGGAATAAGGAATAATGAAAGTTTTTAGTATGGGTTTTACAGTAATTCAAGTTACCACCATATTTTAAGAGGATACATGATGAAGTTATTCATATGTTTGGAATATGAATTTTAGAGATGCTTATTGTTGATTAAGGTTTAAGGATTAGTTCATCATGTAAATTTAGATACCTTAATTATAATTTGTTGAATAATTTTTATTTGTAATTTTTTTAACCATTTACAAAATGTTTTAAGTTGATTATTGTATGGGGTTTTAGAGATTAATTTCATTACATGATGAATTGATTATTCTTCCATAACTATTATGTCCAATTAGAATGTGTCATTCTGTAGTAACTGATGCATTTACCTTTCGTCTTACTAATATGTTATTTTAACCATATTCTTTATGTGGGTTTCCAATAATATAGTTTTCAAGTATCAACCATTAACTTTCAATTTCAGTTTTAAATTTCAAGGATGAAATTTTCGTAAGGATGGGATAATGTGACACCCAAAGAATTTAAAAATAGATTTCATATAGAATGCATGAAACACAGAGTATCTACAAAACACCACTTTATTATAACCTATTAAAGAAAATATAATTTTTCCACTAATATGATTTGAATTTTGAAAATCTGACATACACGGTTGCGATTAGTAAGTTATTTGGAGTCTGTTAAAAAAACATATTTTTTTATGAATAGTTTAATATGGTAAAATACCGTATATAAAAATTATCAGTTAAATACACAATTTATGACATCATAATTGATGTAAGACCACTTGTTTTGAACTCGAAGGAATTTATTTCTATTCTTGGTTATTGAATCATCAAGGTTATTGGTCATGAGGGAATTAATAAACTAATGA
The DNA here is from genome assembly GCA_963277665.1 of Viscum album. Taxonomy (NCBI): domain Eukaryota; kingdom Viridiplantae; phylum Streptophyta; class Magnoliopsida; order Santalales; family Viscaceae; genus Viscum; species Viscum album. Next base: position 805,871,119 of record OY728141.1, on the reverse strand, counting down.
TTAAAAAAATATGAAAACCATCCACTCCTCCATTAGAAAAACCCCTCACTCCCAATTCTCTTCACTCCTCTAAGATTTAAAGATCCTAAATTTTTTGTGCAAATACCTGTACTTAGTCACTCAACACTTTTAAGAAGCTTCTAGTCTTTCCAAAGGACAAATATCCTTTCCCTTAAAGAGGTTCTCAAAGAGGTTATTTCAAGAGATAAATCACTTTTCTTTTTCATTTAGTTTCATTTCAATTTATCTTATTTTTTTATCCTCTCCTCACCTCCTCTATAAAAATGACCATTATAGATCTAGTATCATATATATACCTAAATTATATCATTTTAATGGATAATACATCATCAATATTATTACTCTCTATCTCTTTTATTTTATAAACAAAATCAATGTCAATGAGGTTTCAATTTATAACCTTCATGGATGATGAAGTTTCATTCTTCAATTTATCCTTCATTACTAGTCATGAAACCATTTTTATGGTTTAAAAATAATATAATATTTGTATTATAACCTTATTAATGTTCATAAAATATTATACGTACATATTATTAAATATTATGACCAAACTAGTTCTTAATAATCAAAATACCGCTAAAATAATCAAAGTGAATGTCATAAATATTTCATCGAATGATTCAACCTCTTTCCAAATAAACAAATGAAATAAATGAACATTAACACATATTAATGTTCATAAGTAATATTTAATTTCAATTTTGGATATTTATATTCATTCCACATAAATTCCACTACCTAAGAAAAAGGGAACTGATTATGAAAATAAAGAAAACATACACTCCGGAATGACGAAATTCAATATAATAACTTATAAATAAGGGCATAAATTAAGTAAAAATAATTATTATAAGATAAATAAATGTATAATAGGTTTTGAAATAAGTTATTAATAATTCTAATTTAATATTCCATGACCTAGAGTTCAAGAGAGGTACACATTCGGACTTAAGGTAAGGTGTTTCTTCATCTCACCTCCATTTTTGTTAGATTTTCTATATTCACTACTAATAATTTTTTATGGTGTATGTATACTTACCATTGATGAAACATATCATGAATATATTTATTTTCAGGGTATTCATTGTATCATTTTAATATTATTAATTTTGGGGCATACGAATCGATTGATTACAATGTGGTAAGGGATTTCTATCCAAACATCCATTTTCATTCGAGTTACTCTTATTATCTAATAACCTCAATTAAATTTTTATTTATTGTCACTTACACCACATAAATTCTTTTTTAATGTCCTGTATATGTTTATAATCCAAAATAATTTTTTTTATGGCTATTTAAATTTTTTAAAATGATCATTCAAAAAATTTATCCCAATAAACAAACCTGAATCAAGGGATATTTTCAAATTATTACCATCTTAAAGTGTAAAAAATAATCTATTTTAAGAAACCATTATTTTTATAAAAAAAAATTATCATAAAAAATTATCTTGGATCATTTCTGGATTTAAGATAACAGACTTGATTTTATGCTTTAAATTTTTTTTTTAAACATTCCTTAAAATGATCTAAAATGTTTTATTTCTAAAGAATCTTAAGAACTATTTTTACATGATTTCACTTCTGTGGGATATAATTTATGCCTAAAATATAATTTCAATTTCTTAGTATTTAATTTTATGATATATTCATGTTTTAAATCTGATTTTCTGGAAAATATAAATGGTTTTTCCAAAAGAACTCTTCTTCCAAAAGTAAAAACGATTTTTCTCATCTCACATTAACTTTTTTGATATATATGTCGTGTTCACAAATATTTCTTTCTTATGTTGTATTTAATTAAAATAGGTATATCATATTAAGAGTATCCTTATTTTAATTATATTCTAAGGGATTATGATTTGAATTTTTCAAGATGGTATAGGACACATTGAAATGTTTAAGTATTATTTCCTCAAGAATTTCTCAAGGGATGCGTTTAAAAGTATCTTTATTTTTGTCAAAATCCTTTGATGAACCTTGTATTTTGTAGATGTTTATACTTATGATACCATCTAAAATATATTGTTGAATGTTTTCTAATTCATGTTACTGAGGATGTGTTTTCTTAAAACCATTCACCAAATTATTCTGAATGGTTAGTGTTTATGCTTAATGTTCAGGGAAAGTTATATACATTTCATCTATTAGTTTCAATATGAATGTATATGTTAATTATGTTCACCCATTTCATATGATGAATAAATGGGAATTTTTATGTGATGTGTGGTCCTGTTATATCCTCTCAAGGCATTAGTTGGTCTCATGAGACAAATAGACGTGGACTTGGCTGAGGCCTTTCTCAATTTGATATACGGTTTTTGGTCGTGGTCTTAATCATTTTTAGTCATCTTGGCCAAGGCCCTAATGGATTGTTTTAGAATGTCTGGAATATGCTTTTCCCTCATTATTAAGCTAGTAATTTATAGTTCATGTGGTTATTTGATTATTATAATACCTATGGTTATTTTTTATTATGGCATTATTTATTTAGCTCTTTCCTGCAATATTATGTTTAAGTTTATTATTTTTTTTAAAGGCATGTGTTATAGTTATTCATGATCCCAAATGATTATGTCAATGATATCTTCTATTGTATTGATTACCCTTATGGAGCATTTGAGCTCACCCCTTTTTTATGGTTTTTTTTCTGGTTATGAAGAATTAAGTTATGAGTGACTTACTGGCATAATCTAGGAGGCATGGATGTTTCTAATGTAATAAATTATAATTGTATTTATTTAAAGAAATAATTTTGAAACTATGTATGTATCTATATTTATAACACTAATAAACTACTCATTCCTTCATGATTTGATTCCGTTTAATCATTCTAATGTAATAAGTAATACACCAGCTCCGTTCTAGAGGGGTCGGGGTGTTACATGAACTGTAATAGTGTCATGGGAACCTAAAGACCAGAAGACTTTATCAACTTCTTTAAGACACTCAAAGATATATTTTGAATCCAAATCACTTCAAAATATATGTAAAACTAACAAAGAAACTGGTTCCATCACTCTATGATGAGTTTGAGTGGTTTCGTCAACCAATCAAGCCACTCTTGAACCATTATGAACTGTCAGAACTCATCTAGGAGCCATACCCTAAATAATGAAAGAAACACAAATCCAGATCAATAAAAATGTCAATTTATGTCCCTGAAAAAAAGAAATAAATATTAACTCAATGAAATAGTTCCAAAACTAAAATCAACAACAACACAAAACTCAATTTTTAAAACTATCCTATTAAAACCATTTAAACCTTTATATTTCACATTTCGAAATTCATAAATCTTAATCTAAAATAGGAAACCACTTTAAATTCCATAGTTTAATTTGAAAAAAGTTTCCTCACTCGTGCTCATTTAAAAACCACACATTATTTCCATTTAAATAATTCATAGGTCCTCGACCTCAAACTCACTTTTTATGTGAATCAACCTCTTCTTTTCCTTGAATCTCAATAATGCACAATCCCCCTTACTGGTCTTATATCATAAATTACTATAGTATAACAATTACAAAATTAAAGAGATTCTTTTAGTGTGGTTCTCAATTTTAAGGGAAATCCTGAAAGTTACTAACATGCCTTATCAATTTTGATAAATCTTCATTCATTTCAAAAAACCAATTTCATTTCACTTTCAAACCAAGATTCAATTTCAAAATACATTTAAATTTAAATCAATTTTCCTCAAAACACCTTGAAACAACTTCTTTAAAACCAAAAAACCTTTACTTTAAAACCAATATTTTTTAAAAATACCTTTCTTCCTCAAGAACACAACACCCCATATTCAAATCAAAATAAAACCAAACAAGTCTAATGAAAAACTTCAAGAGGGGATTAGTTTCAGTGCACATCTTGGTCATGTGTCAAGGTGGACGTTGTTTAAACCACCCAAACGACACTAGGAGTCATTTTTAACCATGTACTTAGGATTAACACGGCTATTTAGGCCCTACAAACTCACTAATTACCAATAGTTCACTCCACTTTTTCATCCCCAAAATTCCAAAAAATAAAACAACTAATAAAAAAAGGACTTCAATACCAACTTCCCCTAGAAATGCAAGTAACATATTGATTAATATCCCAAGACACTCTTTATTACCCAATGTATGGTGTTTCAAAAATCTAAATCTCCAACCTATCACACATCCCAAAATAACAAGTGTTTCTCAATTACCATTTTTTTCATGGACCAACCTGTGTCGATACCAAACCTGTTACCCAAGCCATCCTCTAAGATGGCCTGAAAGGCATTAAAAATCTTCATGAGATGGAAACTAGTTCTTGGCATTGAGAAAAATAAATTAGGAACAATTTATCCAATTAAATATAGATAAATAAATATAAATAACATGAATAAAAATAGACACAGGAATCATAAAATAAATGAGACTAAATGTTTAAACAAACCTCCAAGTAACCTCATGGGACACCACTAATCACAGAACTGCACTCCCTCCAAGAGAAATCCAAAACATTAAGAACCTGAAATTAAAAAAAATGTAACGGCATGATCATTGATATGCTTAGTAGGGACCCAATGAAAAACCACACTCTATGCCTTACATTAAAAAAGAAAGCAATATCATGTAATTTTAAAATGCATATATTTAAAATATGGATATGATTTACATTTAAAAAAATTAAAAAGTTAATATTTTCAAAATAATAATTTTTACCAATTTTTTCCAAAATTTCATCCAAATTATTAATTTTTTTCTAATAAATGAATTTAAAAATAATAACATACGATGAAGGAAATACCTTAGCAAAAGACAAGTTGTGGAAAGTGATGTTCAAGTAAATAAGTGTTGTTATAAGAAATAAAAGTGGAAACATAACATTTGAGATGATTCTATTAAAAACATAAAATAATGAGGTAAAGTAGAATAAATTTGAATCAGATATCATGGTATTTACCTAGATACCCGAGTGAAGAGACCATAGACACACTTAGTTCGATATCCATCTGTCAGCCTATCGATGTAATCCATAGTAACTAACCAAAATGAATTCTCACAACAATCCTCACAAGTGGAATAACTCAATTGTATTTTCATTACCATGGGTATCTAGTCATTCTAATCAATATCAAATAGAAATTATCACTTGTCTCCCTTTATGATGCTTAAGATCCCATGGATATAGAAAATGTGGGAGGAAAGGAAGAAATCATGAATACAACATATCAATCAATAAAATCCACCATACATACTAATTCCCATATCCCAACACCATTCATGTGAATTATATCTAGAATAGGGAGTATCCATGGTGGTTCCCTCTACTCCAAAAATCATTCAAAGGTTCAAAACAAGCCGCAAAATCTGAAAAATATACTTTATCACTACAAAAACCATTTTATAGCTCTTTGTAAAATCAAACATGTAATTAATCTTTTATGGGAAACCAGTCAGAAATCCCAAAAAATTGAAATTTCCAAATAAAAAGATTTAAATCATTTGGAAAATCAAAAATGTAGTCAATATGTCTGGAATTTTGATAACCAACTAAAAAACATGTTTTAATAAGAAAAACACTTAGTTCAACATGAGAAAAGTATTGAGAAACATGGAATAAAAAACTATATTCAATAAAACCTTTTTATAGAGTATAAAAGCATTATAATACAATTAAAACACCTCAAAAACACACACATAACCATAGTTTTCAGTTTTAAGTCTTAGATATACAGTGACCTACATAAAATCACAAGGCCTTTGATGATGGTCACTCAAAACCATCCCTTTATGATTACATGCATATGCAACAAAACATGTATATTTATACCCTTTAACACATGTATATATTTCCCTCTTCATGAGGTAATATGTTAATAGATGGAAAATTTATATATGTGATTAATAATGAATTCCTATGAAATTCACCTTCAAGGGGCCCCAAGAATTCCAAAACAACCAAGGAGAAACCAACAATCTTAAAAAACCCAAATTGATATTGGTCCAAAGAAAATGGAAATGAAAACCTACCTCAAATAGTTTTGGTAGAACTAAAATTCTATAAATTCCATGGATGGTCCCTAAAAATTCATGAAGTTGTCTCAAGAGGCCCTTCGTGCACCATAACAGTGTAATAAAATACCAAAACTTGGTTCAAACCTCACCCTAGGGTTCGGTTGATCAAAGAGGGTTAACAAGAGCATAAAGGTCAGTAGAACTATGATGAAAGAGTGAGTGTATGTCTTAATTTCGTGTCTCAACCAATAAACACAAATAAATTTTGAGAAATTGGTGATAGTAATGGTCTTCTAGTGAAGGGGCGGTGCATATGAGTGTATAGGGGAAGGGAGGGGTATCATGAAAGGGTGGAGGGGAATGGACAGAAGATAAATAAAAGATAATAATAATAATAATAATAATAATAATATTAACAAAATAATAATAATAAAAATATTATTATTATTATAAAAAATTTAAGTATTTTATGAATAGCACGTTTGTCGCATGGTTTACCCAAATCATGTGCCAACCATGCACTTTTTACTATGCACACCTGAAGCGCTCCTTGGTTATCCAACATAGTTGAGGAAATTTTGGACCAATAATGATAAACAGGTCTACTAAAATTACATACATACCCACATGGGCTCTATATGGTTACTTTTAACCATGTGGTAATAGTGTGAATGCCCATTTCCACCAACTTTATTTTTTGTGAAAAAAACAAGATGTGAATAAAACATTAATAAAATAATGTAAATAAATATATTAATGAAATAGAATGATGTGGTGGGAAAACCATGATCTACCCAAATAACATACCCACTCTCCTACCCATAACCTGGAGATTTTTTCCCATCAAAGCATAATCATAATAATTATTACGGTTTAATCCAAAATATGATACCTAAAGAATAGGTCATTGTATTAACCAAGTTCCATAAAAAAAACATCTTCAATTTCATATAAATTAACTATATGCATAATAATATAAATAAATAAATATTATAAATATACTGATATTTTATTATTCTAATTTAATTACCATTATCGACTTCTCCTCTATCCAATAGAAAATGAATTTCTCCCTTATGCATGCATACCTACTACTAATTCCATGAAGTGGTGTATTTAATATCTCATCACCACCTAAATATGATGGTTATAAGTATAGATTTTGTTAATATATATTATATTTTTAAAATAATTATGATTCAATAATGATAAATTATCTTTTAACTTCATTTCTTTCCTTATATTGAAAAATGAAAACATCACTCGTGTGTACTTGCGGATTATCGACTCCATGGAGTGAAATATCTCATTTTTCAACCCCACTTTACATGGATGGTTCTAAAATATTATTTAATAGAAAAAAATATAATATTTATTTCAAGAATAAGTTTATGTAACCATGACCATATTATAACTACCAAAACCATCAAACCAAAACATGCATGTAAAACAGAAAAATTAACACCCAAATATTGATTTCAGAAAAGGATTATTAATAAAAATGTGATGATAAAATATAATGGAATGATATATATTAATATAAGTATGAATATGGTGTTTTAATTCATTTATAATAAATTTACAATTATTATAAATGACATTATAGAATTTATGAAGCAATTATAGACTGGAGGAATGGGTTTGGGTTACAATCTCATATTTTTTTCAGGATTTTTTGTCTTTCAATTTCCATCTTGGGGATTGTATGTTATTTCTCTAAAAAACAAAACTATTTTTTTCTAGTCTTCTTATTTATATTTTATTCAATTATTCATTCAATTTTACCATATTTGGTAATAAAATAGTATTGATGAATTTTTTTCTAGAAATATGACTGTATAGTTTATTTTTGGTATGGAATATTTCTCTTTTACATTAATGATCGTAAAAATTGTTTTAGGGATTTTATTTTCCTATTTTAACTGATTTAGAAAGGTATTTTTCTATAATATTGTACTTCAGATATAAAAATTTTAAATTCATTTTCTTTTCATTTTTTCAACAGGTCATTTTTACATACTTTACAAAAGTGTGAAAAAAATGATTGTAAATGATTATGACACAAATGGATTTATCTAATGTCATGTCCTATCATTATCATGAATCTTAAATTACAATATTTCTTGGTTTTTAGATGAAACCCCTATTCCCATTGTTCTAGGAATTTTATGTTTTAAAAAAATTAAAAATGAAATTTTTTAATAATTATTTATAATATATTTAGAAAAGTATTTTCAATATTTTTCAACATAATTTAAGAATTTTTATTCATCAATGGGGATATTATCTTATAAATATATCCACATTCATTATTTGGATGTCTTATGATGATGATTTATTAATGATTTTTTCATCAAACCCATTTCCTTTCTATGGGTTAATTAAGATCACATGAAATGATGAATATTTTTGTAATAATATGGAAAATAATGTATTGTTTTTCATTATATTAGAAGGGGGTATAGAATTATCTATCCTAAAAAATCATTTGGTAAAACATTGTATATCATGATATAATATTAAAGGGAATGGGAATTGAAATAAATATTATGAGACTCTCTCAATTGGGTTTAGGTGAAGGGGGAGTGAACCTTATCCACTGTGGGAATCTATCAAAACTGTTATGATAGAATTCGAACTTATCCCTGACTAAGGGAATGATTTTTTATACTTATATGCATGAAAAAATTCATATGTTTTATTATTATCATACGTTTTCATGGTTCATAATTGATTATTGATGATTTCACAATCTTATGATTCATGTATTCTTTTATGAAAAATCCTTATTTCATGACTTTTGAATTATAAACTATCATTTATTTGGTACAATTTTATTAACTTATTACCATTTTTTCATACAATTATTCTATTATTATACTCACTTATGGTCATCTATTGATATATACCATTCTTACCCTTACAATTATTTTGAGATCACCCACTCTTTTGTTTCCATTTCCCCAAATTTTGGAGAATTGTTTTAAGTAGGATATTTATAATTATGGTACTTTAGGAGAATAAGATTATGGGTTATCTTGTATATTTTTTTAAAGTAATTTTATTATTTATATATCCTTCAAATACAATAAAATTGTTTGATTATTGTGTGTCTATTATTTTGATATTTATTTAATATTATTCTAAAATTATGTAATATTCATTTATGTGTTTCTTAATTTTCCTCAATTGGAATCAAAGTAGGATTTCATAATTTTTTGTGGTTGAAATTCCAAAATCTAAGTGATTAACTAGTCGATAAGTATTGATATAATAAATATCCTTTTTTAACTATAGATTGTGTGATTTCTTAATAATAAAATCCCTATCAAGATACAAAAAATTTTATATAGGATTTGGAACATATTCACCTTGGGGTAATAACCCTTAAAAATGCTACTTGGGTATTCACTCAAACATCACTTGAATCAGGATAAAGTGGCATAACAATATACCTAGTTTGAAACTCCTTGTGTATATTATTTTTCTTAATTGAAATTATCTTTATAAACCATTATGAGGGATTTTAATAAATTTAGGTTAGAAATTATAATGTGAAATTTCCATTGAACACATCTATAGAAACCCATAATTTCATGCGTTGAAATAAGGTGTTGTTATTTAGGATATCATCGAAATTATATTCATAATCATATGATTTCCAACTCTGAATAATGTTGATTGACATTCAAAATAGCCTTTTAAGTGTAAATAGCTAATGATAACCATAATAAAATGGATAATAATTTGTTGATTACACATTCATGAACATAAAATGTTTCTTATAGGGTTTTACCCACTCATTTGTATCTAAATTGTTTTTTAGGGTATTTCACCACCACCTTATTGATTTGATATTACACTATTTATGAAAAATCCTAATTGTCAAATGATTTCCTCTCAAGAATATTGCTTCCTAAAAATATTATTATTCTTTATATAATCAGATTTGATGTGATTTTATGCATGGATTGACCCCTCCACATAAAGGAAATATCAAATTTTGAGGAGGGGAAGTCATTTATAATGTCTTGAACCATCCTATGAATGTCTATCAATATAGGGATAAATATTAACTTCTAATGGAAATTTCATCTATTATATTTGGTTTTGATACATACTCGAGAGGGTTATATAGACTAAATTATTTGTGAAGAATATAAACTTGAGTATACATCTATTGTGTCAGTATAGGTCAACGTATTTCCTAAATTATTTCCTAGTCTCCCCCTAAATCGTGATATTGAGATTTCATTGGAGCTCCTATATAGTGGTACACCTGTCTCAAAGACTCCATATATAATGAACCTAATTGAATTTAATAATAAACTCTATGAGAATCTAGAAAATGGATTCAAACACTCTAGTCTATGACCTAGGGGTTAACCTATTCATTTTTTATAAAATCTATGATGGGTAAATGCATATCTACATTGATTATCAAGAATTTGATAGGATAGTGATCAATAACAAATGTCTTATACCCTATTTTAATGACTAGTTTGATCAAATTTGTGGAGCTCATTAATTATCAAAAATTGACCATTGATTTGGACATCATCAGTGATTTTTGAAAATTTAGGATATACCATATACATTAATCCCAATGAGGTATAGACACTATGAATTATATAGTGATTCCATTTAGACTTACCCATCCCCAAAGTATCTTAATGAATATAGTGAATAGTGTCTTTTTAGATTGCCTTAATCAGTTTTTGTTAGTCATTATAGATGATTTTATCAAATTATCTAAGGGTATGTAATACTGTGATGGTAATTTGAGGATAGTGTTGAAGACCATGGAAATAGTGATTTTTTTCCAAATTTGTAAAATATTAATTCTCTCTACTAGAAGTTTTATTCTTGGCTCATGTAATTACTTGTGAGGGTATATATGGATCATTAAAAGATAAAAGTTTTTGAAAAATATCGTACACCAACCATTGTAACTAAGATACATAGTTTTCGTTGATTTTCAGATACAATTGATTATTTTTTTAAAACAATTCAACCACTAACCATGATGATGTGGAAGGGATCCCATTTCATTCTGATAAATGAATATCAAGAAAATTTCATAGAGATGAAGAGAAGGTTGGTTAGTTCACATGGTCTCAAATTAAATAATTGTAGACAAGGGTTTTTTGATATATTATGAGGAATCATAAAAGTTATTGGGGTGTGTTTTCATGATGAATAATATGGTGGTATAATATACCTCATATAAATTGATGGGTTATGATCAAAAAATATCTATCCCATGATTTGGAGCTGGCGTTAGTAATTTTTTCATTGAAAATATAGAGGAATTATATTTATAGTGAAATGTGGTCTATATATATATACATATCATAAATTTCATAAGTATAAATTCACACAAAAATTTTGAATATAGGCTAAAGGAGACAATTTTAGTTCATTGATGATTATGAACAATCAATATGTTACCATCTTAGGAAGGCGAACATTGTGGTTAATGCTTTGGGTTGTAATGATTGTGTTATATTTTCCCTAATTAGGATTTAAATGGATCACATACTTATGTATCTATTGATAATAGAAATTAAAATCAAGAGGAAAGAGGATAATCATATCTTACTGAAATAAATGTTTAACCATCTATCCATCTGAATATTAAATAGGTATATAAAGAGCAATTTTAATTTCAAAGGAATGTAAGGATTGTTTTGGAGTTCAACCTTAACCATGATAAAATGACAAGTTTGAATAAATAGATCTATTTACCTTCAATAATAGAATTGAAAAAGGAGTTATTGGATGAAGCACACAAATCATTATTCTCAATCCATCCTAGAATCACAATGATGTATAGAGAGATCAAAGATAATTCCTGGTGGGAAAACCTAAAGAGTGATATTTTAGAATGCTTATAATTTAAGGATATATATTATAAAGATGATGAAACTATTACCCATTCTTATATAGAAAAGGGAAAACATCATTATGGATTCCATTATAGGACACCACTAAATAGATAATGGCCATAATGCTCTTTGGTTTTTAGTCGATTACTTTATGAAGTCATCCATTTACTTATTATAAAATAATATCCATTGATCAATAAATATTACATAATATACATTATTTAAGTGGTAAGTATTCATGGATTTAAACTCATAATTCATTATGATAGTGATATGTGGTTTACATTAATGTTCTGGAAAAGTCTTTAGAAATCAATGAATATAGAGTTAAACTTTATCATGGAATATCATCTTTAGATAGATGGTTAGTCTTAAAAGACCATTCAAAAACCTGAAGATATTTTAATATATAACTCTATGAATTTAAAAGGTGTTTATGATAAACACCTTCCTCTAGTCAAGTTTTATTATAATAATACATATCAATCTAGAATCCATATGGCTACTTATGAAGCCCACTATTTAAAGAATTCCATAATTCCAACTTGATTGGGTGACGTTAGAGAATGTAAGCTTTTGGGACATAATCTAGTGGGTGAAATTTAAAATAATGATAGATCCATTATAAAATACATCAGGGAAGCTTATTGTCTACTGAAAATTTACACTAACAATCTTTGACAAGATCTAGAGTTCGATGTTGGTGAAATGGTATTTCTATGTATATCTCCATAGAATAAATTAACGATATTTGGAAATATGGGGAAGTTAAACCATAGATATGTCGATCCTTAAGAGATTCAATATCATATTAGGATGATATCTTATCAATTGGAACTTCCACTTATCCTCTCATATGTTTATGATGTGCTTCATGTGACATTATTTCATATATCAATACCTGATCATTTACAGGTACTCATCTCATAGGTCCTACCTCTAGATCATGATCTTTTTATGAGGAATAATTGGTGGGGATTTTGAATTAAAGTGATAATGTGTTGTGGAGTGAGACCCCCAACCTAGTCATGGTTTTTTACAAAAATATTTGTTTAAAAAATAGGTGGGATACTGAGTGTGTAATGAAGTTTAAGTAGCCACATTTTTTCCTTATATTAATGTAATTTCTTATGTGAAATGGTTATAATCGTCTCAGATTCAACACACTTTGGTTTCAAAATATATTTTCCTTCGAAATAAATTTGATGTGTATAATGACATATGATGAAAAAAACACAAAAATTATATGAATAATGATTTATTATAACACAAAATAAAATATATTATAATATTATTAAACAAAACAAACTTTTTGAAATCAAATGAGTAAAAATTTAATTATTCATAGCTAAATAAAGTTATTTTATAGAAAAAATATAGTTTTTATTGTATATTTTTTTTGTTTTATAAAAAAGAATATTTTTTAGAAAATATATATAATGTGAAGAAATAAAAATAATTTTTGAATTCTTCTTCTAAAAATTATCTTAGGGTGTTGTATTATGATTTTTCTAAACTGGTTTATTTTTTTTTTTGAATAATTTTTACAAATAATATAAAGTGTATTATATAATTATGATATAAGCTTGAATTAAAAATATATGAATATTTTGGGTAGAACATAGATGTATTTTAGTATTTAAATAATGATTTTAAAAATATTTTGTTGTGTTTGGATACCCATGCTTGACTTTTTAGAACCTAAGTAACAAAGTATTTTAAAAAAATAATATTTTGGACCATTTTATTTAATTAAGTATTCATAATGATAAATTTATTGTTAAAATGATTTAAAGGTCATGATACACTTATTTTTTCATCCATAAACCAATAAATTCCATGGTAATTAGTACAATACATTATTTTGGTGTAAATTCAATTACATTCTAAAAAAGAAATTTTTCTAAAAAATCTATTTTTCATTTTCCTTTGTGTGATTATATTAAAAGTATTTTTTACCAAGTCTAGAAGTTGGATATTAAAAAAATTATTTGGAATCAGATGTTTTAAATTTAGTAAAAATAAAAATATATATAGTTTTTATCATAAAAATACGTTACCAAGGTAAGAAATTCAGTCACTATAGTTTAGGTTCAATGTGATAATTTTCTAAACAATGAGAAATAGCCAAAAATATCCCTGAAACATGTATAAATTTTATTGTATGAGTATATTTATAACATCTTTTATCCTTTGTTTGAAACTATTTACATTTGGATCAAATTTACCAAGATAATGACTATATTATTTTAATGACAAATATATTTCCAACTGTTCCACTCCCCACACATATAAAATGGAACCCTTTATCCTCACATATTAATGCACATTGAGTACCTTAACTCAACAAATATCCTTCCAAATCACTTTCCAACTCTCTTATTCACATTCTTGTTGTTTTTTTGTAACAAAATTAACTACATTAGAAGTCATAATGTGTATTCCAGAGGAGGATAATCAAAAAAGAGTTAAATGTAACACCCCGAGATTTTATGAAAAATATTCTTCTTAATTTCATTGATGTCTTGTGTTGTACACTACACAAAAAAGATCTTGTACTACATGCATCCCTAACTTTTCTTTCTATACACGCAATCGCGACCCTCCACGATAGCGTGTGTTGTACGCAATATCAAGTTTCACTAAACAATAATATGTTATTAAAATATTATATAAACTAGCTGTTAATACCCACTTTTTGAAATTTTATAAATTTTATCTTTAAAAATGGACTTCAGTTTTGGATTCGGAATATCGAAATTATCCTAGGGTGAATTTTTGGTATTTTTCTGAAAACTTTCAATTTTGGATGAATAGTGAAAACACTGGGTTACTATTTAAAAACCGACATTTTATTTAAATAATTATTTATTTTATTTAAATTTATTTTTGGTAAACATTGATACATAATACCTATATAATTTCAATTTAATTATTGGAGTCATTTTATAATAGTTTTAGTTATATAAAAATTTTATTGAACTTTTCACCATTCTTTACCCACCTCCTAGGAGAATTTGAAAATTTACATCAAACTTAATTTTACCTATTTTGTGAGTGGAATTTCAAAACTCCAAGAGACACGGTTAATATCAAGGAGTAAAATGTGGTTCAATAATATAAAAATAATGTTTGGTGAATAGTATCTTTTTACTTTTATTTACCACGGTTAAAAGTAAATAGGGTAATTAAGGGTAAAAATGATATTATTATTACCCTAACACATGTCCTAATTCTATTGGATAAGTTTAATTCGACCAAAAACAACCATAGGAATAAAATATGACCATTTAGGTACACTTGGATTAGATTAGGACATTTAATATTATTTTATTTAAAAAGGATTTAAAATAGTTAAAATCAAAGTTTAATAACTAAAACATTTTTAATATAAAGTTATAAATAAGATAAATTCGACTATAAATATTCATTAGAAGTATAAAAAGATTTCCTACCTAATGGTATTTTATTTAAAAAATTTAGACATTATATAATTTAAGTTATTTATGACACAATGGTGATTCAATAATTACCTAAATAATAAAATATTAAAATAATTGATATTATAAATACCCAAAAAAATGTAATTTCATACTTTTTATGAATTCCACAAATTTTCTAGGCTAATATGACATGTTGTTATTGATTTAATTAACTATTTTTGAACTAATCATGCTGTTATGATTTTCACAAAAATCAATTACCAAATAGTATCAAATTTGACATAAAATAGTTTTTAAAACAAATACTATATTATTGATTGTTATTATATTCCTAAAAATATAAGGGTTGGCCAAATGACTTACATAAGGTTATATATATTAATAATGAACCACTTAGGGTTTTTTTGGCTGGTTATAGTAATTTTATTAACCATATAGTGTAAGAAAACAAGAAGACACGGTAAAAGTTAAATTATTTAACATAGAGTTAAATCTAAACGATAAGGTTAAAATAGTAACCTAAACTTGTCTAAAACCTATTGGTTGAGAGGATTCCGGCCCATCATCACTTTATTTTGAAATAAATCAATTTATATCTTTTATAAATAGAATATTACTTTATTATAAAATAATATTTTATGTTTTTTCAAAGGTTCCCCTTTCCTCCCTTATAAAAAGGGAACCCCTTCCCTCTTTTCTTCACACACTTTTGAGCCTTGAAGCTCAGCCAACCCCTACCCATTTCTCTTCTCCACTTACCTAGAAACATTATGGTTGTTCTGGTCTTCTCAAAAGACCAAATCTACTTCCTTAAGAGAAAGTTTAAAGGAGGTGCGTCGAAGAAGAGGAGATTCGGATACATACGAAGCATATCAGACATAAGGTAAGGAATAACTATTCCAATCTCGCACTAATCCGAGATTTTTTATTCATAAGTAATTATTCGGGTTTTTGTTATCATCCATTTTCATGTTTTCTAAAAAAAAATTCATGTATGTTTAATGTCCTTTTTAACCATTTTTTAATTTTACCAAATTTTATGAAAGGAATCTAACTTTTGTTTACCACAAGAGGAACTTTATGACTTTTCCGACAAAAGTACGAGGAGAATGTTATTTTTAACTTATATGGGTGAACATATTTTTACAGTTTCATAATGCCTCATTTTTATGAAGCTTCCTATATAAGATTGCATGATTATTTTCAACAAAACCCTTTTCTTTTAATATTTAATGTCATTTTGTGAAAAGAAAATGATTTTGAAGACGAAATGATATTTTCCTCAAGAATTCATTTCAAGTGTTTTATCAAAACTATTTTCCATCTAAATATACATTATTTAATATGTTTATGTTTCAAGTATAATGTCTCCATTATTTACATGGTTTGATTCTTCTTATGATAAAATTATATCCATTTTTTTATATGGATTATGTTTTGATGGAATGGTGTTTAAGAATCCCATTCTATTACATGGGTTATGATATTATGTATGATTTATGATTTTATAGCACACGAAATAATGATTTTATTATGAGATGGGTGGGACCTATATCTCCCTCCAATGCATTGGGGAAAGATTTATATCTCATGAGATAGACATGGCTGGAATGGTGAGTTAATCTGGTTCAGTAATACAGCACTGGAACGAGGAGTGAACTCGATTCAGAAAGGGACTTTGTCCAATAAGATGGTCTTGGAAGAAATGCCTTGGCTACTATGGAAATCATATAATGTGGTTAATGGTTTCCAAAATCAAATGTTTTATTCCCATGCTATTTTATCATGATTTAAGTTTCTTTACGATCTATCCTTATGTACTGTCATGTTTTATGTCATTGCCCAAGATTTTGATGTTTAAACATTATGTTCATGTTTTTAAGTTCAAATGTATATTATTTGTTTTATTTTATCCATGCTTACCCTTACTGAGCATTTGAGCTCACCCTTTATATGTTTTCTTTTCCCCAGGATTTAAAGAGAGGTTTTATGTAAGAAAACCAAAAGGGGAAGATCTTTATGGGAGATGTTGAAGATCTTTCACCACGATTATAAGATTACATTCTGAGTTTCCAAAGACACTAAACTATTACGGTCCTTGTGTGTCTGTTTTTGTTATGTATTAAGTATTCAGAAAAATTAATGTAATGTCCTTGTACGTCAAGCTTTGGGTCTCTACAGTTGGTATCAGAGGAAAGGTTTAGTTAACCTTTGGAAACTAGGATGCGAAAACTTTAGTGAGATCCCTAGAGATATTTCTAAGGTATTTCTAGGGATGTCCCTAAGGTTAAGTATAAGTATAGGTTATAGTCCTAGAATTACGTTAATGATATTAGAATTAAACCTAAGATTTTAGATATTGAAGTTAATCCCCCTTTATTATGTTGTTTTCCTAGTATAATTTTTTCCTCTCACACTATTCTTTTAGGGTTTTAGAAAATGGCTGGAAAATGGAAGATTCACGATAATGGAGGATATGATGGACAGTGGAATGATATTCTTCCTGAGTAACAAAATGAAACGGGATTTGGAAGTCCAAAAATCATTATTATGCCTAATCATCCATCTCATAATATGATCAATAATCTCAACTTTTGTAAGTTTCCTGACTCAACTAATAATAGAAAGATGGAGTTTCATGACGATCATAGAGGAAAGAAAGTTCAATTTCCCCCATGTAAATCATGTGGGAAGAGGCATCAGGGAGAATCTTTCAAATGAACTGGAAGATGTTTTGGGTGTGGAAATAGAGGACACAAATCATGTAATTGCAAAGGAAAAGGTTCAGTTAACACCATGGATGAGGGTAATGGTATTGCTAAGACATCAACAATGGTTAAATGTTTTAAATGTGGAATTCATGGGCATTATGCAAACCAACTCCCTAAGGGAATGTCTCATGAAGAGAATCATCATGGTCATATGGGTAGTATTTATGTTGATGATGATGAGGAGACTACAAATGATATGTGAGATGAAAGAATTTTTGAAGCTCGTTCAATGGTTAAAGAAAGTAGTGGAATGATTTATGTTTATCAAGAGTTATGTTGTATAGGTAATGGTACTATGGAATAAAGTCACATCTAAGGATTGTTACACTATTATTTTTCCTAATGAATTTGAATTTATATATTGAATGGTACTGGTAACCATGAAAGGTTATTCAGATATTTTTGGAAAGAAGATGATATGCGCATAATGAAGGGATACAGAGAGAATGATAATATTAACAAGATAATGACTAATATAAGGAAAAAGTGAAATCATTGTTTTAGTATATAGAAATTTTTGGAATTTTCGTATGTGGACAGAGTTAACTTTTGACAGCATTCATGTTTTCACTAAGTTTCTATGGTAACTCGTGTTTCAAGAGAATACATGATTAATGAATTCACATGTTTGGCAAGTGACCAACAAGATATATCTTACAATATATGGGGGATAAATGATGGTATTCACATGCTTGGTTGTTGACCTCTCTAGTAATCTTTTTTATATATTATGAGACTGGATAGATTAATTTTTGATAAGCCTAAAGATTAGAATTTATTAAGTTGGACATACGATAATATTGTTTAAGGCTAGAACTTTTTTCGATATTATTTCTGGAATGCTATAATAGTGTAGTTTTAGAAAAAGGACAACCTGCAAGACGGGCGACAACCTGTCATGTTGGACAAGGTTGTGGGAATCGAACCCACAACAAAAGTGTGACAGGACGTTATCACCTACCATTAGCCTACAGGAATTCACTGGCTAGTAGAAACTAGTTTTATTTTATTAAGAGTTTTGATAGATGAAGTATAAGTCCATTTTTGGAACCATATACGATTAATCGCACCATAAGATGGACTTATGTATATAACTTTTGCTGACCTTATGCTTGAGACAGATGGAATGACCTATCATTCTATCGCATTATCTATTAACACTTCACGGAAGACAAATTAATCTTCAATTATTTAAGAGATGAAGTGGAAACTGTTCGACGCACAAACAACAGTGATATTCTACAAAAAATCATGTAAGTATTTATTTTAATTTAAAAATTCTTCAACATTAGGGAAATGATCTTGAAAACCAAAAATTTAATCCTAGTGCCATCATATCTAATGAATCAAATGGTACCTTAGATCATCACAAATTTATGGCTTTATAATTTTTGGATTTTTCATAGCCATGTTCTCTACCACTCTTCATCCAAACATGATGGTTAGATTTCTCTTCCTTGTTGATTTTTTCACCTATATTCTCCTATGTGGAAACCCAGTGATAAGTTACTTTGGGTATCCGTTATGTTTCTAACATTCATTTTTAAAATTATTATTTAGTATTCCTTTTTACAATGTGAGATTCTATGAAAGAAACTCTCAAGTAGAAAACCATTTATAACCCTGACGAATTTCAAAGGCAAAATTCATTTTAAGGGGGGTAGAATGTAACACCCCAAGATTTTATGATAATTATTATTTTTAATTTCTTTGATTTCTTTTGTTTTACACATCACCAATATTATCTTATGCTAGACGCAACACCGTATTATCTTGTAGTATATGCAACACTATTCTTGGCTTGTGATGCAGTAAATTTCAAGTTCTTTCGAATAAAATTCATTTTAAATCACACCAAGTGTAAATTTT
This sequence comes from Viscum album, assembly GCA_963277665.1. Classification (NCBI taxonomy): domain Eukaryota; kingdom Viridiplantae; phylum Streptophyta; class Magnoliopsida; order Santalales; family Viscaceae; genus Viscum; species Viscum album. Next base: position 805,851,129 of record OY728141.1, on the reverse strand, counting down.
GATCAATGTATAATTGAGCTTTATTTTTACTATGTTATACAAAAGACCAAAGGAATATTTTCCTACATGAAACCCTAACTTGGCTTGCATTACACGCAAGAGTGACCTTCCTCAATTGCGTGTGTTGTACGCAATACCGTGTTTCACTAAAAAATGATATGTTATTAAAATATTATATAAACAAGTCGTTATGAATAGTAATACCCGCTTTTTGAAATTCTATAAATTTTATCTTTCAAAATGAATTTCATTTTTGGATTCTAAATATCAAAATTAGCCTAGGGTGAATTTTTTGTATTTTTCTAAAAACTTTCAATTTTTGATGAATTGTGATAAACCTATGTTATTGGTTAAAACTGAATTTTTAAAAATCATTTACTTTATTTAAATTTATTTTAGCTCAAAATGGAAACATAATACCTATATAAGTTCAATGTAATTAATTGGATTTATTTTATAATAATATTAGATCTATAAAAATTTTATTGAACTTTTTACCGTCTTTTACCCACCTCCTTGGAGCATTTGAAAATTTACATAAAACATAATTTTACCTCTTATGTGAGTTGAATTTCAAAAATTTGAGAGACACGATAGATATCAGTAAGTAAAATGTGGTTCAATGAGATGAAAATAATTTTTTGTGAATAGTAACTTTTAACTTTTATTTAGCACGGTTAAAAGTATATAGGGTAATTAAGGGTAAAAATGATATTATTATTACCCTTAAACATGTCCTAATTCTATTGGATAAGTGTAATTCGACCCAAAACAACCTTATGAGTAAAATATGACCCTTTAGGTCCACATGGATTAGATTAGAACATTTATTATTATTTTATTTAAAGAATGGTTAAAATAGATAAAATCAATGTTTAATAACTAAAACATTTTTAATATAGGGTTATACATAATATAAATTCAACTATAAATATTAATTATAAATAAAAAAATATTTCATACATAATGGTATTTTATTTATGATTTTGAGACATTAAATAATTTAATTTATTTATGACACAATGATGATGCAGTAATTACCATATTAATGAAATATTAACATAATTGATATTATAAATACTCAAATAAATTTAATTTGAGTCTTTTTATGAATTAACCTAATTTTATATGTTTATATAACATATTAGGGGTGGTTAGATGATTTTTTTTGAAGTAATAATTATTTTATGAATTTAGAAAAAACAAAATACTAAATAGTGTCAAAATTGACCTGAAATGGTATTTAAAACAAATATTATCTTATTAATTGATATTATATTCCTAAAAATATAAGATTCGGCCAAAAGACTTATATAATAATATATATGACATTAATGAACCAATTGGGGTTCCATTTTTAGTTTATAGTAATATCATTAACCATATAGTGTAAGAATACAAGAAGACACGCTAAAAGATAAGTAACTTACCTTAGAGTTACATCTAAATGATAAGGTTAAAATGGTAACCTAAACATATATAAAACCAATTTGTTGAGAGGGGTTCGAACCATACCCACTCTAGACTCTAAATAAGTCACTTTTGAGCCATTATAAACCAAATATGAATTTATTATAAAATACTATTTTATGTTTTTTCAAAAGTGCACCTCTCCTCCCTTATAAAAGGGCACCTCCTCCCTCTCCTCTTCACACAAATTTGAGCCTTCAATCTCGGCCAACCCCTGAACATTACTCTTCTAAACTTCCCTATTAACATTTTGGAGGTTTTGGTCTTCTCAAAATACCAACTCTAGTCCCTTAAGAGGATGTTTAAAGGACGTGCGTCGAGGAAGAGGTAATCTCTTCTACCGATTCCTTCAAGTTTCTTTCTTCTTCTATTTCCTCTTCTTTTGTTTTTTCATAATAAATTAATAACATCAGTATAACTAATATACTTATAAGTTATTATAAATATGCACTAATCATATTTCACCTTTTATCCATCCTACAGAAAATAAAATCATCGTGCGTGCATACGAATGGAAAACCGTCTCCACGACGTGGTGTAATCTGTTTTTCCACCACCAACTTACTTGGATGGGTATAATGGTATAGAGAATAACTATATATGATTATTAAAAAAATACACTTATTATGAAAAATTATATCATCCACTTAAATTCAATTCAATAATTATGGGAATGGTATCATCGCTCGTACGTACGTACGGATTACCGTCTCCACGACGCGATGAGATTCATTCTCCATGATTCACCATTGAAGTAGGATTATAAAGTATATATAATAAATAATCATGAAAGGTATGAAATAATAATGATACTCGATTTATTTACATATATGTTTCATTTACATAATTCCATTCAATTTAATAAGGAAACGAAAACAGTGTTCATGCGTACGTAAGGCCTACCATCTCCATGAATGGTGTATTTCTTTCCATTAATAGATCTATTATATATCTTATGAAAATATATTATATATAAATCATGTTTTATATTATGGAAGTAAGCAATCATGATCTAAGTAATCATATGAATTATTACAAGTCAAAACATGGATGATAAATGAAACGATTTTACCCAAAATGCTGCTTTAACATGGAATTGACAAATGAACGGGTAATATAAAGTCTTAAGTGAATCATATATGATATAAAAAATATTATTATGGTTTTGGTAAAAGTAAATATTATATTTAAACCCACTATACATGAGTCTCAGACACATATGGAGTAAATTGGACATAAGGTAAGGGATAATTTTGAAATATCATGAAACATACACACATCATGTAGCTTTCTACTCTATAAATATAATGTAACTCTTAGAAAGATAGGGGAACATGGTTTGATGAAAAAATTTTCTATTTTCTTCTTCATTTATCTAATGATTTTCTCTAAACCTAGTTTTATTTCTTTTTTTCTATTTTAATCACCCCATTTTCATTGCTTACCATTCCACAACTATGGATTGATCATTCATTGTTTCAACATTCAATTTCAATGTGAATTTTTGTTCAACTTCAACTGATGATTGTTACTTTATTGTTCTTTATTTCATGTAATTATTTGACTGATTTTATACTATTTACATTATATATTTCCTTGACTTGATTCATTTTTTTATGGAAATAATCTTTCATATTTCCTTACTTTTATTTAATACCATCTTGCATAGTTAGTCTACATTGGGATATGGGTCGAGATTAAGGGAGTATTAAAACATAATGAATCTCTAAATTAAAACTCGGTAACTATGTGGATAGTAAATATTTTTAAATAATAATAATCTCATTCTTTTGAAAAAATATAGTCAAGGGAGATGTAATTGAAGGACCTTAAACTCTTTGGAGTTGAGAAATATAGGAATAATATCATGCGATACATTCTTCCATGGAGTTAATATTACATTACCTATTTTGTTGAATATCTCAAGAATAAAGAATATTTCCTTGTAACTTAGATCTAATTGTTTTCACCAAAACAAATTGGTGACCTTCACACAGCTTCATATCCAAATCCATATATTGATCCCAAGAAAGATAAAGGAATAATATTTTATCTATACACTAAAATTGACCCTTATACCTTCTATAGTTCATAAATTAAAAACCAATGATAAGTAGTTTTTGTAAAACCAATCCCATGATATTTTGTGAGGAATCCTACTTCAGGGTTCTTATAGCTACTTTGTCTCCCTATCATCTATCCCTATGTGTTTGACCTCGCACTAGCATTGTGTAATGAAATTTTTATTGAGTGTAGTTTGGTAAATATAAATTTTAATCTGATCAACACCCACATGTAATAAATGATATTGTATAGGATGTTCATGTATCCCAATTGGGGTGAACCTTATATATATGTTTGGGGATTCAACATGTACCTCGTCTTGGATACACAATGTGTACTAACCAAAAACATGCCATGTATTCCACATTCCATGAGCCTATGATATATGCCTAGGTATTCGACATGTGTCTCATTAGATTGCATGGAATTTACTAATGATCCACACGCTGTGTATTCCAAATTCCATGTGCTCATGCAAACAGTCAATGCAATAATAGTGCTCATCAAACATGGGACTAAATAATGTATTCAATCCAACTATACATCATCTTTCTCACATGCCTAGTGTCTACTTGTCATGCTGAATTGATCAATGTACACATTGGATGTGGGAAATAATATAGTGCACATAGTTTATATCGGCTACACATCATGTATGGAATTATTACACTAGGTCTCCAATCTCACACAGTTTGACCATGTATATAACCACATAGATTATTTGAATTTCACAGCTAAACCATGTAATCTACATGATGTGTAAACCAACTATACTCCATGTAATCTGATATGTAGTATTCCAGGTTGGCATGGTCCAATGTGGTGTGGAATAAATGCACCACGTATAGTTACTGATTGGTGTGCCCTATATCCCGCAACATAGCTTGGTGTAGTGTATGTGGTTACATGACATTTATTCTAGATACACACTGTCTAATCCTATTCTATCATTCTAGAATCCTAGAACTTTTCATTTGAATTTTTTTATTATTCTTTATCTATGATATGTCCTCTAATGATGTCAAACACTAATAAATGATGATAAATATGTCAACATTATGATAATTTAAATTAGAATAATGAAAAAAATATTATACAAATAAAATATCTAACCACTATTGTGCATATAGATCAATAATAAAATAAATAATTATAAATTTGAAATGTGACCACTCTGATACCACTGGATAGGTTCTATGTGTAGCTGAAGCACCATGGTGGCTGTAAAACAAATAAATTTTTTTGATTCAGTGGATAATTCACAATATTTTCAGTGATTTTATTGATGTGGCCAAAATAATTCCATAGAATATTAGTAAAGAGGAACACCCTAGAAGGTATATTTTCATGTTAAATTTATAATTTATTTATTTATGATTGGGAGAAATGGTAACCTCGTCTTAGGAAACATATCTGGTGATGATGTTGATCTTATAAAAAGAACTTCTTGGATTATCTTTGATGCATTCGGAGGATCCAAGTGTATAATATATATATCAGCAATCCACACATGATCATTTGATCTTTGAGTTACACCTGTTGGTTTCTAGGTGCTAGCATGGTTAATCAATTTTCTATTATTATTGATGTTGATCACATGTAGATCCATTGAACATTAATGAGTCTCTCTATCTCTTCTCAATATTAAGAGTAAGAGAGGGAGATTAATGGAAATAGAATTAATTTATGTGAAAAAGTTATCAAATCTAGATTAAACCTACATAATAGATATAATAATATATTTATAAAGATTTATTTTAGGTTTAAATATTATTTAATTGTGCACCAAACCTTAAATAATAAAATAATTATTAAAAACCCCATGAAATATTATATTATTATTACTATTATTTTATATAATGAACTATATCACACAATGATCCCCCCCCCCTCCAATAGCTCGAAGGCCTTCATTTTTTATTGATTTTGATAATCCACTTTTCAAGGGGTGAGGTGGAACCCTTACAAGGCTCGTAGGTGTAAGTATTACATGGCCCATAGGCCTTAGACGAATTCATTGCCCGTAGGATTCAAACATTACATTTAAACCATACTGACTGCTTGTAACTACTCCTCCCCAGCATCTTCATCGTGAAATCAGCTCTCCACCTTTGCGTTGATGTTCAGCTAGTCATTCTCTTGCATGCACATGCTTGTCCCGAAGGCAGGTGTCATACACTCTCATTCTTGCAATCCATTTAGCTTCTACTGTGATGAAGGCTCCTTGCTCATCCTTCTTGTAGAGCCTATTCCTTGTAGGTTGTCTGGTTTGCATCTACACTAAAGGTGGCCTGAAGGCCTTGAGGTGGCCCTAAGGCCTTACTGACCTGAAGGCCTGGGTGGCCCAAAGGCCTTAAAGGACTCAGCGATCAAATCGGGGGCCCGGAGGCCCAAACGGGGGAATATTCTCGGCTGCTACAGTTCCAAACAGTCCTTGCTACAGTACCTGCTACAGTACTACACATTTCCCGCTATAGTACTACTATAGTACCTGCTACTGTACTGCTACAGTACCCCGGAAATTCTACTTCCGCCTGGATTTGATCCCTAGTTGCTCGGATGAACTTACGGAGTCCTTACCAACCATGCTAAGGCTCATGTGCTCCCACAATGATAAAAATTATTTACCAGCTTGAAAATAAATATTCATCATGACACACGATCTTGATCTTCTTCATCCTCCTAGTATTTATTGAATACCTGAATAAATATTTGATTAAATATTTCATTCATTAATATGTATTTCAAACTTATGAAACATGAATAATTTTATTCCTTGGTCTTGAGAATAATATTTATTTCATTAATTAAATTAAAATTGAATTTAATCAAGATAAATGGAAACACTTAGTGTGTGACCCTATATTATTATTTCTCATTGGAACATGGATGGATTTTCTAAAGTCTAAAATTATTATCTAGAAATGTGTCAAGGAACCCAAGATAAATAAATTAATATCTCAATGTCGAAAACCACATACGAATTATCACATTGAAATATAATCCTTTTATCATAATATCTCATCAACCATGATTCACATTTGTGTCGTTAACCTGTATTTTTTATATGTCTTTCCTTGACTATCTAAAAGAAACACATCATTATAAAATTCGCATAGAATTTATTTCAAAGGTTATATTCCAGTCAAAGGTCCAATATATTATCTTCTATAAATATAGAAGGTAAAATCTATCCTTGACTTATTCATTAACAACATGTTAATTATGATATACCCAACAAACAAAACATATCCATGAACTATATCATCAATGTTTACAAAATAAATCTATGTGTGTGAGTTATAACATGTATTAATAACAATATTAAATTATAAATAACATCATACATGCTCGCATATAGCAATATCCAATGAAAACAAAACATGCGGATTTCATACTGGTGGGTCTGTTCTCATAATCTCTCATCTTAGAGATTACCATGTCAGATCTTCGTGAGAAGAAATCTCATATTCTTATCAGCACATTCACATGACATGTATAATATATATGTCCATTCATAGAATGTTATCTGACCTTAGAAATATATTTAAGAATATCATCATGAAATATCAATGTTCACATCATAGAGGGGAACTGCTATGAACTTACCAATGTTGTAGATAATCTTATAAATTATTACATTAAATTCATACAGAACATTGAAAATTTTAAAATAAGATATTTTATTAATATTAATATAATTTAATATATATATATATATGTAATCAAAGTGGAAATATTTGGTCTTTATACACCAATTCCAATATGATCCATGTTCTTGATAAATTTTGGAAATTTTATGAATTGAATTCTAGGTAATGAAAGAATAGGAGGTAATCAATGTTGAATTTTTCACCCAGGTATGATTGGGATAGCTACACCCAGTCTCTATGTAGGGTATTGGGTGGAGAGTATATCGTGGTAATTAGGTTTTTGTTTCAATGATTGTCATAATGATGCACTTATATTGGGAAGAATCACATAGGTCACGGTTAAATGATTATTATGTTATAAGGATTATGGAGGTGGTGAGAGATAGGTCAATACACGGATTAGGTGACACCATGGTTTAAGAGTGTAGAATATCCTATGTGTTTTGGTCCCTCTATAAATACCATAACTAAAATTTGGATTTATTTTCAAGTGGTTTAGTGTGTCGGATTTGGGCTTGGGTGGTTCAATTTAATCTAAAGCTTATCCGAATTTTAGGTGTTTTATACTTTGGATGAAATATTGATGGTAGTAGGAAGTGAAGTGTTTGGAGAGATAATGGTGGGTTTTAACTGAGTGATGATTTTGGAAATTGATTATGTCACGACCCGTCCTCGGGGCCCGTGTCGTGACTACCCCAAGCCCGCCTTCCATAGGCCAGGGGCTGGCGACTAGCACCAAGGCGTAAATCCCAACAAAAGGGAAGGCATTGCCTTTGAAAAGTAAACAAACACCACAGTGTAAGCAAGCGGAAAAGTAAACACTAAGTAAAAATCTAACAAGCTATGCTGGAAGTAAAAGGGGCCGGAAATACAAGCCCAACTGTAAAGTACAACTGAAAGGGGAAAACAGCAACTGTAAAGAAAAGTCGCAGCGTCGAGCCGTCCTCTGAAGGTCCCACCTGAATGGTGGGTACAGATAGCCTCCACAGGTCCTCGGTCCAGCCATCCTCTCCGAGTACGTCCCGCCCAGTGGTCTACCTCCAGGTACCGTCCTACTCCGCACGCCTCCACCACGGTCAGTGATGTCCGTCGTCTGCAACCAACACCACGAAGTGCGGGCATAGCCCGTGCAGGGGTGAGTATAAGCTACTCAGTAGGGACCCTGAGACCCCCGAAGGTCTCCCGAAATCCACGAAGGATAATCCAAAAAGGAAAGATACAATCACGATGTAACATCTGACACGGCTTAGGTATATTCCCATACATATACCTAAGTCATCAATTCCCGTTCGACTCCAGCGTCCGAGCCCAAGCACAACCCAGTCCACACAGGAAAGCAAAACGTATACCCACACAGGATAGCACAACACAATCCACAAAGGAGAGTAAACTGTAAATACACACAGTATAGCTCAACACAATCCACAAAGGAAAGTAAACAGAAGATTTAGCTCACACATGTATACATCATCGAAAAGGGTGAAAGAGATGATCAGACATAGATACTGAATCATCTAAGATGGGACCCACATAGGATACAAGACCAGCCGTCCTCATCGTTTCATTTATGTTGGGACCCACAGAGGATACAAGACCAGCACGGAGTCATCTAAGCTGGGACCCACATAGGATACAAGACCAGCACTCTTCATTGATTCATCTATACTGGGACCCACATAGGATACAAGACCAGTATTGAATCATCTAAGTTGGGACCCACATAGGATACAAGACCAGCACAGCAAGGATCCACATAGGATACAAGACCAGCTGTCTTCATTTATTCAACTATACTGGGACCCAAATAGGATACAAGACCAGTATTGAATCATCTAAGCTGGGACCCACATAGGATACAAGACCAGCACAGCTAGGACCCACATAGGATACAAGACCAGCTGTCTTCATTGATTCAACTATACTGGGACCCACATAGGATACAAGACCAGTATTGAATCATCTAAGTTGGGACCCACATAGGATACAAGACCAGCACAGCTAGGACCCACATAGGATAAAAGACCAGCTGTCTTCATTGATTCAACTATACTGGGACACACATAGGATACAAGACCAGTATTGAATCATCTAAGCTGGGACCCACATAGGATACAAGACCAGCACAGCTAGGACCCACATAGGATACAAGACCAGCTGTCTTCATTGATTCAACTATACTGGGACCCACATAGGATACAAGACCAGTATTGAATCATCTAAGATGGGACCCACATAGGATACAAGACTAGCACAGCTAGGACCCACATAGGATACAAGACCAGCCGTCTTCATCGTCGCAGTCCACATAGGATCTCTGCACCGTCGTCGTCGCAGTCCACTCAGGATCTCTGCACAGTCGTCGCCACAGTCCAATGAGGATCTCTGCACGGTCGTCGTCGCAGTCCACTGAGGATCTCTGCACGGTCGTCGTCGCAGTCCACTGAGGATCACAGCACGGTCGTCGTCGCATTCCACTAAGAATCTCTCCACGGTCGTCGTCGCAGTCCACTAAGGATCTCTTCACGGTCATCGTTGTCGAAGTAGCAGTCGCAGCCAGCACTAGGGTTCCTGCACACAGCAAGCTCGTTCGGGAGGGTCCGCTCCACGAGCCGAGAGGCCGATACATCAACTGTCACAAAGTCCGAAGTTGATGTATCCAAATGTTTTGTACTGTCAACAGGAACTCAACGTCGCAGACTGCGCGTCATTCGGACGCCCGGTCTGAGAGTTATTGGCATTTTCGTCCCAGGGGCCCGGTTGGTTTTTAAGGCAAAACCAACCCGACCATAATCCTCCTGCGTCCAAACCTCGGGCGGAGTATGCCAAAAGATCCGTCTCACTTAGAGGAATCCACCAAAACTGACGGCACGTCAATCGGACGTCCGTAGCTCAAGATATGAGTGTTTCAGCTCCAGGGGCCTGGTTGGTTTCGTGTACGAACCAACCCGGCTGAACTTAAAGTATTCTGAAACCTTGAGTGCGATATACTGAAACGAACGTCTCGATCCAAGGATCGTGTTTCCGCTGACGGCGCGTCGTTTGGAGGCCCTTAGCTCAAGATACAGCCATTTGATCGAAAATCGTCCGAAGACGGGGGGGTCCGGGCCTGGGCCGACCCGGTCGGACTCGGTCCGACCCGGTCGGACCGGTCTAGCTCGGCCGAGCGACCGAGCGGCCGATGCGGGAGGAGCCGCCGCCCGCGCGTGACACCCGTGGGACACCCGCGGGACACCCGCCGGACACCCGTGGGGCACCCGCTGGACACCCACGGGACACCTGCGGGACACCCGCGGGACAACCCCGCGGCACCCGCGGGGTGCCGCCCTGGACACCCGGGGGGCGCCGCGTGACAACCCCGCGGCACCCGCGGGGTGCCGCCCTGGACACCCGGGGGGCGCCGCGTGACAACCCCGCGGCACCCGCGGGGTGCCGCCCTGGACACCCGGGGGCACCGGACCCGCGCGGCCGCGGGTCCACGGGCGCCGCCTGCCTCCGGCCGCCGGCGCCGTCGCTTGCTTCCACGGGCCGCTGGAGTCGCTCTGGTGGCCCGTTTTCCTTCCCGTCTGTGCCGTTGTTCCTCCCGGGTTCCGTTCTTCACTGCGGGATCATCAAACATCGGTTGCGGCACGTTCTGTCGTCGCCCGTCAAATCCTCAAAACACGAATAACGGTGGAGGGTTACTGGGCCGTGTTCGTTTGACCCGCACCCTCCGTGTTAGATAAAAACAACAGGAGAAATTGTTCAACACATGAACCGAAAATTTTAATAAAAATAAAATTGTTCATTTGAAACTGGTTCTTTAATTTTTAAAGAACGTTCACGGGAATATAAAGAGGGGTATTCCAAATTATAAAATCCCTACCTCGAAGTCGTCAGTCGCGAGCGTTCTTCGCGGAATTGCTCGTCACGTAAGGTGGAGATCGTCGCGTCGTCGCGGAAGGGCGTCGCGTCGTCGCAGAACACGGCGTTGAGTCGGCGAACTAAACGCACCATGAAACAGCGGATTTAATTTAATTAATTAAATCCGTGTTTTGGTTAAGAACCACGAAGGAGATAAAAAGGAAGGTCCGAGACTCTTACCTCAAGCAGCTGATCGAAGATCCGTCGCGGAGGAAGAGACGTCGCAGAAGAACGTTTTCGGCGTCGCGGATCACGGCGTCACGTCGCCGATTTCCGGGTTCGGTGTTCTTCTCATTCTTCGCGTTCTTCGCGAAGGAGAAGGAAGATACAAGGATTCTGTCAAATCCTCTCAACGCGCAAACTTTCAAAAGACTGGTTGGTCTTATTCTATTATTATGCCAACACACGAAAAAGGGTAAGTAACGACCCATCAATTCGTTGAATTAATTAAACGAAAGAAACAGCTCATTTAATTTATGAAATAAACCGCCCAATTAAATGGTCTGTTAAGAAATTAAGAAAACGCTTCAGTTGACTTTCATAATGACGGGTTTTCACGGGTGCGTTACTTAGAGGAAAGAAACGGCGGGGCTCGTGCGGGCCCCACCTCACAAATATCCTACAATAGGGGTAGGATATTTCTGGATAGCATCCTATCAGGTTCAACTCAGTTCAAGCCGCCTTTAAGTGGCTTCAAGTGGCTTCCATGTGGCTTAAGTGATATAAAATAAAGTTATCGCAAAATTATTTTATTTCATAACTTTAAGCCTGAAAATTAAAAACCACACCCGAGAAAATGCAACTCCGGAAGAGGCGTTTCTAGGCGAATACTGGCACTGCGATTTCATCGGTGCCCTCAGAATTCGTTTCTGGGCACCGGTTCAAAAGATAGAAAAACTCTCTCGTCCGTTCACTGAACCTACCCGAGCCAAACTTCAGAAAATGATTCCGGGCACACCGGGCCTCAGAATCAGGCGCCGTCAGAAACTGTGTTCTTGTAAAATTCCAAAAAAAATTAAGAAAAAAAATTATTGAAATTTACAGGTCTTTACATTACTCCCACCACAGGGCTTTACGTCCCCGTAAAGCTTCAACACAAACTAGGGATACAAAGGCGGTACTGAGCACGCATCTGAGCCTCCCGCTCCCAAGTGCTCTCCTGGAGGTTCCCGTGCTGTCATCTGATGCGCACAAGAGTAATCGATCTGCCACGTAGGACCTATCCTATCGATCCTCTATCTTCACCGGGACCTCTGTAAAAGTCACCCCATCATCCACGTCTAGCTCCCCATGGTCAAAGATGTGCGTCGAGTTGTGCACGTATCTTCTCAGCTGAGATACGTGGAAGATGTCGTGCACCCGATGCAACTGAGGTGGCAGAGCCAGGCGATAATCCACCTTGCCAATCCTGCTGAGGACCTGGAAAGGCCTGATGAAGTGTGGAGACAACTTGCCCCCTCGGCCAAATCTCCGCAAACCACATCTAGGTTTGACCCGCAAGAAGACGTGGTCGCCATCCTCAAACTCTAGTTGTCTCCGCCTCCTGTCAGCATAAGGCTTCTGTCGGCTCTGAGCTGTACTCATCCGCCCCTGGATGACCTGGACCATCTCAGGTCCCACAAGAGCTACAATATTTCTTCTTTGCCGATAAGAGAAATCTGGTCCCATCCCCTGGATGAACCACATTCTTTGCCTAATACAGTCAATCCTGACATGGATGATACTAATCCATATCAAGGATGACATTGTAAGGCCTCAACGCTACTACCAAGAGATCCAACCATTACTCTTGCCTCCAAGGGTTGAGTCACACTGTCGGCATCAGTGTGTGGTAACTGGGTCTCCTCCAGTAGATGTCTCACAAATGAGGGTCAAGTCAACAGTCAAAACTGGAACCTCTTAGTAACAACACAAAAGAGGACAGGAATGAAAACATCACAAAGGTATGTGTCTTTTATTACTGCAGCTCATAATACAAAGACGCTACACAATAGAAACAAGGAACTAGAAGTACAAAGGACATATCAACTAGTTCTGCTCCTGTCCATTTGCTCCCAGAGCTCCATGATTGAAGGCCTCACCTTCCTGAAGTTGAGCTCTCCCATGTCCACCAACTCCCTGCGGTCGGGGTGGACCTCTTGGTGGTGGTGGTGGCAACACCTCGAAGTGTCTCCCACCATCGTCTACTCGGCCAGCTCCTCTTCCTCGTCCGCCTGTACCCTGCGGACCATCGTGGCCGAATCTCTATATAGGAGGTCCCTCTACCGCCTGCTGCTCATCTGTAAGACGAGTCGGGCAGTCTCGAGCCATGTGACCTCGCCCACTACATGCGTCGCAATGCTTGCCCCTCGTGTAGTTGGCTCTCCTTCGGGTGCCCCGCACAACCGAATTTTCATCCCGAGACTGCCCATCTGATGGTCTGGCCCGCTTGGACCTCTGCGTCACCTGCCTACTGCCAGCTGCAGAAGACCCTGCTACGGGCCGTCCTGCGGAGGGTCCTTTCATTTAAGCCTGCTCGGCGAGAAAACTCTCCACTAGAAGGGCTCTCTCCAACACCTCTTCCTGTGTTGGAATGTTGAGGGAGATCATCGAAGCCCTGATCTCGTGCCTCAATCCCTGCTCGAAGGTCCGGGCCCGGAAGAAGGCGTCACGTACCATGTCGATCGAGTAGCGCGAGAGATCAGTAAATCTCGCCGAGTACTGGGCCACTGTCAAGCTGCCTTGCCGCAGATGAAGAAGCTCATGTATGTGTACCGCACGGAGGGTGGCTGGGACGAACTCAGAGCGGAAGATGCTCTCAAAGTCCGTCCAGAGGAGAGATTCTCGTCGTGCACCTGGAGCATTAAGCTCCACCATCTGCCTGTTGCCGCGTGCAGGAGGCTCGCTGCGGGTATCACCATGAGGTCTTCTGGTGTCCTCACTAGCCTGAAAACTCGAACAACTGCCTCCAGCCAGTCCTCGGCTGCCTGGGGGTCTGTCTCCCCACGGAACCTGGGCGGTCGCTGACGCTGGAACTCGTGCAGCGTGCTAAGGCGACGTTCATCGTCAGCGGCTGGGGCTGGTAGCATCGGTGGCTCGGCGGGTAAAGGTATCGTCGGTGCCTCTGCTGACAAGGAGCCCTGCACCGAGGCCTTATCGCTCGGTGGGCTGTCATCACGCTCCACTCTCGGAACCCTAGCTGGCTGTCGTCGTGGAGCCATCCTGAAAGAAGCAGGTGCGCCACGGTCAGAACAGTATACCTGGTGAGCTGACACAAGTAATCACAAAGAAAACTTGAACACACATGCAATCAATGTTTTCGTGCATTAAGTCGGAAATCAGAAGTCAGGGTCCTAGTGTACGGATACGTCGGCCGCCGCACCAACACTGGACTCCCTGGACTGATAACCACACCCAATACGCTAAACACTATTGCTTCACAAAAGAAGAAAGATCAGAGTCTCCAGTAGAACTGACCACCTCTGATACCAATTTGTCACTATCCGTCCTCGGGGCCCGTGTTGTGACTACCCCAATCCCGCCTTCCATAGGCCAGGGGCTGGCGACTAGCACCAAGGCGTAAATCCCAACAAAAGGGAAGGCATTGCCTTTGATAAGTAAACAAGAACCACATAGTAAGAAAGCGGAAAAGTAAACAGTAAGTAAAACTGTAACAAGCTGTGCTGGAAGAAAAAGGGGCCAGAAATACAAGTCCAACTATAAAGTACAACTGAAAGGGGAAAACAGCAAATGTAAAGAAAAGCCGCAGCGTCGAGCCGTCCTCTGAAGGTCCCACCTGATGGGTGGGTACAGATAGCCTCCACAGCTCCTCGGTCCAGCCGTCATCTCCGAGTACGTCCCGCCCAGTGGTCCACCTCCAGGTACCGTCTTGCTCCGCACGCCTCCACCACGGTCAGTGTTGTCCGTCGTCTGCAACCAACACCACGAAGTGCGGGCATAGCCTGTGCAGGGGTGAGTATAAGCTACTCAGTAGGGATCCCAAGACCCCCGAAGGACTCCCGAAATCAATGAAGGATAATCCACAAAGGAATGATACAATCACGAAGTAACATCTGACACAGCTTATGTATATGGCCATACATATACCTAAGTCATCAATTCCCGTTCGGCTCTAGCATCCGAGCCCAAGCACAACCCAGTCCACACAGGAAAGCAAAACATATACCCACACAGGATAGCACAACACAATCCACAAAGGAGGGTAAACTGTAAATCCACACAGGATAGCTCAACACAATCCACAAAAGAGAGTAAACAGAAGATTCATCTCACACAGGTATACATCATCGAAAAGGGTGAAAGAGATGATCAGACATAGATACTGAATCATCTAAGTTGGGACCCACATAGGATACAAGACGAGCCGTCCTCATCGTTTCATTTATGCTGGGACCCACATAGGATACAAGACCAGCACGGAGTCATCTAAGCTGGGACCCACATAGGATACAAGACCAGCACTCTTCGTTGATTCATCTATACTGGGACCCACATAGGATACAAGACCAGTATTGAATCATCTAAGCTGGGACCCACATAGGATACAAGACCAGCACAGCTAGGACCCACATAGGATACAAGACCAGCTGTCTTCATTGATTCAACTATACTGGGACCCACATATGATACAAGACCAGTATTGAATCATCTAAGCTGGGACCCACATAAGATACAAGACCAACACAGCTCGGACCCACATAGGATACAAGACCAGCTGTCTTCATTGATTCAACTATACTGGGACCCACATAGGATACAAGACTAGTATTGAATCATCTAAGATGGGACCCACATAGGATACAAGACCAGCACAGCTAGGACCCACATAGGATACAAGACCAGCTGTCTTCATTGATTCAACTATACTGGGACCCACATAGGATACAAGACCATTATTGAATCATCTAAGCTGGGACCCACATAGGATATAAGACCAGCACAGCTAGAACCCACATAGGATACAAGACCAGCTATCTTCATTGATTCAACTATACTAGGACCCACATAGGATACAAGACCAGTATTGAATCATCTAATCTGGGACCCACATAGGATACAAGACCATCACAGCTAGGACCCACATAGGATAAAAGACCAGTCGTCTTCATCGTCGCACTCCACTGAGGATCTCTGCACCGTCGTCGTCGCAGTCCAGTGAGGATCTCTGCACAGTCGTCGCAATAGTCCACTGAGGATCTCTGCACGATCGTCATCGCAGTCCACTGAGGATCTCTGCATGGTCGTCGTCGCAGTCCACTAAGGATCTCTGCACGGTCGTCGTCGCAGTCCACTAAGGATCTCTGCACGGTCATCGCTGTCGAAGTAGCAGTCGCAGCCAGCACTAGGGTTCCCGCACACAGCAAGCTCATTCGGGAGGGTCCGCTCCACGAGCCGAGAGGCCGATACATCAACTGTCACAAAGTCTGAAGTTGATGTATCCAAAAGTTCTGTACCGTCAACAGGAACTCAACGTCGCAGACGGCGCGTCATTCGGACACCCGGTCTGAGAGTTATTGGCATTTTCGTCCCAGGGGCCCGGTTGGTATTTAAGGCAAAACCAACCCGACCGTACTCCACCTGCGTCCGAACCTCAGGCGGAGTATTCTAAAAGATCCGTCTCACTTAGAGGAATCCACCAAAACTGACGGCACGTCAATCGGACGTCTGTAGCTCAAGATATGAGTGTTTCCGCTCCGGGGGCCCGGTTGGTTTCGTGTACGAACCAACCCGGACGAACTCAAAGTATTCTGAATCCTTGAGTGTGATATACCAAAATGACCATCTCGATCCAAGGATCGTGTTTCCACGGACAGCGAGTCGTTTGGAGGCCCGTAGCTCAAGATACAGCCATTTGAACGAAAATCGTCCGAAGACGGGGGGTCCGGGCCTGGGCCGACCCGGCCCGACCCGGTCTGACCCGGTCCGACCCGGTCGGACCGGTCTGGCTCGGCCGTCGCGGCTCGGCTAGGCCGAGCAACCGAGCGGCCGACGCGGGAGGAGTCGCCGCCCCCGCGTGACACCCGCGGGACACCCGCGGGACACCCGCTGGACACCCGCGGGACACCCGCGGGACACCTACGGGACAACCCCGCGGCACCCGCGGGGTGCCGCCCTGGACACCCGGGGGCGCCGCGTGGCAACCCCGCGGCACCTGTGGGGTGCCGCCCTGGACACCCGGGGGGCACCGCGTGACAACCCCGCGGCACCCGCGGGGTGCGGCCCTGGACACCCGGGGGCGCCGCGTGACAACCTCGTGGCACCCGCGTGGTGCCGCCCTGGACACCCGGGGGCGCCGCGTGACAACCCCGCGGCACCCGCAGGGTGCCGCCCTGGACACCCGGGGGCGCTGGACCCACGCGGCCGCGGGTCCACGGGCGCCGCCTGCCTCCGACCGCCGGCGCCGCCGGAGTCGCTCCGGTGGCCCGTTTTCCTTCCCATATGCGCCGTTGTTCCTCCCAGGTTCCGTTCTTTACTGAGGGATCATCAAACATCCGTTGCGGCACGTTCCGTCATCGCCCGTCAAATCCGAAAAACACGAACAACGGCGGAGGGTTGTCGGGCCGTGTTCATTTGACCCGCACCCTCCACGTTAGATAACAAAAACGGGAGAAATTGTTCAACACATGAACCGACAATTTTAATAAAAATAAAATTGTTCATTTGAAACCGGTTCATTAATTTTTAAAGAACGTTCACGGGAATATAAAGAGGGGTATTCCAAATTATAAAATCCCTACCTCGAAGTCGTCGGTCTTGAGCGTTCTTCTTGGAATTGCTCATCGCGGAAGGTGGAGATCATCGCGTCGTCGTGGAAGGGCGTCACGTCGTCGCGGAACACGGCGTTGAGTCGGCGAACTCAACGCACCATGAAAGAGCAGATTTAATTTAATTAATTAAATCCGTGTTTTGGTTAAGAACCACGAAGGAGATAAAAAGGAAGGGCCGAGACTCTTTCCTCAAGCAGCCGATCGAAGATCCGTCGCGGAGGAAGAGACGTCGCAGAAGAACGTTGTCGGCGTCACGGATCACGGCGTCGCGTCATCGATTTCCGGGTTCGGCGTTCTTCACGTTTTTTGCGTTCTTCACGTTCTTCGTGAAGGAGAAGGAAGATACAAGGATTCTGTCAAATCCTCTCAACGCGCAAACTTTCAAAAGACTGGTTGGTCTTATTCTATTATTATGCCAACACACGAAAAAGGGTAAGTAACGACCCATCAATTCGTTGAATTAATTCAACGAAAGAAACAACTCATTTAATTTACGAAATAAACTTCCCAATTAAATGGTCTGTTAAGAAATTAAGAAAACGCGTCAGTTGACTTTCATAATGACGGGTTTTCGCGGGTGCGTTTCTTAGAGGAAAGAAACGGCGGGGCTCATGGAGGCCCCACCTCACAAATATCCTACAAAGGGGGTAGGATATTTCTGGATAGCATCCTATCAGGTTCAACTCAGTTCAAGCAACCTTTAAGTGGCTTCAAGTGGCTTCCAAGTGATATAAAATAAAGTTGTCGCAAAATTATTTTATTTCATAACTTTAAGCCCGAAAATTAAAAACCACACCCAAGAAAACGCAACTCCAAAAGAGGCGTTTATAGGCAAATACTGGCCATGCGATTTCATCGGTGCCCTCAGAATTCGATTCTGGGAACCGGTTCAAAAGTTATAAAAACCCGCTCGTCCGTTCACTGAACGTACCTGAGCCAAACTTCAGAAAATGATTCCGGGCACACCAGGCCTCGGAATCAGGCGCCGTCAGAAACTGCGTTCTTGTAAAATTCCAAAGAAAATTAAGAAAAAAAAATTCCTTGAAATTTATGGGTATTTACAGATTAATATGTTGGGAAATCACCATATTTTGTTTCCAATTAAGGCATTTGGATCGGGTAGCATGGTGTAATGTTAGCATGTGAAACTAAATGTTTTTTAAGGGGATAATTGAGGTGGATTGGTTGGTGTTTCTCAGTAAAAATTAAAATAAATGATTTGGAAACACATCAAAAGCATTGTATGGATGCATTTGGTGGGTTAGTGGACCATTAGAGGCACATTTTAATTAGTAAATTACTATAGGTGGGATCACCATAGCTAGGAGTTGTACATCACAAATGGTTCGTTATGTTGGAGAGAACCACATGCTTTAGGATGTTCTAATTGAATATTTTTAAGTTATTCTAAAAGATATGGTTTCAATGAACGTCATTTTGGTGCTCATGTTTTTTAACAAGCAAGTGGATCAGATTCTTGCAAATGATGTTTTTGGACGTTCATATTTTACAGTGGTAGTTTGTTTGGAATTATGAGATGGAATACAACAGTTATTAGTTAATGGATTATTTGGTTAATCAAGATATGTGTTTTTATGGCTTTTATAGCTTCTTAAGTAAAATAATCATCATAGTGGGGTGAATGTAATGACCCACATTATTGAGGGTTTGAAATTCTATTAAAACTTTTATTTTTATGTTTTGGTGGACGGACCTATATTGAAAACCAAGGATTGGTTTGGAAGAATGAAGGTATAGATTTCCTAAACTCATGGTTTTGTTTGTGGTTTGAAGCTCAAAGAAGACTCTATATGTTTGAGGGAAGTCCATAGAACAACTAGAGTAGTTTGGTGGCTATAGCAGCCCCTGGCTAGCTGGTGAGCCAGAACTGGCTAGCCAGTAGGCTAACGCATAGCCTGGCCATGATTCTAGGTTCATCATCTATTCGGTGATATGGAACTATCTAGTTGGAGGGATGGATGGTTGCCTAGGAATTCTATTGGGCTTATCAATTAGCTGGTGATCTAGCACCATCCAATTGGTTATCCATGTAACACCCCGAGATTTTATGAGAATATGTCTTTTTAATTTCTTTGATGTCTTTTGTTGTACGCCTCACCAAGATTAGCTTGCGCTATACGCAACATCGTATTAGATTGTAGTATACGCAACACTATTATTGTCTTGTGATGCACACAATTTCAAGTTCTTACAAATAAAATTCATTTTACACAACACCAATTATAGATTTTGATCAATGTATAATTGAACTATATTTTGAGTATGTTATACACAACACCAAAGGAATCTTTCCCTACATGAAACCCTAACTTGGATTGCATTACACGCAAGAGTCACCTTCCTCAATAGCGTGTGTCGTACGCAATACCGTGTTTCACTAAAAAATCATAGGTTATTAAAATATTATATAAACTAGCCATTATGAATAGTTATACCCACTTTTTGAAATTTTATAAATTTTATCTTTCAAAAGAGACTTCATTTTTGGATTTGGAATATCGAAATTAGCCTAGGGTGAATTTTTGGTATTTTTCTGAAAACAATAAATTTTTTATGAATAGTGAAAACCCAGAGTTATTGGTTAAAACTGACTTTTTATAATCATTTATTTAATTTAAATTTATTTTAGGTCAAAATACATAAATATTACCTATATAAGTTCAATGTAATTCATTGGAGCCTTTTTATAATAATTTTAGATATATAAAAATTTATTGAACTTTTTACTGTCTTTTACCCACCTCATAGAAGCATTTGAAAATTTACATAAAACATAATTTTACCGCTTCTGTGAGTTTAATTTCAAAAATCCGAGATACATGGTTGATATCAGTAAGTAAAATGTGGTTCAATGAGATGAAAATAATTTTTGGTTAATAGTAACATTTAACTTTTATTTTACACGGTTAAAAGTAAATAGGTTATTTTAGGGTAAAAATAATATTATTATTACCCTAACATATGTCCTAATTCTATTGGATAAATGTAATTCGACCAAAAAAACCTTAGGAATAAAATATGACCCATTGGGTCCACTTGGATTAGATTAGGACATTTATTATTATTTTATTCAAAGAAGAGTTAAAATAGATATTATCAAAGTTTAATAACTAAAACATTTTTAATATAATGTTATACATACGATAAATTAGAATATAAATATTCATTAGAAAGTTAAAACTATTTCCTAAATAAAATATTTTTATTTATGATTTTTAGACATTAAATAATATAATTTATTTATGTCACAATGATGGTAGAGATATTACCTTATTAATAAAATATTATCATAATTGATATTATAAATACTCAAATAAATTTAATTTGAGCCTTTTTATGAATTAAACTAATTTTATAGGTTGATATAACATATTAGGGTTGGTTATATGACTTTTTTGCGATGTAATAGTTCTTTTATGAATTTAGAAAAAACTGAATACCAAAGAGTGTCAAAATAGACATAAAAGGGTTTTTAAAACAAATATTATCTTATTAATTGATATTATATTCTTAAAAACCTAAAATTCAGAAAAAGACTTATATAATAATATATTTGACATTAATGAACCAATTTGGGTTCTATTGGTAGTTTATAGTAAGTTTATTAACCATATAGTGTTAGAATACAAGAAGACATTGTAAAAGTTAGGTTATTTAACTTAGAGTTAAATCTAAATGATAAGGTTAAAATGGTAACCTAAACTTGTCTAAAACCTATTGGTTGATATTATTTTGACCCATCCCCACCCTATCCTCTAAATAAGTCACTTTGGAGCCATTATAAACTGAATATAAATTTATTATAAAATAATATTTTAAGTTTTTCCAAAGGTGCCCCTATCCTCCCTTATAAAAGGGAACCTCATACCTCTTTTATTCGCACAAATTTGCACCTTCAAGCTCGGAAACACCCTACCCATTACTCTTATAAACTTCCCCAGTAACATTTTGGAGGTTCTGGTCTTCTCAAAAGACCAGATATAGTCCCTTAAGAGGATGTTTAAATGAGGTGCGTCGAGGAAGAGGTAATCTCTTCTACCGATTCCTTCAAGTTTCTTTCTTCTTATACTTTTTCTTCTTTAGTTATTTCATAATAATTTAATAAAATAAGTATCACTCATATAATTATTTTTTATTATAAATTTTAACCAACCCTATTTCACCATCTATCCCTCCAATGGAAAATGAAATCACTATGCATGCGTACGTACGGAATACCATCTCCACACTGTGGTGTAATCTGTTTTTCCACAACCACATTACTTGGATTGGTATAATGATATAAATAATAACTATATATTATTATTACAAAATTATACTTATTCTGATAAATTATATCATCCACTTCAATTCCACTCAATAATTATGGGAATGATATCATCGCTCATGCGTATGTACAGATTCTCGTCTCCACGACGCGATGAGATTCATTCTCCATGATTAACAATTCAAGTATGATTATAAAGTATATATAAAAAATAATCATGAAAGTTATGACATAAAAATGATACTAGATTAATGTACATATATTTTTCATTTACTTAATTTCATTCAATTTAATAAGGAAACGAAAACAGCATTCATGCGTACGTACGACCTACCATCTCCATGAACGGTGTATTTCTTTCCATTTATCGATAAATTATATATATTCTGAATATATATTATATATAAATCATGTTTTACATTATGGAAGTAATTAATCATGATCTAAGTAATCATATGAATAATTACAAGTCAAAAAACAGACGATAAATGAAACGATTTACCCAAAAAACGCTGCTTTAACATGGAATTGACAAATGAACAGGTAATATAAATTATTAAGTGAATAATATATGATATGATAAATATTATTATGGTTTTGTTACAAGTTAATAATATGTTTAAACCCACTATACAGGAGTCATGGAAACAAGTGAATGAAATTGGACATAAGGTAAGGGATAATTTTGCAATCTCATTTTCATCCGAGATTGCTTATACGTAATTATTTACTGGGGTTATATTTTTCATCCATGTCCATAAAATTGTTTTCATAAAGTGTTTAATGTTATTCCATGTATTTTGAAAGTCATTTTTACCCCTATTTTAGTTTTACTTTGTGTTATGGAAGGAATCTTTCTTTTGTTTACCATACCTGGAACTTTTTGACTTTTTTGTTAAAAGTACGAGGAGAATGTTTTTTCAACTTATACAGCATGAACAGATTTTTACAGTTTCATAACGCCTTATTTAAATAAATCTTACTCTACAAGAATTAATTATTATTTTCAAAAAAATCCTTTTATTTTAAAATTGTGTGGAATTTTGTGAAATGAAAATGATTTTGAAGAAAAAAGTATATTTTCCTCAAGAATTCATTTCAAGTGATTTATCAAAAATATTTTCCACCTAAGATGACATTATTTAGTATGTTTATGATTCAATTATAATGCCTCTATTATTTACATGGTCTAATTATTCTTATGATGAAATGATATCCATTTGTTTTATATGTATTATGTTCTGATTGGATGATGTTTATGAAACCCATTTTATTTTTTGGGTTATGATGCATGATTTATGATTGTGTTGTGGCACACATAAGAATGATTTCAATATGAGATGGGTGGGACCTATATCTCCCTCCAATGCATTGGTTAAATATTTATATTTCATGAGATAGACATGGATGGAACGGAAAATGAATCTGGTTCAGTAATACAGGGTTGAAACAGCATGTAAACCCAGTTCAGTAATGGACTTTGTCCACTATGATGGTCTTGGAAGCAATGCCTAGGCTACTATGGAAATCATAACATGTGATTAATGGTTGCCACAATTAAATGTTTTATTCCCATGTTATTTTATCATCGATGCCCTACGTACTGCCAAGATTTATTTCACAACTCATGATTTTGATGATTAAACATTATGTTCATGTTTTTTTAATTTAAAATGTATAAGATTTGTTTTATTTCCTCCATGATTACCCTTAATGAGCATTTGATCTCACCCTTTATATGTTTTCTTTTCCCCATGTTTTAAAGAAAGGTTTTAGGTAAGAAAACAAAAGAGGAACATCTTTTTGGGAGATGTTCAAGATCTTTCACCAGGATTAGAAGATTATGTTCCAAGTTTCCAAAGACACTAAACTATAATGGTCCTTGGGCATTTTTTTGTTACGTATTAAGTATTCTGAAAAAGTAATGTAATGTCCATGTACATCATGTTTGGGTCTCTACAGTTGGTATCAGAACAATGGTTTGGTTAACCTTTGGAAACTAGGATGAAAAAACATTAGTGAGATCCCTAGAGATATTTCTAAGGTATGTCTAGGAATGTCCCTAATGTTAAGTCTAAGAATAGGATATATTCCTAGAATTATGGTAATGATCTTAGAATTAAACCTAAGATGTTAGATATTGAAGGTACTCCCCCTTTATTATGTTGTTTTCCTAGTATTATTTTTGCCACTCACACTATTATTTTTGGGTTTTAGAAAATCGGTGGAAGCAGAAAGATTCATGATAATGGAGGATATGATGGACAATGGAATGATATTCTTCATGAGCAACCAAATGAAATTGGATATGAAAGTCCAAACATCGTTATTATGCCTAATCAGCTATCTCATAATATGATCAATAATATCAACTTTGGTAAGTATCTCGAATCAGATAATAAGAGAAAGATGGAGTTTCATGATGATCATAGAGAAAAAAAAGTTAAATTCCCCTCATGTAAATCATGTGGGAAGAAGCATCAGGGAGAATGTTTCAAATGAACCGGAAGATGCTTTGGGTGTGGAAAAGAAGGACACAAAGCCAGTAACCGTAAAGTAAAATTTTCAGTTAACACTATGGACAAGGATAATGGTATTTCTAAGACATAAACAATGGTTAAATGTTTTAAATGTGGAATGTATGGGAATTATGCAAACCAATTCCTTAAGGGAAAATATAATGAAGAGAATCATCATGGTCGTATGGGTAGTATTTATGTTGTTGATGATGAAGAGACTACACATGATATATGAGATGAAAGAAATGATAAAGCTCAGTCAGTGGTTTAAGAAGGTAGTGGAATGATTGTATGTTTATCAAGAGTTTTGTTGTATAGGTAATTTAATGGTACTATGGAATAAAGACACGTCTAAGGATTATTACACTATTGTTTTTCCTAAAGTTTTTGAAAGTATATGTTGAATGGTACCGGTAACCATGAAAGGTTAATTCATATATTTTTGGAAAGTAGATGATATGTGCATAATGAAGGGATTAGGAGATAATGAGATGTTTTATAGTATTGATGAGATCATGGATGATATAAGGACAATGTGATATCATGGTTTGAGTATATAAAATTTTTTGGATTTTGGTATTTGGAAAGAGTTAACTTTTTAGAGCATTCATGTTTTCACTAAGGTTCAATGGGTATTCATTTTTCAAGATAATTTGTGATTAAGGTATTCACATGTTTGGAATGTGACCAACAAGATATATATTATATGGGGAATAAATGATGGAATTCACATGCTTGGATGATGACATTTCTAGTAATCATTTTCTTTATACTATATGATTGGACAGAAGTATTTTTGATAAGCTTAAAGGATGGAATGGATTAAGTTGGACATCAGATAGAATTGTTTAAGGCTAGAACTTTTTTTGATATTATTTATGGAATGTTATAATAATGTTGTTTTAGAAAAAGTACAACCTGTAGGATGAGCGACATCCCGTCGCGTCGGACAAGGCTGTGGGAATCGAACCCACAACTGAAGTGCGACAGGCCTTTATCACATACCACTGGCATACAAGAAGTCCCTGTTTAGTAGAAACTAGTTTTATTTTATTAAGAACTATTATATCTGAAGTATGAGTCCATTTTAGCAACCATATACGATTAAATATCAGCATAGATGGACTTCTGTATATTTAATAAATTGTGCTAAATTTTTTGTGGTAGAAATAGATGTAATGACCTATCATTATATCGCATAATCTGCTAACACTTCACAGAAGAAAAATTCAACTTCATTTCTTTAAGAGATGGAGTGGAAAGTGTTCAAGGCACGAGCAACTGTGAGATGATACCAAAATATAGTTAGTATTTATTCTAATTCAAATTCTTTAACATAAAGAAATGATCTTGAAAACAAAAAAAATGTTGTCCTAGTGCTCTCATATCTGATGAATCGAATGGTACCTTAGATCATCATAGATTTATGGCTTTGTGATTTTTGGCATTTTCATAGCCATGTCCTCTACTACTCTTCGTCAGAAGTAGATGGTTATATTTATCTTCCATATCTATTTTTTCACATATGTTCTCCTATGTGGAAACCTAGTGATTAGTTAATTTGGGTAATCATTATATTTTATACTTTAGTTTTTAAAGTCAAGTTTTGGTATTCCTTTTTACGATGTGGGTTTCTATGAAAGAAACATTCAAGTAGTAAACCATTTATAACCCTGACAAATTTTGAGGGCGGAATATTTTATGAAAAATATTCTTTTTAATTTCATTGATGTCTTATGTTGTAAGCTGCACCAAAAAGAGCTTGTACTACATGAATACCTGACATGGCTTTCTTTACACGCAATTGCGACCTTCCCTGATAGCATGTTCTGTACGCCATATCGAGTTTCACTAAACAACGATATGTTATTAAAATATTATATAAACTAGCCGTTATGAATAGTAATACCCAATTTTTTAAATTTTATAAATTTTATCTTTCAAAATGGACTTCATTTTTGGATTCAAAATATCGAAATTATCCTAGGGTAAATTTTTGGTATTTTTCTAAAAACATTCAATTTTTGATGAATAGTGAAAACACTGTGTTACTATTTAAAAACCGACTTTTATTTAAATAATTATATATTTTATTTAAATTAATTTCAGGTCAAAATTGATAAATAATACCTATATAAGTTCAATGTAATTAATTGGAGTCATTTTAAAATAATTTTAGATATATAAAAAAATTATTGAACTTTTCACTATCATTTACCCACCACCTATGAAATTTGAAAATTTACATAAAACATAATTTTACCACTTCTATGAGTGGAATTTCGAAAATCCGAGAGAAAAAATTAATATAAAGGAGTAAAATGTGGTTCAATAAGATAAAAATAATTTTTGGTGAATAGTAACTTTTTAATTTTATTTATCACGGTTAAAAGTAAATAGGGTAATTAAGGGTAAAAATGATATTATTATTACCCTAACACATGTCCTAATTCTATTGGATAAGTTAAATTCGACTAGAAAAAACCTTAGAATAAAATGTGACCATTTAGGTCCACTTGGATTAGATTAGGACATTTAATATTATTTTATTTAAAGAAGAGTTAAAATAGTTAAAATCAAAGTTTAATAACTAAAAAATTTTTAATATAGGGATATAAATAAGATAAATTCGACTATAAATATTAATTGGAAAGCTAAAAATATTTCCTACTTAATGGTATTTTATTTATAATTTTTAGACATTAAAAAATTTATGTTATGTATGACACAATAGTGATGCAGTAATTACATAAATAATAAAATATTAAAATAATTGATATTATAAATACCCAAATAAATGTAATTTCAGACTTTTTGTGAATTTTAATAATTTTCTAGGTTAATATGACATGTTATTATGGATTTAATTAACTTTTTTAGAACTAATCATGCTGTTATGTTTTTTACAAAAATCAATTACCAAATAGTGTCAAAATTGACATAAAATAGTTTTTAAAACAAATATTATATTATTAATTGTTATTATATTCCTAAAAATCTAAGATTCATCCAAATGACTTAGATAAGGTTATATATATTAATAAATAACAACTTAGGGTTCTTTTTTCTGGTTATAGTAAGTTTATTAACCATATAGTGTAAGAAAACAAGAAGACACGGTAAAAGTTAATTTATTTAACTTAGAGTTAAATCTAAAATATAAGATTAAAATAGTAACCTAAACTTGTCTAAAACCTATTGGTCGAGAGGATTTCGACCCATACTCACTTTAGGTTTGAAATAAATCAATTTTTATCTATTATAAATTGAATATGACTTTAGTATAAAATAATATTTTAAGTTTTTCCAAAGGTGTCCATTTTCTCCATTATAAAAAGGGAACCCCTTCCCTCATCTATTCACACACTTTTGCGCCTTGAGGCTCGGCCGACCCCTGCCCATTTCTCTTCTCCACTTCCCTAGAAACATTCTGGACGTTCTGTTCCTCTCAAAATCCCTACTCTACATCTTTAAGAGGAAGCTTAAAGTAGGTGTGTCGAAGAAGTGGAGGTTCGGATACATACGAAGTATATCGGACATAAGGTAAGGGATAACTATTTCAATCTCGCTCTTATCCGAGATTGTTTATTCGTAAGTATTTACTAGAGTTTTTGTTATCATCCATGACCCTATTTTCTAAAAAAAAATCATGTATGTTTAATGGTATTTTTACCCATTTTTTAATTTTACCACATGTTATGAAAGGAATCTTGCTTTTGTTTACCACACGAGGAACTTTTTGACTTTTCTGACAAAAGTATGAGGAGAATGTTATTTTTAACTTATACGGGTGAACAGATTTTTATGGTTTCATAACGCCTCATTTTCATGAAGCTTCCTCTACAAGATTGCATGATAATATTCAACAAAAACCTTTTCTTTTTAAATTGAAGGGCATTTTTTGAAAAGAAAATGATTTTGAAGAATAAAGGATATTTTCCACAAGAATTCATTTAAAGTGTTTTATCAAAACTATTTTCCATATAAAATGAAATTATTTAATATATTTATGTTTCAAGTATAATGTCTCCATTATTTACATGGTTTGATTCTTCTTTATGATAAAATGATATCCATTTTTTATATGGATTATGTTTTGATGAAATGATGTTTAAGAATCTCATTCTATTAAATGGGTTATGCTATGATGTATGATTTATGATTTTGTGGCACACGAAAGAATTACTTCATTATGAGATAGGTGGGACCAATATCTCCCTCCAATGCATTGGGTAAGGATTTATATCTCATGAGATAGACATGGATGGAACGGTAAGTTAATCAGGTTCAGTAATACAGGACTGGAACGAGGAGTAAACTCAATTTAGAAAGGGACTTTGTCCACTAAGATGGTCTTGGAACCAATGCCTTGGCAACTATGGAAATCGTATCATGAGATTAATGTTTTCCACAATCACATGTTTTATTCCCATGCTATTTTATCATGATTAATGTTTCTTTATGATATAGGACTTATGTACAGCCATGTTTTATGTCATTTCCCAGGATTTTTATGTTTAAAAATTATGTTCATGTTTTTAAGTTCAAATTTATATGATTTATCTTATTTTATCCATGATTACCCTTACTGATCATTTGAGCTCACCCTTTATATGTTTTCTTTTCCCCAGGATCTAAAGAAAGGTTTTAGGTAATAAAACTAAAAGGGGAAGATATTTAGGGGAGATGTTGAAGATCATTCACCACGATTAGAAGATTACATTCCGAGTTTCCAAAGACACTAAACTATTATAGTCCTTGTGGGTCTGTTTTTTTTATGTATTAAGTATTCCGCAAAAGTAATGTAATGTCCATGTACGTCAAGCTTTGGGTCTCTACAAAAATTCTCTTCAATGATTTCATTAAAGATTATTTCTTATTCTATCACCTCTGAATCTTCTATATAAATCATAATATGATTAAATAATTGTCATAAATATAAGTAAATGTTATTGTATATTTGTAGTAACCATTATCAAGTTCCCACCCATCTAATGGAAAATGAAAGCATCACTCATGAGTACATGCGGACCACTCCCAACATGAAGTGATGTATTTTATTTTTAATAACCACCTCACATGAATGGTTTTGAAGATATTTTTAAATAATATATACGATATTAATTACATAATTATTATTTCATAATGATGAATTATTATTTACCTTCCTTATATTCCATGCACTAAAAAATAAAAACAGAACTCATGTGTACGTAGAGACTACAACATTTATAGAGTGATGTATCTCATTTTACATCACCACCTTAAATGGATGGTTATAAAATTGTATATAATGAACAAATATGAAATTTATTAAATTATTCTATTTGGAACCATAACTAATTCATAAGGATGAGAACCGTTGAACCAAAACATGAATCGAAAACAAAATAATTAACACCCAAATGTTTGTTTTAACAAATAAATACTAATAAAAGTGTGATAAGAAATTATATGATATAAATTAATATATTCTTGAATATCATTCTAATATTGATTTACAAAAAAATATTAATTAATTATATAGGTTATTAGAGAACGTATGAGTAATGATGGAACTTGAGGTAAGAATTTTTTATAGAATATCACTTTTCATAGGATTGTTTATGTTTTAATTTCCTTATAGTTAATTATTTATTATTGTATATTAAACCCAAATTATTTTCTTTTAACATGTTAATTTTTATGTTATATACTATTTTTTCCATTATACCCTCTTTTGTACTCAAAATGACCAAAACTATGTTTTTAATAAAATCCAACCTTATTTCTACTTTTTCGGTCAGGAATCTTTCTCCCCCATATCCATGTTCCTAAAAAAAATTATAGAAGTAATTTTTCACTTTATAATTTTATATATAAATATTTTTTATACTATATTTTACATTCATTTAAAATTTCTTAATATAATGTTAATTTTTTTTCTTTCCAAGGAGTCATCTTTTACTTTCCTTACCAAAGTTTGAAAATAATTTTTTATTATATTTATGACATAAACATATTTTCTCATTGTAATTTACTTTATTCAAAATTAATATTACTTTAAAACTTTATATGTATTAACCAATAAAACCTTATTCCCATTATTATATAAATTTTTAATTATTATCTTAGAAAATTAATGTGAGAAGGATAATTCTTCTAATTTTTCAAATCATATTTCTCGTGGTTTTATAAAAGTATTTTTCATCTATGTTAATATCCATTTAAGGTTTTGTGATTTTTATGGATGTTTTGTTATTATACCAACAAATTTCTTTCTATTTAGGGATTATGATAATGATTTTTAAGCTTTTTTTCATGAATTCCATTTCTTTCCCACGGGTCGATTAAACTATAATAAAATCATGGATATTTTGTAATCTTGTGTCCCATATATATATATATATGGTTTTAATTATGTGATGGGTGTTATTGAAATTAAAAATCCATCCAATGTATTTAATAAATCATGATATCTTATGAGATAATATGATATTGAATGGGGAGTGAAGCAAATAAACTATGATATTATGCTAACTATATTTATGGGAATAGGGAGTGAAACTAATTATATATGGGACACAATCAACTATATTTATAGAAATGAATTGTAAACCAAATCAACTACAGGACCCTTTACACTATATTATTATGTTCATATCAGTTATTCTTGACTAAGGAAATTATTTTCTAGGCTTATTTGTTTTTTCCAATCATTTTTATTATATAAATGATATGTTATCATTCCTCATGATTGATTAAAGAAGAATCAATGCTCTTGTTAATCGTCGTAATTTTTTTTGACAAATCATAATTCCATTACTCATTATTTATGAACTATGACTTATTATGTTTAATTTTATTAATTTCTAATCATGTTCAATTATGATTATGATTATTTTATGCTCACATATGATCATATATTGATATATATAATGTTTACCCTTAATGAGCATCAAATCTCACCCTTTATAATGTTTCCATTTATCCAAGTTATGAAGAAAGGTATTAAGAATGATATTTATAAGAAGGTTACTTATTGAGAAATAATAATATATGTTTTATATTTTTTGTAAAAATATTGATTATGTATCCTATCTCTAAAGGAAAAAAATAGTTATTATTCTTGGGCATGAATTATTGTGATTTCCATTGAATATTCATCTAAAATAATGTAATATATAAATAAGTGATGCTTGACTCACTTGATGGAGTATGATATCTTGTCCATTTGATAGATATGGAACTATATGATAAACTTTATTCTCATTAAGTATATATTGTCTTGTTCATGTGTTGAAAATTAAATGAATGACATATCGAGAAAATATGTTGATGAATTGGGTATGAGATCATTTTGATAAGATATCCTAAAAAATGGATTGTATTACACAATGACCATTCCTATGAGATTTTTATCATTGCAATGTTTACATTATTTCCCATGAGTTCTTTATCAAGTAGTTAGACCCTAACCTTAGAGATTAATAATGTTTGGAATAATATAATTAAGAAAGAATCCTAAATAGTCACATTTTGAGTGTAACAATAATATTAGATAAATTTTATTTATAATTTACATGTTTGAATAAAAATTATTCCCTATTTCTATTTTTATAATTATTTTGGTTTGGTTGATTGGTATATTTAAATCATGAGTTGTTCAAATGAATAATTATGTTATTTCAATGATAATAAATATTATTCATGAGTTTTTGTAAATACAATACTAATTTATTTATTAATTAATAATGTTGTTACATTTATTTTCTAAATTAATATTCATTATTCACAGTTTGATAAATACAGAGGAGGAAGGATGGATTGAGTCAAAGGTATGATATGGAAGATATATTCAATATCATTTAAATATATTTTTTTATGAAATACTATTATTTTTATATGTTTAGTGCATGTCGTGTATATAATATTATTATGGTTCTTATTATGATAAATGGGGTTCTTAAGAGATTAAAATAATAATAAAGGTCCCTTTCAAAATTATATATTCTATAAACTAGATATATAAAAACCCAATTATATGATTTTCATGATTTAAATGTTCATTATGCACCCAAAACACAAGAGATACATATCTTAAACACAAAGAGAATTTTTTTTCAAGAATAAACACAAGAATAAAAACATTTATCCTCATCCTTCTCATGATTCAAGAAAACATAGTAATTATTTATACTCTAAAGAGTTCTTATTAAGATAAATAGAGTATAATGTAATCCATAAAAAGCATTCATGATACCTCCTAACTATTCTATGGTGATGTCTTGACGTTTTCTATCACATGTGTGTCATTTTTCTCAATAATGGTATGATAAGAGTGGTAAACCGTGTCATCAATAATGAATCAATTAGGATATAAAATAATCCTTTATCCATATATATATTAATTATAAATTTAATGTGAAAAGAAAAACTCCATTTCATATAGTGATCTTTGTAAACCTTTAGATAATTTAATTCATTAGTCATGAAAATTAAATTCATGTAAATTATATAATATTCATTTAAACATTATAAAATTTTAGTTTTCCATATCCCCAATAGGTTCTTCCACGAAGCTCAGAACCTTTACATTGGATAATATAGTGAAGAGGTGGGTATTCAACTCTAACTAATTTTCTAAAATTAATTCTTTTGTTATAACTTTTAGTTAATTGAATTCTTGGGATAAAATAGTGGATAGGCCTGTAGTGAAAGAATTTTATACCATCATGGATACTGTGACTCCTAGAATGGATGCTACCTTTACTAAGGGGGAATATAAAGATCAATAAAATAACTGTAAATTGGAAAAACATTTTAGATCAAGATGATTCATGTATAGTCAGGAAGGTTAGGGTTCCCATCTTAATATGCTAACTTAATGAGAGGCAAAAAAATCTCATTATTCAAGGGAATTTATTTTTTCAGTTCCAATAGAAAAGGTTGACTTGAAATCATCTTATTTTTATTTAGAATTTTTAGGAGGTGTGATTACATGAATCATTGAATCAAGTATTGATTGTTTCCTTTGTACTGTTTTTTGGATGTTGATATTATGATTGCAATTTTCATTCTTGAAAAGATTTTTCATAGTATTTCTGGGCATGTAAATTTTTATTTAGATTGGTATTGGTGGAAATTAATACCTATTTTTTTCACATGTCATCTCCCTTATGTCTTTTATTTTTTTTTAATAAAGAACCATTGGTTTAGATTTCCAAAATCATGTATCTTTACTTTAACAATAATTATTACATTATTTATAATATTAATATTTAATGTAATTGAAATATATTTCTCCAAAATTTATTTCATAAATACACAAACACACACAGACCGAGATATATATATAACTATATATATATATAATGATTCTTTTTAATATTCTTCATAATAAACATCAATTATATATTTTAATTTTTAAACACTAAATGATATTTAATACAAAAATCAATA
This sequence comes from Viscum album, assembly GCA_963277665.1. Lineage (NCBI taxonomy): Eukaryota > Viridiplantae > Streptophyta > Magnoliopsida > Santalales > Viscaceae > Viscum > Viscum album. Next base: position 805,817,027 of record OY728141.1, on the reverse strand, counting down.
AATATTTATTCTAAAATAAAATTAATTATGAATTTAATATTTATATTTAATTAGTAAAATATATATAATTAATTTTGTATTTAAATTTAATATTGTTAATATTTATAATCAAAAGTCTATATTTTTAATTATTCAAAACAATTATTCATTTTATTAATTTATACGAAATTTTTTAATATATATAAATTTATTTAAATATAATTAATTATTATTATTATTTTCTATATTATATTTTTAATTTATAGACTTTTATATAATTTTTTATTATTTTTATTTTCTATATAAAATTATAATTATTATATATATTTATAAAATTGGTTACTTTTTCAGTTTTTTATTTATCAATACTAATTTTAGAACTAATAATTCCCCCTACATCCCCGCTAAAATTGGTTTTCATAAATTCATTCCATTATCATTTACGAATATAACATTGGTTAAATATTTCTTTAATATCATGTAACATTTTAGAATGGAAAACTTTCCTTTTATGAGTTTTTTATTAGCAATATTAAAAATATCTACCTCTTTTCAAAATAATCCTAACTGATAAACCACTACTCCTAAAAGTTCACATATTCATAGAAGCCAAGCTTTTATACCACCTCTATGGAACATTTGAGATGAATTTATCCTCAATATTGAAGGTGTGATATTTTTAAATTGTTTTCAATGATTTCTTAGTAGATCTAGCATGATTTTTTATGTTTTTCTTATTCATCCCATTTTTGTTTTTAAATCAAATATATCTCTATATATGTAAATATATATATTTTTGTGTGTAAATAAATTTTTATATATACAATTAGATTAATTAAATTCCTAATTAGTTTGGTTGTTCTTCACATGATCTTCTATATTTATATATATATATATATTCACATATATAAATATATATAAATGTCACTATTTCATCGAAATTTTTATATATGAATAGGTATATATGTTTTTGTGTGTCTATGTGTTTTTATCTATCTTTATCTTACTCTATCTCACTCTCTTCCTCTATCAATGAAAAAAGTATATATATTTCTATATAAATAAGAACATATATATGCATAATAGTAAGTATGAATTTTAAATTAATATATATTTTCATATAATTTATTTATTAATGTATCTTGTTTTTCAAGAAAATGCTTTGACTTTATAGATTATATTTGAAAAAAAATCATTCTATATAAACATGTATATATATTTATGTGTGTATATATTTTTTTTATTTATACAAACTCACAAAAACAAATTTATATATTAACACACAAATGATAAATAATTTACATATCTATGTATATATATAGTATAAAATTATATTAATATAAACTAATTTTATTATATGTATATGTTTTTCAATTTAATATAAAACAGAATATTTATATCTATTTTATTATATACTTTATATAATATTGAATTATAATTTTAATTATATTCTTAATGTTATACATCATATAATTAATAAATGAAAAAATGATACATTATATACCTACCTTATGTGTATTTGATTATTTTTTATTAAATATGAATACTATTCAAACAATAAAATAAATATTAATCAAAAATGGATCAATGTTAATTTAATGACAAAATATTATTAGGATGTGGTCAAAGTGTTTATTAAGTTTGTACCAATTCATGGAAATGAACCTTCTCAAATCATGTGTCTATGTTCACATTATTTTTATTTAGGACAAATTTTTTCATATGAGATTGAATGACACTTGATTTGTTAAGAAACAGATCAAATTTTTAAATTTTAGACAAAAAATGAGTACTACCTTAATTTAGTTAGTAACTGGTGTAATACTATGGTTTATAGATCATTTGATAGTATTAAAACTGTGAAAAATGATGGAGATCATACTATGAAAATGAACATGACAGTTGAAGTTAAATTTATCAATTTTCTAAATCAATTTTAGAGTTTGATGTTCTATGAATTGATGTCATTTTAGGCTAGTTTGAATAAATATAAAATAGATTCATCCTTACTCAAGTTATAAAAATTTAAAGCTAAGAGTTAATGGAGTGACACTAGCATTACCAAATAATTTTCTCTCTATAATGATATTTTACTATAAGATAATGTTCTTTATTATCATAAATATGATGCTAAAAAATCTTACTTTCAATGTGTTTGATCTCTAAAAGAACACATGTATTTACAAATAACAAAATATATTTTTTAAAGGACCATGTATCACTTAAGAAATTCCCTAACTATGTTGTGCCTAGATATAATAATAATGGATCATTTCTATTTAAATGTTTATGATACATTCAAATAATTCCATGATTAAGATTCCAATATGGATTTGAGGATATTTCAAGGTAATTAACATGGTTTTCATATATAATGATTCCATATGGGAGACTTCATCACTAAATATACTATCCATAGAGGAATAAAAATAATCATGAGTATACTAAATTTGGAAAATAGCACAGAAACCTTTTTCATGATCTATAAACAAATGGAATAAATTTTTAAAATATATAAATTATCAGTCAGTGTGATGAAAGTTTTTGTGTATGTATTTGAAATCCAAGAACATGATGTAAGTGCTTCCCTTTTTTCAAAATCCCCCATCCATTTATCTTGTGTAAAAATCATTCCCCATGGCGGTGCCTCTTGTGTCACAAGCATCCAGCCACCCTGCACTTCTAGTATCTCCAGTTAATGGAATTATTCCTTCAGTAAAGAGGATCCCACATCCTCTTAGTCTTATTCCACTATCTATTTATTCATTCAAGTATTCCCTTATTCTCCATATTTCATCCTAAAATCTTTATTTTCCCTTATTTCTTACAATCTCCTGGAATCCAACTAAATCTTTATGGGGGTCTCACTACTTCTTGATTTCCTTATGTCTTACATAGAAGAAGCATCGCCCCTTCTCCAGTGAATGATAGTGTAAGAATTTGGTGAAGAAAAACATTTTCTCCCCCTTTTCATTAATTTTATGATTTCATGGGGACTCGAGTACCATCTATAGTTTCATTGATTAATTTCAAGGAATTTTGCATCATCTTAGCCATTAGGGGGGATTTCATTAAGTCTTGGTAAGTGATCTATAGATCTATTGCCCAGTACATATTTCTTCTCTTTTGTTGGTCTATGGACATCCATCGTGGTGTATATTCATTACATGTGGAAGTATGGGTCATCTTACTTGGTCGTCCCCTCATGTTCCAGAATACTTCCACCATTCAAGGTATTAGAGATTATTTAGGATTCTTACTCTTCACTTAATGCCAAAATATCTACCTTTTGAATGTTTTGGGTTCCTAAATCTGTATTGATATTGTCCTTTCTCAACCCCTTTTGGCCCAGATTCTTCTTTGAGTGTAGGATTTTTCCAATGGTTATAGGATATTTATATAACTCTCCCCCAAGGATCTTCTCAACTTTTACCTTCCAATGATATTTTTTTCCAATCTGTAGAATGCATCGTCAGCCTTGGGTATATGGTTTTCAAGGGGATATCTTAAATAAAAGGTGAGGCATCAATTTCGTCAGGCACTATCTTTTCTATCCATTCTAGACTTAATCTGGATAAATCGAAAAACAGGTGTGGCCTCGATTTATTTAGGGGTTGTGTTTTCCATCTTTTCCAAACAAACTTTGGAGATCTCATATAAAGGTATATATATTTTTTCTTCTTCGTATATCCAGTCCTGTTTTAGATCAAACCATTACAAACAAGTCTAAAAAATTTATAGCCTCACTATAGACTTGGTTCCTCCATGCCTAGCATATGTTCCATTTAGGTCATCATCTCCCAACTTCTTCTCATGCTGATATTTTAATGGGTCATCCAGGTCACCCCATAATTTTCCAAATCCATGTAAAGGATGTCACCATTCACCCATCCACCATGATTGTCTCTCTCCCCCGTGACTCGGACCACACTAGTTCTTCACCAGCTTCCTATCCAGTTATCTATAGGGTATTATCAAATGCTTAGGAGGATCTTACTCTCTTGGATGTTAGAAATTCCATTTCAATGACTCGTGTGGATCATCTTCAATTAAATTCTCATCTTTCTTCCCCATCATCTGGTTTTCACACTATATCTCTTCCCAAAATTCCATCATCTTGTCCTCCCTCTCTTATCAAGTGTTTTATGTTGGTAGTGTCTGATCCCCATGCTCAGGAATATCTGGTATATTTAGTATCTCCTCTCTCACTATTTCCTTACAATGTCTACAATATTTCTATGTCGAAATCTAACATGGTTCAACATTTTTCTCATATTATTTTTTATGTGATGCTTGAGAAAAAATATAGTCATTACTATTTTTTATGATTTGATTCATCATCTAGGTTTTCTGTGACTTAAGTACTTTTGAAAAAATGGAATCTATCTCCAATAAAATCCACATTAGTAATTCTTCCCTATAATCTATTCTATAGAAAAAAAAATATTCTCCAAAAAATAGAGTATAAATTTAGACTATGAATGTGTGACTGAATACATGAAAACCCTCTGAAATATTCATATATAGATCTTTTGGAAGCCCAACATCTGAGTGTAATTTTTTATAGCTTAAGATTAGTTTATTATAAGTAAATTAACCTTAGGTGTACATTTTTCTTTTAACACCTTTGTTTATCCCCAATTTTTTGCTCATTATCAGTAATCCTTATGCCATGATCTTATGTCCTCTAACTAGGGGGATTTATCATGGCTCATGGGTGGAAAAATTAATATCATAGAATATATAAAGGAACACCAGGGTGGAGGTTCCACCACTTATAAGTCCATCCTAGACTTTGTTTCCTTCATGGCCAATACAAGCCATCTAGACATGGGTTTTTTAGGAGACCATTTCACCTAGTGTCACAATTAGAAAGGTAATTTTCAGACCTAGTACTTCATGGGCCGGTGCCTTGAAAATATCCATGTAATTTACTCTCATTTAAATTTGAAGGTAAATCATCTTGTTCATAGTTTATCTGATCAATCCCCATTACTTGTTATAATTTTCCCCATTAAAGAGAGTAGTGACCGCTTCCATTTCTTCAATATCTTGACTGATTCCTTAGTCTACCATAAGTTGGTGAAATATATTTTTTTTTAATCCATATCAAGGACACTCTTTGATTATCCTTCACAACAAACATATGTGGCATAAATTTGATATCCAATCCTAGTTAAGAAAACAACCTACCTACCTTTAAGACATGGATATGATTACAAAAGAGATTGAGAATTTATAGTATAATTTATAAAACGAATGGATTGGAAACAAATTGGAGAGCTTCCATACAAAAATACCACTCTTGATTAATTAATCTTGAAACATGAACATAAGGCTCATGATAAGTATAAAATAATATAGCTAAGGTAAAGATATTTAAATTCAAATTTCATTAATTCATGCATCAAGGAAAAATGGTACATCAATAGAAATAATATTCTCCTTGATAATGGAACATATACTGATGATCATGATGTGGTGGGAGGTATGTCCAAGACATAATTCACAAATATTCTTGCTGTTTCTAACCACTTCTTGCATGGAGAATACTCCAGAGTCCATTCATATCTTTTTGACCTCATTCCCAATATGGTTTTAGATCTTGAAAGTGGGTTCCATGAATCTATTCCTAAGGATATTGAGATCCATGAGGTATTTTGAACTATTATCCCTAAAAGCTTGTTGGTTTTTGATGGCTTCCCATGTTCCTTTTATAGGGCCTCAAGGGATCTAGTTAGGTATGACCTAGTGCATATTGAGTATGATTTCTTCCATCAAGGAATCCTTCCTCAAGTAACATGTGCGACTACACTGGTTCCTTTTTTTAATATTAAAGATCCATATTTTCTCCAACACTATCATGTAATTCATATGTGTAATTTCTCCTATATTTTTTGTCCAGTTTCATCAAAAAAAATTATATCCAAATTACTCCCTCATTGGATATATGATTAAAAACACATGATTATCAGAGGGGGGAAGATACAGGTTGTTATAGGCCAATATCAATAGGTTATTAGTGATATCAAGAAAAAATAACATAAATAAAATAGGTAAATAATGTTTTACCTATAAAATCCAAGAATATACTTGATTATAATTTAATTCTCAAGGTTATCAGTTATATGGGTCTATCTCCTTGGGCCACTAATCACTTGTTTAGGTATTAAAGTTCGATATTGCTAACCATATTCTTTATGAGGATAAAATGCATCTTAGTCAATGGTATTTGTGTTCTTAGTAAAGGGGAACCAATCTACCCTAATTTTTTCATTCTTAATCAAGACATGTTGAGCCTCCAGATCAATAAAAGAATTCGGACAAGTAGTATCCTCCCTTATCTCTATAGGTATCACTCTTAGGGAATTTCCTATTTTATCCTCCCTAATCAAACTATAATTTTTATTATTTACAATAAGAAATCTATTTAGGGTATCAACAGGATCATCTAATAATAGTCAAAATATACTTTCCAAATTTTCAATAAAGATAAGAGTAACATCTACATTACTATCTGATGCTTGGATTTGTGGGTTTGGCCCTTGGATAGTACCCTATACATGAACAAAAGGATCATTCCTATTGATTATCTATGCACTCCAATATCACTTAATAGATTATGTATTTACCACTATGAAAATTTTATGAACAGGATCATGAGTTTCATCAAGAACTAGAAGACTCGGTTATTATATTTTAGAGGAAGAAAAACACTAGTTAATATCATTCCCTCCCCCATTCATATGCATGTACATTCTACCTTCACTGTTCTGAAAGGTTTCAGTTCTTCTATTGAAAACATCATGGATTAATTATTATGGGATGGTCATTTATATATAAAACATACCTAGGATTCGTCAACAAGGATTCTTAGTTCTTCAAAGGATGGTGGAATCAATGATAGAAGAATCCCGTGAATGATGCAGTGTCTGCATGCCAAGTTTGAATGGGAATTTCTTGAGGGTTGGATTATTTGGGAATGGAATATGATATAAAATAATGGGAATAATATCAAAACATCCTTAGGGATATCTTCTTATGTTTTATTCATTCTCTAACCCCGCATCTTGCACACCAAAGCTATACACTTTGGATAATGGGTAGCTATGATATTAAATTCTGGTACCATCACTAAGTGGGAACCATGAACTATTTCTTGGGATGCCACACACTATAAATTATGTTCATATAAGTAAGTGAGCATCTCAGATTCATCCGTTATATTATAGTCAAGTAAAATTGTTACTAGTTTGATCTCATGGTGATGAAGTTAGAGCCAGATGAATGTGTTTTCATAATCTTTGCATTAGGAGGATTCTCAGTGAAAGATTTCCATAGAGTGTTGGAGTATTTCAATGATCTTGAATACATGAGGGTGCTTTAGTGAAAGGAGATCCCATAAAAATCAACTTCTTAATATGAGATATTATAATCCATTATCTAACCACTGATTATAATATCAATCATATAATAATTTATCTTTTTTCAAGGTTCTCCTATTGTAGGAATCCTCCATAAGAAACCTATAATCACCTGTTATTTTAAAGAGAATGGGTGCATACATTGTTTAACTCCATTAGGTATTTCACTAGGCGTCCTTATTTAGAAGAATTGCGTGGTTCAATTATTATCCTTTAGTTCTAGGGAGTGAGAAAATGTGGTTTAGAGATAAAGTAAAGTGATTTGTTCTTCTTTTTGGGTCATTGTTCTACTTGGAAAGTGATGAATGAAACTCGCTATAATGGGACCCCATATACATGGACCTCCCTTACCTTTATAACAAAGAATATTTTCATTGATCTGATTTGAATTGTCAAAAATTGGGAAAATTCCCCTTCCATTAAATTATTCTCATGTATTAGAACCCCTCCATAGTTCTGTAAGTTCCACTTAGGGATGTAAGATCTATTTTCATCTTCTCAATTATTCTCTCAAGCTCAACATGTACGGTACTTGGAACATAAATAGCATGTGGGATGGTGAAATTTTTCATGATTAAAGGGTTAAAATTATCTTGGAGTTCACTACATACATTGGAAGTGGTGATTCTCATCAAGAGGAATATAAATTTTTACAAGCAGACCTCCACATGTGTAGTCATAAAAATATCCACATTGTGGTATCCAAAACAGACTCCCTTACCATTCATAATTATCTTCATGTCATAGGCCACATTCCCTAGTCTATTTATTTTATAATATATATGTAAAATCTCATTATAAAAAACCACATGGTCATTGTATATACCTTATGTAAAGGGAAAATAGTTGATGATTTTCTTGATTCAGAGGAAGCTCATAGTGTGAGGACCTCTTGTTTATCCTTTTTGGGAACTTTTCCCTCTTGGGGGAAGGAACCAAGTTAGAGGGGATTCCCATTGTATTCATTACTTTAGACCCCCGTAATTATGTTTTGTTTCCAGGTTTTTCCGTGACTTTTTTTCCTTTTTATTTTTACATGGACCATTTTTAAAAATAAAATGTTGATTAGTTGAACTATAACGTATAACTCATAGTACATTGTAGCTTGTGTTTATAAATTATAACATTTCATCAAGGTTATACATGAATCAAAATAACATTATGGTGGTAATTTATATATTAGTACAAAAAATAACCAGGAGATGGTATTGACATTAATTTATCATTTTTGATTGCTGATATATAATTTATTTGGGATTTATGAGTTATGTTCTGTGATTCTCATTGAAATGAAGGGTTTATGATGCGAATTATATTTTTTGAAAGATAAATTAATTTTCTACTTTTGTAAATTATCTAGGATATATAATTAAAGTAATTTTAGGGTGTCCCATTATTGAATAAGGCACAAAATTAGAAATTTTGAAACATTCCATGAAGATTGTGTTTCTATGTAATCATAAATTTTTATACTAGTTAAATTAATATCGATCATGGAAAGAAACATTTTATGAGAGTTCAAAAGAAGGTACAACACCCTCTCCATTTGTAGGTGATAAAAATTTTAAATGTTAATGGATATTTATACCATTTTAACAAGAATATTTTCTTGAAAACCATTATAAAAATAGTAAGAAAATTGTTCATTATTTTGAATTACCATATTAAAATTGTTTATAATTCATCTATTTTCTAGATTTCATTCAAAAATAAAAATATTGTACGTTATAGTGTCATTTAAAAGTTACTAATTTATCCCACAAAAGGAAGTTAGCAATAATTTTAGGTTTTATATGATTTGTGAGGGGATAAGGTAAGAGTTTTTCTAGTAAAGGGTGAAAGATTGAATTTTCCTCCTCAAGAGGCATACATTATATCTATAAAATATATGTTCTAGTTTTATACGATCCTTAACATTGTAAAGGATCTAGTAGGAAATTTATGAAATATAAATAATATCATGTATATTTTTTATTTTAATTTGAGGGGTTGAAAATCATATGACATCATATTTTTTTAAAAAATATTAATTTCTACGGATTTATATTGAATTCTTCCTAAAAAATTAAAAAATGTATCATGATTTTTTCATTTATCATATAAATATGTAGTAAATTTATTGAGTCATTATTTCAAACTATTCCAAAAGAAAATTCTATCCTATTATGTGAATTGGATATGTTTTTCCAACCATTGTTATTTGATGTAAAGGATTAATTGATGGCTCACTTGGTTAGAGATATCCAAAATTGTTGTCTTGTACATAACTGATGCAGTTATAACATTGAATGGTTTATTGTGATTTTGAAATTGTGAATAAAAAATAAAAGATATGTATAATTTTGTATATCATAGTGATATATTATTAAGAGGTCCATTGAATTTTGTATCGAAAACCTATCAATTTTGGATAGCATTGGTCACCAAAAATCTCATCATAGTAGCCGCCTTGTGGGTAAGGTAATTGTTGGAAGAGATGTTGTTGCAATTCCAATTATAGATCAAGATCATCATCACTTTTATATTTTAAATATAATATATATATTTTACAATATTTTAAAACATATAAATTTAATATTATTTATTTAAATCCATCTAGGGATAAAATATATAATTGAAATGCATATAATCAATAGTTTATAAGTTGATTCTAATGCCATATTTTTTTGGAGATTTATAAAAATCAAAATTCAATTTCATAATGCATTTTCAATCATGATATAGGACTAAGTATGCATGTTTTATTTTAAAAAAATTATATCACTAAAAGTTCTACATTCGATATAATGGGACATGATGATTGTAATATGATGTATAATAGTGGAGTTACTCTTTTAGTGGAAGAAATGAATGTATTATGTATCAGGGAAAAAAATTTAATTTACATGAATATGTCATAAATTGGAATCATCAAAAAAAATAAAATTATGATTATCAAAAATTCCAATTACTAAATTTTCATTGAAAATTTTTAGATAATAGTATTGTAGTTGAAATCATTGAATTATGATCTATGGAATTGAATTTCAGTAATGATGGGAACAATGATGAATAGTTCACAATTGAATCAGAGGTTTTAATAGTATATTATATATTAGATACTTAATACACAAATTAGTCAAATAAACTATTAATAACAAAAATAATTGTATGGTGAAATGAAAATTACATTCAGGATGGCCCATTCATTGGGACATCGCAATCATTTTGCAATGTTCCCAATGTAGATAGTGTCTCTTATATCAAAAGAGACCATAAATATGGAATTTGGATACTTTTTCGGGGGGAAATCATTTTAATATTTTAAGAAAAAAATATTTAAATAAATAATTAAAAGGCATCTGATTAGTTCTTTTAAATATAGTGTGTTTCCTCATAATAATATAAATCCTATACTATATTTATATATTCTAGATTTAATTTTTATGTTCCTATACTGATAATGGATTCTCCACCCACTCATTATAACAATATCAAGGAACAACATATTAGTGATGTTAAAATCGATAAAAGATTTTAAATTTAAGAATATATTGTCTAAAAATATATATGGGCAATGTACAGTGACAGTGTTGGTAAAAATTATTAAGGTGAGAAGTAAAGACCATAAATTTGATGTTGGATGGAATTCACATGGTAAACCTATTGACCCCATAAATCCCATTTTCATTGTTCGAATTTAGTTCAACACTCTAATAAATTTGTCAGCCATTATAGATATGAGGAAAAGTGTTGTGGATGTATTAAAGTCAACAATTTGTAAAACCAATGCGGGATGTTCATGATCTAACCCCATGGAAAATCCCTCTTAGTCCTGAATTAAATACAACAATGACCCCAAATCATATAGGCCCCTGGTTGGATACTTTTATAGAGATTATAAAACATTTAAATGAGAGGAATTGACCTCTTATTACTAAGGAACATAATGATAAATATCCATGAAAAATTATGTCATATAAAATAAAACCAAGATCCACCAAAAGGCATAACAAATGAAATGTAATACAAATATAAGTCTCAAATTGAATAATAAAATAAAATATCTAAGGTAGAAACTGCAACAAATACTCCTTTATTTGGGATAACATGGTCTAAATTAATTCCAAAACTCACTTTAGAAACTGGAAAAAATGGTTTCCATATATAAGGATGATCATACATGTATACTCAATAGGATCCTCCTCAAACCCACTAAGGAAAATGTGGGTGATGAATCTTATAACTCAAGTGAATAAATTGTAGAACTAACAAGAACATTTCAGGTCATCTATCACCAAAACTCACTAAGGATCTCCCACCAAATATTATAACTAACTATAATAAAATAATATCAAAAAAAAAAATTCTTGGAGGGTACTATGTACTACATAAACTTGGGTTTTTCACTCTCATTCCCTGATGACAAACATATTTTTCTCCATATCCCTTCTAAATCCAGGATATAGCACACTATGTCTTATATCATAACATTACCGCATACCTCACCATATCATACTCATCTTCTTATAATCAATACTACTTAAAAATTATTATTTATGAATCATATATCCAGTATAGTCAGTTTCATGATCTTGAAAGACATAAGGCTTGTTCTCTCCTCCTATAATGCATGACTCCAACTATATATAATCATTCCAATACACTATATTTTGTAGTACATCACATTCTATATATAATCATGATTATACCAACCTCAAGCCATTATAGTCCATTTAACACCTAGAAGGGATAGTGAAGAAGACAGAGTATTTTCCATCTATTCCCCCACCTAACTTTATGTTGGGGGAAACACACAAGACCCCAAAACATTGATCATTGGTAGGGTTATCCAACTCTGGTGTGATTCATAAATAAATCATAAGAATATAAAACTATAATACATCCACATAGAATCCAAACCTATTTGGGTCAAAAAAAAGGTCTACCATACCCATTAAAACCAATACACCATACCTTCCATACACTATAATTGATACCACATTTTATAACACAAACCAACCATACATTCCCACACAAAACAACTAAAATAATGCCCGTATTTTCTACTTTATCCACATTAATTAACCATTTCAAACATACCATCTTTTATCCATATTAAATTCATTATACCTTAAATTCCATATTTAAACCAAAACCATTATAATCTAATATTGATTATTGATTCAAATAATTTCCCACTCATTTCAATCGTTTATAATTAATTTATAGCACATGATTTATTCATTTCTAGCCAACAACCATTACTATGTACATCATTACCCCTCATGTTATGTTTTTACTAAAAAGGTATAAAATACCCCCCAAAACTATAAAAAACCATTGAAAACTAACCCCCAACACATACAATTCCAACAATAGTAGCTAGCCACAAAAACCACCATATACCACAACATCAGCCTCACTTCCTCTTCCCAACATGGGGCTTCATGATCCATATCAATAGCCAGATTTATACAGAATATTTTTTCAAACAAGGAAATGAAATAAAAATATCATACCTAAGAAATTTATCACCAAATTGTACCCAAGTGAGTATTAAGACACTTAACACATCCAATTCTTAAAAATTCCATCATATTTATTATGAATCTATTACCTAAGTCACAACATCACATTTCTAAATTTCTCATTACTAATTTTTACCTTATTTATAAAGTTAACCTTTTATGAGCAGGTTATTCCATTAATTTAAATAATATATATCAAAAATATATATATCTTAGAAATAAATATTTTTATAAACTGTCAAGATAATTAACTATCACATATAAAAAATATGGAAACTTGTAACCACACATGATTCACCCCAATCTCTTTCTTTTAATTAGATCAGTTTCTTATCTTAAATAATCCAATCCATACATTCCAACCAAATGAAATTAATGGAATTAATCTTCCACAATTCACATATAAATAATGAGAGTTCTCAAATATCCCACTTAAACTGAATATTTTAAAAACTATTGTGTAAAGTGAGTGGAAATAGATAATGGTAAGACCAAACCATGTAAGGAAAACCCCAATAAACCTTGGAAATATTAATACCCTTATCTCAATCAATAAATCATCTATAAAACCATTTAAGACCCATTTTATAACCTTTATCAAATAGATTAATTGGGAGAAATCTAATAATAAATGAAGAGTAAATCACCTATAATCATGAACAAGGTATATCCAAAGCCCAAGGATTAAATGTAGGTGGAAGGGTTTAGTAAGGCCTTCCAAAAATTCACTTAAGTTTACTAATGGTTGAAATGAATAATGAAACCTTAATGGATTTTGGAGGATCTTTTGAATTTAAACAAGGTATAGAAGACACTATTTCATGGTAATACATATCATCTTCATTCCATGATGAGAAAATTTTGAAATACCCTGTGGAAAAAAAACTATGTATCCCCCATATCTCTCACTTCTTAAACTCGGTAAAAGTTCCAAATGTGATTGTCCAGGGGAAGGTCTCACTAATACTAGAACACCATGTTGTGGTGATACATAAAACATGACCACTAAAATTAGCATTTAGTTCCACACACTTTGAAACCAGAGTCCATGTCGGGACACATATCAAGAAGAATCCTTGAAATTGACACTAAGACTCAATGTCACGATAGAAAAGACACATGTTATGGATTCAATTCATGGAAAACCTCAAAAACTATCCACGGAATCATTGCACCATGAAGTGAACCTCCATGAAATGACCTAAGAATCAATAAAAGAATCTTTATAAGGATAGTACATATTTTATAAGGTTTATTTGAACTTCGTATGTTTCAACTCTAATCCAAAAAACATCCTTTGAGCCCTTCACATAGTGAATAATTTTCTAACAATACAACCAATAACCATTAGATTCTCCAATAAATAAAACCATCCCATTATGACATGATGATATTTTCCATGCCATGACATTACTTTCCTAACTAAAATCTTATATGCATCCACATTTCTCTTCCTTTGGACATATTCTGACACTCTCAACATACATAAGACACAAATTAATGAGCCTGAAAGGTCAAGTTTATTTTATGAGATACATCTCTATTGATTCCCATCACCAAGAATCCGAAACATGCCCGAAAAACTAACAAATTCCAACCCAAATGCTCCCACATGATATATATCTCCAAATAAATAGAGCTATCATAAAATAACAAGGTATCATAATAAATAATCATTAATATTTAATTGATCCATAGATAATTATATTAATAAATCACATACTAAATAAAATATCTTGAACACTAATGTATATCAAGGTTCAAAATAGTGGGGGATACTTAGTGTGCATATGTGACTCGCATTCCCACATAATTTTCATTATTCCATATTTCTTCCATAGATCATGAACTAAAGAAAAACATTAATGTGCATCTCCTTCTCCAATTGATCATGAATTTCAATCATTCAATACATGAATTTCACATAATACTTAATATTTATCTCCTCTATTTGATGAAATATGAATAATTGTTAATATATCTATGAATATGTGACATAGAGAAGATTTATTGAATCTTGTATAGAAATATAGGAAGTGCCTTTCAATATTATACCACAAAAAAATGTTTAAATTCCTAAAAAGAATTGATAATCTAGGGATAAATCTTATCCTCCTCATTCAAACCTCCACTTGCCATAACAAGTGGAAACCATTTAAAATGATTGATATATGATTTAAAACTCTACAAGACTCCTACTTGAATAAATATAAGACTTATAATGGTCATTTTCTAACTTCATCCACTAATGAATCATCTGAATCTTTTATGTCGGGCTTTGTACCACATCTAGTCAAAGGACCACTAACTCTTTGGTCATGGTTTAGTATAATTAGGATCTGTAAACCCACCCATAAAACACCTAAAATGGATATATACTAATGAAATAATGATAAATATTTTCATAAAAAAATCACAATCCATTAAAATATATAACACAAGAGAGTAGCATATCCTCCACCATCAAAATGGTCCACTTCATCTACCTGTATTTCTGAGGATGGAAAGCATATCTAAGGTGGAAATAAGTGCCAACATCACATTCAATACCTTCCCAAAATTGAATATTAAAAGGGGGATCACTATTATAGATTATTTTTCTTGGTTCCCGATGAAGACATGTTACCTTATCCACACACCACCTCACTAAAACATCCATAGCACCTAAATAATTTTCAAGAAATGATTCGACATCATAAAAAGATCCATGATCACCAAAATAGAAACAGATCCTCCCAAGGATCAGGGTAAAATAGTGATAAATAACTTGGAAATTTTGTAACATATTTGTTTGTATAACCTCTTTGGGTTTTAAATTCCCAATTTTCTTATGTGAAAAATTAAAAAAAATCAATATAACATTTACCCTTATAAGGGACCTATGATTTTTTTAAGGGTAAAACATTATTTAAGAAGGATGCACAATGTTAAGGGGAGTTTTAAATAATTTTTTATAGGGTAACAATTTTTTATAAGGGTTATGTATAGGTAAATAATTCATCGTATATAGATATGTTTGATTACAAAGAACTATATAAAGGTAATCCAACATTTTCAAGGATTGGGTATGGGTATCTATGGACTATGTATGGGTCATCCAAAAAACCCTCTACTAGTGAAGAATTAACCCCAATTTATATAAGAGTAATATAGAATTCCTATATTATACATAGAGGTATCTTTTTCATTAATTAAGGGTACCTAGGTGCTACATAAGGGTAATATAGAATTATTATATGTTGTGTAATGGAATCTTTGGATTATTATAAGGGTAACCTACGGTATCGCCTACTTAGGTTAGGGTGTCTTCCTAGTTTCAATACCTGTGTAAGGGTATGTTTGAGCTGAAAAAGGGTATGTAGGATTTTCCATGTATTTTGTAAACAATGGAGACCCACATAATGGTAAAACCCCTTATCCTCACATGAATTATTCGATATTTTAAAGGGTAAATTAATAATTCTATTATGCAGTAACTTTTGGGGGGAAAAGCATTTTTAAGCCTATTTTTATCTCTCTACTTTTCTAGTGAAAACTAAATCATCTTTTCATTATTTTAAGTTCCTTAAATAATGGAAATTTGGTCTTTTAGATTTTTTAACGGTTGTACTACCTTTGTGAAGGATTTCAAATAACCTATACTCAATATTCAGGTAAAAGACAAATTAAATTGTTAATTTAATTTTTTGGATTTAATGTTGCAAACATGTAAATGATTTTACTTCTTTTAAAGAAAATGAACCATTCTTCCTTCATTTTTGGTTATTATCTTGTGTCTTGTTAGTCCAAGAATTCCATTATTCAAGATTGGGGAAGTTAGCTTCGATCAATGTTAGTTCGTCTTTAGGGTTCTAGGCATGGAAGAACCTTTAACCTCTCTCCTCTATTTTAGTATGAATTGTTTTAATAGGATACTTCAATATTGGAATTTGTATTACTCTTCTCCATTATCTTGAGTTTTTTCTGGATTTTATCTCTTTAAAACATTCTAGAAAAAGGATAAAGGATTATTAAATGATAATAAACCCGAATTGTCAAATAATGATATTGAATAATAATCTTGCTTGTCTAATATTATTCTAGAGAGATAGAATATTAATACAAGTGAAATTATAATTATTCTTAAGAGATAAACTTTTTATCTTATGTTATTTCTTACGAAAATTAATTATCTATAAGAGATAAATTCATTATCACATGTGGAGTTTTATTTTATTCTAGGAATTTGAATAATGAAATCAGTTTTAGGAATCCTTGGAAATTTTCTTGAACTGATTGATACAAAAGTTCCATAACACCACAATATTTTATGGTATATCACATTTTAAATTTATTCTCATCAACAACATATGTTTCACACACCACTAAACTCAAATGTATAATGATAAACAATTAAATATCATTATTTCTAAACAACTGTTATAACTTAGCTGTTAAATTGGGAAGAATGGAAAGTATTAAAAAATATATGAAATTTATAAATTATACATTTAATCATGTTTTTTACGTTCATTCATATGATTGTATGAGTAATATATAAGAATGAATCTAATTTTATGCATTAAAAGTATATATTTTACTAAAGACAGTTTTATTGACTATTAATGGAACACTTGTTTTAAAACTAAATTTTGACGCTTATATATATTTTATTGAAAAAAATAATCTTTATATTTATAAATTTAATTTCAAAATCATTTTATGGTGAAATTTTGTTATTTTTCTAAAATTACGTATTTTCGAGTGAATGGTGAAAAATATAAATGATTATTAAACTCTCAATTTCATTTTATTAAAAGTTTATTGATATTTAAATAATATATCACCTATGAAAGTATAAATAAAAATTTTGAATCTCATAAACAAAACTATAATATATATATATATATATCATGGAGTAAGTAAATAAATGTTTTAAAAATGATAAATTAAGTATTTTTATTTTTGGGAGGCGTCAATGTTTATTTATAATTTTACAAGTAATTTATTGATTTAAAAGAAAACTTATCTCCAAAAAATAGATTAAAAAATTAATGATTTTTATCTTATGGTAGTAACATAATTTTATGAATCCTTAGATAATTTTTCAAAGTGTCATAAAATAAGTTATAATTTTAAAAATCTTTATTTTTTGGGTAAATGATGAATTTTTTTAAATTAAATTTATCATATTTTTAAAATTATTTTCATAAAATAGATTCATTTTTTAAATAATACACATTTAAAAATGGTAAGGACGAATTTTTTGTTTTTTTCTTAAATATTTCAATTTCAGGTGAATAGTGATGTTCGACAATTTATGGTATTTAACATTATAAGTAAATAAATTAATAATTAGGACAGAGATGGTGTATGGTTTAGGTAAGAACTCATTAAGTCAAAATATAATGTTCTAATTATTCTATTTAGTAACAATAATCAATAAAATTGACAGTATTGATCCAAAATAATAATCTAATGAATAAAATAACTGAACCCCCCCCCCCCCTCATCCACTGTAAATACCACCCCTCACAACCCCTTATCCTCACACCTCCAAATCCTTAAATATTTCTTATATTCTGACCAATTACTCCCCCAAACTCTTCCCCATAAATTGGAATTTCTGGTATCACCAAGATACCATTCCTAGGTGCCTTACGGAGGTTCTCAAGGAGAAGAAGTTCAAGAGGTGAAATCCTATTTTGTTTTCCTTCAATTTATTTTCAATTTTTTTTTCATATCCCCTATTCACCTAACTATAAAAAAGTGGCATTATAACTAAATTATATTTTATATATTGTAATTTTATTATGTTAATGGTATATCAACCTAAATTTTCTTATCTTCCCATTTTATTCCAAAAATGAAAACAACATCTGTGAGGTGTCGATTTACCGACTGCATGGACGATTAGTTTTCATTTTCCAATTTTTCCAACATGGCTAGTAATAAAAACATTTATATAGTTAAAAAAATTATTTAAGTATTAAAACTTATAAAATTTTCTGGAACTTGTATATATAAAAAATATTAATTAACAAAATAAAACTAGTGTGTGATGATTGAAAAATGCCAAAATAATCTAAATGATTGTCATTACCTTTTTATCTAATGGATCGTCATCATATATGAAAAAAAATGTTATATAAGAACATTTAATAATTTTTTATTTCATAAATAACATATAATTTCAATTTAGGAAAACAATTAATATTTTTCATGATCTTCCATACTTGTATACAAGTGAACTAATTAGGAAAACCATGTAAACAAACACTCCCAAGTGAAAAAATTGAATCTTATAAATCATAAAAAATTGTATAAAGTAACTTAATAAAATTATAATAAATCAAATAAAATTTTAATAGGTACTAAATTAAATTTTTAATGAATCTAACATCATTATCCTGAACATTAAGTACAACTGTAGAACACTTTTCTAAATACGGTAAGGGTTTCTTCCTGAACTTCAACATTTCCTTCTAGTTATTATTTCTATATATTTACCCAAATTAAATTCTTAATTATTATTATTTACTCATCCAAAAATATTTTGGTATGTTCCAAAAATATATACCAATTTCAATTCCTCTTTCTTCATGAATAAATACAGGTTTTATAAAGTTCCATTTTTAATTTCTCCCAATAAGAAAGCCCAATTAAAGTGAACTTCCCAATTTTAGACCCATTTTCAAGTATACCCCATAATATGTAATAATAAACAATTATATTAAGGAAATCACTCATTTCATCTTGAAAATCTATATTATTTAATTTCTGGTTTTATAAAAACAATTATTCCTTTTCATCTTTAAAGACTCTTTGATATTTTCCCTAAACCCACAGCAAAGTTTATCATTAATAAAGTTTCTTAAAAACTATTTTTACATGTTGGGGATCATTTATACATCAAATATATTTGTTCTTCCCTTTTATTTTCTGTGTATGAAATGTTTAAAATAATATTTTATTACAAATAAAAATTATTTTCCAACAAAACTCTTTTTTCCAAAGAAAAAAAGCATTTCTCTCAAGAATTCCTCAATGGTTTTCTTAGAATATTTTCATCTTTTTTAGCACCCTCTATTGAATCAAATTATTTATTGATATTTAACTATTATGTTTCCATATAATATATTATTTATTATTTATGGGGATGTACAATATTAATACCATTCTCCACATTACTCTATATGTTTTATGATTATGTTTATTGTTTGTGTAATGTTAATAGTATTTCATATTCTAATTTGAATATAAGTGTATATGTTTATTATGTTCCACCCATTTTATATGATGAATTCATTGGTCTTAGTAAGTGGTGATTGGGGCCAATTATAGCACCTTGATTCATCGTTAGGTCTTATGAGACCAACTATACTTGGTTTTTACCTATTTAAACATGGTTCCTTGGATGAAGCCTTATTTGTGTGTTTATGATGTCTAGCATTATGCATTCCCTCGTTATGAAATTAGTATTTGATAATCCATTTGATTATTTGGGTATTATAATATTCATGGTAATTTTTTCTCATGTCATTAGGGAATTATTTTGATTATCTTTTATTCCAACAACATTATGTTTAAGTTTATGTTTTAATGACATGTGTTTTTAGATATTAACCTTGACTTATTATTGATGTTTATAGATTTTGATGTATTTTTTAACCTTATAGAGCAACTGAGATCATCTGTTTCATGTGTTTTATTTTTTTCCCTAGGATCTAAAAATGTATATTATGAATGACTAAAATGGATAATATAAGAGTTTATAGGTGTTTCTAATGAATTTTGTATATTGTTTTTTATTTTCAAGTGGTAATTTAAAACTTATGTCGGTAACTATTTTTCCAAATATACTATAATACTCATTCATTTGGTATGTGATCACTCGTTCATATTACCAATGTAATAGAGTATGGAACTAAATTTAGGATACTAGTGTTGGGGTGTTTATAGTCAGTATCATAGAAAGCTAAGTTGATAATTTGGAAACTATTTTTAGGAAATCTTAGATTAGACAATATAACCCTAAGATATATTTTGAGGATAACCATATAAGAACATCTTAAAAAACCATGTATGAGTTTATCTACACAAAAATTTTATAATTTATGTTAAGTAATTCACTAGTTTATGGATTATACATTATGCTTCATAATGATATGATCTATTCTTGTGTATTCCATTCTTTTGAAATAGAACCAAGTAAAATTAATGGGAATAATATCAACACATATATTTTATGTAGTTATTTCCCTCCTATATAAGATAATGATTTTTTATCTGGATCTGTAACTAGAACTAAAAAACTGATATCTATACTGGGATAAGTGACTCAGTTTTTGAGAAATAAACTTAATTTCATAGAGAATCCCGGTCCACAATGTGATGTAAAAATTTTATACCTCTTTATGTGACAATAACCTCCATAATTAAATGGGAAGACAACCCCATTTGTATTTGGATAAGTTCATTAGATAATATATTTATAACATTTGGAAGTAAAAAAATGAGGAAAGTTATCATGGTTTTTTATCATCTATTGGGATATATGGAATAATGGTGGAAATTAATTCATAACACAAAGGAAGATAAAGAAATTAAAAACATTTAATGGAAAGATTTTAAGAAACATTTATTAGAAAAATATTTTCCTAGAGAACAATGAGCAGTTATGGGGATAAAATTCTTAAGTATGAGATTAAAAGAGGATGAATACTTTGCTAAGTAAGAATCCAACATTACAAGGTTATCGAGGCATATCACGAACTATATATATAATAAAAGGAGAAATATTTATCATTTATTTAATGGGATTAATCCAATTCTATTAAGGGGTCTAGTTTCACAAACATTCTCATCATTAGGATATAGTCTCATGTGATATTAATACTTAGAAAGAATATACTAAGTCTTAAAATTTTAAGGGAGAGAAAGAGAATAAGATAATGGTAGAGAAAAATATTGATAAAGGGTAAAAGGGAAAAGAAGGATTTTCCCACATGTGACAATTCGGGGAAGAAACACTCGGGTATATTCCTGAAGGGAATGGGGGTTTATAAGATGTTTTTAGATAAAGTTTTCTAGTCTCATGAATGTAAGGGAAATAATGAATATATAAATATGTAATGATTTAACTATAAAGAGATGGGGTACTATTCAAATAAATTTCCAAAGTTTCAAGGAAATATAGTTCATAAAAATAAAAGGGATTATGGTCAAGCTTATGTTGTTAATATAGTTGAAGTGGAATAATTAATTTACTTTTATTTTTAGATTCAATAATTATGTTATGATATTCTAGTTATTATAATCATAATAAATATAAAGATTGTAATGTAGTATATCTTCCTTATATATTTTTAATCATGCATGTTTTCCTTAAGTTTTTTAGGTGATCAAGGTATAAATATGTATTTGGTATGTGTGATTAAGAGATAAATTATTTGGAGAATCTTATGTTAAGTTGATTTTGTAAATTTCGTAACCTTACTTATAAATTTTGGGTCATTAAATGTGGACTGATATGTTTTAGATGAGTCTTATGATTAACTACTTGTGGAATAGATCAAGTTAAACTTTATAAATTATTATTCAATGATAATATGTGCTAACATTATTAGATTCAATAAACATTTAAAGGTTAAATGAATTACATAAGAACCATATGATTCATTAAAAGTGCTTCAAGTGTGAAAAATTAATCTTTAACATTCGCCTCCAGGTGTAAGGTATGATGAGACAATAGATCGAAGAACAACCAAAGGATGAGATTATACTTATGACTTGAATTAGGAATAAATTTTATTTATTTTCTTAATTTATTATCTAAATATTATAAGAATAATAAAACTCCAGGAAAAATATTTTTGATGAAAAACATTATCCATTTAATTTCTTCCTGAGAAATCAATGGTCTTTTAGTAGATCAGATGATTTATGATTTCATGATGGTTAACTTTCTAATGAACATGTTCTCTATTACTCTACATCGAAACATGATATTTATATTTATCTTCCATGTCCATGTTATCGCTTCCTAATAATGAATTCCTACCTGAAATACTAGTTTTTTTTGACCTTTTCATTTCCATTCCCCACTCATTCAATGGATATTTAACTAACCTTATTTTTTATGTGGGTTTCCCACAAAAGAATTTTGAAATATCAACATTTTACTTTCAAAGTAAAATTTCAAATTTTCAGGACAAAATTTATAGAAGGAGGGGAGAATGTAACACACCATGATTTTAGGATATGTCTCCTTTAAAATTTATTTTCCTTGGAAGCATACGTTTCACATAACACCAAGTTCAAATGAACTATGATATAAAATTAAATATCATTATTTTTAAATGATCATTATAACATAAATGTTAAATTTGAGGGAATGAATAGTATTAATCTAATTATGAAATTTATATATTATATATTTGATCAAATATGATTAATTTCATCCAAATGATTTTATAGGCATAAGATATGAATGAATCCAATTTTCTGCAATAAATGGATATATTTTTCTAATGGTAGTTTTACTGCCTATTAATGACGCACATGTTTTAAAACTAAATTTTGACTCATTTATAAATTATATTGTATAAAATAAAGTTTATTTTAATATTTTTAATGTAAAAATGATATTAAGGTAAAAAAATTTATTTCTTTGAAAAATATTTATTTTCAAGTGAGTGGAGAAAAATATCGATTTTTATTAAACCCTAAATTTCATTATATTAAAATTATTTTTATAATTTGACTTATATATCACCTATGAAAGTATAAATAAAATTCAGGTATCTAATAAATGATAATATAATAATTTTATATCTTGGAATAAGTAAATAAGTGTTTTAAAAATGATAAATTAATTATTAGTATTTTTGTGAGGCGTAAATGTTTTTTTACAATTTAATAATTAATTAAATTATTAAAAAAATTATTTTCACAAAATGTATTAGTAAATTAATATTTAATTTTACTATTATTATTAAATAATTTTATAAAATCTTAATTAAATTTTTGAGGTGTTATAAAATCAGTTATAATTTTAAAATCTGTATTTTTCGAGTAAATGATGAATTTATTTAAAACATTAATTCATAATATTAACAATAAAATGATAAAATGGAGTCTATTTTTGAATTAAATATGACAAAAAAATATATTTAATTCTTGGGATTTTTCTAAAATAGCTGAATTTTGGGTGAATAGTGAAATACAATAATTTACGGTATTTAAGAATATAAGTAAATAAATTAGTTATTGATTCGTTAATAATGTATGGGTGAGTTAATAACTCATTATATAGAACTAAAATTCTCTAATTACTATAGTTATTCACAAGAATCAATAATATTGATAGTTATGCCAAAAAATAATAAACTAATGAATAAAAAATCAAAAAACACTCATCTCCTCAACTGTTAATACCACCCCATCTCCTCCCAACTCCAAATCCTTTAATATTTATTATATTCTAACCAATTACTCTCCCAAACATCTTCCTTTAATCCTAGTCTTATTAGTATCACCAAAAGACCATTCACAAGTTCCATAAGGATGTTCTCAAGGAGAATAAGTTCAAAAGGTAAAATCCTTTCTGTTTTCTTTTAATTTCTTGTCAATTTCTTTTATTTTAATGTCTTATCCTCACATACCTTTATAAAAGTTTCATGATAACTCCATTGTCTTTTATATAATATAAATTTATTATGTTAATGGTATATTTACCATCAATTCTTTTCTCTTCCCCTTTTATTCTAAAAATGCAAACAACATCTCTGAGGTGTAGATTTACCACCTTTGTGGACGATGAGTTTTTATTTTTCAATTCATCCTTCGAGGATGGTCAAAAAATCATTTTTATGTTCAAAATATACTATAATATATGACTTAAAAATTATTTAATTGTCTGTAACTTTTATATATACATAGTATTAATTAATAAAACAAAACTTGTGCGTGATGATCGAAAAAAATTCCCAAATAATCAAAATGCTTATCATTAATGTTTTATCTAATGAATCATCATCATAGCTAGAAAAAAGGTATATAATAACATTTAATATTTTTTAATTTCATTAATAATATATAATTCCAATTATGGATAAATTTTCCCAATTTTCATGATCTTATATACTTGTATTCAAGTGAACTAATCATGAAAACGAAGGAAATGAGCACTCCCGAGTGATGAAATTAAATATTATAAATCCTAAAAAATGTCATAAAGTAACTAAATAAAATAAATTTTTTATAGGTTCTTAACTAAATTTTTAATTATTCTAGTTTCATTATCTTACACATTAAATGCAAGTGGAGAACACTTTCGGACTTATAGTATGGCTTTCTTCCCGAACCTCTATTTTTCTTTTAGGTTATGATTGCTCTATATTTAACCTAATGTAATTCTTACTTATTCTTATGTAATCCAATTAAATTCTATTTTTGTGTTCCAAACATATGTACCTATCACAATTATTCTTTCTTGATGGGGAAATACATTTTTTATAAGGTTCTGTTTCCAATTCCTCCCGATAAGCAAGCTTGATTAAAGAGAAATTCCCAATTTCATACCCATTTTCAAGTATAATCCATAATATATTATTAGAAACCATTATTTTTTTTAAATAACTCATTTTATCCTGAAAAAATATATTAGTTAATTTATGGTTTTATTCAAACAATTATACATTTTCCTATTTAAAGACTATTTAATATTTTTCATTAAACCGCACCAAAGTGGATCATTTATAAAGTTTCTTTAAAACAATTATTACATGTAATACAAAATTTATTCCATAAATATATTTTTTTTCTTCCCTTTTTTTTATGATTTACATGTTTACAATCAAGTTTAATGATAAATACAAATTATTTTCTGAGAGAAGTCTACTTTTCAAAGTAAAAAATGGAATTTCTCTCAATAAATCATCCATGACATTATTAGAATATTTTAATCTATTTACAGACCCTTTTTTAATAATATGACTTATTGATATTGATATCTTATGTAACCATATAATATATTATATGATTATTTATGGGCATGTATTATTTTTATACCACTCTCCACATTACTCCGGAGAGTTTATAATTATGTTTATCATGTGGGGAAAGGTAGTAATATTTCATAAGTTAGTTTCAATATGAATATATATATTTACTATATTACACCAATTTCATATGAGGAATGCATTGGACTTAATATGTTATGGGTGGAACCCTATATAGATTTTTTATGCATCAGTAGGTCTCGTGAGATAAACTAGATTGGGTTTTTACATACTTATATATAGTTTCTTGGTCGAATCCTTGATAGTATGTTTATGATGTATGTAATTATTAATTCCCTCATTATGATGTTCATAATTGATAATCCATGTGATTATTCAACTAGTATAATATCCATGGTTTAGTTTTATTCTCATGATATTATGAAATTATTTTTATCAGGTTGTATTCGTGCTATATTATTTTCAATTTTATGTTTTAATGAAATGTGTTGTTAGATATTCACCTATCATTATTATTTATGTTTATAGATTATACTATATTTTTTACCCTTACTATGCATATAAGATCACCCCTTTCTTATCTTTTATTTTTTTCCCAAGATGAAAAGATGTATATTATAAATGACTTTCAAGGATAATCTAGTATTTAGGGGTTTTTCCAATAGAGTTTTTATATTGTTTTTTCTATCAATTGGTAATGTAAAACTTATGGTTCTATATAGTTTTCCAAAGCAACTAAACTATTAGGTTTTTTTGGATTAGATCACTTTTTTATAGTACCATTATAATAAATTAAATCATTCAATCCATGCTATAGGGGTTGGGGTCCTTATGGGTGGATTTTGGGTTATGTTTCATAGATGAACCATGACTTTGACATCAAAAACCTTGAGGTTGGTATTCTCGTGTACTCTACCCAATGGTAATATACATGTTCACTGGCATGATATATACGGTTTATCACTTCATGTGAATAACCATTAAATTCATATTGCGTTACAAATTATGACTAATTCTAAATAAATAAATTATATTTAAGTATAAATTAATTAACAGAACATGCCTAATGTAATTAACAAAAGTTCTAAGGGCCACGATGGATCACTTTTCACTGGCTTGATGTAGGTCATTAATATTCGAGGATTGATCACTATATAGTGCCACAATTTACATAGACACCTTGAGGTGTGTTGTGTTTGAATATATATCCCATCAAACCATATTTGTTGATCATGTCATGAGTTTTATTATATTTTCTATTTTATTGTGTTTGAATTCGGTCACGTATATATTTTTTATGACTCATGATTATTCCATGATATGTTTATATGTTCAGTCATTATTTCCTTATTTTGAAATCCAAATTGGACTCACTTTTTGACCAAGACTGATTGTGATCACATGTTGGTTCCTAAGTAGACTCGGATGCCCTTTATGATTCCTTATGCCTGGAGTATACTTGTGTAGAAAGTAGTTATAGGATGGTGATGAACACTAGTTATTATATAATTGCTTCAAATACTCATGATTCTATGATGCTCTACCTTCTGATTTCTATATAATGCTCTAACACTTTTTGTGTTAGCTTGAACTTAGAAGTTGGTTTTGTATCTGTGAAAATTCAACCATTGTTTCATGTTTACCCTTAGACTAAAAGTGTTCATTGTGTTATTTAGTGACAATAATGGACCATTATATAGATAGGTAGAATGATATCTTAGTGGTTTGGATATAGCTCTATGACTTACAGATTATGAGAACATAATAGTACTTGATTCCTTAGGTATTATGTGTGACATGATGTTCTCATTACCATGAGTATTTTAAGAGACATTCCCCCAAGACTTAAAGCTAGCTGGCCTTGTGGTCTGACATGAGACTTGATGTATTGTGGATTCTGAGTATATTTTCACTAGCCCACCTTGTTTCCTAATTTATAAATAGAACCTTATGGAATCAAAATATTATGATTCTACACTGGTGGATAGAACTTAATCACTTCCAACATTTTTTGTGACTACACTCTGAGTTATACCTGGAGCGGTTATGGTTGGATATTCATGGAAGGTTGGTAAGTCCATAACCACTCAACACATGGTTTTTTTATCTATCTATGCTTCATGATATTATACTATGTTGTGTAGTTATGTATTTAATGTTCAATTTATATTATTATTATATCATGCATGTACACTTCATACTATTAGTTTTCTAATGTACCACATTCGTGGTGTCTTGCAGCCAGTTATTTTGGAATTCATACAAACTATGGGTATGTTGTTGCAATATTGTACTCTGACTACATATTATCATATGTTCGATTGTTTAATAATTATTATGAACTTTGGTTTATAGTAAATCCTCTCTATTGTTAAATATGAGACCTTAATTGGTAGTTGGAATCCTCAGAAAACCTATACATGATTTTCCTACTTGAAAAATTCTCAAAACATTATGCCTTAATTTTTTATTATTCTCTTGAGTCTAGGATGTCCATGGATTCTATTATTCATAATTTTTTAATCTAACTTTGATCATTGTTGGCTATTATTTTGGGTTACATGAATGGAATAACCCTCACCCTCTCTTCTCTATTTATGGGTGAAGTGTTTTAAAAGGATTATTTTATGTAGGAATCAATATTCCACTTATCCTTTTTATGAGTGATTTTTGAAGTTTATATTTCCAAAACATCATTAAAATATATAAATTATTCATGAATGTTAATAATATAGAATTATAAAATAATGATAAATAGTAATTATCATGTTTATCTGGGTTTATTCTAGGGATAAAGAATATTATTTCATGTGAAAGTAAACTATTCATAAATAATTAATAGTTTAGCTCATGTTAAGGCTTAAACTGATCATCTAGGAATTATCTCATGAGATATTTTGTTAGTATCATTGGTGGTGGATTTATTTATTTTTTTAAATAAAATAACAAAATCGTTTATAGGAATCCTTTGAAAGTGGTGTGAATATTTTAATATGTGGGTGTGTTTCACATGACGATTCCTTGATGAACCTTGACTTCCACATTTACATCTTTCAAATAGGTTCTCTTCTGTACACTACCTTGTGTTATCATGAATATTTATTGGAATGAGATGTTTTTCTAGTCACTTTAGATGAATGAACACTAATTACATATTATTTTATGAATAACTAATAATGATTAATTAAATACTAATCATTTAGACGTAATTAATTAATGGAACATGCCTAATATAATTGGAAAAAGTTACAAGGTAAATTATGGGACCCTATCTACTATATTGATGGCATCCACTGATGGTTGAGGCTTGATCACTATAATGTAACTTTATTTACATGGAAACCTTGGGATCCTCTTTCAGTGAATTTATAGCCCAAGAAACCATGTATGAGGATCACACCATGAATACGAATACATTACATGTTTGTTATTATACAATTTTGATCACATGTGTAGTTGTTATGAATATTGTTATGACAAACTTTGTTTTAATTTTCAATCTTGGTTTCCTTAATGTGATATCTAAACTGGAGTAACTTGTTGAATGTGATTGATAGTGATTGCATGTGGGTTCATGAGTATCTTGTGATACCATTTATGATCCCTTATAATATGAGTATTATTTTGTATCTAGTAGAATCATGTTTGTAAATATAACTTGTTATTGTATCATTACTACTAATAATCAAGATTATATATTGTGTTATGTTCTTCTTGTCGTATCATGCTCTTCCATGTTGTGTATTATCTTTCCTTTGGAGGTAAGTTTGGTATATGTAACTGGTGGACCATCAAATATGTCTACCTTTATAGGGGGAGTGCACACAGTGTAGATTGGTTATAATGATGGACCCATACATACAGTGGGAGAATGATATCCTGGTTACCATCTGTTTCATGATTCCATGAGTATTCTGAGAACATGTCGTTACTCAATGCATTTTGAATTTCTAGTAACAATATCTTCTTGAGGCCTTGAGGATTATGAGATACTATAACTAAACCTTGTGACTAGTCTTCCTTGTGGTTTGACTTCTAAAATATGACTTGAGGATGTCGAGTAGTACAACACCAGCCTGGTGTTTAGACCATTATCACTTCCAACATACATTATGTCTATATTTCAACTTAGATCCTAGGTGGGTACTTACAAGGGTTAGTAGAGGATTGGTAAGTGCATCTCGGAATATTTTTTATATATATTTTGTGTTCTTGGTGATATTCTGCTATGTTTCACAATTTTATATTTCTCTTTTACATTCTGTAGATCTTAACACATTGACATAAACTACATAATACTAATTGGGTAATGAACCTAGTTGATGGTGTCCTACAGAATTGTACTCACACCCTACTCAAGAATCCTTGGATATTGGGTACCCTAGCATCCCTCACTTATTATAGGTAAAAGTTGGTATAAGGCCTTGGTTTATCATCTAGAAAGATATCCCTCTATGATTTTGAGGCTGATTTGATGTTATCCTTAGTGTTTTAGATCCATATTTTTCTTTTGTACCATTCATTTTTTTTAAATTTGATTGGCCTAGTTGGTGATTAACTATTGTATCTTTTCTAGGATTTAATTCTGTTGTTTCTAAATTTATTCATACTATTGGTATGGTGTTGGTATCTATGTACTCTGATTATATATTGTAATAAATTTTTCTTTTTTCTTTTTTATTTCTTACTCTCAATGATGGTATAGTATTCTCATATTTCCATTTGATACTCTTACTGCTAGTCAGCTGTCTCTGCTATATGTGGAGGCATGCCTTAGGTCTTGTTGAATTCCCACTATGGTCCAATGATTCAGTTCAAGATGGTATAAAATGGTAATAGACCATATATTATTTGGATTCTCTTAATTTTGGATGTTGGTAGATAGGTGACATTGGAATTTTTCATATTTTATGAATAAACTATGCTTGGTGTGTCACAAACATCATTTTTTAGAGAAGTTCTAGTTACTAGGGCATGGGATTGATGTCTTGGTTTATGAATTTATGGTTGAAAATTATTTCACATCTTGGGATGAACCTAAATTTTCTGGTTTGTGATTTAATATTTTTTTGAATATTATCCATATCAAAAAGTGGTGTTTCATGAATCAAATTCAGTACAAAGTATTATCACGGAATATGTGCTTCTTGTGTGTGATTACACTGATAATTGTTAACTTGGTAGTTTGGGTACCAAAAAATCCTACTATGGTTGAGAATATAAGGTTTTTATGGCATTCCTTCAACTAAACCCCTAGGTGTGTTGACTTGTGATATATGTTAATGTGAGACTACAGTGTGGTGCACCTGAGTAATGATAGTGATGATGAAGAAAATGATGATGACGATGAAGATGCTGACATTGTTGTGGAACCTATATACATGACTATTGTAGTATCCCTAGTTATTTCCTTTTTAGATGTTATGTTCCTTAGTAAATAACCTTGTGTGAGTATCCATTGTATTGGTTCGATTAATAAAGGATTCAACTATATTATATATTTAATTATCCAAATATAACCTAGTGGTTTACTATTTAACTAAATATAGAATCACGGGCTCTTGACATGGTTAGTAAAATGGAGAATTCATCATGATATATCAATTTATATATGCCTAGAATATGTTTCATGAAAATTATCCTCTTCAGAAACATTGTATGAATTTTTTGAAAGACCTTTTGGCCATAAATGTGACTTTTTTCGCTAGAAATTTGATTTCTCATAATTATTGAGTGTATCCTTTGTTAATAAATTCAATGTGAATGAATAGTAAATGTCAATGCCAAGGGGTATTTTTCGTTGACAAAAATTCTATGATCATATG
The DNA here is from genome assembly GCA_963277665.1 of Viscum album. Classification (NCBI taxonomy): domain Eukaryota; kingdom Viridiplantae; phylum Streptophyta; class Magnoliopsida; order Santalales; family Viscaceae; genus Viscum; species Viscum album. Next base: position 805,785,285 of record OY728141.1, on the reverse strand, counting down.
ATTATTCATTTGAAGGAATTGATGGGGGTATTGATTTTTTTTCTTACAACCTTATATTTTATAGTACCTTGACTACTAGAACCCATGATATAAGGTTGGTTTCCGGATAGTTTGTATTATTTTTGAATTGAGGGAATGATATGGGGTTTCCTATAATGTTAGTTTATAATGAAACTATTTCTAGATGTCAAGTAAATATCTTAGGAAATTGAACCTCTGATTTTTGAGTGTTGGTGAATGCTTTATATCATGAACTGACACTCATGACATTAGTGGTACGTAGTGAAAATTGGAAGAAATGAGTTATCTTCTATAAGAGAACCACTTTGAATATATTATTTATTTGGTCCAATAACATTATAGTGTGTAGATAAAGGTTGAGGAAAGTGAAACTGGCTGGGATTCTATGAATTTTGGGTAATCAATCTGTTAGGAGTAATGATTATTAATTTTGTTCCTTTTTTGGAATCATTAATGTGTAAGCATGCATGTAATAGTCACATGTCGTCCATTTGAATCATCAGTAGAAGGATGGTGAGTTGACCAGTGAGGATTTTCTTGGTTGTATAGACTAACTATGAGGTAATAGTGATGGTAGGTAACTGATGAATTTTTTCGAATTCACCCATTAAATTGTAAATTAGAATTTTATCAATGATTCTCAAAGGGATTGGTAGCCCATTGGTTTGCTATTATCTAGTTTTCACTATAATGGAATATGGAATTGATATTGGGTTGAGGCATAGTTGTCCAGTCAACCTATGTTTATTATCAATGGAGATATAGGGGATTTATATAAGGGATTGTGTTAGGGGATGAGATCTATATGGGTCAAGATTTGTAACCTATACGTAGATTGTTGTAGAATGTTAGGCACTTCAACATTGGTCATTGGATAATTTAGTATGTATTGTCAGTGGTCTAGAAATGCATATTTTGTGTTGTTTTTCATTGAAATTTATTGAACCGATGGTAAAATTGAGGTATTGTATCAAATGATGGTCTACTCATGGGTCGGTTATACAAAGGTAAATTTTCAATGTAGAAAATAAGGATACTCCAATTTTGTGAAGCATTGACCTAGTCATGTGTGGAATGACCACTCAAGTGAAAGGGACATGGTCAATGTAATCAATTACATTGAACAATCATGAAGACTCCAGAGACCAATATATAGTGAACTTGAGGTTTTCTAGTTCAACATTGAATATATAATGTTTTATTCACATGTAACATTCAGTGGAAATAGATTTATGATTTGGAATCAATAGAAAACTAAATACATTCTAAGAACAAGTCATATCATTAAGGCATTGGAAAATGATTTGTGACCCTTGTGACTAGAATAAGTAATTAGGGTACCAACTGGAAAAACAACAAAAAATTCATTTGAAACATTAGTAAGGATATTGGACCATTTTAAAAATATATCCAAGGCATAAGTAATTAGGTTTAGTGGTTCATGGAGTGTCAGTTGTTTAGTTTAGTTACCTTTGGGTGAAGATAACTGGTAAGGTACGAGTTGTTATTTCCATAAGAATGTTAATGTGATGGGTAAAAACTAAATGGATCCTGTTTCATCAGGTACAAGTGATGTCTTAAAAATTTCCATTAAATATACTCAATAGGGACAATAATTCATTATACGGGGTGAATTGTAACATCCTCATTTTTATAACACTTCTTTGTTTTAAATTCTTAAGTATTTTGTGTGAAAAAATAAATAAATTCAATGTAATATTTAACCTTATGCAAGGATTAAAGTTTTAGTAAGGGTAACTCATGATTTTTAAATGTTACAAAAAATTTAGAGGCCTTTTACCATATTTTTTCATGTTGAACCTATTTTTTTAAGGGTTATATTAGTGTAAATTGGACACTATGTTAGGGTAGGCTGCTTTTCATACACTGTATAAAGGTAAGCCTAGGTTTTAAAGGGTTTTGTAAGGGTATATTTAGTCTATATAAGGGTTAATGGAGAAACCCTATGGTTTTTTAAAGGTAACCCTAATTTGTATAAGGGTATTCTAGAATTCCTATACTCATTTTAAGGGTAACTTTGGAGTTTTGTAAGGGAACAAAGGAGCTGTATAAGGGTAAGATGGAATCGTATATACTTCATAATGGCAACTTTAGAGTTTCTTAATTATAAACTAAGGTTTTATATAATATAATGAATGTAAAAATAGTATCTCAATACTTTTACACATGTTATTTCATGATTTTTAATATAAATATCCATTAATACCAAACAAGGATCATGAGGCTTGGTGTCTTTTGAAGAAATGGTTCATAATACATTGAAAGGAAACTAAAATATGGAATAAATAATTTATTATCCATAGAAACCTCCTAAAACTATTTTAGATCCAAAAACATTATAGGATAACCTAGTAAATACATAAAAGAAATTGGTGAAAAAAATCTCAATACGGGAATAAAAATGATTAAGAATCATAACTTGTGAGTTAAATGTATAACATGATATCATAAAAGATACGGTTCAAGACTAATCCCATGGGAATATAACATAAATAACCTGGTGGGGTAAAATCATGGAATCATAGTAAATCTATAAGTAACACAAAAAATGACCTAAGCATGAGTTAATAAAAACTGCCTACACAATATAACATGGTGGAAAAAGTCTCATAATGAATTAGGTTTACTCCTCAATCTCATATATAACGTCTCATGAGACTATATCATTACCAAATGAATTGTAGTGTTATCTAGGAATATCCATTATAACATGTTCATTATTTATGTGTTCTACGTGTTCTAAAAAAACAATCAATTATAATTCCTAAACATAAGAATTACCCATGTAATGAAATTGGATTTCAAAATCCTTCCACATATCATAATCAATGTAAATTTCATAACAAAGAAAATTTGATAAATGATCATAAGGAATGTATTAAAACATTAATGGATATTATAATAAGATCGATATATATTTCAGATACAAATATAAATATATCAAATTTAGATGCATTCTGTAAATTTATAAAGAGATAAAGTGAGCCAGAGAGTTAATTATAAAAACCCAAAAAAAACTGATGGGTTAGAGAGATCCCTTACCACATGCCTTAATTTTCATGTGTGTTATTTATCATCCAAAATAATAAACATATTTAGTTATTTAATTTATTAAGAAAATTTTCAGGTTTTTTATTTATTTTATTTTATATATAATCATGTTATATTCAGTTACATATTTATTTAGTTTCATGTGGATGTTTTGATGATATTTGTATCATTTATCTAAAATAACTTATGTCAGTTGACTAAGCTAAAAGAGATTATTATTTCATCACCTCTAAAAAAATAATAATAATAAAATAATAATTTTTGTTAATCAATTATACCTTAAAACCCAATCATGAATAGTGGTTATGAAAAATATACTAAGTTACAATCATAGAGATGGTAGGCCGTACATATGCATGAGTAATGTTAAAATTTTTCAATGATTATGGTGGAAATAATATAGTTATTATTTTAAATTTTTTTAATTATAATTATTTAATAAATATTATATTAAACTTACATATAACCTCTTTGTGAGGCGGTAATGAATAGGAATCACATCTCTTTGTGAGGCGGTAATCTTCCATAAACACAAACGATGCTATAATTTTTCAATGGATGGTAAGGTGAGAGAATATATGATATATTAATTTTAAAAAATGATTAATATTTTATTAATATCATATATAGTTATTTAATCAAAAATTATAAATAATCATGAGAGGTGAGGATGTAAAATGAATTACATAAGTTCATGAGGCGGAAGTTCGTCGTACGTTAGATGGAAGATTTTGTTTCCCATTTGATGGAAGAGGATATGAATGTAGGTTATTCCATTAAAATAATAACATATAATTATATTTTAGAAAAAAAAATTATTATATCATTATGGTTTAATGATATTTTAATGAGAATGTGGACTAAATAAAACAAAATGCTCAGTTAAGAATGATACATATTCTTTGGATAACTTCATTAGATATTATCAAAAATCCATGCTCAGAGGGTTTTATAATCCAAAAAAGGATTCTTGGACATGTTAAGGTAATTGGGTAATGGATTTGGTTAGGTATTGGTTGAAAAAATATGACTTGCAAGTGTGAAGTGGAAAGGATAGTGGGGTCCCTTTTATAAGCGGGGGAGAGGAAACACTTAGAAATTTTTGAAAAGAAAACGGTATAACCATGTTTTAAATATTCCTCAAGGATCAAAAATGGATCCTTATTGGACCTTAAATGATATAATATCTAAATAATTCCAGAAAATAGGAACTAGAAAGGTTTTGAAGTCATTTAAACCATTACCATTTTACTACAACCCCCTAGTAAACTCATATTAACGTTAACCACTATAATTATTCTTTACTATTTTTAATATTAATTTTTAATGAAAAATAAATTTCTATTACTATATAATATTAATTATTATGATTAAAAATATGGAATACATTTTTTTAAAATCCCTTTATATAATTTTTTAATTTTAATTTAAAATTAAACTCACAGACACAAAGAAAAGGTGGTTATGAAAATGAAATTTTCTATATGTATAATAAGTATTGATACCAAAAAGCAACATTAAATTTATTAAAATGACCAAAAATGGATTAATAATAACATAATTTCTCTATTTTCACTTTAAAAAAAAATAAAAATATTGAACTTCGTATTTTCTTTAAATGAAAACACGTTTTTAATAAAAAAAATGAGTATTTTTTCACTATTCATCCAAAAAATTGTCTTAACAAAAAAAATACTTAAAAATTCACTGTAAGATAATTTTATCATTCTGATTCCTAAAATGAAAATAAATTTCACAAATAAATTTTTTCAAAAGTGTTAAAAATTTATTTTCTTATTTTTTCACAAAATACAATGAAAATCATTTTTTATATTTATATTCAAACTATCTAAATGTTTTACTTAAAATTATGTAATTTTATATGAATATGTTTTCATTATCTAAAACAATAATATTTAATTTATTAAATATTAATATTCTTATTTATGCTACTAATTTTAATGTCTAGGTTATAATGGTCATGTTTGAATTATAATATTAATAATATATTGTGTTTTGTTAAAACTTCGTGTTATGGGTAACGAAATCTATTAAAGAAATTAAATTAATTTTAAAATAAATACATCCCAAAATATCTGAGAGTTATATTATTACCCTATGAAATAAAATTTTTCAGATAAATTTTAACTTGTGCTCCGTAATAAATGGTTTTTCAATCAAAAATACCTTTTTGAAAAATTAATATCATAAAAAGGGATAATAAATCTTATTATTAAAATAGAGGAAGGTAAATTTTATTATTTTATGGAATATCACATACATAAGAATCCATGTGTGAGAATATTTTGGGGATGTGAAAATATGGAGATGGGAGAAAAAAATAAATAACTATAGAGAGTGATAGAAATAATTCATCATAATAAATTGAATGATCAAGAGAAAGTTAACGACCATAATACCATAAATCTGTGATGATTTAAAATACCATTGATTTATAGGATATAATGGTAATAGGATAGCATTTTTATTTCAATATTATTTTCTTATAGTAGACGAATTCATTTACTATCAATATAGAAAACACTAAAAATAAACTAACTTGATATCTATATATTTTATAAACATAATTTAATTATTTATTTGTTCTTTAATCAATTTCCACTTCACCTCTTACTCTATGGAATGAATATCCAATATAATTATTTTCTTTTTAAACCACTAAAATTATCCTTTAATGGATCATATGATCTATAAAAGTGTAACAAATTATTCAACCTATCTTTATTAAAACCAAAATGGTTATCACAACGTAAGATAATAAGAAATATTAATATGAATATATTAAAATCCAAAATTATATAATAAAACTAATTGTTTAATATAGATCATTACATAACTTATAACCCATATGCAAAATAACCTGAGTAACTATAACATGTAAGAAGTTTTTGAACTCAAAGTTTATCTCATACCAATCAACATAGATCTCAAAACAATTAATAGAATTCTTAACAAATAATCCTTTATCCTAAGTATAAAGGTTCTACAATTATCATCCTGATAAAATGTTTCCAAAAAATTATTAATCACCAAAAAATACTACATTTTATGAAATATTTGATCCTATAATTTGTTTCCTAAAATCCATTTAATGTTTATCTATCATATCATATAAGTAAAAACAATGCCATACAAAAACATGACCTTAATGTTTTATTACCAATAATGATATCCTAAATCCATTTGGGTTATTAAAAGTAACATGGAGAAAACTTAAAATAATGGTGTGATTTAAATATCCCAAAAAGGGAATAAATATGATAAATAAGTATAAAATGTGACTCAAATGTCTAACATGTTGACATAAAAGAGAGGGCTCATGAGTAATCACATGGGAACATGACATAAATAACACTTTATTGTATAATCATGGAAGTATAGTTAATGTGTAAGAAACATAAAAAAAATTTATAAACATGAGTCAAGGATGATTTTCTTGACAATATAACAGGGTTTAAAAAGTACCATAAAGGATTAGGTTTACTCCCTAATACCATACATGACATCTCAATAGACTAAATATGTTCTCAATGTGCTGGAGAACTATCTGGGAACACCCATAATAAAATTTTCATGATTTATTTGTTCCATAAAAAGGAAATAAACCTCATTCTGTCATCTATGCATCTCATACCCAGTAAAATAGTGTATCACGAGCATAAAAGACATAAGCCTCGTTCCCTCGGCAAACTAAGCACAACCCCCACCATATATCATTATTTAAACACCGTAAAGTTTTTTCTAGTACATCACATACTATATATATTTATGATTCTATCTACCTGGATCCATCATATACCATGTTACACCAAAAAAGGAGAGAAAGGAATATAAAGTATTCAGTTATTCATTCCCTTTCGAACCTAGATTTCTAGAAAAACATTAGTGACCCAAAAGGTTTAGGCATAAGTAGGGTTATTTGACTGAACTAGGGTACATAAATAAGTCAAAAAATTACAAGTAGAATATATCCACACATAATTCCAACATATACGGTTCACATAAAATAGTTATATTACATATGTCATAACCACTACACTATCACCAGTATACACTTCCATCACTACGACTTTATATATCATGAACCAACCATAGTTTTCCATAATAAATAACCACATTAATGTCTATACATTCTTATTTATCCACATCATTTTATCTTTTAACCGTTATCATTTACTGTCCATATTATATTCATTATTCCATTCAATTATATATTTAATAAAAAATCATTTTTATCTAGTGTCTACATTTATTTCTAAGTGTTATCCATTCATTTCACTCATTAACAATTCATTTATAAACCATGATTCATTAATTTCTAACCAACACACATTTTTAAATTGATAATTAACAATCATGTTCCATTAATAAAAATAAACTTTAAAAAATCCACACACCTATCAAACAACTAGTGAAAATCATCCCATAACACATTACATGAAAATAATAGAAACCAATCACACAATCCACCATGTTCAATAACATCATTCTCACATCCAATTTTCATCCAATGAAATGTTGTCACAAGTTCTAATAAACAATCCATATCAATATCAAACAAATAAACACAAAATAATCCTAATCAATTATATATAATCATGACATCATAACAAGAAAATTCATCACTAAAAAATTCCCAAAAAAACATCAGTACCCTTCACACATCGACATTTTGAACATGTCCTCATATTCAATAGATAACTATTACTTATGTATTATCTTCACATTTCCAAATTTCATGCATCTGGTTTATTTCCTTCTTTAAATAATAATCCTTTTAGTAATAGTTGATTCTATCAATTCAAATCACTCCAATCAAAATAATACATATCAACATAAGAAATATGTACATCAATAAATAAAATCATTATCCACAAGAGAAAAACATGGGAACATATAACCATATGTGATTTACCTCATTCCCATTCAATTCAATAACTCATTTTTTCTTCTTCATTATTCCAATCTAAAATATCATCCAAAATAAAATAAAGAGCATCAATCTTTAATAATTTAACCATAAATAAATATTTTTGTTAACTCCCCTACCTCAATTAATGATTATAATAGTTATTTTACAAAAGTGAGAGGAAATAGATTACCTCAAAAACACATATGAGTGAAACCCCAATCATCCCAGGACATAATAATCCCCATTTTTCCTTAAAACCAATAAAAACCCAAGAAAATTTTATGCGTATCCTTCCTCATAAAATAATTTGGAGATAACTGTGAATAAAGGAATAGAAACTTACCACAAATAATGAAAAATAGATCTCCAAATATGAGGATTAAATATGAGAGAAAGGTTACTAAGCTAGTACACCCTGGTATTTTGGAATTAATTTCCATTTAAATAAATACTACGTTTAATTGGTTGTTTATTACATGAGACCAAACTAAAAAAAGATACATTATATAAAATAGTACAATACAATATAAAAATTAACAAATTATAAGAATTCAATATGAAACATCATTAAGAAAAATAAAATAAGAGTAAATCCACATGTATATAAAATACCGAGAAAATATATTACTTGTTTGTCAAGGTTCAACATAAATATCATCACCATGATTTCAACTATGTATGTAAGGTAAATAATTATAAATAGAATCAATAAGTTTAGAGGGTTGTAATGGAATAGGGTGAATTGTATTTTTAATGAATGTGATGATATGTATATTTGAATGAAATCTGATTGTAAATTATATTGTCATTGTAAATATGGTCATTGCAAATATATCTGTTGGGTATGCATATGTCCAAGAGGTATTTTGGATTTTTGTAAATTGTAATGAAAGGATGAAAATAATTTAATTCTACAGTAAATCAAAAATATAATAATTAAATAAAATATTTTTTTCTAAAAAAATATCTATATATTTATGAACTATATATTATTATTTTAATTAGTTTCATTCCATATTATATAGAATAAATTATTAAATTTATAAAATTCGTATAATTATTTCAATATAAATTCATTAATAAAATTTAACTAATTATTATTAGATAATTAATCAATCTTAAATTAATGGAAAGAAAAACACATTTAGTGATAAAAAAAGTCTTTTTATAAAAGAATAATAATTTTTATTTATATTGTGTATTTTTAAAAGAGTTGATCACTAGTGAATAATTCAGAATATAATAATAATATTATTATTAAATTAATGTTCATCTAAATATTTTCACTTTTCATGGAATATGAATAAATTCTTTTTATGCCTAAAAAATAATTTTTTTCCAAAAACTATTATTACACGAAATTATAATAAAATTAATTTTCATAAACTATAAAAATTGATTTTAATGAAACAGTTTTGAAATTTTCAAACATCATATAATAATATTTTAATCATTTCATTTTCATTATTAACATGAAACATAAGGTTACAAAGTAAATATTACTTACTAGGGTAAAACTGTTATTTTAAAATAAAAATTGTATCTATATACATTTTAACTTTTATTTAAAAATTAAATAAATTAATAATTTAAATTATGTTTCTAAATTGTTTCTTAAACACAAGTAAAAACATATTAACCCTTATTTAATTATTCATTAATAGAAAATAATAATAATAAGGCATAATGTATAAGAATAAGTTTTTCTACAGAAAACTTTTTTATTACCATATATTATGTTTTAATTTAAAGGTTTGTTTTCAAAAATTTAGAAATATAATCCTAATTAAGAATCAAAAAATAAAAATATTTAAGGAGGGACATATATTATTAATAAGATAATAATTTGCAAGGTAAAAATGTAATCAAGGTTAGGAAGGGTAAAAATATGTTACTTAAACTGGCTCAATTTTTTCTAAATTCACATGAAATATAGAAGATATAAAAGGCCTTTTTTAGGTATGGATTTTATTACACATTCCTCCCTAACATTTAATTTCCTAAATCCCAAGTGGTTCTATCATTACCTCTCACCTAACTTTTATTTCCAAGGAAAAGTATCGTTTTACCTATAAAATGATCTTAATTTCACCCACATCAATCCACATGTCCCATATGAATTCCTCTTGATACACTACCAATTTTACCTCTCCTAGAATAATCTTTCTCATTTTTTAACTTTTTTTTGAAAAAAGGTGTCCCAATTCCACCATTTTAATTCATTCCTTAAATAGATGACTCATATCCTCAATGGGGGTATTATTCACTCCCTAACCTTTTCTTCTTTATCTTTCTCATCAACCATGCTCAAAATATATTCAATGAATACATATATAATGATATTAGTATAATTATTATACTAAATTTTATTTTGTTTCAAGAACAGTAATTATTTGTATCTCTACCATCAATTGGAAAATGAAAATATCACCTATGTTATGTGTAGACCACCACCTCCAAGAATATCATATTTTATTTTTTATCACTTAATTTCATGGATAGTTCTAATAATTAATATAAAGGATAAAAAATATTTTTATGTCAAGATTTCATTTTTGGAATTATTAATTATTCATTATATCAATAATATTAACAATAGATGATCATCGTAAATTTTATACCCCAAAATAAGTGTACCAATAGAAAAATAAATTTCCTTCTTCTAATTAATATCTTCATATCTTATATTTTTCATTAACCTATTTTAAATTTTTATTTATATATTTAATAAATTCAAAAAAAAATCCATATTCTTTTGTAATGAAGATATTATTATAATTTCATATACATACTCGGTCATTGATTATAGCATGTTCTTGTTTGGATCGGTTTAACTACATATATGAGAAATTTTATAAATTTCCAACATTGATGATTGTGGAAGGATATTTACTTATAATATTAAAAAAATATTTATTAATTAATTTTTTTTTTGTTCTTAAATGGTAATATTAATATTTCATTCATTATTATGATATACCTTTCTGTTCATTGTAAATCACTAAAACCAGTTCCTCGATGATCTTTTCATTATAAATAATAACTCTAAACTAATGGGTGAAATTAGAACTTTATAAATCATAATGAAACATCTATTATAGTATATTAAATAATCTTTTAATTATTAATTTTTCATCAAATAATGTGGTTCAATATCGCTATTAAGAAACAGCTATGATACAATTGAAATTACTAAAATTTATTGAATAAAATAAAAATTAATAAACCAATAAATGTATAATGAATTATTATAATTAAAGAGTAAAAAATGTAATATATATGAATAAGGTTCTAAAATAAGTTATTAATATAGTTATTTTAATTAAACAGGATGTTTAAGAACATTCATTGAAAACAGAATAAGGTTATAGGTTTTTTCTCTCAAATTCCCTTCATTGAGTCAGGTTTTGTATTATGCACCAATTTAATTTTATATGGTTATTATAATTATTATTTTATATATTATATCATGCTTCATTATTTATTCATGGTATTCAGTTTTCAAACTTAGGTTTTATATTTCATGATGTTTTGATTAAATTTTTATAAAATCCCTAAGGCTTTTCTCATCTCAACATAAATAGTTTGAGATATATTAGTTGCTCACCAATTGTTTCTTTTTTGTTTAGTTAATTTAATAGACTATGGGTTAAATTTATCATACCTTTCAAAAAAATCACGGTATTTAGAAATAAATCTTAATTATCTATTTCAAGGTATTTTGATTCCATGATTATCAATGTCGTAAGGGATTTTGTTATCAAAATTTCCATCCATTGAAGTATGATCATTCTTATAGAACCATAATATTTTTGTAGGCTAAAATATTACTTATTACTGAATTATATCATTATTGTTATCATATTCCAATATATTTACATTTTCTCCTCATGAAAACATTTTAAAATTAGTTTTATATTAGTTTTTTTTCACTCATCACTCTCTCTCATCATTGAGGGCCTAGCTCATAACCATGCCACTACCTTCCCTCCCTAGACCTTCTAGGCTAGGAGGAGGGAGGATCTTCTCTAACCCTAATCTTCTAACTATTCTCCCCTATTTTCCACTTTCATTGATCTAGCTACCCTCCTTAGTTTTTTCTCAGTTGAAGTTTTTTCTAAGGTCCACTCATTCGAGAATTGAGTTCTATCAGTTCTATTTTCTTCTCTAGATTTCACTAGAGATTCAATGATTTTGGATCTATCCTGCGTTCCTCAATTTTATAAGTGTTTCCCCTCCATATAATCCTTCTACATATTTATATTTTATTATTGTAAGTTTCATGAATGATAAATTATATGGCTTCTGGATTTGAGGAATTGTTTTGTCAGTTTGGCGAATGAGGATGATATTATCTCTACCTTAGCTCATGCTCCCTATATTATTCCAGGTTTCCATTTTTCACTCTTATGTTTTTCAATCAAATTTCATTTGAATCGTTACATTATTTTTACAGAAATTTGGATTTATCTCCCTGGTCTACCTTTTTCTTTACAAAATTTGGATGTACTTCTCTTGATCGGAAATATAGTTGGGCATTTTCTCTACTCAGACCTCCTCACTTACATCGTGTGTCATCTAGTTTATCTGAATATTTTCATTGAAGTTTATGTATCCAATAACCCATTGGATTTATTCTATATTGAGGTTGAAGGAGAATTGCAATGGTATCATAATGTGTTCTACGAATCGTGGGTTCTTTTTTGTTCGTCTTATATAAGTTTTAGTACTAAATTTGGTAGACGTCGACATGTTTAGTTTTTCAATTAATGGGTGGTCCTTCCTTCTTTGGGAATGATTTATAATATTAATGACATATTGAAGGGATTAAAAGGTAGTATTTCTCCTGACATAGATCATCATGGTATTGGGAAGCTGAGGATTCTTTTTCCAACTAGAATGATACGGGACAGAGGATCATATAGTTGAGGGTTGAGGATATATTTTTTCATTTGAGGTGGGATTTAGGTGTCATTAATTTATCAAGTATAGTAAAAGGTGTCTTAAGGGAGGATGAGGGAGTGTACGCGGGCCCAAATAACCCTCCCACATATGAAGAATTTTTGAAATCTATTTTAAATTCTCCCCAAGAGGTCATGGCCCAAGAAATAGGTAAGGATAGATCTTCCAGTCTTAACAGATCTATATGGATGTAGGTTACAACAGATCATGGGGATTTTTTGAGTTTTTAAAATATCACATTCCTAGATAAGGTCCTAGTTTTGATAGAGTTGGTCCCAAGTGGGGGCCAGAAGCCTCACTCTTCTGTTAAAACTAGTATAATTGGAGTTTCTAGTAGCTCTTAGAACCGTTTTTCATTACTGGGTAAAGAGGATCCTCCCACATTTGAAGAAGGAAACCTCATGTAAGGGATATATGAAGAGTTATATCCCTTACAAAAAAGATTATATGATAAATCATAGGTTAATGATCCTACCTCAGAATCCAGGTCCTCAAGGTAAAAGTAAGAGTAAATTGTAGAAGAGTGATTTCAATCCTCTTTAAAGAAATGGTAGAACTCCATTGATGATTCAAATGGGTTTATTTAATATTGTTGGAGGCCACATAGATGAAATTACTAATAAACCTTACATATTCCTCAAGTAACAATGTCTTATATTAAAGGAAAAATCAATAATAAGAGTTTTTAAGTTGCAGCTAACATCCAAATGAATAAGAAGGGTGTTGAATTTGAAAACATCCATGATATTCTCATGCATTATAGTGAAGAAATTATATAGGAATATTTCCTGATCAATTTATCAGAGTAGGATGCACTTAGAATGTTCAAAATACCTCTATGTGTTGATTTAAATGAAAGAAGAATCCTCTTGGATTCATAAATATAATAATATTTAGATACATTGTTTAAATGATGGGAAAAAATCCCAAAGGAGCATGTGTAGACTTGGGATATGGTGACATACCTCTTTGAGGATATTATTAAGGAAAACACATATATGGAGGTCACCTCCTTCGAAGTTTGTCTATTCAAGGTAAAATATTCTAACCACCTTAATTTCTTCAATATTAGTCTGACAATTTATTATGAGGTTTAACATTATCTGTATTTTGAACCTGGTTGGTTTCCAAATTTTTCTTTAAAAGTGATTTCTGAAATAAATATTTTATTTGGTCTTAATAATAATCAACATTGTATTTAATGGTTTTTTCTCCTACATGTCCATATTATCACTTTATAAAAAAATTCATTTATTTTTTGAAATGGAAATACGTATTATCACATGTCATGTTCATTTTATTCCTTAATCATTTTTTAATAGGTAATATTATTATCTTTCTTATAATGTGGTTTCAAAAAAGGTATATTTAAATATTAAAAAGTATTTTCCTTTCAAGATCATATATTTTTTTATCCACTCCACATTTTCTCTAGATAAAATTTAAGTCTTTTTCAAGTCCCCATTTTTCGGATTTATTTTTAATATGTATTTTAAATAAAAATATCTTATCAGCATCTCAAAAATGAATTTCCAATGCGACTTGTAACATCAACATTTTACAAAAACATCGATAAGGTTTTATGAATTCTATTTTCATGGTTTTTATTTTATTTTCTTCTATATATCAAAATGTTCTATTTTCTATTGGGTTCTGTTTGATTAATAACATTTTATTTTCTCTTATAGAATGCTCTTTTTGGTGACTGAATTTTTGGTATTGACCACTAAAATTCTTAATGTCATTTTATGTGATACTATTTGGAAAAATTATTAATCCAATTTTATTTATAAGGGCTTTTCATGATATGATATATGATTGATATTCTATGGAAAAAACTATATGTGTATTTTGGTCTTCAGGGTTTTCTATACCCCTGAAATGTATTGGTTAACGTTTTATATCACATAATATAATGAAACATTGACACGGTTGGGTTTTTTCACTTTTTAATGGGAAAGAATTTTTGGGTTTTATCAAAACATAAGGGGTGGTAAAGATTGGATTTTCTCACAATGTAATGATTACATATTCTTTTTTTCATAGTTTCTTGTTATGTTATGTTTTTATAAAATGATATATTTTTACATTTTATTCCTATGATTATTCTACATATACAATTTTATTGTCTAACATTTAAATAATAGTATATCAATATATATGATTGTTCATTTCAGATTACATTCCCTTTAAGAATGATGAATGGAAAACATTCATTATTGTATATTCATTTTAATAATATATTTCCATGATGATCATGTTTTCTCATATGTTTAACCTCTAATCCTTTATGAATATTTGATAAATTTTCATGTTGGTAAGTTTTTAAGATCACCCCTTCCAACGCTTCCCATTTCCCTTGGAAATTACATATAAGAATATGTATAGCATGAAGTCTTATATAGTGATGTTGAAGATATTCTGAAAACTACGATTTCTATACAGTTAATCTCAAATGATATTAAACCTTTGAATTTTAGAGCTGTGTAACATTTATTGTGATGTAATGTTCAGTGTGTAATATTATTATAAAATATATTCGTGTTTAGCATGAATCATCTCATTCAGTTTCCATAATGGTATTCAAAATAAGTTTTTTCATCACTGGACCTAGGATAATAATTATGGGGTATCTCATTTGGTTTCGTAGGAAGGTTTAATTATTTTATTATATTAGTTTACTTATTTTGTATATTATTACATGATAACATTAGTGAAACCCTAGAAATATTCCTAAATATAAGAAAACATCCTAAAATTTTGACAAACTGTAGAGTGTGTGGTTTTCAATCAATGAAATTTATCTCTAGAAACTAACAAGTTAATGGAGACTCTACAACATATACACCGATGGGTAATGACCCTAAAATGGTTGGTTTAGGATTAACTCAATCCATACTCAGTGCACAACAAGTGGGAATAACAGCACACCTATTTTGAAACTCCTAGGTGATATTATTTATTGAATCATGTTCTCTTTATGAACCATTATAAAGGATTTAAAGGAAATTTGATGGTATAATATATAACTAATTCGGTTAGAGAACCTAATACAAATGTGTCCATGGAAATCCTATATTGAAACTTAAAGATTCATATGTTTCATTATGCTCATTAATTATAAGTTACTTATTCTAACTTTATAGTTTCATTTTATGCATTTATTAATTTAAGTATTCTTATATTTCAATATTCCTTCTTTTAAATTAATGATTGAAGTCAGAAGAAACTGAGTTAATAATTCCTTCCACATTAAATGTGGTGATTGTATTAATGAATATCCAAATAGGATAAGTGTTGGAAATAAAAACCCGATCATTATTCCTAACCAACTATGCCATGTTTTTATTAATAACTTAGACAAAGTAAAATTTCAAAAAAAAACTAAGTAAGACAAAAAATAGAGTTTCATGGATGTTCAAGTGATAAATACCATTAAGTAAAGAAGTTCTAATTTATCACGTGTTAAGAATGTTGTATGAATAACCCAAGGTAATGTCTCAAAGGAACCGAAATATTTTTTATTTGATGTAAAGGATGTTACAAAGTAGTCAAGTACAATAAAAATATTTAGAGTTTCATTAACATAATATTAGAAAATAATGTATTTATAAAGCTACTACTAACAATTTGATGTTTTAAATTTGTTGAGATTTTTCATTATGAAACTGGAAGTTGTGAACCAAGGTATAATAAGGATGATAAACCTCAGAAACATACATGACCAATATAACAATAAATAGACTATTTAATGAGTACTGATAAAGTGGAGCATGATAATTAAGGTACAGTTATCCTCTACATTGGATTTGGCAATGTCTTATTTAAATATTATTATAGAAGATTTTATATCTAGGAGGTTATCTGAGTAAACCTATGATTTTATTTATAATTATCATAGAAAACTTCAATTTGTATGTTTATTTTATTCTAAGTTGAATTTTGTGGTAATTTTATTCATTAAAATATAATTATTCTTTCTTTAGTTAAAATTTATTTTTATTTTTTCGAAAATGGATTTTCTATATTTATATATACTCTATATTAATTAAAAAAATATTGAAATCTCATTTCATATTAAAAATAAACTAAGGATCATCTATAATTTAAAGGATTATTGTGAACATAATAATAAAATTTACCACACAATATGATTATTAATAAAAAATCATATGGGGTGTCTAACACAAATAATTTGAGAGAAACTCAATGTTAGGGATATACCCATTTTAGGGAGATATATTTCCTCATATTTACCAAGTTATTAAGGGTGGAATCTCACTATAATTTATATCATGAGTCAATTTAATATATTATATACCCTAAGATACTTTGTGAGTTATTTATAATTAAAATTGTAGGGATTCAATTTATTTAAGTATAGGAGAATGTAAAACGTAGAAATTTGGTATTAATTTTATTATAAATAAATATTATTTTGAATATTTTATTTCACAAGAAACAACAAAAAAATTAAGGTATATTTTATAAAATGGTATAATATAAAATAAACATTAATACATTATTATAATGCAATATAAAACATCATTAATAAAATTATAAGAGGAAGAAATCTACAAGTAAATAAAAATAGCATGAATATAAAATCATAATCCTCATGGTTCTCTATGAATATCATCACCCTAATTTAAATTATGGGAGTAAGGGAATGAATTAGAGAGATAATAGACATGTTGATAGATAACTAAATGAATAAATTGAATGGTTTTAGTAATGAATGTGTGGTTTCATATGGGAATGAAATCTGACCATTATTTATATTCTCATTGGAAATATGATCATTGGAAATATTGTTTTTGGAAATGTGGAAATTGTTTATCCATATATTCAATTGGTATATTTAATTTGAATAAATTTTAATAAAAATTTGAAAATAATAGAATTATTTAATTAAAGGAAATTAAACTACTTTTTTAAAACAATTTATTATATATATATATATTACTGGGTTATGTATTTTTATTATTATTAATATTAGTTTTTCTTGAATGAATTAGAGTATTTATACAATTAAAATAAAAAAATTAATACTAATGCACTGATAAAAAATAACTAATTCTTATTAAATAAGTAATAATTCTTGAAGAATTATGAATATAAATCATTTAGAAAAACAAAATATTTTCTGTCAAAGAATTATACTTTTTATATATGTTATGTAATTTTGAACCAATTGATTATAATTGAAAAATGTGGAATATAATAATTATAAAAATAAAAAAATATTTTCAAATAAATATTTTCACTTTGTATGGAATATGAATAAACGTTTTTATTAATAAAAACCCATTATATTAAAATATATATAAATTATTTTTTATATTAAAATTAATTTTTATCAACACTAAAAATTTATTATAATGAAATAATTTTCATATTTTAATCATTATATCAAAAAAATTATTTGTATTATTAACTTAAATAATATGTTACCAAAGTAAATAATAGTTACCACGGTAAACTTATTATTTTTACGAACATTGTTTCTATAAACATTGTGTCATTTTTATATAAATAATTTAAATTTATGTATTTCTAATTAAGACTTGAATATGATTATTTAACATATCAAAAATTATATTAACACTTATTTAGTTTTTCTATTGGTAGGAAATAAGAATAGAAACACTTAATATATTAAAGAATTTTTTTTATAAAAACATTTTCCCCTATATAATATGTTTTAATTTGAATATTAAATTTTTAATCTATTCAAATTTAATTATATTAAATTAATTTCAAATTAAGAATAATCAAAACCATGTTTGGTAAGAAGGTTCATCTTATAATTTTTGGAAAATAATAACTACCATGGTAAGAATTTAATCTTAGTTAACAAGGTTAAAAATATGTAACTTAAAATGGATCAAATTTTTATATATTAAGTTGAAATTTATACCTTTTAGAAAAAAAATGTGGTAGTTAAGTAAATCCCACATGATTCACCAACCATTATTCACCTGAATCACCTAACTCTCTTATGATTTCATCTTTAATCCTCACCAATCCTTCATTTCCAAAGAAAAGTCCTTATTTTTCTCATATAAAAGGATCTCAATTCCGTCCACTTCAAGCCACACATTACATTAAAATTTATCTTGAACCCCTATTCATTGAAACTATCCAAGAAACCTATTACACATTTGGAATCCCTTGGTTATATGAATGCTTCCCAAGTACTCAATTTTAATGAAGTCTTTCAAGAGATAACTGATGTCCCCAATAAGAGTATTATCTACTCCCTAACCTTTTATTTTTCATCTTTCTCATCGACCCTCATAAAAATATTTTCTATCCATACTAATATAATTACACTAGTATCATTAGTATAGTTAAATGTAGTTACAATTTTGGATGAAATATTATCTATCTTCTTCATATCCATTGGAAAATGAAAGCATTGCATGTGTTATGTGTGGACTACACCCTCCATTTATTCTATATTTCAATATTTTTCATCACCTTACATGTTAGGTTAAAAAATGTACGTAATGATTATAATTATGCTTATAAAATGATTAATATTCTTGAAATATTAATTAATCATTATATTAATAATATTCACAATAAATGGTCACTATAAATTTAACTACCTAAAACAAGAATTCTAAGAGGAAAATGATTTATACATTATAACTCATAGATTTTTATCTTATATATTTCATCCAAAAATTTTATATTATAATTTTTCAATTTAAAAAATTCTAAATAATATCATTATTATTATAGAATTATGATATTTTAATTATTTTATAATTATTTCCCTCATAGATTATAGCAGGCTCTTGTTTGGGTGGATCTATCCACCTATATGAGTGACGAATAATTTTCCATCATTGATGAATATGTAAGAACAATTAATGGTAATATTAATATAATAATTATTAAATAATTTATTTTTTATTATGTAATAGAAATATTAATATTTAACTCTTTGTTATGATTCAACCTTTCGTTCATCAAAAATCACTGAAACAAGATTATTCAGGATTTCATCTTCATGAATCTTAAAAAAATATCGTGGAATTAAATGAAAACAATATAACTCTTAAAGGAAAAACTATTACACTACCATAAAATA
The DNA here is from genome assembly GCA_963277665.1 of Viscum album. Taxonomy (NCBI): domain Eukaryota; kingdom Viridiplantae; phylum Streptophyta; class Magnoliopsida; order Santalales; family Viscaceae; genus Viscum; species Viscum album. The sequence goes on along the minus strand of OY728141.1, from coordinate 805,765,195 downwards.
TCTAGTAATGAAAGAGTCAAAATAATGAAATTTGACATCGCCATTATGAAAGAGTCAAAATTACTACCAGTTGATGATGAAAATAAACATTAAATAACTAATGAATGAATAATTAATGATTATAACTAAAAGGTATAAAAGTTAATATATATTAATAAAGTCCTAAAATAATATATTAATATTTAATTTTTATTATATATGGGGTTAAATAACGTTCATGGAAACTAGAGTAAATGTAAGAATTTTTATCCCAAAATCCATTCTTTGAGGCAAAAAAATTGTATTACGCACCTAGTTCATTTTTTATAGTGTATATACTAACAATTTGATATATTATATCATGATTCAATATTTATTCATGGTATTTTTATTTTCATTTCATGTTCTATGTTTGATGATTTTTTATTGAAATTCAAAAAAAGTTATAACAGTTTTCTCATCTGTACTTTCTCCCTTTGAGACATATGACATATTCACCCCTTGTTTCTTATTAAACAGTGTATACACATCCATATGGATTCCATATATAACTAATTATATTAAATTTAAGGAATTTAAAATTCTGCCTCAATTGTTTATATAAATTAATTTTTATTTCAAGGTTACAAAAGTTTTTAGGTTTTCTTTAACTCAGTTTATATTCGTTGAGTTATGATCATTATTATTTAATTTTATTCTTATAATGGGATAAAATATACATTATCAGTGAAATAAATTTTAATTATTCTCATATTTATGGGTATTTAGATTCCATTCTCAATAAGATCATTTTGAAGGATTATTACATTAGTTCTTCATCATTGATGAAGTTATTTCTTTGTAAAATGAAACATTGTTAAGAATAATATTAATCATATTTGATGCTACTTCTCATCCATATCTGTATTATAAATTCCCAAAAAATGTTTTTATTTTTTATTTTGAAATGAAAATAATTATTATATCATTTGAGATTAATTTATTTTTTCCTTACCCTTTTTTAAAAATAAATTTTTATTGTTCTTTTTGTGATGTGGGTTTCAATAAAGGTATTTTAAAATATGAAAAAGGTTTTTCCTTTCATAATTATATATTTTATATTTTACTCCACATTTACTCTAGATAAAAATTATGTATTTTTTAAGAATATATTTTTGGGATTTAATTTTAAGTTATTTTTAAAATATTTATCATGTTACCAACTATAAAATGACATTAAAAATTAACTCATAACTTCATTTTTTGACAACAAGGTTAATAATGTATTTTGAAATATATTTTCATGATTTTTATTTTATATTTCTATATATCAACATAGTATTCATATCTTATGGGGTTATTTTTCTTGATTCGTGCTGTAAATTATCTTATGGAATAATCTATTTTGGTTGATTGAATATTTGGTAACAACTAATCTAGTTCTGAGGTCATTTTATGTGATACCATTTTGAAATATTATAAAACCCATTTTCTTTCCATTGGGTTTCTATGATATGATATATTCTTGATTTCATATGGAAAACATATGAGTGTATGTTGATGGTTGGGATCATATATATCCCTCTAATTAATTGGTTAATGTTTTATATCCCATTAGATAAATATTCATGGACATTATTGGGTTTTTTCACATATTAAAGGGTTGGAATGATTGTGTTTTTTCAAAATTTAATGAGTGGAAATGATAGGTATTTCTCAAAATGTGTTGATTTAGTGTTCTTATGTTTGTTCCATAGTTCCAGGGTATGTAGTATTTCTATGACATCCCACATTTTTATAATCTAGGCCAATTATTATACTTCGTCTCTCAAGTTTATTATCTCATGTTTATATACTTCTATTCCATGGTATATGATTAATCATTTGATATTATATGTCCTTATTTCAGAACCAATAGAACATTATTATTATTCCACTGTATTTTTAATAATAAATTTCTTCCATGGTAATGTTTTTGTCATTTTATATTTCAAAAAAACTTTATGACTTATTTCCAAGTTTTTCCCTTACTAAGAGTTTGAGATCACAACTACATATTTTTCCTATTTCACTGTAAAATTACATGCAAGATTATGTGTAGAAGAATGTCTTATGTAAAAATGTTTCAAGAGATATTTATGTAATAATTATAAATAGTATTATCATTTTTATTATCTCCAAAGACTCTAAAACATAGGGTTTTAGGGATTTTTGAATATTAAAGAGATCCAAACCTCAAATTTTAGAAAGATTATAAAATATACGCATGTTTATCTTTTTTTGTCTAAGTTGGTATAAAAGATAGTATTTAAAGTATATGTTTTTATAACTAGACCTAAATAGTGTGGGTTGGGGTAATATCATAAAAGTACTCCCAAAATATACTAAAGATCACAGAGGAATGAGGGAATTAATGGAAAAAATAATTGAATTCATATGATCTCTAAAATTTATTCATAGGTTGGAAAACACTAAATCACTTCATGACATTCCATTGTCACACTAAAATTGGTATATCTCCAAATACAATCCAAAAAAATAATATAGTGATCCCCCTAAATATATAATATATTACACTCATCAACATTCTAAATTTGATATAACTGAATTTGGTTTGTTCCATGATAATAACATTACAGTGTGATGACACTTAAAAGAGAACCATCGAAATCAGCCTCTGGGTCCTCATGCCAAAACACACATCAGAAAGAACACTAAAAAAACACCAAAACTCAATTATATAATAACCAAGAATCATTTAATTAAATCCCTTCATCAAATATGGTAAAAAATTTCCAATGGGCCCCCACACCACAAAATGAACAAAAATGAACTAAACCAAGAATCATCAAGGAAAATCTTTAACGATCAACCAAATTCTATAAAGTTCATTTCAATTACATAAGGTTAAAAACCAATCTTAAACCAACCTTATAACCTTTCATACCCTTAAAATTTATGACACACCATTACCAATCACTAAAAAATTCACAATTTACTATAGTCATCCCATCATTACATGACCATCATGGTTGTTTTTTGACCTACCTCTCTCAACAAAAATCTTGTCTCCAATATCATCCCTCTTCTTTTGACCCTATTTTAACACTCCCAAAGAATGAACCATGTTGTGTAAAAAGAAATAAAGGTATGATATATTTTAGTAACATTATGATATACTTTTAATATTTTTCCATGAACTAAAATAATCAAGTATTGATTCACTCTTATTTATCCTTTTTATAGTAAATATATATTTTCTTATTATCATATGAAATTCATATTATTGGTCAATTGAAAGGATAATAGATTATTTCACGAAATTCTTTTCAAACATTTTCTTAAGGATCATGAAGGTAATGTAAAATCCCACCAACTGGGTATATATGAGAACATTGTAAACTAAGAAAACTCAGATGCTTTTTTTGGTCAACGGGAGGTAGAGTAATTCATGGTACATTATAATTAGTTATATTTTATTTGACATTACATGTATTACTCACTTTTACTGAAAAGTTTTAATTTATGAAATAATAATTAACTATAGAAAATGAAGAATACACGTCGAAACCATTGTAACCCTACTATAAAAAAATTATTAGGTACCCGTCACATGAAAAAAATGGTATGTATCTACAATTAATATTTTAAGTGGCATGATAGAACAAAATAATTATTTTCTTTTTTATATACAAATTGATGAATAATAATTAAAATCCTTATATATAACTCATCATATGTAATGGAAGGAGACTCGTTTATATAAAAGTGGACAAATAATAGTTGAAAACACACATAATGAATGGAAATCATGTGTAATTTTCATATAATAAAACAAATTATTGTTTAAATAAGTATTTCTTAATAATAAATACCTATTTTTAAATATAATTTATTTTGTTAAGACAAAATAATTATAATCTATTGTACTCAATGAACAACTTATTTTAGTGGATTTAAAGTATCAATAATAGTATAGCCACATTATAGGTGCATGTTTTGAATTGCCGCTATCAGTATTCATTAAAAAAATTAACAAAAAGGGCGACAAATATGATAAAATGGAAAATATATTGGAATAAATAGATTCTATAATTGAAAAAGTTTATCGGTGGGTTGAGTTGATAAACCAGTTTCTTTAAAAGGATCGATGAGAATAATCAACACATAAATACCCATAACATGAAGATCCATACCCCATAGTATTAAGTCTTGTCCTTCCACTCAAAGGATTTACTTACCTGAAATAATTAATTTTTCTATAAAATATTCTCTTAAATATGCATAAAAGAACTATGTATACCTATCTTGTATAAATAAATTTAATGGTGAAATTTATTGTGATTTATATTTATCAGCACCCTTTAATCATCTTGGTACTAGAGGTATAGTGTACAATACCTATGGTTATGTTATAAACAATAAAAAAATCCAAAATATAATGTGAGAGTAGATATTCACATTTCTCTTGAGCTAAGAGTTATTCTACTTGTTCCCCTTGATGATATTGATGTTTAGACAATCAGAGTTTCAATGATAATTTTCTAAGTATGGTCACTTGATCATATAAATATACTTAATGGTAATGATGTATTACCTTTACAATTAATTTTATATTTAAAACCTATTTTAATTAATTAAAAATGTCAAAACTGAGGTATTTTATTACAAAATGGGAAATATAATTTCAAGTAATAAGAATATAAAGGATTAACTAATAGAAGCAAGGGTCCTTCTAAAAGTACCTTTTCCCCACCAATTTCACAATCTCATTTATTAAAGTTATATGTTAATGTAAATAGAACGTTCTAAAATAAAAATATGACAAACATTGGATATGTATAAATATATATTACATTACTAACATAATTTTTGTATATAATTTAAATAATATTATCAATCATGAATGGTTAAGAGGCTTTCTTGTGAATTGATACATGAGGTACATTTTTTATAATCATTTCTCCCAATAATTGTTATACTATCTCTTTTTTAGTTTATAATGAAGAATATTTCCAAAAGAAATTTATATATAATAATTGTAAAGGGAGTACCAGAAAAATTTGGATTTGGAAGTCCTTATGCCACTTCTATAGAAAACTCACATCAATAGATAAAGATTTCATTTCAGTATGATAACACCGCATAGCCACAAAAATTTAAAATAAAATAACCAATGATAATTTCTTCTTAACAGCAACAATGCAGGGGTAAACTCTACACTCTAATCATATAAAATATATTTTCATTTTTTCCATTACATTTTTAATTTTTTATTAGGAATGACTCAATGGTCAATACATTCAACTTAGAAAACTTAAATATATATTTTTATTATCCAATTTATTGATATCCAATAAATTGATCACACCGAATTTCACTTATAAATATATAATACACTACATTTATTCTTTTATAATTTAAACTAATATTTTATATTTTATATTTTATTTTAACAAGAATTTTTTTAATAGGAATGTTTTTATTTATCATTAAAATAATTGAATGAGTGAGGATAATGCACAAAAAACTTATGCATTTGTAAAATAGCATAATTATTAGGGAATATAAAATAACATTTTACTGTCAAGCCATATATAAAATAAAATTAATTTTTTTTCTTAATGTTTTTTTTCAATATCCTAATCAAATTAATCACAATGATTGTGATTATTATATTTCTAAGTTTATGAAAGATATCATTTTCCATCCTCAAAATAGAATACATAAATTTTTATTTATGAATGTTATTATAGTCACATTTGAAATATTTATTAACTATTGGTTTATCTGTACTTTTTCAATAGTAACCATATTTTTTAAAATACACATATTCAAATAACAAAAAGATTTTATTAATGAATGAGTAGGTTGCTTATATGGTTCTAGGATTTTTATAAACGTTATAAAGAGGTTATTTCATGTCACAATTATATTTTTTTCTATAGGTTATGATGATTTAGATTGTCTACTAATTATTTAGTTATTTTTTATCATTTAAATTCAAATTTATTGAGAGTTACATTATAATAGAATGTATTCTATCTTAGTACAGAAATGATATAATTTATATAGTCCCCCTTCTAGAGTGCATGGTGACCATAAAATTACTTTTAAATTAAAGAATTAATTTTATTGTATTATTATTAGACCATATATTATATAATTTGGGGAGTAGTTTCCATTTATGGGGAACCTTGAACAAAAAACAAGTGTCTCAAAAATGAAAATGATATGATATACATGTGGGAATACTAAGTTGGATTTGATTAGAAATGAATTTTTGTGAGAGAAAATTGGTGTCTCTTGGATTGATGATATGATGACAGAGACTAGATTAAAATGATTTATACATGTTAGAAGAATAAAAAGGGATTAACCTGTAGATATTATAAGGATAATGACAAATTATCATATTAAAAGGAGTAGAGGTAGAATTAAAAGTATATTTTTTTAATTTTCATGATGTACTCAAAATAATAACTTGGATTATCTAGATACATTTAAAAAATAACATATCATTAATTTTTGATATGTTAGAATCAATTTCATGTCAATCTAACTCATGTTGTTGTCAGTGTAACTAAAAGTGTATTTTTTTCATTTAAACGGGAAATTTTAGTTTAAAATGTGTTTCATATACTCAAAAAACATGATTTAATATTTATGATACCATATTAAAAATATTTATAATTAATTTGTTATGTTATGGAATAATAATTTTTACATCTGACACATAATGTTCTCAATATGATTAAAAGTGTATGTTTATAGTTTAAATGGGATATTTTCGTACAAAACTTGATTCATACATTCAAATTTGAGAAAACACACTCGTATTATCCTGATACATTATGAAAAAGATCAATATTTATTTATTATGATATATATGATTTAAATGTACATCAATTTAATACATAATGTGGCTAATATGACTAAAAGTGCATGTTTTCATTAAAAAGTGACATTTTAATTCACAATTCTTGTCAAATACTCAAAAATAATAAAATAATGTTCAGAGTGTCTTGATACATTAATAATTCGATCTATAATTAATTATTTATGTGTATTGATTATTCTCAAGACTACCTAACACATGGTATGGAAGGTATTACTGAAATTGTATGTTTTCAGTATAAAATTCACATTTTAATTTAAAACATAATTCATTTAGTAAAAACGTTGAAAACGTAATATAATTTTATTAATAATTTATCAAAAATAAATATGATTCATTTTTCATATATTGGAATCAACAACTCATCAATTAGGCATATAGGGTGTTCGATATGAATAGAAGTTTGATTTTTCATTTAAAAGTGACATTTTAGTTCACAACACCTATCATATACTCCAAAATAAAAATATGACTATATTGTCTTAAATGTTAGGGAAAACATCAATAATTAATTTTTGAAATGTAGGAACGACTCACGTGTCAATCTGACAAATAGTATTTGTTATAACATAAAGTGCATGTTTTCAATTTAGAACTGACATTTTACTTCAAAACATGTCTCACATACTTAAAACAAGGAAAATGAACTCATATTATCTGGATACATTATAAAAACAATTTTTGATTTATTTATGACATATATAAATCATCCAAACATTAATACGACCCATGGTGTGTCTTGTATAAATGAAAGTGAATCTTATTTTAAAGGTTATATTTTATTTCATAGCATGTGTCACATACTATAAAATAAAAAAATACACTAATATTGTTTCGATACGTTAAGAAAAATTTCAATAATATTTTTATAATTGTAAGAATTATTTTTAGGTTATCTTATATTTGTTGGGTTTGGCAAGACTAAAAGTGTGTCATTCTATTTAAAAGTTTTATTTTAGTTCAAAATGCATGTCTAAAACTCAAAACTAAAAAAATATACCATTTTCCTTGAAACATTAGAGAAAAGATAAATAACTAAATTTGTATTTATATAAATTAACCTCATGTCAATCTGATACATAGTATGAATGGTATGACTGAGAGTGCTTGTTTTCATTTAAAAATTATGATTTAATTTGAAACACACATCACATACTCATAACTATGAAAACACGCTCAAATTTTCATGAAACATTAAGATAATGATTGTTTATACAATTGTGACATATAATAAATAACTTCATAAAATTATGACTTGTGGTGTGGACGGTATAACTAAAAGTCTGTGTTTTCAATTTTAAAATGGAATTTAGTTCAAAATATGCTTCACATAGTTAATATAGAAAAAAATTTGTTTTCATTTTTTTTAGTTTGGAAAAATATTTTTTATCAATTTTTGACATGAAGTGATTAACTACACTTTAGTCTAAAATGTGGTGTGATCAGTATGAATGAAAGTGTTCCACATACTCAAAAATGAACAAACATGCTGGAAGTGTTATATGAATATTTAATTTGTTTTATATATGTCTTTTGATATAAATTTTATTTTTATTTTATATTTTATGAATCATATTTTCCAATATATTTATTTTTAATTTATGAATTATTATATCATATTTATTTATTTATTTATTTATAATTTTGATAAAATAAAATAAAATTATTATAAGTATATGTTTATTTCCTTCAGGCACAGGGTGGTTTGTTCGATAATAGGAAGTTCTATTAAGACCTCATGAAAAGGGGTCCCAAGGGAAGCAGAATATAGGTTCACTAGATCTCCTACAAGTAGTATTTATTTTTTGAGTTGGTTGGAATTTGTAAATAGCTATAACAAACATATCAATATTAAATTATTGTATTGAAATGTTTATAATTTAATTTTAATTTTAATTTTAATTTATTAATGTATAAATTTATTTTTAATATAATTATATTTCTTTTATTTTTCTAAGGTATTTTTTTATTCATGTAGCAGAATATTGTATAAGATGATGAATTTTCTTAATGATAGACATAGTTCTAATAAAAGTGAATTTCATCATATCTAACTCTAGAACTGATTAAAACGATCTTTTATCAACACTAATAAAATATCTAACATTTTTTCAGCACACAAAACAAGAATTCTTTTTTAACACTAATAATACCAAAATGCACACTTATAAAACATTTATATGCAGTAGTTCCTTTCCAACGCTCATTTTTTTCAAAAATTTAATATTTAGAGTCAATATAATTTGAATGAAATTAGTTTTTTTATTAATTATATGTGTGTGTGTGTGTGTGTTTGTTTTTATAGTGTTATGAACATATTTTTTTTGGTTTGGATAATTTTCATGGTATTTTAAAAAAATCTAGTGGTGTAATAATTTCCTGTGCGGATTTATTATATATCAAATTTGTGTGATTATCATATTTTTTAGTCCACTAATATAAGTTTTTCAATCAATCTAGATGGGACAGGCAAAGGATTGATTCATTGTTCATGCTTCTTTATTAATGGTTTGTTTCTACAATTCAAAACTCTTGATTTATATTATATTTTTTTTGTTAAAAATATTCTATATTTTTTAAATATATTTTGTTCAATATTCGAATTTGTGAACATTCTAATAAAAATAATGATAATTTTTTAGATTACACCATGACCATCTTATGTGAGTTCATTGGAAAAATACAGACTTTATATTAAAACCCATCACTAAATAAATCAAAAACAACTTTTTTTAATGACCATCAAGTAATATTTATTAATAAAAAATGTTATCATTGTTTTTTGAATGGTTACAAAATCAATTTAGAATATGTGTCAATTTCTATGAAATAAAGAAAAAAAAAAAATTTAATCCTGAAAATAGTATATTTATAGTGTTAAATCTTAATAAATATGTGTATTTCGTTCTATGGAAAAGAACATTTACTATCTGAGTGGGATAAGAACTATTGGGATTCATTTGAACATTTGTAGGGTCCTAAAAAATCTGCAAAGAAGAATGAGAATCACCTTAATTCAAGAGAAGATTTTGCCCAATTTCCTATGAGGAATTGGGAAAAATGTGGAGAACACCTAAGGAATCATCAAAGGATCGACCGGTCCATGTACTAGTCAAAAAGTGATGGTACGCGGCTCGTTTAGCATGTCTCCCCCTCTGCGAACCGCAGTTGTTCGCAGAATAGAGGCAGAGACCCTCTACGGGCGTGAAGCAGGAAGGGCGCAAGGCTGGTCCACTGTCACGAACCGCCCCAGCCGTGAACCCCGTCAACCGGCCCGGACCGCATAGGCCTTCGTTCACGGGACAGAGGCAGAGCCCTACGTGGCCGAGAAGCATTACCCGACCTAGTTTGGTTCACAGGGGAAGGTGCAATCAATACCTCCCGCGAAGCGGATTGACCAAGTCATCTATAAACCAGGTTTTTGGTCATTGGCCTCCGCCAAAGGTGCTGCATGACCCCAGATACATCTCTTTCCCCACTCTATAAACGTATATCAAGGTGGATAAGAGAGGGATCGATCAGAGATTGGTGGAAGGATTTCATAAGAAGGAGCTTAGGATTTCGCAAACAGAGAAGTTCCAATTCGTGAACCAGAACAGATATGAAGCTGGAAACGAATTAATAAGGAACTGAAAAGGCCTAACAATTTGGTGAACCATGAACTTAAAAGAACAAATAAAAAAATAATATTTCAAACCATTTCCCCTCTATGGATGCACTCCCCGAAGACCAAGGAGTTTATGCCTCGTTTTCGATCTGACGTGCCGCGTAGCACCCACCTACGTAGGCGAAGCCCTGATCGACAAACCCCCAACCGGCATCTCCCTTGGCCGTCGTTGCTCGCGTGGACTCCCCCGCATACCAACATGGTACACGGGATGCATATTAGTCCGTGTACCACACTGGTATGCGGATGGCCTCTGCATCCGTGTAGCACCCCCCTACGTGAAGGCCGCCACACCTCATACACCCATGTGGCCCGCCAACTCCTTCGGTGTTCCCATTCTCCGAGTCAAAGAAAATCCTTCCAATCCGGACTGATCCATCGAAATCCCTTCAGTGGTCTATTCATCGGCCTCGAGCCAATGCATCCACTAAATCCACCAAACCCGTATGATGCAGCCTTCAGGCACATCATCGTGCCTCCTTGAGTTCACAGACCCACGATAAGTGAGGGAAAAGGGGTTTCTCCGGCCCTTGAGCGGAATCCCGAAGCGTTCCGGTGTTCACATTCCCACTGTAATGTAGGGTCCGAGCCAGAAGTCCCCTTTCTGCCTCTCCACTAGCCATATTGGTGTACCCTGCTTCCATTTTCCTTCAACTCCGACAGTGAGCACTTCTCCCCTCTTTTGGGAGTGAACGGGCAGCCATCCTAGTGTGAGCCCCTATCCCTTCTTTCATGAGGTAGCACCCATGCACCTCCATACTTCCCCGGTGCCATAAACCAAGAGGGGAGATAGACACGGCGGTATCCTTTCCCTCTCCTTATGGGCTTTTTCACCATCGGACCTCCACCCTGGAGTAAGTCCCAATCCCCATTTCTATGGGCCTCCCCATGCGTAAGCCCCACTCCCCATCCCACGAACGCACCTTTCGCGACGTGATATTCAGGTCTCTGTTGCCTCTTGTTTCTCACCCCGATCATGACTCACGTGGTCTTAGAGTAAGCACTGACCTTGACACCACCTCCTCTGAACTACGAGGAATTTGATCCATTTCAAGGCATGGTACGTAGTAATCCTCCACGAGGTTCAAGCCCATTACCCATCAGACCCCCAGTCAATCTTCACGTCGGTTCTCCAGCACCACCTCATGTGAACTACAACGACTTTGATCCATGTCAAGGCATGGTACATAGGAAGCCTCCATGAGGTTCAATCTCCTTAAACATCGGACCCCCGGTTCATCTTCGTGTCAGTTCTCTGACACCACCTCCTGCGAACTATGAGGACTTTGATCCATGTCTAGGCATGGTACGTTGGAAGCCTCCATGAGCTTCAACCCACCACTAGGTCATTTCGACCCCTTTAAGTTGGTTCACCAACTCTATGGGATGCCTTAGATTGTAAGCCCCATCCACCATCTCATCAGGACACCTCAGAGTGTAAGCCCCGATCCTTCATCCCGCATGACGTTAAACTACATTACTGAACTACGTGGACTCTGATTCCTCTAATGAGGATGCGTAAGAAACTCATATAACGGGTTCGATCCAAGCGCTCAAGTCATTATCTGTCCCCCCTGGATGATAATAAACTCTAGAGCGCCCAGTTTTAAGGCTTTAAACCAGTGCCGTCTAAATGAGTCCAGCCTCCTCGGGGTCATTAATTCCATGAGGGATGGTAAACCTTGCTCCTAAATGATTATGAACCCCTGCGTTCAGCTAACCATTGCCAACCAGGAGTAATTTGTGGATACTATGCTTGGGTATAAACCAAAGATTCGATAACATATAAATACATCTTAAATCTATAATAGAGTCCTATAATAGGCAATAATTCCCCCCAAAAGGGTGTGATGAGCCCGAATTCCCATCCTCTCGACCAATGCGAGTTCTTAAGAATTTCTGGCCAAATCACCTAGAGAACGCCTTCCTTTGGAAAGAAGGTCCACATATCACTGGATATAGAACCGTTGGGTGTTTTGAGATAAAAGAGGTGCACCAGATATGAGTGATTAAGTAGAATCCAACCTTATCTTATCAATCGTCGGGTCGCGCACATTTTTTCCCACGATTCGTCGTCGCGAAACAAAAAATGGTGAACCCGACGTGAATCTTTAACCAAGCATTATGGATTCAACCTAACCCCACTCTGTGCCCCCTAATACTCGCAAGAGGGCTAAGAACAGTCATTAATTACGCCTAGGATCATGAGATGATACTTTGACAGGTTTGTTGTTTGTATTTGTTAAAATATTTTGTTGGTACCACTCAGAACTCCTTCCGATCCAATGGAATCACAGAGGAACTCACAAGCATGTACTCTGAACAACACAATGACCAGAAATCCTCACCAATGAAGGACCCTACCGCCTTCCCAGAATCTTCATCACTGGGTCTTGAATGCGTTGATCCGAGAGTACCACTTGAACGGTACTCTCCCGACGGTGGACGTGGCCATGCATGCCCTCCAATCCGCCAAGACTCGTCAGACGCCTGCCCAGCAGCGGCGCCGAAACCAGACCCCGGCGGCTCCTGTTGCCGTCTTAAACCATTTCAGAAGCCTATCCACAGAATGAGACAACGCGTACCTCCCTTATCTTATGGAGGCGGATGAGGTCGGCACTGAGGACTTCGTCTCCGCTGAATGGGGGTTCCGCTCCAAGGCCCCCACCAGAATACGTCACTGCAGTTACACCGCAACTCAATATCCTCACGTTTAGGAGGATTTCTCCCCAAGGATCTAGGACCACACTCCCTGAGCTCCGGCCCCTCAAACCACCTGAAGAGGGTGGAAAACGTACACCAGGGACTGGTCATCACCCTTTTACATGAGGAGGAGCTCTGTTGCCCAGTCAAAGAGACGTATCGCGAGTAGGCACATACAGATGTTCACTCATCTAGATTCTTCCATCCAAACATGGTGGCATCATACGAGTAAGTGTGCATCCCCGCCAATATCTATCAAGCTCGTCGCTCACACACGACCCCACCTACCCAGCAGGCACTTTTCCCTATCCAGGGTTGTGAAGCCCACCAACCAAACGTGGTGGCGACCCAGCTCCTGGAGGACCAGCTCTTAGCAGATGCTCCTAATGCTTACCATCCCGATATATTGGCGATCAACAAAGCCCGCCATCCAGATTTTGCGGCAATTAATAGGCAGGCACGTCTCCCTACCAACAAAGTCCACTGACTCGATACAGTGGGAAACCAATATATGTAGGGCCAGCTCCCTATGGATGCATGAAAAGTCTGCCATCCCGATGTGGTGGAAAATGGAGAGATAAACCAGCATATCCTAGCACAGGGGAAGATTCATTCACATTCCCCGACACTGGAGAATGTTCAGTACCCACTGACCACCTAAGGACCAGAGCAGGATATTCCTACTCGGATACTGGAATGGGCCTTCATACCCGTTCCAGCCAAATATGTCTCTCTCCATATCCTACCAAGGATGGAGGAGCAGGTTTTGATCCCAAATCATATCTTGCAGACTTTCTAGAATGTAATTGCATCAGTGGAAATATCAAGGACTCAGGCCCGTGATCCCGTCTCCCCAATTGAGGCGACTCATCTAAGAGATGAGATAGCCTCCTCTAAGGAGATCTTCATCCCTGCTTCCACCTAGGAGGGTCTCCGGCCATATTATGCGATGCAAAGACAACTGGATCAAGCAGCTTCAATCGTTCCAACTGGGGGACACCCGTCCATCATGATGGATTCTCCATACTAGTCATATATCCCGACTAAAATTCAAGATTTTCGTTGGCATATCCCAACAGCATCACAGGACCCAATAAAAAGGGACCCAAAGGTGAAGGTCGTAATCAACAGTAGACGGTCCCCACTGCCCGCAAGAAAGCGCCCCGAACGCACTGAAGACAGCCTGAAAATAAAGAGGGGGTCCATGACTCCACTCTGCTAGAAGCTAGGGTTCCCAATGCCGCTAATCACATATCGAAGGCTCGAAACCTTGCCCGCGCATTACCATGTTATTGGAGTGGCAGTAGCAGTTGCAAAGGTCCTCCCCATAATATTGCTACCAGCAGATCTGATGGTCCTCCCCGAGCACCTCTGGGGGCCTCCCCCATATGCATATAACGATCAATCACAAGAGATTCCCTTTTGATATGATTTAGGGAATCCCTCCACGTGACCAGAAGATCGAGCAGCAAGAAGGCCCTCCACTTGATGCGGTCCACCCTGGAAGTCATCCTCGGGGTATACACTGTAAACACTCTCTGTGCAGTGGGACCACATATTATGATAGTAGTCCTCGCTATCATAGTCGCAACTATGGTGGACCTCCCTGCAATGACATCTCATCAAGACAAGAAGGTTCTCCCCTTGTTGTGGGGTTCTTTGAAGGTCCTCCCCAGAGGATACGTTGCAATGACACTTCGCGCAGCCGGACATCAGATCACGATGTTAGTCCTCCCCATCCTAATAAAGGACGTCCTCCCCATAGAGAGGTAAAGCAATGAGAAGGCCCTCCCCTCATTGCGGTATATTCGGAAGGCCCTCCCCATGGTGTAACCCATAGACATTCTCCCTGCGGTAGCTGTGATGGTAGTCCTCGCCGTCGCGACTTCTGTGATGGTAGTCCTCTCCACCATGGCCTCCATTGTGAAGGTCCCCCCCCCCCCCCGTGATGGCCCCAAGAAACAAGAAGGTCCTCCCCTTGTCACAGTGTATCTTGAAGCTCCTCCCCAGGATACACACTGAACGTCAAACCTTGATGGTCATCCTCATCATGATGGCAGTTGTTCCGAAGGCCCTCCTTGTAATAATGCTACGCATCCAGAAGGTCCTCCCCTCACTACGATATGCCTTGGAGGTCCTCCCTAGGGTATGCGCTGCAAAAGTCCTCTATGTAGTGAGGCGTCACGCAGTAATGGTAGCCCTCGCCGTTACGACACGGATAGCAGAGGCCCTCCCCACCTAGACGCCGTTCAATGAGAATGCCATCCTCTTGATGGGGTACATTTTGAAGGCCCTCCCCATGGTGTACCTCGTAGGTTCTCTCCATGTAGTAGCTATGATGGTAGTTCTCTCCATTGCGGCCGCCATTGTGAAGTCCCTCCCCGCAATTACATATTATATTGACAGGAAGGTCCTCCCCCTTCTGAATCAAGCACATAAAATCCCTCATATTCCGAGGCACTTAGAAGGACGGAATCAAGCATGTCAGATTCCCAGCTAGTCGCCAATGACACCCTTTTTCAATCAGAAGACTGTTTGGGGCCACGTTCAGCTTCGGAACCACCTCAGAATCGCCCAAATGACGATTCAATGCCTACTGGCCCCACTGCCTCTGACCACACTATCAGTGAGCACCTCAGTTGCACTAACCAGGTAGAGGAATCACTAGTGGAGGAGTATGCCAACATGTCGCACCTGAGGAAAGGACTGGCCGGAGATGATATACTAGTTATGTTTTGGCCCACAGCCACCTCTCAATTTGACATACCCAGAAAGTTGTCAGAAGAATGTGTGCGCGACATCCGCTCCAATATATGGAAAACCCTCTGCCGACTAGAATCAAGCCTCTTCCCTAAGATGGGTATGTAGACCATTTCAAGACAATATGAGACCTCCTGCGTCACATCGACCTAGAAACTCTTCCTCCGGCGCGGCAACCGCAACCTGAGAGGCATAAATAAAACATGGAGTTAGCCTGCCTCCATGCACTGCACCAGTTGCGCCACCTCATTGGCGCCGCTTTTATGGGAGTCCATATTAGAGGATGGGGAGAACATGGAGCTCTACATTTCACTCTGATCCTCGCCCAGAAGAACCCATTCAGTGTAATGTCTTGCAACGTCATCATGGAAATACAGTGATCGAGTGGTATCCTTGTTCGGGAAAGGTGACACACCCAACAGAGATAGGCCTTGAGTAAGTCCTATAAGTTTCATGCCCAATGGGAACAAGCCATTAACGAACTCCTAAATCAGAAAACTGAAAGCATATGATAGGCCTCTCTCCTGAGAGAGTCCAATCAGCAATCATTCCTTGCTTCCTCAGAGGGGATTGATTCACAGGTGAACTCGACATTAGATCCAGTTCACCCCTGGATGGGGGCATGAAAGATCAGGCAGGTAGCGATAGCAGCAGCCACTATCGCAATCCAGGGTCAACCCCAGCCTGTAGGGCAGGGGGCATTTTTAATGAAAAATTCCCTCGTAAGACCAATAAAAATGGGAAGAGACTCAACATCCAGGAAACGGAGCCAACCCCAGCCCTCAGGGATGGGGGAATTTTTACCACCTCAACAACAACCTCCCCCATGAGAATCAGTATTTTCTAGTCATGGGAGGATAGTCAAAAGAGGAGGTTCCTGCCCCATACCATCTTTTGAATCACCATCCCCTTCAAGAGGGAGGCATACCATGAGGTCTCATCAAGGAACTCTCCGCGTCACCCTTCATCAAAAAGCCTGAAAACAATCCCGGGACAGGAAGGGGAGGACCAGTAAAAGGCGTGGGAGATCCTTTTCCTATTTGGAAGATGACATCTTCTCCACCCCACGATATGAATCCATCAACTCCATAGAGACTAACACCATGGGTGACACCGGAGATGATGCAAATATGGATGGATCGGGAGACGATGGTTCAATTCAGGATGTGACTCATAATGAACCATCAAGTGTGCACACCCGGAACCAGGGGGCCTCCCTAAATATGGCTTCCCTTCCAGCTAACCCTCCTCCCCTTACCCTACGAGCTTCCAACAAGGATAATAATAAAGTACTGGTTATGCTTAACCCGCATCTTTCTCTCGATAAAAACGATCCACTTACGCTCGAAGATAGATTCGCTCGTTAGGAAGTGGAAATTAAAGAATTGAGGAGACTTAACACTGAGATACTCTGGAGGAACCGTCTCATTGAAAGTTCTTCCTAAGAAGAGACACACCTTGCGCTCCTAGAAAGTGCACCTCAAAGACCATGGTTTTCCCTGGCAGATGAAGCACAGTCAGGGCCCCCGCCAAATGAGTCGCCTAGTCCATCCAACTACCTGAACATGGATTCGAGTGAATACCAGGACTTACCTCTACTCAGGAAGCAACCAGAGAGAGTACGTTTGAACCCTCCGAAGGTGTCACAAACGGCATATGCACCCTTTGTGCCAACCAAGCCGGATCCTCAGGCAATACCTCAAGCTACACCCGCCCAAGACAGGGTCCAACAGGATGTAAACCAGGTACTCTCCCACACCATCGAGGCACTAACAGCTCGATTGGAAGTAATGGAAGGTTGACGCGCTCCGATACAGCCAGAGTGAAATCCCTACCTAGATTGGGTGACAAACATGCCTCCTCCAACCAATTTTTGAATCCCTGTATTCCCTATTTTTAATGGTTCAGGCGATCCGGAATAGCATTTGATGCACTACGCGTCTTATTGCGACCCTATGATGGGATCCATGAAACCAAAAGAACCAGTGAAACTCAGATGCCTCATACAGACCTTGCAAGGATCTGCCTTCGTCTGGTATACAAATCTACCAGCTCAATCAATAAGAAGCTGGGAAGACCTTCGTTAGCAGTTCTTGTTCCACTTCAGCTCAATGCTGCCGAAGACAACAGTCAACGACCTCATGAATTGAAAACAGAGGGAGAACTAGAGGGTCTCGGATTTCATCTCCAGATGGAAGGGTATGACTTACCCTCTGAACAGGTCAATGCCCCAAGATGATATGTTGTCCATATGCATCGATAACCTTCGAGGTAAGCTGTGAACACTGCTCATACCAGTGGAGTGCACCACCGGCTTCCGCAATATCTCTACCATTTCCCAAATAATTGAAGACTCCCTGCAGCAGACCAATATGAAGTCCCAAATAGCCTCACAGGCACATGCAAAGAAAACAGTTAGAGCTGAAGCATCCTCTGTCACGCTCAAGCCATCCCCTGTGCCTGCTCTACTACCTAGGCCTCCACCAAATCGTCAAGGGCCCCCTGTATATCAGTGGCTGCCTCCACCCAAGCGGGATGATCAGATAGGATTGAAGCAGAACCAGTTCGAGGAATGGAGACACAAAGTATACTCATTCCGAGAGGACCAAGTCTGCGGCTATTTCATCGCCACCATGAATTTCAACTTGTTCTGCCGCCCGGAGCCAAGGAAGCCCAAAGAAGTCAGCCGCGATGACAAGCCGGAATACTATCCCTACCATCGAATGTTAGGGCACAGTATCCAGAAATGTTTCGTTATCAAAGTCCCCCTGCAAAGGATGGTAGACTCTGGGCAGGTCGAGCTGGGACCACCCCCAGCACATGTGACATATATTTCTACCACCGACTCCGACAAAGGGGAGGGATGGCAGGAATTCACCAGCAAGAAGGGGATGAAATTTGATAGCTAGATGAGTTGAAAGACTATCAACCAAGATCAGGGCATATTCTGAGCTCAATTACACCAGCCGGTGTTGCTTCCAACAGCTCCTAATGTCGCACAGTTGACAATATCGGCCTCGCAACCCTCCACAAGCCAGTCATCTAGGCGTAATCGAAAAGGGAGGAGACAAGCGCAAGAGGAACAGTTCGCAATGGGGCCAAAGATATCCCTGACACTATCGGATTTTAATCCCCCAAACATGGCACCACAGGCACCGACCCACCCAACAACACCCTCAGGGCCAACCGACCAGGTTGACCTGTCACAGAAGGAGGAACTAATATTTGGTGTCATCAACGTAATCCATCTAATGGAGTCATTCCATGACGAAGGGTATGGTTATGAACCTGAGTTCCCGATGCAAGGGGCTGGGAGGAGGAATCGCAGAAGCAGGGGATACCAGGGGAGACGCACTCACGGCCAAAACAAACCCTATGGTTTTACCCCGGCCCAAACCATTAATATCATGGAAACCCATGGGAGATCCCTTAAATTGACTCAATTGGAGAAAGAATACCCCTACACCTCTACAAGAATCCACTTTGGCCCTGTCATTCGGTGCTACCCGTCAGAGGAGGAACAAGTATCTAGCCGCTTAGTGCGCACAAACAGACCAGCTGGGCCGAGTCCCCATAACGTGGGAACACCGTCGACCTCCAACTCCAGGGACGGGCCTTCCTCATCACGTACTCCAGCTCCAATGATACCTGCTAAAACTCTCCTTCCAGTAGAGAAGCGTCGACTGTTGGAGAAAAAATATGATATCCTTAAGAAGCTGACATCAGTACTAGCCAAGATTTAAATCCTGGATGCCCTGAGTTTTTCATCAGATCTCAGGGAGGTGCTTATTGAAGCCTTGCTCAGCCCCCAGGAGTTTCAAGTCGAGGTAGCTGCCGCTGAGATTTACCGGACGTAGACTGGCCCAGCTGAATGCAATGCAGTGATTTCCTTCACCGATCAGGATGAAGATTCCATCATGCAAGGACATTTCAAACCACTATATGTTTTCGGCACACTAAATGATGTTGAGATCTGCAATGTCTTTATTGACAAGGGATCTGGAGTTAACCTCCTTCCCCTACGAACACTCTGCAAGTTGGGCTATAGTGAGGATGACCTAATACCCTCTACCACAACTCTGTTGAGTTACGAAAAGAGTGAACAGAAGGAAATGGGACAAATCAAGCTAAAAACTTATTTTGGCGACCTTCTGGCCTACTCGGAATTCATGGTGGTCCTGCAGAACACAAAATTCAATGCCCTTATTGGAAGTTCATGGATCCATAAGCACATGGTCGTTCCTTCATCCTACCACCAGTGTATCAAGTATTGAGTCAATGGACAAAGTGGGACATTGCATGCTGACAAGGCCCCTTTCGAGCTCTCTGAGTCACACTATATTGACGTCGGGTTTTATGAGCAAAAGAAAAAGAAGCCTTCGCTTGAAGGTATTGACTGGATCCCTGCTCTAAATGGTATCGAAATGGTACCGGATGAACCCCTCAAGCAACTTGGCAAGGACTATGTGCTTCCCAACAACCATGTTGAGAGCAGGGGGTTCAAGCCCGGACACACACTCAGCTGTCCTCATGACTTTAGCTATAACGGTTGAGCGTGACAATACGAAAATGACTTCTAACAATCAATTTTGGGGCATATACTTGAGCGAGGATGCCCACAATGTCTGGCCTCCGGAATCCCAAGATCCCTGGCTGAGAACTATCCCCACGTCGGATCAAGATGATGAGAGTGTGCGGGAGGAGGAGGAGGAAGATCTTAGGGATGCACCTCCCGCATTTGAGGAAGTTATCTCCACCACTGTGGATGAGCTCAGGGAAATAAACCTAGGTACCGAGGAAGAACCAAGGCCTACCCTCATTAGTACAACCATGTCTCCCAAAGAGCACGAGGTATATACCCCTTTCCTGAGGTAGCACCGGGATGTTTTTTCTTGGAATTATACAGAAATTCCGGGACTCGATCCCGAAGTGGCGACACACCACTTAGGTCATCCAGAAAACCACCGAGGCTATAAAAAAGCCGCCAGAAGAACGCACCCCTCACATGCTGCCAAAATACAGGCTGAAGTCGATAATCTTATTAAAGCACGCTTTATTTGGGAGGTCCAATACCCTATCTAGTTGGCCAACATTGTCACCTTCAAGAAAAAGAATGGACAAATCCGTGTCTACATTGATTTCATAGATCTCAATCAGCACTTCATGAAAGATGATTTCCCGGTCTCGATTACCGAGTTATTTATCAACGCAACGGTCGGGTATGAGGCCCTCTTCTTCATGGACAGTTATTCTGGGTATAATCAATTCTAGATGGTCCGAGAATATGAAGAAGCCACTGCCTTCAGATCCCCTCAAGGAATATTCTGTTACAGTGTCATTCCCTTTTGTCTCAAGAACGCTGGTGCCACATATCAACACGCCATGCATCGTATCTTTAAATCATTCATGGGGAGATTCATCGAATTCTACGTGGATGACTTAGTGGTAAAATCAAGACAGTGCTCAGATCACCTATCAGACCTTGAAATCATCTTCAACAAACATCGACTATATATCCTGAAGACAAATCCCTTGAAATGCGCCTTCGGGGTTACCTCAGAGAAATTCCTTGGCTTCGTCATACGCCATCATGGCATCGAAGTCGACCCTGAAAATACAAAGGCTATCCTTGGCCTACCACCTCCCCACAATCTCACTGAGTTGAGAGGATTACAAGGACACCTGGCCTACATTAGGCGGTTCATATCCAACCTGGCGAGCAAATGTCTTCCCTTTACCAGGTTAATGAAAAATGGGGTTACGTACCAATGGACAGATGATTTCCAAGAGGCGTTCGACATCCTAAAAAGGTACCTCTTGAGCCTGCCAGTGATCATTCCCCTGGTTGAAGGAAAACCTATCATCCTATATGTAATGGCCCTAGAGTGGTCACTGGGAGCCTTCCTCGCACAGAAAAATGACACCGGCAGTGAAAACAATCTATATTACCTTAGCAGAACCATGATCGATGATGAAACTCGATACTCAAACATCAATAAGAGTTTTTTGGCCTTGGTCGCACAGTTCAAAAACTGAGACATTATCTGCAGCATCAAGAAGTCCATTTGGTCTTGCGTAGTAACCCGCTCAAGTACATCCTCAGCCGCCCAATGCTGATCGGGTGCCTATCCAGATGGGCAGCCATCCAGAAACAATTTGACATCTGGTTTGTGCCTCAGAAAGCCATCAATGGACAGGTGTTAGCAGATTTTTTGGCCGATCACCCCTCAGTAGGGACCACCATACCAGATGTCGAGTTACCTGATGAAGAAATATTCTCGGTTCAAGAGGAGATCCCATCATGGGAAATGTGCTTCGATGGTGCATCCTGAAGCCCGATAGGGAAAAGGATGGAGGATCCCAAATTTAATAAGGTGGGTTTGGGGATAATAATCATGTCCCCAAAAATGGCAGTCTTTCTATATTCCTTCCTTCTATCAGAAGGATGTACAAACAATAAGGCGGAGTATCAAGCCCTCATTACCGGCCTGGAGCTCGCACTCCAGGCACAAGCACAGTACCTTAAGGTAAAAGGTGACTCGGAACTGGTCATCAATCAAGTCAATACTGACTATGCTATCATAAAGGAGGAGTTTATTCCCCTAGTTGACCATGTCCAGGGGTTAATGACAGAATTCTCCACAGAACCAACATTGACCTATAATCCTCGGTCTCAGAATGCCCAGGCCGATGTATTAGCTAATGCATCCACAGCCTTAGCTGACCTAGACTGGGATAAAACAGTTATTAGTATTGCTCATCACTGAATGGTCTTGCCATTTGTTCAGACTAAGACAGAAGAAATCAACGAAGTCAGCCTTGTCCCTGACCCATATGCTCCTGCCACTGGATGGATGACCCCCATTGAAAAATACCTTCAAAGGGGAGAACTCCCATCAGACAGGGCTAAACGGGAGAAAATACAGAGAAGGGTGATCAACTTTTTCCTATACGGCGGCATGGGTCAACAAGAGGTCCTCTACAAACGAGGCCTCAACGGATTCCTCCTCAGATACATTGATGGAGAAGAAACCGATGCCGTCATGACTGAAGTGCATGCTGGAGTATGTGGAGCACATCAGTCAGGGTCTAAGCTTCCCCATCAGGTTTGAAGGCTTGGGTACTATTAGCCCACTATGGCACGAGATTGCAAGAACTTTACCTCAAAATTCCACTCATGCCAAATTCATGCCAACATCATGAACCAACCCCCAGAGTTACATCATCAGTCAAAGTTCTCCTGGCCATTTTCCACCTGGGTAATGGACATCGTGGGACCATATCCTCCCACCACGGCCAAACAATTGAAGTATATCCTCACAGCAACTGACTTCTTTTCCAAATGGGTAAAATTTGTACCCCTCAAGGAAGTTAGGGAAAAAACATTGTCAGCTTTTTGGAAACAAATATCATCACCAGATTTGGCATCCCTTATACCATACTGACGGATAACGGCACCAATTTCTGCTTTATTGAATTAGAGAAACTATACCAAGAATATGGTATCAAGGATAACCACTCATCCCGCTACCATGCAGTGGCCAACAGACAGATAGAGGCTTCCAATAAGACCCTTTCCAACATTCTCCATAAAATGGTGGACAAAGACCAGAAATCATGGCCGGATAAACTTTTTCATGCATTGTGGGCTTATCAAACCGCAATCTGCACCACTACTCGAGCTATTCCGTACTCATTAGAATACGGAATAGAAGCGGTCCTGCCCATTGAGATCCAATTTCCCTCGCTCCGTGTTGCCATTTGTAATTAGTTATCCAACGGTGAGCAATTAGAAAAACGGCTATGTGAATTGGAACAGCTGGATGAGAAGCAGTTTCACAATTTTCACCATCTAGAAGTATATTAGAACCAGATCGCACTAGCCTTCAATAAAAAGGTTCTTCTTCAGTCTTTCTTGGAAGGAGAATTGGTGTTGGCCCTCCGGACCCCAATGATACCCGGAAAGAAGCCTCCAAAGCTAGATACCAAGTGGGAGGGACCATATGTTATACACAAGGTCTACTCCAATGGAGCGTATTCCCTGATCTATATGGACGTTCTATTCACTACTGCTCCTAAAAATGCGTGATTTCTGAAGAAGTATTTCGCATAATCAAAAGAAGTTTTCGTCCGAGCTATAGGATGTTAAACTTCCATGTTCCAACAATCCAAACTCTATGACCCTAAACTAAGAATACATCATCCTCACCGCATGATGTTAAACTGTAGAGATTTTCAGAAAACTACATACAGCTTGATTCCTGCCCTTGCAGGATACGTAGTGACACCAGGGTCCCCTATCCTAGCTCAGCCATCCCCAAATAAAGTTAAAAAATCCCTTTCTTCCCGTGTACAGACCAACCCTGTACGGGGTGTATTCCTCGTCCTTACCGCATGATGTTAAACTGCATGGATAAGGATTAAAAATTCCCTTTTCCCCCATGTACGGACCAACCCTTCACGGGGTGTATTCCTCATACTTACCACATGTCGTTAAAATGCATGGAAAAGAAGGATTAAAAATGCCCTCTCCCGCCGTGTACAGACCTACCCTGCATGAGGTATACCCATTTCAAAGCACTACGTACGGCTTGATTCATGCCCTTGAAGGATATGTAGTGACGTCAGGATCCCCGATCCTAGCCCAGCCACCACCGAATGAAGATTTAAAAATGACCTTTTCCCATGTGTATGGACCAGACCTGCACGGGGTGTATTATCTTCTAATGAACTATGTACGGCTTTATTCCTTCCCTTACATGATACATAGTGATGCCGGGATCCCCCATCCCGGCCCATCCATCCCCAAATAAATTTAAAAATTCCTTTTTCCTCCATGTATATACCAACCCTACACGGGGTGTATTCCTCATCCTTGCCACATGACATTAAACTATATGGATAAGGATTAAAAATGCCCTTTTCCCTCGTGTACGGACCAACCCTGCATGGGGTGTATTACTCGTCCTTACCACATGACGTTAAACTGCATAGAAAAGAAGGATTAAAAATTCCCTCTCCCCCCGTGTACATACCAACCCTTAACAAGGTGTACCCATTTCAGAGAACTACGTATGGCTTGATTCCTACCCTTGCAGGATACATAGTGTTTCCAGGATCCCCCATCCTGGCCCAGCCACCCCCGAATGAAGATTTAAAAATGCCCTTTCCCCCGCGTACGGACCAGACCTGCACGGGGTGTATTATATTCTAAAGAACTATGTACGGCTTGATTCCTACCCTCGCAGGATACGTAGTGATGCCAGGATCCCCCATCTCGGCCTAGTGATCCCCAAATGAAGCTAAAAATACCCTCCTTTTCCCCCGTGTAAGGACCAGACCTGCACGGGGTGTACTTCATAAAGAACTATGTGTGGCTTGATTCCTGCCCTTATAGGATACATAGAGATGCCGGGATCTTATATCCTAGACCGGCCACCGATAAAAGAAAACACGGGTATATATACCTCTCATCCATACCGCATGATGTTAAGCTACATGAAATCTCCTTTTCACGTCAGTTCACCTTTGTCCTCACCGCACGACGTTAAACTGCACGGACTTCATCCTTACCGCACGACGTTAAACAGCACATACTTTGTCATGACCCACCCAAGATATATGGTGAAACGAGATGGGAATATTCCTTGCACGTTTGGATGCATCCTCTCCATACATCAGACTCCACGATTCGGATAATTGCAGATCTTCATAACCAATCATGGCCATCGAAAGTGGGAAGTTATCGACCCGTGGACACCTTTGAACGACTATGGATACCATGCCCTCAATGGCTCTGCATATTGATAGCCCCTGGACCGTCTACCAAAGGCAATATTTCCTCAGGCGGTACTCTTCCTATCTCCGTATGCTTTTCAGCCTCAGGGTCCCTATATCATATCTCTCAATCCAAAGATTTATGGAGCAGTGGTTTACAAGTTAATTCCCCTCTCACATCCAAACATTTCCAGGGTATCCCTACCTGGTTAGCCAATGTATCCACCCATGGTTATCATGATGATCTGCATCTACAAACATCAAGTCAGGGATAGGCTACTTTGACTCGATGGGAAATTGTGGTGAAGATGTTTCTTGTATGCTTGGACATTATTATCCCCATATGTCGAACTCTTTACTATGAGAAATCCTGGAATTTCATAATCATCCATGGCCATCAGAAGTGGAAAGTTATCGACCCATGGACACCTTTGTATGACTATGCATACCATGCCCTCATCGGCTCTGCATATTGATAGCCCATGGCCCGTCTACCAAAGGCAAGACTTCCTTGGGCGGAAATCTTCCTAGCCCTGTATGCTTACCAGACTGAGAGCCCCCATACCATACCTCCTGATCTGGGAAACCCCAAAGTTACAGTTTACACCCTCATTCCCTCACACTTGTTTAAAGTATACCAGATCCTCCAAACTCAGTTGCCTTCTAAGTAATTGTACCAATAGTCTCCCAATGGTCTGAACTCTACGACCGTTAAACTAAGAGTACTTCATCCTTTCTACACAATGTTAAACTGAATGGAGTAATGGTATCCCCCATGTGCAAGATAAATCGGTGTGGTGAAATCTTCATGTATTAATAGAAACTAGGGATGAACATCCCCGACTTGTCCAGATATCTCCTTACCAAACGACAGACTTCATGGCTTGGACAATCGTGCATCCTCATAATCATTCATGTCCATCGAAAGTGGAAAGTTATCGACCTAGGGACACCTTTGTACGACTATGCATACCATGCCCTCCACGGATCTGCATATTGATAGCCTCTAGCCCATCTACCAGAGGAAAGATTTCCTAAGGCGATACTCTTCCTATCCCAGTATGCTTACCGGTCTCAGAGCCCCCATATCATCTCTCCTGATCCAAGAAGCCCTGGAACCATGGTTTACACCATCAACCCCTCCCCACGTCTTGGAAATGCCGAGATGTTCAATCCTAGTTACATTCTGATCAAGAGTGTCCTTTGCAACTACGTCCTTACCACATGATGATTAAAACTACACGAAGTATGTCTTTTCGGCCTGACATGAAGCTGGAAAGACCAAGCATTAAGCATCCAGAGAAATGCCTCCAATTGCAAGCATTTTCAAAGATTTAAAAATTCCCCCTTTCCTCATTGCACAATGTTAAACTGCACAACATCTTCAAAAAAAAGGGCTCCCCATCCTCACCACCTTACATTAAACTGAACGGGATTTAAAATTCCTCCTTCCTTACCCCATGATGTTAAACTGCATCGTCGAACCTGTCTTGGGTTTAGTCAATAATGGAGGCTTTCCTATATCCCTTAGTTCACGGGATAGACCTAAACAAACCACCATCTCACACTGACATGAGAAGGGATGACTTCACCCATTCCTGAGAAATTAATCACAGATTTTTCTCTCATATCTAGGCACCCTCTCCTCATAAATCACACTCTGTACCCAGAAGGAGCTGAACCCTTGTAAGCCACCCCTGGTGGTCCCGAATCTCAACATCCCTGAAGTTGCTAGGCTATCAGGAGAATACAATCATTGACCTAAGGACACATTTACATGACTATGAATACCATGCCCCCAACAACTCTGCATATTGATAGCCCCTGTCCCGTCTAACAAAGGAACGATTTTCTTAGGCAATGCTTCTCTCTGTACGCCTCTTGGCCTCTGAGGCCCATATCCATCCTAGGATTCGGAAACCTTTTGAGAAGTAGTTTACTAACATCTTTCACAACCCTGCCTGAATATGGTGGAACTTCTTTGACAGGATTACCGAGAACCTGGAGAAGCCGTTCCATTTTTTTGAAGAATGTCCCACCTGCATTACTTTAAACTGCGTTAAGCTCCAACCATCCTTCATTCTAACTAAATGCGAAGGAAAGTGGCCTCATGACCACATTCCTAATTAGTAAAGATGTTCCCAAACCCTTTCAGATGTCACACACCATTTTCTGAACCACCCCTGGTGGTTTTCATAATTCTCCAAGCCACCCATGGTGGTTTCTATAAGTCGGACTTCCATGAAGTCCTCAGGCCATCGGAAATGGATAGTCATTAACTTAAGGACACACTTGCATGAATTTGCATATCATGCCCTCATCGGCTCTGCATATTAAATGACCCTGGCCTGTCTACCAAAGGCAAGTCTACCTTAGGTAATGCTTTCCTACTTCTGTACACCAATACGGCTCCCATTCCTTGAGACATGCTCTGCATGTCGTTCAGATCTAAACATGTTTCCCCCCACGTGCGTCTGAAAGGTATTGGGACATCTTTTAATCAACCAAACCTTGTCGGGGCCCTCACCCCACCATATCTGGTAAAAGCTGTTCGAACTAAAACATCAGTAATGATAGTCTTGTTGGTGGGACTTTAAACCGCTCACAAAAAGAGGCGCAAAGCCCGTTAGGCTGAAAACCCAAAAAGGGTGACCTAAGCAAAAGTCAAGCCACACCCGTTGGGTTCACACCGAATGGGCCCAGTAAAGAATTAGGGTATTGATTGAAAAGACAAAATGTTTGTAGGGATTTTATATAAAATACTAGAAATAGTCGAACTGTTCTCACTGAGTCCCTTGGCTCAAGAAAAATTTAGAGCATTGTCCAATCACTCATTGATTTTCAGGACCACTCTACATCAAAATAGCCTCCTCTTCGTTCTGATCGGACCCCATTCCGATGGGGGGCATTTGTAGGGTCCTAAAAAATCTGCAAAGGAGAATGCGAATCCATTAATTCAAGAGAGGATTCTACCAAATTTTCTTAGAGGAATTGGGAAAAATGTTGAGAACACCCAAGGAAATAGGAAAAGGATCGACCAGTCCACGTACCAGTCCAATAGTGATGGTACACAGACAGTTCAGCAAGCCTCCCCCTCCGCGAACCACTGTCGTTCTCGGAACAGAGGTAGGGACCCTCCGCGGGTGCGAATTAGGATGGGCACAAGGCCGGTCCACCGTCACAAACTTCCCCAGCCGTAAACCGCGTCAACCGGACCGAACCACGTACGCCGTCATTCGAGGGACAGAGGCAGAGCCCTGCATGGCCACAATGCATTCCCCAACCTAGTTTGGTTCGCGGGGAACGAGCATTCAATAACCCCCATGAAGAGGATTGACCAAGTCCTCTGTAAATCGGGTTTTCGATCATGGGCCTCTGCAAAAGGTGCCGCATGACCCCAGATACATCTCTTTCCCCACTATATAAAAGGACATCGAGGGGGAGAAGAGAAGGATCGATCAGAGATGGGTGGAAGGATTTCGGAGGAAGGATCTTAGGATTTCGCAAATAGTGAAGTTCCAATTTGCGAACCATAATAGGTATGAAGTAGGAAATGAATTAATAAGGAACTGAAAACACATAACAATTTGGTGAACTACGAACTTAAAATAACAAAACACAAAAAATATCACGAACCATTGCCCCTCCGCAGATGCACTCCCCATGGACCAAGGAGTTTATGCCCCTTTTTCAATCTGACGTGCAGCGTAGCACCCTCCTATATGGGCGAAGCCCTGACCGACAAACCCTCGACCA
The DNA here is from genome assembly GCA_963277665.1 of Viscum album. Taxonomy (NCBI): domain Eukaryota; kingdom Viridiplantae; phylum Streptophyta; class Magnoliopsida; order Santalales; family Viscaceae; genus Viscum; species Viscum album. The sequence goes on along the minus strand of OY728141.1, from coordinate 805,735,676 downwards.
GCATCGCCCTTGTCCGTCATTGCCCACATGGACTCCCCTGCATACCAACCCGGTACACGGGATACCTATCAGTTTGTGTACCACCCTGGTACGCGGACAACCTCTCCAGCCGCGTAGCCCCCCCCCCCCTACTCAAAAGGTGCCACCCCACATACACCCATGTGTCCTGCCAACTCCTTCGTTGTTCCCATTCTCTGATTCATAGAAAATCTTTCCAATCCGGCATGATTCTTCGCAATCCCTTTAGTGGTCTATCCATCTGCCCCAAGCCAAGGCCCCACCAAATCCACCGGACCCATATGATGAAAACTTCAGGTGAATCATTTTTCTTCCTTGAGTCCACATACCCATGGTAAGTGAGGTCAAAGGGGTTTCTCCCACCCTTGAGCAGATTCCCGGAGCGTTCCTGGGTTCACATTCCAACAGTAATGCAGGGTCCGAGCCTGGAGTCCCCTTTCTACCTCTCCACTCACCAGATTGGGGGACCCCACTACCATTTCCATTAATCTCCAGTGGTGAGCACGTATCCCCTCTTCTGGGAGTGAACGGGTAGCCATCCTGGTGTAATCCCCTAGCCCTTCTTGCACGAGGTAGCACCTATGCACCTCTGTACTTCCCTGGTGCCAAGAAACAAGAGGGGAGATGGACATATGGGTATCCTTTCCCTCTCCCTCTGGGCTTTATCACCATCAGGACTCTATCCTGGAGTAAGTACCAATCCCCATTTCTATGGGCCACCCCATGCGTAATCCCCACTCTGCTTCCCACGGACGCACCTTTCGCGACATGATAGTCAGGTCTATGCTGCCTCTTGTTTCTCACACCGATCATGACTCATGTGGGATTAGAGTAAGCACTGCCCTGACACCACCTCCTGTGAACTACGAGAACATTGATCCATGTCAATTCATGGTACGTAGGAAGCCTCTACGAGTTTTAAGCCCATTACCCATCGGACCCCCGGTCTATTTTCACGTTGGTTCTCCGACACCACCTCCTGCGTACTACGAGGACTTTGATCCATATCAAGGCATGGTACGTAGGAAGCCTCCACGAGGTTCAAGCCCATTACCCATCGAACCCCCAGTCCATCTTCACATCGATTCTCGGATACCACCTCTTGTGAACTATGGGGACTTTGATCCATGTCAAGGCATGGTATGTAGGAAGCCTCCATGAGGTTCAATCCCACCACCTGGTCGTTCTGACCCCTTTACATCGATTCACCAACTCTATGGGATGCCTTAGAGTATAAGACCCATACACCATCTCACTGGACCACTTTAGAGTGTATTCCCTAATCCTTCATCCTGCATGAAGATAAACTGCATTACCGAACTACGTGGACTCTGATTCCTCTCACGAGGATACGTAGGAAGCCCATATCACGGGTTTGATCCAAGCACTCAAGTCATTATATGTCTGCCCTGGATGAAAATAAACTCCAGATCTCCCAGTTATAAGGCTTTAAAACAGTCCCTTCTCAATGAGTCAGGCCTCCTTGGGGTCATTAATTTCACAAGGAAAGGTAAACCTCAGGCCTAAATGATTACGAACCCCTGCATTCAGGTGACCACTGCCAACCAGAAGTAATCTGAGGATACTATACTTGGGTATAAACCAATGATTCGCAAACATATGAATACGTCTTAAATCTATAAGAGAGTCCCAGAATAGGCAATAATTCCCCCCAAAATGGTGTGATGAGCCCAACTTCCCATCCCCTCGACCAATGCGAGTTCTTAAGAATCGCTGGCTAAATCACCCAGCGAATGACTGCCTTTGGAAAGCAGGTCCACGTATCGCTGGATATGGAACCGTTGGGTGTTTTGAGATGAAAGTGGTGCACCTAATATGAGTTATTAAGCAGAATCCAACCTTCTCTAATCAACTGTCGAGTCGCTCATGTTTTTTCACACGATTCACCGTCGTTGCAGAACAACATCTAATGACAATTTCTAGGGGAAAAACAACTAAAAATAAATTAGATCTATCTTCAAGAAATCAAAGATTCAATATTATCAAAATACAAGGGTAATAGAGAACTTGGGATTTTTTCCATTATAGTATTTATGATGAATCTTCACAAAGATAATTCCTGATAAATATCATTGAAGTAGAAAACAAATGCTTCCTACCTCTATGGGAGTACAAATGTTGATGGATCCAAAAATTATTAATTAAGATATCTGATATCTTGATAGGGTGATGTCACCTTCTCAGGAGTGGTAAATGAAACTTTAGGGAAAATAGAGCTTTATCAGCTTCATGTGAAACTGATGATCATAGATCTGTCAAAAAAATATGATCATCATAGCCTATCTACACACACCTAATTAAGAAGATTGTATCTCATATATATCTGGATCAAGATACATGTTCTTTTTTATTCATCATATCTGTTACTTCTATTTTGGTGTATCATTCATTAAACATTTCAATGAATAATGAAATTTCCTTAAAAGAATTAAATCATTTGTTCTAAACAAATAAAACCCATTAGGGGGTATTTTTCATCAAAATTAAATTTATATGAATCTCAAGAATATTTAATATATTTATAAAATATATATATTAAACATTATACATACATAGTATGAACAATAATATGAATTCATCATATGCATGTATTTTATAATATATATATATATATATAATATCATATACTATATATATACAACATGCATCACACGCATGTGTACATGCATGTGATGATTCTACATTTTAGTGAACATCCATGAATCTCACACTTGCACTAAAATCCCATAAAGACTTTATGAAGAAATTTTCAACTCTTTATGAATCCATCCAAAATCATTTTTGATACATTTACAAACACTTTTTCAAAAAAATTATCCTTATCTAGTAGCCTAAATGTGTGTCCTCGAAGGAATTTGTATCATCGATAAGAAATATGATATCCTTATTTCAAATTTTAAGAAAATAGTTTCCTCTATTGAAGCATCAGTGCTACTCAAGCAATAAAACTGTTTGATGTGATCTCTTTCAAACATACTCATATATCCATACAAGCATTTACACTACATTATGTATCATATAAATCATATATATATACCTATATAATCCATTTTTCCATGACATAGAGTGACTATTAGACATAAAACACATTAATCTAGTATCAAAAACTCATCTTTTCTTAACTCTCTAAAAAATACTAACCAAGCCAATGAATACATAACATTTTAGTCCACTCAAAAATGATTTCATCACATGCCCCTCATCTAAATAGAAAAGGACATCATATGTAACTCAGCTAATAATGGCCATGAATTTCCTCCGTCAAATTCAATCAAGGTCCAGATGTATTTTCTTATAGTACAAATAGAAAAACTCCATATTAGTTATGTGCAAACCAATGGAATGATCAATAACATACCCAACCCCTCACTGATTAACTATATTATATTTTAACATTTATTAGTAGGGTATCTAACTATTAAGTATTTCATGTTACATATATTTCCATCCTCAAGTAATAATGACTTATAATAAGAAAAAACCCCTAAGTATATTGATGACCATTTCACATTCCATGAGATATTCTTTAGTGGGTGAGTATATGTGATAAATCTCTACTTATTACCTTAAGAATCAATTATTTGTATATAAAACCAAATTTATTTAGTATAATAATCTATTCATGAAAACATTACTATATCATCACAACCCATAATTCTCCCAGATGATCATCATTTTAAGGAAAACTCAAAGTCATACTTTGAGGGGATAATTATTATTACACCTCATGAAATTTATATCTATATATGTATTTATGAAACCAACATGAAAGAATCATAAGATGTATATTTAATTTAATATGAAACATTTATGTCAATAAAAACTTTTAACAACAATTAACAAAGCCAACATAAGTTCATGTCTAGCGTTTAATGTATGAAGGACTTCTATATCAGCCTTATGTATGTTAACCTTTCATGGGTATTGTTAATTCATTAAATCATTTTTAATTTTTTCAAAAAAAATATTTGACCACCTCATATAACTGTATAAAATATCTATATTGATAAGAAGATATAAATTCATATAGTTAGAATAATGGTGTGATTTAGGAATCATATTCTGAAATGTTCAACTCTTTGAACATATTTAAACTTCATAATTTCTTCACATCTAATGTTATGATATCTACATCGATTGCCTACATAGAAATATTTATAATTGTATCATTACCATCCTTAGAACTCATTCAATCAAAACATTCCCTTGAAAATTTCAAATAATTATACTTTTACATAATTACATTACCAGAAAATACAGAACCATTTTAAGATAAAGTTACATTTTCTTTGTTTTAGTAACTAATGATTCTCTTTAAAATTTCTTACACCGTCATACCTTAAACACTTTTAGGATTTTAATAGTATTACAATTTGTAACTTGACTGGTATAATACAATATGGAATAATAATCTTAACTTATTCATAATAACTAAATGTAACACTATATTTCTCTTTATCATCACATATCCTAAACTATTTACGATATTTCATGAAATATTACATTAGTCTTCAAATTCATGTAATCCTTTATTTGTTAACTTCAAACACCTATAAGTTCAAGAATACATCAACTAAACTTTTATTCACTATATTCTTCTTAGAATATATTTTTAATATACATAAACTACACTGTGATTTGGATAAACACTTATTCTATTAAATGTATCTAAATAATGTTTCTTGAAATTTGACAATTCTTTATGGCAGTGATGTGTGGGGGATTGAAATTCCTTCATATTTTAATAAATGGTTGTATAAACACATCTACCCATCAATTATGTTCATGTATGGTAATTTTTCAGATGAATTATAAATCATTGCACATAATTAATATAAAAACCCAATTTGGGTCAACTAAACTAGAAACTCAAGCCAGTCATCGAATAGTGAGGTATAATAAAGATAGTGGAAACAAGTCTTGAATATAACAAAAATAAGAAATATAAAATTATTAAAACATATAATTAAAAAAAATCTATAAAACCCAATTCAAATAGGTTAAACCATTAATTAATATCTATTTGAAAAAAATTCTCCATGAGCCCAATCATCAGAAAAAAACTATCTCTCTATAAAGGCCATGATAATTAGAGCTTCCAGCATATGACATGATACCCTTCCCTATACCTAAATCCTGCAATAAAACATCTACAACCATAAAAAGGAAAAATTAGGTTTTGAGAACAAAATCTAGTAGGATACCACCATAGATTCTATACATGGTTCAACAAAAATAATGCAGTAGTTCTAGTATTTAAAACAAAAATAGTTTTGTAAAGAATTTTCATAAATGCAGACCAATTTATTAATCATTTCATTTGGATTTCATAAAAACATTTCATATTCAAAAATCAATGAATATGAAAAGTATAAGTGATAGAATAGTAATGAATTTCTATACACCATAAGGTAAAAAAGTGAACATATATTCCTGAAACAATACACCAAGAAAAACTATGTGATACAACCTCATGTGAAAACATGTGAGCAACAATCCCGGAAAAAAAAATCAACCATGTGATAAATAAAATGTAAATGAAAATGCACAATGTAATGGTAAATATATTATCGGAGTAAATATTGGACATAAAGTAATCCTAAACAATGAATATGATGGTACTTGTTGATATCGAGTCCTACCACAATCTATCAACATCACAAAGCCTCTAGTGGCATTATGAACACTACAAGTGACATGTTTGTTCCCGATGTACCTAAAGTTTCCAATGTTCCAAACTTGTTAAAATCCATTTCAAAACCGTGAACACTATTTATAAAAAAATTAAAAGATAATAAAATCCACATTAGTGTCAAAAAATCAATTTCTTCACCAAGATTTTCATTCAATCATTTAATCAAACACTTTGTTTGAAAAATACATTTTTAAAGAAAACCCCCTTTAAAACAATGTATCATTCCATGAAATTTGTTAAAACAAATCACTTAAATTTAATGAATAACCCATAGTTATTTTATAAGAATGATATGAAATTAATATAATTAATCCATTGTATAGAAACACCTACCTCAAGAATGGAGTTGGAATTATTATCCTTTGATAATAGAGACAGCAGAAGAGTATATTAGGTCCTCATGATAATAGATCCACAAGAAAAAAATAAATCCTATATAAAACCCCATAAATTATCATAAATAACCCCTTTGTGTTCCAATGAGACAGAGAAGTGATACGATGAAGATCTATGAAGAAATGGTAAAACATGTTAAAAAATAAAACATAACTTGAGGTGATCTGTCAAGTATGAAAGAAATCTGCATAGATTCCCAAGAGAAAAGAATCTAAAACACTAGGGAAGGATTAGTTTTATCCAATATGAGATTAGGGGGTTTAATTTGTATTATAACCATGGTCCTGATAATTTTAAAAGAAAAATTGGGATATTAAAAATCATGTGCACAGTTTTCTGGAGATGCCACAATATTAGGAGTGACCATGAGTCTTAACTATGTGCCCTATACAAAGATCCTATTTTGGGTGCATAGTTTTCTTTAATTTTTTAATAATTGTACAAAAACCATGTATAACCCCTCTTTCTAGTTTTTCATGGTTAGCAGGGGTCGATGCATGGTATGGACAAACTGTGTTCCCCATTTAAAAAGGTCATGCTTGGTCACACGCTTTCCTGGGTCAAACCACATAGTTTTCTCTAACCTATCACCAACTATTCACAACTACACGGGCTACTACAATTTTATAAAAACTACAAAAAGATCCCCAAAGTCAGACACAATAAAAGAATTTTAAAAAAAATCATGAAGTACCCATGAGAAAGAAACTTAGCATTACAATCTTTCCACCATAAAGGCATTTTGTCTCTAGAAAGCACTCAAGAATATAGAATTGAAAAAAGAAAAGAACAACACTGCCTCATCAATGATTCCCACTCCTATGTATTATTTTTTTACCATATGTTATTCCATAGTATGTAGAACAATGGAATCATTTTATCTGGTAGTTCCTTATCCTGGAAAACCATAATCTGAACTGGTTTCTCAAAAATGCTAGTATCGAGCTCAAGATCAACATCCTCCCATTCAATCACATGGGAAAGAAATGGGTGATAACTCATCATCTAGGAAACATTAAACATGTCATTTATAGAAGTCCAATGAGATGGTAATTCCAACCAATACACAACCTTTATATGTTTCTTCATGATCTCAAAGGGGCCAATAAACCTCAGTGTAAACTTACCCAACTTACCCAATCAATGAAGGCCCAAGCTGGTTGAAACTAATAGAAAACCATGATCCCCAACCAGAAACACTATAGGATGATGGTCGTGGTATTCATAATATTTATGAAGTGTCTTTGATGTGATAACACCTATTGTGGATCAACTACACCATTTTTGTTTTCTGTTGAATGATACTCATCCCAAACTAGGACCTCTCTCCCAAATCTGTCCAACACAAGGGAGATCTATATGAACACCCATATAATGCTTCAAAGGGAACTATATTTATTGAATCCTATTATCTATTATTATAGGAAAATTAGACTATATTAAAATTATTTCCCCAATATCCAATCAAAGAAAACACAAAATTTCAGAGCATATGATCATAAACATGGATAGATCTCTCGGTTTATCCAGCAGTCATCAAATGATAAGCCATGATCAGTTTCATATGGGAACCCATCACCTCTTTAAAACCTTTCATGAACCTATATGTGAACCTCAGGTCCCTATTATATACCTTCGCATAGGAAACCCTATGATGTCTCACAATCTCTCATATGTATAATCCTTTGATCTATTCAACCTCTATCATCTTCTTAATATGTAAGAAATGATATGATTTTGGAATTCAGTCAATGATCGCCCAAATCACATATTTCCCACTAGGATTCTATGGATATGAAATGAATAAGTCTATGAAAATATCATCCCACTTCCATGCCAGAATGGGTAATGGTGTTAACAAACCAGTAGGTCTCTAGTGTTCCACTTTAATTTTCAAACAAGTGAGATGTGGTGAAACAAAAAATGAAATTGACCTCCTCACCCTTGGGAACAATTACTAATGTCTCAATTTATGATACATATTGGAATCTACATGGTGTATGGAAAAAAAATACTAGTTTACACTATCCATCAACTCCTACCTCAAATAAAATTCTACAACCAACCTTCTATGGAAGCATAAATCTCCACAGGGAGACTAAGACCACACACATAATGGCTCCCCACTATAAAGGTTTTACCAAAGCATTGGCACACAATGTCAATAAACTTTTTTATCCAAGAACACTCATCATTATATAAGAAATATTTCATCGATTATAATAACACCAATAAAAAAACCTCTTCCACTCCCAAGCTCATATAAGAAGAAAAAAACCTCATCACACACCACCCCTAAACTCTTTCCTTCACACCTTGTGTTAGTAATTTTTTTATCAATGCATCAAAAGCCACATTCCATTTCCCAAGAGTGTATGAAATATCACAAACAAAACTATGAAGATATTACACCCAACATATCAATCATATTTTCAAATCCCTCTAAGTAAAAATATATTCCAGGATCTTTTGATTAGAATTTAAACTACTCCCCAAAGAGATAGTGACACCTTGTTTTGGGTGCATGGATAACTTCTTCCAAATCATGTTTGTAGGTAGCGTAATTATTCTCATGTGGAAATAACTATATATATCCATAGTTCACCACCCATTTCCCATTCATCAAGACACATCCAAAACTTATACCAAAATTATAACTGAAAACATCATAACTTGAACCTAGTTTTAGAAGAATAAAAATTGATGTTGAAGCATACATCACCTTCAGTTCCCCAATTTTTCCTGAATATTTCTCATTACATTCAAACATTACTCCCTTATAGGGTAAATCTATCATCAAAGATGAAATATTGGATAAAGTATAAACTAAATACATATAGTAATAAACAAAACCAAGAATCTTCATATTTCAAATTCATTCCTAAGCTTCTCCCAAGATATAACTACCTGTATATTTTCAGGATCCACTGAGAGGCCCCTCTTAGATATTACATGCCTCGGGAATTTTACTTCAAGGTTTCAAATCTCACATTTTGAAATCTTAACATACAGATGATATTCTTTCTAGGTTTAAATAATGATATCCAAGTGGCCTATATGCTTCTCCTGTGTCTTGGAGTACACCAAAATATAATCCATGAACACAAAAAACGAAAGATTCCAAGATCTAATGAAAGATTCAGATCATTAGAGCCTTAAAAAATATAGGAGTGTCAGTTATACTGAATGGAATAACTAGAAACTTGAAATTATAATATTTCTATATAAATATTTTCTTATGTATATCAACTTCTTATAATCTCAACTTGTGGTAGACTACCTAATGTTTAATCCTTGGAAACCAAAATTCTCTTTTCAGTTAGTCAAAATGATCTTCAATCCTGGGAAAATGATATTTTTTCTTAACAGTTACCCTATATAACATTTTATAATACTCACAAAGTCTAAAAATTATGTCTAGATTCATATCAAAGAGTTGAGGTGAGGCTCATGATGACATTCTAGGATGAATAAATCCTTTTGTAAGATCTATTTATTTTTTTAAGGTATGTTTTTGTTCATGTTTTGGTTAAATTATTTTCAATTGGTCAAATGAGTGTTTTCCTAAGTTCATGAGAAGAATAAAGGGTGTTCTAGGGGTTCAGGGCATGAAATAAGAGGAAAAATTAATTTCTTGTAATGTTTCATGGTTTTCACACGGTTAGTGAAAATCATGTGCATCATACCAGGAAATCATGCATCCTTTGATAGATGGTTTTGCACGGTTATCACATGGTTAATCTAACAATTTGGAATTCCCAGGAAAACATTGGAATGGGTGATTTTGGGATAGTATTTCTCACACAGTTTGTGCATTGTTTGGAAAACTGTGTGGGTAAACCGTGTGGGTAAACCATTCAACCTAGTAAGGTTGGGAAATTTACAAAAATGCCATTATGGGATTTTTAACCCCAACTTTGGATTTATTTTTTTCTTCCCCCTTGAAACCCTAGTGAGGATGAAGATATTAAAAGATCTTTTAAGGGTGATTTTATTTCATCTTTAGGTTGTTTAGAGTGTCTTCGGTTGGGGATTGAAGCTCTGAGGTAGTCTAATATCCTCCTTGATTTCGATTCTCAATTAGGTTTTTTATCATTCTATCATCCCCATCCAAAGCTCTAAAACCCTCTTTTTCTAGTGAGATCTAGGTTATGTCTTATAGATTTGGTGGAATTATGATCTAAGGTTTCGATTGAGGGATCATTGTTCAATGGATTCAAGGTAGTTTTTATATAAGTTATATCACATAGTGTCATTTAATATTTTTCCATGCTTGGGTTTATTTCTTAGTTACCCCCCCCCCCATTGTGCTTTTGGACCTTTGATGAGATTTGGTATGATGAATGTATAAATGATGAATGGAACCCCTCATGGTCCCAGTGGGACATATAAGGGATGACTTGGCCTTAGTAGGGCCCCCAAGGGGTTTGCCGATACTTTATGGACATAAAAGTTTGCTAAGTATGAGAAAGGTGGTTATGTAATAATTTAGAGCCCTTGGTAATAATTATGACATGTTTAATGGGAGTTACAATAAATTATTGGCATGTTCCTATGATTATTAATGGCTTAAGTGATTTTTTTCAGGGTAATAAAAATGGTTTAAATTAGTTAAATGGATATTGTGCCTTGTGGATAATGAATTAGGTTGAAAAACCTAAGAGGGTTGGTGTATATGAAATTTTAAACATGTGGTACTAGTAATGGATTGCAAATTGATGAATATGGTTAATGGTATGATACATGGGATAGATAATTGGGCTGATGGGTTATGCATTGTAAAATGGCATTGTGAATGGGCTATGGAATAACATTGAATCTCATGTTGAATTTTGTGAATCATGATTGTTATATGTGTTGGTTGTATTGGTTGTGATATGAATAATTGTGGTGAATGTATAAATAAGCATGTCCACATGGCTTTGTGGTGGTATAAATTATTGATACTCCTCCCATGAGTATAGTTGGATTGATGCTCTAACCTACCCAGGAATGCATGGTTTGGGGAGTCTGACTGATGCTATATTCCCCCAATGGTTGTATTCAATGAAAATACTTGGACTAAGGCTCCAAGGTAAGTGTTGTGATTACCTGATATGCTTATCCCTAGTGAAATAGGGACTTAGAATGTTTCTATTATGTGTAATGATTGATTCCAGGAATATTGTGTGAATAAGGTAAATGTTTAACCCATGGGTTACATATTGATGATGAACTAAATGATGAGTGGATTTACATAATTAACTTGGCACAATAATCCCAAAGGTAGTATAAAAGTAGATATTTTTTAACTACTGACCATGTATTATCTTTCATTTACTTTCCATTCAGTTTTTACTCTAATGCACTATAAGTTATATAGAAACCCTATCATTTTACATACAACATTACATGATTGTAAGAATAATTATAAATAAATGTACGAGCCAAGGATCGTAAAGTTTAGAATCTTTGAATATTAGGTACATAAAACATAAAACATGGGGTTAAAACCCCTTATTTATTTAATATCCACAAAGAGCTCATAACTTCCATTGAGCCATTACATTTTCTTAGGTTATCCTAGGGAAAACATGAACAAAGGGAGGAGTTAAAAGCACAATAAAGGAATAACCATGAGTACAAAGCATTAGCACATGGGATAGAATGCATGACATAATGATATAAAAAGGAATGTAAAATATGGAATCATAACAAATAAACATGGGATCATTTAAACATGGAATCATATAAATGTGGAAGAAACATAATAAACATATTTAGTATGGGTCAAGGCTAACTGAAATCCCATTTCCCATATTATTGTGTGTTAAGGATAACTGCCAATTTCTTTTCATATAGTAGCGCAAGCCATGGATAACTACCAAGACTGTTGCACATAACATCTCTTGAGACTTAACTTCACCCAATGCATTAGAGTGATATCTAGGTGCACCCATCTTACATTTCACGAATTTGTTTTCCACATAATGAATTATAAATAACCAATATTAAATAAACAAAAGGGTTTCCCATAGAAAGAATTAGGTACCACAATCATGACATAAAGGATAATCAAAGGGTGTATCATGAAAGTGTCCATGAAATAAAAGAATTAGAACATACATGGACGTTAATATGGTAAAATAGGAAAATATAATGGAAGGTTATTTCAAATAAAAGTGACAAAAAGTAGGAAATGTATTTGAGAAATTTTTGCATTAAAACATTTTTGTGCGGTTTTAATAAAAATACTATAAAGATTTTAAAAAGAATGAGAAAAATATTTTATATAAAACCAAAGTTTAACCAAGAAGGTTTTAATATTAAACATAATGATATTATAAATACAATGGTGGATTAAAAAATTGGATATAATTCACTTCAAATCGGGTAATAATTCAAGAACTTCCCTTAAAACAGGTTTTCTTATCATAAAGTACTAAGGAGGGAATATTTTAACAACATGTATATCCCTGAAAGAGAGTGATGAAAGGGTATTGATAAATTAATTTTTTAAAAATAAATATAATTTAAAATATTCACTTAAATATACTATATAACCCTATTTTGATATAATGAAAGATAAGGCAACCTGAAAGAACAAATGAGGTTTGGGTAGAATTTGTTACAGATTGTTAGCATTTTATCGAGTGTACCTAAGAGGGATTGATGAGTGAGAATAGGGTTTTCTCAACACTTATACATCATGATAGAAGTATGGGGGAGGTGAAAAATCAAACCCCATCATTTTGGATTACACATAAAAATGCATAGCATATAGGACAATCTTGATTAAGAGTGAAATGGAGAGGATCCCTTACCTTAAATCAGATGGTGATATTTTCTTGAAATTAATGACCAGAATAATAAAATTAGGTTTACTAATTAATAAATAAAAAACATATTCTATATTTATAATATTTATTATAATAATTTTAAGTTTATTTATATCCATTTTTATTGGTTTTGAGGTTCATTTTTGTTGTTTGGGTCTATTTTCTTACTTGGATTTAATGATCGATTTACTTATATTCATGTTCATATAAACATGTAAGATGAAAGTGGTTTCCCGGAAATGAATTTGTCTTTTATTATTGAACATCCAAGATATTACATGGTTATAAAAATTCATTCGGTTATTGGGATTGAAGATGAATTATTATATGAAACCTTAGTGATAACTCTTTTGGTTAATCGGTGGGTTTGATTATAATGAACATTTTTTTTCTTTATAGAAAAATAATATTTGTAAAAAAAGGATTAAATACCATTAACTAGTATATTATATATATATAATAATAATAATCTGTTTCAACCATAACACAAATGGTTTTATGACAGGAATTAAATATTATAATAGAAATTGATAAATTGTGGTCCTTGAATGTGCAAAATTAACACATCTCAAATGGTGTTTTCATTTCTTTCAAATAAAATATGGGAAAGGAGATATGATAATGAAATATACCATTAGCATAACAAAGTTATAGTACATTTATTTTATGGGAGTTATCATACCATTTGGGTGAAAGGAACTGAAGAAAGAAACAAGAAAAGAAAAGAACGTAAAAGAAATAAAAAAAATGGAAAGAGGAATTTAGCTCTTGATTTTATCTCATTTGAGAACCTCTTAAGGGGAGAGTTTTGGGTATTTTTAAGAGTATAGGGGATGTTGGACATTTGGGAGGAACATGGTGAGAGATTTGGGTAGAATAATAGCAAGCAACAAGACTTGGGAGTAGTGAAGAGAAGAGGGAGTGAGGGGGGTTTATAGTGGAAGAGAGGAGGGTTTTCATAATTTTTTAATAATTAGTTTATTAATTTCCCTAAAGACCAGAAATAGTGAATATTACATGACCAAGTACAGTAATAAATTCATGTGAGTTTAAACCGATGTCCATTTACATCATCCATAGCTCAAGCATGACGTAGAAACTCAGGTTTTTTCATTTATTGTGAATTATCGTATTTTAGTATTCATAAAAAGTTATAGTTTTTTAGAAAAATCCAAAAAATTCTACCAACCCATTTTTCGACATGCATAATCCAAAATTGAAATCCATTTTTAAAAAAATAATTTTATAAATATGATTAATTTAATATTTAATTAAAATTGCAATATACGCAAAAAAATAACAATTTTAAAAAATTTATTTTTTTATTCCAAGATATAGGTATATTGTACTTTTAATTGAATATTATTTAAATAATATCATAGGTAAGCTTATTATTTATTAGGGTATATCACTATTCATAATGGTATGTTACTATTCACACGGGTATTTCACTATTCACCAAAAATTATGTTTTTTATTGGACACAAATAACTTACTAATCTTAACCTTGTATGTTATATTTTTGAAATTCAAATCATAAAAGTGAAAACATTTTGTTAAAAGGTCACATAGCACTTAGTAGTTCATTATGTTGTGATTTCATGTGGTTATATGACATTTTTAAATGAAAGAAATTTCCATTGATAAAACATTGGGTCGTTACATTCTTCCCCCCTTAAGAAATTTTTCCCTTGAAATTTCATTTTACATTATTGGCCAAAATCATGTGGGGGTAATTTTCCTTCATTGCCTCTTCTAGTCCCCATGTTGCCTCTTTGTACTTATGGTTCTGCCATAGTACCTTGACCACATGAGTTGTCTTGTTACGTAGAACTTTATCTCTATGATCCACGATCTTCACTAGTTTCTCCTCCTAATAAAGATCATCCTCCAACTGAACCACCTATAAAGAGAGTACAAGTGAAGGATCTGGTATGTACTTCCTTAAGAGGGATGCATGAAATACATCATGTACTTTGGCTATGGTAGGTGGAAGTGCAAGTTGATAGGCCACATCCCCAACGCAATCAAGAATCTCAAAAGGCTTATGTACCTGGGACTTATGTTCCCTTTCATTCCAAACCTCTTGACCTTCTTCCACGGAGATATGCATAGAAAAACCATATTCTAACCTTGAACTCAAGGTCTCGTTGATGATTGTCTTCATAACTCTTATGTTGACTTTGGGATGCCTTGATATGTTACTGAATGTTTTTCACCTTCTCCACCATTTCTTTGACCATTTTAGGTCCTATCAGCTTAAGCTCACTAATTTCATCCTAACACACCACTGCTATGCACCTTTTCCCATAAAGGTCTCCATATGTTACCATTCGGATGCTCAAGTGGAGACTATTGTTGTAGGAGAATTCAACCAATGGGATATGTTGGTCCCATCCTCCTTTTAATTACATAGAACATGCAATCAATATGTCTTCCAGTGTCTAAAGAGTCCACTCATATTGGTCATTAGTTTGAGGATTATAGGTCGTACTAAAGTTCAGTTCAGTTCTTAGAGCATGTTGGATACTTGTCCAGAACTTTTAGGTGAATCTCGGATCACAATCGGATACAATAAATAGTGGAACTCCCTTTATACTTACCACCTCTTTGATATATATCTGTGCACGTTGATCGATTGAGAAGTCCTCTCAAATCATGATAAAGTGATTTGTCTTTGTAAGATGGTCCACAATGACCCATATAGCATAGTTTCCTCTGGATGTCCTTGGAATTACAGTGACAAAGTCCCTGGTAATGTTCTCCCAATTCCATGTTGGTATGTGTAGTGGTTGCATCATCCCCTTAGACTTTTTCCTCTCATCCTTCACTTTGTAACATATGAGGAACATTGATGTATATTCATAAATTTCTCTTTTCATATTGTCCCACAAATAGTTTTCTCAGAGATATTGATACATCTTTGTTCTTCCCTGGTGGATAAAAAAGGTTGAGCTATGTGCGTCATTCAGAACATCCTTCTTTATCTATAGATCATATGGTACACCTAATCATGTCCCAAATCTTACAACTCTATCCTTGTCAACCATGAACTCTGAGGATTTCCCATTTTTGATATCTTTCAACCATTTCAGAATTTCCACATCTTTTCTTTGAGAATCATTTATTCTCTCCATGAGATATGGTTGAGAAATTATTTGAGAAAGGATTTATGATTTTCCTCCCTTAATGATACCCATTTCCATCCTTATCAAATCTAAGAATATTGGCTCCCTTTCAATTCTCATCATTAATAATGATGAAGGATCCTTTTACTTAGAGCATCTTCCACCTTATTTGCCTTACTAGGATGGTAGTGGATTAAGAATTCATAATCCTTGATGATATCTATCCATATTCATTGGCACCTATTAAGCTCTTTCTATGTGAATATATATTTGATACTCTTTTGATCAGTATATATATCACACTTATCCCTATAAAGATAATGCCCCCAGAGTTTCAATACAAAGATCATAGCCGCCAACCCCATATCATGTGTGGGAAAGTTTTTATCATTGATTTTTATCTACCTTGAGGCATAGGCTATCACTTTATCATTTTTCATTATCACATAGCCTAATACCTTCTTTGAAACATAACTATACACCATAAATAGTTCTCCACTTATTGGGAGTGTGAGTACTAGTACAGTGATAAGCCTCTTTTTCAACTCCTTAAAATAGTCTTCACATTCCTGAGTCCAGAAAATCTTTACTCCCTTCTATGTCAACTTGGTTATTGGGTTCGAAAATCATGAAATTTTCTTCACATATCATCGATAATACCCATATAGACCCAGAAAGATGTGGATCTCCATTAAAGATTTTGGAATGGGCCACTCTTCAATTACCTTTGTCTTGGAAGGGTGGACAGATATACTTTTGCTGGTGATAACATTCCCCATGAATGATATTTCCTATATCCAGAACTCATATTTATTATAAATTTCATACAACTTCTCCCTTCGCAAAGTCTTTAACACAGTTTTCAAATGATCCTCATGTTCCTCATTTCTCTTCAAGTATATCAAAATATCGTCAACAAATACTACTATAAATTTTTCGAGGTAATATCTAAAGTCTCTATTCATTAAATCCATGAAAAAATTTAGATAATTAGTAAGTCTGAATAGAATCACTATGAACTCATAGTGTCTATACCTCGTTCGAAAGGCAGTCTTGGAAATATCTTCCTTCCTCACCTTTAATTGGTGATATCCTGACTGAAGGTCCACCTTAGTGAAATAACAGGCTTCACGTAGTTGATCGAACAATTCATCTATCCATGGAATGGGATACTTGTTATTTATCATGAATTTATTGAGCTCACGATAATCAATGAAGAGGCACATTCATCCATCCTTCTTCTTGACGAATAGGACAGGCGCAACCCATGGTGAATCACTTGATAATATAAAACCCTTCTCTGTATTCTCCTGTAACTACTTCTTTAGATCTTACACCTCTACGATGGCTATTCTATAAGGTGTATTTGAGATATGAAGAGATCCAGGGATAAGTTCTGTTGAGAACTCAACCTCTCAGTTAGAAGTAATACCAGGAAACTCTTCAGGGAATATATTTGTGTAATCCCTCGCGATGGGCATGTCTTCAAGAATGATTATCTCCTTTGTTTAAATCATTTGAGCTAGATATGCTTGATCATAAGGGAACAATATCCACACTTGAGATGATGATTCTAAAGTATAGTCATCTTACTCCTTACACATGTATAGAATCGAAGGATTCTTTGAGATGTGAAGAGTGATGTCCCTTTCCTGACCGTTGATGTTTCCCTTGTATAAAGATATCCAATCCATTCCCAAGATTGTGTCGAACTCCACTAAAGAAGTATGAAAAGATTTTTTGGGAGGATCATTTCTCAAATGTTAACCATGGAGGAGTTATAAACCATGGATGCAATAATTTCCCCTTTCAATGTTCCCACAGATAACTTTTCCTCATAATTTTGAGGTGGTGGTTGATTAGTTATACTAAACATGAAAAATATGAAAGAATTCATAGAACCAGAATAAAATACTATGTTCATTATTCATGAATGAATAACTAGAATATATGTCACCACATTGTTGTCTGGATCCACCTCAGCAATAGTGATAGAATATTCCCTTCCTTATTTCCATGGAGGTTGTTTTTGATTTCCTTCGACAACCCTTAGATTAGGGCAATTGTTTTCATAATGACCATGTCTTTGTAGTTTTAGAACTGCACCACTAGTTGAGATTTGATCTAAACCTTCTTTTATTCTTCCACGTAAGTGGGATTTTTCATATCCCTTTGGTATTTTTTATCCATATGACAAAACTTTCCACATTTGAAACAATTCTTATTTCCCTTTAGACAGTTCATAGGATTCTTTTTCCCACAAATTTTACAAGTGGGATATTTGGGATTCTTTTCATCATAGAATTTGTTTGTTGAACCACCCAGGTTTTTCTCCATTTTTCTCTTCTTTTCACCGACACCATGAGACCACTGAGAGTCTTCAATATCCATTTGTACCTTGAGGGTACAACATACAATCTCCTCATAGCTGTCAAAGATTTGGATCTCCAAAACCTTCCATAGACTTGACTTTATCCCACTAAATAAGTGATCCATCTTGCTTTTGGTGTTTATGACAAAGCCAGAGGAATACCTTGAAAGCCTTGTAAAGTTTTCTTCATACGCCCTGATGGAATCATCTTCCTTATGCTTGAGTATGAGGAACTCTCATTCCATATTGAGTTGGAGGGTTTGAGGAAAATATTTATTGAAAACATCCTCTTGAATTCCTCCCATTCCATGAAATAAATTTCCTCTTAGGACTTTGTATTCTTGATCAATATCCACCACTGATCATCTTCCCCATAAAAACGATATACCACCAATACAACTTTCTCTTCTTCTGAGCACTAGAGAATAGAGAATATCTTTTCAATGGAGTTAATCCACAATTTCGCAAGTAGGGGATCAGAAGATCTGATAAACATGGGAGGCCTTTTCCGCATAAAGGATTCTATGGAAACTTTCTCTTTTCATGGATTAGGAGGTATTTCCACATGATTCAAGTTATTATTCATAACTTGAGCCAGTAGAGAAAGAATTGTCATGATGTTTTGAGCACCCGCTCCAATCATATCAGGCATATCATTAGGGAAACATTCACATTACCTATCACATTGGTTGTTGGAATGTGTTCTTCTGTTTCTCGTAATTAACTATGAAAAATAATGTATAATTAGAGGTCGTTAATACTTATTTATTGAACATAAAAAAGGAAACTTTTCACCATAAAAGGATAAACTTGTAAAAGAGAAGTATATCCTAACTTGTGATTCTTTAAGTTTAAATCTAGTTTGTCCTTGATCTATTTATTATCTTATATTCTTACGGAATTTTATTTATACCCTTAATAATGGTTTGTAATATGCTCATGAATTTCCAAATCATATCCCCCAGGAGTGTCAATACCAAGAGTGCATCAAGGCCTGTTTTCGGGTACCAGGATACCCCAGGTCAAGACCGAAACTCCTTGTCATAGTTTTCAATCCTAGGTACATATATTCCAGAGCCACCTATATATATTTTTATCCATACAGGGATGTATTTTCTTGATAAACCACTTACTCCATACTTACCAAAACTTAGGGTTTGTTTCCTTATACTTAATCTCATCTTTAAGGTTCCCACTAAGGTGCTCTATTCCTAGTATCCAAAAATAACTAGACCTTCCTATGATACCAACTACAGTGAACCAAGACTTTTACATACAACATTAAATGATTTTAATCATAATTATAGATCATGGTACCATCAAAGGATCATAAGTTCTTGCGTATTTTAAGACTAGGTACATAAAACATAAAACATGGGGTTAAAAAACACTTTTTTATTTAATATCCATATATAGATGCTAACTTCCATTGATCCCTTACATATGCATGGGGTACCCTGTGGAACACATGAACAAAGGGATGAGCTAATATCCCATTAATGGAATAATCATGAGTACAACGCATTAGCACATGGGATAGAAGTCATGATATGATGATATAAAAAGGCATATAACATATAGAATCATTACATATAAACATGGGATCATTTAAACATGGAATAATAGAAATGTTGTAGAAACATAAAACTTGTCTTTAGTATGTTTCAAGGCTAATTTCTAATCCTGTTTCCCATATTAGTATGGGTCAAGGATAACTTCCAATCCCATTTCCCATAGTGGTGCAAGGAAATAATTGGGTACCACAATCATGACATAAAGCATAACTAAAGGGAATATCATGAAAGTGTCCATGAAAAAATGGAATTAGAACATATATGGACTTTCATAAGTTAAAATATCCATATAATAGTGGAGTTCATGTCAAAAAAAAGTTACAACATGTAGGAAATGTATTTGATAAATTTTAGCACTAAAACATTTTTGGGTGGTTTTAAGGAAAATACTATAGAGATTTTAAAATAGAAAAGAGGAAAATATTTTATTTAAAACCATAATTTAACCAAAAAGGGTTTAATAATATAAATAATTATTTTATAAAGACAATGGTGGCTTAAAACAGAGGCTATAGTGCACTTGAAATCGGGTAAGAAATCGGGAAGTTCCCTTAAAACTGGTTTGCTTATCGAAAAGTACTAAGGAGGGAATCGTTTAAAAACATGTATATCCCTAAAAGAGAGTGATGAAAGGGTATTGAAAAATTAATTTTTTGAAAATAAAAAAAATTATAATACGCACATAAATATACAAGATAGCTCCATTTTGATATAAATAAAGATAAGGCAACCTGAAAGAACAAAGGTGGTTCAGGTAGAATTCGTTACGGATTATCGGCATGGTATCGGGCGTACCTAAGAGGGCTTGATGAGAGAGAGAAGGGGTTTATTGAAACTTATACATCATTAGGGAATTATGGGGGAGGTTTGAAATCATACTCCATCATTTTAGATTACACATAAAAAGGCATATCATAAAGGACAATCTTTATTAAGAGTGAAATGGAGAGGATCCCATACCTTAAATATGACGGTAATCTTTGCTTGAATTTAATGACATGAATATTAAAATTAGGTTTATTAATTAATAAAACCATAACCAATTATATATTTATTATATTTATTATAATCATTTTAATTTTATTTGAACCCATTTTCATTGGTTATGAGGTTCAATTTCATTGTTCGGGTTTATTTGCTTAATGGGCTTTAATGATCAGTTTACTTATATTCATATTCGTCAAAACATGTAAGATGAAAGTGGTTGTCCAGAATTGAAGTTTTATGTTATTAGTGAATATAAAAGAGATTTCATGGTTATAAAATTCATTAGGTTATTGGGAGTGAAGATGAATTATTATATAAAACCTTTGTAGTAACTATTTTGGTTAATAGGTGGGTTTGATTATAATGAAACTTTTTTGATTTATAACATAATACCATTTGTACACAAGGATTACTGAAACTTAAAAAAGATATATTACATATATAGTAATTGGGTTCAACCATAAAACATATGGTTTCATGACCAGAATTAAAGATGATAATAGAAATTGATAAATCATTGTCCTTAAATGTGCTAAATTAATACATCTCAAACGGTGTTTTCATTTATTTCAAAAAAAAGATGGGAAAGGAGAGATGATAATGAAATATCCAATTATCATAAAAAAATTACATTACATGTATTTTACTGGAGTTATCATACCATTTGGGTGAAAGGAGGTGAGTAAAGAAACAAGAAAATAAAATAACTTAAAAGATATAAAAGAATTTGAAAGAGGAATTTATCTCGTGAGTTTATCTCCTTAAAAAACTATTAAGGGGAAAGGTTTTGATATTTTGAAGAGTCTAGGGGAATTTGGACATGGGGGAGGATCTTGGGGGTAGATTTGGGTAGAATATTGGCAAGGAATAGGGCTTGGGATTAGTGAAGAGAAGAGGGAGTGAGGGAGGTTTTATTATGGAGGAGAGGAGGGTTTTCATTATTTTTTATTCATTAGTTTATTAATTTCTCTCAAGACCAAAAATAGTGATACTTCCATGAACAAGAATAGAAATAAATGCATGTGAGTTCA
The DNA here is from genome assembly GCA_963277665.1 of Viscum album. Classification (NCBI taxonomy): domain Eukaryota; kingdom Viridiplantae; phylum Streptophyta; class Magnoliopsida; order Santalales; family Viscaceae; genus Viscum; species Viscum album. The sequence goes on along the minus strand of OY728141.1, from coordinate 805,713,637 downwards.
AGACAATGACCATTTACATCATCCATGACTCAAGCATGATGCAGAAACTTATGTTTTATCATTTATTGTGAATTATCATATTTTACTATTCATAAAAAATTCAAGTTGTTTAGAAAAATCCCAAAAATTCACCATAATAATTTTTCGACATGTAGAATCCAAAAATGAAATCCATTTTACAAAATTAATTTTATAAATATGATTAATTTAATATTTTATTAAAATCACAATTTACTCAAAAAATAACAATTTTAAAACATTTATTTTTTTATTACAATATATCTATATATCATTATTTTACTTTAATATTATCTATATACTATCATAGATAATGTTACTATTCACTTGGGTATATATCTATTCATTAGGGTATGTTACTATTTATAAAGGTATGTTACTATACACCAATAATTATGTTTTTCTTATTGGACTCTAGATAACTTATAGATCGTAACTGTGTATGTTTGATTTTCAAAATTTAAATCACAGAAGTGAAAAACTTATGTTTAATGGTCACATAGCAATTAGTAGTTCATTATGTTGTTATTTCAGGTGGTTATATTACATGTTTATATGAAATTAATTTCTATTGATAAAACATTGGGTCGTTACAGGTTTATATTGGATATTTGGTAGACATCGTTGGTGGTGTCCTACTGAGTTGTACTCATGCCCCGATCAAGAATCCTTTGGGAACCCAAGAAGATTTCATACTTATGGGATAGGAAAATGGTTTGGGTCCCATGGTTGGGGGTTGAGTCGTGATCGAGAGGTATATGGTTGGAGTACCAGACATGGAGTTTGGACCATTTTGGGGATTCCTCTATTTGTCTTTATTTTGGGTTTTTTTTCACTTGGAATTGTAGCATGACATTACATATTTACTATTTCTTGTGGTTTTTATCCTGTTTGGGAGATGTTTGGTTATGCATGTTATTTTTTGTTTTATATTTTCCTACTATTTATATAGATTTCGGTTGTGTCTTACTCTAATAAAGAGGGTATAGTCTCCCCCACATGACCAATTAGACCCTCATTGTTAGTCGGAAACCTCTAGTATATGGGGAGGCAAGCTTGGGGTCATATGACGACCCGGCTCTGGGAAAAGATTTAGTGGCACTCGGGTTGGGGATGTTACAAAGTGGAATCAGAGGAGGTTCTTTTCTCTTTCTTACTATATGGGGGTGCTAGATAAGAGATTAGGGAAGTGTTGGGACTTGGTAATGAGCTTGTTCCAGAGAGTATCTAACCCAGGTATGTGGTAAATCCCAACTCACCAAAGGTGTTAATCTTTGTTCTTATTGTGTGTTGTTACATTTAATGATATTTCACCATTGGGTGATGAATATGTGGTGTGATGTGACAGTTTTATGATATTTTTCCCATGGCCATAATGGAACAATGTTGAGTATTCATGCATCATTCTAGACACCAATGTGTATAATTTACATGCATCATAGTAGGCACAAACACATGGTATGGGTGTGTGTGACATATAATGTATGATGAATTTGACCATCTTAAAAGTGGTGAAAGTTATGTCTAGCGAAACAATACCATGGGGTTAAAAAAAGGGAGAAAGAAAATGTTAAACAATAATTAAAAAATTATATTTGATAAAGGGTGGTGTTTGAAATGAAATGTTATTGGAGTAAGATGTGGTGTGAGAATAGTTTTTAAATGGTGTACAAGGTAAGTCTTGTAGTCGTCTGAGTTAGTAACCTCATGTTAGCCATGCCCTTTTTAGGGATGGTTGAGGGTAGTGTGTCGGGTGTGATCAGACCTATTTGGGTGGTGTATGTGAAATGGTTTTTGGTGGCTATTGAATATCCTTCCTTTATAATTGTGAAAGATTTATGGTTTGTGTTATGAATCTCATGTTTGGAATTGTAGGTAAATGCCTCCATGAAGATGTGTTCTGATTGGGTGACAGGAGGATGTTGACAAGAATTATCCCCTAGTAGTGGAGAAAGAAGATATAATGGTTCAAGATGATAGGTAAGAGATGTTCCATGAGAAATTTTCTGATTTTATGCAGATGATGGAATGATACCCATGGCCGGTCACACCGAGTATGTTTGAGTTGACTAGGGAGTTTCAACTACAGCACCCCCAATCATTACAGGAGATGGGAGCCATGGGAAGCCAAGTTTTAGATAGAGTCTATCTAGAAAATTCTTGATCATATAGAGACTCCTTTTGAGAATTTTGTTATGTTATCTTCATATATGTTGTAGGGACAGGAAAAGAGTTGGTGGGATATCTTAGTTAGACTGAACAAGTAGAGGGAATCTTGTGGAAATGTTTTTTGGAAAAGTTTCTGGATAATTACTACCCAAAAACCTTAAGACCATAAAATTATGAAGAGTTTATGGGTTTGACTTAGGGGACGATGTCAATAATGGGGTATGTAGGTTGATTCACACACTTGGAACATTTTGTTCCTTCTTTATTAGGGGACGAGGCAGTGATGGAAAGACACTTTCAGGATGGACTTCAGCATGAGATTAGATCTTATGTAAATATATTTCTCCTGAATAGGTTTTCTAAAGTGATAGATCAGTCCCTCATCTCATAAGGAAACCTCAAAGAGGTCCTCAGAAGAAGACATGTGGTTCCGGTGGGATGAACCTTTACTGCGACTTCTGATAGTAGGAAACGCCACTTCAAGAATATCAACTAGGGTAGTGGGGGACATCACAACCCGAAAAAGGTACCAGTATCTCATGTTAGTGATCGAGTTTGCTTCTATAAGTGTGGTAATCCAGGGCATGTGAGAAGTTAGTGTTCCTAACCACCTTTCGAGTGTAGATCATATGGAAATGGTCTATGTTCATAGGTTCTTTAGGAACCCATGGTAGTCGAAAAATGTTAGACGATAGAGACTAGTTGAGAGTGTATAAAGGGGGTTGATTACCCGATATCAGTCAGGTAACTAGATCTCCACTGGTTGTACCGGTAGGCGTGGTGGGCATAAGACTCCAATAAGAGACCATCTGTACTATCAGATAAGTGCAGCACATGGTACTCAGGGTAGATCCCAAGGTATAGGGGAAGACCATCTTCTCGCAGTTTGGAATACACCTAGAGATGGTGAGGCTGGATCAGTATGATTCATATAGCTACCACACTCGCTAATGCTTTATTTGACATAGGTTCCACGCACTCTTTTATCTCTGTAAAATTTGTAGTTTTTTTTGACCTATCAATGGAACAAGTGTGTGTGGTTATGTAGATTGATACTCGGTTAGGTGTGTGAGTGGAGGATATCAGACAGTGTAGAGGTTTTGCTTTAAAGATTAGTGGTTATCATTTTCTCTGGGACCTATTTGTTTTCAAGATGTCGGGTTTTGACCTGATTTTGGGAATGGATTGGCGAGTGCTAAATCAGGAGCATATCCATTTTTACCATCATAGGGTAACATTAAAATCTCCCAAGGGAGACACTTATTCCTTTTGAGGTGAGAGGGACATTCAAGTCATCTGCGCAGGGCCAATTTTTCACCATTGGAGGGAACTCACATCCCAAGTGGCATGCTTTATTCTTAATAATGGAGACATGGAGAACCATTTGTTTCCTTATCTGGTGGACTAGTTTAAGGATGTGTTTCTTCAGGATTTATTGGGACTGCCTCCTGAGAGGGATGAGGTGTTCATGATCGAGTTGAAGCCAGGGGAAGAACCGGTTTCAATTCCACCATATCAAATGCCCCTGGTAGAACTCTAGGAACAGAAAGTTCAGTTGGAAGAGTTGGTTAAAAATAAATTCATTTGAACTAGTACATTACCATGGGGATGACCCGTGCTATTTTCTAATAAGGATTATGGGTTTTTGAGTTTATGTGTCGATTATAGGAAGTTGAATCAGGAGACGGTTAAGAACTTATACCCACATTCCAGGATTGATGTTCTTTTTGACCAACTGAGGGGTGTCTCAATGTTTTCTAAGATTGATTTGAAATTGGGATACCATTAATTAAGGGTGGGACCTTCTAAAGTATAGTGGATAGCTTTCCAGTGAAGATATAGGTTTTAAGAATTTTTGGTGATGTCATTTGGGTTGACCAATGTGCTTTCTATGTTTATGGTGCCAATGAATCAGATATTTCACACTTATCTAGATCAGTTCATGGTTTCCTTTATTGATGACATCTTTGTGTACTCACAAAATCTTTTTGATCATGACAAACATACTAAAATATTCATGAGTACACTAAGAAAGAATAGGCATTCCTCCAAGATATCAAAATGTCAGTTCTGAATTGATAAAGTACATTTCTAGGGACACATCATTTTTGAGTCAAACGTGTTGGTGTATCTTTAGAAGGTGTAGACTATGGTGTCTCGGGAGAAACCTAAGAATGTTTCTGATGTTCGATGTTTTATTGGTTTTAATGGTTCTTACCATATGTTAATTTTATATTTCTCTCATTTGGAAGCACCACTCTCATGATTAACCAAGAAATGTGTTAAGTTTGAGTGTTCAGAGGCACACAAGACTAATTTACAAGAATTAAAGAAGCGGTTGACTACCGTACCAATTCTGATATTACTTGAACTAGGTAAGAAGTCCACTTTTTAATTTGAGGCATATAGTGTTGGACTTAGGGTAGTATTGAAGAAAGATGCCCGGATTGTTGTGTATGGGTAAAGATATTTGAGGCCCCATGAAAGAAATTACCCTACCCATGATCTCAAGATAGCTGTTGTGGTTTATACCTAATGTGTTGAAGGAATTACTTATTGGAAGAATGGTTCATGGTGTTTACTGATCATAAAAGTATTATGTACATCTTATCTCAATTGGATTTGAATTTTCAGAAGTGAAGGTGGGTCGAGTACCTACAATCCTTCTATTTTGAGTTGGTTTACACACCGGGAAAAGGGAATAGTGTTGAAAATGCTCTGATCCAGATGACTCAGAATCAGGTGGTTCAGGAATCCAACTCTAAGTGGATAATGATGTCTTTGTTTACTGATATGCACCTAGAGGTGTTGTATGGGAACAGATAAATGACCCTTGCATCTATAGTTCTTGAGCCTAATATTTTATGTCTATTCAAGGAAGGATAGCTAGAACATCTTAAGTGTTTGTCTTTTAAGGAAAGTCTTAAAGGTGGGGAGTCACCTTCTAGTTGGGTTATTGGAGCTGATGGAGTTTTATACGTTCAAGGTCATGTTGTAGTGATGATAGTTATGCGAGTAGAGTTGATGCATGCGTTATATGCCTCAAAGTGGGCAGTACATCCTTTCTTGACTAAAATGTATTATGATCATCATTGGCAGTATTGGTGTTTGAGAATGAAGAAAGTAGTTGCGGGGTTTGTGGCATGATGCCTTACCTATCAATAGGTGAAGGCTATGAATAAACATCTTGGTTGGTCGTTAAAGTCATTTCCTATTCCATAGTGGAAGTGGAATGACATAACTATGGAGTTCATAGTGGGTCTTCTAAGGATTCCTTGGTGGAATGATGCAATATGGGTCAGTTTGGATTAGTTAACTAAAGTGGATCATTTCTTATTGTTCCAGTAAAACTACACAATTCATCAGCTGGGTGATTTGTATGTTCGAGAAATAGTTTGATTTCATGGTGTTCCGAGAACCATAGTTTCATATCACGATCCGAATTTCACATCATGCTTCTTGTGGGGATTAAAAAAGGCACTTGGTTCCCATGTGTTATTGAGTATGGATTATTACCCACATATAGATAGGAAATATGATCATAGGATTTAGGTACTGGAGGACATGTTGAGATCGTGTGTCCTATATTTTGGTGGTTTGGGGGAAAATCACTTACCACTTGTTGAGTTTTCTTACAATAATAGTTTCTAGGATATGATTTAGGTGGAACCTTTTTAGGCACTCTATGAGAGGTAGTGTAGATCTCTATTGCTTCCGATAGAGGATGGGGAATCTGAGTTATTAGGACCGATTCTCATGAAGGAGATGTCGTAGAAAGTACATTTGATTAGGAAAAGGAGGGAAACAGCACATATTAGGTATAATTTATATGAAGATATACATCATTGACCTCTCTAGTTTATGGTAGGTGATAGTATTTTTCTTCGGGTGTCACCAATGTTGGGTCACCATAGGATATGGAAATAGGGAAAGTTGGAACCCATGTATGTGGGGTCGTTTGAAATCATAGAGAGGGTTAGACCAGTGGCTTATAAATTAACTCTTCTACAACAGTATAGTGGAATGAAAGATGTTTTTCATGTTTCAAAACAATGACAGGATCAACCTGTTCCATCTCATGTGATAAACATTGATGATGTTGATATTGAGCTAGATGCGACCTTTGAGGAGCACCTGATTCATATTGTGGACTTTAGTGAGAAGGTCTTGTGAGGAAATATTGTGCCTTTGGTTCGATTTTTTTGGAAACATGGAAATGTTAAGGAAGAAACTTGAGTAAAATAATTAGATATGTTGGCCCAGTGGCCTAATCTCTTTTCTTTAGATTCTCTTTAATGCTCGGGAAGAGCGGCTTGAGGTGGAACCATCCTAAGGTAAGGAGGTTGTAAGATATGAGTATTTTTATCAAGGTATGTTTTTGTTTATGTTTTAGTTTAATTATTACATTTTTCTCAGATGAGTGTTTCCCTAAGTTCATGAGAACGCTCTGGGGTGTTTCAGAGGTTAGGGGCATGAAAGGGGAGGGAAACATAAATTTCTAGGTATGTTCCACAGTTTGTGCATGGTTAGTGCAAACCATGTGGATCATACAAGGTAACCATGCATCCTAGGACATAATATTTCTCACTGTTAGTTCATGGTTAAGATAACCATGTGGAATTCCTAGAAAACTGTGTAAATGGGTGATTTTGGGATGATATCTCTCACATGGTTTGTGCATGGTTTGGAAAACCGTGTGGGTGAATTGAGCAGCCCAGTAAAGTACAGAAATTAACAAAATTGACATTATTGTATTTTTAACCCCAACTCAATATTTCATCTTTTCTTCCCCCTTGCAACCCTAATGATGATGAATAGCTACCAATAGCTTCTAGGGTGATTCTCTATCATCTAGAGGTTATTTAGAGGGATTTTAGTTGCATATCAAAGCTCTGGGTAAGTCAAATATATTCCTTGCTTCCTCTTCTAGATTAGGGTTTGTGTCTTTCTCCCATCTCCTTCTAAATCTCTAAAACCTTATTTTTCTAGTGATTTCTAGGTTTAGGTTTTAAAATTCAGTCTAATTGGCATATAACGCTTCAATTGAATTATTGTTTGTCATCTGATTCAAGGTACGTGTTCTATTAGTTATATCTCATAGTTTCTTTTGAGATTTGTGCATTCTTGGTTTTATTTCATGGTTACCCCCTTGTTCTTATTTTGGTAATTTGATGATATTTGGTATGATGAATGTCTAAATGATTAATGGAAACCCTCATGGTCCCCATGGGACACATAGAGGATGAATTGGCCTTAGTTGGTCCACCCAAGGGGTGTGCCTATACTTTCTAGACATAGAAGTTAGCTAAGTATGAGAAAGGTGATTATGTAGCAATGTAGACCATTTATAAGCATTTTGACATGTTTAATGGGAGTGAAAATGAATTACTAGAATTTTTCTATACTTATTAAGGGCTTAAGTGATTTTTTGGCATGGTAATAAAAATGGGTTAAATTAGTTAAATGGGGATTGTTCCATGTGGGTAATTAATTGGTTTGAGAACCATAAGAGGGTTGGTGTATATTAAATGTTAAACATGTGGGATTGGTAATGGATTGTGAATTGATGGATACGATTAATGGTATAAGACATGGGAATTAGAATTGAGATAATGAATCATGTGTTGTAAAATGCAATTCTGAATGGGCTATGGCAGAACATTGAATCCCATATTGATTGTTGTGAATCATGATTGTTATATGTATTGGTTGTATTGGTTGTGATATTAATAAATGTGGTGAATGGATAAATAATAATGTGAACATAGATTTTTGGTGGGATAAAGGACTGATTCTACTCCCAAAGGTATGGTTGCATTGTTTCTCTAACCTACCAAGGAATGCACGGGTTAGGGAGTTTGACTGATGCTTTATTCCCCCAATGGTTTTATTCAATGAAAATACCTAGACTACGACTCCAAGGTAAGTGTGGTTATTACATGATATGATCATTCCTAGTGAGATAGGTAATTATCATGTTTCTCTAATGTTGAATAATAAATTCCATGTGTATTGTGTGAATAAGCTAAATGTCTAATCCATGGGTTACATGTTGATGATGAACGAAATTATGTGTTTATGTGCGTAATGAACTTGTCACAATAATCCTAATTGTAGTAGAAAAGTAGATATTATTTTAACTAGTGGCCTCTATATTTTCTTTAACTTACTTGACATTCATTTTTACTCACACACATAATTATTTTATTCTAGTTATTTTGTAGACGTCGTTGGTGGTGGCCTACTTAGTTGTACTCACACCCTTCTCAGGTCTTCATTGGGAACTTGAGTAGATTTAATACTTGCATGATAGGAAAAGGGAAAGGGCCCCATGGTTATTGGTTGATTCCTGATCAAGAGGTAAATGGATGAGGTTCTAGACACGAAGTTAAGACCATTTTGGGGATTCTGATGTTTTTCATTATTTTGTGTTTACTCACTTGGCATTGTAGCATGATATGACATATTTACTATTGCTTGTGGTTTTTACCCAGTTTGGGAGATGTTTGGTTTTGCATGTTATTGGTTGTTTCATATTGTTCTGATATTTATATTACGTTCTTATGTGGAATACTATGGTAAAGAGGGTATAGTTTCCCCACATGACCTATTAGACCCACACTACTAGTCAGCAAATTCTAGCATATGGGGAGGCGCGCTTGAGGTCATGTGATAACCCGTCTTGGGGAAGCGATTTAGTGGTACCCAGGTTAGGGATGTAAAACCTTTCACCTTAATATATTTATGTTGAAGATTAAGTTCTATTAACCTACAATGTTATATGAGATAATATGGAATAAAAATGTACAACATGATGGGGAAAAATCATTAGTAAATTTGAACTCTCTCTATATTGGTAAACCAGAAAAAATCATCCAAAAATTCCTCAGGGTACACACACACTATAGTAGGAAGTTGAATTCCCAAACAAGGGTCAATGTAATCAAGAAATATCTCTAACAAATTGCACAATATTACCCCATAATAAAGAATAACAGGCCCCTACCTTGCCAATATAGAGTCCGACCCATCCTAAAAAAAACATGAGCGACCCCATTTGAAGACAAAAATTGAACCCAACCGTGTTAATAGTCAAATTTTCCTTAGTTTTGATCATCCAATCCATGCCATGTATTAGGTCAAATATGTGAATATCAAGAACTTAAAAGTCTAATATCACCTCTTAGTTGGATATCATCACCGGACACATGTTACACATGAAACCTTGTTTGCACCTCATTCCAAATGGGAAAAAAATCCAACAATTATGGAATATTTTTGTAATGTAATACCAAAACATCAACTAACATTGATGATATAAGAGTTTATTTTAAATTATATAAAACAAATCTAACACTATATAAGATGACATAAACGTTTCACCTCTAAATATAGTTGTCCTTGTTTCAAAATCTTCTAGAGAATACTATATCACAAAAATACTTCTAGCATTAGCCATATAAAAATTCCCTTATCCTAATGATTAGACCCACTTCCCTTGGAAGCATCAGTACAAACCTTTGATCTCTTGGTGAATATGGATCCCTCCTTACTGCCCTAGGATATCCTTTCACAAAAATTATTTAGGTAACCATGTTTTCCAAAATTATGACAATTCTTATGATCCTCTACATAATTAGTCTTGCTATGACCGCACCTTCCACACTTTTAGAAGATGACTTGCTATTACCTAGAAAAAGACCATAGAATCAGCCCTAAAGAAAACTGAACAACCTAGTTCTTTCTTTACTATCTAGAAAATACACCCTGGCTAACAATAAAACAAATTTAATCTCCACCCAAATATATCTTTCCATCTATGTATTCATCGGCCAAAGATTCATTATCAAATATCTTCATAAGGTAAGAAGACACATCATAATAAGCATTGAATTAATATCCACCCTCAATCCCAAGACAATCCTTTGATCCTTTATGTATCATTAGTGAAAATCTTTGGTGCTAGAGTCACTATCTCAAAAAATAGGTGTATTACCCTAGAATAGTATACTCTCCTTGCTCCAAGATCATAAAATCATGGGTCTTCACTACATGTAATGTCTCGTGGTAAAAATGTTAATTGAATATTTTCTTGAAAGAAGTCTAGGTAAGGTCATCACGTAACTTATCTTTTATGACAGAGTCCCACTATATCCTTCTTCTTCCTTCGATCATATATGTGAAAAACCTAAAGTTATATTCTTCATGTGTCTTAAAAAATTTAAGATCCCACAAATCAGCTCAAGAAACTCCTCATATTCCTAGGGTCCCTTATCACGACAAAAAATAGGTGGATAATGCATACTAAATTCTAAGCCATGATCTTCTATTAATCCTAGATTCTCAATACCCACATGACCCATATTCTAATTTATATAGATTACAAATTCAACTAAATAAGGGTACACTGGATGATTCTCCTGTGGATCCTATATCATAGCTTCCTCTATTGAATTTGTAAGAACACTTCTTAGATGCATTGTTTGTTAAGCATCATACAATTACCACTCAAATTTATAAAATGTTCCAAAATATTTGGACCAACTTCAAGATTTCATTTCAATGCCTTAAAATATCAATAATTTAAAGATATAATTAAATATATAAATGAAAGACAACTATTTAAGAATTAACATATCCATTTAAATAAAATTCTCATTCAATACATTAAAATTATCTCAAACACCAAGTCTTAAACTTAGTAAAAATTTTACAACCACCCATGGTGACTTGAGTTCAGACACAGAAGTGAGCTGGCTAGACACCCCCCACACATACTACCTAAATTCTGATTGTCCAAAATCCTATCTACCCAATACATAGAAACAAACTAAGGTATTGTTAACAAACATCATTATGAACCTCCCATTAATACCAAATTGTATCCTTCCACCCAGGTTCAACTAAACCAGACACCCAATCCATCTATTACACGGTGAGGTATAACGAAAATATTGTAAAAAAGTCTTGAATATAATAAATAAAATAAATACAACTAGTGTATGATGAGGATGAAATATATACAACAAGATCCATACAATTAAAAAAAATAGGATAAACCCATAAGGAATAACAATACAAAAGTAACAATTCTCTATGTGAAAAATCATCACCACTAAACCATCCCTATATAAAAAAATTTACACCAAGAGTAACATGCATGCTACATATTCCCCTTCACTTTACATAGATCCTATAAGACAACATCTACACCCACCCAAAAAATAGTGTGTGAGAACAAATCCCATTAGGGTAAAACCATTGAGTCTATAAAATATTTAATAACAAGAAGTTAGCAGTTTTATCTTTAAAATGAAAATGGTTTTACAATCATTTTTCATAAATCCAAAACCATTTTTAAATAATTTCCATTGGTTTTCATAAAAAAACATTCATATTCAAAAATCCAGTAACATTAAAAGTATAATTCAATAAAACATAATTCATATATATACACCATAATGAAATCAAGTAAACACATATACATGAAATAATCCATCATGTTAAACCATGTGATATAACCTGATGTGAAAACATGTGATAAACAATCCATGACAAAATCCAACATGAAATAAACAAATTGTAAATGAAAAATAACACTCTATCAGGTCCTATACTATGGTAATATTAACTCAACATAGAATAATCTGAAACCATGCATGTTTTTTTACCAACCAATATCAATTATTTCCAGATTATATTTATATCATAAAACATCTAGTGGTATTAAATACACTATCAGTGACATGTATATTATAAATGAACTCAAGGTTCTCAATTTTTCAAGATTGTCAAAATCAATTTCAAAATCATGATCATAATTTATAAAAATATTTTTAAATCCAATCCAATCTCCTAGGGTGTTTTAAATTCTGTTTCTGAACCAAAACTACCATTCATGAATTTAATCAAACACTTTTTATGAAAATCCCCATTTTAAAATAAAACCCCATTTATAAACATGTATTTTTCCATGAAATAACTTCAAAACAAAAATCACTTAAATTAAATTATTACCCCCAAATAATTTTTTTCAATAATTATAGGCAATTTATTGAATTGACCCATTGTATAGAAAAACCTACCTCAATAATGGAGGTAGAATTATTCACCTTAGACATTAGAGATTGTAGAAGAGTGGATAAGGTTCTTATAATCCTATATCCTCAATAAAAACATAAATAATCAATTAAAACCCTTATATCTAGCATACACAGTACATTTGAGTTTTATGAGACAAGATGAGGAGATATCCAATGAGGATTTAAGAATAAAACGAAAAACCATATCAAAACGCAACATACCTTGAGATAATCAATCATGAACGAAGTAAATCTTCCAAGAATCCCAAGAGAGACGCCTCTAAACCACTATGTAAGGATTAGATTGTGTCAATATGATATTAGTGGGGTGATTAAAGGTTAAAGCATCATCCTTTGGATTTTTAAAACAAGTTTCGATGGAATTAAAAATTACATGAATGGTTTTCTTGGGAGGCTGCATGGTTAAGAGTAACAATGAACCTTAATCTTACACCATATATAAAGCTCTTGTTTGGGGTGCAGGGTTTAGATGTATAGTCAATTTAACTATTCTCTAACCATGAATAACCTCTATTCTTAGGGGTTCATGGTTGGGAGGGGTGTTCATGTGGTTTGGGAAAACAGTGTGCCACTTCTTGTTGACCATGCTTGGTTACATAGTATCTTAGGACAAACCGCATGATTTTCTCTAATTTTGTTCCAAACATACACATCCCCAAGGTCTCCCAATAATTTTTAAAACTCTCTAGGTGAACCCAAAGCATGATCCAACCAAATAATTTTCAAAAAATCATCAAGAAATAATGGTAATTATGTCACTGAACATTAAAATTAATTATATCATGTTGTTAATAACAACCCTCTCTTAGATAATATATTATCATATCATATAAGAGACAAAGGACAAAGATAAATATATTTTACATAGATTCATATATGCTTGAAACATTATTTTACATTCAAGTCTTGGATGTATCATCTTTTTTCTATCTTAATGTAAACTAATAGTTTAAAAAAATTATTCAATTAATTTTTAACTCTTATATATTTAAATCACTTTTAAAATATACATTCTGTATTATATTCAGTTAAAAATTAAAGAATTAATTTATATGACATCCATAAGTTAAATACAAATTCAATAGAGTTTTTAAAACTTTATTAGGTATACCTTGGATAATTCAACCATATTGAATTTATTACTTTTCATTCATAATAACCCAAGTTTACAATATCCTTAATTTCCTTTTAAAATAAACTTCATTGAACACTTCAATAAAAATTTCTTCTTTGGGTTAATACTTTTACCAAGTAAGATTGTTTACAAAACACAAGTATTTACACATCATATGTCCAATTTATTAATCCTCTCCATTTGATAACATAATGTATAATTTTCATTAATTCAATCATATTTTCAAAAAAACCTTAAATTTCAATAAGGTGAATCCCGGAATAGAATTTTATATTTTTATCATCCCTTGAATCAAGTAATATAATTGAAATTAAATCATAAAATATGCATAGAAATACACATGTATATTTATTTAAATAATTATTTTTTACATTATCTTCTCAAGGGAAAAATGAGATCAATAATAAATTTCTTATGATAGGTTCATATAAAATTGTAACATTCAATTTATCAATGTAGTAGCTCCTTTCCACCACAACGTGAACTAAAACATCAATATCAAAAACAATTATCTTTTTAATTTCCTTATATTTACAAATTTTATAAAATATACAATTTATATCTTATATCTTTTATGTTAAAAGAGTTATATTCTATAAAAATTATGTGTACTTTCCATGAGTATTATTAAAACTATCCAAGTAATCAAGACAATTTTATCTTGTGGATGAATACACCTTTCCTATTCCTAATTGTACCTCTAGGATTCAATGAATTTGGTAGTTTCTAAAAGAAAAATTATTAGACACTCCAAGTAAATTTTTTTCTTCTGGTTTGAAGTTTTACCCATTTATATTATCTACACAATACCATTACATATATATCATATGTCTACATTATATATTCTCAAAATGATGAGAATATTGGGAAAATATTTTAATAAGTCACCCATATTTTTTGGAAATTTCTCATTGGTGACATTAGAATGAATTCCGTGTCCCAAATAGGACCCAAGAAAACCTCAAGTTTCACCAATTCATTGGTATATCCAATAATATTGAATATATCAGTGCATACTAAAATTCATTATGTCAATTTTCATTTAATTCCTTTTGAAACCTTAAATGAAATATTTTATGCTTCAATAAACATATATATTCATGTATTGAACAACATTAAAACTAGGTTCCTAAAAAAATATTTTTTTAATATATATATTATTTTCCTTAATAAATTTTCCTTCAAACACGAGTCTTAGAATTTTCTTACATTAAATTTCTCTTTTCAGGATTAATCTCATTGTTTAGGTTGATAATGATGATATTAAATAAAATACAAGCTTATATCATATGAGTATCATGTTTTATTACCATTTAATAAGGAATATTACTAAATGGGGTCCCACTTAAATGATTAACTATTTATAAAACATCATATTTATTAGTGGCAAACATCCATATTTAACCATGACTTGCACTGGTTTTTTCATGTAAATAGGCCAAGATTATTTATGTTGATTATAATTCCAATCACTACAATTATGACCCTTAGATATATGAAAGTATGAACCATTAAGAAATATATCATATAGATAAATTTAAAACCATTCCACTAGTATCCTAAGTATTTGGGTTTTCTAATGAGTCTTACCAAAGAAAACACTGAGAATAAGCTAAGAAAAGACGATCAAGGGAAACACATGTTGTACTAGAGAAACCAAAAATATAATCTTGAGTTACATGGACTTTCCCTAAAATACACAATATATTATCGGGGTACTTTTATGGATCTTGGAAATATTTAGTTGGAATGATTGTGGTCTTGGTAAGTTCCTCTTTTAAAATAATATTAAACTTATTATTCTAAGGATATTTACTCTCAACATATCATCACATGTTTATTCAATTTATGTGTATATATGATTATAATGATTTAGTTTTAGAATCCATATTTCATCAACCAAATTTAAATATTCACACCACATTAATCTGTAATGCTTTACACAACACATAATTTTGTGTCACTATCCTAAAAATAGAAGCTAAACAAATTCATACATATCTAAATGAGTCATAGTAATATAGTACATGAAAACTTCATTTTCAGACATAAATTTTTATAATATTAACAATATCCACATGATTAATCTCTTAGGGATAGATATCCAACCCAATTCATCTTTTTAGACGAGGTACAACCTCTTTTCAAGTAGGTTGTTGGACCATAATTCCCTCTACCAAGGGAGACTTTAATAAAGATTGATTTCAAATCATGATATCTTTATAACATAATATGCATAATCTATACCCAATAACTAAATTTAAAATAATAAATCAAAATAAAAAACTAAGGTCAATTTAGGTGAACACTAAATTTTAAGGAGTCATTCCTAGTATATAATAAAGGGCTTAAAATCCAATAACTGGATTAACAATTCAAATAAAGCATAAAAAATATCCATATTTCACAAAAATATTACTAAATGAGAATAAATAATATAATTAAATTTAAATAAAATAAAAATTCAAATATTTAAACATGAGATAAACATTTATTAATAATTCATAAAAACTAATTATAAAAAATTTAAATAAGTTAATCCGTATAGAAATTCCATAATATTGAATATACACACTTCATATTCATTTTAATATCAACTAATTAGTATTTTATATTTCATGGAATTTATATATTATATTCGATGAATTACAAAAAAATTATAATTCAATTTATATTATGAAAAAATTATAAATAACATATATTTTACATTATTTAAACCTTTGATCAAAACATTTTTGAAAGGATTTTAAAAAATACAAATAATTACATTTAATTTAAACACATAAAATTTAATTAAATATGAATATTTCATAAGTATAAATATAAACTCTTTTATATTTGGCTTATTTTGAAATTTATAAACACCTTATAAATTACTATTTATGATTATTAAATAAAACCTTTTATTTCTACATCACAAGGGATGTCGTATAATTATATTAAAATGTATTTTAATATTAACAATTCAAATTTTGTCATAAAATGTTTCATAAAAATTTATTTTAATTAATTATAATACTTTTATAAATAATTAATTAATATATAACTTCTTTATAAATTAGAACCTCCCAAAATGTTGTTTATCATGATTTATAAACATTTTATAAACCATAAAAACTATTTCAAAGTCAATTACATTTTTTAACAATTTTTTAAATTAATTCTTTTTCCCCTTTCATGCAATCCATATTCAACATAACGGTAGGATCCCACTACCATTATGAAAACATAATATGTAATGGTTGAAATCCATGACCCTTATGTAGTTTATGGTGACTGAGGGTGTAGAATATATTACATTTAAGTGTGTCCCTTCACGTAAAGGTAGAAACATTTTACCTTTATGAGAACCCTTCACATAAATGTATGCACCAATATATCTTTACATAAATCCATATACATAAAGGTAAGTTACAGATAACATTTATGTAAACCCTTTATGTAAGGGTAAAACATATAATACCTTTTTTCAACCCTTCATGTATAGGTAATCCTCTTGTTACCTTTATGTGAGATCTTGTGCAATATTAAATCTCATATCAACTTTACCTATCACACATTATGATCTGTTCTTCAAAACACTAAAACCCATTTTAAAATTATAATATTCTTGGTTCCCAGAAATGGTTTTCTCAAAAATTAATATATTCAATCATGATGAAGTCATTAAAATGAATATATGATACATATTTGGGTATTTTTTTATCATCTAATAATCATTTTAAATGGTAAATACCAAAAATAAATAGTATTAATATTAAATAAATAAAATCATCAATATTATGAAAAAATGAGGTTGAATAGATTACCTAGAATTTTGGCCATCGTAACAGCTTCTGTTATCTTTTGAAAAAGATAATTCTTGATAAAATTCACTAAAGTAAAAAAACAGTTGCCTCCTACCTCTAAGGGATTACATAGACCAATGGATCCACCAACAATTCATGATAATACCTGATATCTTGAATGGGTTATATATGAAAATTGAGAGAGATAAACAATGCGTCGAGAAAAAGATAGTTTTACCTGGTTTCCTTGAAGCTGACACAGATCCATTGAACAAACTTGATCAACATTTTCTATCAACACAAACCAAACTAAATGGTTCGTATCTCTTATATAATTGAAATGTGAATATTATTCTTTATAATACATCATATGTGTTATTATGTTTTGGGTGTATTATTCATTTTATGTTTTAATGAATAAATTAAATGATTTAAATAAACCAACTTTTTAGTTCTAAACTAATGATACCATTTAGTATAGAAATTGTATCTCCTTTAACTATATATGCATCTCAAGCATATTTAATATATATATATATATATATATCATATGTGTGTGTTAATCATTATACATGCATTTTATGCATAGTAATATAAATGAATCATATTGAATTATTTTATGATAACTATATATATACATATTGTAACATATAAAATATATATATTCATGTATAATACATGTATCACATACATGTGTACATTAATTTTATGCAGGTATATTTTAGTTTACATCCATTGGGAACTTAGTTTTGGGTCTTGGAGTCTATAAGAGTGGGTGAATGTTGTCCTCCTCGACAAGTGTCATATCATGGTTCATTTCTCGTCGATAGAAGATTTGTTCATTGCTTAGTCTAGAGCTCCCTAAACCTTAAATGGCTCCCATTTCTAACTTTTTAGATGGTCTTGTTATTTTCATAAGAAACAGGATGCCCCGAAAACACATTGATGGTATGCTTTCATAAACTTCCACTTCCTTTTTAAAACCCTTCAGTTATCCACATATTAGAAAATATGGTTATATTCTTTTGTGTTTGGAAATTAAAAAATAATAATTTGTATCATATGGTCTCCCTATGAATAGTGGTCGAAGTCGATGTTTCAAAACCTACAGTGGACTGGGTATGGATCACAGTTGGGGAATAATTTTTCTACAAAAAAACATAAGTCTTTGAGACTTTCATGTATTTATGCTCATCTTGTATATGCCTAGGGAACTTATCCTCATCGTGCTGGTGAGGAAGAGAAACCCAACAAGGGGGGGGGGGGGTTGTTTTTGTCCCCAAGTCGAGTGGGAATAATCTTTCTACCCTCTCTATTGATCATTTAGATGTTAGAGAGGCCTCCTACATAGATCCTCTTTATAATTATTTGGGTAATGTATACACTAATCTAATGTCACTGGATATATTTCCCATCTTGAAATGTGATTTGGTTATTTATATTTTTATAATTCAGGTCCCAAGATACATTAGATCGTCCCCTCTAAGGGTATCTCCCTTCATTTCAGATGCGGTGAAAGATAGAGATGTTGGAAAAGGGTAGGAGCTCAATCCAAAAGAGGGAACCCGTGTGGATTTAAATAAAACAAATTGGTTCCAATCCCTCTCTCTTCGATTTAGGTCACCCCTAAACTGAATGTTTCAGTTTCTACAAGGTGGTGGTCTCTGGACTTGCATGCCTCACCTTACTCAACAAAGCTCCAAAAACATTTCACTTCCTTGAATGGGGATGAGAAGGAGAATGTAAATCAAGAAGGGTGGAAAACATATATTCCAATATGGAATGGGAATAAGGCTGGATCAAGTTCCCTTGATGATATTGAACTGAGTGACAAGGTAAGAGACTCCCAGCCAATGACGGACTATGATCATGACCCCCACATGGTTATAAGTATTGGCTGTGGATCAAGAATTGGAATGAAAGAAAACCTTCTTTCTAGAAATTTCCCAAATGGTATGGGGAAAAATCAAGGCCATGTAAGGACTTTTAAAATTTACCAAAAACCATTGTCAGAAGATCTTTAAGAAGAGAAATCAAAATAGAGGAAAGGAAAAGGCCAATTGAATCAACATGTATAGAGTATGTTACTAAAAATATCAATATGTAAGGAAATAAAACTTCAACATCTAATGTTATGGAAGAAAAGGATCATGTCAGCTTGGGAATGGACTCATAACATTTGATGGGAACTCAGGCAGAGAGGTAAATCATCCCTAATCCAAATCGGGATTCAATTTTTAGTGCATCAAAGGGTACAGACAATGAGGTTACTGATAGATAATAGGTTCAGGAGAACCTCCTTCATTCTAATTATGTGATACTAGATGATTACTTCAAGGACAATATTTTTAAATAGGGCACTCACTGAATCTTCAATATACCAATTTAATCCAATTTTAATCAAGGACTTGTTTTCCATATCTATAAACAGAATCATATTTTGATACATGGCTTCAATGAGAGGAATACTAGTATAGAGACCTAGTTTTTTCAATATAATACATTGAAATATATCTATACATATTTCTATATCTAGGAATGGAGACGAAATGGGATTCTAAGGCTCAATGTGACTATGATTAAATTTATAAAAATATTAAATATATTCTGTATTGCATGCATGCGCTTCTTAAATAAAATTTGATAAATCTTAAATGAAATTTTGGATAAGAAATCAAAGACCACTATTGAGTCTATAACACGGTTTTTACCCTAAGTGAAACCTAAAATGATTTGGTGCATGTTGTTTGGGAATATTTCTTTTTGGTGGTATGTTCAGTGGATTAGTTAATTATTTAATTAATTAAATAATTCATTTTGACCTTAATGTATTTATATTATAATACTATCATAGAGAATTTTAGAGGTTTATCCTCATATACCCTTGGAGAATTATAGATCATCCCTTCCTCTCTATATTTTAGAGTCAAATCAGACGACGATGAAACTCCAAATCAGAGTAGATCATGACACATCGAATGCAGTGACTTCATTCAATTGTTAGCAGGCACATTCTTCAATGAAGAACAATCCAATATCCAGGTGGGACTCATAAATTTTTATATTACTCCCATTTTGATTAAATTTGTTGATTAGATCAATTCTACTTTATTTATCTATTCCAATTATAGCCTTATAATTATCCTGCGTACTAAATAAATTTGATTATTCAATATCTTCTAACCTATAATTCATGTTCATGATCGTTGGCCAAGAACTCTTGGAAAAAATAATTTAATCATTTTTTCTTTTTTTTTATCCCTCAATTGCTTCTCATTCTTCACTGGTAGGATCCTATGGTCCCAATTTGATGTTTTAGGGTGGTTCTGAGTTCAATAAGACCCCTGAAATCATAATGAAATGGAAAACAAGGCATAGATTGATGAATCAAGCACAGGCCCAAAACATGTTGGCCTTAGAGATGGGTTTTTTGTGAAGAACGGTGAATGAATCATTGTTGATGGAAATATCAGTGGAATGATGAACTCATGAAGGAAATTATATCAGTTGACAGAATTCAATTTCTGGAGAATAGTGGCTGGAAATGATTGATTTGGCATAGATTCGATGATTTCGGATGGAAATGAGGTGGGATCTATGAAAAAATGGCATATATCAAGGCATGGATCAAAGATCTGAGAAACTATGAAAAACTTGACTATATGTTGTGTACAATGATGAACACAAAAATTTTTATCCCCTTTAGTGTGGTAGGTAGGGTTTTGAAATCTATAAGGATATAATGGTATGTATCCCTCCTACACACTGTGTACCTCATCCCTAGGTGTATGAGCTGTGTGATGGATCACACGGGCATGACTCAATGTGCGAGTACACGGCCAAGCACATGATCATTCCATAAAGATCATGGACATGGCCAGAGCACACGGGCGACACCCCGTGTGGAGCAACATGTTGTGTATCAAAGGTCATGGAAACAGGTTCAAGTACATAGAAAAGGCCATATGGACATGACATGGTCATGTACATCTTGGACACACTATGTGGTCCACCTGCACAGTGTATACTTGTACACAGATAGGGAGTTGTGTATTGGCCATATACACTAATAGGTGGTGGAGTGAGACCACAAACCATGGGGGTCCCCTCACACACAATGTATTACTTGGTTCCTTTTAAAGGAACTATGATTTTATGTATCTTATTCATTAAAACTCATATTTTTTCTCCAGAGTAGCCTATCATTAGTGTTCTTCACATAGAATGTGATGAGGAACCATGTTGTGGATTTCAAGATATGATGTATAATGTTCCATGAATGGCACTTTTTGAGGAAATGCTCAATGATGGCAGTGATCAAGAAGAATCACTAGAGGCCTCTTATAGGGTGGAAGCCCCATCAGCATTGGTGTACGTCCCCTACAGCCACCCTCTATGTGGAAACCCCTATCGGACAGGGTGAGGTTCCTCAATGACCATAGTGGAACCCCTATTATACCAAGGCACAGGTCCTAATATTTTGAGTAAAACCCCCCTATCGGATAGGGCGTGGGTCATCGATGACAAGGTGGAACCCCATGTCGTACCAGGGCATGGGTCCTCGACTTCTGATTGGGATCCCTCTATCACAAAGGGAAAAGGTCCTAGATGACCAGATTGGAACCCCCTATCATACCAGTGCATAGGTTATTAAATTCTGAGTGAAACTCCCCTATCAGATAGAGTGTGGGTCCTCAATAACCAGAGTAGAACCCCCTTATTATACCAGGGCATGGTTCCTCAACCTATAAAGTGGAACCCCTCATAATCTTAGGTGAGGTTCTTCTAACTATCAATGTTAACACCTCTATCAGATAGGGTTTAGGTCTTCATGACACTAGAGTAGACCCCCCCATCAACTTTGGGTGTGGGTCCTCTACAGATACTTAAGGGGTGGAAACCCCCTAGTGCAATAGGTAGAAGTTCCTTTACTTTGATATTATGACCCCACGACTGTTTTTCACAATTAAACTACATGGTTTGACTTGTATTGTTACTTTTTGGGAGTCATGTGAGATGATTGACATCGTTGATGGACTTTTGGAACTGTTTTTTGACTCCTATTCCGAGGCTGAGTTGTGATATGGAGATCCCCTTACTCTCCCATCTGGGATTTTGTTAACTGGCCATATTTATATATACTTTATTATACATACCTATGGATTTGTCTACTCTATTTCCATGATATGTGAATATGTGTGGGGTATTCCATTTTCTTTCAATATTTAGCTTCTAATGATTGTATGATTATACTCTTCTATTAGGGGTGGAAAAGACTCGACGGGTAGTTCATCTACTCACCATATTGATCCCAATGTACTAGGACAAGGTTACTCTTTCTCTTTCATTGGGATAAGTTGTACTTGAATAATATCTACCAATTTTTCTATTCCTATTGTATCTCTTACTACTCACCCTTCACCTTTTGAGGAATCCTACTAGGTATGTATATACTCACATTTTATTGTCTTTTCCCAAGTGTGTCGTGTCTTATTTTGATGATAGAAATGTTAGAGGTAACTTCAATGGAGGTTAGGGATATTAGGTATTGTGGACTTTATATGGTGGTCATAGCTTGGAGATTAGGATTTTTTATCTCTTAGAAGTTTACTTTCTAGTTTCATATGGTTGGGAAATATTTCTTGATGGGAGTGTATTTTTACTCTTTACTTTTCAGTTTTAACATTCGTACTCTTGTACACCCTAGAGGATATGCTTGTTTGGTTTAATTTATATTTGTTTAAAATTTTTATTGTTATTCGTCTACACTTATACATTGAGATGTTTGGGTGTGCTCATACAAGTAATTATTCAAAGGCCTCCCATTTAGTATATGCCTTTCAGCGCTTGTCTCCACCACCTATCCTATATAGGTAGGCTTGTGATAGTTGTGGCTTGAGCCCTGGCTTGGGTCAGGACATGATAGATTGGTATCAAAGAAAGTTCATTCCTTGAGATGTTATTCAAACTAGTCCCCTTACAGGGATTTGGATGGGTTTAGGGAAACAGTGTCAAAGTGTATCAAGTGCAGCTCTTAGGATAGGGAATATAGTGATGGTATGGGTGGTTGAGGAATCAATTCACCAAGACCATCACTTCCTTCTTGTCAACTTGTCATACTGAGACATTAGTTACAAGGATAAATGGTACATGTGTCATATAGTATTGAGTTTTTTACTATTATTCTTGAGTTACATCCCCATTTTGTGATATATATATATATATATTCTCATTCTACCATGGTATATCTTGATAAATATTAGGATTCCTCCATGACAACAGCCAACCTAGATACAAATTCTTGTATCATAACAATGATCAGATGAGTGAAGAGGCCAAATTTCATGGTCCATATCATGGTCCCTTTCCTCCAGGTGGGAAGGTAGTATCACCACCACCTTCTGAGTAGCAGAACATACTGAGGATGCAATCGGGATTAGCATACTCCATGAGTTCTTGTGCCAGAGGATGCGGAGTTTCCATGGTGATCTAGATCCTTAGATAGAAAAGGATTGGATAGAGTTTGTGGTCCATATCTTCAAGAATTTTTAAACCATAAAAGATCATGTGGTTTCATTGGTATCTACCATTTTCCATGGAGCAGTTGGTCACTGGTGGGGTCTTGTTACACAGATGCATGATGATTCAAAAATCTCATGGACCGACTTCCAGTATCTATTCCATGAGGAGTCCTACCCAAACTACTTATGCTCAGTCTAGATTCAGAATATTATTTAGATAAAATAGGGAGAGATTGTGGGGACATAGTATGTGGTGAGGTTTAAATACAATACTTATCACTCCCTTAACATGATCCAGGATAGAAACTTCCAATCATAGAAGTTTTACCAGGGACCCCACAGAGGGATATAATCTAGTTTTTTTCCTTTTTCATCTCCACCTATGTCGGGGTTTTGGAGTGAGAAATTTTGATATAGATCTTTCTATTATAGAGACTCCATATGGTAGGAGCTAGGGGTAGTTTTCATAGTTTTGAGTCGTTTACGGCAGATAGAAAGTGCCAGACGTCGGTATATCGATGCAGGAGACCTCCCCATGATCAGAATCAGGCATATGATGAGAGGTACTGCAGAGGACCAAGGAATCCCAGAGAGGGGTATTGTTTTTATTGTGATGGGTAGGGTCACATAGCGTGATACTTAACAACTGGACATTTAGATCAACATAGGTAGATAGTTGATGAACCACCATGGAAGAGATGGTGCATTAATCATGGATCTCCCAAGAGAGGGAAGGGCGGTCCCCAAGATAGAAAAACTTGAATACAATTAGGATTAGTTATGGGTGGTAGAAGACATTATGTGATCCTTCCACCACCACCACCACCAGATCCACATCAGGTTTGGGTAGTTGGTGTTTGGGGCCACAGACCGCTGCATGCTTTGGTGGATTATGACCCTATAGTGCATGAGATGATTTTAGTTAAGATCAGTGTTTATTTAAATATTGATTCAGTATTATAAGACATAGGTTCCAATCATTCCATCATCTCTTAAATCCTAGTAAGAGAGCTAGAGCACCCAGTTGAGGTGTTATCCCAACAACTTCTTCTTGAGGTTCTTACAGGGAACGTATCTTCTATATACTTTATCTAACAAGAGTTTTAGTTATCTATTGGTGGAAAGAGGTTCATGTGGTACCATTTTTTCATCATGATAGAACCCTATGACATCATATTGGGTATGGATTTTATGGAATCCCACCTTTTATTACGTAACTTTTCTTTAGATTTTACAAACAGAGGATCTTTAAAGTCTAGTGTCTTGGAAATCAGGAACAATAGAACCTAAAAACATAAAACACTATTTCAAATCCCCATGAAAAGCTTCTTGAAAATTCCATCCTATTTACAATTACTTAATCTCATAACCTGAAGACATACATCAAAGGAAAGGGTGAGCTGAAGGCCCTGTAAGGAAAGAAAGGGAATAAGTTTACTTGTGATATCAATAAGAACCTGTTGAAAACCATAAGACATGACAAATGGAAAAAAGGTGAATATCCTAATAAAAAGAACAGTATTCACAACTTGAATATGTGGCCACAACATTTAATTTATACATTCATGAAAATATCACAAAGTTTTATCCCAAGGTGTCATAAAAAATTACAAAGGTTATTCACCAAGGTATCATAAAACTTATCATCTCTAGAGATTAAATTCTTTACCCAATACATTAGAGCGCTATCTAGGTGAACCCTTAATATGAATTTAAGTTAATGTAATCCGCATATATAATAATCAATCATTTAATAAATAACCCATTTAGAATAAAATAAATGGGTTTCATTTCAAAATCGTGACGTTTTAAAAGATCTTAAATAAACTTGATCGTTATGTCATTTATAACCCATGGAAAGGGAGTGTGGGTTATATGTATCTAAATTCCAGAATAAAATATATCACTATTATGTATTTCTGAATACCCATATAAACTAAATAGGTCTGGGTATTCACATAAATTAAAAAATAGAATTTATTGAGAGAAAGCGAGAGAAATTTTGAGATGCAATTTCTGCAGCATAACAGTTATATAACATGGTTGTAGAAATTATTGAAAAAAGAAGGTAAAAGAGTCACCAAATCATAAATAACTAATTATAAATTAGGTTTACGGAATAATAAATAAATAAGATCATTTTAGGGATATTTGAAGGAAATATCATATGAAAATGAAACTCAAAGGAAAAGACAAGATGCAATTTCTTTTACGAAAATTCGGTAGCCTAATGGTGTCACATAAAAATTCATAAAATAAGTTGATGAGATAAGAGAGGGTCTCTCATCATTTGGAAATGAAATGGAAAATAATAAGAATATATAATAACAAACACACACATAATAATATGGAAACTGGAAGACATAACTTAAAGAAAATCATGACTAAAAGAGGAGGGTGAAAGTTTCCCCTACCTTGAAGAGTAACTTCGACTGCTTGAAGGTTGGGACCTTGGGAGCTTGAGGAAACCTTGGGAGGACCCCTTGGGAGGTAAAAATATTAGAACTTAATTGAGGTGGATTTTGGAATGAAATTATTGAGGTAATGTCTTGGTATTTATAGCAAAAAAGAGAGAATATCTAATTAATTTCCAAGGGACACCTCATCTGTGGTATTTGCAAAACCATGGGCTTTTTCATTGTAATTTCTCATGTTATTAGCCAATTGGGATACCTCATAATATATATTACTATTCAAAATTCGAACATATTTATTACATCATGATTGAAACATCAATTATGTCATTAATCACTTAAAACTCAAAACTGTATTTTTACTATTCATCGAAAAATCAACTGTTTCAGAAAAATCCCAAAATTTCACTTAACCTAATATTGATGCTCTGAATTCAAAAATTAACTTCATTATATGAAAATAATTTTATAGATATTTTTAATTTCATTTTTAAATAGAATCATTATTTATTCCAAAAATACAACTTTAAGACTATAACTCATTTTGTAACACTTAAAGAAAGTAATCAAGGTCCCATAAAATTATCGTAAAACCATAAGACAATAGAGTAACAACATATTATTACATTTTATTAAAAAAACATTTCCATTTTAAATTATTAAATTAATTATAAAATTGTAAATAAAATATTTATGACATACAAATATACCAAAACTTATACTATGATCATTTTTTAACATTGAAGATATCAAAAATGTATTTATACATTCATGGGTGAAATTTTTATTTTTTTGGTGGATTTACTATTCATTACTATTCATACAGGTATGTTACTATTCATACTTTACTATTCACTAAACATTAAGTTGATCTTATTAGAATTTAAATTTCTTACTGATCAAAATTGTAGACGACCATTTTTGAAAATCAATTCACATTAATAATTGTGTAAAGAATACAAAAATATTTCAAAATAGACCTTTTTCTGAAATTCATCAATAATATAAAACCTCTATAAATTCATCCAATATTTATCCAGACATTTGAAATTCACAAATTTTACCATAATAAGAAGTAAAAAAATTATTTATATAAAAGGATTGCAGAAAGTAACTAATGCATCATTACATAGCCCCTTATAACACCTGCATAGGACCTATGTATAAGGTGTATTATGGTGATAGAATCTTGGTGTGGCTCAAACAACATTGCCCGAGTGGTGATTTATATCACCTAGAACTCCTACCTTAGGGGATTCCGTTCAAGATTCACATGTTTAAGTTCAGCTTGGGCTTGATATAGAGAAAAGCCCAATGATACTACCTCCTTCCCAAGCTCTGATAGATTGGCTTCATATGGCCCAAGTCTACTAGATGATGCCATCGAATCTTCTTTCTGTATCAATTAACCAAGATCATTTTAATTTATAAACAATAGTTGTAACGTTAAGAGTTTTGTTTCCAATGGTCATATTGACCAACGGTCATATAATGGTCGAAACAAAACGGTCTCATTTAATTATACTCACTTCATTAATTAAAGGATATAGGTTTGTTGAGTATAAACTAAAATAGCACACAAAATTAGGAAACAAATATTATTAAAAAGTTCAGGTCGTTACATTCTTCCCCCCTTAAGAAAATGCATCCTAGAAATTTTATCTCGTACCCTCTGATGAGAAAAGGTGTGGGTACTTCTATCTCATAGACTTCTCTAGTTCCCATGTGGATTCTTCACATTTGTGGTTCCTCCACAATACCATAACAAGGAAAGTAGTCTTGTGCCTAGAACCTTGTCTCTACGTTCCAAGATCTCCACCAGCTGCTCCTCATAAGAGAGGTCATGTTCCAGTTGTACCAACTCTAAATTTAGTACATGAGAAGGGTCAAGTATGTACCTCCTCAAGAGGGATACATGGAAGACATCATGAACCTGTGATAGATTAGGAGGAAGTGCAAGCTAATAGGCCGCTGCTCCCATGTGATCATGGATTTCATAGGGGCCAATGTACCTAGGGATGAGATTCCCATTCTTCCCAAACCTCACAACTGTTCTCCAAGGTAAAATCGGAAGAAATACTTGGTCACAAACATCAAACTCCATGTCCCTTTGACGGTTTTTGGCATAGCTCTTTTGCCGACTCTGAGCACCCTTAATGTGTGGATAGATGGAATGGACCTTTTCTATCATCTCTTGCACAAGATCATTCTGAAGAAGCTTTCTTTCACCAACTTCATTCCAACAAGTAGGATTTATACATCGCTTACCATATAGAGCTTCAGAGGGATCCATTTGAATGATCAAGTGGAAACTATTGTTTTAATAGAAATCAACTAAAGGGATATGTTGATCCCATCCAACTTTAAATTCCATTGAGAATTTTCTCAGCATGTCCTCAAGTGTTTGAATAGTCCTTTCAAATTGGACATCAGTTTTGGGTTTATAGGCCATACTGAAATTCAATTCATTGCATAGAGCATGTTGAAGACTTCTCCAGAATTTTGATGTAAACCATGGATCATGATCAGATAAAATAGAAATTGGAACTTCATGTAGCCTTACCACTTCCTTCACATAAATCCTGACAAGTTGATCAAGAAAGAAACCTTCTCGAATAGAGATAATATGGGAAGTCTTGGTGAGCTGGTTCTTAATAACTCATATCGCATTGTTTCCTTTAGAAGTTCTTATAAGACCAGTGAAATGCCCATAGTGATATTGTCCCACTTACATGCTGGTATGGGTAGTGGTTGCAATACCCCTTTAGGAAGTTGTTTCTCTGCCTTCACTTTCTGACATACCAGGCTCCTTGAAGTGTAGTCAGCAATCTCCCTTTTCATATTATCCCACCAATAATGATCACGAATTTCCCAATACATTTTTGTGATTCCATGATGTATAGAGAAAGTAGAGCTGTGAGCTTCATCCATCAGCTCCTTTATTTCTGGAATAGATGGAACACATTGTCTTGTACAAAATTTTAGTACACCTTCTTGATCAATATTGAACTCATGAAACTTATCATCCTTCACAGCCTCAAAATTATTTTGTAACAAAGGTTCTTCTTTTTGAGATTTCTTGATATTATCTAGTAATGACGGTTGAAAAATAATTTGGGTTAGGGTTGATGATATCACTTACCTTATAATTCCCATGTCCAGTTTTACTAGGTCATTAATCAAAGGATCTCTTTGAATCCTCATCATGGAAAGAACAAATGGGTATTTCCTACTTAATGCATAAGGGAATTTGTTTGCTATTCCAGGATGATAATGAATTGAACAATCATAGTCTTTGAGATTTCCAACCATCTCCTTTGTATCATGTGCAGTTCCTTTTGTGTGAAAATATACTTCAAACTTTTATTGTCTGTGTATATATCACATTTATCCCCATAAAGATAGTGCCTCCATATCTTTAGCAGAAAAACTACTACATCCAACTCCAAATCATGTGTAGGATATTTCGTCTCATGATTATTCAACTATAGAGATGCATAATCAATGAATTTTTCATTTTGCATGAGGATGAACCCAAGCCCTTTCAGAGATGCATCACTAAAAATAACGAATCCTTATGCACTTGAGGGAAGAGTTAACATGGGTTCAGTAACCAATCTCTTCTTCAGCTCTTGGAAACTTTTCTCACACTCCTTTATCTCGATGGACTCTACCCCTTTTCAAGTTTACTTGGTTAATAGATTAGAAAGTCATGAATTTTTTTTCACAAACCTCCTATAATATCACACTAGTCCAAGGAAACTATGAATCTCAGTTATTTTTGTTGGTTGAGGCCACTCCCCTACAACTTTTTTCTTTGCAGGGTCAACTGTGATTTCTTCATTGGTAACAATGTTCCCCAAAAAATCACTTTGTTATAACCAGAATTCACATTTTCTAAACATCCCAAAAATCATTTCCTTCCATAGAGTTTTCAAAATAACCCTTATATGATCCTCATGCTCCTTGAGTCTTTTGGAATATATCATAATATCCTCTATAAAAACTACCACAATGTTATCAAGGTAGTACTTAAATATTCTATTCATCAATTCCATAAAAATATCAGGTTCATTAGTCAGTCCGAAGGGCATAACAACAAACTCATAATTCCAATATCTTGATTGAGAGGTAATTTTCAGAATATCTTCTTTCTTCACCCTCAATTGATGATAACTAGAATGAAGGTCAATCTTAGAGAATAATTGAGCCCCACAAAGTTGGTCAAATAAGTAATCAATTCTTGGAAGACGGTATTTTTTCTTTTGTGTGATCCCATTCAGTTCCCTATAATCATTGTATAGCCACATCAATCCATCCTTCTTCTTCACAAAGAGAACAGGTACTCCCCAAGGAGACACATTCGATCAGATAAAACCCTTCTTCAAAAGATATTGGTGTTGTTTCTTTAAATCCTCTAGCTCCAAATTTTCCATCCAATATGGGGTCTTTGATATCGGATAAGATCCAAGTATGAGTTTAATGAAGAACTCTAACTCTCTTTCTGTATTTCATCTTAGCATTATACATTGAAAGCCAAACCATCCATAGTATAATGTCTAATTCCAGCATGGGAATGAATTCAATATTAGTGATAATATTTTTCTCACTAAATTAAATACTAGATTTTCTAAACCCTAACGATTCTTGGATAATACCTCCAGGAGTCTTGACTGATAACTCTACTTTTAGAAAATCCAGTGGTGATTCTAAATTCTTTTCAAACGTGGAGGAAATAAAGGAATGCGTAGAAACAGAATCAAACAATTTACTTTCTAGCTTTGAGAGATCAAAAAGAGTACATGTCACCAAATCATTCAAAGCTTAAACTTTAGTTGTCATGATATAAAAAGAACGAACTTTCTCCCATGGCCTTTGTTGAGGCTGATGGTGGTTCCCCCCCACTGCCCTCGAATTTGGATAGTAATTGGAAAAGTGCCCAAGTTGTCCACACTTAGTGCACTGGACATCAGGTAGGGCCCGCACCATCTTCCCCTTGTATTTAGTGTTTGGAAGTTAAGGTTTCACCTTACTATGACAATTTCTATCGATATGGATATATCCTCAACACTTGTAGCATTTCTTGATCCCGAGAAGGCAGTTCCCCAAAATCTTTTTCTCGCATTTATTACACGTGGGATGTTGTACTTTCTTGCCTACTATTCTCTAATCAAAGTTACTACCTATGCTAGGATCCATCGATCTATTCTTCTCATTAGATTTGTGAGACCGCTGCGTCTCACCAAACTCTAGCTCAACTTTCATCGCACTCCGCACGATCACCTCATAGCTATCATTGTCTCGGTTGGCTAGATTCTTCTATAGATGAGGTCTCAGTCCACATAAGAATCTATAAACATTACTATTTGGATCCATGACAAAGCTAGAGTTGTAACGTGAAATCCTTGTAAAGCTCATGTAGTAGCTTCCCACAGATTCATTCTCCTTCTGCTTCAGGTTGAGAAACTCCTTCTCCATTCTTGTTCTCATGGAACAAGGGAACTTCTTACTGAAGAAGATCCCTCTGAACACTTCCCACTTCATATATTCATCCTCCACACTTTGCCTAATGTATTTAATCAGTTCCCATCACTGATCAGCTTCTCCTTCTAAGTGATAGATAGCCAGGGTGACCTTCTCTTACTCTGAACAGTGTAGCACAGAAAAGATCTTCTTGATAGAGCTAATCCACTTCTCAGCAATCAGTGAGTCAGTCGATCCACTGAAGGTTGGTGGTTGTTGATGCATAAAGGAACCAAAATAATGTTATTATCTTCATGGTTAGATTCGTCTCTCATCTTGATTCAAGTAATTTCCCATAACTTGAGTCAGTTGGTTCATTATTCTCATGAAAGATTCCATTCTGGATTCCATCGGAGGGCCGTCAGCGCATGGTCCATTGCAGTCACCATTTGCATGGTTCCTCCTATTACCCACCATTTTATAAAAGAATAAAACCTTAGTGAGAATATTATTTAATTTATTAATCTTTTAACTATAAAAGATTTTATGTCTTAAAACTTTATGCTTTGAACAATTACATTTTTCTATAAATCCTTCATAATGATTCATAAAAAGCTTATGATTAAAAAAAAATATCCCTCAGGAGTGTCGTAAACAAGAGTGCAGTAAGGAATGTGGTCATATACTAGGATACCCTAGTACATGCCTAAAACTCCTTGTCAGATGTTTCACCCCTAGGTACATATATACCAGAGCCACCTCTACCTACTCATATCCAGGCAGGGTTGTATTTTCTTGATAAACCACTTACTCTATACTCACCAAAATACCAATAAGTATTCCTATATTTAAACATTTATATAGGGTTATTCCTAAGTTTTTCATATCCTAATTTCCATAAATAACAAAACTATTATTTCATACCAACTATGACATCCCACCTTTTATTACATAACTTTCCATTAGATTTTACAAACAGAGGATCTTTAAAGTCTAGTGTCTTTGAAATTAGGAACAATAAAACATGAAAACGCAAAACAATATTATAAATAACCTTGAAAATATTATTGAAAAGTTCATCCTATGTACAATTAGGTCATCTCATAATTTGGAGACATACATCAAAAGAAAGGGTGAGCTGAAGGCCCAGTAAGGAAAGAAAGGGAATCAGTTTACTTGTGATATCAATAAGAACTTGATGAAAATCATAAGACATGAGTAATGGAAAAAAAGGAATATAATAATAAAAATAACATGAATAACAAATTGAATATGTGGCCACAAAATTTCATTTATACATTCATGAACATATCACCAAGTTTCATCCCAATGGGCCATAAAAATTACCAAGGTTATTCCCCAAGGTATCGTGAAACTTGTCATCTCTAGAGGTTAAATTATTTACCCAATGAATTAGAGCACTATCAGGCCACACCCTTAATATGTATTTAATTTCATTTGATCCGGATAGATCATAATAAAACATTTCATAAATAACCCATGGAGAATTAAAGAAATGGGTTTCATTTCAAAATCATGACGTTTTAAAAGTTCTTAAAAAAATTGATCGTTATGTCATTTATAACCTATGGAAAGAGAGTGTGGGTTATATGTATTTAAATTATAGAGTAAAATATAACATTTTTATGTCTATATGAAAACCATATAAACGAAATAGGTCTTTTTATTCACATAAATAAAACAGGATAATTTCTTGAGAGAAAGATAGAGAAATTTTAAGATGAAATTTCTGCAACATAACGGCAATATAACATGGTTTTAGAAAATATTGAAAAGAGAGGGAACAAGAGTCACCCACACATAAATAACTCATTATAAATTAGGCGTAGAGAATAAAAATAAATAATATCATTGTAGGGATATTTTAAGGAAATACCATATGAAAATGAAACTTGAAGGAAAAGAGAAGATGCGATTTCTTTTATGAAAATTATGTAGCCTAACGACGTCACATAAAAATTCCGAAAATAAATTGATTAGAGAAGAAAGGGTATGTCATCATTTGGACATGAAATTGACAGTAATAGGAATAGATAAGAACATAAACCCACATGAGAATATGGAAGCTGGAAGACATAACTTAGAGAAAATCATGACTAAAAGCGAAGGGTGAAAGTTTCCCTTACCTTGAAGAGTAACTTCGAAAACAAGAAGTTTGGGACCTTGGGGGGATGAAGGGAAACTTCGTAGGACTCCTTGGGAGGTAAAAATTCTATAAATTTGTTGAGGAGGATTTTGGAATGAAATGAATGAGGGAATGGCATGGTATTTATAGCAAAAAAAAGAGGGAATATCTAACTAATTTCAAAGGGACACCTCATCATTGGTAGTTGAAAAACCATGGCCTTTCCCATGGTATTTGACCATTTTATTGGCCACTTGGGACACCTAATAACATATATTAATATTCACAATTTTATCAGATTTATTACATCATGATTACATCGTCAATTATATCATTAAACACCCGAAACTAAAAACTGTATTTTTATTATTCACTGAAAAATCAATTGTTTCAGAAAAATACCAAAAATTAACTCTCATATAATATATATGATATATATTAAAAAATAAACTCTATTTTATGAAAATATTTTTGTAAATATTTTTAATTTAATTTTTAATTAAAATCATTATTTATTCCAAAAATACAACTCTAAAACTATAAATCCTTTTGTAACACCTTAAGAAAGTAATCAAGGTACCATAAAATTATTGTACAACCATAAGACAATACAGTAACAATATATGATTAAATTTTATGTAAATACATTTCCATTTTAAATTCTTAAATTAATTATATAATTTTAAATAAAATATTTATGACATATAAAAATACCAAAACATATAATATGATTTTTTTTACTTTTAAGAAGTCTAAAATATATTTATACATTCATGGGTGAAGTTTCTATTTTTTTGGTCGATTTACTATTCATTACTATTCATTTCTATTCATACGGGTATGTTACTATTCATACTTTACTATTCACTAAAAAATATGTTGATCTTATTAGACTCTAAATTTCTTACTAAACAGAATGGTAGAATACCATTTTTTGAAAATTTATTCACATTATTAGTTATTTAAAGAATACAAAAATATTTTAAAATACCCCTTTTTTCAAAAATTCATC
Source organism: Viscum album (assembly GCA_963277665.1). Taxonomy (NCBI): domain Eukaryota; kingdom Viridiplantae; phylum Streptophyta; class Magnoliopsida; order Santalales; family Viscaceae; genus Viscum; species Viscum album. The sequence goes on along the minus strand of OY728141.1, from coordinate 805,678,868 downwards.
AATAATATGGAACTTCTATAAATTAATCCTATATTTATTCGAACTATTGAAATTCACAAATTTTACCATAATAAGAAGTAAAAAAAATTATTTATACAAAAGGTTTGCAGAAAGTAACTAAGGCTTCGTTACATATCCCCTTATAACACCTAAATAGGACCTAAGTGTAAGGTGTGCTATAGTGATAAAATCTTGGGGTGGCTCAAACATCATTTCCTGAGTAGTGATTTCTATCAGCTTGAACTTCTCCCTTAGGAGATTCCGTTCAAGCTTCACATGTGGAAGTTCGGCTTGGGATTGGTCCAAAGCAAACCCTAGTGATGCTACTTCTTTCCCAATATCCAACAGATGGGATTCATATGGACGGAGTCTACTAGATGATGCCATAAACTCTTCATTCTGTATCAATTAACCAAGATCATTTTTATTTATAAATAGTAATTGAAAGGTTAAGTGTTTAGTTTCCAACAGTCATATTGACCAACGATCATATAACAGTCAAAACCCAATGGTCTCATTTAATTATACTTAATTCATTAATTAAAGGATATAGTTTTGTTGAGTATAAAATAAAATAACACACAAAATTAGGAAACAAAAATTGTTAAGATGTTCGGGTCGTTACGGATTGGTTATCCATGGTCCATGTCCAAATTTAATATCAATGATGACATGTTAGATTTCATCACACTGATGGAATGAGATTCTCCTTTTATGGATAGAGTGATCTCATGGCAGGGTGAGTGGGTTCTACGAGCAGGAGGCTGAATCCCATCACCCATCAGTTTTTGAGTATATTCCTTTGTATAGTAGGATCTTAGGGATTCTATATTCCTTTATTTGTGTTGTATTATATAGATGTATTACCCAATGATATTATGAGACTACCTTCAAGTCAAGAGATAGATTTTTGCATTGAATTTCATCTCAGGACTACACCAATCTCTTCGGTGGCATATCAGATAGACCCTACTAAGCTCCAGGAGATACGGTGGCAGCTTGGAGACCTTCAAGATATGGTTTTCATCGGTACCAGTGTGTCCCCTTGTGCAAAACTAGTGTTGTTAATAAGAAATAAGGATGGGATATTGCGGATTTGTGTGCATTATCATCACATGAACCATTCCCTGATAATGAAAAAGCACCCCCTTTCTAAGGATTGATGTCATCTTTGACCAGTTGAAAGGTGCGAGATGATGGTTAAAGATCTATATCATGTTTGAATACCACCATTTGAGGGTTTGAGAGGTTGATATTTCAATGTTTTCATTCTGATGTCTTCATAGACACCATGAATTCCTAGTAATACCCTTTGGTATGAAAAATTCCTCCTCTGTGTTTATAGATTTCATGAACTAGGTTTTCTTGCCATACATGGAAAAGTTTTTGGTTTTCTTAATCAATGACATAATCATCTAATATATATCAGAGGAGGAGCATGTAGATCACTTGATGGTGGTTCTTTTTTTTGAGAGCACCAATTTTATGTGAAGATCTCATAGTTCAAGTTCTAGATTTGTGAGGTTCACTTTTCGAGGAATATCATTTCTGAGATAGGTTTATCTATGGACACAGAAAAGATCAATGTAGTTCTTATTTGGGATCCACCCAAAAGTGTTTCATAGGTTTGGTGCAATTTTGGTTTGGAAGGGAGCTACATGGGTTTTTTTATATAATTCTTCAAAATAGAATCCCCTTTGACCTCCCTAACATGGAAAGGTTGGCCATTTACAGAAACTAAAAAATTCTCGAGGGCCTTTGATGTGTTGATACTAAGGTGGATGGGTGTTTTTTTAGACTCTTGGAAGAGGTCGTGGAATATGTAGTGTATTTCGATGCCTCGGGAGCTTGGCTCAGTTGTATGTTGATGTAGCTATAGGAAGTTATCACATATGGGTCAAGGAAGTTGAGACCTCATGATAAGAAAAATGTGATTCACAACCTAGAGCTGGTAGAAGTAGTCTTAGACCTGAGGATATAGAGTCACTACCTTCTGCATGATCACTTTTTGGTTTACTCATACCATTAGAGTCTTTGGTACGTCTTCCCACAGAGACACTTGAACTTGAGACAGTGATACTAGTTGTATTTTCTATGGGACTATGACATTGAGATAATCTATACTCTAGGAAAGGGAAATGTTGTAGCAGATTCCTTTAACAGGAATTCCCAGGCTCTGTGCGGCTGACCCTATTGGATCAAGAGGGTACATGTTTTGTAGTCAATGGTGGTGAATCTTCCACTTCTTGGGAATTTGAAAGAGTCCCAATTAGGATTCATTGACTATGAGGTCTTATGTTACTATATATACATGGGATACTCACCATATAGATATTTAGATGGAGTAAATCACATCATCTTTTTTTTGGGACGGATGGTGGTTCCAGTCACGATGATGGAGGAGGTGATGCGAGAGTTCCCCAATTCTCCCTAGAATGTACATCCCGATGTAGAAAATATGTGTAGATATATTTAGTGGTAGTTTTGGTTTTCAATAATGAGATAGAGCATAGCTGAGTTCATCTCTCGGTGCTGCACATATCTGTAGGTGAAAGATGAGCACCATGTTCTGGTAGGTTTTTTACAACCCATTGAGATCCGAGAGTGGAAACGGGATGGAATATCTAGGGACTTATTTATAGGTCTTCCATACATGGTGAAAGATCATGATTCCATCTAGGTGATTTTAAAACAACTCATGAAGTCTTCACAATTACTTATTATCATGGAGTAGTGATCGGTGGAGATTTTGGGGAGGTTTTACATACGGGAGATCATTCTTCTTCATGGGGTGCCCTTGAAGATTATCTAAGATCATGACGCTCAGTTTACATCATGTTTTTGAAAAGGTTTATAGGAGGAATTTGGGACCCAAATGAGGATGTGTTTATCTTTTCTCCACCAGAAAGATAGGAATACCGATCGTACCATCTAGGTGTTGGAGTATATGCTGAGGGATTGTATGTTAGACTTTGGCTAGAGCTGGGAGGATCACTTTCCCTTATTATATTTTGTGTAAAACAAAATAAACTAAAATACCATTAGAATGGAACCTTTTGAGGCCCTATATGGGAGACCCTATAGGTTACCCTTATGTTGGGCAGAGATTGGTGAGAAATCTCTTGTGGTCCCAGAGATTGTACAGGTGACAATAGAGAAGGTCCAAGTCATCCATGAGTGGATGAGGACAGACTAGTGCAAGCCAAAATCTTATACAGATTTTCATTGTAAGCCCTTGGAGTTCGAACAAGGAGACCATGTTTTCTTGAGATTCTCCCCAAAATTAATAATACATAGGTTCACCGAAGGAGGAAAATTCTTCCAAAGGTTTTTTGGTTTGTTCGATATAGTACAGAGGGTTGGTTAGGTTGCTTACCACCTCGCCCTACTCCCATAGCTGTAGTGATTTCATGATGTCTTCTACATATCCTAGTTGAGGATATGTATGCATGACCCCATTCATGTCATCGATTGGGGAGAGCTAGACATCAAGGACTGATCCACCTTTTCGAAACACCCAATGGTGATTGAGGATCGAAAGGAGAGGACCTTGTATGGATAGACCATCCCCTTGGTCAGGATGTTGTGGTAGCTTGAGAATGAGTAGGGGAGTTCTTGGGAGTAGGAGATCCAAGTGAGGACTTAGTATCCTAAGTTGTTTACTTTTTTTATTCTTTTTAAGGATGAAGATATTGAAGGAGGAAGTGTTGTATAAACTCAGTTTTCATCTTGTAAGCCTTGAAATATTTATATGTATATTTCCATATCTATACACTGATATAGCATACAATTCTGAGGCTCAGTGTTCCCAGAATTAATATTATAAAAATATTTTATATATTTTATATTTTTAATGTGTAGTTATTAAATAAAATAGGACAAATATTCAAAAAAATATCTTATTAGAAATATGAGACCATAGTTGAATTTGGAATTTATTTTTTACCTTAGGCATGACCTAAAATGATTTAGCAGGGGAGTTCAAACATCTCGCTCGTTGGTGGTATGTTCAGTGGATTAATTAATTATTTAATTAATTTGTTCATTCATTTTGACCAAAATAAAATTATATAAGAATAATTCCATGAAGAATTCTCTAGAGTTTTCCCCATAAACCGAGGAAGAATTCTAGATCTCCCATTCCTCTTTCATATGGTGAATCGCATCGGATGATGAAAAAACTCTACATCAGAGCACAACATGCTTCATTGAACGCAATGACTTCCTTAAATCATGGGAAGTTTCTTTATTCGATGAAGAGAGATCCTATCTCCAAGTAGAACTCATAAATATTTCTATTATACCTATTTTGATAAAAAAAAATGAGCAGATCAATTTTATTCTATTGAATTACACCTATTGTGGCCTGATAATGCTCATATGAGTTTTCGTATCTCCTTCATTTGAAATTTTATTTTGGCCTATGTGTAGACTATCTTGAGTGTTTTTTCACATAGAACGTGATGGTTCCCCTAGTTGTGTATTTTAAGATATGATATAGAATTTTCCCAACATGGCGCTTTTTGAGGCGATGCTTGAGGAGGGTAGCGATAAAGAAGAATCTTCATAGGCCCCTAATAGAGTGAAACCCCCATCAGTATGGGATCAGGTCCTCTACATATAGCCTCTTAGAGAAACTGCCCTATCAGATAGGGTTATGGTCCTTGATGACTAGAGTAGAACCCCATGTCATACCTAGATGTTGGTTCTCAACTTATTAGTGGAACCCCTTATTGGATAGGGTGTGGTTCCTCGATAGTCATAGTGTAACCCCCTATCGTACCAAGACATGGGTCATTGACCTCTAAGTAGAACCCCTTATTAGATAGAGAGATGATCCTAGATGACCAGAGTGGAACCCCCTATCGTACCAGGGCATGGGTCCTCAACTTCTGAGTGGAACCACAATCTGATAGGGCGTGGGTCCTCAATGACCAAAGTGGAACCCCCTATCATACCATGGTGCAGGTCCTCAACCTATAAAGTAGACCCCCCCACCCACCCACCCCGTCATATTGGGTGTGGAACCTCTACCTTCCGATTTTTACCACTTTATCAGATAGCGCATGGGTCCTCATGACACTAGAGTGGAACCCCCCATCATCATTGGGTGCGGGTCATTTATGGATCCTTACAGGGGGGAAACCCCTGATGCAATAGGGTGAGGGTTCTATATTTCAAGATTATGACCCCTCGACTATGAGACATAGTGACAAGACATGGTTTTAATTTTTCAATTACTTCTGGGAAGATTCCTGAGATGTTGGGCAACATTGATGGACTTTTGGAACTATTTGGTGACCCTTCTTCCTAAGATGAGCTGGGAGATGGAGATACCCTTACTCTTTCGTTTGGGATTATATTTTATGAGAATATATACATATACATTCTTATCCATAACAATGGATTTGGTTACTCTCTTTCCAGGATATGCAAATATGTGCAGGGTATGCCACGTGCTTTCCATGTTTAGCTTCTCGTGGATGTATGAATCTAATATTATGCTAGGATGGAAAATACTTGATGTGTAGTTCATCTACTCACCATATTGATCCCCTTGTACTGATATGAGGTTACTCTTTCACTTTTATTAGGTTAATTTGTACTTATTTAATATCTACCATCTTTTTATTTCTATTGTATCTCTTACTGCTCCCCCTTCATCTTTTGGGGAATCATACTAGGTATGTATAGACACACCCATACCTGGGATTTTTTTTCACATGTTATGTCCTATGAAGATGATGGTTAGGTCGATGGTGACTTCATAGGAGCTTAGGTATACTAGTTGTTGTGGACTATGTATGGTGGTTATAGCTTAGAGATCAAGATTTGGTCTCTCTCAGCAGTTTAGTTTTTCATTTTTTCAGGTTGGTACATATTTTTCAATGGGTGTGTATTTTTTCATTTACTTTTCATTTTATAAAGTCATACTCTTGTACACCCTAGAGGTTATGCATTCCTAGTTAACTTTATAGTTGTTGCTTCATTTTATAATTATTATTCTGCATTTATGCATTGAGATGGTTGGGTTTATGCATATAGGTACTTAGGAAAAAAATTCCCATTTAGAATAATCCTTTCGGTACTTTTTTCCATCTCATGGCCTAGAGAGGTGGCCTTAGGGTAATTACAGCTTGAGACCTAGATGGGTCAAGCCATGACAACTAGCTTGGAGGAACAAGTATATACATGAAAAAGGTGTCCTTCCAATTTGAGGAACTCATAAATAAAATCATAATTATAGGTATCCTCTATCCAATGGAAAATATATTGGGTTAATAATTCCAACTCTTTTAATTGTTTTTGGAATTACAAAGTCTTCCCATAGGATGGTTGTGTTTCTTTCAGTTTTGTGACCTTTGTGGGTTTTTCAATTTTCCATAAAAGTGATTTCTTGAAATAAAAAATTATATTGTAGTGAAGACGGTAAAATAATTAGTGATGTTACATATTTAATTAATTAAAATATTTATTAAATAAAATATTTAAATTAAATAACATATGAAAATTAATATTAATTAATAACATTATTTAAATAATTAGTAGCTAATAATATAATTGATAATTGATAATATACATAAAAACAAAAATTGAGTTATCAATATAATTATTAAATAATGATGTAATTAATATATTCAATATTTAATAATGCAATTAATATAATTAGAAATTAATAGTCTAAAATGGTCGGAACCATACACCTAGAAAACCTAGCCCATAGTCCATTTATTAAAAGAGAAAATGTGTTACATAGATTGAAATGTAAAAGTAAGTTTTATGAAGGACCACCATAAAAAATAGACCAAAAAACCAAATAATAAAAATAGAGAAAATGCTCCAAGTGGAATACAAGCTTAAATAACAAAAAAAAATTATCCACTTCCCATGTTTCATGGTTAACCCATAACACACTGATGTTGACCCCTCTTCAAATATTTATGTTTATGCCAAGTGTTAGTTGGATTTTCAATGTCTAAAGATATCATATTCACTTCTTTAGATGTTGTGTCTACTACCTTGATAGATTTTCCATTTAACTCTCCATCTTTGTGGATATAATATTTCTATTATAACTCCTAAATATCTACCTCTATATTAGATCGAATATTTCCTTCAATTTTTTGGAGGATATAAACTCAAATATTGCAAGGTATTATTCATATCTGAAGAGGCCAAATTCTATTTTTTCAAGTAAATTCTCAAATTGGGTATCAAACCAGTCCATACAAACATCATTGAGTCCCTAAGGTGAACAATCATTCAAAAAAAATTTAGGGTGAAGTTAGAGTCTTTATGATTTACCTCCTCAAATTACTCAATCAAGGCCCTTCAAAAGCTTTCATAAATAACTTTCATATATTCAGATAAATATATTGGGGAATATTCATCCATAAGGAATACAATAAAAACTAGTGTGACCTACATTTTTGAATAAGTCCCTGATTAGAATAGACCTAGTTAATAATTAAAAATTAATTAATAGCTAATAATTTATAATTGATATAATAAATAATTTTTAAAAATTTATATAATATAATATAATTAAAATAATATAATTAATTAATTATTATAGTTAACAATTAATATTTTTAATATAATATAATTATTTAATTGATATTTAATCATTATTAGTTAATTTTTAGTTAATTTATGGTTAATATCTAATATAATATAGTTAATGAATTAAATATTAATAACTTTTATAATTTAATTAATATAATATAATTAAGAGTTAATAATTTAGAAAATATAATTAATATTTAATGACCAATGACAAAATATAATATAATAATTAATTAATAGTTAGTAAAATATAATAAAGGAGGGATGGTTGTTTGGGATCGGCAGATCTTGAATGGTGAATTGTTTAAAGATTAAGGTTTTTATTGTATCATGGATTTCCCACACAAAATTACTCTTGATAATTTAGGAAGAGGTAATCAATTAGTATCTTATTAGTTGGATGATTATTAAAGGAAGTTTAAGAATGGGAATCAGTCATCTCATACTAGATTTTCTAATGATGTGGACGTGAATAGATGACATTTTACCCCTTGAAGGATTCTATTCATGAGTGTGTTGAAAAATGGGGAAACACAACTCATGTTGTTGAAAAACCTGATTTAGTCAAGGATAAACATTAGATTTATAGATTCTTCATCAAATCGTGATAGATATTTCCTATTGGTGGAAAGCCTTTGAACACTAAAGAACTAACTCATCAGTTATCATCTATCATGGGATTCAAGAAATTAAGGTTCATTCCATGTGATAAGGGATTGTTTTTACAAATTAATTTTTATGAAGAATTAAATATTCATGCATGGGGAAATGGATATATTTCTCTTAGACCTTTTATTATGATGATTCGGGATTGGTATTTTCATTTTAATCCATTTTTTTCCTAAGAACACTAGGTCGGAAGTCTTGATTCAAGATTTTTTAGGTTAAATTGGATACTTTGGAGTACATTAATTCTTTTTTATGTGTTTAATATAGTTAGAATAAAAATTAAAATGGAGAGTTCCACTAAAGGGTCAAGATTTGGTTACTTTTCTATAATCCTCATTGATGTTGATCTTTGTTCTTGATTGGCTGATAATGTAGTCCATTCGATTATGGAGGATGAAATTCATCTTCATATTTAATATGAGATGATCCATCCTTTCTTTGTATCATGATAGTATATTTGGAATTAGTGAATAGATTTTTGAAGTCACACCATTTTATCATTCTATTCACTATAAAGGAATGAGGGAAAAAATTAGAAAAATATGAAACTGAATAAATATAAGGATAATGATATTTAATATGACTCATATGATAAATAACTTGTTGTTGAAAATGAAATGATTGGTCTAGGAAATATCAATGTGTATAAAGTTGGTGAAGGTAACTTTTAAGATAGATCTTTAGAGTGATAATTAGGTTTCAGGGATGAATAGATGTACATGTGTCAATTTGGGGATTGGTTCCCTAAGTCTTTGTCTTAGTAGAAGAAAGGGAATGTGCATTCTAATAGGTATCAGCAACTGGACAAGTTGGTTGGGCCTTGGGTTGATTTGGAAGATTAAGGGTAGAAGTCTCATATAGGAATTTCATTTAGGGATTCATTTTCTAATGGTATAGAGAATTATACAACTAAAGTTTGTCCTAATTATGTATAGTATAGTAATGAACTAGTTTCAAAAGTTGATGTGTATATTAAAGTATGATGGTGGAATAAATTTTCATCTATTAAAAGTAAACGTAAAATGAAGGTGGTTGCTACTTATATAAAGAAAGTTAACTTTAAGAAGTGACTTTCCTTTTTATATGATCGTGATGGATTAGGCACCACTATTTTTGAACCTAGAATGAATAATTATGTAATTGATGGTCTTCCTCAGCATGACCAATCACTATTGAATCTTTCTTGAAGTTCATAAAATAAAAATAAAATATATTCCGGAGTTGAAATATTAGAGGGAGAGAATTTATATAGGTACTATAGAAGATATTGTATCACTATATAAATATGAATAATATAGTATCAATACTATTCACAATGAATTCGATTTTGGGCCAAACAATTAGGCCTTCATCACACATAGCCTTCGATCCATCGAAGGACTCTGGGACACATGGCCTATGAGCCATGATGTAGTGCATATATAGATTACAAGATTATCCCATACTATATTGATCATATCAGAAGTACTCACCAATATATATCCAACCCGATACAAAGAATGAATAACTCATATAACAGTTACACCATTAGTCCATGTTTCTCTACACATGGGAACAATAAGTTAGTATCCACATCAAGGTGGTGGGATTGATGTAGACTTGAATAGGCACTAGGTAGGGGATATTCCAGTGTAGTTGGGTCATCAAATAGATATAATTTCATGTACTTATGGGACTCTAGGTTAGGTAATTTAGTTTTTCTACCTATGGGCCTTAAGGTCATGTAAGGTTTACCTCTCATCCTAGTTAAAAAAGGGATTATCCAAAAATATATAATTAATTTTATCCATTCAATCCATTTATTCCTAAAATAAATAGGATTTAATGTTATTAAGGATGTTTCTCACAGAATAGTAGTTGGTCCTAAAAACATTTAGTAATCCATTGACGTTTTGGAGGGCATTTCCCACCCTAGTGATATAGATTTTCAAAAAGGGAATGTTAATGATATGATTAATTCTTCTAAGGATGATGAGATAGGATCTCAATATACTCATTTTTAGATAGTTTCAAAGAATAATGAATCATATAATCCTCATAATTAAGGTTTTGAACATAGTTGAAGCTCTAATTGGATGGTATCCAACTTGGATTTTTATCATAATCAATGAATAATCTGAGAAGTACATGACAAAGAGTATTCATGACAAATGAATTAATTTAAATATTTTTTTTACTTTGGGTCTAAAACCACTTTTTATTGAAACAAATAACATATTTTTATTGGGTAGAGGAGACCCATTATATTTCCTAAATTCACAGCGGGCATTAAATCCCATTACATGGCCCTGATTACCCATATTTTTGGCCCAAGGACCCTCTAGTGAATAGTACTACTACAGTACCTAGGTTTCTATAGTACTGTCATTTATTAGTGCCTTCGGTGCTACAGTTCCCCTACTACTGTGGTTCTACTATAGTGCCTCTACAGTTCTTCTATTGTGACCATCACCCAATGGTTTTTCAAAGATTAATTTACATAAATTCCAAAACCAGTATGAGTGGATATTTTATAAATTTAAATTTATAACTAATAAAATTTTAAAAAAAAATACATCATTTTTTGTAATTATTTCTTCATAGAAGTGTTTAATCTTATGAAAAAAAATTATTTGAACCATTATTGTATCAGAGGATCCATGAATATAATCTCATTTGAAGTGATCCACACATGATCATATTTATCTCCAAAAATATTCAATCGTACTTTTGTTACTAGTAGTGTGGTACCGATCATCTTGTGTCACTCCATTAATAACTACAATGACCCCATTGGTCTTGAATAATCATCTATTGGTCTATCCAAATTGGGAATTAGAGGAAGGATGGAGCAATTCTGTCGATATTAAGAGAGAATGCTAGATAATTTTTTCATTAATGGACAATTGTCATGTGAGATGAATGTTCGGTGCACCAGATTGTATCTACAACAAATTGTATCTAAAATAGTTTTTATGTACAATGTACTGTGTATATACTGGTTTTTATCAGTAATGGTTAGTAACTACAATGGTTTTATCTACAACAGTAATATCTAAAATGATTTTATTTATAATCATCTATATCTAAAATGGATTTTATCTATAATAGATTATATCTACAGTAGTTTTCATATAACAACCCTACTCATTATTACACACCTAAACATGATTTATTACATAAACATGAAATTAAGACAACTATGAGGATAGAGAGGTCCAGGGTATTGGGAAATTAGGAACATTACATGACAACTTGAGATATAATATACAACATCTTTATTGAAAACTTCTTTTACATGACAACAATATTCATTCATACTTAGCATTTCATGGGATAACTTGAGGACATACATAAGAAAAGGGTGAGCTATGAATCCCAGTAAGGGAGTAAACAAGTCATAACATGAATAATATAATACATTTTAGGAAATAGGCATATCAATACAGCATAAAAGAAACAAGAACATAAAGGCATGATGTAGCATGTTTATCATAACATGGAGATGCGGCAATAACATTTAACATGATATTAGTGTGATATAAGGATCATTGCACATGGATCATGAGTAAACCCTCATTGAAATTGAATTAGCATGATTAAACCCTAGTTTCACTTGATTTAGCATGATTAAACCCTCATTGCACATGGTGTATCATGATACTATTATTTACCCAATTCATTGGAGTGCTATTAGGGTGCACCCTTCAAAATCATTTCATTTCATGCATAAGTGTGCCACATATATCATACAACATAGATTCATTAAACATAATGATTTATTCCATGAATAAAACATGTGGAATAAATAAATTTAATTCCTCAATCAACAAATACATGTTCATAAAGTTTAATACCCTTGATAGAGAAATGGGTATGGTATTCACTTACATGATGATTTTGGCATGGAAAATTTGGGGTAACTTCAGCAGCATAACGACATCAAATAGAAAATCATAAAATTAGTTAATGAGAGATAAAGGGTTCTATAATCATTTATATATGCAATGGATAGTAAGGGAGTCATGTAACATAATATTCCAACATATGTAATTAAATTTAGATGCATAATATAAAATAATTTCTTGAATGTAAATGAGGAGAGAGAAATCCCATACAGAATTTCGGCATGATAACGGCTATAAAGGGGAGGAATTAATGAGAGATAAATGGGTATATAATTATTAAACATAATTAGGATAGTATATGGGAGGTTATAAATCATACACCAACATTTCTATTTGAAAATAAAAGGGAATAACATTTTAAGGAAACTTGGACATAAATAAGGTAGGAAGGAAAGTGAGGATCCCTTACTTGGAAGTGTGATCCCAAAGGCTTGGGAGAGGATTGAGAGAGGCTTCTTGGGAGCTTGGGGTACCTTGGGAGGATTATAAGAAGAATATTGTATATTTTTGTTGATATTTAATAGTTTTTAGTGAAGAGGAATGGGATATTGAGGGGGTTTATATATGAAAGCAGAGGGAATTCTTTATTATTTAGGTTTTTGACACTACACATTAAACTAATCCAAACCACAAACCATCCCATGGTTTTTTCCATTGTTTTTCCAAAGTGGAGAAGAAAAAATTATTTTTTAATTCCAATGGTCGAACTTATTAAAATATTAGGCTTGATTATGTAGAGGTGAGTCACACTCTCAAGGAAATCATTTTAAAAAGTTAAAATATTTTATAAGTCTTGGAGGGTCCACTAAGGGACCATAAAATTAATCAAAAAATTTAAAATCAAATTTTTAAAGATAAAGCATATGTTTTCGAAAAAATATTTTTATAGTATTTTATTACATCACTATTGGGTCATTATGATGTCATTAAAAACATTATATATTTAAACGGTATTTAATTTTTAACCAAAAAATCAACTCTCTCAAAAAATTATGAAAAATTCACTGTTAGATAATTTCGACGTCCTGAATCTAAAAATTATTTAAATTTTATCTAATTAATTTTCTAAATATGTTAATTTTTAGTTTTAAACTAAAATATGATATTTATCAAAAAATCATGGGTTTTGAAAAAAACCCTTTCAAACCTTAATAAAAATTACATTTGTATTCATAAAAATTATATGATAATTTATATTTAATAAAAATTATATGATCATTTATACTTAATAAAAATTAATTTAGTAATAATATTTTATTAAAATATTATTTAATTCAAAAAATCCATTAATTTATCAAAATATATTTCTCAATTGAATATTAACTAAAAAACTATTTGAGATTTAAAAAGAATTTATAAAGTAAAAATAATAAAATGAATGTATATTCTTTATAAAAAATAATACACATAATCATAGTGCTAGGGTCTTTTTACATAACCCCTTATAAAACCTGCATAAGACCTACGGGTATGGTGTTCGATGGTGACAGACTCTTGGGGCAGCTCGGATAACATCACTCATGTGGTAATCTCTATTAACTATCATTTCTCCCATACGTGGTTCTGTTAAAGGTTGACATGTTGAATCTCAGCTTGGGATTGGTTAAGAGTGAAACCCAGTGGTGCGACCTCCTTTCCCAGCTCCAAAAAATGGGCTTCGTATGGATCAATTCTACTAAATGAGGCCATCACTTCATTTGTCTGAGTAAATTGGATTTTTTAAAGCCCTATATTTATACTAATCATGTGATCACTGTTCAAATACTGTATTATAAATGGTAAAATTTATTAAAGGTATTTTAAAATCCAAAAACATGAAACCAAGGAAGTGCCTATGTTTTATATAATCATTTAACATAATAAGACATTTAATAAGATCAAGATGAGTTTTCATTAATACAATTATGGGTCATTAAAATATTCCCCCCTTAAAAAATTTCACCCTCAAAATTTCCTTTTACCACACTAAAATAGATGAGGGTAACTCTGCTTTATCACTTCCTAAGATTCCCACATTTCTTCTTCAAACTTGTGGTTTTTCCACAACACCTTGATGAGGGGAATTATCTTATTTTGTAGAACTTTTACCCTACAATCAAAGATCTTGACCGGATTCTATTCATAGGAGAGGTCATTCCCCAATGGTACCACCTCTGGATTGAGTACATGTGATGGGCCAGGTATGTACTTCCTCAAAAGTGACACATAGAATACATCATATACTTGAGATATGTTCGGTGGGAGTGTTAGTCTATAGTCCACTGCTCTAATGAAATAATGGATCTCAAAAGGGCTAATGTACCTTGGACTAATCTTTCCCTTCTTCCCAAATCTCATAACACTCTTCCATGGTGATATGCGAAGGAATATCATGTCTCTAACATCAAACTCTAGGTCTCGTCGATGATTTTCCGCATATCTCTTTTGTCGACTATGAGAAACATTAATGTGCTACTGGATGGTCTTAACTATCTCCACAATTTCTTCAACAATTTATAGACCTAAGAGTTTTTTCTCCCCAACTTCATCCCCACATGCTGATGTTATGCACCTCTTCCCATAAAGGGCTTCATAAGGATCCATTTGGATGCTAGATTAGAAAATGTTATTGTAAGAGACCTCAACCAAAGTAAAATGTTAATCACATCCTCCTTTTAAGTCCATTGATCATTCTCTCAACATTTACTCAAGTGTTAGGATAGTCTTCTCATATTGGCCATCAGTTTGAGGGTGATAAGTTATACTAAATTTCAGCTCAGTATTCAGAGCATGTTACGTATTCTTCCAGAACTTAGAGGTGAGTCTTGGATATCAATTGGATACAATAGATAGTGGAACTCAATTCATCCTTACCACTTCTCTAACGTATATTTATGATAGTTTATCCAATGATAAATCCTCCCAAATTGCAATAAAGTGTGAAGTCTTTGTAAGAAGATCCACAACAACCCATATAGCATTGTTTCCTTTATATGTCTTCGAATGTCTGGTAAGAAAGTTTATGGTGATTTTCTCCCATTTCAATATTAGTATGGGTAATGGTTAAGTCATCCCCTTAGACATCTATCTCTTATCATTCAATTGTTGGCATACCAGGAACATTGATGTATACTCAGTGATATCTTTCTTCATTATATCCCACCAATAATGATCTTAGAGATCTCAAAACATCTTTTTCTTTCCTGGGTGAATGTAGAAATTTTAACTATGTGTTTCATCCAAAAGTTCATTCTTTAACTCTATATGTGTTGGAACACCTAGCGTTGACACAAATCTCACAATTCCTTCTTCATTAACATTTAACTCATAGGATTTCCCTTTTCTGATAGTTTCCACTTTCTTCTAAATTCTCACATCATCCTTTTGATCATCCTTTAACCTTTCCAAAAGAGATAGTTTAGCAATAATTTGTGAGAGTATTGATGGTGTACCCTTCATTATGATTCCCATGTCCATATTCATCAAATCTAAGAATATTGGATCCTTTTTAATTCTCATCAATGAAAGAATCACCTGGTCCTTTATGCTTAGAGCATCTGCTGCCTTGTTTCCTTTCCCAGGTTGGTAATGGATTGAGAATTCATAGTCTTTAATTAGTTCTAACAATCATCAATGGGGAATGTTCAACTTTTTTTGTGTGAATATATACTTGAGTATTTTGTGATTCATATATATTTCAGACTTCTCCCCAAAGAGGTAATGCTGAGAAAATTTTAAGGTAAAGATTATGACAGCCAACTCCATGTCATGTGTTGGATAGTTTTGCTCCTAAAATTCCAATTTCCATGAATCATAGGCAATTACTTTTTCATTTTTCATCAACACATAGCCTAGGCCCTTCTTTGATGCATCACTTAATACCAAAAAAGATATCCACTTGTGGGTAGTGTGAGCATGGGTGAAGTGATAAGCCTCCTTTTCAACTCCTTGAATCTATCTTCAGATTCATCACTCTAAGAAAACTTGACTCCCTTCTGAGTTAGATCGGTAAGAGGTTTTGACAAACGTGAAAAATTTCTCACAAGTTGGCAATAATATCCATCTAACCCAAGGAAGATGGGGATATCTGTCACAGATGTAGGACTCATCCACCCATCAAGTGCATTTGTCTTGGATGGATCCATATATATCCCATTTATTTTGATGATATGACCCAAGAATGAGACCTCCTTCAACCAAAACTCATAGTCATTTTACTTTTCATATATATTCTCCTTTTGCAAGGTCTATAGTAAAGTACTTTGATTATCCTAATACTCCTCTTTGGTTTTGGAGTATATTAGAATATCATATATAAAGACTACCACAAATTTTTCAAGGTAATCACAAAAGACTCTATTCCTCAAGAACATTAATATTTCCAAAGCATTAGTGAGTCCAAAATGAATTACTATGAATTCATAGTGTCCATACCTTGTACAAAAAGTAGTTTTGGGGATATCCTCCTTCTTCACCCTTACTTGGTAATATCCTGACCCCAGATCCACCTTGGAGGAGTATTGTGCTCTATGTATCTGATCAAAAAAGTCATCAATTCATGGTAGATGATACTTTTTCATTATTGTGATTTTGTTGAGATCATGATAATCAATGAAAAGGTGAATTGACCCATCCTTATTCTTGACGAATAGGACTGGTGCACCCCATGGTGAAGCACATGGGTGTATAAACCCTTTATATAGATTCTCCTGTAATTGTTTAGTTAGCTCCTCAAGCTCCACAATAGCCATTAAATATGGATTCTTGGATATTGGCAATGCCCCAGGTATAAGATCAATCTAGAATTCAACATCTCTTCTTGGAGGAATACCAGGAAATTCCTCGAGAAACACTTCAGCGAATTTCCTCACAATAGGCATGTATTCAAGTATGGTTGCTACTTTAGACTCAATCATCTCATCAAGATACACATGATCAAAGGTTATTAATATCCACGTTTGAGATGATGGTTCTAAATTATATTCATACTCCTCCTTGAACTTGTATATAATCGGGGGTCAATTCACCATATGTAGAGTGACTTCCCTCTCATGGAAATTTATGTTGGCACTATATAGGGAAATCTAATCAATACTAAGAATTGAATAAAATTCCACCAAAAGGAGTATGACATGGTTATTTGAGAAGTTCAATCCAAAAATTGTGACATGAGAGGAGTTATATTCCTGGGATGCAATGATTTCCCCATTTTCCATTCTCACCAACATCTCTATTTCCATGATTTGTAGTGGTGTTGGGATTGTTCTACTAAACTTTATATATATAAAAGAATGTGTAGAACTATAATAAAAAGGTATGTTATATATTATTGAATGAATAACTATTTTACCTATCACCACAACATTGTCAGGGTTCTATTTGATAGTAGTGATGGAAAAAAGCTCACCCTTGTTTCCTAGGATGTTATTGGTTGCCTCTGAAAACCCTTGGCATAGGGAACTGGTTTGGAAAGTTCCATGGTTCTTTGCAGTTGAGGAAATGACAAATGCATTGGGGTTCAAATGGATCATTCTTCTCCTCTGTCACAGGATTGGGTTTTTCTTGTTGGTATTTAATGCTCTGGTTCCCTTATCTTCCACACCTAAATAATTTCCTCATCCACTTCAGGTAATTTTCAGGGTGCTTCTTGCAACACCCTTGGCAAGTGGGGTGCTGGAATTTCTTATCACCATTGGATTTATCCATCAGACCCCCATAATTAAAGTCCAATTTCCATTTCTTATCCTCATAATACCCCTGAAATTCTCCGATCTCCATTTTGACTTTGAGGGCACATCATAAAATTTTCATAAAGCTATCGAAGTCACAGATCAATAGGTCTTTCTGTAGGTTGGGTTTTATCCCGCCAAATAAGTTTTCAACCATGCATTTGGCTGTAACAAAAAATTCATAGGCGTATAATGGAAGATTTGTAAAGTTTTCCACATATGCTATGATGGATTTCTCATATTTTTGATTAAGATAAAGTAAGACCCTTTCAATTTTAAATTGGAGGGTTCGTGGAAAATATTTATCAAAAAACTTTTTCTAGAAATCCTTCCATTCCAATGCCTCAATCTCTTTCTCAGGCTTCGTATATTTAATAAATTTCAACCATTGATCAGCTTCACCCTCCATACGATAAGAATCCAGAAGAACCTTTTCTTTTTAATAACATTGAAGGATAGAGAATATCTTTTCAATAGAGTTGATCCATTTATTGAAGATTTAGGGATCAGATGATCCATTAAAAGTATGAGGCCTTTGTCTCATAAAGCTCTCAATTGTGGCTTGTTCTTTATTAGGGGTATTTGGATGTTCCTCTTAACCCATGATTCTATTTGAAACTTGAGTAAACTAAGAGAGTATTGTGAAAAAGCTTTTGTTTCCCTATCTCATCGGATTGGTCATCTCATTATAACATACATTACATTGATTTTTACATCGGTTGGTATCCTGAGTCCTCCTATTATCGAACATTGGCTATAATAAAAGGAAATTTAGGGGTAACACATAAAGGGGAATCCAATGAAAAAAAGGTATAACTTATAAATTACATTTATTTCCTTAAACTGTGAATTTATAGGATTAAATCTATGTTATTTAATATCTACTTACCAATATATATTCTTAGGGGTATTTTTTATTCCCTTAACAATGGTTCATACTAATCTTATGAATTTACCGTAGTGTTGTAACCAAGAGTGGATTAAGGTCCGTTTTTGTCCACAAGTTCTCATTTGAGTCTATCTCAAAGTGGTGTCTTTTTTAATATATAGATATATTTGTGCTAGAGCCACCTCTACTTGTTCGTATCCAGATAGGGATGAATTTTCTTGATAAACCACTTACTCTATACTCACCAAAATTTAGGGATGTTTTTATTATACTTAGTCTTATCCCTAAGGCATTCACTAGGGTTTTCTAATCCTAATCCCAAAAATAGCTAAACCTATCCTTTGATACCAACTATAACAACCCTGCTATATATTACACACTTAAACATGATTTATGACATAAACTTGCACTTAAGATAACTCTAAGGATCGAGAGGTCTAGTCTATTGGGAAATTAGGAACATTACATGAAAACTTAAGACATAAAATACAAAAAAATTATTTAAAACTTCTTTTACATGACCACAACATTATTTTGTTCTTAGCATTGCATGGGTTAACCTAAGGACATACATAAGAAAAGGGTGAGCTATAAAGCCCAGTGAGGGAATAAAAAGGCATAACAAGAAGAATAAAATACATTTTATGAAATTGGAATATCAATGGAGAATAATAAAAACATGAACATAAAGGTATGATATAGAATGATTATCATAACAAGGAGGTGTGACAATAACATTAAACATGATATTTTCATGAGCCAAGGCTCATTGCACATGGAGCATGAGTAAAACTTCATTAAAATTGATTTATCATGATTAAACCCTCATTTCACTTAAATTATAATGATTAAACTGTCATTTCACATGGCATATCATGATACTATTATTTACCCAATGAATTTGAGTTCCCTTAGGGCGCACCCTTCTTAATCATTTCATTCCATGCATAAGTGTGCCACATAGATCATACAACATGGATTCATTAAACATCATGATTTATTCCATGAATAAGAGATGTGGAATAGATAAATTTATGTCCCAAATCAAAAATTAAATGTACATAAAGGTAAATACCCTTGATAGAGAAGTGGTTATGGTATTTACTTGCACGATGATTTTGGCATGGAAATTTTGGTGTAACTTCGGTAGCATAATGACGTCAAATAGAAATCGTAAAATGAGTTGATGAGAGATAAAGGGGTATATCATAATTTATACATGAAATTGATAGTGATGGGTTCATGTAACATAATATACCAACATATGTAATTGAATTTAGATGCATAATATAAAACAATTTCTTGAATGTAAATGAGGAGAGATAAATCCCATACAGAATTTCAACATGGTAACAGGTGTACATGGGAGGAATTAATGATAGAGAAATGGTTATATAATCATTAAAACATAATGAGGTCAGAATAGGGGAGTTTTAAAATCATACCCCAAAACTTTTAATTGAAAGTAAAAGTTCATAACATTATAAGGAAACTTGGACATAAATAATGAAGGAAGGAAAGTGAGGATCTCTCAGTTTGAAGTGTGATAAAAAGGCTTCAGAGAGGCTTGAGGGAGTATTATTTGGAGATTGAGGAGCCTTAGGAGGATTTTAGAGAGATTAGGTTAGAGTTTGGTCGATATCCGAAGGTTTTTAGTGAAGATGAATGGGATATTGAGTGGGTTTATATAGGAAAAGAGAGGGAATTCTTTATTTTTTAGGTTTTGAACACTACACATTAAACAAATCAAAACCACAAACTATCCAATGGGTTTTCCCATGGTTTTTTCCAAAGTGGAGTGGATAAAAATCATAAGGGAAATGTATAAACATATTAAAATATTTGGCTTTCTTATGTGAAGGTGAGTCACACTCTCAAGGAAATCATTTTAAAAAGTTGAAATATTTTATATGTTTTGGAGTGTCCAATAAGGCACCATAAAATTAATCAAACAAATATAAAATCACCTTATTTTAAATTTAAAACATATTTTGTCTGAAAATCATTTTTATATTATTTTATTACATCACTATTGGGTCATTATGATGTTATAAAACACATTATATATTTAAACAGTATTTAATTTTTACCTAAAAATTCAATTGTTTCCAAAACTTATGAAAAATTCACCATTATATAATTTCAATATCCTAAATAAAAATATGATAATAATTTTATCTAAATAATTTTATAAATATGTGAATTTTTACTTTTAAATCAAAAACCGATATTTATCGAAAATTCAGGGGTTTTGACAAAAACAACTTTCATACCTTAATAAAAATTACAATTGTATTCATAAAAATTATATGATAATTTATATTTAATAAAAATAAATTTAGTAATGATATTTTACTAAAATATATTTTAATTAAAAAAATCCATTAATTCATAAAAATAGATTTCTTAATTGAATGTTAACTAAAATAGTATTTGTACTTTAAAATCTATTTACAAAGTAACAATAATAAAATGAATGTATATTAATTATTCAAAAATAATGTACATAATAATAGTTCAAGTTTATTGTTACATAACCCCTTATAACACCCACATATGACCTAAGGGTATGGGGTGCAATGGTGACAGACTCCTGGGGTGGCTCAGATAACATCGCTCAAGTGGTAATCTCTATTATCTTCCATTTCTCTCGTAGGCAGTTCCGTTCAAGCTTAACGGATTGAAACTTGGCTTTGTCTTGGTCAAGAGTGAATCCATGTGACACAACCTCCTTTCTGAGCTCTAAAAAATGGGGTTCGTATGGAGAAATTCTACTGAATGAGGCCATTTCTTCCTTTTTCTGAGTAAATTGAATTTGTTAAAGCCCTATATTTATACTAATCATATGATCACTTTTAAAAGTATATATTATAAAAGGTAAAAATTCTTAATTGTATTTTAAAATCCAAGAACATAAAAAAAAAGTAAGTGCATATGTTTTATATAACCATTTTACCTAACAAGACATTTAATTAGATCAAGATGAATTTTCATTAATAAAATTTTGGGTCATTACATTATATCTATAATTATTTATATCTATAATGGTTTTTATCTACAATGGTTTATATATAAAATAGATATAAAAATATATTTATAATCCTTTTTTAGGGTTAAAATATTAATTAATTTCATATTGTCCCTTATAACATATTAAACCCATAAAGTTCCATGAGCCATGTAAAATAAAAATATTTACATATTTCTTCATGGTGTGCACTAACCCACACAATGAAAAATATTTATTCAGAATCTGGTAAATTAGTATTTATCATTGGACCTAATACATGGTCCTCTCATCCTTTTAAATATGTATTGAACCTCAGACAAATTTTTAAATAAATATTATTCATTGAATAAATAAATAAATATTATATTCAATATCCTGTGAATAAATATTTATTTAATATATGTGATCAATAAGATATTGGATAAAAATTATTTTTTAGTCTGTAGAATAATAATTATTACTGTTTATATCAATGGAGATAATAAGTGTGTGACCTTCTAGGATTCTCAATTAGTGGCACCAATCAATCTAGCATAAATTTCAATATCATCATCTAGTAACACGTAAGTCCATTGGAGCAGAAATAATGAATGTAACAATAAAGAAAACAACATTTGAATAATTACCATGTAAAATAATCACATTGCCTTGATGTCTCAATAAGAAGGTTGCATACCCATTTCATCAACTGATATGTTTCATAGGTCATTATTTGTCTTTATAAAATTAACTTGTCCATTCACCATGGGAATGGGATTTAATTTTAAAGTTTCACTTCAATTAAAGGTCTTAGGTATCATCTTCCATAGAGATGGAAGAAAAAAAATCCTTCCTTGACATATTCATTAATAATATACCACTCATTATATACCCAATGTACCCTAATTATTTTCAACATATAGAATCATGGTATTGGTCTGTATAACTAAATACTTTTTTAATGATGCATATTAATAATATTTATAAATTATAATGTTCAGTACATGATGTTCCCTTTGTATTGTGATTGTATTTCTAGTCAATCAAAAAGTAAATATGAAGTAATGACTGGGTGAATGTTTGAGTATCCACCCTTTAAAGGATATTGATCTTTGGGAACTATATTTTCATGGAAAAGGAGAGTAACATGGGGCCTTAAAATAGCTCAGTGGATATATTTGTTAGAGAAATTACATCATAAGGTTATTGAAATGTTCTTTAAAGAGCTAAATGAAAAGTTCTAAATCTTGGAGAAAAATTGTCTATAATGGTAACTTTAAAAGTTGAATAGTTGAGGTATGTTGATAATGAACCATACTTGTACGGTATTGCTTTTATATATATAATTAAAAATTTATTAATAGGTTCAATTTTTTTGATGGCTGAAGTGGAACTAAATATGGAGAATCCATCTATGACTGGATGTCATTAAGGCCTTATTTTTATTGGATTTTGATAACCTCCCTTTCAAGAGATGAGGGAGAACCCTTATAGGGCTCGTGGAACTAGAGATTACATGACCCATAGGTATTATAGGAAATATCTAGACTATAACCTCATGGAACTACTCCTCCCCATGTTTCTCATCATGAAATCACCTCTCCACCTTCACATGGCTATTTCGATGGGCTTCTCATGCATGCACAGGCTGGCCCCGATGGAAAATCCATACCCTCTCTTTTTTCCACATACATTAGCTTCTGTTCTAGTAAATACACTTACTCTAAATCCTCATCTAGATCATGCTCCTTGTAGAGTTTTCCTAGTCCATTAAGCATAATTTCAGGTGGATTGAAATCCTTGCGATAGCCCAAGGGCCTTGAGGTGGCTCAAAGGCCTTGAGGTGGCCTGAAATCCTAACTAGACCAAAGTCCTTGGGTGGCCCGAAGGCCTTAAAGGACCCTAGGATGAAACCGGTGGACAAAAAGCTCAAAGGTGTGAATAGTTTCGGCTAATATAGTGCCAAACAGTACATGCTACAACACTGCTACATTACTTCTATAGTAACACAGAAATATTTCCCTACTCAGATTTGAACTCAGGTCTCATGGATACACTTTTTGAGTCCTCACCAACTGGGTTGAGAATATTGTGCTAGAGAATCCATCTTTGAGTATCTTGTACTTTGGTTTCTATAATAATATAGAAACAATCATTGATGAATATTTATTTTATTCGATAGGGATGATAATTGATTTTAGAAAGTCTAAACATAAAATAGGATATGATTTCATTGGAATACTCTTCTTAAAGTATTTAATTTGTTCTAAATCCTTGCAAATGTTCTTAAAGTATTTTGGAATTATTTTAATAATTTCTATACTTATTTAAATATGTTTCAATTTAATTTGATAAGGTTTAAGAAAGTCTAAAAGTATTTGATATCACCCTAAGCATATTTGAAAAATTCTAGATTTCTTATGTCTGGGAATAAAAAATAATAAAGTGAATTATCAAACATATAAATCACATAGGATAATTCATCTAAATTCTAAATATTTTCTATGTGCATAGGAAATTCCATCCAGTTCATAGGAGTTAGATAATATGGAAAATTTTATTCACCTAGGTGTGCCACCAAAAAATAGTATCCATTTATGTAGAAATAAATTTATAAATCCCATAAGAAAATACATATTCATAGGAGTTGAATGATAAAGGTTTTTAATTTAATATAGAAGATGTTTCATCATGTGATGTGATTTTACACTCACATAATATAATTATATTGATCATATGAGAACTAACTACCACATAAGATAACTCATCTTGCTGCTAAATATTGATGAAAAAAATAAAAATAAATATGTTATGAGTTCATCCTGTAATAGAATTATCCTATAAATATACCCATAATAAAAATTAGTTTTTTTCATTTCAAGAAAAACTGAGATCATAAGTCAAATTACTTAGAATATTTTCAAGATCTCGGTACACTTAAAAATTGATTTTCTTAAATTGTAATATTCCAAAGAATGATAAATAAGGTGATTTTTATGTAATGACCAATTTTTTAGAACATGATGTATATTTTTTCAATCCTTGATAAAAGCTTAAAATGGTAAAATATAATGTGTTAAAGATGAGGAGATTATAGTTGATTAAATATATGGTTCTTAAAAATAGAAAATCGAATTCGTGATTTTCTAAAAATAGTGTATATGTATTTATAACAAAGACTGGGTTGCTCTGTAATGCCTATATCAATTGAATTTTTTTGAAATGAACCAGAGAATAAAATGAAGCTATGTTTGAAGAAGATCTAAATCACTAGAATAATTCTCTATTTATAGATTTATTTTTTCCAACTGCAAGCTGGGTTTCACACCATAGACATGAATGTTGTATAATTTTGTACAGCTGTGAAGATTAAAATATGAATCTTATAGTGGAATACTTTGATGGTGAGAAATATAATCTTAAATAAGAATAAATTTATATTTTATTCAACCTAGTTTCTTTAAATGAGGTGCATTTAATGTGGGTATTCTTGAAAATTCTATTGATTTGGAAAATTGTGCATGAAATCTTAGATATAGAAGAATAGTTATTCTTCAATACCATTTTTGGGATAATGAATAATTTTTCACCTAATTGTACCATTTATTGTAATAATAAATTAAATAAATAATTTAATGAGTTTCCCATGAATAAGAGAAGTTTGGATCATCAGGAAATCATAGATGAATAGTACATGGGTCCTAAAAATAAAATGTTTTACGACTTGAGATGAGAACATGAACTAAGAGAACTGAGAATCAAAATATCTCTTAAATAAGATTGTTATGAATAAGAATGATCCACTGAACCCTATAGTGGAGTATAATATTATTATCTTGAGCCTATGATACTTGTTGGGTCTTGAATAAGAAAGAAGATGATGAAGCTGTAGAGTTATCTAAGAGAACTTGAACTCTCAAAGAAAGTGACCAAAAAGGTAGAGATATGAATAATTTGTGTATTTTAAGTTGAGTTTTTTTTTATATTATTTAAAAATATAACATTATAGAATTTATAGAATAAAAATGATCATATGGGGGACCGAAATATAGTTCATATCTTGATATTTGGTTTTAAGTATTTTAATTTCATACCTGTGTTGAGTATATTGAAATATTTTCTATAAAGAACTATAATTTTTTGATATATAATTTGAAAAATTGTATGTGTGTTTATTGAATAAATTTTTTTCATTGAATTCACTCTGAGGTGATGAATAGAATCTTATATTAATGTTACAGTATAACAACATGCTTACTGAATATCTACTTCAATTGGAGGAAATAGTTAAAGAATTTTTGGGATAGAATAATAAATAACATGTGGGAGAAAAAAATTTAATTTCATAATATAGTGAACCACACATGTTTAATATTATGTGAACTTGGTCATAGGATGATCCATTTCCACCCATTGTAATTTGGGATTCGATTATAGTATAGAATTCATGACTCGAAGGGAGTTGACATGTCAAGGAGTAGGTTTTCCCCCATCATGGTTGAACCTTATAAAAATAATGCATGTTGATCACTTATATACATTTCTACATTATAGGTGGGTGTGCCTTATTGGTTAAAATATAAATGTTCTATTTATACCCTAAAGGATATCATATATTCAAATACCAAAGGGGATAAGTTAAATAGATAGTTTTTTTGTAATAGTTAGACTACACCTTATTCACCACCCATGTGTGGTTGTATATTCTTTTGGGACTCTCAATTGGTATCAAATCCAAGGCTCTATCAGGTTGAATATTTATTAAATAATTAAAAATAAAATCCTAAGAACAATTTTCCCTATGATAAGTTCTAAAAAATACTATTTTTTCACTTAATATATATAGAGTGCATATTTGAGTTTGAAGAAATTTCACAAATGGAAGAGTATGTTCCCATAATTTTTTGTGCATATTTTGAGGTCTCATAAATGAACATTTAAAATAACTTAAAGAAAGATTCTAGAAATATAATAAATAATACAAGAAATAAAGATAAAACACCATTGGATTAAGGTGATAAAAAGAGTGTGGATTTATTAGAAAAATGTTTGAAAATTCTTCTAGTGAAGCAAAGTTCTGTTTGTGATGATAGTTGCATTGGATCTATGAAATACCACTACCTTGATGTAAAAGAAAATTTTATTTATGTACCTATTAGTGTGTAAATATATATATATTTAACTTCATAAATTGACTTCATGATGGGAAATCTTAGTTGGAAGAAGAATTTGATGTTATGTAGGATGTAATAGTATAGATGGTGAGTAGATGAAACACTCTTATAAAGCTAGTTAAATATAAGAAGGACTATTGAATACGTTATAATGATAGATCATTTTTATTAGATTAATAATTTTTTAGAGTTATTTTAGATAAATAATAATTTAATAATTTTATTGAAGAGGTATCCATGAATTATAGAATAATCATAAATTCTCTATGGATGTTATGTCTACCAAACTATAATTTAAATCCAAAAGGGTAAAAGAGATAGACGGTTCTCTAGTTGAGAAAAATAAAATGAATGAGTTTAAAAATGAGAATATGGATATATATTTTTAAAATAGTATGAGACTTGTATATGATAATATCACTCTAAACATGAAATTTCTAGATCTAAAAATCAAATTTAAGAATCTGGAGGATGAAAAATTTGACCCCATTAATATTTTGAGATGAACATTGTTTCCAAGTAGGTGAGAAAAATTAATTTTTACTCACAATGGACTAATTGAAGAGAAAAAGGGAACCTCAAATCATCTAGATATGCCTCCAACTCATGCTAATTATAAAAGGTAACCCACAACCCAAAAAAATCTTATTCATGATCTTTTTTTAGGTTTAGAACAAAGTTTAAGATTGTATAAAAGTGATGGAGTATAATTTTTATAAAACCCAACTATAATTCAACTTTTTAGGTTAGTATACCCATGAAAATTATTACCCCAAAAATCCCAAAATATTAATAACCATGTTTTAAAACATTTAAGAATTAATCAATAAAAATTGGATAGATTTCACCTAATGAGAAAAAAATGATGTTTATTGGTAGATGCTAGTGTTGTGGTAGGTTTGGAAACATAGCCATAATTTTTTGGAATAATATGTTAACTATTGAAATTAAAATAATTTTGGATGATTATGGGAGTAAATCTAAAGTAAAAAACCATATGGACATATCCGGATTTAATAGAAAAGGAAGATTTTTTCATAAAAATATACTTGAATTGATTGAAATTTTTTATTAGATCTGAAAGACTAGTGATCACTTTTGTGATGAATACTAGAAAAAACAACCAAGTATCATAGATTTAATTAATTGTAAATAAAACCACTATAAGTGAGAAGAAAGTGAAGAAAGAAAGTGTGTCTTCTTTGAGAAAGAAAACAATGTAGAAAACTACTCTCAATAAGTTAAAAATGAAAGATGAGCAGTATTTCAATACAATAGGGTAGAGATTTATCTATTGTGATAACAAAGGTCGCATCATAAAACATTGTAACATGGCCATAAATCGTATAAAAAGGAATCAATTTAGGAAACATATAGTTATATTGGTATGGTGGTTGACACCCATTGTGACAAAGTTGAAAAGTAACCCAAGAAGGGAAAGGTAAAAGTTGATAAATAATTGTGTGAAAGTTGAAACCATGTATGAACATGGATATAATGTTCATGACATTACTTCCAAAATAAGAATCAATGAAAAAATAAAGGTTAAATACTCAATGTATCGAAGTTCAAAAAAAGCTACTCCAAAGATGGGGTTTCTATATAAAAAGATGGTTTAGCTTAAACCAAATGACATATTGACAATATAACTCGATTAGTAAATGTTATATAAGAAAATAGAACAAGATAAAAATAAATATTCCAGTATACTTTCTCAAGTAATAAAGTATAATATATCTATTAATAAAGATGATATTGGAAAGAAATCCATGATATCCAAAGGTAATCAGACATTGAAAATCAATGGAGTCGATAGCACGAGGAGTATATATGTTATCAGAGCTATAAAAAAAATTCCATGGGTTAAGAAAAAAGTTTCTTCCTCATTGATACAACCAAGAAAATGAGGTGTTCAACTTTATTTCTATATATATATATAGATATTCTCCATTGTTCGGAATTGATAGTGAAGAAGTGTGTAGAGAATCCCTTGAGAGGTATATATCAGCAGAGACCAAATTTCTAGAGATTTATGAATTTATTCTAAATATATAACTCTAGGAAGCATTGATGAAATTGGAATAGGAGGTATGATTTTCATTCTCCCAATATTTTCTACTCAATATATATATATTTTTCTTATGGTGGAGTGATTATCTAAAAAAATTATGAATACCTTACACTTTAAATGTTTTAATGTGTGTATTAATGTAATATAAGGTTCCTAAACTTTTTATAAAAAATCTATTTGATATAATCCCAAGATATGTATGAAAAAAATTCGTATCACGTATGGTGAGATTATAGAGAACATAGCTATCTAAACTTGTCAATTTTTTTTCTAAAAAGGGTTATCTTTTGTATACTTAGAGCTAATTTGTTGATGGATATTTACTAATATAAATATAATCCCACTTCATTGCATTCAATGATTTACTATTCTGAAGTTCCTAAAATAACTTGAAATCTATAAGCAATGATTCTCATAGATTTTTAACTCTCAATTTGAAGTAAAATTAATCTCTCAAAGGGTACAAATAATTATATGGGCATATCATGTGTTTCATAATATTTAAATATATTTCTAGAGTTTAGAAAACCTCTCTTCTCTACTATATCAATAAGTGTAAAAATTCCTTTCACCTTATCATTTATATTTAATAAAGGGAAGAGATAAGTGGCCATAGATTTTAGATTTTAATGGGTATTAAAAAAATAAAAATGGGGTGATTGAAGTTCTTTTTCTATTGTGATTGTATTTTTTTGTCAATGTATAAGTCAATGTGAGGTGATGACTTAGAAGAATAAGTAATTATCCACCTATGATAGGTGTTTAAGTTGTTTTCATTGTGTTTTCAGGGTAAATTGGTAGAACATATGTCCTTTGAATAGTGGGTTGGATAGATTCCTTGGATCAACTGCATTAAAAAATTGTTGAATAAATCTTCATGGAGCTAAATGACTAGTGCCAAATATTTGAGAAGAACTATATAAAATAGTCACTTCCAAAGTAAAATCGCAGAGAAAAGATATGAAGGATTAGACCAATGCACTTGTACTAGACATCCTGTATAGCTATAATTAACAAGTTACATGTTTTTTGAATGGTGAAGCGGAGCTGAAGATGGAGAATCCAACCTTGAGTATCATGTATTCTGGTTTCTATAATAAGGTAGAAACACTATTGGATGAGGATTAATTTGATTTTATATAGATTATGATTAATTTAAGAAAGTATAAACATATATTGGAAGATGTTTTAATTGAAATAATCTACTTTGGTCTTTCATATGTTGAAAATCAATGTAAATGTTATTGAAGGTTTTAAAATTATTTTAATAATTCTTATACTTATCTGAAGATGTTTTGAGTTTCTTTAAGAATTTTTTATATGATTTGGGAGTATTTGGAGTCACCCCAATAACATTTTATGAATTCTAGAATTTTTGTGCAGGAGCATAAAAATGATAAAGGGAATTATCCTATACAGTAATCACATTGGTGAATTTATCGATGAAAAGTAATTTTTCTATGCATGTAGAAAATTTGAGCCAGTGTAGAGGAGTTTGAAAATATGGAAAAAAATTATTCTATATGGGGAACTACATAAGAGTATCCATATATAAAGAAATAAATCTTTAAATCGTGTATGACAGTCCATCTATATAGGAGAAGAATGAAAAATATTTTTATCTTACTATAGAATTGATTTCAATACTTTATGTGAACTGAGTCATGCATAAGAAAATTATGCTACACATATGAGAAGTGAAAATCACATTATATAATTTTCTTCTCTTTTGATTTTTGATGAAATACTTAGAAGGGAATTATGGTAAATTTTCAACCCATAATAAAATTATAAAATGAATAAAGTTGTAAGTTTAATGGGTTAGTTTAATGTTGAGGATATCTAGGATTTTATGATAAATAAATTATAATATTTTCAAGATCTCATTAGACTAAAAATCTTACTTTATATAATGATGAGATTATAAAAATAATTAAATCTTATGATTTTGATATTGCACTCAATTATTTGAACATCATGGAGCTTTTCTCATGTCATGATACAAGATTAAAATGATAAAAGAGAATCAATTAAATATAAGTTGAACATAGTTTAATTAATATATTATTCCTAAAATAATAAAAAGGAATTCTTGTGTGTTTAAGAATAATGAAGATATAGTTGTATCAATACTCCTGTTATTCTATAAATACAATATCATTTGAATTTTTTGATTCGGGACTAAGAAGAATGTTAAACTAAGTTATGAGAAATTTTCCATTTAATGAAGAATGCTTCGATCCATGATCTACTGCTTCATTATATAAGTTGAGTTCCACATCGCAGATATGATTATTTTACATTTTTTGTACAGCTATAAAGATAGAAATGTAGATCTTATTATAGAATCCATTATAGAATAATAATTAAATAATAGAGAAGAATAAAATAATATTTTTTATTTAGGTTTCAATAAGTGATTTATATTTAATTAGGGTATTTTTATTATATCCATTAATTTGAAAAAAAAAATCCTGAAATATCAAAGAAAAGATAAGTAGTTATTCTTTAATATTTATTTTGAACCAGTAGATTATTGTTTCCCTCATTGTACCATTTATGATAATAGAAAAAGAAATAATGAGTTTAATGATATAATTATTCATGTGAGGAGTGTAGATTATATGGATAGTAAATGTGGTTAATTCATAAAAAATAAAAGAAAGAAGAGCCACTACTTGATATGAGAACACAAACAAAGATAATAGAGAATAAAAAATATATCAATGAAGAAGTGGAAGAATAAGGAACCATTGAAAACTATCGATAATTGGAAAAATATATATTTCATCATGTTAAACCTATCATGTCTTAAAGATTAAGGAATAAGTTTAATATATTGATTTAGTAGAGAGAACCTAAACTCTCTATAAAGATGATAATAGATAGGTGGAGAGATGAAGCGACTGAGGAGATCAATATATGGTTGTTTTTTTCAATTATATACACCTGAGATTATAGGATTGAGGGAAGAAATAATAATAGAGGAGATAGAGACATGTATTTCAGGTGCATATATTTTTTTGAGATTTTTAATGTGATAACTAAGATAAGATTCTAGCAATAGTTTCTATAAAGAACTAGAAGTTATAAATAGTGAAGAAATTGGGATGAAAGTGTGTTTATGGAAGATATTCTTGTAGTTTAAGTTACTATTATTTGAGGAATAAAAAGTTATATTATTGTATAAATGTCACTTGATGTGTAGTGAATATTTACTTTGAGTGGAGGAAGCGGTAGAAGAACTCAAATATATGAGTATAAAGTACCTATGGGAGCAAGAATTTTCACATTCATAATATAGTGAACCAAACATGTGTGATATTTTTTTATCTTGGATATAGGATTATTCTTTACCACCAATTGTAACTAGTTATTTTATTATAGTGTGGAATACATGACTCAAAGTGAGTTGACACAAAACGGGGTAGGTTATACACAATGGGGTTGGACCTCATAAAAATACAAAGAGTTTATCTCTTCTTTATATTTATGAATTACAAGTAGTTGTTCCTTATTAGGTAAAATATGAAATATATATTTATATCCTAATAGATATCATGGGTTCAAATACTAAATGTTATAAGTTAAGTTGAGGATTTAGTTTTTTGTAAATGTCATGCCACACCTGATTCACCCCCCCCCCCCAGGTGTGTCAACATGGTACACTGTGAATATCATTAAACATACAAAAATATATAAATTCCAATAAAATGAAAATATGTAGAATTTATATAGGATATTTTTTCATAATATATTATCTTGGAGATTACTAAGTGAAAAATCCATGAGATAATGCCTTGTATACTTATGATAATCCCACATCTAATGATTTTTTTCATCTATTTCCTATCAAATGATGTAATCTAACAATTAGACTAGGGTTAATGAATATTTTCAAAATTACTCATGATTCTCATCCTAACGAGAATCTGTTTTGACTTTACTAGTGAAATAAATACCCAACGACATTATCACAAAGATATAACATAGAATATTAAAATATCATGTCATAATAAATATATTTAATTAAAATTTATTTGAATATACATAGGTAATATATAGTACATATTTACAGGTTGTAAGTTCTGGGGAGAAAACTCAAACATGCTCTCACTCGTACTTGAGCCAAATACATATGACCTTAATTATTCTAACTCTCACATGATAGTAATTATTTTGGGAGATAAGGATTTATTTAGTATGTCCTCCATGTTTTTTTATTTAGATAATATTCGGATTAGGACATCACCTATCTAATAAAAAATCCCCCAAGAGATGATACTTCCAAAGTATGTTCTTAGTTCACTAATGTGATCTTGGCTCATTTTCAATATCCACTTCTATATTATTATCATAATATATTGTGTTAGGGTACATACTATAAGGTTTCATTTATATCTATTGGATATAGTTTTATATTAAAAAACCACATTGGATTCATCATATTTCTCAATATACTCAAAAATTATTGTATAATAAGCATCCATGGATTTCTCTGATCTCTTATAGATCACAAAACCTCCATTGACAGTGAATATGCATCCTGACTATTATTTGAGATCATATAAATCTATATAGAAGCTATAATTTTTGTATCAAATGGTTACTATATCCTCATATCCTTTATACAACATGAACATATTCTTAGTATGTCATAAGTACTTTATGATAGTTTTCACTTCCATCTAATGGAGGTCACCTAGATCTACATGATATTTTCTAGCAATGATAATAGAATATAAAACCTCATGACTAGTATATAACATGGAATAAATGACTGAACCTATTGGAGATTTGTATGGGATCCTTATCATTCTTTATCTCTCCTCATGTGTCTGATATCACATTTTCTAGGAATTTTAAATGTCATGTGATATTAGTAACAATTCTTTCTTGGATTATTCCATATTGAATACCTTAAGTATCTTGTCAATGTTTACCCTTAGACTTAGTCCAAGAATTTTCTTGGATATATCATGATGGATCTTGATCCCAAGAATATATATTGTTTCACTTAAGTATTTTATGGAGAATCATGTGTTTAACAATGTATTAATGGTCTATACCATAGGAATTTAATTTTTTATTAGTAATATAACATCAACATTTACTATTATGAAAATTATTTCACTCCCATGAAATCACGTGAAGATTCAAGGATTTTATTCATTATTAATGAATACAAGTTCCATTATAGATTCATCAAAATGAATATTCCATGACCTTTATGCTTTCTACAATCCATCAATTTATCTATAGAACTTGAATTATTTATTAGCATTTTCTATAGTCACAAACCATTTAGGTTTTCTGATATAGACATATTATTAAAGGATCCCATTAGTAAGGGTTTTCTTAAAATAAATCTTCAAAAACTTATAGTCATGGTAAGATTTTCAATCAACTAGAATTCTGAAGTGTTTCAGCATATAAGATGATGAAAACGGTATATCATAGTCTATGCATTGACATTGTTTGATCCCTTTTACAAACAATTATTCCTTATAGGTAATAAATTATTCATCTTTATCTATTTTTTTTTTGAATACCCATTTATATCCAATGGGATTTATATCTAGTGTAGGATCTTTTAAAATATATACACGGTTGTGGTACATGGAATCCACTTCCAAATTCTTGTATTCTTTCTATTTAGAAACTTCTATGACACTTACTTCTTCATTATAGGTTACAAGATCATTATTGTCCACTAATAATAAATAACCATCATTAGTAACTAGAAAATTATATATTTCTAGTTATTTATACTCTGTTTCACTCCTATATGGTACTTGTGTTACTAGAACATCAAATTCCTTGGGACTTTGTGGAATGTTTTCATGTGTCAACTCATGTGTATCTTAGGTCGTGACTCCATCGATGTTTATCTATCTTCCAATATCTTTTTTATAGATGTGATCCCTATCATGGAATATTGTATGTATCACTTCTAATTCCATTTTATCTAAGTGGTTGTATAGTTAATATCCATTTTTTTCCTTGGGTTACCCTATAAAGATACACTTTGTTCCTTGGGTAGCAAGTTTTTTACCTAAAGAGGCCCTAAAAATGAATTATAACCCCAAAGAAGTAAATTAGAAAAAATAGATATCCATAAATAAAAAAAATCAAATATAATTCCTTTATTCACTTCAGCTAGATCTTGGTATAGTATATATAATATTTTCTATAATATCATTCCACAAAAGTATAATGGAAGACTTGTATGACTCATCCCTGATATTAAAATATCTAGTAAGGTACGATTCCTTATTTCACTTACACTATTCCATTATTGTGTATGAGGAGGGGTGAGTTTTGGTAAAATCATATTATCCCATAGATAATCTATCAATACTTAATTAAGATATTCTCCTCCATGGGATGAGTAGAGTTTCTTTATCTTCTTTCCATGTTAGTTATCAACTTCATTCGTATTTCATGGATTTTTAAACTGAATCTGACATGTATCACATCATGTAAATATATTTATATCTACCAACATCATCAGTAAAAGTTATGATGTATGAGTATCCACCACTTTCTTGAACTGTAAATGGTCTATGCACATCAGTATAAACCACCTCATGATGCTTTATGGCCCTTTCACCATTTCCACCAAATATATATTTGGTCATTTCACCTTATAAATAATCATGGAATATAGAAATTTTTTTTCTCAAAAATAATATAAATGTCCATATTAAAATAATTTAGTCATATTTTGTCCATTTATATGACTATATTGGTGATTCCATGGTTGGGGTGATACGAGCCATGTGAACTAGATTTTTATCGATTTTCAATACTTATTTTGTGTAATTTAATACATAAAGTGCGTTATTATATTATTCCATGTCATAAAATAAGTTATATTCATGAAATAAACAAAATATTTTAAAATTTTAAAATAACACCATTTGAATCAAGACTTGATACATAAATAAATTTTTTTTAATTTATAGAACATAATAATAATTCTATAAAACTAATATTTTTCCCTCAACAAAATGAGGTAGTAGTCACCAATAGTTATAATAGTAATCTTGGAGCCATTAGCAGCTCGTAGATTCATTATTCCTCAGTAAATCTTCAAGAATATACTTGTTTCCTTTACTTGAATACATTTTTGAGTAACCAATGTTGTATCTAATAACCAATTTATAGAAAAATATAGATTGAATTCTATAATAAACACACCTGAACTTTCTCCGTTCTTATTTTTCTAGGTGAAATTCTTCTTCGAGTTTCCCATCTTTCAACATGAAAAGCAGACAACATCTTATTCCCTAGATTTCCCATTGATCTTATTTCTCTTTGAAGGGAATTTTAAATATGCCTTGGACTTAATGTCAGATTAAAATCTAATGGTCTCTATAATAACATAATTAATTTAAATCTTTATGTCTTTATCAGCTTGGTGAAGAAGTGTGATGTGATCTTAGATATAGTTCTCATTATTTTTACATTAAAATTCATAACAAATATGAATAATATATGAGGGATTGATTCCATAATGATATCAATACATAAATATTCAGGAAATGGAAACCCTATAATCTCTAAAAGATCAATATATATAATCAATGATACTACATTAGGACCATCTAGTACACCTTCTCCATGTTTTCTCATGAAGATAACCTTGGATATCCCAAATCACTCATTCCCACCTTTCCCTAAAAAAAGATGCTTGAGCATATTATAAGAATCCATTCTCCCCATGAGTTTTCATGAGTTCATAAATCATGGTTTAAATCATCAAATATTGGAAATCTAGCACATCATACATGTGTTTCTTTTAGACAGTTATCTCTTCACCACTAACCTTCTTAAACAAAAGATCAAGAATTATGATTTCTTATACGTAAGACTTTGGTTAATGGTAGTAATACAATGTTCAAGTGCATGTACCATTACTTGAATTTACTACTAGTAAGATGATGGTATTTTTCTATAATTTATCATGGGGATAATTTTTTCAAGTAACTTTCCCATTAAATGTAACAAAATAAAAGAAAAAATATTTAATTTATATGATTATTAAAATATTTAAGATGAAAAAAAATATTAGTATCCAACTATTTTATCAAGTCCTTATAACCCTCACTATTATAATCATAAGGTTTTGTTTTGTATAAATTATATATGTAAGGACCTTTTATTTTCCTTCTCATAACCATGATATGGGTTTTCCCAATTACATAAAGATATTTAGGTAGGTGGTTTTACCAACTACTGACTTATAGCTCCATGATCTAATGAGTAGACTCACCAATCCTAAAATCATATCACTGATTTCCTTGAAAATTTCCTCCAAGATACACTAATTCTATAAAGGTATACTTATTTTCATATCAACTTGGTTATGTCAACCTAAATAAATCATTGTAATTTCATGATAAAAGTATGTTCACTAATAAGGTCCAATCAATACTTAGTTCTATTGTTTCATTCTAAATCAAGTATTGTAATTCTTGGTCTAATTTAGTATTTCCTTGAGGGGTTTTTTTATTATTATTAATCAATTATTATTAATATTATGAATATTTTAAAATTTTAATTAACCATTTCTTGATAAAATCAATGTTACATATAATAAAATTATTTTTTACATTTGAACAAGATTTATTATTTAATTCATTTATTTATGTGATTATGATAGAGAATCCATGAAATAATTAACAATGAATAAGATAGATTAAAATATGTGGAATGATAATGACATTTATCTTTCAATTAGTTTTTTAGTGGAAAAATAAACAAACCATTGACCCTATAAGAAAAAAACTCCTGAGTTGGTATTGGATCGAGTTGTAACATTCTATGATTTTCCATTGTATCACCTAGGATTGTTTTACCTTGATTCCATCTTGAACTGAATCCATTCTCTTGGGAAAATATATACTTAAAATTTTGTTACTTCACATAATGGTGAATGAAATTTCAAATGCTTTTAAATAAAATAAACCATGGGCATTAGGAACTTCCATAATTATGAAGGAGGGATGACACATCAGCCATTATTTGAAATTAATAATAATAATTTTCAAAAACTGATGCACTAATTAAAATCAATGATGTGATACACATACAAAGGTCAGTCTAAAATCATGATCATTTACAAATGAAACAACTATGAATTTAATAAAAAAATAAATTTAAATAATTATTAATTAAGATCAAATGATATCAATTTATTTAATTATATTTATTAATTAAATAATTACTTTATCTTAATTTTTCACCAACATTTTACATATTATTATTATCCAATATAATTTTAAAAAATTAATTAAATTAATATTATCTAAAAGTAATTAAGTACATAGATTTTATTTAGGTTGTAACATAGTGTGTACCTATTCAAACTATCCTACAATGTCTTTGTCATGTTTTGTGTCCTCACATGGCATTTGGTAAACACATTGTGTTACATAATTACATAGAAAATAATTTTAATAAATGAAACACTAAAACATATAAAATACATGCATGTAATGATTTTAATGAATTTGGAGTACACGATGTGTGAGGACCACACATGGTTTTTAAAAATTATACAAAAATTAATAAAACATTATATAAAGACATGTACAACTTATCACATGACATGTACTACCAATAAATGAAACATGGACACATGTTTATTGGGTTAAAAAGAATAATTAATGGATTTTATTTTTCCACTCAAATAGACAATATATATGGATTGTAATACATGGTGTGTATGTATATTCATTATCTCCCTCATTTGGGTTCTTTAAATGTCCTTTTTATATTATTAACCCATTTTTTATTATACGAGTGAGAAAAAAGAATAAAATTTTAATATATCAACATTCAAATCTTATAGAACAAATTTAAAAAATGAAAAAAAAAATTGTAAATAAATAAATCAATCAAATTTTAAAAAATTATTATAAATTTGAATGTGACTACTCTAATACCACTTGAAGGTTCGGGATGTAGCCGAGGTGCCTACTGGGTAGTTGGAAACACGTCATTTTATCATAAACAATGAATAGTCTAATATGTACATGAAAAAGTGTCATCATGAAAAATGATTTAATTAAAAGATTAATTGACATAAACATTGAAACCAATAAGGCATTATCTTTTCTATGTTTAAATATACAATTAATTTAATTAAAAATATTTCATCACCATAAGAATTATTTATTTTTATAAGATCTTGATCATCCAAACATATTTCTATTGAATCTTCATTATGCTAGAGGATCCAAAGATAAAATACATCTAGTAATGATACAAACTGTGTCCTTTCGATCTAGATGTTTCCTTGATAGTACTCCATGTTCGATCAAAGAGGTACCAGTTTTCTGGCATCAACCATGATAACTACCATGAACCCATAGATCTTAAAGGATTATCTCTTGGCCTCTATAGGTTGAGAGGAGGAGGAAGGAATAATAGATTCTCTCTATATTGAGAGAGAACCTAAGAGAAATTCATATTTGAGAGAGAATTCTCTATGGAGAATAATTTTATGCACACCAGACTATATCTATAATGGATATTATTTAAAATGAGTTTTTTCTATAATTGATTTTATCTATAATGGTTTGTATGTATAATGGATTGTATCTACAGTGGATTATATCAACAATTATTTTTATATAAAAGGGTTTTTGTCTATAATGGTTGTATCTATTTTGGGTTGTATATATAAAATTTTGTATCTATAATAGATTGTATCAAAAATGGTTTCTATATATTATTGTTTGTATTCATAGAAATTTTTATCAACAACCAATATAACCAAATATTTATATTCCATAGTATAGGGTTAAAATATCTCTTAATTATACATAGTTTCTTAACAATATATGAAACCCATAAAGTGACTTATACGATGTAAACTAATATTATTTTTATTTTTATTCATGCCATACACTATATCGTGTAATGATAAATATTTTTTTACAATTTTGTAAATGAATATTTATCACCACACCTAATACCTAGTTCGTAAGTAGGGGTGGTAGCCAAGTGGTTAACACACCTTGTAATCTAGTTTCAAACACAAGATCAAATACTAGTAGAGGTATATTTCTAGGTATTGTAGAAATATTATATAAGTATTTTATTAACTATTATAGTGGTATTGTAGTAGATCAAACTATTTATCAAATTTGGGCCTTTGGGCCACCGGATTGGACCTATAACCACAGGGCTTCTTGTCTAACTCAGGCCTCTAGGACATGAACTTTTGGGGAAAAAAAAAGAAATCAAGCTTGATTATAACAGATCATGACTCAGAGGAGGAATGAGAATAAGTAACAACCACCAAATAAGTTCTAACTAGATTTTAAGAATGAGAGGGTATGGAAATCCCCATCTGTACCAGGAACTGTGAAGCTCTGCATGGGGTAATGCTAGCGAGTCACCCATGTGAGGTGGCGAGATAAATACGTTAAATGAAGTGGATTATAGGGAGGGTTAATTCCAATATAGTCGGTTCCTTGGGCCTTCAGGTCATGTATTGGGCCTTGTGCCTCTTGACCTTCACATCATGTACTAAGCCTTGTGCCTCTATGGATATGAGTTATGTAATGGTTCCCTCTCAACCCATTTAAAAGAGGATTATCCTAAACTATATAAAAATATAAGGCATTTGGTCCGTTCATAAAATACTCAGTCCACTCATCCTCTTGAATATTTTTTAATCCCTGAAATTTTTAAATAAATATTATTCATTCAATAAATAAATAAATAAATAATATATTCACTCTCTAGAAAATATTTATTTATTTTATATTTTCAATTTATAAAATAATAATAAATATTATTTTTTACTCTAAAAAATAAAATTTATTCCAAATGTTAAATATATATAATATTTAATGAAGATCAACTGAAATACTATGTGTGTGTCCCTCTAGGATTTTCCCTTAGTGGAATTAGGAAATAGGGCCTTAATTCTAATATGAACATCTAGCAACACATAAAGGCACCTAGGAGGAATAAGTTAATATCCTAATTATGATAACCAAATATGAACTATTACTATGTAATATAATCCTTTTATATTGATATCACATCAAGTGAGTTGCATGTCAGTGACGTCAACCCATATTCTTAATATGACTTTATTTAACTTCGTGAAATAAGCTCATTCATACACCAATTCTATGGAACATAATTTGATGGTTTCATTTTAATAAAGGGTCCAATATATTAGATTCCATATAGATGGAAGGGAAAAATCCTTCATTTTAATATTCATTAATATTATACCATTTATGATACACCCAACATATG
This sequence comes from Viscum album, assembly GCA_963277665.1. Classification (NCBI taxonomy): domain Eukaryota; kingdom Viridiplantae; phylum Streptophyta; class Magnoliopsida; order Santalales; family Viscaceae; genus Viscum; species Viscum album. Next base: position 805,637,627 of record OY728141.1, on the reverse strand, counting down.
ATACTTCCCAAAATCATTTGGTGTCATAGTTTTGGTTAGTGAATCTAAGTACTCAGGTAATGATACATATTATTAATAATCATAAAGTCCAAGGATAATTACACAAGCATACATATAGAAATTCCAATTACATGAAAACATATGGAATTTATATAGATGGTTTTATCCTCATAATCTCCCTTCATAGAGATTAACATGTGTGAACTTCATGGGATATAGCATTGACCACTTACAAGAATCTTGAAACTGATGGTCTATTTCATATGTGTCCAATAAAATGATTCCACCCAACCATAAGACTAGGGTTTATGGATATTTTCATAATTTCTCATTGTTCTCATCATAATGACGAATATTTATGACCTTATTAGTGAGACAGATACCCAAGATCATTATCATATAGATGTAACAAAGATGTAACATAGAAGAGTAAATTTTCTTATAATAAGAAATATATTTAATACTCTATTATTTGAATATAAATAGGTGTTATAGACTACATAGTATAGTATAAATGGTCCTAGGGAACCAAATCCAACACATAAAGGGAGAAATTAGGTTGTTTCTATCACAGTTTATAAGGACTCAAAATATGAACACAATAACCAAGGGTTTAGATTAAAGATTATAAATAATTGTCCCATTATAATAAAGGGTCTTCTAATTTAGGTGCATCGGTGAATATTTTGGTAATCATATAGGATTAAACCTCTAATTATTTTTCTACACTTGGCTTTCTTGATCCAACTGTTGAAAAAAAGTTATTTTTCTAAGACTAAAGGAATTGTTCTAGTTGATCCCATCAAATTGGGGACTACTCTCCCAGGTGATGTTTCTACCACTATAGATTAGAATTATGATAACTAATCCTTTCTTGTTATGGATACTAACTATATTGAAATGGACACTAAAAACCATGATAATCCTTAACAGAAGGTTAAAAAGCATAAATGAGGGTGTCGCCTCTATGGTGAGAGAGGTCTACGACCACCATAATATGAGTCTTTGATTTCATGCACAAATTTTATAATTTTTTTCAGTACCAATAAAGTGATACTTTTTCTATCTTCTTCATTTTCATTGGAATTGTACATTTTAGGTTCTTTTTTTTTGGTAAGGGAATTTTCTGCCATGTATGACCTCATCCCATTTATACTTCATTATTTCTTTTAACAAATAAGATAGGTCCAATAAGATTTATCCTACCTATTTTGAATGTAATTTAATAATTAATAATTAATAGAAAATATAATATAAATAAAAGTAATTATAATTAATTGTTAATATAATTAACATAATTTTAATATATAATAAAATTAATAGTTAATAAAATATTAGTAAATTTTATGTAATAAATAGTTCAATAACTAATTATATTAAATATATTAATAGTTAGTTATATTAATAATTATTTGTATTATATTATATTATATTATATTTTGTTAACTTTTAATTAATTTTTTTATATTAATAAATATATTACAATAACAATTAATTATATTAACTATAAACTATTACTTATTTATTAACTATTAATTATATTAATATAATCATTAACTCTTGATTATATTAATTAATAAATTTTATTAGATAATTATTAAATATTAATTATTTAATTATTTATTAATCATTAAAAATACGATGGCCTCAATCCCCTTTATTAATATATAAAAACTAGGATCGGATTTTAAGGGGTGAGACAATAAAACTACCCTCAAACAATTAAAAGGTTATAAGAAAAAAGGATAGGCAAAATAAAAATACTGAGGTTGAGCATATTTATCTGTAAACACATAAATATTATTCAATTACTACATCTTAGATTGAAGAATTATATGATAATACCCCCTTGTAGATATCATCCACACCTCCATGTTTTAGGCCTTTGTTTGGTATTCTAATAATCAATGAAATATATGTATTTAAAGGGAATAGTATCTTCTAAATACTTTATATCCTACTTGTCCATAACAGTACTCCCCTCTTCACCAGGAGCACTCTTAGGGTGATCATAATCTCATAGAACATCCATAAGAAGATGTGAAACCTCTTATAAAAATGTTATTCCCAAGACTTTACATTATTTCTTCCAACCTCTCTAGACCTCATCCTTATTATGAGTAGTAGAGTTGAGCATAATAAAGAAGTATGAGGTGTATATTAGGATTTCCACATGATTAGCCATAACATAAAATCTAACTTGAGTTTCTTGTTAGGTTGGGCCCCTTTATTCTTTTTGATAACCCAAATTAGGAGTAATTCTATGTGAAAAAACAATAACCTTAACCTAAGATTAATTGGCATCATTAATTTTGAGAGACTAACTTTTTTAGGGTCAATAGATCCCACTTATCATTTAACAATGCAAAGATATTGAGGGTTGTAACATACAACTTTCTAGCCATATTATCCTCCTAATAAATAATCTAATTAATGTCATTCCCATAAAATCTATAATCATTGGGATCAATTATAGAATCCACCATCCCACTAGCTCTTTTACTCTAAAGGACTGGAAATATTTCCTATTGAAGTGAAATACCACCATTTCTCTTCCCCTTTTTTAGTTCCATAGGGCCAGAACCATCCATTAAAGTGCCAAAATAATCAATAGGTAGCTGAGGGGATGACATCATGAACTCATATAATGATTCCAATGGATCTAGTGTTGAATTATTAGTAAAATAACCTCAATAATATCCATCTATGGATGTATTTTTATTTCATAAAAGGCTAAAACCAATTTAACATAACATTAAAATTAATTAAAAATGTTATGTTCTTCCACTACTATATATTATAATCAATATCAAATCGAACTTACCATTAATAGTTATTTAGACAATCCACTAGTAGAAAAATTTATTATAACATCAGTTTTTTAATGTCAGTTATTTAATAACCAATGTTAAAAATATTTTTAATGATGGTTATTAAATAACCAACATCATATCTATTAAATGATTATTTTTAACATCAATTTTTTAAATAATTGATTATAAAAATAAAATTATAAATAAAATATCATAAGTTTTTACTTCTACCCATGAAATTTCTCTTTACCACCTATAAATGTTTCCCATTTAACATAAACAATTCACTTTTTCACATCTCACTGTCATGTTTTTTATTCACACCTGCTAATATATCTAATTGATGAATATTTTTTCCATTTCCATCCAAAACATCTATCTCTCACTCTATTATTAAATCTATCATGACCACACAATTTTTCCTAAAAAATTATTCCCTCCTCTATTCATCAGTCAAATATCCCTTATGATGAATGAACATTCATATAGAAGATTGAGATGGAGGATTTTATAAATGAAATTGTTGAAATTATTTCTATAATGAAGAAGAAATTTGATTAACCATTATTATTTATCAATGGTTCTTACATTCATGTAAAATTCATGGAATGATTTCTTTTATTTTCATCATATTTTTAAAAACATTATTTTTAATATTTGTTTTTTATTATCATTAAATCATTAAAAATTGTTTTAGTTTTATAATTTTAATATAATTATTTTATCATATTAAAATTTTATTTTTTTTCTCTTGTTATGTTCTACATGTTCATGGACTTTTTCTACAATGAAAAATAATTTTCACATCATTTTATAAATAAAAAACATGAAAGATCATTATTAATTTCATTTATTTATAAACCAACGTGAACAATAAAAAAATTATATTTTAATAATAAATAAAATAGTAAATATTTTTAACTTCCATTTTAATAACCAACATAAAAATAATATTTACAACACCACTTATAATTAATCAATTTCAATAAATGATGTAAAAAACATAAAACCTGACATTAAGAATGTGTTTTTGCGCCATTGATCATCATAAATATGAACAGTAGCATTATTTTCATCATCCTTAGTGAGAATATCCATTTATAAAGAACCAATATTAAGGTAAAAACATATATTGAGGGATTTTACCAAGATATATAAGTCTTTCTAGGTTTCAGAACATTTATTTCCCCTTCCGGATTCTAAGATGAATCCTTACTATTGTGGAGAATAAACTGGATATCTTAAAAAGTAAAATTTTTTCTATAAATATTTTGTGTACCTTCTGTAAGTTATCTATATTTCCCTTATCATAACCCACACAAGGGTTTTTCCAATTATGTGATTTTATTTAGGTAAGCGTTCTTTCCAATTGTTTACTTATAGCTCCAGGATCAGTTAAATGGACACCCCAATCCTAAAATCCTTACTCAAATATCCTCAATACTTTCCTTCATGACACACCAATTCTTGAAATGGATAATTATTTTGATTTAAACTTGGTAAATTCATACCAATTAAATTATTATTAATCCCTAATAAAAGTAAGTTCCCTAACAATGTCAAGTCAATAGTTAGTTCTACAATTTTATTCCAAATTAGGTAATGGTAGGTTTAGTCTGACTTTATATTTTTTGATATATTTATTTTATTATGAATAATCATTTATTATTAATATTATGAGTATTTTATATGATTAATTAACCATTTTTTGATAAAATCAATTTTACGTATAATCTGACAATTTTATTACATTTGAGAATGATTTGTTATTTAATTCATTTATTTATTTTATCATGATATTGAATACATAAAATAAATAACCATTAAAAATATAGAATAAAATATGTTCCATGATAATGAGAATTATCTATCAATTTTTTTTAGTTGATAATAAAAAAACCATTGACCAAGGGGAACCCCTTGAGATGGTCATAGCTCGAGTTTCAACATTATTCCATTTTCTATGTATCACCTGGGTCGGTTTCACCTCTATTTCAACTTTAACTGACTCCAATCACCTAATAACTCTTTTACTTACAATGAATATACTCACATATAGGTCAACAGAACCTGGGAGGGGTGTATATAAAATAAACCATGGGCACGATGGACCTTACATAATAATGAGGGATGGATGACACTTCATCCATCATTTTAATTTAATAAAAATTATTTTCAAAAATAGATGCCATAATTAAATTAAAACATCCACACACCTAAAATGGTCAGTCTAGGCTAATGATCATCCACACATGTAGTTAATATGTATTTTATATACTAGTATTCATTTGAATCATTCATAGTTAGGATCAAACATGCTCGAATTATTAAATTATCTTTCTTAATTAATAAATTAATTTATCTTAGTGTTTCATAAAAATTGTCCTTGTGATTACTCTCTAATGTAATTTAAAAAAAATTATGTAAATTATTTTTATCACAAATTAATTAAGTGCATAGAGTGTACTTAGGAGGAAACATGGCATTTACTAGTCTGAAATACCCAGCATGGTACTTTCCATGTACTATGAACTTACACAACATTTAACATAAATATTGGGTTATGTAATTACATATATTTTACTATCAATAAATGTAACACAGACACATGTAAATTACTTGTCATGAAATTATTTTAATGCATGTAGAGTACACCATGTGTCACGACAATACATAACTTCGTAAAGTTACATAGAAATTAATTAAACATATAATATTTATATATGTATATACAAGTTATCATATGGCATGTGCTATCAATAAATTAGACATGGAAATGTGTTGGTTTGGTTTAAGGTAATAATTGATTAATTTTATTTTTTCATGTAAATAGGTATGATACACAGTGTGTCTTACACACCACGTATTTCAATCATTTTCTTATTCATATGCGTCCATCAGATCTACCTCAAATAATATGAACCCATTTTTCATTAAATGAGAAATAATGAAGAATATAAATTGAATATCTTAACATTTAGATTTTAAATAATTTATTACATAAATAAAAAACTAATGTAAAATTCATAAATCAATCAATATTTAATAAATAATTATAAATTTTAATGTGATCACTCTAATACCACTTTATGGTTCTAGATTTAGTTAAAGATCCAATTAGGTTGTAGATAACATCATTTTTTTATAATTAATGAATAATCTGAAATGTACATAAAAGGAAGTCATCATGGAGAGTTAATTAATTCAAATATTAATTGATTTAACTCTAGAATGAAGAAGAGATGATCTTTTTTACATTTAAATTTATCATTAATTTAATTAAAAAAATGACCTTATCTTCATAATTCTTTAATTTTGGATGGGTTTGATCATTCCAACATCTTTTGATTACACCATCATTGCATCAGTGGATCCAATGATATAATCCCTCTAGAATTTTTCCACACATGGTCCTTTTGATGAATAAGTGTCATCGATGGTCCTCTTAGTGCTAGAGTGGAAGTAGAGATCATCTTACATCACTCCATTAATCACTACCACAACTCATTTTGTCTTGAATGATCATCTCTTTGTCTCTCTATGTTTAGATGAGGAGGAAGGATGAAGAGATATTCTTTATCTTGATAGAGAATCCAAAATAAATTATTAGTTGAATGAAAATTCTCTAGGGAGAAGAATATTGATCAAATCGGATTGTATCAATTATAGAAAGTTTTCATAAAAGTTTTTATCTACATAAAATTATATATATAACCATTTGTATCTAAAATAGATTTTATCAAAAAAATATTTTATTTACAATGATTTATATTTATAGAAGTTTTTATCTAAAACATTTTTTATTAGCAATGTTTTTATCTATAATGGATTGTATTTATAATGATTTATATCTACAATTGATTATACCAAAAACAGTTTATATATACAATAGTTTATGTCTACAATTTTATGTATCTACAAAAGATATATTCATAAATTTATAAGCTAAGAGATAGGGTTAAAATAATTCTTAATTTCACATAATCTTTAATAGTATATCAAACACTTAAATTTCCCCATGCCATGTAGAATATTATTATATTATTCATGGATGGTGCTATCCCACACAATGATAAATATTATTTTACAATATAGTAAATAAATGTTTCTCATTAAATCCAATACTCGGTCTTCTCATCCTCCTAAATATTAATTAAACATTGAAAAAAATATTTAAATAAATATTATTCATTCAATAAACTAAAAATAATAGTATATTTATTGTCTTGGGAATAAATATTTATTTATTATTTAAATTTAATAAAATAATAAATATTTATTTATGTGTATGTCTAGAAAATATCACATATTCTAACTATAAAATATAAATAATATTTAACTATGATCAATGGAAACATTAAGTGTATCACCCAATAGTATTCTCCCTCAGTGGAATTAATCAAGATGATCTAAAGTCCAATATTAGCCTTTAGCAACATATAATGGTTCCCAAGAGGAGGAAGTTAATATCCTAATGAAGATGACAAAAAAAGAATATTTATCATGAAATATAATCCTTTTGTCTTTATATCTTATCAATTAGGTTGTATTTCAATTTCATCAACCCATATGTTTGATATGTATTTATTTGAATTCCTAAAATAAACTCATTCAAAAACCATGTCCATGGAATTTAATTTAATGGTTTCATTTCAATGAAAGAGACAAAATATTAGATTCCAAAGAGATGGATGGGATAAATCCTTCCAAAACTTATTAATTAATATTATATAATTTCTGACACAACCAACATAAACTATTTCTCACAAACATATGGTTTCATTATTGTTGTAAGGTTCATTTTTTTCCTTCTAAGAATTTGTAATATTTTAAAGATCATTTCAGGAGCTTGGTGTTGATACTGTGAGAGATTCTGAATCTTGGGGAGTCTTAGTGTTGATATAATAAACTTATTAAATAAATTATATCATGCATAGATAGTTTTTATAAACTATTTAAATAACTCTGGAATGGAGTCTCAAATTAGAAATATAAAAATTTCATTGAATCTGAAACTTGGGGTTTACCCTAGGTGAAACATAACCTTTTATGGAATTTGATGTTTTTTCAAAGTGTAATCACAGGCTCAAGTAATAAAATAAATTTATTTATTAATTTATTTGTTATTTTTTATGCAGTAACCTAATACTCTATAAAAATTACTAATTTTGAAAAATCCATAGGTTTAACCAAATAACTCTTGTTATTTGAGAGGAGAGTGTGGTAGAGAATTGGTAGACATTAGAATCATGGATCAATGATTGGAGTACAATAATGATCGCCAATGACAATAAAGTACATAAATATAATGGTCGATGATGGAACATATTCCCTCTTTAACAACAATTGATCCAAACATAAGGTAGGGTATTATTTCTATTTGTTTATTTTCACCATTGATTATCCCATGACAAGAACAAAACAAATCCTCCAATATATTGATTCATGGGTTATTCATGCTTGTGGGTATGGGTTTATCTTTATAGGATTATAATAAATTGATATCATTGTTTATTTGTTACTCTTAATTCATCGTTATGAATGAAATGAACTGATCCTAACCCAAAAATAGTTGAGCTTCATTCCTCTTTTTTGATTTTTTTTCATTTCTTGCTCATTTCTTAAAAAATTCGTCCCTACCAATTCCTTTCGTCGATGTTTCAATAAATACCCATCATTCAACCATTTAACAAACTATATTCAGGGAAATATATTTATAATATGGGTTTGGGTTCAATATTAGTGATTCAATTAAGGTGTGTAGTGACAAAGATTGATCCAGATCAGATTGGGGGTTAGTGTTTCCCCTGTTTGACATTTGGAATGTGCCTTGTGCGATGGTGGGTGTTTCAAAAGAAAAGTCTATGGATAAAATATATCCATTGATGGTGAACAAGGTTTGGTAAACTTTAATCCAAAATACTGGGTAAGAATCAAGGAGGAAATGGAAGCAGTTGAGGAGTGACTAGAACCACATGAAAAATTAGGCATTCTAGAAAAATCCCAACTACAAGGAATTTAGTTCAGGAACACACACTGTGTAGTCCCCTTAGTTTTACATGTAGGGTTTCCTTATAGAAAATAAATATCACACCCCTTATGGTGGTCCCACATGTCTTGTGACCCTTTTTTATCTATCTCATCATGTACAAGGAGTACATGCCCTAAATCCATGTGTTGAAACATTTCAAGTGTTCCAAGTCACATGACCTATAACCCTTGTCAAATGGCTCAGTGTGTATAGAGAGTAAACACTTATGATCCCATGTGGCCTCAAAAGTTATGTATGGAAGGGAATAATCCATGTACTTTGAAAGGTACACGGGCATGAGTAGATTGAACACTCCAAGTGACATCCCATCCCCTGCACATCATGTATCATGGGGAACTTTATGTGTACCTAGAAAGGTACAATGGAAAGATATGATGGAACACCTAGTGACGAATGGAAATATACAAATTGGGTACCCCTATGGGACACACCGTGTATTTTGGATAAACGTATGACATGTGAGTGAAATACACAAGAAGTTTCGGGCTTAGTGATACACAACATGTACCCTTATGAGATACTCTATGTACTCTTTAAAGTGAAGGTTGGATCCCTCATTACACTTAGTTTAGATATGGTATGATCTTGGGTAAATCACCATGAACCATTTTAATGTATACTATGATGGGTTGAGTGTGTTCCCTTGGTCAATCCCTATTAGGGTATAGTAATTAATTACATATATAGTATAGTATTTCAATCCTCTCAATGGGTTTTTTCTTAGATAATGTTTTCATTAATCCCTCTGTGAGGCCCGGGGTGGGATACTCTATTGTATGTCTTTCCTTTGGTGGGGTTTTGGGAATCATTATGACTAACTTATGTGAACATAGTATCCCCTAAATAGTATGTTATTCCATATTGGATTTTCAGGGTCCCCACAAGCCCTAGGTGTGATCCCCTACCTATGTATCAATCTCCTTAGAAGTTTTAGTGATTAGTTATTTGGTGAGACCCGATGATAAGGACCTACCGGATGAGCGCCATCAGTGATAGAATGTCTCATAGAGTGAGATATCCCATATGATTGTTACCTTTAAAACTTGAGTAGTATCCTATGGATTTTATTAAGGTTGATACCTCTTTGAGACTTGGAATCTATCTTGATTATATGTGGGTTTGTTCTTATAACTATGTTTCACATTCCTATTGAAATATATTTGTGATGATGGGTTGATTACTCTCTTGATTATTATTTTTTAGTGATTTATTGGTGTCCTACTAGGTATTGTTATACTCACCCCTTTATGGGAACTTTCTACAGATTTCATGTATTATGCTATTGATATTCCTTTTTTGGAGTCCATGGAAGACTGGGGGTAGGTGGAGCATAGTTTGGGATATATAACACATGGTTGTATCAAGTGTCACATTTGATACTACTCCCCTCCCTCTAAGCAGGTTGGTCTATTTTTTTAGTTTTTGTTGTGGGCTTTTATTTTTTCGTTTATTATCTTATGTACGTATTTTGTAATCTAATGTGGTATAGATGTTACGCATGCATTGTGGTATCTGTTGTGTCTTACCTTTCATTATTGTAATCATATTTAGAGATATTTCTATATGTGAAGGTAATTTGTATAATGCCTCCTATGTATGTGATATGCCTACTCGGGATTGGTCCACATCCCTTGGACTATTGGAGGCAGGATTGGGGTTTCACACTTAGCTTACTACCAACCAGGTGGGTCTCGATGGGTCAGGTCATGATAGAGTGGTATCAAAGGGGGATTTATACTAGGACCATAATTTTGAGATTTTCTAGATATGAGGCTGGTTTGGTATTTATAGTAATATTATTAAAGTTAATTGAGTTCCAAACTCAAGATAGCGACTTCTATATTGGTTTGGCATCTAACGTATCCATTCTCCAAGACTCTAACAACCTACTTGTTGACTTGGTACATGAAAACACTAGTTAAAGGTAAAAAAATTGTTCATACATCATATAATAATTTTTTTGTTTCCTTTTACTTTCTGAGCCATCCCTCTAGATATTCTAACATATTTTGGTATGTATTTTCTCTTTGTAGGATGTATTCATGATGACAGCCGAAAAGGTTTCTACAGAAAAGTCCATATTATGACCCGATGGGTATTGAGGCCTCTATGTAATGGTCTAGCCATGTGGTGTCTTTATTTTCAAGTGGATAGAGGGTGTTTATATATTCTATCGATTAGTGTAGATTCCTATCTTTGGTTGTTATGGTAAATGAATCATGTTAGACTGAGTTGTGGATGTCTTTGTTAGTGAATAATAATTACATTTAGGGATTGAACCTGTATCATGAGATTCCATGTTAGTGCAATATTAGTATCCAGGGTCAGTAGGACTCACTGATAGTAGGTGTGTGATGTAGATCATGGCACATAAGGATACATCACACATAAGGACCTTGAGTAATGCTCGGTTCACTAAGGTAGATGAGTTTTTATTATTATGATGGATATGGACATCTCTTGTGAGGTTGTCATACCCATCGTACTGTAGACAGATAGAAGATTGAAAGACCACCCAGGAAGATGTAGTGGTTAAAACAGGGAGGTCCTTAGGGCAGTGGGTGTGGTAGAAGAGATTATAGAGCAATAGGTCTTGGTTGGCACTTTGATCTTTTTCTACCACCACCACCCCTAGGTTGTCTGTGCTAGTCTGAGGAACTGCTACTCAGGGAAATTGAAAGCAGAAAGTTCTATGAGCTTATGACCTAGAGTCTTTGATAGTGATTTTAGGTGTGTTTAGTTTCTTTTCTAATTTAAATCATTTTTTATAGACACAAGTTTGAGCCGTTTTTTTCTTATAACATATCTAGTTCGAGACATACAGATTCTGGTTTAACCCTTATCTCAACCCTTGTGTTTTCTATCTCTAGAAGAAAAGGTCTGTGATCACACACATTTATCAACATTGTAACTTGACTCCGAAAGATAGAGATATCCTCACATGGAACCTTTCATAGTGGCATTGGGAACCTTCAATATTTTCCTCAATATGGATTAGTTCTCTACCATCTATTCTTAGTCAACTATTACCAGTAAGGTCTAATGTATATCTGTGTTGTGGGATGGAGTTTTCATCAATTGGTAAGGAGTGGTCCAAGGCATAGTAGGATGAGTTCATGTATATGAGGATATAATAAATTTCTTATAAGTGGCTGGTATGAACCATGGAGAAACTTATTCTATGATATTTTAGTTTCCTATGATATTGGAGGATTCTTGGTATGTTTTCCCAGACGATGTTCCAGGATTTCCTCACTATTAAAATTTGTTTTTTATATAGTGTTTCACTATGGATGACTCGATATCTATGATAGTGTATCGGGTAACCCTATGTAGCTATGAGAGTTGATTTTTAATTTAAAAAATCAAAAAATTATGGGGATTTTTAGACCTGATATGTTCACCATGGATTCTTTATTTTGTTATATTAAGAGGTTAATGAGATCTTTGGGTTAAGTATGGATTCACATTACCTGTACAAGGTGACTATCATAGAGGAGTTTCCATGCTCAAAAATTGTGACTTCTTAGACAATTGTTTATGGGTGAAGTGGTTTCTAGATTTTTACCTTAATAAAATTTATCACCAACTCCATGTTTGACAAGAAGATGTACTAAATTTGGATTTTTAATTCCCCTACAGCTACTTTGAGTAATTGGTGATTCCTTTCAACATGATGGACACCCCTAAAATGTTTTTAGGAATTGTGAACCTTTTTTTTGGATCAATTCATGGTATTATTTCTAGTATACATACATGTGTACTCAGCATAAATGATGGAGGATTCAATATAGTTGAGGATAGTTCTAGACATGCTATGAGAGTACTGGATTTATTGGAAGCAATCAAAGTATTGGTTCTAGATTCTAGAGGTCTAAATATTTGGATATGTATTTTTAGACATGGGAGTGAAACATCATCCAACCAAGGATGAGGAAGTGGTAACTTGAGAGCTACCCAAGGGCATGGCCATAGTAGCAGATACACATAGCAAGGTTTATATCCTATATTGCTGAGAGTGGTGATGAAGTATATTACTTCATTATATTTGAACATGGGTATGAGGACGGTATAGAATATATCCATTTGATGGTTATTATCCCTCCATTTCATCATTGAGTCAAGGTAAAATCTTGGGAATATCGATTTTGTGGTCTTGTGTGAGTATATATCCACTAGCCATGTTCTTGATAGGTTTTATAAAGGTGGGTAGTACACCATCCTTCCAAGGAAGGATGAGGACACCAGTCATTCTGTGAGAATAAGTGCATATGAATTTTTTCCCTTAGAAATACATCCAAAATAGATAATGATATACCAAGATCCTTTGTAATTGAGTTTGGTGGCCAATGATGCTATAACTTGTAGTTGAGTTGAACTCTTGATGTATCATCTATCAGTAGGTGGAGGGTGAGGTTAATAGTTGGAAGTATAAATGGGGTGGTATAATTCTTTTTTTTCATGTTGTAGATTCCACAATCAATTAGAGGTCAGTAAAATATCTAAATTATCATTAACTGACTCACCAAGTAATTCCACTTCCTAACCATATGAATGTAGAGTTATATTGAGGGCATGTGATTTCCTGGCATGGAGGAGATAGTCCATCTTCATAGAGTTCCATCAATGATCATTTAAAACCATGATACTTTCTTCATTCCATAATTAGGTAGAGGATGTAGGAGTCTTTGGGACTCAGCTTTAGATGTGCAAAACTTTTCTACCCCACGTAGTTGGCTATGTAAAGTAGACCATTCAGGTTCTGAGGAATGTTTTTTGGGATTTCATGTTAGCTTTGGGCCATAGTTGGGAGGATCATCTACCATCGGTAGAGTTTTAATATAAAAATAGTTACCAATCCACATCATTTTATATCCATTTGAAACTATGAATGGGAGACCATTTAGGTCTTTTCTATACTAGTTAGAGATAGTGGGAGATAGTGGTTAAGGTTCAAGAGTCGGTTCTAGCGATGATTGTAAAGGGTATAGTTCATACAATGTTATATTAGGACTTCCCATAAATGTTAGGAGTTATTTTTTGACCAATTTTAGTGACATTTGGGTTTATTGAGTAGATCGTGTGCTCCGAGAGATCTCCCCTCTTCGAGGATTGTGGGGATTAGGCCAAAATGATGGACTATATTTGGGGTTTGAATGCCCTTTTTCTAGTTAATATATTAGTTAGGTGAGGTGATGTACTTATTATACCTAACCATACAGTTATAATGGGTACATGATGTCTTCCAATTGTCATGTCTGATAGGTATGTGCATGACCCATTGCATGTTATCAACTACGGTGAGCTGAACATCAATAATGGAGATACCTTTGTAGAGTACCTGGTAGAGATCAAGGATCAGTAGAAGAAGCTCCTCCATGGGTGAGGGATTCCATTTGTGTGTGTTTGGTGGAATCATGGGACTCTCTAAGAGAAAACCTAGGAGGGGTGACCTAGATGTGATATTAGTACCCTTCATATTTTTTAGAAGAGTTTTTTGTTTTTGGGAGAAAAATATATAAGTTGGGGAGAATGTTTCATCCATATTTTTCCTTGTATGACTTTGGAATATTTTATGGAATATTTTTAGAGCTAAGTACTGATATAGTTTGAGATTTTGAGGCCTGATAAGCCATAGTTTTGATATAATAAAAAATATTTTATTTATTATATCACATGCATGTAACTTTTATGAAATTAGGGAATAACTATTGAACAGAGTCTTGGATTGGAAATATAAGACCATAATTGAATCTGAAACGTGGTTTTTACCCAAGTGATACATAACCTTATTTTATTCCAGACATTTTATTAAATTTTAGTCATGGGATAATAACAAAATAACTTTATTTATTATTTTATTTGTTATATTTGATATAGAAATCTATTATTACTTATAAATAAAATATTTTTTCAAATACCTATGTTCAAATAAATTACCCTAGGGATTTGATAGAATATCTTTGAGAAGCCTTGGAGGACATCATGAACATAGATCAGTGATTGGAGTACCACTTGGATCGCTAATGACAACGAAAATGTGGTGTCTCATAATATCTTAGATCCACCGTTGATGCCTCATTCTCCATAACCAACGGTTCCAACATGATAATGAAAATGTCATATCCTCTTCCTTCTCTCTATGTAATACATCATTAATAACTTTCAATCACCTATGAATTAGTATAATTCAATGTTGCCATCATTGTACCAAAATATGATACTACATCCTTTTATATAGACACCATGTTCGTATCTCCAAAAATGTCTTCAATATTGTTTTTTCATCTATTAATATTGATAATAACTCTACAACATTTTTGAGATAACATTATCTATTAATATTGATTAATATATCTATATTAATTAATTTCTCTCACCTCAATAAATGTGTTGAATCACAACAATCTCCCCCTTCAGTGCATCAAAGAATATAAAACACCCAAAGAACATGGTTTGAACGAAAATTGATTGGTGTCACACCAACCATCATCGTCTATAGAAAATATGATTATTCCCTTATAAAGTTCTAATAGAAAATTGTCAGGTCCCCCTATAAAATAAAACCAAATGAAAAATTCTTTGTCATATCTATATCTACAGCATCTTTCTAAACAATACTAGAAATAGAAACATCTAGCTTCCCCATAATAATGATCCCCCCATTATATAGAGCACCTAATAATATTAACTACCCCCCCCCCCTTCTCAATATCCACTAAGAAAACATGTGTATCACCTTGATCATAAATTTTTTATTCTTTCTTCATTAGAGGAACTCTTTAAAAAATTAGAATTGGGTGTAAGTCTTGAACACCTTTCTCAACCTGCTTTCATTTCAAAACCCTATTATTCTTCATCCGTACATCATCAATCATCTCAAAAATCATTTCCATAATTGCACATGAGGAATTTTAAGCATGAACCTTCCCTTTGATATTGTAATTGAGGAGAATCTTGATTCTGGGAAAAAACATACAAAATTATTTATGAGAAACAAAAAAAATATGTATGTGATATAAAGTAGAATTAATAAATAAGCATACAAGATTTATATCATTTAAAACCCCTTCGACGTGATAGATTAAAAAACATGGGGAAACTCTAAAAATTGCACTAATAAATATGAGAGTAAAAAAATCTTGTAAATAACTAAACATTAATTTAAATGACATAATAGAAAATCCTATGTGAAAAGCATGCCCTAATAAGCCTTCAGATTCTCTCTGAAAGTTTTTTCAGTTCAAATGTAGTGCCCAAAGATCCATTTACCAAAAAAATATCACCCTTATATCGAAAAAACACTACTACCTCGGAAAATTTTATCCAAACACATATCATCATCACAGCAAATTTAGAATCCTAAATATTTTTTATCTCTCATGATATCATCATCATGATGTACCACTAAGCATTAATTGGTACAAGATTCATGATCACTATAATCAGAAAAACATCCTATACATGACCTTAATCATTGATCTCAACATTATTTCTTCGCATATATTTCATATCAACACACTACACGTGATACCAAAAAAAAATTTATCCTATAACTTCATAGATCCACTATCGATGCCTCATTCACTATCACCAATGGTTTCTACATTCTACCTCAAACATGATAGACCCCTTCATACTCTCAGTGGAATACATCTTAAACAACTGTCAAGAACCCTCAAATGATTCAAATTCAATGTCATGGTCATTGTACCATAAGAGGATACTACATCCTTTTATATAGAAACCTAGTCCATATCTCCAATAAATGTGACCAATATTCCTTCTTCCATATATTAATATTGAGAATAAATCACCAATATTGTTGAGATAAAGTCCACTATTAATGTTGGTAAAAATATATCCATCAATTTAATTTCTACCTCCTCAATAAATGTGTTTAATCCCAACATAAATGATGTGGAGGAGAGTACATTATCCTCATAGTTGATTTATCCCCCAAAACAAGGGAAATAGGTCCCAATAAACGATTATGGGAGATGGATCCAAAATTAGTCAACACCATGTGGCGGTCTTGGTGTAATAAAAATAAACATGTTGGGGTTCTAATTCATTAAATTGAATTCAAAGACCACATTGAATTCAAAATAATTTATAATTAGTACTTATAATGTCTTTAACATTTAATATTTTTATCCATTGCTATATAAATATATCCTTTATCCACTAAATTATTTTAGTTCCATCCCAACAAATGGGAAATGTATATCAATTTTACCATGTCAGAGAAGTTTTTAGAGAGCATCAATTGATTATAACTATTAATGGGATTTATATATAAACATTTTAGTATGATATTTCCCTTGACACCAATAGTGATCTCCAAGTGACTGTTGATATTTCAGTATTTTACTTTTTAATAATGTATTGTATATTTCAATAAATATTCAAAATATTTGAAAATATATTTCATCCAAATTTCAAATATATAACATATAATAATTTTTAAAAAATATAAAGGGAACTAACATAAAAAAAATTCATCCATATAAACCTATGTTATTCTATAATAAAATTACATTTAAAAAATTAATTCATTAAAATACTAATTAAAATTAAAATATTGAAAAAAAAATTAACTTATTTTGTTTTTTACTATATATAAATGAAGTATATAGAAAAATAATAATTTTTATCAAAATAAATACTTCGGATCATTATGAATACATCACACATCATACTGACATGCAATTTCTCTATAGTTCACAAATTAATCGAGGTTCATTTTCCTAAGTTTTTATGATAATTTGAACCATTTTATTCTTTTTTTTGTTTGATGCAGATTTGAATGATAAAAAATGATATAATTTAAAAACATCATTTTGAATATTTCCATACACATAGCACATTATACTGATGTGTGACTCATTTCTATATATCATAAATTAATTTTCAATCATTTTATTTCGTTTTTAAGGAAATCCAAATTCATTTTCTCAATTTTGATCATTTGACACATGAAACTACTGGAAAACAAGGTATAGTGGTAGTTTAAATCACTGGTAAGATATTTACTCTCGGTATACTAAACTGCTACATATATCGTTGTTGACAATACATTATGGGAATTGTTTCTCTATTTATTCATAGTAAAAGAAATTACCATACTTACCCATTTAGTAGTGGTTTTAATTCATTTAGTAGTATTTTCTAACCTAGAATTTTTTTTATGAATGAAATTTAAAAAATAAATTTAAATCACAATAAAGATATTATGTGATAGTTTTTCTAATTAAAATTTTTTGAAAAACCCACTGATAAAGGGTATAGCATTGATATATTTTTGCAATGGTTAGCTTAAATCACAATAAACTGTGAAAACAAAAAATACAGATTTAAAACTAAAATAGAATTTAACTAATGATTTATGAATTAAAAAATAAAAACAAAATATTACATAATAGTATAGAACACAAATATATTAAGTCTAAATGAATCGTTTTTATCTTTGTTTTAAATATCAATACACTCCATTGAACTTGATTTAAATTATTATTATTTTTATGTTTTTTATGAATGTTTTACTAACGATTCATATGAT
This sequence comes from Viscum album, assembly GCA_963277665.1. NCBI lineage: Eukaryota > Viridiplantae > Streptophyta > Magnoliopsida > Santalales > Viscaceae > Viscum > Viscum album. The sequence goes on along the minus strand of OY728141.1, from coordinate 805,619,200 downwards.
GAAGTGATATGAATCCAATGCATTAATGTTATAAAAATTATGTTAAGTCACACTAAAATACATCAATAATAATATAGTTTGAATATTTTTATATTGTTACAAACATTCTTGAAGATCATCAAAATTACAATTTGACGTTTATTACACTAAAACTTATAAATTTATACAAAGGATTTGATGAATTAAATATTGTGATGTTACAATTAATAACATTACTTTTAGTTTTCACTACCTTAGTGTTTTTGAGATCTTTAAATTGTAATATTTTTAAGTGATATTTTCATAGAGCTTCCATTGTGAGAGATGTTGATTGTGAAAGCTCTACGTCTTTATTTTTGTAATAGTTTCTTCTAATATTTTGGATCGATGGAATTTAAGAGCTTGGATTTGTGTCTTTAAAATGTTGAGTTCTATGAAGTTGAAGTTTTTTCATGTTGTTGATCAAGTTAATTGAAGAGTAGATTGAGGATATATTTTTCTACTACCCATGTTTGTAGATGAAGTTCCAAGTTAAAAATATTTATTTTATGATCATGTTTATCAATTAATTAATTAATATAGAACTTGTATACCATGGATCTAGTCATAGATCATCCTTCTAAATTGAGATAAAAGATAACATTTCCCTCAATAGGAATTAGTAATGTACTTTGAATATATTTTAAAGAAGTTTATGAATTTTCATTTGAAACTCCATGTGTTGTTTTTACTATAAATTATATTAATATTTGATTAGGTTTTTTTATCGTGTTCATGTTTTAAATTTTGATAGTATTAATATCTGATGTGCATATGTTTTTTGTACTCTTATTTGTTCAGGTTTTGTAACTTCTTAACAGCTTACATTCTTGAGTGGGAAATTATTAAGTTCAATTTTTTTACTTCAATCACTCCACCCTCTTGAGATTCCATATTAGGAAAACACTTGGTAAAAAGTTATACCTCTATAATATTTTTAGATAGATGTGGTATTAATATTTTAGAGAGTGTCTCATAAATTTTGGTTTTTGAGTGAGTTTTTGGTTCCATACACTAATGTGTTTATAACACCCTGGACCCATAATCCTAGATCTAGTGTCATAAACTCATACTTTAAATTATTTTTTTGATACTATCAATAAAATATTTGATTTAACTATCCATATCTAAAAAAATAAATAATGATTATTGAATCACTTACATATGAAATATCATTTTAGGTTCAGAGATTTAGATAATTGTGACACAACATAAACAGAGAAATCTCATGTAATTTATATCAAAAGGATAATTTTCCTATTGTATACAAACTAATAAATCCATTAAAATATTTCAAAATCTCCGAAAAATTATTTAATTGGGTAATCCTTCTAAGCATGTTGCATGTACTACTTTTCTCCACAACCTGGGGAAATGTAAACACCATAAGGGTTGAGCTCAAATTCCCAGTAATGGAAACATATCACTCAAACAATTATGAAATAAATATTATGGAAATAATATGTAAACAATATTAATCCATAGTAAAATTGAAACTGGGAGCATGCTATATCCATGATGGTAATGAACTGGTCTGGGTTTACCTGAGTCACTCTTCCATAAGGCCTGAGGAATATTCCCAGTCACCATAAGCTAGAGATAAGAATCAGGTAATCATAATAAACTTTATGGAAATATTTTCTCCCTGGTGGACTATCTTAACTCATTCATGATCTTGAAAGGCCGCACCAATATAGAATCATATTCAACATGAATAAATAAATATATCAAAATGCACAAAACTTACAAGAAACAGATATCATAAACAATATCACATCAACAAATATAACATTCCATAAATAATAAATGAACACGATATCCATTTTCATAATATAAATAATCTCAAAATAGTGAAAAGAGACTATAAGGGTTAATACATTACATCAAAACCAAAAAAAACTCAAAATCATCTCCTTGTGAGCTAAACACTATGTGACAATGTCTCCTCTATTATGAAAACATTGTATGATGGTAATCAAGAAGAGATAATGAAAGAAGGTTCCTTTTCCATTACATGTGTCCTACAAAATAGATTATTCATACACCCAATGGCATATATAGGGTGTGAGACACAAATACTAGTAGGATACCCCCATGAATCTACTTAATTCATTTATCCATGTAAACTAATATGTCTTATTTTTAATCTCTTTTATAAAATCCAAGTTCTCTTTTGAAAATAAGATAAATGAAAAACAGCCCTTTAGAAATAAATTTGGTTATTCTAAAAAATAAACCATATTTTGAAGTCATGGTAACTAAAATGGGTTCCCAAAACATTTATCAACATAGATAAAATAAATAAGTAAGTTTATATGTAAAATCATTCTCAATTCACACAAACATGGAATAAATGTGAGTACAAATACAAACATCATCACATAAAAATTCAATAGAAAATGGGAATAATAATGAAAAAATATAACTTATAACAAAAAGGGTTTTAAACATAAATGCATAAATATAATATCATTAAAAAATAAAATCCAAATAATACTCGAAAAATCACAAGTCATACCATAATCAAAAATGGAACTAACATCATGCATAATGAAAATAAAATCAATTAGGTATAAGTAGTGTGATCCATGGGCTCTAACCATATGAGTCTACTAAACATTATTCTAAACAAAGGTTTCTATCTGGATAGATTTATAAAAAAAATATGAATCTATCACGGTATTCACTATGCCTAAACATATAAGGGAACCCATGGTCCCTTGGTTAACATTCTGGAATATCACTCAATATTCCACCTCAAGGGCTCCCTTGGTCCCTTGAATGAAATTTATAAGATTTATTGATATTCCTCCCCAATGGATCTCATAATCCATTGGACAACAAAACTTATCTATTCCTTCACATATATTAAGGTCCAATCTCTTATGTCACCATACACACACTGAATGTCTCCCATGATCTATATAATTCCAAACACACGAACTATCATAAGTGCCAACACTCAAAATATATTTCAAAAGATAATTTAACATAAAAAATTTCCCATATTAAAAAAACACTTTCCCCACGGTAGAATAAGTCCATTTAAAAATTTCATTCCTTCCTCATGGAAAACCACTTTTTTAGAACCCCAATTTAAAATACTATTAAATCCACAATAATTTCACATCACATATCCATTTTGAAAAAACTAATAAACTACTTGTGAAAAACAATTCCAGCATTAAAAACAATAGAATAAATCTTTAAAAAACATTTGAAAAATACATTTGAAATCATTAAACCAATTTGATCCTTTTTATCAAGCACTTAGGGCACATTGAAACTAGACCTCTTTTGAAAACCCCACTTTAAACATCAAATTTACAAAATAAATCAAGGATCATATCATTCATGCATAAAGAATCATTAAAAACTAAATTTAAATGTGATTTTAAAAACAAAAATCAATGGAAACTAAGAATCAAAGTTTATCCATGGAAAATTACCTTAAATAGATACACTTACCTTTCAATCAAATCTCAACATTTCACCTTTGAGTAAAATCACTCGATTAGAGGAGGAGAGGTCTTAACACACCCAAACCAAAATGAAAAAACCAAATCCTTTATTAATACCATTAGATTCAAAAAACCCACTATTTATGGTTCACACATTCCATTGAAATAGAAGAAAAATTTAATACAAGGGGGGAAGAAGAAGATAAATCAATAAGTGATGGATTACCTGAAGACAAACCACCAAGATATCAAGAATAATATTCCATGAATATAAGAGGAGAATATCCCATGCTCCTGGATAGTTTTTTTCATGTAATGAAGGAGAAATGGGGGATAGGATCATAAAATCCTACAAGGTAAAATGGGAAAATACCAATTTTTAATGGAATGTGTAAACCATACAGTTTGGTTGTGTGGTTAGTAAAACTATGTGCCAACCATGATAGAGCTATTGTCTCCCAAAAACAAGCCTTCACAGTTTCCCCTTAAACCTCACATAGTTATATAGATCATGTGATAGGTTATAGTCCTCACCTCATCCTCATATTTTTAGGCTCACGGTTAGATAGATCATACACCAACCATGCACTTGGATATGTTTTCCCAAAAACAATGGTTTCTGACCTCAAACACATGGGAACTCCCTGAACAGAATCAAGGATAAATAAAATTACAACTAGGGAATATCAGTGACACAATGGGTTTCATAAACCTCACTACCTAGACACATTATTCCCCTATAAAGTCTTTAATTAAGAAAAAAACAAATTTAATGAGCCACATGTCATGCCTTGTCTAATGAGGTGAGTTAGATAGAGAAACATTATAGAGGTCCCTAGAAAAGAAATCCCAAGAATTGATGATTCATATAAACTAAACCATCAATACACATAACCACTGGATGCCTCTAAGTATAACCCAATAACTATAGTGACTCTACTATATCTATGTAAGACTTTAAAATATTTCTAGGAATATTTTTTGAAGCCATATGTGGGGATGGCATGGGATTTTAGGGACTAGTGAGCCTTTGTATAATGATATTAAATATATTATTTCACTCACATGTAGTTTTTTATGAAATTTGGTATAACAACCAACCAAAGTCTTAGATCATAAATATGATATTGCAGTTGAGTTTGGAATGTGGTTTTTACCAAAAAAAATATATAAAGTTGTTTGGTGTTCAATGTCCGATTTTAGGTGGGCATTGGTGGATATGGTGATTACATATTAGTGTATTTAATAAAATAACTAAACTAATATATCATTCCCTGTTGGGTTTCATATGTAGGGGGGAGGGAGGATTTATCCCTTGTGTGATGGATGACCTAAGGAATAACTGACGAGGGGAGAATCCACCAAACTCTATTCTTGATGGTGATCACTCCCAAATCATGGTGTAGTGGCTTCAGGGCACAAATATAGACCCATGGCTTTAGCATTTATACATGATCTAGATATATTTATGATCTTTACATTCCAATCCCTATATATGTGTCGTTTTAAGGTTTTGGATCCTTATTATGACTGCTAGAGATCCCATGGGGTTGATATATAGATATTCAAGGAAAATAGGAGGTTTTTGGAGGCTCTATGGGATTTCTTGTTCGGAAATCCCAATCACACAGTGTGTAGTACAAGATCACATGTCATGTTCTCTCCTTATTAGGGATTCATTGTCTTTTTGGAACTAGATTTCATGTAATGGGATACATGAAATGTAATGTGTCTTGGTCGGGTGGCTGAGGACATAGGAAGAAATACCATGTGATGGGACATGAGCATTTGGAAATACACAGCTAGACCCCAGGTGTACACAGGGTAAAGTAAATAGGTAGGTACACAAGAATGGTAAATGGTACATGGGAATGAGCTCTTGTATATAAGAATGGACAAGGACATGGCCTTGGGCTATGATAAGAGGTACATGTTGTGTACCAAAGATACACACCTTGTAAGGATCCATGGAAATCTAGGCCATGTGTGGGTGAGGACACACCCACGTGATCCGGTTGGGTTACATGTTTTGTAACCGAATGTACACCCCATGTATGTTCCTTATAAACACTTTTTACTACTAGAGGAAATGGACAAGGTTTGGCCTTGAGAGACAAATTGTGTACTAAGGGTATATTCCATGTTCTCCCCTTAAGGTTTTCTCCCTTGTTCATCTCCATCTTTAAGACTAGAATAGAGGCCCGTGAGTAGCCTATCCAATGTATTTTTCTATATAGAATGCGATGGTGGTCATGTTTCTTTGAGTTATAGATGTGAAGTGAGGTTATTCCAAGGGATTTGTTTTTTATTTAATGCTTGTACAGTATTACCTGGGTGTATTCCCTCGGTCCATCCCCTTGAGGATACAGTGTGGCATCGCATCATCATCATAATATTTTGATTCTCTCTATGGAATTTTTTCAAATAGATTTTATGGTATTATCTAATGAGATTGAGGTGGGATACTCTATAATAGTTTTTCCTTTCCTGGGTGGGGTTGGAGGTATCACTATGACCATAATATATAGAAATTAATCCCCTTATTCTTATAGTGTTACTAGGGTTGGAAACTCCCCTATCGCACCATGGTGTGTGTCCACTATTCTCTTTATATAGGTAAATTAATCACTCACCTACATAGGGAGAAGGTCCTATATATATGTAATATTACTCTACCATATATGATCTTCAGTGGGGTGTAGGTCCTCCACAGGAGTTGTGTATCCCTTGGGTATAGAGTGAAGTAGTGAGGAATGATCCCCTACACTCGAACTCTATTGAGGTTACATGAGATTTAAAGACTAGAGTTTTGACTCCCTTGACTATGGAGCATAGTGGCGAGGAGCAGGCCCTATCACTCTGTATCTTCATAGGACACACGATACCTCATTTGGATATAGTAAACCCTTGGCTATAAAGATCAATGGTGAAGTGTGGTCCCTCTACATGGTTTGTGGATGTTTTTCATATCCTTGGGCTCTAACATGCTTTTCTCATAATTAGACCTGATGAGCATGTTCCCTCGAATGGATTCCATCAGGGATGGATGGGATGTACAATCGTCTTAGTGATACCTGATGAGTGATACCTCTTGAATGAGTTCCATCATGGATAGTAGGGCTAATGGAGTTAGTTCTCCCAGATGAGGGATACCTTCGAGCCTCAAGTATCCTTGAGTAAAACCCCATTTATAGTTGTATGGTTGAGACTAAGAGACTTTAATTCTAAGATGAGTATATCTAGGTTTTTCTTAAAGTCATTGTGGCTATGTTTCATATCATGATTGTCATACCATCAGTTGATGTTGTGGCTAGTCATGTATATCTCAGGGGAAGAGATTAATATTAATATTCTCTCTCACTTGGGTTTTTTGTACCCTCTGGCTATGGGATGATAGAATTATTTCTTTTTAGCTTCTCCCTTTTATTTTGTTTTTTAGAGGACTTTATTAGGTCTTATTATACTCAACCATGAATTGTCTCTTCCCACAAATTTTATATCTTATAAATATGATAGGACTTTTGAAGGAGCTTGAATATGACCCGGAGTGGGCATAGCTCATTTATCTTGACAAAACAGGGTGTGTATCGGTGGTTTCATTTGATATCAGTCCCCTGCTTCTGAGAAGGTTTGAAACTTTTATCATTTTTGGGGGGATTTTAATTTACCCTTTCATGATTTCATTACTTTTTCTATACTTTGATTATGGTATAGATGTATGCATGAATTTGGTATTAGTTGTATTATTATCACTGGACAATTACCTTGAGGTGTGTGTGGGGGGGTGCATATAGGTACTATAGTCTAAGGCTACCAATGTGTGATATGGCTAATTTTTTCTGGATGCTAGTCCCTGTCCTATTGGAGTCAATCTTGGGGTAGTCACACTGGACTTATCACCGACCATGTGGTCCCTATTGGGTTGGTTCATTATAAAGTGGTATCAGAGAAAGTTCCACTTTGGGGCCATAGAGTTGATATTGCCTAGAAATGAGCATGGTTTGGGATTTAAGGAAATATAATAAAGTGTATATATTTTCGATTTCTGTATAGGTACTCCAATGTTTTTTCAGTTGACAACGTACCCATTCACTAGGACATTGACAACCTACTAGTTTACTCAAAACATGTGGACCCTATTTGTAGAGAAAATGTTGGCACCTCAATCGTATAGGATTAGTTTAATGTTTTTATGTCCTTATTGGGTTATATACCTTTATATACACTTTGACCATAGTTCATCTTGATTACTTTAGGATTCCTCTAAGATAATAGCCATTTAGGATTCCACAGTAGGATTGTGATGATGATCCACCTTGTGGTAAGTCTTTAGTGCATGAGTCTAAATAAGAGTTGGTATGTTATGGTTCTTTTCTAGTCAAGCCACTATATTTTGGGTAGATATTTGTGCTAGTAGTTCAGGCTAAAGAATTTTATAGTTTGAGATCCCTCCATGAGTTTAATGGTCTGAGACCTAATTGGTTTTTTGGTGATCCAGTCCTTGAGACAGTTGGTGACTAGCTTGAGGAAGTCATGAATCTTTTCCACATTGTGAGAACACCAAATTATCAGGTGGTGGTCCTAGTTGTGAGTCATATTCACTGATTTTTGGGGTGATGTTGTACTCTGGTGACTCAAACCTTCAATGAGATGATGCACACATGGATAGAGTTTTAGAATCTCTTTAAGGAATATTTCAATACAAACACATTATGGATGTTACATATCTTGGATCTCCTATAACTTTAGAAAAGTAACATAACTATGGTTGAGTATTTGGTGAGTTTTGATTACCTATCATGATACTCTCTGAAGATGATTAGATATTATTTTTTTTTAGAACAGACCTTCGAACAAGGATTACACTAAGGTATCTAGGATACAATTATATCTCTTTCCCTTTCAACCTATAGGGGAGTGCTCGATTAGGACTGGGTAATGGAGATCATTTTGGATAATTAGAAGAAAAAATTGGGTGTAGGTAGTGGGAACATAAAGGATGTGACCATGGTAGTTGTTATTCAGTGGTAGGATCTGGGATGTGGGTATTTAAGATTATTCAGGATAAAATCTCGAGACATTTTATAGTCAACCAATGGATAGGTGGTGTTTCTCTAGTGATGGGTAGAGACATCTCATGTGGGGTTTTTAACCCACCTTGATGCAAATATAAATATGGTTAATGGACCACACTAGTAGATACAATGGTAATATAAATAGGTTATTCATAATTGTGGATGTACTAGAAGAGCGGAGATAGTTTCAAGAGGTGGAAAACGGTTCGTTATGTTGCCACTACTACCCCTAGGTTGTATATACCGGGCTCAAGGATCTAGAGGAAAGGGGAAAGGATAACTTCAAGACATAAAGTCCTATGACCCAAAGTCTCTGAGGATTATTAGAGGTATGATCTGTGTCCTTTATACTTTTTCAGTATTACTAACAAAAATAGGTGTGAGATACTCTATTCATTCCACTTCTTGATTGATTATTTTTCAGGGTGATTCAGGGAATTAATGGAGCCCTGTGATGGTGATGTTTGATGTGTCTTTTGGCTTAAAAGATACTAGGGTTCTTCCTAAATGGAGAAACATTCTTATGATGCGATTATAACTTTATGGGTGATTCAGCTCTGCCCAAATATGGTAGTGTCGAGGTGTAGTGGATGAGTTCATCTGACTTCTGTATTCAGGGAAGATTGGTGTGTTGGGGTATTGAAGAAGACCCTGGTTGGGGTGAACATAAAGGTAGGGTAAAGGATGAGCTTTAGGTAGAAGAGGATTATGGCCTGAAGTATTGGGTGTGGCTTGTGTTATAACATATTTTTTCACTTCCCAACTATAGTTTAATCCCAGATTCATGATCCAATTTTCCCTAAGTGTATCCCCTATTCGATGCCTAGTGATATCAGTATAACCTTTAAGCTTGATCCTTGTGCTTGGAGGCTTCAATAGATATGATCATAGTTTATGGAATCTAATTGATATTGTTACCTGACTCTAGAGATTGTGAGTGAGAGAGAGATCCTCTCATATAACCTTTCTGTAGTGGTATAGAAACACAATAACAGTTTCCTTAGTGGGGATTAGTTACTTGTCATCCATGTTCAGATGTTTTTTGGTAGAGGGTGTGGTAGTGTTTCAAAATTTTGGGATGGGGTTTTCCTATTATGTAGATAATTAATCCTAGGCTGAGTGGGATGATCTCATGCATAGAAAGATAGAACCGAATTTTGTCGGTTGTATTGTATGACCATTACAGTAGTGTGTGTTATAGGATTTTTTTTCTCTATAGGAGTGGTGGAATGGGAGTATGTATTTCTGGAGGATGTCCCAATTTTTCCTCCCCACTGAGAGTTATATGTCTATATATTCTAGAACCTAATGACTTCCTTGATATTTTTTCCAGCATATATGTTGGATCTCATTGAGCTTTGAGAGCTAGAGGTGCAGTTGGAGGTTTTTATAGGAAATGATTTGTAAGACCTTGTGTGTTCACTTGGGTAACCCTATGTTGTTCTACTTGGATGGAAAATAGAGACTTATGAATTAGGTCCAAACCCTTTTGGATTGGTTGATGGAGTATTCTTCACCATTACCCTAATGTGGTCGGAGTTATAGTTTCATGAAAGAAACTTAATGATTCATTCTAGACATTCTCTAAGAGTACTAGCTTCATGGGGAAATCTCATAGAGTATGTTTTGGATTCCTGAGTCCCACTACTTATAAAATGTATGCACAAACATGGGATTTATAGTGGACCCAATATAGTTTGAGGTCATTCTAGCTATATATCCACCCAAGGGTGTGGTCATAAGAGCATATTCTTATAATGAGGGTTTCCTTCTATTGTTATTGATTGAGGTAACGGATCAATTGATATATTATTTCATTTAGTTTTAATTTTTTAAGAAATTTTGTATAACACCTGAATGAAGTCTTTGATCAGAAATCTAAGACCACAATTGAGTTCGATTCATGGGTTCTAGCCTAGGGATGACATGAATTATGTTGGAATTATATTCCCTATTAGAGGCGAACATTTTAATATGTGCTAATGATATATATATATATATATATATATATATATATATTTAATAAAATAAATTAACAAATATATCCTCCCTCCCCCCTTTGGTTTCACATGAATGAGGGATGGAGGAGTTCTCTTTTGTGTGACAGATGACCCGAGGAGGAACCGAGTAGAGTAGGTTCTATCAAACTCTATTCCTGATGGCGAACACTCTAGAATCATGGTGCAACAACTTTAGGGTGCATATTCAGACCTAAAGCTTTAGTTTTTCACTATGAGGTAGGTAGAATTGTGAGAGTTATGTCATAATCCATGTATATGTGTTTTTCTATGGTTTTAGAGCCCTATTATGATAGCTCTAGATTCTTTAGGGGTCGATCAGTAGAAATTTAATGAATATTAGAGGTTTTCGATAGTCTCTCAAGGATTTCCCATTCTGAAATCCTGATCACATGGTGTGTAGTGTCAGAGAACACACTATGTGTTCTTATAATTCAAGAAATATGAACTTTATGGAACTACATGTCGTGAATTGTGGCTTGGTCCGGTAGTCGAGGGTATGGGTAGACAAACCATGTGAGGGGGTAGGGTGGTGTGGAAGTACAAATCCGAACCCTAGGTGTACACAGTATAGAGGGCATGTCCAGGAACATGGGAACAGGATCCTATACATGTTAATAGTTTGAAAGCTCTCATTCAAGATAAAGTATCATTGATAAAGGGTTGAATCAATAATATATTTTTTATTTTAAGTTTTCTACTTTCTGAAACAACCTTCAGCTCCTATTGAGGAGTTATCCCTTTCGCTAAAAACAAAACAATCACACATACATAGGAACATATGAATTCACAAGGTTCAATACTCAACAAGAGTATCTAATTCCTTGGTATGGTTTTAAAACAATATTATACCACAAAATCCACTATAAAACAATCTTTTTGTGTGGAATATAATGAGTAGGATATTCACTTACACTTGTGTAACACTATTTTCAATACAACAGTGCATCTTCTTCAAATAGAAGGAAATGATGTAATAAAATTTGTTTAAAAACATTTTATGGTGATATTTGTTCAAATCTTACAAATATAAGATTCAAAAATAATCCCTCACTTACTTACCCAGTTGCATGAAAGAACTTACCTTGAATTTGTAATGATACTCAATCCAATTTCCCAATCTTATTCTTCAGTCCGATTGCTCAATATGATAATATTACTCTGTCAAAATACCACTGAAATAATCCTGAACTGGTTATTCTATAATCTATAAATCCCATTCTGATTACTCGATCTGATTCCATAAACTATGAATATGATCTTGTCTCTTATTCTTTCTTCTTCTATCTGGAAAAAATCCCCACAAAAATACAATTTGGAAACTTATTCTCCTTATAACTTTAAAAATTATCTCTCTTCCTTTGCACATAGTACAAGTTTCATGAAGTAAAAAGTACCTCCACCTTTTATAAGAGACCTAAAATTTGTTGGGTAGGATTATAAAAAAAATTCCCTCTCAACCAAATTTCTCAAATATGCATATTTCCCTTAAATCTCAGCTACATCTTTGACTTCTTCAATGCTTCTCAAAGTTTCTTGAATCTTCACAACATCATCTTGTTTCAAACTTTCTTAAGAATATTTAGTCCTATTTTTATTTCCATTTTTTATTTCTTCATTATTATGAAGTCATCGTATTCTTTGTTAGGTTCCTCTGCAATAATTGAAAAACAAAGATATGTCTTCTCATTACGATTCAGGGAACCAACTACTCATTATGATTTATTTATTATGATAGAGAGAGTAGATTATTCATTACTTTTTTCTTTACCAAATGAAAAATTTGGAAACCATTCTTCAAACTTCCTTAACTGCTTCTATGATCCCCTTGAAAACACTTTTATAAGCTTCAAGAAATTCCCCTTTCCTTCTTTTTCTATACCAATGATCTTGTGTCTGATGAATTCATTTGTTTCATCTCTAGTTCGATATTTTTGACCTGCTTGATACAAAAAATCTTGAAAACAAATTAGAGTACTTATTTTCATTCTTGACCCACTTGAGAAACAATCAATAATTTCATATTGATGGAAAATGGTTGAATACATTGTTGATATTCTCTAATCTGATTTTACATTTTTCCCAATAGCTTAACTTATTCCCTTTTCTATCGGTCCCAATATTTCAAAATCCAAAAAATTATTCATTTTATGTGCATCTGATGATCGGTGTCAATATGACTCTGATTTTTTTATGGAACACCGCATCTGATGAGCTACTTCCAGCTGCTTTAACATCATCATCTTCTTTCCACTTCAAACTATGATACCAATGAGATTGAAGAATATAAATTATTTCTCTAAAGATTTATTTCTTATAGATTATTGGTTAGACTGAAAACTAGCATCTTCATCTTCTTCACTTTCTAATCAACCTTCTCAGCCTTTAAGCATATGAGTATCTGGTGATCTCATATCGATGAACTTGAGACTGGAAATCTTCATCTTTATAAGATTTTCTTCTTTGAAACACTTCTTCTTGTATCAGGACTTATCCATTATTTTGAATATGTTAAAGATCAGAATAGAATCATCTAACTTACTTTTTTCATGTATTGTAACTTTCTATCCTTCCATCATCTTCTTTTTTTCTAACCAAACCTCAATACAATTGGAAGAACTCCCACTTTCTTTTATAAGGCTTACATCACAATTTTCTCTGACAACTTATGAATTTTGTAAATTACAAAACATCAAATAATTTTATGATTTTATTTGGATCCATGAAGACTTCAGTTACCTTCCTCATTGTGATCTTCCCTTCAATATGGACCTAAGGTGAGTCTGATGAACCTATTCTTCTAGAAAATTTCTTCTTAAACCATTGGACTTTATTTATCATTTTGAGACAAGTCTCCTGAAAACTATGGTGGGTCTTATTTACTAATTTTACAAAGTGAATTGATTTATTTTCTACTTTTACAACATAATATAACACCTTAAACACAAAATCCTTTCATCTTCAAAAAAAACTTCTATCCAATTTGATCCCAACATATCCTACGACATGGTCTTTGTCTGGGAAAAGTGGTACACAATATGTACCGATGATACACTCCATGTATGGTGACATGGAAGTCCAATCCATTTGTGGGTGAGGACAATACTAGGTGATCAGGTTGGGTTACACACCATGTAATTGTATGTACATTTCGTGTTTGTTACCTATAAATTATGAGTAATATGAGGGGACACGACTAGAGTTCAGCCTCAAGAGACACATCATGTACTAAGGGTACATGTTTCTTACACCCCTCAGATAATTCTCCCTTGTGCATCTCTATCCTTAGAACTCAAATGCAGGCTCATGATTAGCCTATCCAGAGTATATGTACATAAAGAATGTGATGGTTTCAATTGTTTTTGTGTTAGATATATGATGTGAGGTGATTCTTGTAAGGTGATTCTTTCAGGGATGATTTTTCAGTATCATTTGGGTGTATTACCTTATTCCATCCCATTGAGGGTACAATTTGCCATCACATCCTCAACATAGGATTTTAATCCTCTGTATGGGGTTATTTCAAATATAGTTTATGGTATTTCTTCATGAAACCAAGGTGGGATCATTTATCCCCTATTTATCTTTCCTTGGTGGGGTTTCTGTTATTAACATGACCATTATATATGGGTGATGATTCCCTACTCCAAAAAGAGATATCTGTGTTAGAAACTCCTCTATCTCACAAGAAAATGGGTCCCCATAGTATTTATACAGGTAGAGTCAATACCTACCTACATAGGGCATGGGTCCTCTATCATTGGAGTGGTACATCCCCTTCTTTTGAGCTCTAGTGGGGTGAGGCTCCTCCATGGTAGTTATATCTCCCTCAGATAGGGAGTGAATTATAAATTAGATGGCCCCTCCACTAGAACTCTAGTGAGGCTGTGTGAGATGAATGGACTGAACTTGTACCTTCCTCGTATATGAAGCAAAGTGGTGAGGATTGATATCTTTCACTCTATATTTTATTTTTCCATGTGGGGTCTCCATTGGCGATAGTTCTCCCTCAATTTTCAAGATCAATGGAGAGTTTCAGGACCTCCACACGGCTTTCAAATGTGGTGCATGGAACTGGGATCCAACATTCTTTTCACACAGCTAGACCCGATGAGTGTGTTCTCTTGGATGTATGCCATTATGGATGGCTAGGATGTTCCTTCAGCTTAGTGTTACTAGATAAGTAATACCACTTGTATGATTTTCATCTGGGCTGGTAGGTCTTGTGGAGTGAGTTCTCCCATACAAGTGATGTCATATATCCTTGAGGAGCCTTGGGTTGAGTCTTGTGGCAGACTGTATGGTTGATACCAAGATACTTAGAGTATGAGACAAGCATATATAAGTTATTTTGGAATTTATTTCAATTATTTATTATATTTTTATTGAAATACTATGTGGTGATGATATGACTAGTCATGTATATCCAAGTAGTGTAGATGGATATTCTTGTTCTCTCTCACTTGTGTTCTCTATACCCTCTAGCTAAAGGTCAAGAGATTTTTTTCCTTTTAGTTTCTCTATTTTATTTTGGGTTTTGTGGGAGAATACTATGTTTTTTATACTCAACCCTACATGGTATCTTCTCTTATATGATTTTTATTATGCAAACGATAGGCCTTTTGACAGAGACCTTGGAGGGACAGGAGTAGGAGGAGCTTAGTGAGCTAGAAAGACTGAGATGTGTACTGGTGGTTTCATTTGATAGTATTCCCCTCCTACTAAGAATATTGTATGATTTTATCATTTCTATAGGGATTTTATTTTTCCCTTTCAATATTTTAGTACTTTTTTTACAATATAATTATGGGATTGATGTATGCATGAATTTTATATCAGTTGAATTATTATATCTCTACTATTTCATATAGATATGTGTGTGTGCATACAAGTAATAAGGGGTAATGCCTCACAATTTTGTTATATACCTACTCCCCACTAGTCTCCAGCCCATGGATTATTGGAGGATGGATTGGGGTAGTCACACATGACTTATCACTGGCCAGGTGGGCCAAAAAAATGGTTCATGAAAGAGTGGTATCAGAGTGGGGTCTACTTTGGGAATGAAAATTTGAGATTGAATAGCTATGATATTTTTTTGGGATTTATGTCACTAGTGTTAAGTATCTCAATTTTGGATTGTAGGAGAGGGTCCTTGATGTTAGTATGGTATCCAACTTATCCATTCCCTGGGGCTCTGAAAACTTAATTGTTGACTTGGAACATGTAGACACTGGTTATAGGAAAACCACAGGTATATAAATCATATTGGACTAGGTTTTGGTTTTCATGCCCTTCTTGAGGCATATTACCAATTATAATCTTTGACTATGGTGTGTCTTAATTATTTTAGGATGTCTTTATGTTGATAACCAGCTAGGATTCCACAATGGGATTGTGATGATGATCCACCTAATTATGAGGATTTAGTAAAGGGTTATTCATGAAATTTGGTACCTATGGGTGGTTTTCTAGTCAAGACACCACAATTAGTTCTACTTCTAGTATTTCATGAAAAGTATGTTTCTAGTTTGAAATCCCTCCCTGATTTTTAGAGGTAGATACCTCCTAGGTTTTGTGGTGAGATAGACCCCCAGATATTTGGTGACTAGATTGATGTAGTCACATGTGTTTTCCACCTTATGAGGACACCCCCCCCCCGATAAGATATTTGTCCTAGAAGTGAGTCCCCCTTAGGGATACATTGGGTGATGATGGAGTTTGTTGACCCAAACCCATGATGAGACAATGCTCACATAGACATATTCTGATCATCTCATTAGGTAAGAGTTATTTCCAGCCATGTTATGAGTGGTGTGTAACCAGGATCTCCTATAGATTCAGCAGTGTAGCAAGTCCATGGTTGATTATTTGGCGAGGTTCATTGGCCTCTCTTGATGCTCTCTAAAGATATTTTGAGATCCATTTTTTCAAATAAAAGTACTTTGAATGGAGATTAACCTGATATATCATGTCTTTTATGATATCTCTTTACGTTCCCACTTATACTGGAGTGCTCAAGTGGGCCATGGTAATGGATATATTTTTGGATGAGAAGACACCAACAGTGGGTGCTAGTAGTCGTAATATAAGGTCTTAGACCTCAGTAACTAGTAACAGATGGTAGAATTAGTGATATGGGCATGTGATATTCTTTATGATATGATCTCAAGATGGTTCTAATCATCAATGGGATAGGTGGTGTTTTTCTTATGATATAGGGGGACATCTCGTATGGAATTTTGTGACCCTCTGTGTTTCTAATAGGGAGATAGTAAATGGATCACCCTAGTAGAGACATAGAAATGTGCAAGGAGTTCCCCAAGATAGTGCATGTGTTAGAGGAGTGGGGGGATAAGTAAGATGTGTAATATGGTTTGTTCAGTTTCCACCACCACCCCTAGGTGGTCTGCACCAAGAAAAGGGAGTTGGAGGATAGGGGTGAGGATAACTACAAGTCGTAGAGCCCTATGACCCATAGTATCTAGGGATTATTAGTTGTACAATCTATTTCCTTTCTAATTATTAAGTATTAGTGTTTAACAATGTTGTGAGCTACTAAATTCCTTTCACTTCTTTCCTGGGGATTTTTTAGGGTGACATGGGGTATCGGTGGATCCCTGTGATGATGATGTTTGATGTGGATTTGAACTATAAAGAAAGAGAGATAATTCCTTTAGTGAGACACTTTATTGTGATATTATTAAAACTATGTGGGTGAGTTAGTGACCCCTAAATAGAATTGTGTTGAGGTGTGGAAGATGAGTTCCTTTGACTTGTTTGTTTGAGGAAGGTTTTTGTGTTGGGGTGTAGGAACAAACCATGTTTTTGGAAAATAAGAAGGAAATGAAAAGGATTATATTTAGGAATAAGGGGAATATATAATGTAGTTTTAGGTTTGGTTTTGGGTATTACATGTGTCTTAACTACCCAATTGCAGTTTGAGAACAAAGTTATGATCAATTGTGTTCTGAGTGTAGCTCCTATTCGAGGCCAAGAGATACCAACAGAGCCTTTAATCTTAACCCTTATTCTTGGAGGCTCTAGCATAGAGTATTGAAGGTCATTCACTCCTATTTATAGTGATAATAAAAACATTAGAGAGTGATATAGAGAGTTTCATATGACCTTTCTATAGTGGCAGAGAGACCCTATGATGTTTTTCTCAATGTGGATTGGTTACCAACCATCAATTCTCAAATGGTTACTTCCAGTGGGTGTGGTTGTGTTTTAGACTTAATGGATAGAGTTTTCCTCCAAGTTAAATGATTGATCCAAGGATGGTCTCATGTGTTGGAAGATACAATTGACTTTTATCAGTTAACTATTATTAACCTTGGAGTAGTGGATGCAATGAGCTTTATGTTCCCTGGAATGGTGGTGGAGTGCGAGGATGTCTTTCTTAAGAATGTCCCAAGTTTTCCACCCCACTGAGAGTTTGACATATTTATAGAATAGAACTAGGTAATCCCTATATATTTTCACCATCATGTCTTTGGGATTTTTTTGAGCTTTGTGCACTAGAGGTTAAGTTGGTGATTTGCAGAGGAAGGGATTTATAATACATAGTGTGTTCACTCAGGTAGCCTAGTGTTGTTCTCTTAGGAGGAAGAAGAGGTACTTATGAATTAGGGATAACCCATTTTTTGATAATTTCATGGTATTCTTCTTCTTCAATACCCTCATGTGCTTAGAGTTAGAGTTTCACATGAGACACTTGATAATGGGTTATAGAAATTCTCTGAGAGTACCGTCTTTATTGGGAGATCTCGTAGAGTAAGTTATGAATTCAGAAGGTCCACTTATTGTGATATGACTTCTCATTCATGGGATTGATAGTGGAACTTATAGAGTTTGAGGTCGTTCTAGCCTGAGAGACACCAAATAGTGTGACTACAGGCCTTATAAGGGTTCCCCCTCATCCCTTGAAAGGGGGGTTATCAAAAATCAATAAAAATGAAGGCCTTCGGGCCATTCAGGAAAAATAGGTAATAGATAAGTTGACCTATTTTAATTTTTCCCTTATGGGTGATGTTGGATCAATGTATCTCTAGTAAATGGTTGTTACACATCCTATTTTCCAATAATTCATGGTGGACCTACTTGGGGATACCATTTTTGAGGTCTCGCATCATCAGACATCCATTATAAATGTTTTTTATAGATTCCTCAAAGGTGGGGAGTATGTAGACCTTAAAAGGATCAATGATGACACCTCTCATGTTGCAAGATGAGGTGATGAGGAAGTTTTTTCCCTCAGTAGTGCACCTATAAGAGAGGTAGTTGTACTGAGATCCTTTTCCATCGAGTTAGTGGATAAGGTTTTTGTGGTTTATTATGTTGGGTTAATGAGGTATCATACTAATAGACCCTATGATCATAGATATATCGGGTTCTTATCATTTTCCATGTCTCAAAACTATAGAAACATGTGAATGACTCATTGAGCGATTTCAACCCAAATTAGTTGGGCGTCAGGTGTGGAGTTACCTTTTCAAGGTACCCAGTGGAGCTTGAGTTTGGGCTAAGAAGACCATTTTTGGGAAATTTGTTCCCCTTTTTGTTTGTTTTTAGATTTCATGGGAACCTTCTAGAGAGATCACTAGTGTGGAATACCCCAATGATAGCTCAATTTTCCCCCTTGTGCATAGAATTTCACATTTCCAGATGCAAATCCTTGAAGGTTTGGAGAGTGTATTGAACCTTTTTTGTAGTTTAATACTATGGAATATTTATAAAAAATATTTATAAAGGTATGATCTAGGTCATCATGGGATTCTAGGGCCTAGAGACCCATGGTTCTGTGATATTAAATATATTATATCATGTACAAAAAAATTGTAGGAAATGTGTTATAACATTTGAGCAAAGTCTCAGATTGTAAATCTAATAATATGGTTGAGTTCGGAAAGTGGGTTTTACCCTAGGCATGGAATAATGTTTTTTCAAATCAGACACCTAATTTGAGGTGACGATTGGTGGATTTGGTGAGGATATTTTATTTTATTTAATAAAATAAATAATCAAATATCCCCCACCCTTTGGGTTTCACATGAACCATAGAGGGAGTATCTCTCCCATTTTTGATCGATGACCTAAGGAGTAAATAAAGAGAATAGACAACCAAATTCTATTATTAATGGTGATCACTCCCGAATCATGGTTTAATGGGATCAGGTCGCAAATCTAGACCTGAAGCTTTGGCATTTCTATATTATGTGGGAATATCTATGATCTTTACATCATGATCATCATATATGATTTTTTTAAGAATCATATCTCTATTATAACTACTATAGATCCCTAAGGGGTCAATCTTTGTAAATTTGGTGAAAAACGAGTGTTTCAGAAGGCTTATAGGTATTTCTCATTCATAAATATAAATCACACAACGTATAGTGTAGGAGAACATGTGGGAAGATGAAATCTTGGGAACTACACACCATGTATTGTGGGTACATCCCATGTAGTTAGTCTTAGTCAGGTGGTCGAGGACATGGGAAGACACACCATGTGAAGGGACATGGCCATGTGGAAGTACACAACCAAACCTTTGGTGTACATGGTTTGAAGTACATGGCAAGGTGAATGGGAATGGGTCGTGGTACATGGCCACAGGATCCTATACATGAGTGTGGATAAGAACATGGTCTTGGGTTAGGACAATAGGTACATGTTGTAAACCAAAGATATACGTCATATATGGAAGCACATAAATCCAAACCATGTGTGAACGATGACATTCCCAGGTGATTAGGCTGGGTTACACACTATGTATCCAGATGTACATGTCATATATAATCCTTACACACACCGAGTACCATGAGGGGACATGGCTCGAATTATTACTCAAGAGACATGTCATGTAATGAGGTTACACACCGTGTACTCCCCTTAGATAATTCCCACTTATTCATATATGTCTTCAGGACTCAGATAAAGGCACAATAGTAGCCTATCATGAGTAATTTTCTTCATAGAACATGATGGTGGACATATTTTTGGTATTGGAGATGCAATGTGAGATGATTCAATTGAGTCATTTATTTTATCAATTCTTGGTGAATATCAGTTGGGTGGACCCCCATGGTTAATCCCCTTGAGGGTATAGTGTGCCATCGCATCCTCAGAATAAAATTGGGATCCTCTCTATGGGATTGGTTTGGATAGATTTTATGGTATTCCTTCATGTGACTGGGGTGGGATCCTCTATAATATTTTTATCTTCCTGGGGTGGGGTTTGGGGAATCGGTATGACTATCATATATAATCATTGATCCCTTACTCCTTAGATACATGTCACACCAGAGCATGGGTCCCCCATACTCGTTATATGTGTAGTATCAGCACTCTGATACATGGAGTATTTGTCCTCTTTCTATGGATTGGTACTCCCCTATATTCATCATTTGGTAGGGTTCTGGACCCCAATGTGGGATTGGCTCCCTCAGTTGTGGAGCACAATAGAGAGGAGTGGGACCCTCCATTTAGACTACAGTGTGGTTATAGGAGTTTCTTGAACTAGATTTGTGGCTCCCTCATCTATAAAGAATAGTGGTTAGGAGAAGTCCCCTTAACATTGTATCTTCTTCGGAAATATGGGGCCACATGTAGATTTATTTCTCCCTTAGATGTCAATATAAGTGAGAGTTGCAAACCCTCTATCTTGTTTGTGTATGTTGTCTATAGCATTGGGCACCAACATGATTTTCTCATGGATAGACTCAAAGAGTGTTTTCTCTCAAATATATTCCATCAGGGGTGGATAATATGTGACATCATATTAGTGATACCAAATGAGTGAGACCTATTGAATGAGTATTATCAGGGATGGTAGGGATCATGGAGTGAGTTCTCCCAAATGATTGACAACATCAAGCTTTGAGGAGCCTCGATTAGAATCATGTGGCAGGCTGTATGGTTGAGACCAAGAGACCTAGTGTATAAGATGAGTATATCTAGATTATTTTGGGGGTTCTTGCGGTTATGTAAGATATATTTATTGTAATATCATGTGGCGATGAAATTACTAATCATGTATAGCTGAGGAGTGGAGATGGAGAATCATGTTCTCTCTCACTTGGGTTTTCTATAACCTCTGGCTATGGGTCAAGAGGAATTTTTCCTTTCAGTTTCTCCCCATTATTTTGGGGTTTTTTTTTAACCTAATGGGTATTTTTATACTCAACCCTATATATGATATTCCCACACATTTAGTGTTTTATATAGGTGGCAGGCCTCTTGATAGAGTTCTGGGAAGACCTAGAGCATATGGATCTTAGTGAAAAAGATAGACAGAGTTGTGTACTAGTGGTTTCACTTGATAGTTTTCCTGAAAAGTACCAAGTCCATGTATTCTGACCCATTATGTTTTTCTAAAGCCCACGGATCATGGAAGAGGTTTATTGGAGTTCTGGTGGTTTTTGGATGCTAAAATATGAAATTAGGGACAATTTACGTTGTATTTATGGTTCTACATTTTAAGTGGGGTTTATGATGTATGTGGGCTAAATATTATGTTTTAAGGACCATGGAAATTATGTCATAAACTGGTATTTTATAATATAAGTCAATTATGAGTCAAAATGGTTAATAAAAATTTTGTTTAACTTAAAATTCGATACATTTATGATGTAAGTGAATTATTAATTACATAAATTCCCCCTATGTGGTGTGTTTTATAATGTGTATCACCAATTGGATTCACCCAAACCCTACCCCTTATCCTAAGGAAATAGGAGGAAGATATAGTTTTCTTCATTAATTTCAAGATTCATTTAAAGGGGATCAATTCCCAGCTTCCCATGTTTGATATAGGGTGATCCAAGGTTAGTTCTCCCTTATTCTCTTATGGTTCTCTGATCTTGTTCCTCCCTTTTCATTCTTTCCATGAGATTGGTATATCCTATCCTTGTTATAAATATAGTTTTTTCATTTTTTCATGGTTATGTAATGACATATTTAGAGGGATGTAGTCTTCTTGCGGTAGAGGTGATAGGAATCTGTAGTGTTGGTTTGTTCTTAGGTGAAGAACATTGATAATTTTGAGGTAGGGTATTCACTGATTCTCCTATTTATTTACCTACAATATTAATATTATAATGGTTTATACCTTTTCTTGAAAATTTAATTCACCTAATAAATATTTAATTATATTTATAAAGAATTATATTGGCAATCTATTTTTGTTTATTTCCACCATGATAACATATTGCCTCTGGATTTACTAGATAGTGTGATATCAATACTATGCATGAGTTTCATGTTGTAATGATTGTTTTATCATGTTATTGTTAATTAAAAATGGTAAATAGTGTAATGTTTAAGTTAATTAATTAATTGGATTAAGAATTTAAAGAAGATGTGTGTTAAAGGAATCGGGTGTTTGTTGTAATTTGATGGTAATTCAAATTGATGAAACATGCATGATTAATTTAATGTGACCTTCTCTGTGTTAATGGAATTAAAAAATAATATGGATCATGTTATTGTTGGTTGATGATAAAATGAAAAGTCAAGTTAAGTGATAATGGTACTTCTCTTGGTTTGTTGAAACTAGAATTAATGTTAACAGAATGTTTAACTATTTATAGCTTGTTATAGCTTGATACCTTCAGTTTCTAGTAGTTGGAATCTATGAATAATGAATTGGGTAATTCAATATGGAATAAAACTAGTTTCTTGATAAAGAGAAATCTTTGGGGCCAAGAGTCCCCATTTACTTGTAAAGTCTAAGCGCCTTGTGACTGGGATATGTGACCACTTCTTTGTATGTGAAGGTTAGATGCCTTGTTTTAGGGCCTACATTCTCTATTGCTTATGCTTATTTTCTTGCTATATTATTATGTGATCTTGATGTGAGTTTTTGATTTGATATGATATTGGAATGACTAAACCTGGGATTTCTAATGGGATATGGGGTGGGGAGGCCCATATGATGTGGCATCAATTGATACTTATGACAGTGAGATAAATTAGGATATACATGTGGGTGTCAGGGATGGCACCGGAGATGGTGGAATGGGTTGAATCTGATATTACCTATTGATGTGATAAAGTTGTATACTTGCTTGAAATTAATCTATTTAAAAGTTGAAGTTTGGATTTATTATTTTTTCTATATTCCTTTCCCCTCTACTTGAGGTATCTAGATGTTCTTAGTTTCATGTTTTATCTTATTTCTAGATTATGATTGATTTCCTAGAGTACATGGATTATGGAATGTAATAATGTTTAATAAATGACTTTACCCATGGGTTTTGTGTTGATGGAATAAAAATTTTGAAAAAAATTTGATCTCGAGAAACTATTGAATCAGTTCAGAATATGCATAGAGACTATGGAATTTAATCAGGTGAATAATTTAATGTAATTTGAAATAATTTTGACGGTTAATTAATTACTAATTAATAGATTACTAAAATTATAAATGATGAAAGAAAATAATGAATTTAATATATCTCTTTGAAATGTTCTATTATTTTACGATACCTAGTTCTTAGTAGTGGCAGTTAGAAGTTATAAAGACACAAGTTACAGTTGATTCTAAGACAAGGTTATTCCCATAGTGTGGTTGTGAGCTATATTATATCCTCTATATTCTGTGATTTTATATGTTACCCACCCATGTCGATTAGGTAGACTAAAACCCATTGGACTATGGGAGGGTGTGTTCCCCAATATTCTAGTGGGAGGATGATTGGTTGAATACCCCCTCTAGCCCTGCTCTCTTCTCTTGGTTGTATTATGTATTGGCAAGCACAGTGGTAAGTTTTCCCATTTATGTGTGTAGAGGGATGTGATGGATTGTGGTTATATTTCACTCATTTATCATTGGATATAGTATAAAAAGGTTTATTATATGTAATAAGTGTATAGGATGTGATGGATTGAGGTTCCTTATATGGTGTATAGGTTATGAGGGCTTGAGGTATAATACCTAATGTAAAATGCACATCATACAAGATTTGGTGGATCCTAGAAACTACATGGTTAGTATATAGAGATGTGATATAGGATGATGTGATGATGTGATGATGTGATGATGTGATGACGTGATGATGTGATGATGTGATGATGTGATGCATGGGGTGCATGTTATGATACTTAGCCAATGTGTTTATGGGATGGATTGCTTTTGGAGAGAGATGGATAATGACATAAAACATTGGGGAAGATCATAAAAACAGTGAGGAAATGGGAGATGGGTACCCTTGATGTTTCATTACTATAATATATTCTCTATTATATGTGATACTTGGTGAGATACAGGCAAGGGAAGGTTGGGAACTTAGTATACTATTTAGGTGATGAGTAAGTTTCACTTATTGTTCATTGTGTTTTATCATGCTTTCTTTATGTTTTTTGTGAGATAATCTAGGGAGGATCATATTGAGTATACTGTTATTATAACACCATGTATATATATAAACTATTTTCAGGTCAACTAGATTAGGTTTTAGATTGGTCTGGATATTACTATCTCGTGGTTTTTCAAGAGAAGTTTTGGCTTTGTGGTAACTTCCATGTTTACCTTTTTGGTACTTGTAGTTTTACTTTTTATTTTTTATAGTATTTTATGACATTACAAGTATGAACTTAGGATTTATTTTATATGTATAATTATTTTATGATTGTTTTATATCTCTTATCTCACTATTCTACATGTACTCATTGAGGGTAATTCCTCCCATCATATACTTATTATACCCTCAATTTTAGTCACCAACTAGAGGACTATTGGAGGTAAGACTTGGCTAGTCACCATCTCCCTCCTCTCATTACCTACCAAATAGTGGTAGTCATTATGGGGATGGGGACATAACAGAGCAGTATCAAAGGTTTATGTTGGGGGATATGATGGAGTTTGGAGTTAGGTACATGTGATATTACATGATTTGGTAAGAAAATGGTGTCAGCTAATTTTAGTAAGAGAAGTGAAAATAGGAGACCAGCTAATACATGGGTATTTAGGGCCACTTATGATCTGATGAAAAAACCATTAAGTTTATTAAGACTACTAAATGAAGTGATACTAGTTGCAGGGATGAGGCCTAGGAAAGGATCATGCATCATTATTTTTAGAAACTATGTTTAAAATGGGTAGACCATGGGATAGGTTAAAAACTTAACATGATAATAATAATTATTTATTTATTTTTATATACTCTAAATTCTAAGTTTAAGAGGTTAACTGTTTATTATTCTTGTCGAAATGGATCCAGGTTTATGTCCTCATCAAGATTGCACTGAAGATGTTCAGAAAGATGCACAAGCATATCACCACAAAGTTGATTTCGTCGATGAAGACACATAGAGGGGGACACTGATAGTTTTAGTTTTAGAGTCTGAATAAATATGAGGTCTCTATTTCTGGTTCTATCATAGAGGGATGTTTAGAGGAGGTTGAGGTTTCCTTCAATTCGATATATACATAGAAGGAGAACTGAGTTTTGTTGTTCGTGACAATGTTGTGTGGGTTATCATAGTAGTGGTGGTTCTTATTTCTTAGGGATATTGAGGAGTTTTAAGTCTCATGGGAGATGTTTTGAGACCAATTTAGAGTATAGTTTCTTTCTTTGACCTATAAAATGGAAAATCGCTAGGAACTGTTTCCCTTTGAATGGGTAGTTCAAACTTCCAAGAGTTTGAGATCCATTTGAGGAACCTTTTGCGATATACTTCAGACCCATTTCCTGATGAGGAGGCCATGGTGAGGCATTTCAAGAAGAATTTTCATCTAGATATCTAGTTCAAGGTCACCCTATTTATGTTGAAAAATATATCAAGGTGTTGGTCAGAGTGGAGGTTGTTGAGAGGATGCTAGACAGAACTGGTTCATCATGAGAGGGGAGCCTCCAAGATTCCTCATGAAGTGGCATTGTGGTCAAGGGTTCCCAGTTACCTATAAAGAAGAGTTTTTAGTTAGGTGGGGGTAGTTCCTAGCCCTCATCATCTCATTTATCTAAGGGATGTGTCTCTCAAAATTATTCCAAGGGATTAGAAATATGTTTTTCTTATATAGCTTGAGTTCATTAACAGTGAGAGTTCACGACATTTCTGATAGTCAATGTGTGCCAGGTGCTCCACTTTAGGTTCCTCTATTGATGAAATTCCAGCTAACAATGCAGAAGTAGTTGGTTTCTCCAACTTGCGTTTAGTAGATAGGATATGGGGTGGGTAGGGGATATCTTTGAATCACTCCTCATCCTTAGAGAGTAGAGTGCGGTCATGATGGTGTTCATTATCAAGGTCAGAGAGACCATGGAGCAGGTCGTAGTTAGCTTCATGCTTTATCATTGCCAACGTCGGGCAATCCGAACATTGTATGAGGAAACCTTTTCTAATATTATACATGTTTACATTATTTTTTTGATTTGGGAGATACACACTCCTTCATATCACCTACCCTCATATATTTCTTAGTACATGAGGTATTGAGGATTCCGAAGCACTTGAAATTTTCTATGCTAGTTAGTGGTTGATCTGACTTGTATGAAGTATATAGAGAATTTGAGTCATTTATAGGGAAGAAACTCTCTTGGGGAGACTTCCTATGTTTATATATATAGTAATATGAAATCATCCTCAATATGGATTGGTTGTATTCTATGCAGGATATCTTGGATTTCATAAGGAGGTAGTTTTTCTTCTATGATGTTGATGGAGAGTCGAAAGTTTTTGTTAGTGAGAAAAACCCTAGAATGGGTCTGAAGAATCTTATATCATTATCTTCCTTGATGTCGATGTTTATGTTGAGTTCATTGTAAGGTTAGAAGTCAATGTTTCCTGGGGTCACAGAAGAGTACCCTGATGTCTTTTTATATGAGGTTGTCATGTTACCCCCTCGATGAGATATTGATCTTGGGATAGAGCTACAATAAGGTGTGTCTCCAATTTTTATGTCTCCATGTAGGATGGAGCCTTCTAAGTTATGAGATATGTGAGTATAGCTTGTTGATCTATTGCAGATATCTTTTCTTCATCCAAGTTTTCACCTTTGGGTGAACCGTTTTTTTTTCATGAATAAGGCTGATAGAAATTTGTGGCTTTGTATCAATTATCATCTCTTGATCCAGGTGATAGTTAATAATTGTTATCCTCTTTCATAGATTGGTGATTTATTTAATAATCTTAAGGGATAAAGTTGGATCTAAAAAATTTCTTTGTAGTTAGGATATCATCAGATGTGGGTAAAGGATGAGGATGTTCCAAAAACTACTTTTTCTTATTATCATATGAATTATTAGTTCATTGTGATGTTTTTTAGTGAAAATAATTCTCCATCTTTGTTCATGGGGTTGTTTAATGTAGTGTTTAGAGAGTTTCTAGATAATTTCATGATTTTTTTCATCAAATACATCCTTATTTAATTCGTTTCTAGGTAGGAGCATGTAGATCATCTACATGCTATTTTGGGGGTAATTTATCATGAGCAGCTATTTGGGAAGTTGTTTAAGTATGATTTATAGGCTTGTGAAGTTTTTTTCTTATGTAATTTTATGTCCCATTTGGTATTAGTTATGGATCCTTTAAAGATAGAGATAGTTTTTTCTTGGGTATCCCCCAAGACAGTGGTAGAATTGAAATGTTCCATTGGTCTTATAGGAAATTTCTGGGGGTTCATAGCTGATTTCTCAAAGTTTGTGAATCTTATGATAGCCTTGAATAGAAAGTATTAGGCATTATTTGGAATAACCTTTTTTAGGTAGCTTTTGAGTACCTAAAGGAGAAGTTGGTTAGTGCTCTATTCCTTTGTTTTCCAGGAGAGGGAGTTCAGTTTGAGGTTTTCTATGGAACTTTTCATCTTGGTTGAGTATATGTTGTAATGTAGCAGAGATCATTTTTTTTTGAGTCTTAGAAGTTACATCTCAATTAGGGTAACTATTCCACCCATGGTCTCAAGTTTTCAAAACTTATGATTTCTTTTAATTTGTGGTGACATTACCTCTTTGGTGAGAATTTTTTGGTTTTTATTGATCATAAAAGACTGACCTATGTATTCTCATAGTGTGACTTGAACTTGAGATTGAATTAATGGATATAATTAGTACATTATTATGACTTTGATATTTTATATACACCTAGAAAGTGAAATTTTTAGTTAGTGGCCTGATTAAAAATTCATGTATTGATGTTGTACATGAATCTAGTGATTCTTGGAGAGTTGTGGAAGAGCTCTCATTAATGCATCTTGATATGGTAGTGGTTAGAGTAAAAGGTTATCTTTTCTAGAAGATATTTCATTCCTATTTAGCATAGCAGGTGGATGAATCTCATCTAGGGGATTCTGAGGTGTAGGTATGGAGGGACCAAATTTTCCATGACGATGCCCCCTGATAGTTGGTATAAGGATAGAAAGAACTGGGGTTTGTACCATGGGAATCTTTTCATCCCTTCAGTGATGCATGAGATGGTACACCCTAAGTTCTATAGGTCACCATTGGTAGTATATCTTGGTGTGAAAAATATGTACCAAGCTTTGAGATGTTATTTTTGGTGTCCTGGTTTGAATCATGAAGTGGTAGAGTTTTTTTATTAATTCTTGGTTTTCCAGAAGGTGAAGGTCGAGCACTGTGTTCTCAGTGGTTTTCTCCAGTAGTTGGATATTCCCCAAAAGAAGTGGTAGGACATATCTATGGACTTATTTATCAGTTTACCATGAGATAAAGGAGGCTAATATGATATATGGGTGATAATTGAACATTTGAATAAATCAAAACACTTTATAGTGATTATGGAGTTGAGCTCAATGGAAGTACCTTTGAGGAAGTATCTGTAAGAGGTGGAGATACTCTACTGAGTCCTGAGGATGATCATCTCTGATCATGATACTCATTTTAACTCCATGTTTTGGAGATCTCTCCACTATGATTTTTTCTCTTGGATTTTCCTTAACACTCCTTTTTATCTACAAAAGGATGATCAGATAGAGCATACCATCCAAACTCTTGAAGAAATGATATGTTCTTGTTTCATGAATTTTAGGGGTTTGTATATGAGGAACCTACCTTTACATGGGTTTTCTTATAATAATAGTTTCCACTCCACCATTATCATAGTACTATTTGAAGCTTTATACAGATGGCCTTTCAATTCATTGTTATGTTGGAATGAGTTTATAGAGGCATCAATTTTTAGGTCTGAGCTAGTGAAATATACAACAAAGATGGTTCAGGTAATTCATGAAAGGATGAATACTGAGAAGGATCATTATAAATCCTATGTTGATCATAAGAGGAGACCTCTAGAGTTCATTATTGTATATCGTGTATTTCTAAAGGTGAATCTTCATCATGGGAAGCAAAGGTTTGGTCATGGTATTAATCATTCCACATAGTTTGTTGGAACATTCTAGGTGTGGAATCATATTGGAGTTGTGGTGTATCGGATAGCATTTCCCCCAAAAATGAGATGAATACATGATTTTTTTCTCATGTTTAGTAGCTTATATTTTTCCTTCACAGTGACTCTCACATTATCAACTAGGTCAATATTGATGCTAAAAATGATGCAACCTTTGAGGAGCGGCCTATGGAGATCCAAGACCACAATGAGAAGGTGTTAAATAGGAATTCTATTACCTCAGTTCATGCCTTGGGGTGACATGATGGTGTCTAGGAGAGTAACTCGGAATGTGATTCACATATATTTTATCAATACCCTGATATATTTTCTGTTTATCTCTTCTCTTGTTGAATTTTTTGTTTTGTGTATATTGACATTTTTGGTTTATCATGTGGTTTCCTCTTATTTCTTGTTGTGTATTTACTCTCGTTTGATAGGTATCTCTTCCAGGAGAATGCTTAGAATATTTTTTTTGTTATTACATGGTTTCATTTTATTCCTCTAATGAGGTGGTAAGGATCTTGTTATAGAAATATTTATGTGTAGTATCTCATAGGGTGGTTGTTTGGATGACCCATTAATTTTCCCTCTGTGTTTAGTTTTGGATTCTCAAGGATGATAATTGTTTGAGAGGTATCTGATGTAAAGACATATATCTATGTATTCTGACCCATTGTATGTTTCTGAATCTCATGGATACTGGAAGAGGATTAGTGGAGGTCTAGTGGTGTTTGTCTTCTGAAATCTAGAATCAACTAGAATTTACATCATAAGTGTGGGTTTACAACATAACTAGTGTTTACAGTGTAAGTGGGTTGCAGCTTGTGTTTTATGACCCATGAACTTTACATCATAAACCAGTATTTCACAACATAAATTATCCATGATTCAAAATGGTTAAGGTGACACATTTTTTAGTGAAACATAAAATTCAAAAAAAATAAGACAAAAATAAATTATTTTTTCCATAAATTTTCCCTATATGGTGTGTTTTATAACATGCAGTGTTGATCAGCTTCTCCCAAAGCCTACCCATTCTCCCAAATCTCTTGGATAAAACAATAGTTTTCTTCAATCATTTTGGCTACCCTTTAAAAGGGATTGATTCTAGGCTTCCCATGTTTGATTCGTAGTGATCTGAGGATAGTTCTCCCTTATCCTATTGTGATTCTATGATCTTGTTCCTCTCATTTATTTCTTTCCATGTGATGAATTTTTCCTATCCATGTTTCAAATAGAGTTTTTTTATTACTAGTGTGGCTGAGACATGGCATCCTTGTAGGTACATAGACTTCTTTTAGGATAAATGATTGGAATCTGAAAAGTTTCTATATTCTCATGTGAAGAACATTAATTCTTTTAAAGTAAGGGATTTATTTCTTCTCCTGTTTATTTATGTGTAATCATAAAGTTATCATGGTTTATCCCTTTGGATTGAAATTTAATTAACCAAATAAATATTCAATATGGTTAATAAATAATTGGATTGGAAATCACTTGGTGTTTCTTTCCATTGTGATAACGGCTTACCTCTTGATTTAAAGGATAGTTTTCTTTCTATATTATTTTTATGTAGCATGTTATTATTCTTTTTTTCACATGTTTTTCTTATTGTAAATGGTAAATAATATAAATCTATAATTAATTTTTTGATTTTATTAATAATTTAAATAATAATCTTGTTAAAGGAATATGATTTTTTTTTAATTTGATGGTAATTAAAATTGATGAAATGTGATTGTTTAATTTAATGTGATATTTTATGTGTTAAGGGAAATGATAAATAATTTGAATCATGTTAATTATAGTTGATGATAAAATGAAAAGTCATCTTAAATGAGAATGGTAATTTTGTAGGTTTTTTTAAACTAAAATTAATGATAAGATCTTGTTTAACTATTGATAGCTTGTTATATATTGATTCCTTAGGTTTCTTATAGTTGTAACCTATGAAAAAATTATTAATTAGTTAAATATGAAAAAAATCTGGTTGTCTGATAAAGATAAATATTTGGGTTTGAGAGTCCCCATTTTCTTGTAAAGGTTAAGTTCCTTGTGATTGAGAGTTGTGAGAGATAATTTTAATGTAAAGGTTAAATGGATTGTTTTAGGGCTTAGTTTCCCTATTGCTTATTCTTATTTTCTTTCTACCTTATGATGTTCCCTGGATTTGAATATTTCAAGTGATATGATCATGGGATGGCTAAGCCTAGGACAGATTCTGAGACATGGGGTGGGGAGACTCAGATGATGTGGCATCTATTGACGCCTATGATGGAAACATGAATTAGGATACGCATGTGGGTTTTAGGGATTGAGATAGTGATAATGGAATGGGTTGGAGTTGGGCCTACCCATTGATGTGATAAGATTATTTCTTGAAATTAATCTGTTTAATGGTTGATGTTTGGGTTTTTTATTTTATCTGCATTAATTTCCCCACTGATTGAGGTAGCTGGATGTTCTTGGTTTCTTGTTTATTCTTAATGGTTGATTTGGATGGATTTCCTAGAGTACCTAGATTATGGAAAGTAATAATTTTTAATAAATGACATAACCCATGGGTTTGGTGTCGATGTAATGAAAATGATGAAAATATGTTGATCTTGAGAAACTATGGACTTTGTTGGGAATAATCCACGAGGGTATGGATTTTAATATGATGATTAATGTAATGTAATTTGGAATAATGTAAATAGATGATTAATTACTACTTAATTAATTAACAAAAGTTTAACTAATGAAATTAAATAATGAATTTAATGTAGCTCTTTAAGATGCTTTTTTTTCTTTTAGGATACTTAGTCATTAGTAGTGGCAATTGGGGGTCTGAGAGATGTTAGGTGTAGTTGAGTCTAAGACTAGGTTTTTCCAATAGTGTGGTTATGAGATATATTATATCTTGTATATTCTATTATTTCAATTGTTACCCCATTCATGTCGGTTAGGTTTATTGACACCCATTGGACTTTTTGAGGGTGTGTTCCCCAACATTTCGATGGGAGAATTAATGGTTGACTACCACCTTTTCTCGTGCTCTGTTATCTTAATAGTATTATCTGCTTATATGAATGATTTTTAGTTTTACCATATATGTGTGTAGAGGTTTTTGATGGATTTTGGTTGTTTTCACACATTTATCTCCAAATATAATATATAAAGGATGATTATAGGTATGATGTGTATAGGATGTGTTGTCTTAAGGTTCCTTACTTGGTGTATGTGTTGTGATGGCTTGGGGTATAATACTTGATGTTTGACACATGTCATATATGATATTATGGACCACTAAAACTACTTAGTTATTATATGTAGATGTGATATGGGATGATTTCATGATGTGATGCATGAGGTTCATGTTGTCATACTTAGCCCAGGTGCCTACAGGTTGGCAGACTTTTAGAGAGAGATGGCTCGGGATGTGCAACATTGTGGAAGAGTAAAAAAATGTGGGGAAGTGGGATAGGTTTACCCTTGATGTTTCATTACAATAATATATGCACACTTTTAAGTGATACATGGTGAGAGATAACCACTTTGGGGATGGGAACTTAGTATAACTGTTTAGGTGATGAGTTAGTTTCACTTATTGTTCATTGGGATTTAGCATGTTTTCTTTATATTTTACATGAGAGGATCAGGGGAGGATCCTACAAAGTATATGTTTATGATAACCCCATGTATATATTTAAAAAAATCAGTTCATCTGGAGATCATTGGATATTTGGATGGACATTACTATCTCATGGTTTTTCAAGATCTATTTTATCTTTTTTCATTTTTTATATTACCTTTTTTCTACTAATAGTATTCCTTTTAGATTTTTTATTACTATATTATATTACATATAAGAACTTAGGATTTAATTTAAATTTCTAATTAGGTTTTAATTAGAATATCCATCTTATCTCTCTCCTTATCATGTTATCTTAGGGGGTGATTCCTCCTATCATATTCTTATTATACCCTATGTGCTAGTTGCAAACCTAAGGCCTACTAAAGGTAGGACTCGGTAAGCCATCATCTCCCTTCTCTTATTGTTTTACCCGATTGAAATCTTTAAAACATTCAATGGAAATATAAATAGACTATAAAAATTTATTGAGTATCAATCCACTTTTTCATTTCCAAAAATAATTTAAAACCACAGTTTTGAAATAAACCATCTCAAGCAACACACTTTCATAAACCATTATTGTTACAACTGTTCTTAAATATCATAAAGATTTATGTTAGATGTTTGTTACACAACACATATAAATTAAGACTGATTCTTCGAGGAATGAAACAATATGATGTTATGCTTTATCACATTACTTAGATATTGCACTAACTTAGTGATTTTGAGAGCATTTGATTGTAATATTTTTAATATTGATTTTCTTAGATCTTTCATTGTGTGAGGTGTTGATCATAAAATATCTATGTCTGAAATATTGTAATTTTTTCATTCAATCATTGGTATCAATAATATTTCTGAACTATAATTTTATATATTCCTAATGTTGAATTTCATGAAGTCTTGGTGTTAGACTTTTTTCTAATCTATTTAATCAAAGTGGAGCTCAATGATAGATCTATATACTATCGATGTTTTATTATGAAGTTCCAAGTTCAAAAAATGTGTTTTCAAATTGGGT
This sequence comes from Viscum album, assembly GCA_963277665.1. Classification (NCBI taxonomy): domain Eukaryota; kingdom Viridiplantae; phylum Streptophyta; class Magnoliopsida; order Santalales; family Viscaceae; genus Viscum; species Viscum album. Next base: position 805,584,641 of record OY728141.1, on the reverse strand, counting down.
TGATCGATAAATTTAATAGAGCATAACTTGGATACATTGGATTTAATTAAAAATTATCCTACCTTATTGGGATAAAAGAGAAGAGTTCCCTTGATAGAAACTGATCATATCCTTTCAATATATATTTAAATTAGTTTATAGATTTTCATCAAGAAATCCATGCATTTTCTTTACTCTGTATTGTTTTAATATCTTATTATGTTATTTGTTAACATAGTTAAGTTTTTAACTTTTGAGAATTTCAATTTTTGATGTGCATATATTTATTGGAATATAATATTTTTAGATTTTTGTAACTTTTTAATAGATTTCATTATTGAGTTGGAAAATTGTATGTTCATTTTTTCACTTCGATTTACTCCCCCATCTTAAATATTCCATACTGAGACAACACTTGGTACCAAATCATGCTTCTATAATTTTTTTTGATATATCTAGTATCAGTATTTCAGAACTTGTCTCTTAACTTTTGGTTTTCAAGTGTATTTTTGTTTCCTTGAACTAATGTGTTAGTGACTCCCCAGACCTGAACTCCCATATCGGGTGCCATAAACACATATTTTATATAAATTTTTTCATATGATATGTAACATCCTGGATATAACCATCTATAATTACAAAATCCATAATGGGTATTTAATCTCTAACATCTGAAGGATATATTAATGTTTAGAGATTTATATAATTTAAAGACAAAAAAATAGATAAATCTCTTGTTCTTTTTATCAAAGGGATATTTTTCCTATTATAAATGAAAATACTGAATCCATTAAAAATATTCAACATCTCACACATATTATTCCACATGTTTCATCCTTATAAACATGTAACATGTACTACATTTCCCCATAAACAATGAAAATGAAAATAAAATAATTAATGATCTCAAATGATTTGTAAGGGAAAAATAAAAAGGGAAAAAATCATGGAATAAACATGACATAAATATTATGATAAGAATAGGTAAAAAAAATATGAATCCATGATCAACCTAAAATATGGCACATTATATACCTATGATAATAAATGAAACTGTGTAAATCAATAATACTAACCTCATACTGATGGAAAGAATAATATCAAACATAAAACCCCCATTTTCAAGGCTTTGTGCTTATAAGTTTTACTTTTCATCGAGACTACGGTCAAGATATCATGTTTTCAAAGCCTTGTACCAAAACACTATCCTATTATGGGAAGATACACACAAAAAATCCAAACCTACTTTGTATCACGATACCTATTGATGAATCTATGGGATATATAATTTTGGTCCGGACTCATCACCTAATTAATTCCAATTCATTCACAATAAGAGTCAATAATACCTTTCATACCATTCCCTAAGGAGCCTCTGGCTGAATAAAAAAATGGATATCTATATAATGAAGAATTAAAAATATCAATACAAGATAAACCTGCATTGGAAACCTATAATCATCAACAATTTTAATAATTTTCTCCATTTCAATAAATGGATAACATGATCATAACTGAGACTGATAAATAAGGTGTATGGTCAACAAATACATAGTCAATGTTCCAATAATCATTATTATTGGAATGAAAATATATGGTACACCAATACTTTTCATCTTTCTAATAGAATATAGAAAATTCTAGGTGAGCATCATCCAATCTTATAAATGTAAGCTTTTATTTTCACATAGTGTAGAACAATTAGTAAATGGAAAATTCAATACCAGAATAACATGATCATAATCCATCTAGAGAAGGAAAATGGATAGTTTCTAAAGAACATATCCCAAGAAGTGAAAAATATTTATCAAAGGGTTTCTATGGTAATAATTTATATCCCCAAATAAAATTAGATAATAAAAAATAATATAATCAAAGAGAATAATGTACCCCAACTTATTTGAAATAAGTTCAATGAATGACCATAACTCAATAAATGAAAATTGAGTTACCAAAAATCCTCACTATTAGGTAAACAGCTGAATCAATATCCACTTGAATAATAGGAAAAGATTTAGATATTAAATCCCATGAAATAAAAATATTAAAATAAAAATATATATCCATGGGTAGTAAATACACCATACAAAGGAATCATGGTACATAATATGTATTATGTCTCAATGAATGAGAATTGAGACCAATAAAACCCTTGCAGCTTGAGTAACACTTTAATCAAGACACCTTGAAATAGAGGTCCTATACTTTAACTTAAAATATCATGATTAAAATATAATTCATGATATGATATCTCATATTGGAATTATATACACCCGATAAATGAATTTATGTATATAATACCAAACAAGTCACTAAGAGAGGAATTTGAGATGAAAACCCTTACCACTTATCCTAACTTCCATGAATATACTTTAAAATCATATATAATATATGTATATACCTTTCTCAATTAATTAATAACCTTAATAATATATATTTTCATCCATACTCTTGATAAATATTCATTATCTGCATGAATTTTTCTTATTTTTCACATCAAGTGTATATAGTTTTGATGATTTGTACAAGTTTCAAAATAGTGGTGTCCATATTTATTCTACTAGAAAATTTCATCATTAATAGATCATTAATTTTACTATTAGTTATTATTTATAATTATTTATGATTTTTCAAATTCTATTAAGGATCGTTTTAGCCTTTATCCTTGAATATGATATTGATAATAAGCATGTTTCGGTGATTCTTGATAATCTAAGGGTGTTTTCATAAAAAATGAATTAAATATTGATTTAAAATATCCTAAACCAAAAACTGATAATTATTTACTTATTTAGAATATATTATATGAATAATTATTTTTTGATTTCCATTCATGATATAAATCCATATTATTGTTCAATTGAGTTGTTAAACCGACCCAAACATGAACATACCCTGAATTAATGAATGACTAAGAAGTAGTTTTTTGTAATATAGTTATAAAATAAGAATAATGATATTATTTAGTGATTATAATTATGATATATAAATATTATAATTATGTAAAATATGAATTGATGTATGTAAAAAAATTACAAAATTCAAATAAAAGATAATCCACTTGGTATGCTTATTTTAAACAATTAAATTAATGATGATCACTTGTTGATCATATCATTAATAGGTTATTAAATTTATCATAAAAAATATTTATGATATCATAAAAATTATATTTATTCTTTAATACCATCCTTATATCCAACCATGTATGGTGGTGAAGGAAAATGAAACATGTTATGTCTTGGAGGCAGTAATCTTTACAACGCATGAACAATAGTTTCCATTTTCTTAATGGATGGGGTATATGAATAAATAATGATAATAAACCTAATTTAATAACATAAAATTATATAAATTATAATTTTATAAATTATATTATTTTGGTTAAAATAAATTTGAAAAAATATAATTAAGAAGAAGACAAACTGGTTGATGATGCTCAGGTCAGATACTTGAATTTTCCTTGAAAGTCTCCTTGTATTTCAATGTCTTAGGCTCAGTATGAGTGATAAAGGGATTATATTCATGGGATAGGTTTATACGGAGATTAAAATTTCATATATTCAAGGAGGAATTCAAAGTTAATGTGTGTCTTGAAATGATGAATATGTTACCCTTTTATAAGGGAAGGGAAGTTTATTTTTTAGAGTAGCCCTTACATTTTCAATAATGTAAGGTTAATATTCAAGATTAAAAGGACAAAAAATTTAAAAAAGTGTAGGATAAAAATTTAATTACTAATACAAGATCAACCATTTTATTCATGGTGAAAATTTTAAATGTTTTATCCCTTTTACACTATATTAAAATCACTTTACCCCTTGTAATTTTACTATGATAATTAATTTTTCACATTAGTAATTATTTTTAATGAAAAATGTAAATATTGAAAATTTAACCTAATTTTATAATTTTAATTTTAATTATAAAATAATTTTATCTTCTAAATTTTTTAAATATGAACTATGTTAATAAATACACTTAGTCACATAAAAATTCTTTTTATAATAGAATTTTTAAGCTTTGAATTTATATATATAATAAAAATATATTGGATACTAATTTTAATAACATAAATTGGTTTATTATACAAAGAAATGGGTATAAGGTTTTAGAATTAATTAAAAATTTGATCTCTATTGAAAATTGGTGATTTAAATAAAATTACAAAAATCATTTTTTGTATTTAATTTTCATTTTAATTAGTTCTAAAAATGTTTTTCATGGGTTTTCTATGTTCAAGGAATATTTTAAAATGAATAATTGTTTTCCTAAAATTAATATTTTATTAATTTAAATATTTCATAAATTTTTATGTCATTATTATAAATCGGTAAAGTCATACATATTACAAGTTCAATGAAAAACATATTTATCAACTAAAAACCGTTCTTTTAAGAAAATGATCAAAAATTTACGCAAATTAAGTTTTAGTATGATGATTTTAAAAATGAAGTTCATTTTTATTATTTTTGAATTCCATAAAATATAAATCTATTTTTTTAATAAAATAATTAAATATAATTGAAATCCTGTTTAAATTAGAAATTGATTTTTTTAAATATTTATTGTTATTATTCTTATTTTATATTATTTAAAAAATAAATTGGCTGTAAAAAATTATTAATATCAAACATAATTTATAATTAATAATATGTTTCTTTAAATATAACTTTTTATCATATAAAAGATAATTTTTTAAAGAAAAATACTTTTCTAAATAATAAATGATCTTATTAGTCATTTTTGTAAACTAATTGAATTTCATTCACATTAAAAGTAACCTTTATTTTCAATATAAATATAGTTCTTAAATAGATTACTCTTATTCATTCCCACTAATTCAACAACTAGGTTTTTAATGGTTACACATAAATATATATATATATATATATATATATATATATATATATTATCTATATATATCATGGTTTTATTTAAGTTCGTTGTTGCTTGCAGAGAAATCTATTAGAAAAATTGAATTAAATTAAGGTAATAATATAATATAATTTTGGGGTGTAAAATCCCCCCACCCCCCACTCCTAAAAAAATTACTATACTTGAATTTTAATCATACTAATTTATATTGGGAACTTATAATTAACCATACACTGTGAGATGGACAAGGGTTTATTTATGATGTGGAATGAGATTAACCTATTTGAAAATTTATTATAAGATATTTATAAAGAGAGATAAACCATTAATAATTTTATATTGAATTGTACTAAGTGAAATAGATCTAGATTCATAAGTATTAACATATAAAAAACCCTGAAAATGATTTATATGATAATCATACCACAATGGATTTTTTATTTATAACTCAATATCTAGTAGTTAATGAAAACATACATGTCATAAGAAACTAAAAAATATTAAGTGAAAAGTCATTATCAAATTCATTAGTAGTATTTTCATAGCATTTACCTTTTTAACATAGTTGTTGATGACTATTTCCCCCATTCTTCATTGGATTGGTACATTATGTCGTATAATGCCCAACTATCTTGTAATTAAAGCGAAATATTTTTGTATATTCTTCCTTTCCCTTAAACTTGTGATTCTGATAACCTGATTCATCTTCATCATTTGATATTTCATGAGATTCTATCATTCAATTATTTAGTTTTTTTGAGACTTTGACTATGTTCACATTGTTAATCATAATTCTAGATAGTTGGTTTGGCATAATTATATTAGTTCTCACTTTATAACACCTTCTTATTAACCTTTAGTTCTTACAAATCAACATGTGTCAAACTGAGTTGAACATTTATCATTATTTTTTTAACATATATCATTATTGGTTTATCCTAGGTTAATTTGAGTTGGGTTCTCTTATACTCATTAACCTAATACTAAAAATATATGTCTCAAATTACCATAAACATTCTTAAAATATTCTAAAACCAAAAAACATTGAAATCTATCCTATCAAAGTCTAACTTATCCTTCATCAAAAAAACTTAATCATTTTTAAAATAATATACACCATTATATATATACCAAAATCATATTCCACTAATAACATACCTTTCCAAAAACTTAATTGAATCTCAAATACATTAAACCACAAAAAAAATATATTACTCTAAAAATTAACTCTCTCTTTAGTCCTCAAATGGTATTAACCACTAATTCATACACTAGTAACTATATATCATAATTCCAAAAATTAGATGAATATCTATAAAAATATCATGAATCAATTATCAATCCCAAGGTTTATAATTACTATATAACTTACATCTTCAAAATCAAACCATCCTTTATTATATCAACATCGTCTGTATATTAAACTTATGAGTTATCCATACCTAAATAGTTTGTTCTCCAATAGTTATCCCGAAATAAAACCTTTTCATAAAATCACTTTTCAGGGTTATCAATGTCATCAAGTACATGTTTCCATAACAGTAACATAGTACTACTGAAGAAAAATACTTATATGTTTCACATAATCCTTATAAAATTTAGAATATACTATAATATTACTGATAAATATCACTCAATAATGATAATACCTATGAGCATCAAGAAAATATAAATCTCACTAGCTTAAATATTACTTAGAAACTCAATTTATCTATAATAATAGGAATATACTAAAATTATCAACCATTTAAGTATTCTCCCTTAATGAGTTATAAGATGTAATGGTTTATAGAAACATATATTTATCCACTTTATTTTTGTGATCCTATTTCAACCAAATACTAAAACCAAAACTGTTATGATAATATCTAAAATATGAATATGAAAACATTAATTTGAATAATTCTTCCCTTATGAACCCTTTTTTTAATATATGATACTTTTGTATCAACCTATGAATCCTTTGTTTAATCATTGGTTATCCATGATAACTTTTCTATTACTTTCTGAAAAAGATTAGATAATGTCTTTATTAAATCCTTCATAATGGTTTATAAAGAGAATTTGATTAACCAAATCATATCCCTTGGGAGTGTCTTGACATGTGTTCAGTATTAGTCCCACTCATCATGCATCATAGTGATAATTGAGTAAATTCTAAACCAAACCATTTTAGTGTGATTACCCCTAATATTCCCTAAATGTGTATAAATATATATAATCTATCACACATCACATGCTATCAAAAAATAAAACACTAACGCGTGTTTATTGGGAATAAATGAATTATTAATTAATTTTATTTTTTCACATAAACAGGTAGGATACATGGTGTGTAATATATTCAATGTATGTCTCTTCATTGTCTTCTCTTATGGGTTCTTCATATGTTCTTGGTATATTACTAGTCCATTTTTTATTATATAATAAATAACAAAGAAGATAAATTGAATATTTCGATATTTATATATTAAATAATTAATTATATAAATAAAAACTAATGGAGAAATCATAAATTGATAAATGTTTAATAAATAACTATAAATTTTAAGGTGATCACTCTGATACACCTTGATGGTTCTGTATGTAGAATAAGTGTGTATTGGGTAGTACCCAACATGGATTTTTTTCATAATCAATGAATAATCTAAGATATACATGAAAAGGAGTCATCATGAAAAAAAATTAATTCAAATGTTAATTTACATAAACACTGCAACCAAGAAGAGAAGATCTCTTTCACATTTAAATTTATAATTAATTTTTTTTAAAAAAACCACTGTCTTTAGAATTCATTCTTTATAGAAGAGTTTTATCATCCAATCATATTTCATCTTCACCATCATTGAGTAATATGATCCAAGGATATAATCCCTCTTGTATTGATCCACACAAGGTCTTTTTGATCTTCAAGTTTCAATAATGGTACACCAAGTGCTAGTATGGCAATACCGATAATCTTACATCACTCCCTTAATCACTACCATTACCCCTTCAGTCTTGAAGGATCATTTCTTGGTCTCTCTTGGTTGAGAGGAGGAGGAAGAAGGGGTAGATTCACTTTCACTTGAGAGAGAACCCAAATGAAATTCATAGTTGATAAAAAAATCTATTGGGAGAAGAAGGTTGTGCACATCATATTTTATCTAAAATAGATTTTATTTACATGGTTTGTATCTAAAAAAAATTGTATCTATAATAGTTTGTATATAAAATAGATTTTATATGCAATGGATTTTATCTACAGTGATTTATATCTATAATGGTTTGTATCTTAAATAGTTTGTATCAACAATGTTTGTATCTAAAATGGGTTTTATTTACAATAACATGTTTCTAAAATGGATTATATCTACAATGTATTATATCAAAAATAATTTGTATCTATAATCGTTTGTATCTACAATGGGTATAACTGACAATTTATAATCCTCAAGATTGGGTAAAAATATTTATTAATTGAAAATAATTCCTTAAAAATATACTAAACCCATAAATTTCCCCATGCCATGTAAAATATTATTATATTTATTTTTATTCATGGTGTATGCTAAACCACATGATTATAAATATTATTTTACAATATTTAGAATTAATATTTATCACCGAACCCAATACTCGGTCTACTCATCCTCCTGAATATTTATTAAATCTAGAATAAATATTTAAATAAATATTATATTTACTATCAAGAGAATAAATATTTATTTAGTATTTATAACCAATAAAATAATAAGTAAATATTATTTATTAGTCAAGAAAATAATATTTATTCCAACTATTAAATATAAATAATTTTTAACTAAGATCAATTGAAACAGTAAATGTATGACACTTTAGGCATCTCCCTCAGTGACATTAAGAAAAAATCCTAAATTCTTATATCATCATCTAGAAACATGTAAAGGTTCCCAAGAGGAAGAAGATAATATCCAAATGACGATTACTACATATGAACTCTTACCATGTAATATAATTATTTTCTCTCGATATCTCATAAAGTAGATTGTATTCTAGTTTCATCAACTCATATACTTAATATGTCTTTCTATTACTTCCTAAAATAAACTCAATAATACACCATGGTGATGGAATTTAATTTGATAGTTTCATTTCAATCACTGTTCCAAGATATAATCTTCCATAGAGATGGAAGGAAAAAATCCTTCCATGAATTATTCATTAATAATATGCCATTTGTGATGCAACCAATAGATTTTATTTCTCAAAAACATATAGTGTCATAGTTTTGGTTGGTACATTTAAGTATGTGGGTCATGATATGTATGTGAGAACTTCCTATGATAAATCTTCATCCACTTATGAGAATAAAACACCTAATAGTATATTTTGTTTTTTTATTATCAAATTATTTCATAAAAACATAGGACTAGGGTTTATGAATATTTCCATAACCCTTTAAGGTTCTCATCATAATTAGGAATTGTTATAACCTTATTACTATAATAGATACCCCATAACATTATCACTTATATGTAACACAGAATATTAAATTACCATATGATAATAAATATATTCAATCCTCACTTATTTGGATATAAATAGGTAATATAAAGTACATAGTATAGTACAGTTGGTTCTGGGTAACCAACTTAAACACATAAAGGGAACAACCAGGTTGATACCACCAATATTTCTAAGAATGAAAGGATGGGAACTCTAGAACCATCATTTTGATTAAAGATTCTAAAGTAGAATCCCATTCTAATAAAGAGGATTATAATCCAAGTACATCAGAGAGAAGTATGATAAAAATATAGGATTCAACCTCTAATTATTTTTCCAAACTTTACTTACTTGATGCAACTATTGAGAAAAAATAGTTCTTTTAGAGGATGTTGAGACTAAAGGAATTATGGTGGTTAATTCTATCACTTTAGGGACTAGGTTACTAGGTGGTGTTGCTTACCTAGTAAATGGGAACTCTGATAAGGTCTCCCTTCCTATTATTGATGCCACCTATACTGGAAGGGACAATAAGAATCATGATAATCCTTATCATATATTTAGAAATTAGAGATGTGGATGTAACCTATGTGGGGAGAGTGGTTGGGGGGCCACCAAAATATGATTCTTTGATCTCAGGTTCAGTATTTGGATAATTATCTTCAACGACCAATGAAGAGAGATTTTCTATTTTTGCTTCTTTTGTTTTGGCATAGTGCTTTTTATTATTTTCGTTTTGATGGGGGAAGTTTCTTCCATATCAAGCCCCATATCATATTTTGTAATTATTTATTTATTTAAATAAAAAATAATGGGTTTATGGGATATATCATTGTTATTTTGAATATAATTTGATTATGAATAGTTGTTAGTTAATATAATATAATTAATAGCTAATGTAATATAATTAATAGTAAATATAATTAATATAATTAATAATTTTAATATTTAATAAAATTATTGGTTAATATAATATAATTATTAATATAATTATAGTTTATATAATTAACAGTTTAATAATTAATTAAATAAAATATATTAAAAATTAAAAATATTAACTACTAATTATATTCTTTTATATTATATTAACTATTAGTTATATTTTATTATATTTATAACTACATTATATAAACTATTAATTATATTAACTATAATTTATTTATTATTTATTAAAAATTAATATATATTAGAATAATAATTTTTATAAATGGTAAGGGTTGGAGCCCCGTTTATTAAAAACAAAAACAAAGCGAAGAGGAAGGGGTCAAAAAAGGTAAAACTGGCCTCATCTTAAATAAACCAGTCATGGGAAAATATTTTTAATAATCTAATCCTAAGCATCATTATTCTCTTTATACAGAGCCCTATAATTAATTTGACCATGCCCATGGCTTTGTCCCCCTAGATTCCAACCTCTCCTCCAAGTCCTTACACATTTCCAAAGTCTATATGGATCTTTTGAGCTCTCAGAGTTACTCTCTATAATAATAGCTTGAGTCTATTATCACTTAGAGGGGACTTCAAAAGATACATACTCACTTCCATAATCTATCCTCATTAGAATATGAATCTTAAGAGATTAAAATTGGTCATCTTTTTCTCTAGAGATACTATTAAGAAAATTAGGAAAATCCATTACTCTGAAAAAATATATGTGGATACATGTGCCTTGCTTATAATTTCATGTTTGGATACCTAGTCACTTGGTGTGGCTAGCGTATCTTGTTTACTAACTAATTTATTCACATATTTCATAGTTTTTTGTATTTAAGGCTTTGAGGAATCATCCTTTTGACATGATTAATGTTCTAGAGGATCTTAACATGTTGAAGCAGCTGATGCCTCAAGTTTCTCACCAAGATATATCAAGGTCATTTACAAACTTGTTGAGGATATTTTGGTCAAATGTTCACATTTTCCAATGTATAGTCCACCATGAGGAATTTGCGTGGATGCCTCCCTCCATCAAAAGGGGGGAGAGACTAATGGAATCACTAGTGTTTCCATATTCTTAGCATGTTATGTTAAAGACTGTTCCCTTTTAGAGTTAGATACCTTGTCTGATGAAAATGAAACTTTTATCTTGCCTTTATAGACCATAAATGTGACTAGTTTGTTCAATCCATAATTGTTGATATATAAGGGCTTATGATTCACACACTCTATCTGATTGAAAATACACATATTCAGACAGTCTATTATTCTCTTGGCTATGAGTAAGAATATCTCTAAAATAGTAAGAGTATTGTTCCTCCACTTCTTTTTTAGCCAACAATACATGATTTTAGGAGTCTTCCAAACCACTACTTAGATCCTTATCCTAATAAGGCACAGTAGCCTCTTCTACTTGATATTCCTTGGATTCCCAAGGTTTAAATTTGGATAATCAAATCCTAGCCTTGGTAGAAGAAGAATTCTCCCTTCCCTAAACTAGGTTCTTGTCCCATATTCTAGATTTATAAATAGCTACTTTAGCTGATCTCTATATGGACAAAATAGAAGAAGTATTGGGTGATATTATAGTCTTCCACTTTTTTCTATTATTGCACACCCCACCCAAATTAACCTTTAAGACACAAACCTCACACAAAACATTCCTCCATCAAATGTTCTATGGCCATACAAACATCAAAAAAATATTATAATAATCATTAACTCTTAATTATATTAATTAATAATTTATATTATACTAATTATTAACTATTAATTAATTAATTAGTGGTTATTAATAATATGATGAGGTCAATCCCCTTTATTAAAATTCAAAAACAAGGAGAGTAAAAGAATGGGTTATATGGTTAGACTACTCTTAGGCCAGAACCATTGAAAAGTTACAAGCAACAAAGCTAGGAAAAAACACTTTATAGAGGTTGGCCATATTTATGCATAAACACACCAATATTATTTAGGTATTTCATATGAGATCAGATACTCATATTATGACACCCCCTTCATTCTATGAAAATGAAATATTTATATTTTTAATGTTTATTTGAATATAAAACATATTTTTTTATGAACTTTAAATGATTTAACTTGTCGGTATTGAATTATTTTGTTGTTTTATGGAACAAAACCTCAAAAATTTATAAAATTAACAAAAAAATGAATTATGTAGGATGAAGAAATTTCATGCCGCGATATGAAGCGGTGCAGTGTGAAACTATAATATTGAAGCTTTTAAGGACCAAGTCCAAATATTAAAAATAAATAACCCAGAAGAAATAGAGAAAAACCTGATGGAAAACACAAATTCACATCATGGATTTCATTCATGATGTGAACCTTGAAGGATTACAGTATGTGAATTAAATTTTTGAAACAAGCTGTGAGAATTTTTTTCCCCCACACATTACACATCTTGAACACTATGCATGATATGAAAAGGAATAATGGAAAAAAAATTAGTATATTTGACAAGAATTAAGGCAGAAAACCCTATTTTTTACCCCAAAATCATTGATCAACCCTAGGATTGACCCAAAAATAATTTGTTTTCCAATTATGATTACATGAAGCCATAAAAAATATATATAAATAATATGCCAAGGGGGATTGGAAGGGGAGTCTTATAGTGAGGGGAAACTATAGATGATTTCCTGGTGTAGATTTATTTCATTGCTTTATTTTTTTTTCTTATTTCTTATGATTTATCCCCTCTCTAAAACCAACTCGACTTCCCCATCCATGGAGGGGTAGTTTATGTGAGTCATCATGAATGGGGGAGTCTTGACCTATTTTTGATGCTATATTTTGAATACTAAATTTAATAAAGATCCATTCTCTCTTCTTCTTTATGGTTTCAATTCTTATTTATAGTTTTAAATTCAAAATGTGGTTGCATTAGGTTTTGATTCTGATAATTTTAATTGTCTTGGTGAATGATCCATTTCTCCCTCCATCCAATTATTTTTTGTATATGGGGGAATAGATTAGGGTTGGATGGTGAGTTCTTGATAATTGTTAGTATGTTTTCAAGATTCTAATGAGGACCATTTGTAATTAGGTAATCACAATACCCATTCATGGATGGTGATAATAAATCAAGGAGAACAACAACAGTAGTCGCACACATAAGAAGGAGATAGACCAACATGAAGTTTCATATAGGGATATTCTCACCATCATCATCTGGATAAGGGGGAGAGAGGAATTAGTAGATGAACCTCTCTCTCATCATTTGGTAGAAGATAAATTGGTAAAAAAAATGGAAATTATGATAGCATTGCATTAGGTCTAGCCAAACCTTCTCCATTCACCATATTTATAGTTTCTTTTAAAATCAATTAAATAAAATTGCTTTCCTCTCTCAATTTCTCAATATCAATTAAAAACTAATTTTCATAAAATCCAAAAAATGTGAAAAACTCATTTTATGTGCACTCCTCTTTTAGAGACAACCTAAGGGATAACTAACTATACTATTCTTAGGTAATTAAAAATTTTTCCACCCCCCACAACAGTTGTGCATCAATATGGTGTAGTTTCTAGGAATTTGGTGCCTCAATACTCTAAAAACTAAAAAATTTGTTTTCATGACACATCATTCTAAATAATAATTAATTGATTTTTATCCTTAAATTGAACAAATATTAACACAATTAAGAAAAATAAATTTGAAAAAATGGTGTGAGTAAATAAAATTTATAGATTCAAGTGACACCCTTAGCATTCACTCTATACCTGAATTCATGGATATAAATCCCAACCAGACCTAGAGAGACATTTGTTCTCATGAATTAACTAATATAAATAACTAAATTGTTTTTCTAGACTTAAAAAATATTTTAAATTGCATGTTAATATGATTCCTATGATACTAAAATATCATGTTCTCATAGTAGAGGACCAAACTGACACATCTAGTAATCCAGCTATGTCTTCCCAACCTTTAGGTCAAGAGGATCCCCTAGTTGATAATTCAAGTGGAGGGAATTCCCCTTCTCACTTTAAGGAGAAAAAAATGAATGGTTGTACAATCTAAAACTAGGAGATGTTAGTGATTGGAAATACCTCAAACAATACTTTATACAGATATAATTTACCACATACCACATCCCATATCATATTATTTAGAAAATAAATCTATTTCATCCAGTAGTCGAATGGAGAGACCTTGTATGAGTACTAGGAATTCTTTAAGAAACTCTGTACAACCTTCCCACATCAAGAAATGGAGGAACATCACTTCCTCAAGTTCTTATATCAAATCCTTTCAATAATAACCAAAACCTTCTTGATTCCTCCTCTGGAGGATCCCAAATTGAAATCCAAAGGTATGGTCAATAAGATTTTGTAAAAATCACAATAATTTGGAATGAGAGGTATAGGAACTAGAGGAATCTATGGGGTAAAAACATCTGATTCATCAGATTTAATTGAAATAATAGTTGATTTCCACACCGGGTTAGTGTGACAAATGTATGTGATGTATAAAAGTTTAAAAAACTTTTATCTGGGGTATGTGTTTTATGTTCTTCACCTACTCATTACAATGATCAGTTTCCAGAAGTTCAAAGGATAGAAATTTGTGTTTCTTCCTTTCAGCCATGATAATTAGAAAAGAATCATCCATGCCAACCCCAATACCAACAAGGATACATCCAAAATAAAACAAAACCCTTCTATCAAAACCATTTTCTCAATCAACCTTCCTTCTAGTATTATAAATACAAGAAATACTAGAACCTTCCTCTATTTCAAAAACCATATAAAAAGAATTTTCAACCACCACTTTTCTAGTAGAATCCATATGATAAGCCATCAACTTGGGTGCCATCAAATAATAAACTATATTATGAGGTTGTGGGATTGAAAAAAATTATAAAATATTTATCCATCCAACTTAGAACTCTATTGTACTTTCTAACCAAGAACTAAATAAAGTTACAAGCACAAACAATTCTGAACCACAAGGAGAGAGTAATCTTGATCACAACACAAAATAGAAAATAGTTCCAACCTCTTAAACAATATGACGTTGATGAATCTTAGAAGAATTTAGAAGATACACCCATTGATATAAGATAATATGATATAAATTATGAAAATTTAAGGACCATTTTAGTAAAGACCAAAAATTTCCTTATAGAAGATGTAATGGGAAAATAAGGATATCCAGGTACCATTACCTTCTAAATTTGTTTATTCGAATGAGGTGGCTGAGGATCGAATTCAAAAATAGATTCAGTTATATTGACCTTATCCTTTTACACATAACATTACATGATTTTAAGAAAAATTAAACATTAAATTATAAGACAAGGATCATAAAGTCTAGTGTCTTGGAAAACTAGGTACATAAAAATGAAAACATGAGACAAAATAAAACATTTTTTTAATATTCATATAGATATATTAACTTCCATTGAGACCTTAAATATTCATAGGGAAAAACCTAGGGATAACATGAAAAAAGTTATGAGATAAAAATCCCAGTAAGGGAATAAACATAAGAATAAATCATAGTACATGGGTTAGAAGGCATATCGTAGTGATATAAAAAGGCATCAAACATGAATAATCAAATGGAATAATAACATAAAGAACATGAGATAATATAATCATGGAATAATAGAAATTTGGCAGTAAAATAAAACATTACTTTAGCATTATTAAGTCTTATTTTATATAGAGTATCACAAGTCAAGGCTAACCACCAAGACCGTTGTACATGGAGCCCGAGTCAAGGCTAACTGCCAAGACTGTTGCACATAACATCTCATGAGACTAAACTATATCCAATTAATTAGAGCCCTATATGGGTACACCCATCATAACATGTTCATTAATATTATTTCTACATATATAATCATACATAATCAATCATACATAAACATAATTTTACCCATGGAAATAATTGAGTATCAATAATCATGTCATAAAGCATAACAAATGGGTGTATCATAAAAGTGTCTATAAAGCAAAGGAATTAGATCATGAATGGAAAGTAATAAGGTATAATAGGCATATATAATTATAATTGATGTCAAATAGAAGTGATAACATATAAAAAGAGTATTTAAGAAACATTAGAATTAAAACATTTTAGTGTGGTTTAAGGAAAATATCCAAGATCATTGAAAATACAAAAGGGAATGATATTCTATATAAAACTATAAGTTAACCAAGAATTTTTTCATAATAATATTATTGATTTTAGTAAAATAATGGGTACTGAAAATATATTATAGAGTGCACTTAAAATTGGGTAAGAATTGAGGAAGTTCCCTTAAAACGGGTTTGCTTATCGGGAAGAATTAAAAAGGGAACCACTTAAAAACATGTAAATCCCTAAAATAGAATGATGAATGGATCTTGATACATGATTTTGGAGAACATTAAAATAATTTAGAATATGTACATTAAAAATAAAATATAACTTCATTTCTGTAAAAATAAAGATAGAAAAACCCAAAGGAATAATGGAGGTTCATGTAGAATCCATAACCTTAAGTACAAAGGTGTTCTTACATTAATCATAATGTCATGGATAATCAAATTAGATTCATTAATTAATAAATCCATAATATCTTATATATTTAATTGATTTATTTTCACCTTATTATGTTCATTCATGGCCTTTTTAATGGGTTAAGAGGTTCGATTTCATTGTTTGGGGGTGTTTGTTTCCTTGGTTTTCATGATCGGTTTACTTATATACATGTATAGATAATCATGTAAGATGAGGATGGTTGTCCAGAATTGAAGATATATGTTATTAGAGGGCATAAACAATAATAAATTTTTATAAAATTCATTTGTTTATTTTGAGTGAGGATGAATCATTATATAAAACTTTAATGATAAACACTTGGATTAATTTGGCGATTATTCGATCACAACAAACTCATTTTGTTTTTTCAATTGATAAATTTTGTAAAAAAGATTCAAAAACATTACATAGGGTATATTAAATATATAATAATCTGTTTCCACCATAAAAATGGTTTCATGATAGTAATTAGATATGGTAATTGAAAACCCATCGTCCTTGAATGTGATAAATTAACACATCTCAGATGATGTTTTCATTTCTAGTATAGAAGGAGGGGAAATGATAGATGATGATAAATTATTCCATTAGCATAAAAAATTCCAATATAATTATGGTAATGGATTTTTCATACCTTTGGATGAGGATACTTGAGGATGGAAAATAAAACAGAGTAACTTGAAAATAAATTGAAAGAAAAAAGAATAGGGTTTTACCACTTGATTCATTCCTCCTTAGAACCTCTTTAAGGGAGAGGTTTTGGTATTTTGATGAGTCTAGGAGATCCTAGATGTATGAGAGGGTCTTATGGAGATATTTTAGCATAATTTAGACAAGTAATAGGGCTTGATAGAAGTGGAGAGAAAAGGGGGTGAGGGTGGTTTTTATAGTGGAGGAGAGGGGTGATTTTTGAATATCTTATTCATTTGTCTATTATTTTGATCAAGAAAAGAAATAGTGCTGATTATTGTGACTAAAATAAGTAATTAGATCATGTTAGTTTGAACTAAGGGTGTTTACATCAGACATGATTTTGGGAATAGTGAATTTAACTTATAATGTATATATATGGTAAATTACTGTATTTTACTATTCACCAAAAATTAAAGTATTTCATAAAAATCCAAAAAATTCACCCAAACCATTCCTTGACATGTAGAATTAAAAAAAACTCCATTTTTCAAAAATAAGTTTCTAAATATGGGAAATTTAATTTTTAATTAAAATCTTAATTTACTTGAAAATAAAAATTTCAAAATTAAAACTGCTTTTCTAACACTTTAAAAAATTAATTAAGGTCTCATAAAATTATCTTATAATCATAATACATTAAAATAACAAATTTTGAATACATTTTCTGAAAATAAATTTTATTTTAATTTATTAAATTAATCATAAAATTGTAATTAAATATTTATGACTTACAAAAATACCAACACTTAATCAATAATTTTTAAAATATTTATTTACCTATACTGTGATATAATTATACCACATTGTTAATTATAAGATGGATAAATTTTATTCATACTTTTATTGGTGATTTTACTATTACATTTGTGAGTTTACAATTCATAAGAGTCACAATACTATTCCAAAGGTCAAGTTATTATTCCTTAGGTATAAGTTCTTTAACTTCTAGAGATACCTTTTATTTCACTCATTCTTAATTTATAAAGTTTGTATTGTGTTATATAAGTAATTTTATGTGATTATAATATAATAAAATTCCATTTATAAAACATTGCTTCATTACATTTTCCCCCGATATGAAATTTCGCCCTCAAAAATTCATTTTACATTCTAAGATGAAAACAGGTGTGGGTAATTTTCCTTCATCAATTCCTCCAGTTCCTATATTTCATATTTGTATTTATGGTTCCACCATAGTAATTTAACCAGGTGAGTAGTCTTGTTACGTATAACTTTATGTGTATAATCTATGATCTTCACTGGATTCTCCTCATAAGAAATTTCACTCTCCAACTGTACCACCTATGAAGATAGTACATGTAAAGGATCTGGTATGTACATCCTTAAAAGGGATATATGGATACAATCATGAACTTTAGACATGGTAGGTCGGAGTGCTAGTCAATAGGACACAGCACTGACACGGTCAAGGATCTAGAAGGGGAAGATGTACCTGGGACTTAGCATTCCTTTCTTCCTAAACCTCATGACCTTCTTCCATGGAGATATGAAGAGGGATACCATGTCTCCAACATTGTACTCAAGGTCTTGTGGATGATTGTATTCCTAACTCTTTTGTCAAATTTGGGATACCATGATGTGATGATAAATGTTTTTCACCTTCTCCACTATTTATTTAACCATTTCAGGTCTCATTAGCTTACATTCACCAACATCATCCTATCATGTCGGTGTTCTGCACCTTTTCCCATAATAGGATTCATATGGTTTCATTTGATTACTCAAGTGGAAACTATTATTGTAAGAGAATTCTACTAGTGGAAGATGTTGATCCCATCCTCCTTTAAAGTCTATAGAACACTATCTCAACATATCGTCCAATGTTTGAATAGTTTTCTCAGATTGGACATCAATATGAGTATGATAGGTCATATTGAATTTATGCTCAGTGCTTAGAGCATATTGGTGACTTTTCCAAAACATCAAGGTGAATATTGGATCTAGATCAGAAACAATCGATAGTGGTACTCCATGAAGCCTTACCACCTATTTGATATATGTACATTAAAGTTGATCTAATGAGAAGTCCTCTCGAATTTCTATAAAGTGATATATCTTTGTAAGACGGTCCACAGTGACTCGTATAGAATTATTTCCTCTAGATGTCCTTGGAAGTCTAGTGATAAATTTCATGGTAATTTTCTCCCATTTCCATATTGGTATGGGTAGTGGTGGAATCATTCTCTTAGACATGTTCTTTTCATCCTTCTCTTTCTGACAGACCAAGCACTTTGATGTATACTCAATGATCTCCTTCTTCATATTGTCCCACTAATAGTTCACTCAAAGATATCAATACATCTTTGTGCTCCCTAGGTAAATAGAGAAGGTTGATCTATTTACATCCTTCAAAAGATCCTTCTTTATCATTGGATCATATGGTACACATTGTTATGAACCAAATATCATGACTTCATCCTTGTTGATCTTGAACTTGAAGGATTTCCCATTTCTGATAGCTTCCACCCTTTTCCGAATTTCCACAACATTTTTATCAGTATCCTTTATTTTCTCCATGAGGGATATTTGAGAAATCATTTGTTAAAGGATTCATGATTTTCCTCCCTTAATTATTACCATTCCCATCCTCATAAAATTGAAGAAGATTGGATCCTTATCAATTATGATCATTGATAAAGATGTAGGATCCTTTCTAATTAGAGTATCCTCTAACTTATCTTCCTACCGGGATGGTAGTGGATTGAGAAGTCATAATCATTGATGAGATCTAACCATATTCATTGGAACATATTAAGATCCTTCGGTGTGAACATATATTTGAGACTATTGTGATCAATATATATCTCACACTTCTCCCCATAGAGATAAGGCCACCAGATTTTTAATGCAAAGATCACAACTTCCAACTCCAGATTATGCACAATATAGTTTTTTCTCATGGATATTCAACTACCTTGATCCATTTTCTATCACTTTATCATTTTTTATCAGTACACATACTAATACCTTATTTGAAGCATCATTGTACACCACAAATAGTTATCCACGTTTTGGGAGTGTGAGTACTGGTGTGGTGATAAGCCTCTTTTTAATCACCTTAAAGATTTCCTCACATTCTTGAGTCCAGAAAAACTTTACTCTCTTCCATTTCAACTTGTTTATTGGGTTTGAAATTTGTGAAAATTTATTCAAAAATCGTCAGTAATACCTATACAGACCAAGGAATCTATGGATCTCTATTAAAGATGTTGGTCTAGGTTAATATTCAATTGCCTTTGTCTTGGAAGGGTCCACATATATCCATTTGCTGGTTATAACATGACCTAAGAATGATACTTCTTCCATCCAAAACTCACATTTACTTTAAATGGAATAAATTTTATCCATTTATAAATTCTTTAACATAGTTTTCAAATTATCCTCATTTTTCTCCTTGCACTTGTAGTATATCAGAATATCATTGACAAATACTGCCACAAATTTATTAAGGTAATACATAAAGACTCTATTCATTAAATCCATGAAAATTATTGTAGCATTAGTGAGTCACAATGGAATCACTATGAACTCATAGTTTCCATACCTCATTCGAAAGGAATTCATGGGAATATATTCCTTCCACACCTTTAAATGGTGATATCCTGACTGAAGGTCCACCTTTGAGAAATAACTAGCCCCACATATCTGATCTAACAAGTCATCTATATAAGGTAGGGGATACTTGTTCTTTATCGTGATTTTATTTAGCTTGTGATAATCAATGCATAGGTGAATTGATCCATCATTCTTATTGACAAAGAGGACTAGTGCACCCCACGATGAAGAACTTGACTGTATAAAACCCTTCTCCAGATTCTCCTATAACTACTTCTTTAGTTCTTCCATCTCTATGGTGGACATTCTATAAGGTGTCTTTTATATAGGTACAGATATAAGAATAAGTTCAATTGAGAACTCAACCTATCGATCAGGAGGAATACCAAGAAAATCTTTAGGGAATACATCAGTGCAATCCCTCATGATGGGCATGTCTTCAAGAATGATATTTTCTTTCATCTCAATCATTTGATCAAGATATGATTTCTCATAAGAAAAAAATATCCACATTTTAGATGATCATTCTGAAAGAGATTTATCTTCCTCATTACACCTTTATAGGATAAGAGGATGATATGGGATGTGAAGAGTGATCTCCCTTTCCTGACATTTGATGTTGTCTTTATATAAAGATAGTCAATCCATTCCCAAAATAGCATCAAACTCTACCAAAGAGAGTATGAAATGATTTTCTAAGAGGTTCAGTCCACAAAAATTTATCAGGGGGGAGTTATAGACCTTCGACGCAATAATTTCTCCATAATTTGTACCCATAGATAACTAAACCTCCATATTTTGAGGTGGTTCTTAAATAGTTCTACTAAACTTTCAAGATATAAATAATGGGTAGAACCCGAATCAAATAGTGCATTTTCTATTCTTAAATGAATAACCAGTGTAGCTATGACCACATAGTTTTCTAGCTCCAACTCATAAGTAGTGATAGCATAATACCTTTCTTGTTTCTTTGTATGTTCTTGTTGATTGCCTCTGACAACCCTTCGCTTAGAAAAATTATTCACACAGTGACCATGTTCCTTTCTGTTGAAACAGTAAACTACTTGGTGAGTATTGATATGAACCTTCCTTTCTTTTTCTACATTAGTGGAATTTTTCATATCCCTTTAGTATTTCTTATCCAGATTCTCATTCTTCCACATTTTAAGGAATTCCTTGTTCACTTTAGACAGTTCCCAAGATGATTCTTCCCACAATTTTGACATGTGGGATGTTATATCTTCTTTCCATCATGGAATTTATTTGATGAACCAACCATATTAGACTCCATTTTCCAATTTTTCACCAGTCCCATGAGACCGTTGAGACTCTTCAATCTCTATTTCAACATTTAGGGAGCAATGGAAAATCCTTTCATAACTATCAAAGTCACCAATCTCCAATTCTTTCATAGACTCATCTTTAGTTTGGTAAAGAAGTGATCCACATTTCTTTCAGTGTTCATGAAAAGGATGGAGGCGTATCATGAAATCCTTATAAATTTTTCTTCATATGCCCCAATAGACTCATCTTCCTTCTAATTAAGTCTGAGGAACTCTCTTTCCATCTTGAGATAGAGGGTTCGGGGAAAATATTTACTGAAAAACATTTTTTGGAATTCCTCCCAATCCATGGAATCAATTTCCTCCTAAAATTTTTTATTCTTGATCGGTGTCTACTAATGATAAGCTTCCCCATTAAAATGATAGACTGTTAGCATGACTTTCTCTTCTTCTAAGCACTATAGGATGGAGAATATCTTTTCAATGGAGTTAATCTATTGTTCCACGTGGAGGGCATCAAAATATCCACAAACATGGGAGGCCTTTTCCACATGAATGATTTGACAGAAACTTGCTCTTTCCTTGGCGGAGGAGGGAGTTCCACATGATTTATTTTATTATTCATAACTTGATCTGGTTGAGCAAGGATTGTTATAATGTTTTCAGCACCCATTCTTATAATATTTAGCATACCATTAAGGAAATCATCAAATTTCCAATTATATTGATTGTTGGAACATGTTCTTCTATTTCCCACCATTAACTAAAAAAAATAAAGTTCAATTAGGGGGATTTAATACTTAGTTAATAATCATAAAAAGTAATCTTTAAACATAAAAGAATAAAATCTTAAAGTAAAATTATATCCAAACTTGTGATTCCCTAGGTTTCAGTATAGGTTATCCATGATCTATTTCTAATAATATATTCTTATGGGCCTTTTTTGTTCCCTCAATAATGGTTCATAATGAGATTATTAATTTACCAAAAAATATCCCCTGAGAGTGTCAAACTAGGTGCACTGTAAGGCCCGTTGTTGTGTACCAGGTTACCACAAGTCAAGCTTGGAACACCTTTTCTGAGTTTTCACTCCTAGGTACATATGTTCATGAACCATTTCCAATTTTAGTATCTAGATATGGATTTATATTCATGATAAACCACTTACTCTATACTAACCAAAATTTAGGGATGTTTTCTTATACTTAGACTTATCCCTAATCTTCTTACTGAAGTGTTATATTCCTAATCTCAAAAAATAACTATACCTTGCTATGATACCAACTATAGTGACCCTAGCCTTTTACATATAACATTACATTATTTTAAGCATAATTAAACATTAAATTAGAAGCCAAGGATCATAAATTCTAGTGTCTTGGAAGACTAGGTACATAAAATTGAAAACATGGGACCAAATAAAACATTTCTTTATTTAATATTCATAAAGAGATCTTAATATCCCTTTATCCCTTACATCATCATAGGATAACCTGGGGATAACATGATGAAATGGAGGAGCTAAAAATACCAATATGGGAATAAACATAAGAATATATCATTACACATGGGTTAGAAGGCATATCATACTGGTATAACCCTCTTTATGTATCTGATCACTCAAATCCTACAGAAATTGAAACTGTCTAGAATGTGAATGAGCCTCATTCTCAGTCTGAGAAATTTCCTACTCATGATGATTTTCTTGTGACCCTTCAGACTAGCCCTATTCTGCCTCCTATCTTGGAAAAGGATTCTGCTCATGGTGTTTAATAGCTTCACAAATTGGACAGTACTGTTTCAATGTATACTTCAGATCATGTTTCTATTCAACATGCTGATTTGAAATCTGATTCCTCTCAAAGTTCTGAAACTGATGGGAGTCAACATAATTCATCTTCTTTCTCAATTGATACATGATCCCAAAAAAAGAAGGTTTCTGGTAAATCAAAAAAGAATAAGGGTTCTAACCCAAGACATAAACGAAAATGAATATCCTCTTTTGGAACTGTCAAGGGGTTTCCAACAATGACACCTCCACTACTCTTATGAGGTTTTTAACTACTCATAAGCCACATCTCTTTGCAATTGTTGAACCTAAAGTCAACTTTAAAATGAACGTTATGATATTTGGAGCTCTTAATTATAGTTTTTTAGGTTCCTGTAATAACAGTTCTCATGTTGACTCAATGTGGATTTTTTCCATAATACTTTAAGAAATATTAAAATTTTTAGAATTTTTGACCAGCAATTTACTTGTGACTTCATATGGAATGGCCAGCATACTTATTGTACTATGGTTTATGACAAAAATAGATATCAGGATAGGAGGATATTATGGCTTGAACTTCTTGATATTGCTAAGCATATCCAAGATTCTTGGATTGTTTTAGGTGATTTCAATTACATTCTTTCCCCTTCTGAAAAAATTGGTCCCTCTCATCTCTCCATTTCTACTAGAGAGTTTAAATCTACTATTTATGATTGTAACATCCTTGAGATTAATCTTATTGGTGAAAAATATACCTGGTATAGAAAACATTATAACAAGAACGTTGCTAGTAAACTTGATAGAGCCTTTGTGAATATGAAGGCCCTTGATATTTGGGACAAAATATCTAGTGTTACTCTCCCCAGAATCAATTCTGATCATCATCCTATCCTCATTAATCTTCTCATTAATGATCGAAAACCTTTCTTTCCCTTCAAATTTAATAATGTCTGGTCATCGAATCCTGATTGTGTTACTTTTATTAATAATACTTGGAACTCCATGAAGCATCATAAGGATTCTTTCACCTGTTTACATAAATTGAAAGTTCTTAAGAAGGCTCTCAAAGGTTGGTGTAAAAATTCAAACTCCCAAATAGATCTAGAAATCTCCTACCTTGAAGATGAACTCAGTCGCTTCCAAACTCAGAACACTAACTCTGATTTCATTTTGGAGCCTTAGTTGGAAGCTAATATCTCTTCCAAACTTAATTCCTTACTCACTTTTAAGGATAATATTTGTAAACAGATATTTATAACTAAATGGCTTACTGATGGTGATCGTAATACTAAATTCTATAACTGTCTTCAAAGAATTAGAAAGGCTAGTCATCCTCTTTCTATGCTTATTCATAATGACTTGGTCATTGAATCTGAAGAAGCCATTACGGATCATGTTACCTCATATTTTTATAATATTTTAAATGGTCCGGACAGAAATGTTGATCTTAAACCTGACATCATTCCATTATTGGTTGATGAAGGTGACAATAAGTCCCTATTAAGCACTCCTCTCGATCATGAAATTAAAGACATTGTTTTTGGTCTAAACCCAGACAGTACTCCTGGACCGGATGGATTCAATAATGGTTTTTTTCAAAATCATTGGGATATAATACAAAATGATGTTTGTAACCTTGTTAAGATCTTTTTCACTCATGGATCTCTTCCTCATGGTATCAATGATCAATTCCAAACATTAATACCTAAAGTGGAGAATGCTGCTGAGATTCATCAATTCAGACCTATAGCTCAAATTAACTCTATCTATAAAATTATCACAAAAATTATTGCAAATAGACTTGCACCTATCTGCAATAGGATTATCTCTTAGAATCAATTTGTCTTTATCAAAAGACGATCCATCCAGGACTGCATTTGTATTGCTTATGAATGTACGAATACTTTAAACAAAAAAACTAGAGTTGGTTGTGTGGCCATCAAACTAGGTATTAGAAAGGATTTTGACACCATTGATTGGAATTTTATTTACAAAGTTCTTAAAAAATTTGGCTTTAATGATTCCTTCATTGGTAGAATCAGGAATCTCTTTCACTCAGCCCATATCTCTATCCTGATTAATGGTACCCCTCGTGGTTTCTTTAAATGCACTAAAGGTGTCAGGAAGGGTGATCCCCTTTCTACCATCCTCTTTGTCATTGCTGAAGATTACCTCAGTAGACTCATAAACCACCAGGTTTAGAAAAACTTGATTACACTTATTCAGGTGGCCAGGAACTTAAATGCCCCCACCCATATTTTATATGCTGATGATATTATCTTATTCATTAAAGGGGATTAAAGAAATCTATATGCTCTCAAGAAAATTATATCACACTATGAGGATGTCTCTGATCAAGCAATTTCTTGGGACAAATCTTATATCTATTTTGGAAAGAATTTTCCTGTAAGAAGGAAATCTAGTATTATAAATTACCTGGGTATTAAAGAGGGCCTTTTACCCTTCACTTATTTGGGTGTTCCTCTATTTTGGGGTCGTCCCAAAGCTACCTATTTTTCTAATATCATTTCTCATATTACAAATCAACTAGCTAATTGGAAAGGGAAGTCTCTCTCCATGGCTGGGAGAATCTGTTTGGTCAAATCGACCATTGTTTCTGAAATGTTTTATTCCCTTATGGTCTATAAATGGCCCGTTGGTATTTTTAAGAAAATTAATACTTATATTAAAAACTTTATTTGGTCTGGAAGTATTTTGGAAAAGAATCTTGTTACAATTCCTTGGAATTCTTGTTCTAAACCCATTGCTAATGGTGGAAATGGTATTAAAAATTTAAAGTTGTTCAATGATGCTCTTCAGGCCTGCCTTACTTGGCGCATCATTAACTCCACTTCTAAAGCTACTGAATTTTTAAAACTTATTTTTTTATCTAAGATTTTAAAAGGAAATATTAATTTCATTAACTCTTACATCTGGCCTTCCATCCGGGACTCTTATCACAAAATCATGTAAAATTCTAGATGGATTTTCAGTGCTAATTCTTCCATAAATTTTTGGTGTGGCAATTGGTGTGGTAGCCCTCTGACATCATTGTTACCCTTTTGTAATCCTCCCGAAGATACTAATCAGTCTATAAAAGAGGTCTTACAATCTCCCGATTGTGATCTCCCTGATATTATAATGCAAGCCATTGAGAATTATACTTTCTCTTCTGCTGGTGACTTCCTTGTTTGGGAACCTTCTCCTAATGGCATTCTAGATTCTAAAAGATACTATAATTATAATTTCTCTGATCATGAATCTAAGTTTTCTTGGGTGAATCAATTCAACAAACCCTGGATTAAACCTTCCAGACTCACCCTTATATGGCGCATTGTGCACAATAGATTACCTATGGAAACTAGTCTTAAAACCTTTGGTGTTTCTCTTTGTTTTAAATGTCGTCTATGTAACCAGCATAGGGAAGATTCCAACCATCTATTTCTATCTTTTTCGACGGCCTCTGCACTTTGGAATTACATATTTGATCTTTTTAATTGCAGAAATCCCATTAATGACTCAATCTCTTTGTTTCTTAGTAATTTCACCAGACATGATGCCTCTCTGGAGGTCAAAATTCTATTTCTTGCGGTAGTGGCAGAACTTTTTCATGAACTCTGGTATGTTAGAAATGATCCCGTTCACAATAATCACTCTTTCAATCTTAATGCAGGGAAGTCCTGAATTCTTCTTGTGATTCATGAAGCATCCTCAACTCAAAAGGATTGTTGCAGCAACTCCGTTGGTGACTTTATGGTCCTCCGTCATCTTAATATTCCAGGAATTTTCCCAAAGACGAAACGATCCTTTGAGGTATTCTGGAAATCTCCAATGCCAGGATGGATCAAAGTGAACGTTGACGACACTTCCAAAGGCAACCCTGGTCCTGCCAGTTGTGGTTCTATCTTCAGATACTCAGCTGGTCAATGTCAGGGTTGTTTCTTTGTTGGATGTGGTCACTCTTCATCTCTGGAGGCAGAAATGCTCGGCGTCATTCATGCAGTTGATTTTTCTCTTCAAAGAGGTTGGAGAAAACTATGGATCAAAAGTGATTCAACCACTATCATACATGCCATCTGGAATGGCAACATCCATCTAGCCTGGTCACTCACCGCTCGTTGGATGAACTGCCTTAATTTTCTCCATGGGATTGATTATATAGCTACTCATGCCTACCGTGAATCTAATGTCATTGCTGATGCTCTAGCCAACAAAGGAGTCCATCAAAACATGACTTGGCTGGACTCTATTCCTCCTGACCTATTATATCTTTTTGATAGAGATTGTAAAAAAATCCATTCCTTTCGCATTGTGTAATCCTTTTTTGCTTATCAATAAATTATGATTTGGTCTTTGACCAAAGAACTACCTTTTAAAAAAACCTATTATACATGTAACTGATCTATTATAACCTTATTATGTTCATTTATGGCCTTTTTGATGGGTTAATAGGTTTGATTTCATTATTTGGGAGTGTTTTTTCGTTGGTTTTCATGATAAATTTACTTATATACATGTATGGATAATCATGTAAGATGAGGATGTTTGTCTAGAATTAAAGTTATATGTTATTGGTGTACATACATAAGATTAAATTTTCATAAAATTCATCTGGTTATCTTGAGTTAGGATGAATCATTTTATAAAACTCTGATGATATTCGTTTGGATTAATTTGGCGATTTTTTTATCACAACGAACTCATTTTGTTTTGTAAATTTATACCATTTGTAAAAAAAATATTCCAGAACATTAAATAGGATATATTACTTATATAATAATATGTTTCAACCATAAAAAAATTTTCAAGACTAGAGTTAAATATGGTAATTGATAATGCATCGTCCTTGAATGTGATAAATAAACACATCTTAGATGGTGTTTTCATTTATAATATAAAAGGAGGGGAAAGGAGAGATAATGATGAATTATTACATTATAATAACACAATTATAGTATAAGTATGTTGTTTTTGTTTTCATACCTTTTGGATGAGTATAGGTGAGGATAGAAATAAAAATATAGGAACTTGAAAAGAAATTGAATGAAAACGGGAGGGTTTTACCTCTTGATTCTTTCTTCTTGAGAACCTCTTTAAGGGAGAGGTTTTTGTATTTTGATGAGACCAAGAGATCTTAGATTTAAGAGAGGGGCTTAGGGAGAGACTTGAGCATTATTTAGAAAAGTCACAAGGCTTGAGAGGAGTGAAAATAAGAGGGGTGAGGGTGGTTTTTATAGTGGAGGAGAGGGGTAAGTTTTGAATATTTTATTCATTTGTTTATTATTTTTCTCAATACAAGAAATAGTGATGATTATTGAGACTAAAAATAGTAATTAGATCATGTGAGTTTTATCAAAGGGTTTTTACTCAGACATGATATTAGTAATAGTAAATTTAACTTATAATTTATATATACGGGAAATTACATTATTTTACTATTCACCAAAAATTCAAGTATTTCAGCAAAACCCAAAAATTTCACTCTAACCATTTTTTCACATGTATAATTCAAAAATAAACTCAATTTTTTTATAAAAGATATAAATATTAGAAATTTAATTTTTAATTAAAATCATAATTTACTTGAAAAATACAAATTTTAAAATTAAAACATCTTTTCTAACACTTTGAAAGTTTAATTAAGGTCTTATAAAATTATCCTATAATCATAATACATCAATAAAAAAATTTATGAATACATTTTATGAAAATAAATTTTCTTTTAATTTATTAAATTAATCATAAAATTTTATTTAAATATTTATAACTTACAAAAATACCAACACTTAATCAACAATTTTTAAAATATTTATTTTTTTATATTATGATATAATTATACCATATTGTCACTTATAATATGGATAGATTTTATTTATATTTTCATTCATGAGGTTACTATTACATTGGTCAGTTTACTATTCATAAGAGTCACATTACTATTCCAAAGGTCAAGTTACTATTCCTTAAGTATATGTTCTTTAACTTATAGAGAAACCATTTATTTCACTCATTCTTCATTTATAAAGTTTGTATTGTGTTCTATAAGTAATCTTATGTGATTATAATATAAGGAAATTTCATTGATAAAATATTAGGTCGTTACATCAAGAGACCTTTCATAAGGTTGAAATAAATATCTCTCTCTTAGAAGAAATATAAAAAATCCTAAATTATGTGAAATTTATGAAGGAACTATGCACAAAGATATGATAACTAGATAGAAATAAATGAATCTTCTTGGGAAGAAGTGTCTCATCATTGATCTCGCTATTGATACCACAAAAATTTCAAGATCCAAGGACATTATCTATTCCATGCACTATTGGGTCATTATATTTTATGAATTCTTTATTTTATTTATGTGCTTTAATAAATGTAATGACTTACTCAGTGTTTTCTTCTTTTAAACTTATATAACTAAATCCAACCATAGTAGTGGTCCAATTTGTGAATATATCCACTATATTCCCAACTGGAGTTGTGGAATATGTACTCGTATGAGTAAGATGATTTAATTTTTCATCAGAGTTCTATGTCCTTACCATGGAAGAGGACAAAGCACCAGGTCACTCACCAATAATTTTGGGGAGGCTATTCCTGTAGACAGAAAAAAAATCATCATTAATGTACATGAAGGTACACTTATAATGGAACTTGGAGACAGTATATTACACTTTAACAAACTTAATGCAATGAAGAATATTCCAAGTATTCATTCACTCAATGATATCTCTCATG
This sequence comes from Viscum album, assembly GCA_963277665.1. Classification (NCBI taxonomy): domain Eukaryota; kingdom Viridiplantae; phylum Streptophyta; class Magnoliopsida; order Santalales; family Viscaceae; genus Viscum; species Viscum album. The sequence goes on along the minus strand of OY728141.1, from coordinate 805,553,761 downwards.
AAGAAGGTATATACCCAATTGAAGATTAAATTATAGCTTTAGAATTCTTATCATTTGGGGATAATTTTTATTTTGAAAATACCAATAAAAAAAATTGAAAATTATAATTTCATGTTAAAATAAGAGTTACTTATGATTTTTCCAATTATTTACTAAAAGACACTAACATGAAACAAGAGATACAATCCTTAGAAGTAGGAAATGTAAACTCAGTATCAACCCTAGAAAAACTCTCATATCTTGAGTTAAAGCCACTGACAAGGGATTTAAAATAAATATGCCTTATAGAAGGAGAAATATTACCAGCCATCATTTCCAATAATCTATCTAATACCCAAGAACAAAATCTGACTGACCTTCACAAGAGAAATTTTCAATCCATGAAATGGAGCCTAGGAGATATCTCTGGGATTTACCCCAAAGTGTTATCTTATATAATATTTTTAGAAGATGATTCTCAACCAATGAGATAGACATAAATAAGATGTAATCTTACCATCATGGAGTTATTAGAAAAAATATGGAAAAATTTCTCACAACTAACATTATTTAACCAGTCTCTAATTCATAGTGGGTCGACCCATCCATGTCATATCAAAGAAAATTGGTCTATCAATTTTCAAGAATGAGAAAAATTAACAGATCCCCATGAGAGTGAAAAATAGTTGGAGAGTTTGTGTATATTATAGGATGTTGAATGAGAATACTCGAAAAGACCATTTTTCTATCCCATTCCCCAGTCAGATGTTGGAAAGGTTTATAGGAAAAACTCAATATAGTTTTCTAGATTGTTATTTAAGGAAACTTCTTGGTACCAATTTCACTAGAAGACCAGGAGAAGACGAACTTCATCTATCCTTTTGTCACTTTTACCTATAATAGGATACCTTTTAGGCTACACAATACCCTAGGTACATTTCAATGGTGCATGGTATGTACTTTCTCAGAACATATTAGAGTCTATTTAGAAATATTTCTTGATGATTTTACTATTTACATCAACTCTTATGGTCATTTATTACAGAATTTAGAAGAGATTTTGAAAAATTGTATTGAGAAAAATCATATTTTAATATTTGAAAAATAGAATTTCATATTTGAAAAAGGATTATTTTTAGGTCATATAATTTCAGATAAAGGAATTGATGTAGATAATTCAGAGGTTGAAGTAATAAAATCATTCACATATCAAACTTTTCTTAAGCAAGTTATATCATTTTAAGGCCATGCAGGTTTCTACCAAATATTTATCAATGATTTTACTAATATTAATCTACATCTATCAATATTACTGTTTAAATATTCTAACTTTAATTTTGATGATTAGTATAGAAAGTAATTCGATGAGTTGATGAAAAGTATCATTACACCACCAATAATGAAACCACCAAACTGGGACAATCCTTTTGAGCTACTCTATTTCGAATCAAATCAATCTATGAGCGATATACTCTCAAAAATAATTGACATCAAGCCTCAAGTCATATTTAATACATTAAACAGATTGGATTCCACATAGATAAGCTACATGACTACCAAAAAGGAGTTCATTATAGTTTTTTTTCACTTGATAAATTCTAGTACTATATGATTAGAACTAAAGTTGTTTTTTTTCTAATCACGTAGCTCTCATGTATCTAATGAACATTGATTATGAGAATCCATTCCTATTAATATGTATGATACTTTTATAGGAGTTCCAATTGGAATTTAAGGACAAGAAGGGAACCAAAAATCAAGTCGTTAGTCATCTGAGTCGACTACACCACACTACTAAAGTGGAGATAACATGTCAAAACCCACTTGATGCTCAGTTTCCTAGAGAAAAACTTTACATCATGGAAGATTAAGTAACACAGTATAGCGACATGATCAATTATTTAGTGAATTATTAGATACCATATTGTTTAAACTCTAATCAGCAATATAAATATAAATCTTACTCTAGATTTTATATCTATTAAGACCCATTCCTCTAGAAGTTATGAACCAATAATGAAATTAGAATATGTTTACCAAAAAGTGAAATTGATTCAGTTTTCAAATTTTTTTCATACATTATCCTATGGAGTCCATTTTGGACCTCATTGAATATATAGAAAATTTTTAGAATCTAGAATTTATTGGCCCACCTTATTCAAATATTCTAATGAATTTTTTAAAATATGTGAAAAATGATGATTTTTTAGTGATATCTTAAAATGACTGGAAATACCTCAAATACCAATTACCATTTGTGAAATTTTGAAGTATGGGGAATAGACTTCAGGGGACCATTCCTAGTTTCATTTGGCTATTCTTATATTCTGTTAGTAATAGATTATGTTTCAAAATGGTTGGAAGAAAATCCACCAAGAATGATGATGTTGTTTAATTTGATTTTATTGAGGCTACATATTTTGTAGGTTTGGAGTAACTCAAGAAATCATTATTGCCCAAGGAACTCATTTTTTCAATAGGAAGATTGAGTAATTACTGAAGAAGTATAGGGTACATCATAAAACTTCAGAACCATACCATCCATAAAAAAATGGTCAAGAAGAAGTATCTAATAGAGAAATCAAATCCATTCTATAAAAAAATGTCAAACCCAATACGAATGAATGGATACAAAACTTCCTATAAGACTCCCATAGATATTAGGCCCTATAGATTGATTTATGGAAATATCATCCACCTCCTTGTTCAATAGGAACAAAAATCCCGCTGGTTGGTAAGAGAGGTGAATATGGACCTTAATAAAGCAAGGAAAGAGAAGAGATTTTAGATTCAAGATATAGAGGAAATAAAGAAATAATTTTAAAAAAAATTAAAGATTTACAAATAAAGAACAAGGATATATCATGATAAGATAATTCAAACAAGAACCTTAAATCCTTGAGATAAAGTGATATTATAGAAATTTAGACTTAAAATGATGCCAGGTAAACAGCATTCTAGATGGTAAATTCTATTTACTATCATTCATGTTTACCCCTTAGTTCTGTGAATATTGAAAAATAAGGAGTAAAAAATCTATTCATTGTAAATGGGAAAATGTTGAAGAAGTACCATGGGACCATACCTCAAGAACCAGTGGAGGATATTATAGTCCTTCACCCTAATTACTATTGAAGATCCACTAGGGTTAATCTTTAAATTATACTTAATTAAATTCAATAATTCCATTTTTAATCTACATACATGAAAAATCATTTAAAATTCAATGAGGATATTGCATCAATTATATATGGGGGAGGGAATCTTGTAGTCTTGGATTTTTCAAAAAATAATTTTTTTAGTCGATCCAATGACATTAAACAAGGTGAAGGAGTATAAATGATAATAATATTGTTATATTAGTCTAGATAAAATAAATTTGAAAAAAAAAATAATTTTGAATAAAACTAAGTAGTTGATAATACTCATGATGGGGACTTGAGTGTTCCTAGGAAGTCTCCTTGAATTGATGGGATTAGTCTCACTTTGAGTGACCAAGGGATTATGTTAGTGGTATAGAGATATAGGGAGAGTAAAATATTATATTTATAATAAGTACTTCTAAGGTAAGTTATGTCTTGAATTGTTGAAGATGTTACCCTTTTATAAGTTAAGGGAAGGGTATTTTTTAGACCAACACTTACATTTTCAATAATTCAAGGTCAATATTCATGTGTCTAAGTAAAAAAATGGAAAAAAAGTATAGTATAAATGTTTATTGATCGATAAAATATCAATCATTCAATTAAAGGAAAATTTTTAAATGTTTTAGTACTTTTACACTAGATTAAGCTTAATTTACCCCTATTAATTTTAACGTGTTAATTAATTTTTTACCTTAGTAATTAATTTTAATGAAAAATTTAAGATTTATATTTTTACCTAATTTTATCATATAATTTATAATTTTAAAATCATTTTATCAAATAAAATTTTTAAATATTATAAATGTTAATAAATACACTTAGTCACCTAAAACAGTTTTTAGAGAAACAATTTTTTTATGCTTTAAAATTATATATTTAGTAAAAAATATATTTTATACTGATTTCAATGATATAAATTCATTTATTATAAAAAAATAAAGGGTATGAGGCTTTAAATTCAATACAAAATCAATTCTCCCATGAAAATAATTGATTTAAAGAAAATACCAAAAAAATTATTAAAGTAACATTTTAAATAGTTTTAAAAATGTTAGTCATAAGTTTTTCAAGTTCAAAGAATATTTTAAAATGAATAATTTTTTTCCTAATATTAATATTTTATTTATTTAAATGTTTTATAAATTTCTAGGTCATTATTATATATTAATAAATTCATACAAATTACAAGTTTCTTGAAAACTATAATTTTGTACTAAACATGATCCTTTTAGAAAAATCTCAAAAATTCACACTAAGTAAATTTTTGTGTGAATAATTATAAAATAAAGTTCATTTTTTTATTTTAAATTTCCAAAATATATAATTCTATCTTTTTAATAATAGCATAAAATATAATTGAAACCCCATTTAAATTGGAAAATTACTTTTTCAAATATTAATGGTTATTATTCCTATTTCTGATGATTTACCAAATAAATTGGTGTCAAAAAATTATTAATATAAAACATAATTTATAATTAATCATAAGTTTATTTAAATAAAAACATTTATTATATAAAAGGAAATTTTTTTATAAAAATAGTTTCCTAAAAATTAAATGATTTTATTAGTCATTTTAGGTAAACTAATTGAATTTCATTCATGTTAAAAGTAGACTTTATTTTATATATACATAAAGTACATAAATATGTTACTCTTATTCATTCCCAATAATTTAAAAACTTGGTTCTCAATGGTTATACTTAAATAATTATATTTTATATATATATATCATGGTTTTTTTAAGTTCGATGTTGATTACAGGGCAAGATATCAGAAAAATTAACATATTTAAGGGTAATCATGTATTATAATTTTGGTGTTTCATATCCCCCCCCCCAAATAAATTTTTCCCTTGTAATTTAAATTATATTAATTTATATAAAGAACTTATAATTAACCACACACCTCTAGATAATCATGGGTTTATTTAGGTTGTGGAATGAGATTTACCTAAATGAAAAATTATTATAATCTCTTTATAAAGAGAGTTTACCCATTCCTAATTTAATATAGAATTATACTAAGGGATATATATATAGATCCATAATTAATAACATCCCACAAACACATAATATTATTTATATTATAATCATACCACAATGGATATTTTATTTATAACTCAATATATAGTAGTTAGTGAAAACATACATGGCATAGGATAGTAGAAAATTTAGAGTGAAAAAGACTTATCAAATACATTAGTATAAGTTTCATAGTATTTTCCTTATTAACATGGTTGTTGATGACTATTTACCTCATTTTCCATTTGGTTGGGACATTGAGTCACATAATTCCAAAATCTCATGCAATTGAATCAATAGATTTTTGTAGATTCACTCTTTCCCTTACCCTTGTGATTCTTATGACCTTCATCATCTTCATCACTTGAACTTTCATGAGACTCAATATTTATCTTATTTGGTGTTTTTGAGACTTCTACTATGTTCACATTGTTAATCATAACAATAAATAGCAGGTTTGGCATAATTATAAGATTTCTCACTTTATAACACTTTAATGTTAGCCTTTATTTCTTACTACTCAATATGTGTTATAATTGGATCAAACTATATAACTATTTGTTTAAAATATATCATTATTGGTATAACCTAGGTTACTTTTAATTGGGTTCTATTATAATTATTAACCTAATACTTAAAATGGAGATCTCAAATTACCATGAACATTCTTGAAATATTCTAAACCTAAAAATCATTGAAATCTATATTATCAAAATCCAACTTACACTTATTCAAAAAAATCATTTTTAAATTTGTTTACCCAAGTATATATATATATATAACCAATAAGTATTCCCTCAATAACATAACTTTACCAAATCGTATTTGAATCTCCAAGACATTAAACCATAATAAGATTACATATTCCTCTAAAATATAGCTCTGTATTTTTCCGTGAAATGGTATTAACCACTAGTTCATACACTAATCACTATATATAATAATTCCAAAAATGTCATGAATCAATTATCAATCCCAAGGTTACTAATTACTATCTAACTTATTCAAAATAAAACCACCCTTTATAATATCTAAATCATTTGTATATTAAACCTATGAGTTATCCATACCTCAATAATGTGTTCTCCAATATTTATCCCAAAATATAACCTTTTATAAATTAAAATTTCATAATAATAAATTTCAATTAATATATGATTTTGTAAATTTAACATAATACAACTTAATAATAATTCTTAGATGTTTCATATAATCCTCATAACATTTAGAATATACTATAATATCACTCACTAATGAGAATATTTAAGAGTTTCAAGAAAATAACAATCCAAATATCTTAGGTAAGACTAGAAAACTCACTTTCTCTATTAGAATAGACATATACTAAAATTATCACCCATTTAAGTATGCTCCCTTATTCAATTATAATACATAGTGGTTTTTGGATACATATATTTTTCCTCTTTGTTTTTATGATCCTATTTAAACCAAATAATAAAACCAAAATTGTTATGATAATAAAAAAAATATGGAAAAGAAAACATCAATATGAATATTTCTTCCCTTATTACACCTTTATTTTAATATATGATACTTTAGAATCAACCTATGACTCCCTTGTTCAATCACTGGTTATCTATGATAATTTTTATATTAGGTTCTCAAAACAAATTATTTAATATCATTATTAAATCCCTCATGATGGTTTCTAATTAGAATGTGACTGACTAAATCATATCCATTGTGAGTGTCTCTCCAAGTTTGTATTGTTAGGCCCACTCATCATGCATAAGAGTGATGATTGTGTCAATTCTCAACCAACCCTTTTTTGGGGTGATTTCCCCTAATATTCCTTTAATGTGTGTGTGTATATATATAAGCTATCAAAGAGAATGTATTGTCAAAAAATAAAACTTTGAAAAATTTTGATTGGGTTTAAATGAATAATTAATTAATTTTATTTTTACATGTAAATAGGTAGGATACATAGTGTGCACTATATTCCATGTAGGTCTCTTCATTTTCTTGCTCATATGGGTTCTTCAGATATTCTTCATATATTACTAGTCCATTATTTATTATATGATAATGAACAAAGAAGATAAAGGGAATATCTCAACATTTAGATTTTAAATAACCAATTATATAAATAAAAACTAATGGTAAATTCATAAATTGATCAATGTTTAATAAATAATTATAAATTTAAACATGACTGCACTAATACCACTTGATGTTTCTTGGTATAGAATAGTACGTATTGGGTAGTAGACAACTTGGATTTGTTTTTCATAATCAATGAATAATATGATGTGTACATGAAAATGATTCATCATCACCAACAAATTAATTCAGTGATTAATTGAAATAAACATTGTAACTAAGACGAGAATATACTTTTAACATTTAAATTTATAATTAATTCATTAAAAAATAATTGTATCTTTGAAATTCTTTCCTTATAGAAGAGGTTGATTATAAAAACATATTTTAATTACATTGTCATTGAGTTATACAATCCAAGGATAGAATCTATATTGTAGTGATCCATACATGGTCAATTTGATCTTGAACTATCACTAAGGGTTCTCTAAGTTCTAGTGTTATAGTACCGATCATCTTACGTAGATACCTTAATCACTACCATGACCCCTTCAGTCTTAAAGGATTGTGTCTTGGTATCTCTTGGCAGAGAGGATGAGTAAAGAAGAAGAGATCCTCTTGAACTTGATATATAACCCAAAATAAATTCATAGTTAATAGAAAATTCTCTTGTGAGAATAATGTTATGCACATCGGATTGTATCTGAAATGGATTGTATTTATAGAAGTTTGTATCTACAATAGATTGTATCTATAATAGTTTTTATCTACATTGGATTTTATCTACAATAATTTTTATCTATATTGGTTTGTATCTTCAATGGTTTGTGTATACAATAGATTGTATTTACAATAATTTTTTTCTTCAACGTATTATATCTACAACGAATTGTATCAATAATAGTTTGTATCTATATTGGTTTGTATCTATAATAGTTTATATCTAAAATAGATATAAATAAAATTTTATAAGCTTATGGATTGGGTAAAAATATTTCTTAATTTCACATATTCACTTAATAATATATTGAACCCATAAATTTCCCCATACCATGTAAAATATTATTATTATTTTTTTCTTCATGGTATGCGCTAACCCACACAATTATAAATATTATTTTACAATTTGGTGAATAAATATTTATCACCAAACCCAATACTCAGTTCACTCATCCTTATAAACATTAATTAAACCATTAAAAAATATTTAAATAAATATTATTCATTCTATTAATAAATAAATAAATATTATATTCATTATCTAGAGAATCAATGTTTATTTAATATTTATAATAAAAAAATACTAAGTAAATATTATTTTTCAGTCCATAAAATAATATTTTTTCCAACTATTAAATATAAATAATAATTATATGAGATCAATGAAAACTCTAAGTGTGTGACCCTTTAGGAATCTACCTTGGTGGAATTAAACAAGCTGACCTAAATTTCTATATCATCTTCTAGAAACGTGTAAATGTTCCCAAGAGGAAAAAGTTAATATTCCAATGATGATAACAACATATGAATTTTTATCATGTAATATAATATTTTTTTCTTGATATCTCATCAAGTAGGTTTTATTTCAGTGTCAACAACTCATATTCTTGATACATCTTTCATTAACTTCCTCAAATAAACTCATTCATACACTACGGTGATTGAATTTAATTTGATGGTTTCATTTCAATCAATGGTCAAAGATATCATGTTTCATATAGATGGAAGGGAAAAATACTTTGTCAACATATTCATTAATAATATTCCATTTGTGATGAAACCAATATACACTATTTCCCACAAAACTTATGGCGTCATAGTTTTGGTTAGTACATCTAAGTACACGGGTCATGATACGCAAGTAAGAACTTCATGAGATAAATCTTCATCCACTAAATAAAATCCAACCCCTAATAGTCTGTATCATTCTTTTATTATCATAATATTTCATAAAACATATGACCAGAATTTATGAATATTTTCATAATGCTTTAAGGATCCAATCATAATAACGAATTGTTCTGACCATATTAGTGAAATAGATACCCCAAAACATTATCACATTGATATAAAATAGAATAGAAAATTATCGTGTGATAAAAAATACATTTAATGATCACATATTTGAATATACATAGGTAATATAATGTACATAGTATGGAAAAATTGGTTATGGGGAACCAAATACAACACATAAAGAGAAAAATAAGGTTTCAAGCACCTCTATTTATAAGGGGAAAGGATGGGGACTCTAGAACAATTTTTTGATTAATGTGTCTAAAGAAGCAACCCATTATAATAAAGGGTCCTCTAATCCATGTATGTCAGTGAGAAGTAGGCTATAAAACAAGCATTCAGCCACTAATTATGTTTCCACACTTGACTTACTTGATGCAACTGTTGAGAAAAAATATTCTTTTAGAGGGTTTTTAAACTAAAGTTATCATGGTAGTCGATTCCATCACTGTAGGGACTAGGTTACCATGTGATGTTGTTTCCCTGATAGATGGGAATTCATATAATGTCTCCCTTATTATTCTTTATGCTAGTTTCACTGAAATGGACACTAAAGATAATGAAAATCCTTAGCATAAGGTTATAAATTAGAGATGCGGATGTCACCTCAATGGTGAGAGAGGTTGGGGAACACCATAATATGAGTCTTTGATCTCAGGCTTAGTATTTAGAGAATTTTCTTCCATTACCAATGAAGATATATTTTATATTTCTACTTCTTTTTTTATAGAATTGTGATTTTTTTGATGGGGGAACCGTCTACCATATCAAGACCGATCTCATTCTTTGTACTTATTTCTTTCTTTGAATAAATCAGATAGGTTCTATAGGACTTATCATCACTATTTCGAATATAATTTAATTATCAATAGTTATTAATTAATATAATATATTATAATTAATAGTGAATATAATTAATATAGTTAATAATTTTAATATTTAATAAAATTATTTGTTAATATAATATAACTATTAGTATAATTATAGTTTATATAATTAATTCATTAATAATATATTGTATTAAATATATTAATAATTAAAAATATTAACTGTTAATTATATTATACTGTATTATATTAAATATTAATTATATTTTATTATATTAATAAATATATTATATAAATTGTTAATTATATTAAATATAAATAATAAATTTGTTATTAATTATTAATTATTTTAGAATAATAATTTTCATAATTCATAAGGGTTAGATCCCCTTTTATAAAAAAAAGCAAACCAAAGAGGATGGGGTCAGACGAGGTAAAACTACCCTCATCTGAAACAGACCAGTCACGGGCCAAGATTTTTAATATTCTTATCTTGAGCAACATAGTTCTTATTATGTAAATCCCCACAATTAATTTTACCATTCCCATAACCTCAAACACTTGGATTAAAACCTCATCTCCAAGCCTTTTCCCATTTCTAAAGTCTATCAAGATCATTTGATCCCTCAAACTCACTCTCTATAACAATAGTCTGGGCCTCTTATCTCTTAGAGAGGTCTTCAAGTGAGGCATACTCCCTTCCACAATCCTTCCTAGTTAGAGTCTAAATATCAAGAGATTAAAATTGTCCCCCTTTTCTATTTTATTTCATCAATGACATTAGATGAATCAAGCCCTTTAAAATTTGGAAGTGGATACATGTTCCTTGCTTATATTTTCTTGTTTGGATACATGGTCACTAGGTGTGGCTAGCATCTCATGTTCACATGCCAATGTATTCACATCTTTCAGAGTTTTATATACTAAAGTATTAGAGTAATTTAACTTTTTAAATGATGTGGGTTCTATAATAACTTCACCTGATGAAGAAACCGATGCATCTTGCTACTCATCGGGGTGTATCAAGGTCATTGCAAAACTTGTTGAGGCCCCTTTAGTCAAATGTTATGAATGTCCAATGGGTAGTTCACCAGAAGTAATTTTCTTGGATTCATACTTCCTTAAAGATAGAGGATAAACTTATAGACTAACCAATATTTCTATCTTCTTAGAATGTGATGTCGAAGACTGTTCCCTCTTAGAGTTAGAACCCTTACCTGAAGAAAACGCCACTTTATCTTGCCTTTATAGACCATAGATGTGGCCAGTTTGTGTTCAATAAATAACTTGTGATCTGTAAGGGAATATGATTCATGCACTCTATATGATTTAATATCAACATATTCATCTTTACTACCATTATTTGGGTTATGAGAAAGAATATCTCTAAAAGAGATTGAGTGATTCTCTTATACTGCTTTTTCAACCAAAAATCTATAATTTGGGAGTCTTCTAAAGCACTGATTTGATCGTGATCCTAATGAGTCTCATAAGACTTCTCATATTTATCAACCCAAGATTACCTAGGTTTTACTTTGGTTGATTCCATATTATTTTTGGCAACAACAGACTACTCCCTACCCTGGACCAGGTTCTTGTCCCGTATTCTTGGTTTTGAAAAAGTTACTTTAGTCGATCCATGCATAGACAAAATAGTATACAAATTGGGCACTATTGTATAATTCCCATTTTTTATCTCATTTAACACCTTTTCCAAATTATTCTTCAAGATAAAATCCTCACATGAAAAATTCCTCTAATGAATGGCCGACTGCCATAGAGATGCCAAAAAATATTAAAATGATCAATAACTCTTAATTATACTAATTATTAAATTAAATTATATTTTTTATTAACTATTAATTAATTAATTAATTAATTATTAATTATATGATGATTTCAATCACCTTTATTAAAATATAAAAACAAGGAGAGGAGATGAAGGGGTTATATAGTCAGACTGCCCTTAGTCCAGAACAATTGAAAAGTTACAAGAAACAGGGCGAGGAAAAAACACTTTTCAAAGGCTGAACATATTTATCTATAAACACACCAATAATATTTAGGTACTAATTATGATATCATATACTCATATTATGATCCCCCCCCTCTATTTGGATGATATATTCTTATTTTTTATGTTTATTTAAATATAAAACGTATCATTTTATTCACTTTAAATTATTAAACATGTAGGCATTGATTTATTTTTTTATTTTTATGGTAGGATACCAAAAATGGAAGAAAAAAATTAATTAAGTATGTTGAATAAAATTTTCACCATGATGTGAAGTGGTGCGGCACGATAGTGAAATATTGAAGATGTTAAGGAATATGTAAAAAGATATAAAATGAATAACATTAATGAAACATATCAAACCCTACTGAAAAACACAAATTCACATCATGAATTTCAATCATGAGGTTAACATTTAAGGATTATAGGATGTTAATTCAATTCACGAAACATTCCAAGAGAAGTTCATCCCATGTATATTACACATCATGAACACTATTCAAGATGTGAAAAGGCGTGATGGACTCAAATTCAGAAGATTTGATTAGGATCACGGTGGTGTTAGGTCAGGATGGCTATAGTGAACACAATGACCTAAGAGGGTAGTGACATTTGTACTTCAAAAACTTTTATGAATCCTTCACAAGTCTCTTATTATGAAATGAACCTTTCCTTCTCTCAAAATGAGTGAGAAATGGTATTAAATAAAGGAAAAGAACACAATGATGTATAGTGGTTCAAGGCACAAAGATCTCTTAGTCCACTCTACCAACGCTCAAGTTCATGAGTTTGGATATTTCACTATCAGGTCCTCTTATCCTAAGACCTTTAAATCCAGAACTGAGTAAAGGAAATTGACACCATATGATATGACATAACGAAGACTTCTAGTTCTTTTTCAAGGAACCATAAATCCACGGCTTAGTATAAGAAGCTAACACTTAACCATAACTATGTACGAGTAGTTGAAACTCCAATAAATCAAAATAGTTTGATTTTTTGTATGGTACTGGTTGAACTTAATAGTCATAGAAGAAACTAAAAAAAGAAATAATATCTTTAATATACCACAACCACAAATAGATCTTCAATGTTTCATAGGATTTCTTCAAATAGTAGTAACGAAAACACCAGACATATGTTAAGCATGTATGCCTCCAAAATATATCTCCACAAAATGCTTCATCCTTCTTGTAGAAAAAAATATATAACAATAAAGTGAAGTAGCATCGATAAAAAATAGTAGTAGTATCAAGTTGATAGATCTAAACATGTTTGACTCCAAAGTGTATCTATGAAGGCAACAATATACAACTATTAGTTATTAATATCTCTTATATATATATTTAACTATATTTATATTTCTATGTATGTAAATCTAACCATATATATTTTTTATGAAGAGATTCTTGATATTTATAGATAAGGTTGAACAAATCCATGTCAAACCATCTCTATAAATATCACATAATAAATCGTGAATATTTTAATTAAAATTATTTCAAGAGAATTGTAAAATCTCGTAAGAATAGAAAAAATTTACTCCATTGAATACGAGTATTTAAAATAATTATAACAAGCCTTTGAATCAGTCATAAAATAGATTTGATCATATATTTACTACCTTCCAGACTGTTACATAAATATCAGATAAAATCTCATATTTAAAACTTTTTCGTTGAATAGTTAAACATAGGTTTCCTTCATGTTATGAAAAAATATCAAACATAGGGTTGAATACAAAATTAGGATTGATGCATTCTATGTTTCTTTCCTCAAACATAGGGTTTATTACTTCTGTAGGGTTGATAATCCATATGATCCCTTTTTCTCAATTGTAGGGTCTCATCCAAATATAGAGTTGTTAAACCATACTTTCTCGACAGTGTAGGGTTGATGATCCATACATGTTGTTTCAAAAATAGTGTTTATTCCTTACGTTATGTTTAACAATGTAGAAAATGAAAATTGTTTTCAGAATATGCTAAAACACATTCCAAACACATTATTTAATATTCTTAATTGATCAACATGTTGAATAAAATTACAAAATAAATATGCTGATGACTAATAATTTCTTGAAAATTCACTTAAATTAAATTCATTAAAAACATAAATTTTTTCATTTATGAGCATAAAAACCAAAAATGAATTTATGAAATTATTGAAACAATATATTCTCAATAATATCTCCCTTTTTGATAGTCAAAAACCCCATGATAAAACCAAACCCAAAAAAATATGTGTAAAATAAATTTCAAAATAAATTTCTTTATATTTATAAAATTTCCTCTATAAATAAAAACATCACCCCTATTTTTATAGATTAAAAATTTTCCCATTTAGATTAAATATAGAAAATTATTCTCCCCCGTTTAAAATTTGTAAATGTAAACTATGAAAATAAACTATAAACTTCTCTAGCTTTAAAAAATCCTCCCCTTATAACAAGAAAAATAAAAGGAATAAAACATATAAACTTCTTATTTCTATTAGAACATATAAACTTCTCCCCCTTTTTTTGAAATCAAAAAGATAAGATTAGTAAATTTAACTCCACCTAAAATTATAAAACAAGAAGCATAATATTTACAAAAAAAAATTTGATGGAGATCATCTTTATATTTATACAATAGATCAAACATATCCAGGTCAAACCAAATCTAAAAATATAGCATAACAAATCATGAATATTTGAAATAAAATTATTTTATGAGCATCATAACTTTTTGTAATAATAAAAACAATTTACTCCATTCAATATGAGTCTTTAAAAAAATCATAACAAGCCTTTGAATCAATCATAAAATAACTTTGATTATATATTTACTTATGTCAATATTTTTGAATAAATATCAGATAAAATTATAGATTTAAAACTCCATTATTGGATAGTCAAACAGAGGGTCCCTTCATGTGATGATAAAATATCAAACGTAGGGTTCAATACAAAAGGAGGATCGATGTACCATAAGTTTGTTTCCTCAAACGTAGGGTTGATTACTTGCATAGGGTTGATAATACATACATTCCTTTTTTCTCAAATGTAGGGTTGCATCCAAACATAGGGTTGTTGATCCATACTTTCCTGACACTGTAGAGTTTATGATTCATACGTGCTATTTCAAATATAGGGTTTATTTCTTAAGTTACTCTTAACCGCATAGGGTATCAAAAGTGTTTCCAAAATATGCTAAAACACATTCCAAACATTTAAAATATATTCCTTGCATATCAAAGTCTTGAATAAAATAATGAAATAAGTATTCTGATGAATAATAATTTTTTGAAAATTCTCTTAAATTAAATTCATTAGAAACATAAATTTGGGTGTTTTTGAACATCAAAACCAAAAAATAAATTTCCAAAATTGTTAAAACAACATATTATTAATAGGTGGAACACCCTATTTTTTACCCCGAGATCACCAATCAACCCTTGGATTGATTTGAAATAATTTATTGGACATTTATGACACCTCAAGGCCTCAATATATTCCTATAAAAAAGAGTCCATGGGGGTTGGAAATGGAATCTCGCGGTGAGGGGAAACTTTGGATAATGGCCTGTTGTAGATTTATTCCCCTTCTTTCTTTTTATTTTCTTTTTTTCTTTCGATGTATCCCCTATCCAAAATCAACTCAATTCCCAAATATATATAGGTTTAGTTTATATGATTGATCGGGAATGGGGGTATGGTCCTATTTTGATAAGCTTGATTTTGAATTCTAAATTGAATAAAACCCCATCCTTTCTTCTTCTTTCTAGTTTCAATTATTATTTATAGTTTTAAATTCCAAATGTGGTTTCATTAAGTTTTTATTTTGTTTATATTAATTACCTTGTTCGATGATCCATTTATCCCTCCATCCAATTATTTTATGTATATCGTAGAACAAATTTGGGTTTTTTAGTGAGTTATTGATGATCTTTGGCATGTTAACAAGATTTCAATAGGAACTATTAGTAATTTGGGAATCAAAATTCCCAATTAGGGATTTACTTAATTAATAAAGGGGAACCTCATCAACACCTGCACACGTAGGAAGGAGGGTAGACCAACCTGAGGTTTTGGATAGGGATATTCTCACCATCACTATTTGGATAGGGGGAGAAAAATTAGTAGATGAATTTCTCTCTCGTCGTACGGTATAAGATAAATTGGTAAAAAATAAAAATTTTGATAGTATTGAATTAGGTATGGCCAAACCTAATATGTTCACCATAATTCTCAATTGTTTTATAAAAAATTTATTTCTTCTCTTAATTTATAAAAATCAATTAAAACCAACTTTTCATAAAATAAAAAAAATGAAAAACTCATTTTATGTGAAATCCCCTTTCAAAGTAAACATAATGGCTAACTAACTTTAGTAGTCTTAGGTATTTAAAAACTATTTTTATATGCCCCATAATAGATGTACGTCAAACATGGTGTCAT
Source organism: Viscum album (assembly GCA_963277665.1). Classification (NCBI taxonomy): domain Eukaryota; kingdom Viridiplantae; phylum Streptophyta; class Magnoliopsida; order Santalales; family Viscaceae; genus Viscum; species Viscum album. The sequence continues at coordinate 805,537,248 of OY728141.1, read as the reverse complement.
TTTCAGGTAGGTAGCACCTCAACACTCCAAAAACTAAATTATGTTTTCCATGGCACATTGTTATAATAACTACTTAATTGATTTTGATCCAAAAAATAAACAAACATTAACCCAATTAAGAAAACTAAATGTGTAAAAAAATAATTTTTAGGAAATACTACTTTTAGATTCATCTGACACTCAGTGTTCACTCTGAACTTGAATGTATGTATTTCAATCCCAACCAAACCCTAAAAGACATATATGCTCCTAAATTAACTAATATAAATGATTAACTAGTTGTTAAATCCTTAAAAATGATTTCTAATTGTGCTTTAATATAATTTTTATGCTCCCAAAATTTCATGGTCTCACTGGAGAGGACCCAAACCAACACATCTATGAATTTAGCTACATCTTATTGAGCATCAGGATGATAGAATCACCTAAAGATCAATTATAGTGGAGATAATTCCCCTTATCAGTTGAAGGATAATAAAAGGAATGGTTTTACAATCTATAGTTTGGATAGGTTTGTGACTGGGGAGACCTCAAATTATGCTTCATACAGTGATTATTTACCACATCCCATATCATAATAATCAGAAAATAAATCTATTTCATCTGGTATTCAACTAGAGTGACCTTGTATGGGTAATAGGAATGCTTCAAGAAACTTTGTTCAAGCTTCCCACATCAATAAATAGAGGAACATAACTCCCTAATGTACTTCTATTAAGTCTTACTCAATAATGATTTCAACCTTCTTGATGCCTCATTTGAAGGATCCCTAATTGAAAAATCACCAGTATGGGCTAGAGGTCTAAGTGAGAAAATTTCATAAAACTCTCAAAAATTTGTAATGAGAGGTATAAGAACTAGAGGAATTCATGAGGTATAAAAATTGGATTCATCAGATTTAATTGAAACCAATGTTGATGACCTCACTGGATTAGTATGATAAATTTTTGTGATGTAAGAAAGTGGAAAAAAACCTTCATCTCAGGTATGTGGTTTATGTGCATCACCTACTCATTTAAATAATCAATTTATAGAAGTGCAAGGAACAAAAATATATATTGTGGTCGTTTAGCCATGAAATTTCCAGAGGAATATACCTCCTCAACCCCAAGGAATGGAATTGAGATAAATAGGTCAAAGTTTGAACTAATAAACTTTTTTACATATCCAACTTTTCTTAAGCATGTTAGATCATTTTAAGGCCATGTAGGTTTCTACCGAGTATTTATCAAACATTTTAGTAATATTTATCTACCCCTAGTAAGATTATTTTAAAATAAATGAGTTTAATGTTGGTGATGATTTTGGAAAATCATTTGATGAGTATAATAAAATGATCATTACACCACCAATAATGAAACCACCCAACTAGGGCCATCCTTTCAAGCATCCCTACAATGCATTAAATCAATTTGTGGGAGACACACTCTCAAAAATAATTGACAACAAGAATCAAGTCATATCCTACACATCAAGGACATTGGATTCCATGCAGATAAACTACATGGGTATAGAAAAGGAGTTCTTACAATTGTTTATGCACCCTTTAAATTCAGATTCTATATTCTTGGAACTAAAGTAGTTTTTTATAACCATGTATCTCTCAGGTATCTAATGAATAAGGATGATGCTAAGACATTTTCGGTGATATAGATGCTGCTTTTACAAGATTTCCACATTGAAATTAGGGACAAGAAGGAAACTGAAAATCTTGTCATCAATCATCTGATTTAACTACACCACATCACTGAAGTATAGATACCATCTTAAAACCCACTCAATGATCATATTCTTGGTGAACAACATTGCATCATGGAAGGAAAAGTACCATGGTATGCCAACATAGTTAGTTATTTGATGAATTCTTAGGTACCATCCTTCTTAAACTTTTATTAGTAGAATAAACTTAAATATTATTCTATATATTATATTTTGGAAGACCCATTCATCTAGAAGATATTAACCAATCAAGTAACTAGAATATGTTTACCTGAAATTGAAATTAATTATGTTTTCAATTTATCTCATACATTAGCTTGTGGATTCCATTTTGGACCTTAGAGGATAGCTAGAAAAGTTTTATAATATAGAATATATTGGCCCTCTTAATTCAAATATGCTTATGAATTTTGTAAAAGTTTTAATAAATGGTATTTTTCTAGTAATATCTTAAAACGATAGAGAATGTCTCAAAATTCAATTACCTTTTATGAAATTTTTGAAGTATAGGGAATGGAATTCATGGGACCATTCCTAGTTTCATTTGATTGTTCATATATTTTATTAGTAATAGATTTTTTTTCAAAATGGTTGGAAGAAAAATCCACTAATGATTTTAAAGTTGACTATTATTTTTTCATAGCTAACATATTCTGTATCTTTGGAGTACCACAGGAAATCATCATTGACCAAGGAACTCATTTTTGTATTGGGAGGATGTATGAATTACTAAATAAGTATGGGGTACATCATAAAATTACAACATCATACCATCCACAAACAAATCATCAAGTTGAAGTCTCCAATAGAGAAATCAAAGGCATTCGAGAAAAATGGTCAAACCCAATAGGAAGGACTAGAGCCAATTATTAGATCCTGTCTTTTTTTAGGTACTTATTTATCTAAGTTTTTTGTTTGAGCCTCGGTGGATGAGTCTTGTTTGGGGATGGAGAGTCTTTTTTGGATAAAATTACCTAAGGTTTGGGGGTGTTTGCTCGTATTAATTAATGGAGTTTGGGTATAAATGGGACTATGTGTGTATATGGGTTATTAGTAAGTTGAGAAGATTTAAAGGAGGTTTGGAGGGTTTAAAAGGAAAATGGTCTGAAAACTCAACTGATGAACATTTACAAGTTATGTAAGGGGATTATATGTCATGTAATTGTTTAAGGGTTTTAATAAAATAAATCTAAGGTGATGGGTTTTTCCATGAATACCTTTAAAAACATTTACATGATGTGTAATCACATTACACAATGTGTAAATACCCAGACTATAGTTTTAAACATGATGTGTGGTTGAAATATGATATGTTTCTGCTGCAGCTCCTCTCCTCTTGACACTAAGTCATTCTATAGGAAATTTTTGAGTGAAAACTTCCCTTACGGACATCCCATTTCTGTGTCCAATCCCTATTAAGTCCTTTTGGTTAGATTTCTTCCTTCTCTTCTTTCTTCTCAAATATTTTGTGGTGAAAGAATTTGTCTGATTGCATTGTTGGTTTTGATCTTGATAAGTTTTTATCAAAGAACCTCTTCTTCCTTGTAGGATTTGGCCATTGGAAGCATTGTTGGATCATCAGTTAAAGGTAAGGGGTTTAAATATTAACCCTATGGTCTGATTATTGTCAATTTTATCCAATATCTTGATCATGATAATGAAATGTGTTCCCAAAATCAATAAATAATAAATGGGATTTTTCATTGAATTATTTTGTTTTCAATTAGAATCTGACCTAGCTTATTGCTACCCATTGGGTGAGTATACCTTTGAATATATTTTAATTGGCTGATGTATTAAATTATGTTTATCATTAACATGTGACCTAGGGTGATTTCTTGTTATAGAATCCCTAAATTGTGGATTATTTCTTATTGATATAATTTTTAAACAATTGTAAATTGAATTGAGAGTGTCATATGAAAGAAGAATGGTGATTCACATAATTATACATTGATAATTATGATGTGATATTGTGATATACATGTTGTATGGTATGAATTGTGTTCCATACTGAGATGCTTATATAACATGCTAGGCCCAGAAACTTTCACACAAATATGTTGTAATGCTGATAATGAGATGGATCATCCCAGTCCTATGTTGTAATACTTATAGGGCTTTGACCTAGAAATGTTGTAACGCTTATAAGGATTTGACCTGGAAATGTTTTCATGCTTATAGAGATTTGACTCGGATTTTTGTGACTATACCATGATTATATGGTTGTAGTTGGCATGGTTCTAAGACATGCTTAGAGATATTCTGACATGGCACCAAAGCAGGTTATTTTACCTTGGTTGTGTAATTGTGGTTGGTATAGTTGTAAGACATGATCAGAGATATTTTGGCATGGAGCTGAAGCTGGTTGTGGTTGTATTTTATTAATTGTTGAATTAATTAATACACATGTTTATCGCATTATCGCATGCACTTATTATCAAACTGATTTTGTTTAGAAACAGTGGTTTTGACCTAATGAGTTATACTCACACCCTATTTGGGTCATGGTTTGTCACCCAAGAAGATATTGTGGATGAAAGTTTAGACATGGTAAAAGGACCTTGATGTTGATTTCTTTTTTTTTTGTTGGGATGGAGTTTAGATATGGGACCGAAAAAGGGGTTTGGGACTCAGTAATTTGAGTCTTTTATTTGATTCTGCTAGTCTTTTCATGTATTATTCTATCATGTCATAAAGTTACATTCTAGCATGTCATTACATTGTTCTTTATCTTTGTATTGGATTATTAATTTGATTTTTATTATTGTCTTCTAAAATGTATTTACTCTGATTTTTTCTGATTATTTATGAATTATTTCTTCTGCTATGAAACTTTATACCAGGGGGTATAGCCTCCCCAATATACTATTCACACCCCCACTACTATTCAGAAGCCCCTGGAATATGGGGAGGCGCACTTGAGGTCTCATAACCAACCCTTTTTTGCCACGTGAGAGTGTGACATACTGGGGGACATTAAAAATTGGTATCAAAGCATCAGTTTTTCTTTTCTTATGCTTTATTATTTGGGGAAAGGTAGAAAGGAGACTATGATTTGTCGGTACTTGGTAATGAGTTTGTGCATGGGTGTAGTTAACCCATGTATGGGTGTAAATCTGAGTACACAGGGATGGGATTTTTGTTTGTGATGTGTTCTTTTACAGTTGGTGTTATTTCACCTTGGGTGATTCACATGTTGTGTGAGGTTATTTGTTATGATGTTATAATGTCTTTAGATTATATGTGTGCCCTGGTACGGTACAAGCTAATAATACATGAATCATAATAGGCACATTGGGATATATTGACATTCATTGGTCATGATAGGGACATATCAATTTTTCATGTGATAGATATTTCCCTATTGAACTGCAATATGATATATGTATTCACTCGATAAATGAAAATAGTTTTCATTTCATGCTAAAATACTTGTAATCCATGTCTATGGAGACCAAGAGTTAGTGGTTCTCTATTTCATTCACCTATCAGGGTTGTCCTTATTGCTATACAATTCTACAAGGTGTGCATTTGTCTTGTAGAGAAAATGCCTCCTCATCATCTTCAACTTGATCATTAGGAGAGTGGCAATCAACACGCTCCTAACATAGCTATATAAGAACTTACTATAGTTACTGAGGATAAAATGGATGTTCAGCTTCTTGATAGCTTCCTAAGGGTCCTGCAATCCATGGAAAGAGAGATTGTTTATACCTTCTATCGATGTATGATCTTACAAGATACTCTCAGCTACATAATCCACCTATGTTTATTGGGGAAGGGGTACCCCAGGTAGTTGAGTTCTAGATTGATTCAGACCAAAAAATCTTCAAATATCATGATACACCCATGGATATGTGGGTGAAACTTGCATCATATATGCTTCATAGACCTGCCAAGCATTGGTGGGATATTCTGGAGGAAGATGGGCATCAGGATGAGCTATCTTAGAAGGACTTTGAGATGAAGTTCCTAGTCCATTTCTATCCTGATACCTTTAGGGTTGAAAAAGATCATGAGTTCATGAATCTAAAACATGAGTGTTTGTCAGTGTTGGACTATGTTGGACATTTCACCAACCTGTAGTGCTTTGCACCATATTTGGTAGCTAATGAGATCTCCAAGGTGAGACGTTTATAGGATGGTCTTCGTTATGAAATCTAGTCACATGTAAATGTTTTCAGTTTAAGCAGCTTTGAAGACATGATGAATAAGGTACTCATCATGGAAGGGAATCTGAGAGAGGACCCAAGCAGCGGTAAGTCTATTTAAGAAGGGTTATCTGGAAATTCTTCTTTGAGTGGTAAGAAGCAATGTTATAATAGTTTTCTCTAAAGTAATAGTGAGTAGAGCAGTCAGGGTAGTGTACTACCATCTCAAGATCATGTTCTGATTCAGTGTTATCATTATTTCATGTTTAGATACAAGAGCCTATAGTTTCCTTACCTTGTATTATAGTTTCATATCTATGGAATACAAGGCCATATTTATAGGTTTTGTGAAAAATTTCCAAATAATATCAGTGGTAGAGGATGAGGACAAGCATCAAAGTCAGTAAGGGGCTCAACTACCCCTCAGCAGGCTAGTAGCTAGAGTTCTATAGGGTTTTTTATCTGAGGTAGGGGATTTGGTACCCTAGTTCATGAGAAATAGTACCAAGTAAGAGAAATACCTCATGGTAGTCAGGTTGGATCCCAGGGCATAGGGATAAGTTAGTTGCACGTTATGAAAACTACTCTGGATAACGTTGATGTAGGACCGTTTACTGTTAGATATATGATTCTAGTATCATCTACCTTATCTTTTGTTTTGTTTTATACATAAGAATTACATTCTTTTCTATATTATCTTTTCTAAAATGGTTTGGGATTGGATGTGAAAATATTAGATGGTTTTTTAACCATCGACGCACTATTAAGAGTATGGTAAGAAAATATCAAATGTTGCAAGGTGTGTTCTCTAGTGATTGGTGGTTATTGCTTCTTTTGGGAATCGTTCATGCTGTAAATGACATAATCTGACATGATTCTTCGTATGGATTTGTTATTTCCATACCAGGCTCATATCCACTATTACAGGAGGAGAGTTACTTTCCTATCTCTATAAGGAAGTGAATATTCTCACTAGGGTGAGTGGAATCTTCAAGCTAGTTGTACAGAACCAATTTGATGTATACTGGATTTTCTCATGAATAAAATCATAAATATATCTCTAGATAATGGTGGATTCAAAGGGATTATTTTCCTAAAGTGGTAGACCATCTTTGAGATGTTTTCCTAGATGAGTTCTATGGATTACCACCCAAGAAAGATATCAAGTTCATGATCGAGTTGGGGTCAGGTGTAGAGCCTATTTATATACCGCCTTATCAAATGGAACCATAAGAGCTTCAGTAGTTGAAGGTTCAGTTGATGATTTAGAATACAAAGGCTTCATATAGCTAAGTACATCTCTATGGGGTTCTCTGGTTCTCTTCACCAAAACATCTAATGGATCTTTTCACTTGTGTGTGGATTATTAAATGATGAACCAGATAAAGATCAAAAACTGATATCCTCTTCCGTTCATTGATGATATTTTTTATCAGATGGGAGGTGATAAGATCTTATACAAGATTAATTTGAGATAAAGATATCATTAGTTAAGGGTGAAACTATCAAACATACCTCAAACTACTTTTAAGAGCAGGTATGGTTTGTATGAATTATTAGTGATGTAGTTTGGGTTGAGTAATGTGCTTATGGTATTCATGGACTTAATGAATAGGATATTTCAACTGTTTCTAGATTAGTTTTTGGTGGTTTTCATAGATTATATATTAGTGTACTTCCAATCAGTATACATTCATTCCAAACATCTTGACATCATTTTGAGTACATTTAGAGAGCATCATCTTTACGCCAAGATAACTAAATGCAGTTTCTGGATAAATGAAGTGCACTTTTTAGGCCATTTAATTTCAGACGTAGGAGTGTTAGTGGATCCATAGAAACTCACAACCATTATATCTTAGAAATATCCCAATAACATCATCTAAATTCAGATATTTATGGGTTTAGGAGGTTATTATCGGTCTTTTATCCATGATTTCTCTCATTTGGAAGCACCAATGTTTGGTCTGACCAAGAAACGGGTGAAGTTTGTTTTGTATGATACTTGTGAGAGATATTTTCAAGAGATTAAAGGTAGGATAGCCTCAGCTCCTATTCTTGATTTACCTATTCCAGGTAAATCATATACCATGTACTGTGACGCATCCAGAGTTAGACTTGGAGCAGTTTTAATACAGAAGGATTGAGTGGTTTCTTATGGCTTTAAGCAGCTGAGACCACATGAGAGAATTACCCTACTCACAATATAGAGTTAGAATAAGTGTTACATGACCTGATATATTGGATACACTATCTCATGGGAAAGATTTTTTCGGTATAAACGGGTCACAGGAGCCTCAAGTATATCTTTTCTCAGCGAGACATGACCCTTCGGCAAAGGAGGCGGGTCGAGTATCTGCAGTCTTTCGACTTTGAATTGGATTGTACACTAGGAAAGGGAAACATAATTTCTGATGATATGAAATGAAATACACGGATATAGGTAGTACTAGATTCTTGGGATGAGTGGTGGATAATGGCCCTTTTTACAGACATGCATCTAGATGTTCAGGAAATTACGGGGCGAGTATCTCTGACTTTGATATCTGTTATACCTGTGCTTCTGAACTAGATTAAGACCAAGTAGTTGTCTAATCCAAATTGATTAGTTTTAAGAGAAATATTATATGGTGGGGAGATTCCATCAGTATGGTCTCTTGGCATTGTAAATTCTATTCTTTTCCATGGCTGAGTATGGGACCCTATGGGCTTGTGTGAGCATCTGATAAGGGAGTTACATTCATTTATATGGGAGATTCATGCTGGTTTAGAAAAGATGTATCTTGATCTATGTAGATCGTACCAGTTTTCATGAATGAGGAAGGAGGTGTAAATATTCGTGGCTAGATTCTTTACTTGTCAGTAAGTGAAAGTTGAGCATTAGAAGCCAACTGGCCTCTTACAGCCTTTACCCAACCCGGAGTGGAAATGTGATGATGTAACGATGGATTTCGTGACTGGATTACCTAGTATGACTCATAAGAATGTTGTTTTATGGGTTGTTTTATATTGAATAACTAAGTCAGACCACTTTTTACACATAAGGTAAACCATTACAGTTGAAGATCTTGGAAATCTTTACATGTGTGAGGTGGTTTGGTTGCATGGTGTTCTGTGGAGTACTGTTTCTGACAGAGATCCTCATTTTACATCACATTTATAGAAGGGTGTTCATAAATACCTAGGATCACAAGTTCTTTTAAGCACATATTGTCATCCACAAACTGATGATCAATTTGAGTGGACTATTTAAGTTCTAAAGGATATGTTATGAGCTTGTGTTTTTTATTTTTGTGGTTCATGGGAGAAACATATGACTCTCATGGATTTTTCATATAATAATAGCTTCCAGAAATCAATCCAAATTGATCATTTAAAGGATTTTTATGGTAGGCCTCATTGTTCTCCTCTTTCTCAGATGGAGGCAGGTGAGTCAGCACTTTTTGGGCCTAGTCACATGCCGAAGACATCTAAATATGTTCAGTTGATCAGATAGTAGTTGGTGACCACACTGAGTAGGTAGAAATCATATTCTATCCATTAGAGAGAACCTATGGAATATGAGGTTGGTCATCATGACTTCCTTCGGGTGTCACCAAGGTTGGGGAAGTTCCATATCAGAAAATAGGGAAAGATAGAACCCAGGTTTTTTGTGATAGTTGAAATAGTGGCAAGGGTCGGTCCAGTGACATATTTTCTAGCCCTTCCACAATGCTACAGTGCCATGCACAATGTGTTCTACATGCCACAACTACAAAGATATCATAAAAACCCTTCCCATTTGATATAAATAGCATAAGTCGAGCTTTGTGTTGATGCATCCTTTGAGGAACATCTGATACGGGTTGTGGATCATAGTGAGAAATATCTTTGGGGTCGGACTATACTGTTGGTTCGAGTGCAATGGTAGTAAGGTAGAGTTCAAGAGGAGACCTAGGAGAGGGAGTCTGATATTCAAACATAGTGATATAAATTGTTCGCTGAGACCTCAGAGTGATGCATTGAGCAGCTTGGGGATGAGGTGTTATAAGTTGGGGAGGTTGAAAGATCTCATCTATTTTTAGGGAGGTCTTTATCTGAGTTTTTTGTTTGAGCCTTGCTAGATGAGTCTTGTTCGGAGACGGAGATCCTTTATTGGTGAAAATATCATAAATTTTGGGTATGTTTTATCATATGAATTAATGGAGTCTATGTATAAATAGGACTAAGCGTTAATATGGGTTCTTAGTAAGTTGAAAAGCTTTAAAGGAGGTTTGGAGGGTTTAAAAAGAAAATGGGCTGAAAACTCAACTGAATCACATTTACACATTGTGTAAGGGGATTACACATCATGTAATTGTTCGAAGGTTTTAATAAAATATAATTGAGGTGATGGTTTTTTTAGATAATACCATTAAAAACATTTACATGACGTGTAATCACATTACATGATGTATAAATTCCTGACCTACCGTTTTAAACATGTTTTGAAGATGAAATATGATATGTTTCAACTAAAGATCATATCCTCTCGAACCTAGGGAATTCTTCAGGAAATTTTTTTATGCCAACTTCCCTTCCAAAATTGTGTGTGAGCAATCCCCGTAAATTTCTTTTTTTAGGTTTCTTCCTTCTCTTATTTCTTCTCCAATACATTGTGGTGTAATCCTTTGGCCGATTGTGTTGTTAGTTTTGATCTTGATCAGTTTTGATCTAGGAACATCTTTGAAATCATACACACCTTCTTACTCATAGGCATTGATCGTTGGAAGTTTTGTTGGATCATCGGTTAAAGGTAGGGGGTCTAAATCATAACCCTATGGTTTGATTATTGTCCAGTTTATGCAATATCATGATCCTGCCAATGAAATGTGCACCCAAATTGAATAAATAATAAATGAGATTATTCCTTGAATTCTTTTGTTTTCAATTTTCATCTAACATAGCTTATTACTACCAATTGGGTGAGTAAACCTTTGAAAATAATTGAATTGGATAATGTCTTAAAGTATGTTTATCATTGACATGTGACCTAGGGTGATTTCGCTACTACAAAAGAGGCCTTTAACAGTGCTAGAATAGGCCTTTATCAGTGATAAAAATGATGATAATTGGAGCACAGTTAAAAGCCTGAAACTTTTATCAGCACCAAAATACACTATTAAAGGCCCCCTTTAATAGTTCTAAAAAAAGTTTTGTTAAAGGGGTCCTTTAACAGTGTTTTTTAGAGTTGTTAAAGGTCCTTTTTAACAGTGATTTTTTTAGTGCTGTTAACGGGGGTAAAATTATATTTTTTATAGACACCTATGAGACTGACCCCTTTACCAGTGCTTCCATAACCCCTTTAACAACACTAAAGCGCTGTTAAATGGGTCCTTTAACAGTTCTTTTTTTAGTGTTGTTAAGGGTCCCATTTAACAGTTCTTTTTTAGCACTGTTAAATAAGGTAAAATTATATTTTTTTTGAACACCTATGAGCCTGGACCATTTATCAATTCTTGCAAGACCCCTTTAATAGCGTTCCAACCCCCCCCCCCCCTTTATCAGTGCTTTTCACCCCACCACCCCTTTTATCGGCGCTTTACGAATTTCTACCCTCGTGCACATCTTCCTGGATTTAAACCCTACACCTCTCCTTCCAAGATGGAATGTCTTTAACACCACATCATGTTGTTTTGCTAATTGTTTAATGATATTTCAATTTATATATATATTTACATAAATTTATATAATTATTTTTAAATACATTTATACAATATGTGTGTGTGTGTGTGATATATATATATATATATATATATATATATATTTAAATATATGATATATTATATTCATTTACATATACTATAATATAATATAAATATATAATCAGTTTATTAATACACACGTATATGTCTATATAAACATTATAAATATATTTCTATAATGTAAAATGGTTAGATTTTGTTTTAAATACATTTTTAGAATATTTATTTATTGATATATATTATAATATACATTTTTACATAAATATGTTGATATATGTATTTATATGAGTGATTTATTATAAGTAAATATAAGAAAACATGGATATATTTAATTATAAATTAAATTAAATTGTGGAAAAAGATAAAATTTAAAAACCATAATATCAATATGAATGTAATCCATAGGAATAAATTCAGTCCCCAATAGAAAATGGCAAAAATACCCCCCTTAAATGAGGCTTAAAATCCATCAAATGTTAAATAATTGGGGTACCCAGACTAAAAACTCGGTTTTGGAGGACTTATGGAACTTTCTTAGCCTAAAAAATGTGATAGAGTCTTACCTCTATCATTGAGGGAATAGAGTTCATTGCAGGCTTTGATTTGATATGTGGTAGAACTCAAACAGACACCCAAATCAAAAGTTATGGTCATTTAAAGTTTGAGTTACGTTTTCAAATTATTTTAGATCTTCTATTGCTTTTTTGATTTTTTTTTATCATCAAATTGTTATTAAATGACTATTACTCGGTAATAATAAGAAAATTATTAATTAAAAATATTTTTTAAATTATTTTATAAGCCATTTTTACTAAATATATTATATATTAAGTGTAAATACCTATTTACCATATCTAAAACATATTTTAAAAAGTGTATATTATATTTATATCAATATAAATATATTAATATATTAATATATTATTTTTAATGAAATATAACTTTTTTTGAAGTATACCATTATCAGTGCTACTAAAAAAGCGTTGATAAAGGGGGGGTTTATCATCACTTCTAAAAAACGTTGTTAAACCCCCTTCCCCCCCCCCAGTAATATTTTACAAGCACTGATAAAAGACCCCAATTAACAGTTATTTTTTAAATGTGCTGATAAATATTCCCCTTTAACAGTGATTTTTTTAGCGCTGACAAAGGGGGTCTTTAATAGCGTTTTTATCTAGTGTTGTTAAATCCCTAGCACTGGATAAACCCAGTTTTGTAATAGTGCTTCTTGTTATAGAATACCTAAATTATGGATTATTGCTTATTGATATAATTTTAAATCAATTGTAAATTTAATTTCAAGTGGAATATGAAATAAGAATTGTGATTCGCATAATTAACCATTGATAATTGCGATGTGATATAGTGATATCCAAGATGTATGACAGGAATTTTGTTCCATACTGAGATGCATATATTACGGGCTAAGCATAGGAACATGCACACGAATATGTTGTAATGCTGATAGTGTGTGGTCTCAGCCAAGTCCCATGTTATAATGCTTATTGGGATTTGACCTATAAATGTTGAAATGCTTATAGGGTTTTGACTTGTAAATTTTGTAATGCTTATAGGGATTTGACCCATATTGTTGTGACTATATCATGGTTATATGGTTGTGGTTGGCATGGTTGTAAGACATGCTAAGATATATTCTAACATGACGCTAAAGAAATTTATTTTACCTTGGTTGTGTAGTTGTGGTTAGCATGGTTATAAGACATGCTCATATATATTCCATCATGGAACCGAAGTAAGTTATAGTTGTATTTTATTAATTGATGAATTAATTAACACACCTATTTATCACTTTATTTCATACACTTATTATCAAATTGGTTTTGTTTAGACATGGTGGTGTTGGCCTACTGAGTTATACTCACACCCTACCGGGTCGTCGTTTATCACCCTAGCAGATTTTGTGGTTAAGGGTTTAGACAAGGGAAAAGGACCTTACTGTTGATTTATTTTTTTGTTGGCGTGGAGTTTGAAGATGAGACTGATGTGGGGTTTTTGACTCAGGACTTTGAGACTTTTATTTGAGTATGTTATTCTTTTCTTGTATTATTCTATCATGTCATACAGTTACATTGCAACACATCATTACATTGTTCCTTATCTATTTATTGGATTATTCATATGGTTTTTATTATTATCTTCTACAATGTCTTTACTCTAGTTTTTTTTCATTTATTTATGAATTGTTTCTTCTATTATGACACTTCATACCATGGGGTATAGTCTCCCCACTATATTATTCACATCCCCCACTACTAGTCGGTATCATCTGGCATATGGGGAGTTAAGGTCTTGTAACCAACCATTTCCGGCCACGTGAGAGAGTTCCAGATTGGGGGAAATTACACCAAAGGTTAGAAGATACCTTATGGGCTTATAGGACTACCTAAAATACATCCATAGGGATAAGGCCCTATAAATTGATTTATATAAAGAACTACCACCACCCAATGGAGTTGGAACACAAAGACTACTGGGTGGTAAGAGAGATGAATATGGACATTGAAAGTGCTGGGAAAGAGTGGATATTGCAGCTTAAAGAGCTAGAGGAAATAAGGAGAAAATCTTTTGAAAATTTTAATAGTTAAAAATAAAGAACAGGATGGATCATGAAACATGTGTTCCCCCCAGTCTCCTCCTTGTCCTGCATACCTGTCAACTTCCCTGGACATGCCTTCGTAGATTTATTTTTACCGCAAGGAGTCCCCCCTGAAATGTGTGTTCCTCTGCCTACCATAGATTCGCACTCGGAAGCTAGGGATGTTGGCTCTCTCCTCAGTACTAAGGCCACAGAGTGGTATTAAACTTTCCCTTTCAAAGTCCGAGACCAGTCCCTAGTTTCCTCCCCTCCCTCTGCCATGCTGCTGCCCATCAAAGTGGGGGTCTATACTCGTTCTAAATCTAGGTCCCTAAAGGAGCGATCATCCTCCCATATCAAGAAGGTTATTAGTTCTAGAGCCAGTGCCAGAACCCTATCGTTTTAATGATACCTATCCTCATTTGGAATGCCCGAGGGCTCAGTGCGCAGGTAAAGACAGATTTCCTCACCTCTGAAGTCAACATACATAAAGCTGGTGTTGTTGGCATCTTCGAGCATAAGCAGAATACGTCCAAGATTGGTGACTTTTCCTGGAAGTTCAAAATGCATGCATTTATGCATGTTGTTCCTTCTAACCGGCACATATGGGTTTTCTGGCACAGGAGGTACTCTGTCATCATGGTTCAAGCAGGCAACCAATTTATCACCACCAAGGTGGCAATGGGTGATATATCTTTGTTCATGACCTTTGTGTACGGGAGCTGTGACTCCCAAAAAAGGGAGACATTATGGAGTGACCTCAATGGTTTAGACCTGGCCAACCTACCATGGGTGGTCGTTGGGGATTTTAATTTCATTTCTAATACGGATGAAAGGAAAGGCAGGGGTCCCTTTCAGAGGAAAGCAGGTATGGATTTTGTGTAGTTCATGGCTGGGAAAGGCCTCATTGACCTTGGATTTATAGGTGATAACCTCACATGGTGTAACAACCAAAGGGGGATCTGTCGCTCATGGAGTCGCTTGGATAGGTGTCTGGCAAACATACAGGCCACTACCATGTTCTCCAATGCTAAAGTGTGTCACTTGGTTCGGGGTATATCAGACCATTCTCCACTCCTCCTCTTCTTTATCTTCTGGATAGGATATACAGGGAAAATTCCGATACTTCCACCAGTGGTTGGAAATACCAGGGTATCATGACTTGGTAAGTGCAATATAGAAAAAACCCACTCAGGGGAACACATGGTTTTTGATCCACAATAAACTCTGGTGTCTCAAGTATCGACTATAGGAGTGGGGGAAAGCTATGGAAAACATGGTAAATGACATTGAAGGCACCATGAAAGAGGTTGACCGCCTTGAACAGAGATTGGAAGAGGAGTGGGATGTTCAGTCTTTTGAGGAGCTATCTACCAGGAAGGAACTTTTCGCAGAACTGCTCCTGAAATAGGAATGCTTGGAAAGAGAGGAAGCGATGATCAAATGGCTCAGGGAGGGAGATAGGAATATTGTGTTCTTCCATGCGTGCATCATAGGGAGAAAGCTCCCAAGTAAACCTAATATCCTCTTGGATGATGGCACCTACACAGACGACAGGGATATGGTGGGGCACCTGGCACACACTTACTTCAAGGAACTTCTCGCGGGTTCCATCCCTGGGAGGCCCAATGGGTATCCGGGGAAGGACGCATGGATTTTTGAAGTGATTCTTAACCTACTCTCAGAGCAGGACAATGTGAGGCTTTGTTTAATACCCAATTCAAAGGAGATTCATGATGTTATGATGAGCCTTAATCCGGATAGTTCCCCAGGACCAGATGGTTTCCCAGGGTCTTTTTACAGGGCCTCGTGGGAAGTGGTGAAGGAGGAAATAATCTTGGAAATCCATGATTTCTTTAGGGGATGGATCCTGTCGTGGATTGCTTGTGCCACCACCATGGTGCTTTTGCCAAAAACAATGAAACCTTCCTCCATCATGCATTATAGAACGATAAGTCTATGTAACTTTCCTTACAAAATTCTGGTCGGCATCCTCAATAAAAGATTGACCCTTCATATTCCTCGGTGGGTCTCCATGGAGAAACATGGGTTTGTGAAGGGGTGAACAATCCAAGGCGTTGTGGCTCTGGCTCAAGAGATGATCACTGATATCAATTTTAAGACGCGTGGTTCAAACATGGTCATTAAGTTGGATATGAACAAAGCTTATGACTGTATCAAGTGGGGCTTCATTAATAAGGTGCTTACAAGAATGGGCCTCTCAAACTGGAATGTTGATCTCATCTTCAGATGTTTCATCTCCCCATGGCTGGCAGTTTTGTTTATGGGGAAGTCCTATGGTTTTTTCAAGGCCATTCAGGTTCTAAGACAAGGAGACCTGATTTCTCCATGTATTTTTATCCTCTCACAGGATATCCTCAGCCGCCTACTAGACAAGAGCATCAGTTGTGGTGAAATTATGCCTTTCTGAAGGATTATGAGAGCTCAATCCATCTCTCACTTGATGTTCGCAGATGATACCCTCATTTTCATGAATGCTGGAAGTAGATTGATAAGAGGTCTGAACAAGGTAGTGGAGGAATACTACCAATGGAGTGGTCAGGTCATCAACAAAGATAAAATCTTTTTTTTTATTTCTTACTGATGTTTACCCAGAAGGATATCAATGATTCAGCTCAACCTCAACATGAAAAGAGGAGTCTTTCCCATGGAGTACCTCAGGGCCCCCATTTCTTTGGGCAGACTTCGCATACATGATTTCGACTTCCTCATCAGCAAGATTACAGACAGAATCCTCAACTGGAAAAATCGATACCTCTCCTTTGGAGGCCACATAGCTCTGATTAATAGAGTTTTATTGGCTACTCCCATCCATGACCTTTCTGCTATCAAAACACCGAAGGGAGTTATCAGAAACATTGACAAGGTTTTATCTAGATTTATCTGGGATCCAATGCTGGAAGAGAAATGACGATGGGTCTCCTGGTGGAGAATGGCCAAGCCTGCTAGGGAGGGCAGTATGGGTATCCAAACAGGACGGAGGGGCACAGCTCAATGTTTCGGTCTAACATCGCTCCTCTGATCTCTGACCATCAACTGCAAGTGCACTGGATCATCGGTAGAGGTGAGTTATCCTTCTAGTTCCATAATTGGGTTGGAGAGTTAATTGGTTTTCCAAGTTTCCCTGCTCTCGAAATTTCTTTTCAGGAAGCCAGACTTTACCCGGTGTTCATTAATGCAGTGTTGGATGAAAACCAGCAGGCCTCCTTCAACCTCATTGAACAGTCCTCTGATCAAGATAAATGTGTTTACACTTCTTCTTCCTCGGGTGACTTCACCTCTAGGGACTTCCGTCATACCCGGATCCTACAGGAGGGTGCTGAAAATTGGAACGATATTCTGTGGTCCAAAGTCATCCCTTCGAAATACAACTTCCTGTCTTGGAGAATTAGAAACAGATCTATCCCGACAGATGAAAACATTAAACAGTGTGGCATTCTGTTGGTGTCGCGTTGCTCCTACTATAAAAATTATAATGAGGAGAGTGCATATCATCTATTTTTTAGGGGTGATTGGGCAGCTACAGTTTGGAGATCCTTTGGTGATTTTACAGCTATCCTTGACCCCAACCTGGCAGCCCTCCCATTTCTGGACAGGTGGTATCATGGTGCGGGCGACAGGGGCCCCGAGAAGTTGGCACGTACCATGATTGTACATGTAGGGTGCTGCTGTATCTGGCAGGCCAGGAATAAGGCGAGGCATGATGGGGTCCTCTCCACTGAAAGATTAACTACCATCAGGACTAGGAATCTTCTTCTTGACATGGCTGGGCTCATCAACAACTGGTGGGAAGCCCCTTCCTTTGGGTGCCTTCAAGGGAGCTCCCCCTCATTCCAGACCAGTATCAGCATCTCCAGCTGCCACTGGGTAAGATGGAATCCTCCCCCGAAAGGCTATAAGCTTAACACGGATGGGTCGTGCAGCATGGGGGTGATCCGAGGAGGTGGGGTTGTTCGTGACTCACATGGTTCAGTTATTTTGGCGTTTTCCTCTCACCTTGGACATGGTTCCTCTCTTCGGGCCAAGGCGAAGGCCATGCTTCTGGGTTTGACCCTATGCCTACAGAAAAATATTCCACTAGCAAAAGTTGAAACTAAATCAAAGATCCTTAATGATGCAATGAATGACATGTGCACTTCCCATTGGTCGATTACCTACAGCATACGAAAGTGTAGAGGCGCCCTCAATAACAACACCAAAGTGCTTCACTCCTGGGGGGAGGGGAATCAAGTTGCATATTATCTTGTGTCTCTTGATGTCCTCGGCTCTGACCCTATTTTCATCCACAATGTGAAAACCTTGAAACCTGAGGGGGTGGATTTGGTTAGAGGGGATGCCCACGGCCTTCACTTTTTTCAGCCTCCATACCAGAGTTGCAGTGGTTGGCGATCTATTTTTGTAATCTATTTTTTTAAAATAATAAAAAAAATCTAAGTTTGGATGGATGGATGCATACATAAAATTATTCTAGGTAAACTTTTTTCTAGGTGGGAATGTCCCTTTACTATTATTCATGTATACCCTTTTGGTGTTGTGTAAATTTCAAAAGTTGGAGGTGAAAAATCGTTCACTGTAAATGGGGAGAGGCTAAAGAAGTACCATGGGACCATGTCTCAAGAACCAGTTGAGGAGATTACACCCCTTCAACCTAATTACCAGTGAAGACCCACCATGTTGCATCTTTCCTTTACACATGATTAAATGCATTATTTCCATTTTTAATCTACATACATGAAAAAATAACTAAAATAAATTAAGGAAATGTCATCAATTAAGTGTGGGTGATAGAATCTTGTAGTCATGAATTTTTAACAAAAAATCATTTTTTCGAGTCGATCCAATGATGTTAAACTAAAGTGCTTCTAAGAGGAAACGCATTTTTTGACTTAGTCCACTCTTCCCCTCGGACCCATTTGAGCATCATTGAACAAGCCTTAATTTTCATTTGTTTTTATTCTTATTTTGTAGGTCCATAAATGAATTTGACATAAGGCTCATGAAAACAAAAAAAATACACTGAAAATTTCACACGTCATGAATGTGATGCATAACAGAACTGATGGACTGGGACGTGCTCAACCTGACTGAAGCATCTTTTTCAAAGTGAGTTTTCTTTTACATTCATTAAATTTTTAATTCCCTGTATTTTTTTAAATATATTTTTGATCTTTAAAATAAAATTGCATGCCCAGAGTTATCTTTCTTTCTTTACTTGACTGGTCTAGGAGACATGACTTCCGTAGGAATCCCATGATGTCATATTTAAGATTTTGAAGTTAATGGGATTGAATGTGTAAAATGGGGAATTAACTAATTATATTTAATCACAAATATTGAATTATTAACTCATGATTTAATATAATTAATTGATTTAGGTAAATTAAATTTCCCAACAATTTTCACGGTTTGAATTTATGTAATTTATGTGGATTGATTTTTCATTTTTTACTGCATGCCATGAGTGATTGTCCCAATTTCATATGCTCCATTCCCAAGAGGATTTGTAGGAAAGATTCTTCTTATTTATATCTTCATCATGTTTTATGAGTGATATTAGGGCATGCCACCTATTAGAACTTACATTGGAACTTACCTAACCTATGACTATACAGAATCGCATTTAAAATGATTGATTCAATTTTTATTGTTAATCCCTTATCATTGGTCCCATTGTTACATCAATCCTTGTTTATAACATAGAATCCATGAATTAACTAGCTATGGATGAGCCGCATTACAAGCCACTTATATTTATTCCTACCCTGCTCTATTTATATTGCATGATACTTTAATGTTTAAGTGTTTGGGATGTAGTAAGTATTGGAAGAAGGGATGTATTACATTGTATGGAAGAATTTAGGGTTCTATATTTAGATATTGGGAAAGGATCATGTTAAATTCATTATACTCAGCGGCGTTCGGTGAGGTCTGGGGTTCGATTCCTGGGAGCCCTCTCTTGGGGGAATTTCCGCCTCCCATGTACCAATCGTCTTGCCAGGTCACCCAGTGTCTCACCGGGTGGGCAGAATGGGCACACTTCACCTGGATAACGGATTGTTGTGTCGAACCATTGTCGATCGAGGTGTTACCCCATGGGACGCCCTGTCATCTCAGCTGGCAACGGCTTATTCCCGGTTGGGGATTCTCCAGATGACCTCTTCATGGGAAGGGGGTTCTCGAGTGTGGAGGGTTCAAAAAGGCCACTCTCAGGGATTCCCTTCTCCAACTAAGTAAATTCACTGTACTCTTCTTATTTTTCCTTCTTGAAAAAAATTGTAAATATAATAAAAAATATGTATTAAAATATTGTTTGTGTTTTGCAAAAATCAAAAAACATCATTACCAGACCGACGATCCTTTGATCATATGTGGTTAGGTGGTGAATGTCAGATTTGTTCCAAGCATAAATTTTGAAAAAAAAAGAGAAAAAAAATAAATAGATACAAATTCAAGAAAGTCCAATTCTATCATTATACTTGCATTGATCATGATCTTACTTTGATTCTTGTGGAGTGGGAGTTATCATTTTTATGGAGGAGATTCTCATTTCACTTTACATTAGATATCATTCTGTGTGCTTTAGAGATAAACTTCCTTTTTGAGCCTTAATATTTTGAACATCAATCCCTACCAACCATAAGCCTCAGATTCATCATAACCTATTTTTAAAAATCTTACATGATTGTATGTTAATTTTGAATTTATACGGTGGATAAAGTATTTCTTTTGCAAGCCTATGGAAAATAAACATGTACTCATGATAAGAGCATAACTCTACTTCAATTTGTATCGTGAGTGATGAGAGAAAATAATCCATTGTGAGGTAAATCATGATTTGGCATGTTTGATAATAATTAATTGTGATATTTGAATGAATGAGAGTAAAAGACCCACTAGTTCTCAATGGGAAAAAGTAAAATACTTATGTTGATTAATTTCTTCAAAGGCTATGAAGTTAAATTGATGTTTGATGTGAATCTTGAAAGTTTCCCCCCATTGATAATTATGTTATTTAATTGTTTTTGAATTTGAATATTGGTAACATGTTATTCATCTTTTGTTTATGTTGAGATTAAATACTTTAGTACAAGTAAGTTCTAAGTGTGGGGGAATTGAAAAAGTCATATTTTGCAAGTTTATTGTAATATAAAACATATTTTTTATGAACTTTAAATGATTAAACATGTCAGTATTAATTTTTTTTGTGGCTTTATGGTAGGATACCACAAAAATTTGGAAAATGAATTAAAAATAATGAATTATACAGGATGAAGACACTTCACACCGTAATGTGAAGTAGCATGGAATGACACCAGAATATTGAATATGTTAAGGACCAAGTCCAAAGCTTGAAAATAGAGAACCATGATGAAACAAAGCGAAACTTTCTAGAAAACACAAATTCACGTCATGAATGTTTTTTCATGAGGTGAACCTTGAATGATTACAGGATGTGAAGTCAATGCATGAATCATGTTGTGAGAAGTTCAGCCCCCATACATTACACGCTGTAAACACTATTCATGACATGAAAAAGGCATGACAGACTCAAATTTAGCAAATTCGAAGGGAATTAAGGTGAAATGCCCTATTTTTGAACTCGGGATCACTGATCTCGGGATGGACCCAAAATCATTTATTGTCCAATTATGATGCTTGGAGGTCACAATCTATGGCTATAATAAAGGGGTAGGAGGATTGGAATGGGAATCATGCAGCGAAGGGAAGCTATGGATGACGGCCTGCTACACATTTCTTTCCCAGCTTTCTTTTTTTTTCCTTGTGATGTCTCCCCCATCCCAAATCAACTCGACTTTCCCATCCATGTTGAGGTAGTTTCTATGAGTGGTCAGGAAAGGGGGCTAGACCTATTTATCAATGCTTGAGTTTGAATGATAAATTTCATAAAAATCCATTTTTTCCACTTCATTCTGGTTTCAATTCATTGTTGTAGTTTTAGATTCCAAATGTAGTTGCGTTAGGTTTTGTTTCTGTTTATTTAAATTGGATTGATCGATTGTCCATTTCTCCCTCCAACAATTCATTTTTGTATTCGGTGGAACAAATTAGGGGTGGGTGGTGAGTGCTCGACAATCGTCAGTACATTCCAGGATTGTAACGAGAACCATTGGTAATTAGGAAATCACAATACCCATTCAGGGATTGCTTTATTTAGTCAAGGGGAACTGCAACAACACTCACGCACATAGGAAGGAGGGTAGACCAACATGAGGTTTCAGATGGGGATATTCTCACAATCACATCTAGAAAAGGGGGAGAGGGGAATTGGTAGATGAATCTCTCTCTCATCAGCTAGTATAAGACAAATTGGTAAAAACTTGGAAATTATAATAGCATCGCATTAGGTCTAGCCAAGAGAAGACTTTTTTTCTTACCTATTTTCAAAATGTTATTCCTGAAGATATTTATCTAGATAAGTTGGAGAAAGATGAGACTCTTCCAGTTTTGATGTGTAGGGACCTTTTGTTAGATATGCTTGTGGGTAAGGGTAGGCGGTGGCAAGGTTGTTGGATCAGCTCCTAATAAGAAAATTTTGTTCAGCCAAGCTGATGTTGGTGGGCTTCATAAGGCCATTGAACCATTCTTGGGATTCTTTGATAGGCTCATAGGGATTGCAAACAGGAGGTGCGTGCATGGGAAATGGTGTGAAGGAGAGGATGTCGCCCTTGGGGTCTGGGTGTCCCCCAAAACATGGGCCACATGTCCCAACAAACGATCATGGGAGATGGTTTGAGAGAGGTGCATGGTGCTTTGGGGTACTCATAAGGGGTTGTTGTGGCAAGGTATAAGGGAGACCAGGGGTAAGTCAATATTGTCCGGCCTCTTTTTTAAGGAGTTATTATCTAAAGGCATGGAAAAGGTGGTTTAATAATGAAGATCTCACCTCTATTCCTTCCTAAAAGAGATTATTAAAGGACTATTTCAGTCTTCGAAGGAATATTTCGACCAAATCATCCATGAGAGCATCAAAAGCGAAGCTTTCTCAGGAAAAAGAGAGGGAAAAGGCTGAGTTCTGGAGGATCTTGTGCCAAGGGTAGCTTCAGTCTGATTGGGAGACTGGTGATGACAAACATGATTGTGACAATATATTATGATTCTTGAATCATGTGTTTTCCTTTTCTCATTGTTAAGAGGTGGTCTCTATGTCTAACCTCATCCATTTTGAGGATTTGTGCCTTTCATTTATTAATAAAGGGATAGAGGTCAGGTTGTTCTGGTCTCTTGCTTGGATCATTTCTATTAATAAATTGTAATTATGTAAATTGTATTATTAAATGAAAATTATATTATTAGTTGATAATTATATTCAGAATTTAAATATTATTATTATATTTTTTATTATGACAATATATTATGATTCTTGAATCATGTATTTGCCTTTTCTCATTGTTGAGAGGTGGTCTCTATGCCTAACCTCATCCATTTTCAGGTCGTCCTTGTCTCTTGCTTAGATCGTTTCTATTAATAATTTGTAATTATGTAAATTGTATTATTAAATGTAAACTATATTATTAGTTGATAATTATATTCATAACTTAATTAATATTATTATGTGTTTTATCATTTATTTATTATATAATTAATTTCTAATTAATTAAATGAAGTTATTAAATAATTAATTTTAATTTTCTAATTTAGGTAATTCAATATGTATGATTACAAATTATATTAGTTATAAAATTAATTGTTATTTAGATTAACTATTCTATTAACAAAAAAAAAGTAAGCCCACTTTCAACAAAAACCCTAATAGGACAATAATTTAGACTTTTGAAACCATAACAGTTGAACCATGTGATGGTCTTTCAGGAGGTCTAGGTTTCGAGCCTCCCCACACTAATACCTTTTAACAGATGTAAAGACGAGCAACCTGATAGAGGATTGTTTAGTAGAAATATTGATATTTTTAATTACGATTCTTGATTCAGCTATGTATTCTTTTCCGATCGAGATGTATAATAGATCCAGGATTAACGAAAATGTACAAAAGCTCGATTTACCTCCCCTCTTTTTTGCATATGGCATCGTCACTCCCTTTGGCAGCATCAGTTTGATAAGCCAGTCACTCAGAATTCATATTACAACACACATGATACTCCCTATTTATAGGGATACAAACACATAACAAACTAAATGATACAACATACATAAAAGAGTTGTGTTTGATAAGGCATTCACTCAAAATTCATATTGCAACACACATGATACTCCCTATATATAGGGATACAAACACATAACAAACTAAGATCAACATACATAAAACAGTTGGTGGCATTAGGTGCTACCCAACCCACCAAATCATCATCACAAGTCCTCGTTTCAAAAATCAACTTTAACTTCCAACACAACCTGCGGGACAACTCCGGTGATTTGGAGATGGTCGACGTTGGTGCACACGGAGGTGGCAGAGCCTTGGTTGGGCTTAACCGTAATGTCAGACAGCAGCACTCCTTGGCAGTGCACGGTGGACGGGCAGCACTCCTAGTGAACCAGAACTACTGCCCTAGTCAACATTGCAAGTCCACGGTATGATTCGTTTCCCCTATCCTCTCATCGATTGATTCCCCTCCAGCTTAATCGGGCGGTTGTTTGCTTCAATTATCCGCCGCCGTCCAACGTGAAGCTGAGCACTCTAAGCTTTGAGCACTTTCATGGGACATCTTTGACCCCGCTGGCTGTGCAGCTGCACTGCAACTCCACTGTGCACAGCCAGCGGGGTCAAAGACGTCCCATGAAAGTGCTCAAAGCTTAGAGTGCTCAGCTTCACGTTGGACGGTGGCTGATAATTGAAGCAAACAACCGCCCGATTAAGGTGGAGGTGAAACAATCAATCGATGAGAGGATAGGGGAAACGAATCATACCGTGGACTTGCAATGTTGACTAGGGCAGTAGTTCTGGTTCACTAGGAGTGATGCCCGTCCACCGTGCACTGCCAAGAAGTGCTGCTGTCTGACATTACGGTTAAGCCCAACCAAGCCTCCGTGCACCAACGTCTACCGTCTCCAAATCACCGGAGTTGTCCCGGCAGGCTGCAGTTCAGCTACACAGCCAGCGAGGACGTCGACGTCCCCGATATATGCTCAAAGCTCAGAGAGCTCAGCTTCACGTTGGACGGCAGCTGATAATTGAAGCAAACAACGGCCCCAATGAAACAATCAATCGACGAGAGGATAGGGAAAACGAATTAATCATACCGTGGACGGGCAGCGTTGATTAGGGCAGTAGTTCTGGTTATGGGGTGCGTGACGTTTTTCATTGTCATGCGATTAAAATGGATGTCCGTGGCGCTGCCTACGAGTGAGCCGCCGAATGTCTTGATGAGGGCGCCGTTGGTGGTGTGATCGAGGATGCAGTCCTGGACGAAGACGCCCCTGACCGGCATTTCGTTCAGGTCCTTTCCCAGGCTGCCGATGGAGATGCCGTGGCCGGGGCCACACTTGACGTTGCCGATGTGGACGTTCTGGCTGCCCGCCCCAACGGAGATGCAGTCGTCGCCGGTCTGAATGGTGCCGCCGGATTTCGCACCGTAGTTCCGGATATCAAAAACTCCCGCGGCCGATCTCTGTGAGAACCGAGACGCCAACACAAAGAACTATCTGCTGTCAAGTATTCCTTTTATCATATTAAAAAAATGAAAACCAATTGCCCAGCTATCGCGGTCTAAATCCGCGTTTTCCATGATATCAAAAAAAAAATCTTTATGTTATATGACAGTAAAATCCGACCCACTAAACCCGGGTCTCCTTCCTAGGTCTAGGGTTCTCAAGTAAAGGTTAGATTTCCATTTTCTAAGAATCAAAATGAGTTGACGCCGCGGGCGGTCTTTGGGAAATATAAACGCACATGTCGGCCACCCGAATAACCCGGATGCAGGACAAAACTTATATATTCAATTTAGACTAATTCAATACTTGGAATGCAAAGATCACATTGAATTCAAAATCATTTATACGTTTAGTACTTACAATGCTTCAAAAATCAACATTACTTCACAATTACTTCAACATTTAAGATTTTTAACCATTCCTAGAAATATATACTTTAGCCACTAACATTTTTTAGTGTTGAAAATGTAGATCAAATTTACCATGTTGGTTAAGTATTCAACAACCGTCAATTGATTTTGACTATTAATGGTCTTTTTTTAGAATTTGCTTAAATATGATTTATATGTGCTAAATATGTATTGACACTTACAATGTCATATAATTAGTGAGAAATGTTTATAAGTTAATTAAAAATTAATATTTATTAAAAATATTGAGTAATTAATTGTAATAGACATTTAATATCACGAACCATCCCAAATACTCTGGTACGCAGATACCCAAGCTGGTCCTAACATGACCTGAAAGATGTTCCTGATCCCCACAGGTTGACAACTAGCACCTTACCTCATACAAGAATCATAGGGAAACGATTTATGCCACAAAACAAAAGAACACAAAAGATACAAGTCACTATGCTCAACACTCCAAATGGAGAAAGTATCATAAACAAACATGTAAAACAATACCCAAACTACACCACATCAAAAGACACAACAACTGTTATGTTGAAAACTCAAACATCCCATTTAACAAGTGGATCACATCTCCACGGGTCACCTTCATCATTTCAGGTACCAAAAGATCAAGAACATCCACCACCTCCAAGTGACGCTTTCTCTTTGCTCAAACCTGACATAAAATAATCTACAAACGCCCGAATATAAAAGGTATAGTGTGGGCTATAAAGTCATGCAAGGTCTCACCAAGTGTTACATAATCAATCACATAATAGGTAAACCAATTTTGATTTCAATTTATATGAAACAACGCATGTCATGACATGCATTTACATATTTTCAACGAAAAATGCTTTCATAATCAAAAGATGGCAAATATTTCAAAACAGGCTCAAAATGAACATTTTATATAAAACATTTATATAAAGCAATTGGCATGAATAAAACACCCCAATAATTCAATGGCATGTAATCATAAAATCAAACATATCATAGCACTGTGTAATATGTCATGTGGTACGTTAGTTTCGGATAATAGGATCCTCACACGACTCATCACTGATCTCAGCTCAATGTGTGCACAAGTCCCACGACTCAAGTCATTCAGACACAACTCCCCATAGGGGAAAATCATGTCATGCAATGTTTATGTCAGTTTTGGCATCGTCAATTCAATTCTAGGGGGTCAGATCCTTGCATGTTTGTCCTAATTACCCACTAACTACCCAGAATAACAGGTGCTTTAGTCAACCAATCAATCAATCATAGGAAAAACAATCATTTCAAATCGATTCAAAATACAATTTCCCATTTTCAGTTTTTAACATGCCTTTCCCATTTCAAAACCAAAACATTGGTTTTCATCAATTCATGCCTTTTCAAATCATCTTTCAATTTAAGCCATTTATCTCAAAAATCAATTTCCTAATCAAGTCTTCAATTTTCTCAAATCCACCCAACAGTTTCAATTCCATTGAAATTTGGTTTTTTTACAAACTCATTGCCCTTTCTAAAATCATCCATCAATCATACAAAATTAAGCTTTCTAAATCATTTAAAACTCATTTCAAATCAATCAAAAAATTTAAGGTTTAAATAGTAGGGACAATCATATTGAACCAACTACATTTAATCACATGATCAAATCAACTCAACACCAGCAACGAGATCCACCAATGAAGAACGAAGGTGTAGGAGATCAAGGAATTCAACCTATGATCAAGGTCCATCAGAACATAGATTAGATACATCAATAACATGATGATATAGCACGCTCTAAGGAGGATATAAAAGAAAGAAGCGGGTTTCCCATCGAGGAGAGATCTCTTACCAAAGAGAACTTCCACTAGACCTTCTATCTGAGAAGGAGTTTGGAGAAGCTAAAATGTCTCTTAGGAGCCTTATAAAGAAAAAAAGTTTGAATGAGAGTCGAGCGGGAGAAAAGGAATGTAAATTAGGACTCACAACATTTAAGTCTATAATAAGAAAGACTATCTAACCCCTATGGCCACAGTGTATAAAGGTTGAAAATGGAAAAGCAATGACGCAACCACACCAAACCACGTCACAACCATCCCTAGTAGACCAACCTCCTGAAACCATGGTGAAAATTACACCAAATCCTATTTACCTGAAATGAGGGGATACGGTGCAGCCCAAAGTCACGCCACATCTCTACCTGATTTTGCGGTGGCTCTAAATGAACTCCACGCCACAGTCAGTGCCCATGCCACAATTAAACCCTAATAGGTGATGGCATCAAAATGCATTGTCCAGGGCTCCACAATGCATTCATCCCTACATGGAACAACTACACCAAAATTAGAAGTTGTTATGAAAACCGACCCCCAGCTCCCCCATGCTGCAACCTGATGGTCCGAGAGCAACTGGGAGTCTCCACGTCGTAGTCCATACTCCATGGCGTAGATCCCTACAGACAAATTTATACTCCGACTCCATTAAATCAAACAACCATACATATATGGACTTTAGGTCATTTTCCCTAATAAAATCTCATCATCCTTGAATGGCCCGAAACACACCCATATAGAAAAGGGAAAAAGATTCAAGATGTTCCTAAAAGAAGGTAACATGATGTTACAACCTACCCACCATAAACACTATTTGTTCCCAAAAAGCCTATCATGAAGATTCCATATCAAAGAGATGAGGTCCCTACTATCTCATTGGTGCCTCATGGTCCAACTTTTCCTGTGAATCGGAACCATGCTTCCATAAAACATGAAACAAACCTATCATCTTCCCATGAAGAATATTTGTCTTATAATCAATAATCCAAACTGAATACTTAGTCACAGATAAATCAGTCTCAACATCAAGATCCTCCCATCTCAGAACATCAGAAGGGTCAGAAAGATACTTTTGAATCTATGATACATGAAACACATTATAGATTGAAGTAAACTATGGCGAAAGTGACAAACAGTAGGCCACCTTCAGGGATTACTTTAATTAGGTTTCAACAGTAGGTAAAAATCATATGGAACCACCTACCTTTAATCAAATCATCAAATCAACTTAACATCATCAACATGATCCACCAATGAAGAATGAAGGTGCTGGAGATCAAGGAATCCAACCTAGGATCAAGGTCCGTCAAAAAAGATATTAGATCCATCATTGACATGATGGTATATCAGTCTCTAAGGATGAGAAAAAAGAAAGTAGGGAGTTTCCCATTGAGGAGACATATCTTACCAGAGAGGAATTAAATTCTTCTATTGGAGGTTTGATCTGAGATGAAAGGAGTTAGGGGGAGATAAAATGTCTCTTGGGAGTATTCAAAAGGAATTTTTTTATGATATTCATGTAGGAGAAAAGGAATATAAAATAGGACTCAGGGAATTTAAGTCTGTAATAACACAGACCATACCACAACCCACATGGCCACAATGTTGAAAGTATGAAAACAGCTAGACCACAGTGCAACCACATAAGACCATGCCATAGCCACCCCCAGTCAACCAACCTGCTGAAACCACAATGCATATTTCACCAGCTCCTATTTACCCAACACGAGGGGATATAGCATTGCCCAAATGTCACACTGTAACACTACCTGATTTGGAAGTGGCTTTAAAAAAACTCCACATCATAGTTGGTTCCCACATCGTAACTATACCCAAATAGGCATTAATAATGAAATGCATCTCTAAGCAGCCCGTTTCACAATCACCCCTACATAACACAGTTATGAAGAAATTGGAAGTAGCTATCAAAACCGCCCCCAGCTCCCCCACGCTACAGCCTGATGGTCCATGGAACAAATAGGACTCTCCACACCACATCCCATACCCCACAGTATAGCTCCATAATGACATGTTTATACCTGAAATCCATTAAATCAAATAACCATATATCCTCAAACATTAATTATTTTTCCCTAAAAAAATCTCTCAATCCTCGAAAGGTTTGAAACTCACCTAAACAAAAAAGGAAAAAATAATCAAGAATTACCTAAAAAAATTAAACAATATGTTATATTTAATAAAATTTTGTTATATCAATGTCATTTATTTGTTTGTTATTTTATAGTTGGGGGGTGTAGTCAAATGTTAAACCTTTATGATCCTGCATCGAAAAGACCAAGGTTCAAAACTAGTTTGGGGATACCTTCAAGTACTATTGTAGTAAAATAGATGGCACTATAGTAGTATTGTAGTAAACATTATAGTGGTACTGTAGTAGAGGAACTAGTAACTCAATTTGGACTTTTAGGCCATAGATTTGGGCTTATAGACCAAAGGGCCTTCGAACCATCAATGGAATTTGGGCCACAGGTCCTCTAGGTCAACAACAATGGTTAGAAGGTTGTGTGAAAGGTATAAGACAAATTGCTTGGTGTAATAGGACGGTAGTGTGGGAAGGCACTGTAATCTATCGGAAATTCCATGTAAAATCTCTAGAAATTTTATGGGATTATTTCGAGACTAGGAACACAGACGACACATGATTCTGAGGACCAGTGATCCAGAAATAAATGTTCAAACTTTTTTAGTTTGTTTAAAATAGTGTGCGTGAATGGTTTTTATAACTTCTAAATGGGTGCTTAGATTAAAAATACCAGGGCACCATTGCATCTGGAATGGAGACTTTGCCCAAGGAAGGACATAACCTCGACCAGCGCGGGTCAATGGAAAAAGTTAATTTTCGAGAATTTTAGGAAAATATAAAATAAACTTAAAAGAGTTTGTTTTATTTAAAAATGTTTCACAGCAATGCAACGACAAGGAAAATGTTTCATTTCATAAATGAAACTGCATAACGATGTGGTGACTCAGCATAACAAAAACACTAAAATGTTTTTCATCAATTAATACCCTAACGTGGATATGGGAATCAGAGCAAGATTGGGGAGATTGATCTAAAACCCTAGAGAACTTACGTTGGAAAAAAAACCACCCATGAAAATGAACACCTTCCTTCCTTTCTCTTCAAAGGATCTCACCATCGATGAGAGTTGTGGATTGATTAATGACGACCGAACAAATCTGTTCTTCACCGAAAAATGATCTAATTCCATGTAAGGGGTTTTTTTTCTATGTGGACTCCATTCCCCCATTCTCCCTTTCTAAATGACGAACACGGGTCAATTCACTAACAAATTGACCCATGGATCGATCATCCTTGCAGGAATGAGATTTTGACATGCAGGGATTAAAGATGGGATTATATCATGGAAATTATTTGAATGTCTCATCGTTCATTTTTAATGAAATGAACAAAGGCCAAATGAACAAGGTCGATGTTCGTTGCCTTGGGTGTTCATTGTGATCTCTCTTCCTCCTCGCGTTCTTTACCGACAGACCCCCATGGTCACATTATATTCTTTTGAGGAGGTTCCAAATGTGATTAGACCCCTGGATTGATGGCATGATGGCTTGGAGCACATGAAAGTAGAGGTGGAGACCCGAGGATCATAGCAGTAATTTTAGATCATAAAATGAACCACTAAAGTGAGTCTGGTGGCCTGCAGAAGCACCTTCCTACGCACCATGGTGACGAAGGAGGCCCGCAACATCTGTCGCCGGCAGTGGTCAGAGGCTGCTGGCAGTGTGGGGGGATGAGGATTCTAGCTACGTCACATGGAGAAGGAATGTGGTCTAGCTGGATGGCAGAAAGACCCTACAACAAAGACACGGGGCGGCTACGCGGCGGCTCGCATGGCTCAGACAGATGTGGCACTCACTACATCCTAACTGGACAAAACCGGACCACCAACGCGGGCTGGGCCAAAGGGGAGGACTAGGCTATTGAGAAACCTAGTTGGGTGAAAATTGGCCCGCCAGCATGGTCCAGGATGGGTCTAGTAGGCCCAATGGGCCTGGTCGGGTTAGGTCAGTCCAACCGGGTTGGACTGGGCCCAGACCCAACCACCCCCTTTCCACTAAAAGCCTCATAAACTCCAAACCGAGTGTCTTATTAATGACCCTTTTATGGAATAGGGACCCTCACAATGAGGATACCCTTTTTTATATACTCTAAATGGGTTTTAGTGGAAGTTGAGATACAAATGATGGCTTGAGGATTAGATTATCCTGGAATCAGGCGCGCTACAAGTGTGAATCCTGCGGTGGGTTGTGATGAGAGGACCGTGGAGAGTAGGTCTAGGTGACATGACAAAGATTGAGTCTAGGTGACATAGAAGGCCTAAGTAATGAGAAGGTCTAGGTGAACCAGTGACGAGTGGGTCTAGGTGACCCAGCAATTAGCAGGTCAAGGTGACCCAAAAGGCCTAAGTGATGAGCGGGTCTAGGTGACCCAGTGGACCTAAGCGACTCATCGGAGATGAGTGCTTTAGCAGTACAAGGTATATAGTGTTATGAATAATATAATTTCATTCCTTTATTTAGATTATACCTACGTGAGATGACAAAACATTGTGCATAATTTCCTTTGTGGTATTACCTTTGTGTTTTGGGGCCCTTGCTGAGTATTGTGTTACTCACCCCTACACGGGCTCCACCCACACATGTTGTGTTTTGTGAAAATTACAGACGCTTCGATATAAACCTTGGTGGTCTGAGACCTGGTAGTTCTCCATGATATCCGATAGACAATGCATACTTCTACAAATTTTGGCGGTTCTCCCTTCACCTATCCATCAGGTAGGGTTTACCACATACATTCTTCAGAAGATTGTACTTGTATCTTTTTGGTCTTGTATTCTGGCCCCTTTATATTTAGATTTTTACTGTTACTCTATGTGGTCATCTTAGTGGCATGCATGTTTACTTTTCAGCATTGTGGACTGGGGATGTGTGTGTGCGTGTATACATGTACTCGGTAAAATTCTTTCCACTTGCGAGATAATTCCTTTAATGCTAGTCACCATCCCCTAGACATTGGGAGGCGGGCTTAAGGTAGTCACCACACGGGCCCTGGGGGGATGGTTCATGAAAGAGTGATATCAGAGGCAGTCATTTATGAATTAAGGACCGAGATTCAGTGGCTTTTGGCAATAATGTTGAATGTTTCAGGTTTGACTTTGAGACCCGAGGAGTCCAGTGTTGGTGCGGCAGTCGATGTATCCATACACCAAGACCCTGAATTTTGCTTCTCGACTTGGTATATTAAAAACACTGGTTTCATGCATCATATTGGAATTGAGAGTGTTCTTGTGTCCTTCTTGAGTTAGAGTCAACGCACCAAGTATAATCTATTGACTATGATTTATCGTGATTTGTTTTAGGATGCCTCTACACAGATAGCCAGCCAGGATTCTAGTGTGTGACTGCGAGGATGGTATGCCTAGATATGAGGCATCAGTACAAGGACAAGTACTAAAGGTGGCCCCACCAGGTGGTGTACTAGTGCTACCACCACCCATCGATCAACAATTCCAACCAGCGACACCAGTAGAGGATGCACGCATGCTCAATGCCTTATATGAGCTCTATAAGTAGATACCTCTCAGGTTTAGGGGTGATACTGACCCCTAAATAGCTGAGGATTAGAAGAAGGTGGTCACCCACATCTTTCGTCTTATGAGGACACTACCCGACCATATGGAGATCTTAGCTACGAGCCTTGTTCAGGGCTCGACAGGGAGATGGTGGGGCTTGATGATCCAGAAGAATGACGAGGAAACCCACACTTGGATGGATTTTGAGTTCCTTTTCAAGGAGGAATTATTTCCGACAAATCTGCTCTCAGTACGCATCTAGGAGCTACTGCACCTATAGTAGGGTAGCATCACAGTAGTAGAGTACTCAGTAAGATTCACTGAGATTTCTCGTTACTCTACAGACATGGTGCAAGAACAGTTCTTCAGGGACTGAGCTTTTTAGTAGGGATTTCACTAGGAGATTAGGGCAACCATGGTATCTCTTAGCATCCCTACCCAGGTTGGGGTGTTGGAGTGAGCTCTACTTGTGGAGAGCTTCCTAGCGGAGCAGTCTCCAACAAAAGGAGCTACCAGTAGACATCAGGCGGTAAAGACTTTAGTGGTGGGTAGTAGGTAGCAGACACGAGGACCTTAGTGGGTCAAACCTTTCAGGGGATGACCCCAGGACATAGGGTTGGTAGTACGATGCTCCTTGGGAAGGGGGGGGGGGTAGTATAGGATTAGGGTTTGCTACGCATGCAGTGGGTAGGGAAACATGGCTTGTGACTGCCCGACTTTCCATGCAGATGATCAACAGACGGTCGTGGGACTAATGAGGCAAAGGTAGAGGGTCAAACAGGGTGTTCCGTAGGGAGGAAGACATAGAAAGGGAGTAGGCATAGCAACAAGCGGTGGGCGGAGGTGTTGAGTCAAAATGTGTTTCGACTTTCCCTTTCATTTCTTTTTGTTTTGGAAATCACAAATTATTTCTTATTTTTCATCATAACCACATATGATGTTTTTCATTATAACCACATATGTTTTGTTTCATCATAACCACATATGATCTTTTTCATCATAACCACATATGTTTTTTTTCATCGTAACCACATATGTTGTTTTTCATTGTAACCACATATGTTGTTTTTCATCGTAACCACATATGTTGTTTTTCATGGTAACCACATATTTTGTTTTTCATAATAATCACATATGATGTTTTTCATTGTACCACATATGATTTTTTTCATTGTAACCACATATGTTGTTTTTTATCGTAACCATATATGTTGTTTTTCTTCGTAACCACATATGTTGTTTTTCATCATATCCATGTTATGAATCGTAACCATGCCATGTATCATAATCATGTTATACATTGTAACCATGTTATACATTGTAACCATGTTATGCATCATATCCATGTAATTCATCGTAACCATGCTATGCATTTTAATCATGTTATACATCGTAACCATGTCATACATCATAACTATGTTATGCATAATATCCATGTTATGCATCGTACCCATGTTATTACCCATATTCATGTATTTCATTGTACTCATGTCTTAATATAATACTTCATACTTGTTTCACATTATAATTTTACTAATGATTTATATATTCATCAAACTCATTCTTTCATACTTATGTACTTATTGTTTTCTAAGATGTCATGGAGTTAGTTATATACTAATCAAAATGATGTCATGTATTCTATTTTGTTTTGATCATTATAATGCCAGGTGTCCAAGTACCTATGAGTTTTTCAGATGAATATGACCGTTGAAATCAAATTTGACCATTGGATAGGAGGCCTATAAATAAGAGGTCATTTGAACCAGAGAGAAGAAGACTTGGACCATCAAACATAGAATACACTCTATTGTGATTTGAGTTTTAGTGATAGACGTTCTAACCACTCTCTTGCTTCATGTGAAAATCCATGAAGATACAAGACATGAATGAATTTTTCCTAGTTCTTGTATTTCAATAAGTGCTTTGTATTTATTTGTGTGATCGATCATTGTGATAATGATCGAGGGCTTCCGAGGATAGTAAGACGGTGATATTGATCAATGTATCGAGGGATTTCAAGTATTTGAAGGACAGAGGTGCCGATTACCTTCTTAATCGAGGGATTCTGTGGATAGGAAGATAGACGTACTGATCATCGTATCAAGGTCTTACTCGGGTGGTGGTAAGACATACCTTTTATCCGAGGTGAAAGGATACCCTACTCTTTGGGGTAAAAAAATTGTAATACACTTTACATTTAAAATTCTTATTTGTAATGGAAAGGGAATCATTTTATTTCATATTTCTATTCATATTCTTTTCTATTATAATTATTTTAATTATGATACATCCATTTAAATTACATATTTTAATAAAAGATTCTATACATTGTATGGTAGAATCATTCACATTTATTACTCTGATCATTGTATTCAATTCAAATACAATTTTTTTTAATAACCTATGGTATCATATTATATCTAACAGATCCAAGACCAGTTCGATCATTTTTATTGCTTCATAAGAAGATTTGTGAATTGTGTTAGTTTAAGATCTCATAAACTAATTTTATTCTTAAGAGTTTAAATACAAATATTTTAAACCTAAAATTCACCCCCTCTTTCATTGTTCCATCTCATATACATTTACATCTATATTTCGATCCTACAGGAGGTTCTAGGTACTACCGCCACCCCCTAGGTAGTCCACCATGGGCATTGGGAGCAGGTGGACATGGGTGGCCTAACTTCAAGTGATAGAGTCCTATGATCCTGATGCTCTAGATATGATTAGAGTTATGATCTGTGTCTTCTCCACCTTAGCTACTATTCTTATAGACATAGGTTCTAGTCACCTTTTCCTTGCCACAGACCATGTTCAGAGCTCAGAGATTCTGGTAGAGTCTTTGGCTCGATCCTTATGATTAGAGACTTCTGTGGGAGGGTATTCGATGATAACACACTGGAGCCGGTAGTGCGAGAATACTCATGGGAACGAGAACTTTGGTTGGGATCTACTAGTAGTGGCATAGAGGCCTTACGATGTCATTCTGGGTATGGACTGGTTATCCACAGTCCATGCTCATATTGAATTTTTTAGGCATAGAGTGTGGTGTGTCCGCAGAGATGGGACCGGGTTCTCCTTTAACAGCAAAAAGGAATTCTTGCAGTGCATAACGAAATTTTTTGGAGGAGGGTGCAGCCGATCACACACCATTTGGCTAGATTTACCCTCGGTGGGGTGGACGATAGGAGTCCTCATTTTCCTGCAGTGGTGGATGGGTACGAGGAAATCCTTTCAAAGGATGTTTTGGGATTTCTTCCTCACAAGGAGGTTAACTTATGCATTGACCTATACCCCATGATGGAACTGATATCCACACCAGCATATTGGATGGATCCCATGGAGCTTCATGAGTTAAGGGTAAAGCTCGAGGACCTGTAGAGGAAGGGCTTCGTAAGGCCCAGTGTTTCACCTTGGGAGGCCCTAGTTCTGTTTTCCAAGAAGGAAGATCGGATTTTGTGACTATGTGTGGACTATCAACGTCTGAATTAGGTAACCGTGAAGAAAAAATATCCACTTATAAGAATCGATGACGTCTTTGACCAACTGAAGGGAGTGAGGTGGTTCTCTAAGATGGACCTCAGGTATATCTATCATCAACTTCATGTACGGGATGGGGATGTACCGAAGACAAACTTTAGATGTCGGTATGGCCACTATGAGTTCTTAGGGATGTCATTCAGTATGAAAAATTCCCCATCAGTGTTCATGTGACTCATGAACAAGATCTTCCAACCTTACCTTGACTGGTTCATTGTAGTCTTCATTGATTACACCCTGGTGTACTCAACATCCAAGGAGGATCATGCGATGCACCTGTGAATAGTCCTGGATACACTCTGAGACAACCACCTTTATCGGAAGCTCTCGAAGTGTCAACTCTGGATTCGAGAGGTCCAATTTCTAGGACATGTCATTTCGAAGGCTAGAGTTGAAGTGGACTCAGTGAATATAGAGGCGGTTCTTTCTTGGGATCCATCCAAGAGTGTGACTGAAGTAAAAATATTCTTGGGTTTGGTTGGATACTACAAGTGGTCCATGCCCAATTTTTCTAGGGTAGAATCACCCTTATCAACTTTGACATAGAAGGGGAAATCCTTCATGTGGATGGAGAAGTGCCAGCAGAGTTTCTAGGAGTTGAGGTAGAGAATAACTAGCTCCCCTATCTTGAGACTACCAGAGGAGGGAGTGGGGTATGTGGTGTTCTGTGATGCATCAGGGATCAGACTATATTGTGTCTTGATGAAGGAGAAGGTAGTGATTTCTTGCGGTTCACAACAGTTGAGGCAACATGAGCAGAACTACGCGACCCATGATCTTGATCTTGCAGGAGTGGTATTCTTATTGAAGATATGGTGGCACTACTTTATGGGTGAGAGGTTTAACATCTACTCCAACCACAAAAGTCTTAGTTATATCTTCTCCCAGAAGGACCTAAACTTGAGGTATTAGCAGTGGATAGAGTTCCACTAGGACTATGATTTTGATATAGTCTATACTCCTGGGAAGGAGAACGTAGTGGAAGACGTGCTCAGCAGGTGAAACTGGTTGTAGTTGCTAAGTGAGGCATCAAAGCAGTTAGCTGTGATATAGATATCCTTAATAAATGGTGATGAACCAGCTTACCTTCAGTCAATGGTTGTTACTCCTCCACTCTTGCAAATAGTTAGGGAGGCATAGCTTGAGGATGTCGAGTGTGAGGATCGACGTGATTAGTTATCCATAGGGCAGTCCCCTGATGGATATTCGAAAGGTGGGAAGCACATCATTCTTTTTAGAGGGAGAAACATTGTACCATTGAAGTTGCAAGAGGAGGTTCTGAGGGAGTTCAACAAATCCCACTTTCCAGTTCATCTAGGAGTGTCAAATATGTACCTGGATCTCCGACATCTGTGCTAGTGTCCATGGATGAAGAAGGAAGTGACAAAGGTTGTTTCTTGATGCCTCACTTGTCAGTTGTGAAGGTAGAGAATTAGGTTCCAGCAGACTTGGCTCAGCCACTCATGGCACTAGAGTGAAAATGAGATGGTATATCTATGGAATTCATGATAGGTTTACCATGCATGTCCAAGGGACATGATACCATCTGGGTGATCATTGACTAACTCACCAAATCATCCTACTTACTACCCATCTGGGAGTAGGGTTCCTTAGAGGGATTAAGAAATTTCTACATTCAAGAGATAGTTTGGATTCATGGGAAGACTTCTATGATTGTTTTAGACTGTTATTCTCACTTCATGTCCTGATTGTGGAAGTTACTACATGAGGCATTTGAGAATTATTTGCATTTGAGCATGGCGTTTCATCCTTAGACGGATGTCTAGATGGAGATGACTATCTAGGTTTTGGAGGACATGTTTCGTTCTTGCATCCTAGACTTTGGTCATATTTGGGACGACTATCTACCACCGATAGAGTTTTCATACAAAAAAAATACCACTCTACCATTGGTATGGCACTATTTGAGTAACAATATGGGAGACCATACAAATCATTGTTATAATGGACATACCTAGGGGAGTCAGAACACATGGGTCCAGAGTTTGTACGGTCCACCACCAAGAAGGTTCATATCATCTAAGAGTAGATGAGGACTGCACAGAGAAGGTAGAAATCTTATGCTGATAGGAGACAGAGGCCCTTGGAGTTCGAGGAAGGAGACCATGTGTCCCTTCAGGTCTCACATCTATAGGGATTGCATAGATTTTTCAAGGGAGGCAAGTTTTCTTTGAGGTTCATCATACCTTTATAGATTCTAAGAAGAGTTTTCATGGTGGAATACCACCTAGATCTTCCCCCATAGATGCATCAGGTTCATAATTCCATTCACATATTGCAGCTAAGGAGGTACGTGCATGACCCATCACACATCATCAACCGGGGAAAGATGGACATTTATGATGGGGTGACATTTGCAGAGTTCTTGGTAGAGATTGAGGATCAACAGGAGAGGATCCTTCATGGGTGGTCAATTCCTTTAGTCTACATTCAATGGTAGCATGGGAATCTCTAGGAGAGCACTTGGGAGTTGGAGGCTCAGATTCACACTCAGTATCATTATTTGTTTGTTTCTCCTTTATTTTTCCTTTTGGGGATGTAAATCCCTGAAGTGGGGAGAATGTAATGTCCCAGAAATTCCATGTAATTTTTTGGGAATTATATGGGATTATTTAGAGACTAGTTGCTTCGACAACACATGATTATGAGGCCCAGTGAACTTAAAATAAATGTTCAAACATTTTTTAGTCTGTTTAAAATAGTGCCCATGCGTGGTTTTGGAAACATCTAAATGGGTGCTTGTATTGAAAATCTGAGGGAACCATTACTTCTGGAATAGAAAATTTACCCAAGGAAGGATCTTATATCAACCGGCATGGGTTGAGGGAAAAAGTTAATTTTTTTGGATTTTTAAGGAAAAATAAAATAAACTTAAAATAGTTTATTTTATTCAAAAATGTTTTGCTATGATGCAACGACAAGGAAACTATTTCATTTCATAAATAAAACATCGTAATGACATAGAGACTCAGAGTAATAGAAATGCTGAAACACGTTTCATAAATTAATATCCTAATGTAGATATAGGAATCAGATCATGATAGGGGATATTTCTCTGAACCTCTGGAGAACTTGTGTTGGCAAACAAAAAACCGCCTACGACGATGAACACCTTCCTTCCTTTCTCTTAAAGGGATGTCACCATCAATGAGAGTTATAGAATGACAAAAGACAAAAAAAAATCCTTTATTCACCAAAAAATGATCAGATTCCATGTAACAGTTTTTTGTGTGTGGCCTCCCTTCCCCCATTCATCCTTTCTAAAAGATTAATGTGGGTCAATTCACTAAAAAATTTACTTGTGGTTCAATCATCCACATGGGAATGGGATTTTGACATGTGAGGATTAAAGAAGGGATTATATCATGGAAATTATTTGAACATCTCCCCTTTATATTCTAACACAACAAACAAATGACAAATGAACAAGACCGATGTTTATTGCCTTGGGTGTTCATTGTGATCTATATTCCTCCTTGGATTCTTCACCGACGAACCACCGTGGTCGCATCAGATTATTTCTAGGAGGTTACAAACATGGCCAGACCCCTAAATTGATTTCATGATGGATTGGAGGACATAGAAGTGTAGGCGGACACCCAAGGATAGTAGTAGGACTTCCAGATCAAAAAATGGACCACTAGAGTGAGTTTGGTGGCCCATAGAAGCACCCACCTGCACGCACTGGTAGCGACGAAGGAGGCCCTCCAGCATTCATCGTGGGCGGTGGTCAGAGGCTGCTTGCAGGTGGTCGGTGGTGGTGTGGGTAGATGAAGTTTCCAATGATGTCATGTGGTGAAGGACCGGGGTCTAGTTTGTAAGAACCCAGTTTTTTCTGAGAAAAACTTTGGAATATTCTTGATGATAATCCAGAGCAGCGCCTTCAGACGGCGTGCGATTCCGAGCCCCGGAGTGGCCGAAATTAAATTTTTAGTGCGTTCACACTGGAAATGCTAAATAAATGGGATAACTCCTAAAAGAAGTTCTGGATCAGAGATCTGAGTGTACGTATGGGTCCGGAATGGGATGTTTACCCTAGGAACGACATAAAACATGTCGGCGCGGGATGTTTGGACCCCTCGCCCGCTCCTGGAACGTTAAACAGATAAATAAATTAATTAATTTATTTGTTTAATGGTTAAACTCGAGTATATCTTAAACGATGACTCGGACCGGAAAACTGAGGGCACCTTTGAGTTCGGAGCATGTCGTTTACCCTAAGAGGGGTATAAGTTTCACGGGCGCATGCTGTTTGTAAAAAATGGCCCCAGGGGCGTTTTCGTAATTTAGCAGCTTCGGACGTTAAATTTTATAACTTTTGAACGGGGTCTCGGAATAAAATTCCATGACCTCCATTGTGCTCGGTAGGTGGTGTTTATCATAGGGGAGGCTTAACCTCGACCCTGCTGAGGGTTCGGGTTCGGACCGACGGGCGGGTGGTTAAGCGTTTTCTATTTAAACGCTTAGCTCATCGCCGTCCTCCCCTCTACTCCCCTGGCGCCAGCATCTCCCCACAGCGAAGGAGGAAGCTCCCCTCCATCACCTCCTCCTCTCCGGCAAGGCGCGGCTCCGGCGGATCGCCCGTGAAGCTTCGGGCAACACCCACGAGGTAGGATTTGTCATTTGCGTTTTTCATTCACCGCACCTAATTCGAACTAAAATAATTGTATTGAAACTCTGTCGGATTTTCGAACGAAGACCATGAACGCCTATTATACAATTTTTTCTTTCCGACTCTTGTTTCGGATTTGAAATCGGAGTTCGGAGGCGTTCGCAATCATCCCCCGAAGTTGGCGGGTTTTCGGTTTCCGGCGGGTTCGAGCGGCGAGGGCGGACGGCGCAGCAGCGGGGTGTCCGCGGGTGTCCGGTGGAAGCGCTGGGCGTCGGCACGGGTGTCCGGTGGAGCGGCTGGACGAGGCTGGGGCACGGAGTGCCTTCAGCCGAGGGTGAAGGGGGCGGCATCCGGAGGAGGCCGGCGGCAGGCGGAGCGCCTCGGCGCGCCGGCGGGTCGCCAGGAAGCGGCGACCCCGGGGTCGCGGCGCGCGACCCCTGTGCGGCGACAAAGACCCCTGCCGCGCGGGTCTTCACACGGCGGCCGCGACCGTCCCTCGTGGCCGGTCTGCGCGCAGACCGCGAGTTCGCGGCCGGCCCACGCGGCAAAGCCGCGGGCCGGCTCAGGCCGGGCGGACCGGCCGGTCCGGCCCCAGGGGCCTTGCCCCCTCGGTGTTCGGACACCCGTATTTTCCGCTACGGGTGTTCGTTTTGAGTACTGTCTACAACAGTGGAACCATATCGACGAGGCGGGATTTTTGAGATGGTTTCGAAAATTTTTAATTCCCGAAACAATAGGCCTCGGTGGCGCGACACGTACGTCGAGGGGTTCGACGTCTTTCCAGGAATCTTGTTTTGGGCGGCGCGGACGCATGTGACGTCCGCTTTGAGTGCCGTCAGTTGCGTTGGGACCCTGGCGCAGGGGCGAAGGTTTCCAAGGCGGTTTCGGGCATTGAGACTGGATTTGAGGCGTGGGCCCCACGGCCCGTCTTTCGAGCTGCGTACAGCTTTTCACGCCTTTTTCACCGGACGTCCGTTGGGGGCGTGCGAGCAGTCGACGTTGGGTTTTTTTCCGAGGGCATCGCATTGGCGTAGTCAGCCCGCCCTATTTCGGCATGATGGTGCGGGGCCCACGAGGGCCGTTTGGGCGTCGACGGTGTTTTTCCACCCTTATCACCGGGCGACTGTTTTGGACAAGTGAGTAGTCCATTTTTTGTACTTTTTTGAGAGGATCGCAACGGTGCGATCCGTTCGTTGAGTTTCGGGACTGGGTTTCGGGTCCCACGTGGCACCGCTCGTGTGCGGTGCGCCGGAATGCACCTTTTTCTCCGGATATCCATTGCACTCATGTGAGTAGTGCTTTTGACGTGTTTTCCTAAGGGTATCTCAATGGTGCGATGCACCCGACTATTTTCGGGGCCGAGGCTCGGGATCACGGGACGCCGTTCGGGCATGAGGCGGTGTTGGTGACCTTTTTTGTCAGATATCCGTTGGAGGCGAGTAAGTAGTCGATCTCGCGTGTTTTTTCATGAGGTTTACAACGGTGCGATCCGTTTGGTTGTACGGAGCCTCTTGCGTGATCTTATTGAATGTGGAGCATGAGAGGTGCTCTGGTGGCGGTTCGTCCTACCTTGTTTGTAGCGGACCCATGGCGTGTGATCGCGCACTCTTGGGAGATTGATACAAATGGTTCACAAGATGTGGTTGTCCGTTCCCCGGTCATTGAGGCGACAAGTTGGAAATGTTACGTCACACCTTCGCATTGACATTGGGCACCATGTGCACGATAGGACTTGGGCTAGAGACGTGGTATACTCTGGGAGTATACGGGAGCACTTGGAGGTACGTGTGTTTTGTACCTGAGAACATTTGTGCGCTTGGTTGGGGTTGACTTGGGGCCACACATTATGTGGGCCCCATGTGCGTGTCGTGTTCTGCTTTGCGTACTTGACCTCCCGCAACGTAGAGGGTCTCTCTATGTGTTTGTTTGACCAGCAGGGTGGAGTTTTTTCCCTGGCTCGGTGCTCGTTTGTTGACCAGCAGGGTTGAGTGGTCTCCCCCTAGTTTCGTTCTCGATGGATCGGTCGGTAGTGGTGTTAGTGACACCTAGTGATGGAACATGCGCTGAACCCCTTTGGGTGAGTTGTGCTGGAGTTGGGTGGTTGTGCGATACCCACTCCGTGTTCGATTGGCCAGTGTTGTACCCTCTAGTAGAGATGGCCAGAGAAGTTCTGAGTTTTACCCTCCAGCGGGGCTGGTCAGTGGGTTACTCATCGACTTCTTCGGGTTTACCCTCCAGCAGGGTTGGGCAGTGGGTTGCTCACTGACTTTTAGGGTCTACCCTTAAGCAGAGACTGGGCAGTGGGTCACCCAACGCTCTGAGGGTCTACCCTTTAGCAGAGACTGGGCAGTGGGTCACCCGACGCTCTCAGGGTCTACCCTCCAGCAGAGACTGGGCAGTGGGTCACCCGACGACCTCTTAGGGTCTACCTCCAGCAGAGCTGGGTAGTGGGTCGCCTGTCATCTAGTTCTAGGTCTACCCTCCAGTAGGGCTGGGTAGTGGGTCGCCTGATGATGTATTAAGGTCTACCCTCCAGTGGGGCTGGGTAGTGGGTCACTGGTTGATGTGTTATGGTTTACCCTCCAGCGGGGCTGGGTAGTGGGTCACCCGATATCATATTATGGTTTACCCTCCAGCAGGGCTGGGCAGTGGGTCGCCTGATGATGTGTTAGGGTTTACCCTCCAGCAGGGCTGGGCAGTGGGTTACCCGATA
This sequence comes from Viscum album, assembly GCA_963277665.1. Lineage (NCBI taxonomy): Eukaryota > Viridiplantae > Streptophyta > Magnoliopsida > Santalales > Viscaceae > Viscum > Viscum album. The sequence continues at coordinate 805,492,688 of OY728141.1, read as the reverse complement.
TTTGTTTTTGAATTACCCTCCAGCGGGGCTGGGTAGTGGGACACCTGTTGGCATTCCAAGCCCAGTCCTTTCTACTAGGCTAGCCTGTGGCTTTCCTCTGTGATTACCGGAGCGGGACCCCTGGTTACGGGTCAGTGTTGTGACGACCTTGACTTTGAGGATACCTCTCGACTGCAGGGTAGTGACGAGGTGTGGTTTGACTTTCCCTAGAACTCTCTCAAGTACGAGGGGCGCTTTCCCCTCCGAGACGCGTTCTTGTGATGCTATCTAAAACCGTGCGGTTGAGTCAGTGTCGCCCAAAGCGGATAGTGTCGAAGTGTGGTGATTGAGCCCCTTGGCTTGCGGTTCGGGGTGGACGTGCGGGATGCTGGGCATCGATGATGTAGTTAGCTTCTGGGACTGTTGGATACTTTTTCTTGGGCTGAGCTACGGGACGGAGATCCCCTTACGACGTTGTTCGGGTTTCTGGTTGATCATACAGATATGTATATACCTTGTTTCCGGTACCCACTTCTTGGGTTTGGTTACTCTCCTTCCAGGAGAGTCGAAGACACGCGGGGTATGCCATGTGCTTTCCATGTCTAGATTCTCATGGTTGGATGAGTCTACTCTCCTGCTATAGGCAGTGAAGACTCGACGGGAAGTTCGTCTTTTCACCGTTTCCAGCTCCTTGTGTCTGTACGAGTCTACCTTCTTTCCTCCTGTTAGGTTGAGCTGGACTCTTTACTGTACCCTCTATTGTACCCCTTTACTTTCCTGTTCGATCTACTGCTCACCCTTCGGTACCTCCTTTTGTTGATCCCTTGAGCCTTCAGGGTATCCTACTGAGTATTTTTATACTCACCCCTTCTTGGGCTTTTCCTGCACTTGGTGTGCCCTTGCAGATGACAGACAGGTGGAGTGTGAATTCAGTGGAGCATAGGAGCTTGGGAGCTTGGACCGCATGCGGTGGTCGTGGCCGGGTTCCAAGTGGGAGACCCGTCAGCTGTTTCTTTTTTTTACCTATTGTCGGGTTGTGGCACTTTTTAGTTGGGCGTGTGTTTTTCCCCTTTTCTTTTATGTTTGTACCCTGTACTATTTAGAGGTCGATTCACTCTTGTGGTTTATTTATAGAAGTTTCCTTTACTTTACTCTGCACTTTGCATTGAGTGTGTTGTGTGTGTGTGTACAGGTACTTAGGCAAAGGCCTCCCCGAGTTATTGTGCCTTCGACGCTGGTCGCCAGCCCCTGGCCTATGGAGGCGAGCTTGGGGTAGTTGCGGCTCGAGCCCGGGTAGGGTCGGGTCGTGACAAAGTGGTATAAGAGGTGGTTCGTTCCTTGGGACGTTGTGAAGACGTCCCTAAAAGAAGAATTGGTAGGGATATAGGGAAATCGTGTTAATGTGTCTCGAGAGCGTCTCTTAGACCAGGGAGTCCAGTGATGGTGCGGTGGCTGACGTATCCATTCACCAGGACCTTGATAACCCCCTTATTGACTCGACATGCTGAGACACTTGTTGCAGGGAAATCGGTTTATGCATCACATAGGATTGAGTCTTTGATTGTTCTTCTTGAGTTAGCTCCCCATCATTGTTGTTAATGGTATATACATATATGCTCATCTGACCGTGACACTCCTTGATAATATTCAAGATATCTCCGCGAAGACAGAAAGCCCAGATATCAGCTTTGGTGCGTGACAAAGACCCTGTGAGCTACAAGGCCATAGTCCAGGAACCATCATGCGAGCCCCTTTCTCCGGGTGGGCCAGTAGCAGCACGCCCACCTGTTGAGCAGTAGATAGTCTCAGTAGAGCAGGCTAATCTTGAGCGCATGTTGAGCACGCTCCGTGAGTTCCAGCGGCAGAGACCACTGAGGTTCAGTGGTGATCCAGACCCTCAGGTAGCAGAGGATTGGCTCGAGGCAGTGGTTAGCCTTTTCAGGCTTGTACAAACGCCGACAGATCATAGATTGGCTTTGGCAGCCACCCTTTTTCGTGGACCAGCTTGGCGTAGGTGGAGTCTGGTGACTCAGTTTCTTGACGAGTCGTCGCATTCGTTGGACGACTTTCAGTTGTTGCTCCGTGAGGATTTTTTCCCCTCCTGCTTGCGCTCCATTAGGATTCAGGAGCTCCTGCAGTTTCAGCAGGGAGGGATGATGGTGACCGAGTACTCGACTAGTTTTGTAGACCGTGCACGCTTTTACCCGGACTTGGTCTGTGACGACAACATCCGAGCACAGAAGTTTGAGCAGGGTCTCCGCTGAGAGATTCATGCTGTCATAGTACCCTTGGGAATTTTGACATATGTCGGGGTACTAGAGCAGGCGCTGGTGACAAAGGGATTCCTGTCATGTTTTGCGGTTGGTAGTGGCAGTGGGCGCGATGGAGCCGAGACATCTTCCGCAGCTAGCGGGTGCCAGCAAGCAGAACCTCGACGCAGGTGTCTTTCTGACAACTGGACTCAGGGGCGTGGTCGTACACCATAGTGGCACCAGAGGGCACCAGTGTAGCCTGAAGAGAGTCAGTACTATGCTTGCAATGGGTGAGGTCACTTGGCACGAGACTGCCCGACCCGAGTTGCTGAGAGCTTCGGGCAGGCAGCAGGCGCACCACCACGGCAGAGGCAACACCATGATCAAAGTAGTACCTAGAGAGGTGGTGCTAGCGGAGGAGCGGGAGGAGCTAGTAGTGGGTGACGACTTTACGAGATCTCCCCATCACCACTAGGTGGACCACGTCAGGCTCAGGGAGCTGACGGTTGGGACCGCGGGTAGCCGCGAGCTTTGGATGTCTTCGATCCTGCAGAGCATGGGATGGTGAGAGGTACCCCTTGTGAATCTTCTACTTCTTGCAGTAGAATTGTTAGGCTCTACGTGTGAAAGAATTTTCTCCCTGCTCTTTGTTTGAGGTGTTACCAGGGTGACGCAGGGCGTCGGGTGTAACCCTGTGTTGGTAAGGAAAAAGGTGTGAGAGCTTTTCCTTTCGTCGACGGTGTTGACTCCTTCGCTTCTGAGCGTGTAAGAGAGCATCGACTATGGAACCTAGCGTGACCAGATATCCTTGGGTGTTTCACCATATGGATATTCTGAGGGAGGGAATCACCGGGCCTTGTTTTAGGTGCGGGCGGTGATTCCAGTCGCGATATGTGACGTAGAGGTTCGTTCGGGGGGGTGAGCTACCCCCGAGAGCCTTCGAGCCGTTTGAGACCGTGCAAAGGGATAGAGAGGTACCCTACCACCTTGCCCTAACCCCAAAGTCTGGAGTGGGTGCACGACATCGGCAAGGGCCGACCTCGCGTGAACAGATCAATCCTTTGGTCTGTGTGCGGTGATGCAGAGCTATGCATGGGTTCTTTTGGGTACGGGAAAGCCAGGTGTGGGCTTAGTACCCTGTGTTGCTCCCTAGTTTTTCTTTTCGGGGACGAAAATCTTGAAGGAGGGAATGATGTAAGAACCCGGTTTTTTCTGAGAAAGACTTTGGAATATTCTTGATGATATTCCAGAGCAGCACCTTCAGACGGTGTGCGATTCCGAGCCCCGGAGTGGCCGGAATTAAATTTTCAATGCCTTCACACTGGAAACGCTAAATAAATGGGATAACTCCTAAACAGAGTTCCATATCAGAGATCTGAGTGTACGGATGGGTCTATAATAGAGTGTTTACCCTAGGAACGACATAAAACATGTTGGCGTGGGATGTTTGGACCCCTCACCCGCTCCCGGAACGTTAAACGGATTAAAAAAATAATTAATTTATTCGTTTAATGGTTAAACCCGAGTATCTCTTAAACAGTGTCTCGGACCAGAAAACCGAGGGCACCGTTGAGTTCATAGCTTGTCGATTACCCTAGGAGGGGAATAATTTTCGCGGGCACGGGCCGTTTGTGAAAAATGGCCCCAGGGGAGTTTCGTAATTTAGAGGCTTTGGATGTTAAATTTTATAACTTTTGAATGGGGTCTCGGAATAAAATTCCGAGACTTCAGTTGTGCTTGAGAGGTGGTGTTTACCCTAGGGGAGGCTTAACCTCGACCCTGCTGAGGGTTCGGGTTCTGACCGACGGGCGGGTGGTTAAGCGTTTTCTATTTAAACGCTTAACTCATACCCTTCCTCCCCTCTTCTCCCCTGGCACCAACAGCTCCCCACAGCGAAGAAGGAAGCTCTCCTCCATCATCTCCTCCTCTTTGGCAAGGCGCGGCTCTGGCGGATCGCTCGTGAAGCTTCAGGCACCGCCCATGAGGTAGGATTTGTCGTTTGCGTTTTTCATTCACCGCACCTACTCAAAACTCAAATAATTGTATTGAAATTGTATTGGATTCTTGAACGAAGCCAATGAACGCATAGTATACAATTTTCTCTTTCCGACGCTTGTTTCGGATTTGAAATCGGAGTTCGGAGGCGTTCGCAATCGTCCGCCGAAGTTGCCGGGTTTTCGATTTCCGACGGGTTCGAGCGGCGGCGCGGCGAGGGCGGATGGCGCGGCAGCGGGGTGTCCGCGGGTGTCCAGTAGAGCGGCTGGACGAGGCCGGGGTTCGGAGTGCCTTTAGCCGAGGGCGAAAGGGGTGGCATCCAGAGGAGGTCGGCGCCAGGCGGAGCGCCTCGGCGCACCGGCGGGTCGCCAGGGAGCGGCGACCCTGGGGTCGCGACACGCGACCCCTGTGCGGCGACAAAGACTCACGCCACGCGGGTCTTCACGCGGCGACCGCGACCGGCCCTCGTGGCCGGTCTGCGCGTGGACCGCCAGTGCGCGGCCGGTCCAGCCCCAGGGGCCTTGCCCCCTCGGTGTTCGGACACCCGTATTTTCCGCTACGGGTGTCCGTTTTGAGTACCGTCTACGGCGGTGGAACCGTATCGACAAGGCGGGCTTTTTGAGATGGTTTTGGGAATTTTTAATTCCCGAAAAGATAGTCCTCGGTGGCGCGACACGTACGTCGAGGGGTTTGACGTCTTTCCGGGAATCTTTTTTTGGGCGGCACAGATGCATGTGACGTCCGCTTTGAGTGCCGTCAGTTGCGTTGGGACCCTGGCGCAGGGGAAAAGGTTTCCAGGGCGATTTCGGGCGTTGAGACTGGATTTGAGGCGTAGGTCCCACGACCCGTCTTTCGAGATGCGTGTAGCTTTTCACGCCTTTTTCACCGGACGTCTGTTGGGGGCGTGCGAGCAGTCGATGTTGGGTGTTTTTACGAGGGCATCGCGTTGGCGCAGTCTTCCCACCCTATTTCGGCACGATGGTGCGGGGCCCACGAGGGTCGTTTGGGTGTCGACGGTGTTTTTCCACCCTTATCACCGGGCGAATGTTTTGGACAAGTGAGTAGTCCATCTTGTGTACTTTTTCGAGAGGATCGCAATGGTGCAATCCGTTCATTGAGTTTTGGGACCGGGTTGTGGGTCCCACGTGGCACCGCTCGTGTGTGGTGCGCCGGAATGCACCTTTTTCTCCGGATATCCATTGCACCCATGTGAGTAGTGATTTTGACGTGTTTTCCCGAGGGGATCACAATGGTGCGATGTTCCCGACTGTTTTCAGGGCCGAGGCTCGGGATCGCGGGATGCCATTCGGGCGTGAGGCAGTGTTGGTGACCTTTTCCGTTGGATATTCGTTGGAGGCGAGTAAGTAGTCGATCTCGCGTGTTTTTCCGCGAGGTTTAAAACGGTGCGATCTGTTTGGTTGTACGGAGTCTCTTGCATGATCTTATTGAATGTGGAGCATAAGAGGGGCTCCAGTGGCGGTTCGTCCTACCTTGTTTGTAGCGGACCCTTGGCGTGTGATCGCGCACTCTTAGGAGAGTGATACAAATGGTTCACAAGATGTGGTTGTCCATTCCCCGGTCGTTGAGGTTGCAAGTTGGAAATGTTATGTCACCCCTTCACGTTGATGTTGGGGACCGTGTGCACGATAGGCCTTGGGCTGGAGACGTGGTATACTCTGGGAGTATACGGGAGAACTTGGAGGTACTTGTCTTTTGTACCTGAGAACGTTTGTGCGCTTGGTTGGAGTTGACTTGGGGCCACACGTTGTGTGGGCCCCATATGCATGCCATGTTCTTCTTTGCGTACTTGACCTCCCGCGATGTAGAGGGTCCCTATGTGTGTTTTTTGACCAGTAGGGTGGAGTTTTTCCCCTGGCTCGGTGCTCGTTTGTTGACCAGCAGGGTTGAGTGGTCTCCCCCTAGTTTCGTTCCCGATGGATCGGCCGGTAGCTATGTTAGTGACACCTCGTGATGGAACAGGCGCTGAACCCCTTTGGGTGAGTTGTGCTGGAGTTGGCTGGTTGCGCGATACCCACTCCGTGTTTGATTCGCCAGTGTTGTACCCTCCAGTAGAGATGGCCAGAGAAGTTCTGAGTTTTACCCTCCAGCGGGGCTGGGCAGTGGGTTACTCATCGACTTCTTCGGGTTTACCCTCCAGCAGGGCTGGGCAGTGGGTTGCTCACTAACTTTTAGGGTCTACCCTCCAGTAGAGACTGGGCAGTGGGTCACCCGACGCTCTTAGGGTCTACCCTCCAGCAGAGACTGGGCAGTGGGTCAACCGATGCTCTCAGGGTCTACCCTCCAGCAGAGACTGGGCAGTGGGTCACCCGACGACCACTTAGGGTCTACCCTCCAGCAGGGCTAGGCAGTGGGTCGCCTGTCATCTAGTTCTAGGTCTACCCTCCAACGGGGCTGGGCAGTGGGTCACCTGTCGACATATTCCAGGTCTACCCTCTAGCGGGGTTGGGAAGTGGGTCACCTGATGATTTATTAAGGTCTACCCTCCAGCGGGGCTGGGCAGTGGGTCGCTGGATGATGTGTTATGGTTTACCCTCCAGCAGGGCTAGGCAGTGGGTCACCCGATATCCTATTATGGTTTACCCTCCAGTAGGGCTGGGCAGTGGGTCGCCTGATGATGTGTTAGGGTTTACCCTCTAGCAGGGCTGGGCAGTGGGTCACCCGATATTTGGTTATGAATTACCCTCCAGCGGGGCTGGGCAGTGGGACACCTGTTGGCATTCCAGGCTCAGTCCTTTCTACTAGGCTAGCCTGTGGCTTTCCTCCATGATTACCGAAGTGGGACCCCTAGTTACGGGTCAGTGTTGTGAAGACCTTGACTTTGAGGTGACCTCTCGACTGCAGGGCAGTGACGAGGTGTGGTTTGACTTTCCCTAGAACTCTCTTAAGTACGAGGGGCGCTTTCCCCACCGAGACACGTTCTTGTGACGCGATCTAAAACCGTGCGTGTGAGTCAGTGCCGCCCAAAGCGGACAGTATCGAAGTGTGGTGATTGATCCCCTTGGATTTCGGTTCGGGGTGGACGTACGGGATGCTGGGCATCAATGATGGAGTTAGCTTCTGGGACTGTTGGATACTTTTTCTTGGGCTGAGCTACGGGACGGAGATCCCCTTATGAAATTGATCGGGTTTCTGGTTGAGCATACAGATATGTATATACCTTGTTTCTGGTACCCACTTCTTGGGTTTGGTTACTCTCCTTCTAGGAGAGGCGAAGACGCGCGAGGTATGCCTTGTGCTTTCCGTGTCTAGCTTCTCATGGTTGGACGAGTCTACTCTCCTACTATAGGTAGCGAAGACTCGATGGGAAGTTCATCTTCTCACTGTTTCCAGCTCCTTGTGTCTGGATGAGTCTACCTTCTTTCCTCCTGTTGGGTTGAGCTGGACTCTTTAGTGTACTCTCTATTTTACCCCTTTACTTTCCTGTTCGCTCTACTGCTCACCCTTTGGTACCTCCTTTTGTTGCTCCCTCGAGCCTTCGGGGTATCCTACTGAGTATTTTTATACTCACCCCTGCTTGGGCTTTGCCCGAACTTGGTGTGCCCTTGCAGATTACGGATAGGTGGAGCATGACTTCAGTGGAGAGTAGGATCTTGGGAGCTTGGACCGCGTGCGGTGGTCGTGGACGGGTTCCAGGTGGGAGACCCGTCAGCTGTTTCTTTTTTTTACCTGTTGTCAGGTTGTGGCACTTTTTGGTTGGGTACATGTTTTTCCCCTTTTCTTTTCAGTTTGTACCCTGTACTGTTTAGAGGTCGATGCACTCTTGTGGTTTATTTATAGAAGTTGACTTTACTTTACTCTGCACTTTGCATTGAGTGTGATGCGTGTGTCTGTACAGGTACTTAAGCAAAGGCCTCCCCGAGTTATTGTGCCTTCGGAGCTGGTCGCCAGCCCCTGGCCTATGGAGGCGGGCTTGGGGTAGTTGCGGCTCAAGCCCGGGTAGGGTCGGGTCGTGACATAGCTAGACCGCGGTAGGACTCCGTAGCAAATCTGTGGGGCAGCTGTGTGGGGGACCACTTGGCTCGGAAAGACATGGCACTCGCCGCATCCCAGTTGGGCAAAACCAGCCCTCCAGCATGGGCCAGGCCAAAGGGGAGGACTTTCCCACCAACGCCTGCCAGGACGGATGAAGACTGGGCCATTGGGTGGACCAATGAGCTGGACTCATGACCCAATGGGGCAAGTCCAGTAGGACTAATGGGCCTAACCCTTATGCCAAGCCAGACCGGGTGAGCCAAGACCTGACTGGGTCAACCTAGACACAACCAAGTTAGACTGGGCTCGAACCCAACCAGCCTCTTTTCACTAAAATCCTCATAAAATACAAACCACATGTCTGATTGACGAGCCATTTATGGTGTTGGGAACCTCGCGACAAGACAGTCCTTTTGATATACTCTAAGTGGGTTTTCATGGGAGTTGAGATATGACTGATGGATTGAGGATTAGATTCTCCCAGAATCAAGTGTGATACAAGTGGGAATCCTATGGCTGGATGTGAAGAGAGGACTGTGATGAGTGGATCTAGGTGACCCAACGACGAGTTGGTCTAGGTGACTCAGTAGGCCTAAGTGATGAATGGGTCTAGGTGACCCTACGACGAGTGGGTCGTGGTGACCTAGTAATGAGAAGGTCTAGGTGACCTAATAGTCCTAAGTGATGAGCGGGTCTAGGTGACCTAGTTGATCTATGTGACTCATCGGGGATGAGTTCTTTAGCAGTACAAGGTGTACAATGTTATGACTAGTAGCCTTGCTTTCCATTATTTATATTATAACTCTGTGAGTGCATGATTTTATTTTTGGTATTACCTTTGTGTTTTGAAGTCCTTACTGAGTATTGTGTTACTCACCCTTGCACGGGCTCCACCCGCACATGTCATATCTTGTGTAGACGACAAACGCTTTGATGGGGACCCTGGTGGTTTGGGACTAGGCGATGCCCAATGTGATATGAATGACAAGGCGTACTTCTACAGATTTAGGAAAAACCCCCTTCACATACCCTTCAGATAGGGTTTACCGTAGTAATTCATGAGGAGATTGTACTTGTATTTTTTTGGGCTTTTATGATGGCCCTTTGACTTTTAGTTTTCTACTATTAATCTCTATGGTCATCTTAGTGTCATGCGTGTTTACTTTTCAGCATTGCGGGTTGGGGATGTGTGTACGCATGCGTACAAGTACTCAAGAAAATTCCTATGACTTGCAGGATAATTCCTTTTTCACTAGTTTCCATCCCCTGGCCTTTGGAAGGCAGGATTAGGGTAGTCACAGCCCCAGACCTGGGGGGACGAGTTGTGGAAGACACTCCTGGTGGGCGGCCATGATAAGATGGATAGTCTTGTTGGCACTTATCATCCAGCCTTATATACCTAGGGATCTCCAATGTGGGATAGAGGGGTTCATTTCCATGTTAATATCAACAGTTGGGACCAATATGAAGATGCAAAGAAACATATAGGTGATGCAATTGAGGGTCAAGCAGGTGTTATAGCATCCCACCTTTTTATCACATAAACTTTCATTTCATTTTACAAAACCGAGGATCTTTAAGGTTTAGTGTCTTGGAAACCAGGAACTTAAAACATGAAAACATAAAACATTCTTCTTAAACACTTGAAATGATTCTCCTCATGTTAATCCTATGTTAATTACTGCATCTCATAATCTGGGGACATACATCAAAAGAAAGGGTGAGCAGAAGGCCTAGTAAGGGAAACAAGGGGAAACATTTAACATGTGAACTTGAGATACATCAACAATGTCATGAAAAATAACTTTAAGGCATGAGAATGAAATCATGAGGCATATCATAATAAAAATAACGTTTTTCATAACTTGAAGATGTGGCTACAACATTTAATATTGAAAATCATTTCATTTCACCAAGGTCCATCCCCAAGGTGTCATTAAAAATTACCAAGGTTATTCACCAAGGTATCAGTCTAAATGGTCATCTCTAGAGATTAAGCCTTTACCCAATGCATTGGATCACTATCTGGGTGCACCCTTGAAATGTCTTTATTATCATGTGATCCAAATATATAATCATCAATCATTTCATAAACAACCCATATAACATAAAAGAAATGGGTTTCATTTCATAATCATAACGTTTTAAAAACTGCTTTAAAGACATGATCTTTATGTCACTTTAAAACCATAGAAAGGGAAATCAGGTTTCATGTATGTAAATCACAGAATTTAAAATAGAACATTTTGATATATATGTGAATAAACCTTTAGAAATAAGAGCTTTGAGTATTCACTTAATAACATAAAATAATTTTGAGAAGAAGAGAGAGGCATTTTGAGACGAAAATTCTGCAGCATAACGACTACGTTACAGGGTTTTAGAAAACGTTGAAAAGAGAGGGGACATGGGTCACCCACTCATAAATGATCTATAAAAATAGTATAGGGACATAATATAAAGGATATTAATCATGGTAATGAAATTTGAAGGACATACCATTTGAAATGAAAAACATGGATGTAAGACAAAAATAAGATTTCTCTTATAAAAATTCGGCAGCCTAACGACGTCACTTAAACTTCAATAAAAAAAGAATTGATGAGATCAAATAGGGTCTCTCATCATATGATCATAAAATATCAGTATGATAGATATAGATATCATAACCCAACATAATAAAAAGGAACTTGAAAGACTTGACATGAATGTAGAACTTTGAAAAATGAGAAGGGTGAAAGAATCCCTTAAAAATTTAGCAGCCTAACGGCGTCACTTAAACTTCAACAAAAATGAATTGATGAGATAAAATAGAGACTCTAATCATATTAACATAAAAGTTCAGTATGATTGATATAGATATCATACCCCAACATAATAAAAATTAAATTTAAAGACTTGACATGAAAGTAGAACTTTGAAAAATGAGAAGGGTGAAAGACTCCATTAAAAATTCAGCAGCCTAACGACGTCACTTAAACTTCAACAAAAATGAATTGATGAGATCAAATAGGGTCTCTCATCATATGAACCTAAAATATCAGTATGATATATTTAGAGATCATACCCCAACATAATAAAAAGTAACTTGAATGACTTGACATGAAAATAGAACTTGAAAATGAGAAGGGTGAAAGAATCCCTAAAAAATTCGGCAGCCTAACGGCGCCACTTAAACATTATTAAAAAGAAATGATGAGAGTAAGAGGGGGTATCTAATCATATGAAAATAAAAGGACAGTATAATGAATATAAAAGAACCTCCTCCAACATAAGAACATGGAGCATAAAAGAAATGACATAAAAGAGATCACTTGAAAAGAAAGAGAGGGGTCAGATCCCTTACCTTAAAAAGTAACTCTTAAAACTCAAAGGTTGGGACATTGAGGGCTTGGGGGCACCTTGGGAGGACTCCTTGGGAGATAATGAGACCAGATATTAGTTGGGGAAGAGTTGGGAGTTGAATGGATGAGAGGATTGCTTGGTATTTATAGGGAAAGTGAGGGGACAAGGCATTAATGGCCAAGGGACACCTCATTGGTGGTTTTGGAAAAACCATGGGCTTGCCCATGGTATTTGCCCATGGTATTGGCCACTTGGGACACCTCATACCTTATCTTACTATTCATAAGTCAAACATATTTATTACATACTTAATACATCATTTAATGATGTCATTAAACACCCGTAACTTAAAAACAGTATTTTCACTATTCATCGAAAATTCAACTTTCTTAGAAAAATCCCAAAATTTCACCTTTACCAAATATCAATGCTCTGATTTCAAAAATGAACTCCATTTTATAAAAATAATTTTCTAAATATTTTTAATTTAATTTTTAAATAAATACACTATTCACCGAAAATTCATTTTTTTCAGAAAAATCCCCAAAAATTACCTTAACATAATATCGACGCTCTGAGTTCAAAAATGAAATCAATTTTATAAAAATAATTTTCTAAATATTTTTGATTTAATTTTTAATTGAAAAACACTATTCAACCAAAAAAACTAATACTTGAATAATAATATATGAAACCGTTACTTAACCATTTTATTGAATCACATTACTTAATCAAGGTGCCTAGATTATATTAATACTTTCTTTAAGTGAGATTACTAATCCATTTGGTCACATTACTAATCCTAAGAATAAAATCACTACTCACAATTTACTATTCATCAAAAATTAAGTTGATCTTGTTAGACTCTAAATTTCGTACTGAACATAATTGTAGAAGACCATTTTTTGAAAATCATTAAACATTTTTAATTATTTAAGGTTTACATAACCATTTTTTAAAATATCCTTTCTCTAAAATTCATCAAAAATATGCATACTATATTTATCCGGACATTTGAAAAGTCATAAAAATCATCATAAGAAGAAATCCCAATTTTTATTTAAAACAAAGGATTACACAAGGCTGTTACGGTCTCCTTACATAGCCCCTTATCACACCAGCATAGGACCTAAGTGTAAGGTGTGCTAAGGTGATAGAATCTGAGGGAGGCTCAGCCAACATCGCACGAGTAGTAATTTCTATCAGTTTGAACTTATCACAAAGGCGATTCCATTCTAGCTTCACATGATGAAGTTCGGCTTGGGTTTGGTCCAGATCAAAGCCCAGTGGTGCTACCTCCTTCCCAAGTTCTGTTAGATGGGCTTCGATCGGTGCAAGACTACTGGGCGAGGCCATCGAATCTTCTTTCTATATTAATTAACCAAGATTACTTGTATTTAGAGAAAATAATCAAAATGTTTAGTTTCCAGCGGTCATATTGACCAATGGTCATATAACAGTCAAAAACCCAACGGCCTCATTTTAATTATACTCATGTTATCAAATTAAACATTTTTCTTGAGTATAAAAAAAATAAAATAACACACAAAATTAGGAAACAAGATTTATTCAAAATTTCGGGTCGTTACAATCTTCCCCACTTAAGAAATTGCATCCTAGCAATTTTTAAAATTGGGTTTTGAAATTTCATTGAAATTACCACATCGGAAAAGTAGTCAGTAAAACTATTACTTCAAAAAAAAGAAAGAAAGGTATGTACAAAGGTCACCTGAGTTAAAACACACTAGGATTCCATATAAGAAAACATGGACATGGATTAAAAATCAAAGGGTCAAGTTCTGAGGGAGAGTGATATGAAACATGATTAGGAGAAAGTTAACCACGAGAAAACCACAAACATATGATGTGTATAAACGGTCTTTGATTACCTAGTAGTAAACGTAAACCAAAAACATTTTTGTTTTACTCTCCTTTTCATAATTTTGAGGAATTAATTTACTACATAGAACAAAAACATAAGGAAATATACCTACCTTCATGTAGAGTTTCATCCTTTAATAAGTTTCTACCAAAACTAATCTTTTCTCCAAACGATGAGCATTCAAAAACACTTGGTCTCATTAAAACACAAGAATCATCTTCTTGAGAGTCACGTAATCCACAAAAGATTAACTATCAATTTCTTCTATCTTTAAACATTATCCCAAAAAATGAAAGGGTAAGATAAAACAAATCTTCTAAAATAAAGAATCCCATAAGAAGGGAAACTACTTTTAAATCTTCAAAGTTCCACGGTACTACCAAGAGTTCATCATAGACCATTCCGTAAATAACTGTCCTTAAAATTCCTCAAAATAACCCAAACTAATATTGAAACCCAAATACAAGAAGGACTTGATAACATAGTCTTCCAAGATAAACTTTATCGTTCATCTCCAAACAACATCAACCACTCCTAACATCTTATAACAAAAGTAACTAACGTAAACATATTTTCCCCAATATAGGTCAATCATTTCCATAAGTAACCTATAATACCATAAGTTCACCTTAAATTCATCGATTATTCAAAATATAAGTCAACCTTTACTCCTCAAAGAAAATACCGTATTAATATATTTACCTCGATCAAATAGGGTTCCCAAAATAGTGAATGTCTTCCAAAATAATAATCATCTTTTAATCCCCTAATCATCTCTGTCATATTAATACGACAATCATCGCATTTTCGATCACATTGGTTGTTGGGACATGTTCTTCCATTTCCCACCATTAACTAAGAAGAGAAAGTATAATTAGGGGCTCAAATACTTAGCCAATAATCATAAAAAGGAACTTAAAGCATATAAGGATAACTTGTAGAAAAAATTATACCCTAACTTGTGATCCCCTAGGTTTTAAACTATGTTATCCATAATCATATATTCTTATGTGAATCTTTATTTTATTTTATATTTGGTCCTTTAATAATGGTTCATAATAAGCTTATGAATTTACCAAAGCATATCCCCCGGGAGTGTCATAACCAAGAGTGCAGCAAGGCCCGTTGTCATGTACCAGTTCATGTTTGAGCCTAGATCAAAGCGGTGTTTTTGGGTTTTACCCCTGTGTACATCTGTGCCAGAGCCACCTCTACCTGCTCGTATCCAGACAAGAATATATTTTCTTGGCAACCCCTTACTCAATACTCACCAAAATACCAGGAAGGTTTCCTATATTTAAACTTTTCTATAGGGTTCTTCCTAAAGTTTTAATATCCTAATTTCCACAAATAACTAAAACATCCTCTGATACCAACTATAACATCCCGCCTTTTAATCACATAAATTTTCATTTCATTTTACAAAACCGAGGATCTTTAAGGTTTAGTGTCTTGGAAACCAGGAACATAAAACATGAAAACATAAAAAATTCTTCTAAAACAGTTGAAAGGCTTCTCCTCATGTTCATCCTAGGTTCACTACTGCATATCATAACCTGGGGAAATACATCAAAATAAAGGGTGAGCAGAAGGCCCAGTAAGGGAAACAAGGGGAAACATTTAACATGTGAACTTGAGATACATCAACAATGTCATGAAAAAAGAACTTTAAGGCATGAGAAATAAATAATGAGGCATATCATAATAAAAATAAAGTTTTTCATAACTTGAAGATGTGGCTACAATATTTAATATTGACAATCATTTCTTTTCAACAAGGTCCATCCCCAAGGTATCATTAAAAATTACCAAGGTTATTCACCAAGGTATCAGTCTAAATGGTCATCTCTAGAGATTAAGTCTTTACCCAATGCATTGGAGCGCTATATGGGAGCACCCTTGACATGTATTTATTATCATGTGATCCACATATATCATCATCAATCATTTCATAAACAACCCATATAGCATAAAAGAAATGGGTTTCATTTCATAATCATAACGCTTTAAAAACTTCTTTAAAGACATGATATTTATGTCACTTTAAACCCACGGAAAGGGAAAGTGGGTTTAATGTATGTAAATAACATAATTTAAAATAGAACATTTTGATATATATGTGAATACTCGTGTAGAAATAAGAGCTTTGAGTATTCACTTAATAACATAAAATAATTTTGAGAAGAATAGAGAGGCATTTTGAGACGAAAATTCTGCAGCATAACAGCTACGTTACAGGGTTTTAGAAAACGTTGAAAAAAGAGGGGAAATGGGTCACCCACTCATAAATGATCTATAAAAATAGTATAGGGGAAGAATATAAAGGATATGAATCATGGTAATGAAATTTGAAGGACATACCATTTGAAATGAAAGACATGGAAGTAAGACAAAAATAATATTTCTCTTGTAAAAATTTAGCAGCCTAACGGCGTCACTTAAACTTCAATAAAAAAAAGAATTGACGAGATAAAATAGGTTATCTCATAATATGATCATAAAAGATCAGTATGACAGATATATAGATCATACCCCAACATAATAAAAAGGAACTTGAAATACATGACATGAAAGTAGAACTTTGAAAAATAAAAGGGTGAAAGAATCCCTTAAAAATTCAGCAGCCTAACGGCATCACTTAAACTTGAACAAAAATGAATTGATGAGATAAAATAGGGTCTCTAATAATATGAAAATAAATGTTCAGTATGATAGATATAGATATCATACCCCAACATAATAAAAAAGAAATTGAAAGACTTGACATGAAAGAAGAACTTTGAAAAATGAGAAGGGTGAAAGAATCCCTTAAAGATTTAGCAGCCTAACGACGTCACTTAAACTTCAAAAAAAATGATTTGATGAGATAAAATAGGGTCTCTAATCATATGAACATAAAAGATCAGTATGATATATTTAGATATCATACCCCAACATAATAAAAAGGAACTTGAAAGACTTGACATGAAAATAGAACTTGAAAATGAGAAGGGTGAAAGAATCCCTTAAACATTCGGCAGCCTAACGGTGCCACTTAAACATTCTTAAAACGAAATGATGAGAGTAAGAGGGGGTATCTCATCATATGAACATAAAAATGACAGTATAATTAATATAAAATAATGTCCTACAACATAAGAACATGGAGCATAAAAGAAATGACATAAAAGAGATCACTTGAAAAGAAAGAGAGGGCTCGGATCCCTTACCTTAAAACGTAACTCTTAAAACTCAAAGGTTGGGACCTTGAGGGCTTGGGGGCACCTTGTGAGGACTCCTTGGGAGGTAATAAGACCAGATCTTCATTGGGGAATAGTTTGGAGTCGAATGGATGATGGGATTGTTTGGTATTTATAGGGAAAGTGAGGGGACAAGGCATTAGTGGCCAAGGGACACCTCATTGGTGGTTTTGGAAAAACCATGAGCTTGTCCATGGTATTTTCACATGGTATTGGACACTTGGGACATATCATACCTTATATTACTATTCATAACTCTACCATATTGATTAAATACTTAATACATCATTTAATGATGTCATTAAACACCCGTAACTTAAAAATTGTATTTTTACTATTCATCGAAAATTCAACATTCTCAGAAAAATCCCAAAATTTCACTGAAATGCACGGCCGATTATCGCCTATCGACTGGTCAAATTTTCGGTGCTCTGCTAATGTGTATAGAAGCACTCTGGTCGAATCCTCAGCGATGATACTTTGTAATAGTCGTTTGTTTTTAGTTAATTATATTCAGATTGGGGGGTTTGTTTGCAGATCTTATGAAATAATTTATGGATGATGTTTGATTTAAAAAATTGATGAATATTGGGGTGAGTTCATCATTAGGTTAGTTAAGCTTGTGATATCCTTGAGCTTTGCTTTATATTGCATTTACATTAACACCCATGTCACAAGATGATGTTGATTAGAATTCCTAAGTGTTAAGGCTTTAAATCAAGCCTTAACTTAACATAAGGTTATAATCTCAATCATATATTATTTATGGTGGTGTATTTATGGTTCCAATAATCCATGGAAACCACATGTTAAACAAAACAAGTCATTAATCCATGACATGTTAAGTCCAACATACACAATGTTAATTCAAAGAATATTCATCGAGCAGAAGCTCTCAATCACTTAACATACCTAAATTATAACTCACCCCAATGAGAGATTTACTCAGACATTTGGGTGATTAATAATCTGGTTATAATGATTATGATTATAAATTAATAAGGGAAGAAAAAGAAAGGGATAAGAAAAGAGTGGTATGTCGACACACACACATGAACAATGATGATAATTAAAAATGAACTTTCGATTGAATGAGGAAGCTAAAGAAGGGAAGGGTATTTAACTGAATTTAAACTATTTTAAGAACATTAATATTAAAATACAGAAGGTGGAGGAGAATAAGAGATATTGAAGAAGAAACTTTCATTAAAACAGAATTACAAAATAAAGGACTTACAAAATTACAAAAATGAAGGACACAAAAGTAAGTGAAAACAAAGAGAGGAGGAAATGTCTCTCAAGTGAAAACTTGATTATGGAAGGTCCTCCCAAGCCTTTGGAAAGGATTTGGTCGAGCCAATATGTTATCCTCTCTTCTGAAATGCCAACCCCTCTCAAGGAGAGAAGGAGAGAGTATTTATAGCCCAAGGAGTGGACTGTTTGCATTCCCAATCTGTGCCTCCACTTGCATCGCCAATTTGGCTATTCAGACATCCGAATATTCAAATATCTCCTTCTTAAAAGTTGAAGATAATAATGTTTTCCGACTACTCTAAAAATTTGGAGTCATTTTAACTTAAGGATCAAAAGTTATGTCTGGTTAATTAAACAAAGTTAAACTGTCCATTTCAATCCAGTATTTTTGAAGTCCATAATGTGAAAGGGTTTTTGAATTTTTAGATGCATTCAAATACGAATGGTTTCTTCAACAAAGTCGGACACCTATATAGCCTATTTCACACTGAAAAATCTCAGCTCGATTGGATGCTTACATCATGAGATATGTCATGCATACTATACTGATTTTAATTCTCGTCCAGAATGGTGGGCTGGAATTCAAAGATTTATTTGGGCCCCTTGTACTTGGATTTGGGCCTTGAATTTTTTATCCAAGATGAAATGTAGTGTCCCCCTAATTATGGTGGAGAGTTAATGTTTTTGGACTTATGTATTGATCCCAGTAAATAAATATTCAATGCTGGTCCAGTTTGTTCACAAATTCTTTGGTCTTGTTTGTGAGGACCATATGACCCTTCAAATGGCAGAATTGGATCATGGTACCTTCTAATGAAATGTTTTATATTGAAAGGAGAATCCTACAAAACAAGAACCACATAATTTGGATCAGTATAGTGACAGTTATTATTAAAACATTAAACTGACTCAATTGGACTACTTCTAAAAATGCTCAAAAATTATACTTAATATTAAAACATTAATATTTCACACAAATTATGCACATTTCATATAAAATCAGTAAAGGGGGAATATAATAAGTCATGAAAATATTAATAACATCATTCACCTTAAACAAATATCAATGCTCTTATTTCAAAAATGAACTCCATTTTATAAAAATAATTTTCTAAATATTTTTAATTTAATTTTTAAATAAATACACTATTCACCAAAAATTCATTTTTTTCAGAAAAATCCCCAAAAATTACCTTTACATAATATCGATGCTCTGAGTTCAAAAATGAAATCCATTTTATAAAAATAATTTTCTAAATATTTTTAATTTAATTTTTAATTAAAAAACACTATTCACCCGAAAAAACTAATACTTGAATAATAATATATGAAACCGTTATTTAACCATTTTATTGAATCACATTAATTAATCAAGGTGCCTAGATTATATTAATACTTTCTTTAAGTGAGATTACTAATCCATTTGGTCACATTACTAATCCTAAGCATAAAATCACTATTCATAATTTACTATTCATCAAAAATTAAGTTGATCTCGTTAGACTCTAAATTTCGTACTGAACATAATTGTAGAAGACCATTTTTTGAAAATCATTACACATTTTTAATTATTTAAGGTTTACATAAATATTTTTTAATATATCCTTTCTCTAAAATTCACCAAAAATATGCATACTATATTTATCTGAACATTTGAAAAGTCATAAACATCATCATAAGAAGAAATCCCAATTTTTATTTAAAACAAAGGATTACACAAGGCAGTTACGGTCTCCTTACATAGCCCCTTATCACACCAGCATAAGACCTAAGTGTAAGGTGTGCTAAGGTGAGAGAATCCGAGGGAGGCTCGACCAACATCGCACGAGTAATAATTTCTATCAGTTTGAACTTCTCGCGAAGGCGATTCCGTTCTAGCTTCACACGATGAAGTTCGGCTTGGGTTTGGTCCAGAGCAAAGCCTAGTGGTGCTACCTCCTTCCCAAGTTCTGTTAGATGGGCTTCGATCGGTCCAAGAGTACTGGGTGAGGCCATCAAATATTCTTTCTATATTAATTAACCCAGATTACTTGTATTTAGAGACAATAATCAAAACGTTTAGTTTCCAGCGGTCATATTGACCAATGGTTATATAACTGTAAAAAACCCAACGGTCTAATTTTAATTATACTCATGTTATCAAATGAAACATTTTTGTTGAGTATAAAAAAAATAAAATTACACACAAAATTAGGAAACAAGATTTATTCAAAATTTCGGGTCGTTACAGGTGTCATCGGGTGGGCGGCTTAAAAGATAGATGAGTGTGCTAATGCATATCATTTGGTCCTCCACCCACACCTTGGATGGAGGGGATCCCTACCACCACGGAGGAGAGGAGGAGGGGTGATATAACTTTCAGTCTAGTATCATGATGCGATTATTACTAATAGAGGGGGAAACATAGCGTAATATTGATGAAATTGACATGATGTAGACTACTCTCTCAGGACCTTAGGGCCATGTTTTGGTAGTCGAGTAGCTGGGTCTTCAGGCCATATTTTAATTGGCTTATAAACACTAGGTCTTTGAGTCGTGTAAGGGTTACCTCTGAACCTATTTAAAAGGGATCTTTATTTCCTAATATAAATGGGAGTATCAGCCCCTACCTATTAAAAACATGTCATTCATTTGTCCAATTTGACATATATATCAAATCATAAATATAAAATTATTAATTATAATTATGGACTTAACATGTATTTTCACTTAATATGTCATACAGTAATTTCACCCTATATATGAGAAATGAAATGAATTTTATAGAGACAAACATAAACTATTAATAAATTTTCAATAGTATCATTTTAGATTTATATTTATTTATATTTAATATTTGACATATTATGTTTTTAATTATCAAATTAAATTCATTTTTTATATGTTCATTTAATATATATATATATACTATTTATTATTTAATATATATATATACTATTTATTACTTTATTTATATGCATTAATTTCACACACACATATATGTAAATAATGAAATTTTATATAGATTTACAAATAGACATAATATTTCTATAATTTATTCAATTTTAAATATTCATTTTAGAATTTTATTTACTAACCTAATATATTTAATATATTTTGTTTTCAATCAGTAAATTTTATTCATATTTTATATTTATATTTAATATATATTATTTAGTACATTTTATATTCTGTTCTAATCAATTCATTTTTTATATTATTTATTCATCAATAATATTAATTATTTTTTTTATATTTTTGTAATTTATTAATTTATAAGTTTTATACGTTTAACTTTTTTCTAATTTTTTCCATTTTTAATATTTATTTATACATGTTTATTCATTACCATTTTAAGTTTTTAATATGGTATTTGTATTTTATATAATTAATAAGTATTCATTTTAATTTTAATATATATTATTTTTAATTTTTTTAATAATCTATATAATTAATATCACTTATTCATTTTTATTATTTTTTTCAATCTATTGATTTTTTAAATATTAAATTTCATTTTTTCATTAATTCATTTTATATTATTTATTCTCCTATAGTGTTAATTTTTTTCTTTTTTGTATAATTTATTCATTTCTAATATTTATTCACCTGGTGGTTGTGCACCTGCTGATACACATGAAGACAATGTGGTTGGCCAAGGTACTGTGGATGAGGTGATGCAGGTCACCAGGGACAACACTCCTGTATAACTACTGAATGCGCTTGATGTTTCTTAAGGAATGCATGATGAGTATATGGTTACCCCTAGTGCTATCCCAACACTTGAGCAAAGATCTGATAAGAATAAATTATGGTTTGAAATTTTTGCTGATACATAGCTCAAAGATAATGTAGTGTCTTTGAGATCAATGTAGAAGGTTCATAAAGCTAGTTCCAGTGTCATGGATGCATCTTCTATTTCAGAAAGGATGGAATTTATTGAGAGGGATGCTGCTATATAGAGAAAAGGGAAGCATATTGTGGATAATGAAGGTTTTCAACTGATTTCAAGGAAAAAACGTTCTCCACATGAATCACCTAACGTTGTTGAACAATGAATTTATCAGGGTACTGTTACTAAGGTCAATGATTTTA
Organism: Viscum album; assembly: GCA_963277665.1. Taxonomy (NCBI): domain Eukaryota; kingdom Viridiplantae; phylum Streptophyta; class Magnoliopsida; order Santalales; family Viscaceae; genus Viscum; species Viscum album. Next base: position 805,470,675 of record OY728141.1, on the reverse strand, counting down.
TGTTTCTTACTTCTCTTAATGGTGATGTAAGTCATGACTCTAGGGATATGCCTACTGCTGAAAAGGGTGATCATGATGTGATTATGAATCAGCAGACTTGGAGAAGGGGTAGGCACCCAATGGGTCATGGCCGCAGATGTGGCTGAGAGGAGGTTACTCGAGGGCATGGATGATGTGGTTCTTATAAACCTTCCAAACTCACATCGGAGTAGTGGGCGCTTATGAAAAAGTACTTTGCGCTTTTCAGCCAGAGGAACACACGATCAGATTGGGAATCTTCTGATGCTAAAGAATCTAAACATGACTTAGATCATGATTATAGTGATATTTTATGTGTTGTTTTTTTATGTTTTGGGCTTTCTCTTGTTTTATATCATTCTACTTATCACATACTTGTTATATTTTTTTCAATTTTAATAAAAGGTCAGGAAATTTGGCTTCTAGATGGACCCTCTTTACTATTTATTCATTAAAATTTAATGTTTTTAATATGGTTGAAATTTACATATTTAATATGTATTCATCTTCATTTTATTATAAATTTTTTTTAATTTTTTTTATAATTTATATTATTAGTAAAAATTATCCATTTTTTAATATTTTTAAAGTTTTTTCATTTTTAATTTTTCAATTTCACTCATTTTTAACATTGAAGAATTTTAGATTATTTATTCATTAATAATGTTAATAATTTTTTATTATTTTTTTATAATTTATTCATTTCTGATATATATATTTAATATTTTTATATTTAATTCTAAACTATTTTTTTGGTACTTAAAATAAGTGCTTATAAATATTGGTTTTATCAGCGCTTTTTGGAAAGCACTGATAAAACCCTTCCCGATCTTTTAAATTCAACCCTAACAAAAACCCCAGTCATTCACACTCTTCAAGAACCTAGGGAACTCAATCTCTTCCACTACTCCCCTTCAAACTTACCAAAAAAATTGAACATCTAAAAACCTAAGGTATGTGATTATTTCTACTACACTTTAGTTGATATTGTATTTTTATACAATTTTTAGTTATTCTCTCCTCACGTACCATACCACACCCATTACCCTACTATAGTGGCTTGATCTAGCCTAAATTATCCAGACCATGAATTTTTTTGATTACCCATGTTTAAAGAAGATAATTCCTTCATGGTTGTTTATTTTTCCATGATTTCAAAATGGATTAGATACTCAAGTTTAGGTGTTTTTAATTATTCAAGTCTTGAAGTTGATGTTTTTGGATTTTATTTAGAAATTTCATCCTTAAGGGTCCATTTATCAAGAGTGATTTGAATAACATGACCATGACTGAATTTTCTTATTTACTGAATATTATTTTTTTATTTCTTTAAATCAGTGTACATTATTTTTTTTCTAACACAACTTCAATGATTGCTTCTTGTTTTCCAGAGTCTTCCAATAATGAAAACAATCCTTGAATAAATTATTTAGTTTTCATAGATCTAAATAATTTTCAATTCCATGTACTACTTATAATGTAATGATCCTTATAAAAATAATTATGTTCTCCACCAATGTTGAAACCAATATATGTAAATTTTCAATGCATAATGCATATAAAATAAAGTATATAAAAGTTTCTAAGATTCAATAGGAGATCCATACTTAACTAAGATGATATCATGTAGTGTCAAGTGGAAATTTTAATTCATTATACTAATCAAAAATTTATTTTGATGGTTATAGTCATCAATAATCGATGATCTAGAAATTAAATATCTTTTTAACACATATAATGTTTTATGGGTTCACAACACAAAAATCAGTATCCTTCACAATTTCATCCTAACTGATAACCATTAATAATTTTGTGAGTGAACATTATTGATCTCTATGTTATTTAATAGATAAAAATTTAATTAGATTTTTTGAAACTATTTAGATATCGCGCATTCCCTTCATTAAATGATTTCCATCACTACAAAACAGTCTCAATACACATCATTCGACTCTTATTGTCTTAGAAAAATATATTTATGCAGCTTAAATGATTCTTGAAGAATGTTAAAATACTTATTCCCTATTTTTTAGAGTGTGTAAACCTTCAAACACTATAGTTTATTTCTTTTCATGTTAACCTTGTGTAAAATGATAACTTGTTATGAATCACCATGAATAACATTCAAATGTTGATATTCCTTCAACTTTAGTTGTTCAATATGATAATTATTATTCAATTAGATAAAAATCAACCAAATGGAAAAAATAATCAAGGTGGATATCATCCCATGTGGGTTCCCCTAATTTGAATTTAGTTTTAGTCTCGATCTATCTACTTCAAATATTTCATCCATCATCAATTGTCTACTTTAATGATACCACACACCATCACACTTTTTTTAGGCACTCAATGTTATAATATGAGGTTATCAATGTGAAACCTTATCATAATAAGGATTATATCATTTTAATTTCAATAAAATCTATAATTTTTTTCATTAAAAATTTTCTTTTTATTTCTTCCCTTAGTTTCCAAAGTGAGTATGAATTTTTTCTTAGGAAAATAATCAAATTTATTAAAAGTATCTACAACTTTCTCCCTGTATTATAATTATCTTAGGTGTATTTATTTTTTTTATAAAAAATGAATATTATTTTACCAAATATGATGTATATGAATTAAAAATTAATGGAGGATAATAATATACAAAAGGGGTATGTGGATGAAGTTAAATAGTTCAACAGGTTTGTAATAGAGCATGTATATGACCCTTCTCAAATCTTTTGCCTATGTTTACATTTTTTCCATTCAAGACAAATTAATCCATAATATTGGAAGAACATTTGGTTTATCAGGGAATATATTGAAGTTATAAACACTGGACTAAACATAGGGAAAAGTTGAATGTGCATATTGACTTAGATGATACATTGATTCATTAATCATTTGATATTAATACTTGTGTAAATGGTGATGGATATAATATGGAAAAAATTAAAATGAAAATTAAATATGACCTTCATAATTTACTAAAGTTGTTTGAGAAGTTAAATAGTTTCTCAAAGACACCATTTCATACAGGTTATACTAAATATACAATATTTTATACTATATTGAAGTTATATTATTTGAAAGCTAGTAGAATATGGAGTGACACCAGCTTTACAGAAATACTTGGTCTCCTAAATGATACAATAACAGAAGAAAATGAAATTCCTTGTAAAAAATATAACACTAAAAAATGATATGTTCAATGGGTATTATCACTATTAAAATATATTCCCATCCAAATTTCTGAATATTTTTTTCGCAAGGACCATGAATCACTCAGAAAATGCCCTATGTGTGGTGTAGAAAGAGATAAGAAATATGAATCAAGTCCTTAGAATGTTCTATGGAACTTTCCTATCATTATATAGTTTAGATGACTATATGGATATTAAAAAACAACTAGAAAATTGAAATGGAACATTGATACAAGAATTGAACATGGTAAACTACATCACCCAATAGACTATCCTTAATAGAAGAAAATTGACTATAAGTATATGAAATTTGGAAATGAGCTGAGAAAAATCTTCCTTGTGTTATCCACAGATTGAATAAATACTTTTGGTGTACAAATTAGTACTCATAGTAAATGGCCAGTTATGTTGATAAATTATAACTTTCCAACATGGTTATGCATGATGCATAAATACATTATGTTTCCTCTTCTTATATATAGCCCAAAATAACCCAATAATGATATTAATGTCTATTTGGATCCATTGATCAAAGATATAAAATTTATTTTGAATACAATTGTTACATTTTATGATGCTCATAGAAGTGAAGAGTTCATATTGAGATTCATGTTGTATGGGATGATAAATGATTTTCCTGCTTATGTAATTTTTTCAGGCTATATAATTAAAGTAATGTTAGGTGTCCCATTTGTGACGAATGTACGCCCTCAATTTGGATAAAAAATTCATTGAGGATTGTTTTTTAAGGCATCTAAATTTTTTTACATCAATGACATAAATAACGATCCTAGAAGACACTATTTGATGGAAATACAATACACGATACAATATTGTCTCCACTAACTGGTGATCAACTGTTTGAGAAATTAAAATATATTAACACAGTATTTGGTAAACCTTATAAAAAACCCATAAAAAATATGGTTGGAAGAGAGATAAATTTTCTTTGAATTAATATATTGGAATTTTTTGGTACGCCATATGTTTTCTTGATATCATGCATGTAGAAAAAATGTTTATAAAAATGTTAGTGTAATGTTACTAAATGTAGTATTGAAAATAGAAGATAGAATTAAGGCTAGGTTGGACATGATTTACATGAAGATAAGGGATGATTTAGCACTGGTGAAGGGTGAAAGAAAAACTTTTCTTCCTTCAGCATCTTACACTCTAGCTAGAAAACAAAATTATCAATTTCTAACTTTATTAATACTGTAATATTTCCAAACGGGGTATCATAAAATATCAAGAACATAATTTCAATTAATAATTTGAAGTTATAGGGTATAAAATCACATGAATATCATGTTTTTATGAAAGATTTAATTATTTTAGCTTTACATTGCATTCTACCTAAAAATGAACAATATATATTAACCCAAAATTTCTTATTTTTAAAATCCATATATAGTAAAGTTATAGACCCAACATAGTTTCCATTCATGAATAAGGAAATTATAGTCATATAATTCAAAATATAGATGTTCTTCCCACTACCATTCTTTGATATAATGTTCTACATAATGGTTTAATTGGTTATAAAGATTTGACTATGTGGTCCTATCCATTATAGATGGATGTACCCCATAGAACGAAATATGAATATTTTGAAAGGGTTCATCAAGAATAAACATCATCTAGAAGGTTGTATTGCAGAGTGATATATTGTTGAATAAGCTATTAAATTTTACACCAATTACATATCAGATGTTGATAGCATCGATCTCCCCAAATATAATCATAGTGGATTCCTTATGGGTGAAGGATTTCTAGAAGAGATATCGTTACAATTACCATTAAAGAGCAAGAGCAGGCTCATCTTTCCATTTTAATTAATATTACAATGGCTTCTCTATATGTTGAATCCCACAAAGCACTTATAAAAAATTTTAATACATAAAGGGTTTAAATATGGATATAAAATACACATACTCAAAAGTTTATAGTATAATTATGAGATCATACTTAAAAGAAGTTATCTATAAATATGAATTTAGTTGATGAACGCCTTTGATGGCTATCTAGAAGACTAAATGTAAATGTTATCTCCTAAAATGGTATTGTAATTAATGGTTATACATTCTATATAAATGAATAATATGAAATTAATATGATTAAAAATAGTAGAGTTATGCTTGTGGTGGAATTGATGCATGTATTCAATTATAAAGATTGAAATCCAAATTATATGAATATGTCAAAAATCAGCATTATCAAAAAAATATACCAGTAGTATTATACAACATTTCCAGTGATGATTTTATATTTCAAATGGGTTGACAATAGAAGTCTAGTTAAAGTAGATGATTTGGGATTCATAAAGGTTAATTTTATCATGGAAGGGTATAAGGACAAACCGTTCATAATGAAAACACAAAGAGTGCAATTATTTCATGTCCTAGATCTTAAAAAAATGAAATTTTCAATCATTATATTGGTGAATAAAATAATTATAAGGTCATATTAAAATTCAATTGAGGATGAACCTTTCATTAGGAGAATATAATCATTTCACAGTGGTCTTAATGTAGATAGTGTAGAGACCCGAAGCTTGACGTACATTGACATTAAATTACATTTGCGGAATACTTAGTACATAACAAAAACACACACACAAGGATCGTAATAGTTTAGTGTCTTTGGAAACTCGGAATATAATCTTCTAATCGTGGTGAAAGATCTTCAAAATATCCCATAAAGATCTTCCTTTTTTTTTTACCTAAAACCTTTCTTTATATCCTAGGGAAAAGAAAACATAAAAGGGTGAGCTCAAATTCTCAGTAAGGGTAAACAAAAGAAATATCAATCACATCATATACATAAGAACATAACTTTTGGAAATCTTAACCTGCAAAAGAGATCATAATTTCATAACATGGGATAAATCATGGCAGTGAAATGTAGTCACAATAATCATAACTTAAAACATGAAACTTTGTGGCATACACACATAATCATATAGAATCATATCTTATTAGTCAAGACTCATTGCCAAGACTATCTTAGTGGAAAAAGTCCCTTTCTGAACCGAGTCACCCTCGTTTTAGTCCCGTTTCACTGAACCGGTATAACCTACCATTCCAGCCATGTCTATCTCATGAGATATAAAATCTTTACCCAATGCATTGGAGGGAGATATAGGTCCCACCCATCTCATAATGATACCATTCTTATGTGTGCCACAAAATCATAAACCATACATCATAGCATAACCCATGTAATAAAAATGGGATTCTTAAACAACGTGACATCATAAAACAATTCATATATGATAAAGGAATTCATAAAAATATTTCCATCACAACATAATCAAATCCATGTAATAATAGGGATATAAATAGAACCCTTTATTATCTTAGATGGAAAATTATTTTGATAAAACACTTGAACTCCATTCTTGAGAAAAAATATCCTTTCTACTTCAAAAACGTTTTCCTTTCTTAACATGTCTTACAATTTTAAACTAAAAGAAGTTGGTTAAAAATAAATTTGAAAACTTGTAAAGTAATATTCTTGGAAATAATGTTTTAAAAATCCATTCATGCCGTATAAGTTAAAAAAAACATTCTTCATACTTTTGTCGAAAAAGTCAAAAAGTACCTCGTACGAAAAACGACAAAAGATTCCTTTCATATCTTTTACTAAAAACTCACCGAAGGGTAAAATTCGATTTAAACAATTGTAGGTGGATGGAAATAATATTACATATTGAGGAAACATGGATGTGGATGATAAAATATACCCCAGTAAATACTTACGAATAAACAATCTCGGATAAAAATGAGATTGTGATATTTCCCTTACCTTAGGTCCGATTTGCTTCGTAAGTGTCCGAACCTCCTGTATAATGATTTAAATAATGTCATTGACTTATTACATGATCATATTCATTGTTATTATATCATATATGGTTCACTTATGACTTTATATTAACCGTTCTTTTGTAAATTCATGTTAAAGTAGCGTTTTGGGTAAAATCGTCTCATTTGTCGTTCGTGTTTTAACTTGTAATTATTCATATGGTTACTTAGATCATTATTACTTAATTATATAATATAAAACATGATTTATATATAATATATATTCAGAATATACATATATATAATGGATTGATAAATGGAAAGAAATACACCATTCATGGAGACGGTAGGCTGTACGTACGCATGAATGCTGTTTTCTTTTCGTTATTGAATTGAGTGGAATTAAGTAGATGACATAAATATATATACACATAAATCCAGTAGCTTTATAATGTCATATATTTCATTATTATTTATTATATATACTTTATAATCATTCTTAAATGGTTAACATGGAGAATGAATCTCATCGCGTCGTGGAGACGGTAGTCCGTACGTACGCACGAGCGATGATATCATTCTCATGATCGTGAACTTGTGTTGAAGTGTATTTATACTATTTCAGTATCAATATCACTTTATAATAATCATATATAGTTACTCATTACACCATTATACCCATCCAATTAAGGTGGTGGCGGAAAATAGATTACACCACGGCGTGGAGACGGTATTCCGTACGTACGCACGCGCGGTGATTTCTTTTCCCGTATGATGGATAGATGGTGAAATAGGGTTGTTTCATACTTATAATAACATATCAGAATATGAGTGATACTGATGTTATTACTTAATAATTAAACAACTAAATAAGAAGAAGTGTAAGAAGAAATAAAGATGAAAGAATCGGTAACAGACATTACCTCTTCTTTGAAGTGCTTCTTTGAGAACTTCTTTTAGGGCACTAAAATTGGTCTTTGAAGAATACCAGGACCTCTAGGATGTCTCTAGGGAAGTGTAGAGGATAAATTGGCAGGGTTTTTCCAAGATTGAAGGCTCAAAGCGGTGTGAGGAAGAGAGGGAGGAGGTGCCCTTTTATAAGGGAGGAGAGGGGCACCTTAGGAAAATATCAAAATATTATTTTATTATAAAGTCAAGTTCGGTTTTAAATAGCTCCAAATTGATTTATTTCAAGGCTAAGGTGGGGATGGGTCGAAATACCTTCATCCAATATAATTTAGACAAGTTTAGGTTCCTATTTTAACCTTATCATTTAGATTTAACATTAAGTTAAATAATTTTATTTTTACCGTGTCTTCTTGTGTTCTTACACTATAAGGTTAATAAACTTACTATAAGAATCCAAACGAACCCCAAATTGTTTATTATTAATATATATAACCTTATCTAAGTAATTTGGCCTAACCTTAGATTTTTAGGAATAAAATAACAATTAATAATATAATATTTTTTTAAAAAACTATTTTCTGTCAATTTTGACACTATTTAGTAATTGATTTTTGTGAAAATCATAACATAATTATAAGTTCGAAAAAAGTTAATTAAATCAATACTAACATGTCATATTAACCTATAAAATTAGTGGAATTAATAAAAAGTCTCAAATTACATTTATTTTGGTGTTTATAACAATAATCATGTCAATATTTCATTAAGAAGATAATTACTGCATCATCATTGTGTCATAAATAAATTAAATTATTTAATGTCTAAAAATTACAAATAAAATACCATTATGTAGGAAATATTAGCTTTCTAATGAATATTTATAGTCGAATTTATCTTATGTATAACCCCATATTAAAAATGTTTTAGTAAATAAACTTTGATTTTAACTCTTTTAACCCTTCTTTAAATAAATTAATAATAAATGTCCTAATCTAATCCAAGTGGGCCTAAATGGTCATATTTTATTCCTAAGTTTGTTTTTGGTCTAATTACACTTGTCCAATAGAATTAGGACATGTGTTAGGGTAATAATAATATCATTTCTACCCATAATTACCCTATTTACTTTTAACCGTGGTAAAAAAAGTAAAAAGTTACTATTCACCAAAAAATTATTTTCATCTCATTGAACCACATTTTACTTAATGACATCAACCGTGTCTCTCGGATTTTTGAAATTCCACTCACAGAAGCGGTAAAATTAAGTTTTATGAACAATTCAGTTTTTTTTAACTACCACTTAGTGCTTTCACTATTCATCAAAAATTGAAAGTTTTCAGAAAAATACCAAAAATTAGGCCTAAGCTATATTTTATATTATGAACTCAAAAATGATTTCTATTTTACCAAATTCAAAACATATCAGTTGCATTAATTAATTTAAAAATTAATTCCTGTCGTCAAAACAAATAGCGTGTTCTTAAGAGATAATAACTATCAAAAGATTGACACTTGTTTATGTCTGGTTTAAATGTGAAATTACATCCAATGACCATCATTATATTAAATTGTAAAAATATATTGTAAATATACTTTTAAACCACTCAAATTAATAATTTATCACTATTAATTATTTCGATTGAAAAAGTTGTTTTTAATTAAAATTTAGTAATTTTCACTATTCATCAAAATATGAAAGTTATCCGAAAATCACCAAAATTTCACCCTAAGCTAATTTCGATATTACGAATCCAAAAATGAATTCCATTTTGAAAAATAAAATTAAAAAATTTCAAAAAGTGGTTATTACTATTCATAACGGCTAGTTTTAATAATATTTTAATAGCATATTGTTGTTTAGTGAAACTCGTTATTGCGTACTACACACGCTATCGAGGAAGGTCACGATTGCATGTAATGCAAGGCAAATCAAGGATGCGTGTTATGCAAGCTCCTTTTGGTGTAGCATACAACACAAGACATTAGTGAAATTAAAAAGAATATTTTTCATAAAATCTCGGGGTGTTACATTCTACCCCCCTTAAAATGAATTTCGCCCTCGAAATTCGTCGGGGTTATAAATGGTTTACTATTCGAAAGTTTCTTTAATAGAAACCCACATAGTAAAAAAGAATACCAAAACCAATCTTTAAAAACGAAAGTATGAAACGTAACGGTTACCCAAATAAACTAATCACTGGGTTTCCACATAGGTGAAAATATGGATATGGAAGAAAAATCTAACCATCATGTTCTGATGGAGAGTGGTAGAGAACATGGCTATGGAAAAGCCAACAATCACAAATCCATAAATTTGTGACGATCTAAGGTACCATCCAATTAATCAGATATAAGAGCACTTGGACAACATTTTTGGTTTTCAAGATCGTTTCCCTAAAGTTGAAGAATTTGAATTAGAATAAATACTTACTTTATTTTGGTACAATCTCACTGCTGTTTGTGCCTTGAACAATTTCCACTTCATCTCTTAAATAAATGAAGTTGAATTTGTTATTCGTGAAGTGTTAGTAGATCATGTGATAGAATGATGGGTCATTCCATCTGTCTCAAACAAAAGGTTAGAAAAAGTTATTAACTATACATAAGTCATTATATAGTGAGATTAGTCATATATGGTTCCTAAAATGGACTTATACTTCATATATCATACTGCTTAATATAATAAAACTAGTTTCTACTAAACATGGACTTCTTGTAGGTCAGTGGTAGGCGATAAAGGCCAGTCGCACTTCGGTTGTGGGTTCGATTCCCACAGCCTTGTCCGACGCGATGGGCTGTCGCCCATCCTGCAGGTTGTCCTTTTTCTAAAACTATAACATCCCATCAATAATATAAAAAAAACGTCTATCCTTAAACAATACTAACTTATGTCCAACATAATCCATTCCAATCTTTAGGCTTATCCATAATACTGCAGTCCACTCTCATAACATAGTGAAAACGATTACCAGATATTTAATACCATCATTGATCCCCATATATCATGAGATATGTCTTGTTGGTCACATTCCAAACATTCAAAGGCCTTAATCCTGTATTCTCTTGAAACAAAATGAATACCCATTGAACCTTATTGAAAACATGAATGCTGTTAAAAGTTAACTCTTTCCACATACCAAAATCCTCAAAATTCTATATACTCAAACCATGATATCACTTAGTCATTATATCAATCATGAGCTCATGAATACTGTCAAATATTTCATTTTCTCATTTCCCTTCATTATGCGCATATCATCTACATTCCAAAAATATCTGAATAACCTTTCATGGATACTGGTAACATTAATCATACACTTTCAAAACTCAAGGAAAGTCAACAGTGTAACAATACTTAGATGTCTCTTTATTCCATAGTACCATGAGATTACTTATACAACATTACACATGATGAACATGTAATAATTCCAATACATTCTTAAACCATTGACCGAGCTTCAACAATTCTTTCATCTCAAATATCATTTGTAGTCTCTTCATCATCATCAACATAAATACTACCCATACGACCATACTGATTCTCTTCATGAGACTTTACCTTAGGGCATTGGTTTGCATAATGCCCGTACATTCCACATTTAAAACATTTAACCATTGTTGATGTCGTAACAATACCATTATCCTCATCCCTGGTGTTAACTGAACCTTTTCCTTTGCACTTACTGGCTTTGTATCCTTTTTTTCCACACCCAAAGCATCTTCCAGTTCCTTTGAAACATTCTCCTTGATGCCTCTTCCCACATGATTTACATAGGAGAAATTGAACTTTCTTTCCTCTATGATCATCATGAAACTCTATCTTTCTCTTATTAGCCGAGTCAGGAAACTTACCAAATTTTACTTTATTGATCATATTATGAGATTGATGATTCGGCATAATAATTATGTTTGAACTTCCAAATCCCATTTCATTTGATTGCTCATGAAGAATATCATTCCATTGTCCATCATATCCTCCATTATCGTGAATCATCTTGTTTCCAGCCATTTTCTAAAACCCAAAAAGAATAGTGTGAGATGTAAAAATCATGCTAGGTAAAACAACATAATAAAAGAGGGAGTAACCTTAATATATAACATCTTAGGTTAAATTCTAATATCTTTAGCGCCATTCTAGGACTATAAACTATACGTATACTTAACCTTAGAGACATCCCTATACATACCTTAGAAATATCTCTAGGGATCTCACTAACGTTTTCGCATCCTAGTTTCCAAAGGTTGACTAAACCTCCCTTTGATACCAACTGTAGAGACCCGAAGCTTGACGTACATTGACATTACATTACATTTTCGGAATACTTAGTACATAACAAAAACACACACACAAGGATCGTAATAGTTTAGTGTCTTTGGAAACTCGGAATATAATCTTCTAATCGTGGTGAAAGATCTTCAAAATCTCCCATAAAGATCTTCCTTTTTTTTACCTAAAACCTTTCATTATATCCTGGGGAAAATAAAACATAAAAGGGTGAGATCAAATGCTCAGTAAGGGTAAACAAAAGAAATATCAATCACATCATATACATAAGCACATAACTTTTGGAAATCTTAACCTGCAAAAGAGATCATAATTTCATAACATGGGATAAATCATGGCAGTGAAATGTAGTCACAATAATCATAACTTAAAAAATGAAACTTTGTGGCATACACACATAATCATAGAGAATCATATCTTATTAGTCAAGACTCATTTCCAAGACTATCTTAGTGGACAAAGTCCCTTTCTGAACCGATTCACCCTCGTTTCAGTCCTGTTTCACTGAACAGGTATAACCTACCATTCCAGCCATGTCTATCTCATGAGATATAAAATCTTTACCCAATGCATTGGAGGGAGATATAGGTCCCACCCATCTCATAATGATACCATTCTTATGTGTGCCACAAAATCATAAACCATACATCATAGCATAACCCATGTAATAAAAATGGGATTCTTAAACAACGTGACATCATAAAACAATTCATATATGATAAAGGAATTCATAAAAATATTTCCATCACAACATAATCAAATCCATGTAATAATAGTGATAGAAATAGAACCCTTTATTATCTTAGATGGAAAATAATTTTGATAAAACACTTGAACTCCATTCTTGAGGAAAAATATCCTTTCTACTTCAAAAACGTTTTCCTTTCTTAACATGTCTTACAATTTTAAACTAAAAGAAGTTGGTTAAAAATAAACTTGAAAACTTGTAAAGGAAGATTCTTGGAAATAATGTTTTAAAAATCCATTCATTCCGTATAAGTTAAAAAAAACATTCTTCGTACTTTTGTCGAAAAAGTCAAAAAGTACCTCGTACGAAAAACGATAAAAGATTCCATTCATATCTTTTACTAAAAACTCACCGAAGGGTAAAATTGGATTTAAAAAATTGTAGGTGGATGGAAATAAAATTACATATTGAGGAAACATGGATGTGGATGATAAAATACACCCCAGTAAATACTTACGAATATACAATCTCGGATAAAAATGAGATTGTGATATTTCCCTTACCTTAGGTTCGATTTGCTTCGTAATTGTCCGAACCTCCCGTATAATGATTTAAATAATGTCATTGACTTATTAGAGAATCATATTCATTGTTATTATATCATATATGGTTCACTTATGACTTTATATTACCCGTTATTTTGTAAATTCATGTTAAAGTAGCGTTTTGGGTAAAATCGTCTCATTTATCGTTCGTGTTTTAACTTGTAATTATTCATATGATTACTTATATCATTATTACTTAATTATATAATATAAAAAATTATTTATATATAATATATATTCATAATATACATATATATAATGGATCGATAAATGTAAAGAAATACACCGTTCATGGAGACGGTAGGCCGTACGTACGCATGAACACTGTTTTCTTTTCGTTATTGAATTGAGTGGAATTAAGTAGATGACATACATATATATAAACATAAATCCAGAATCTTTATAATTTCATATATTTCATTATTATTTCTTATATATACTTTATAATCATTCTTAAATGGTTAACATGGAGAATGAATCTCATCGCGTCGTGGAGACGGTAGTCCGTACGTACGCACGAGCGATGATATCGTTCTCATGATCGTGAACTTATGTTGAAGTGTATTTATACTATTTCAGTATCAATATCACTTTATAATAATCATATATAGTTACTCATTACACCATTATACCCATCCAATTAAGGTGGTGGCGGAAAATAGATTACACCACGACGTGGAGACAGTATTCCGTACGTACGCACGCGCGGTGATTTCTTTTCCCGTAGGATGGATAGATGGTGAAATAGGGTTGTTTCATACTTATAATAAAATATCAGCATATGAGTGATACTTATGTTATTAATTAATAATGAAACAACTAAATAAGAATAAGTTGAAGAAGAAATAAAGATGAAATAATCGGTAACGGACATTACCTCTTCTTTGAAGTGCTTCTTTGAGACCTTCTTTTAGGGCACTAAAATTGGTCTTTGAAGAAGACCAGGACCTCTAGGATGTCTCTAGGGAAGTGGATAGGAGAAATTGTCAGGGGTTGGCCGAGCTTGAAGGCTCAAAGTGGTTTGAGGAAGAGAGATAGGAGGTGCCCTTTTACAAGGGAGGAGAGGGGCACCTTAGGAAAATCTCAAAATATTATTTTATTATAAAGTCAAGTTCGGTTTTAAATAGCTACAAATTGATTTCTTTCAAGGATAAGGTGGGTATGGGTCGAAATACTCCCATAAAATAGAATTTAGACAATTTTAGGTTCCTATTTTAACCTTATCATTTAGATTTAACATTAAGTTAAATAATTTTACTTTTACCGTGTCTTCTTGTGTTCTTACACTATAAGGTTAATAAACTTACTATAAGAAGCCAAACGAACCCCAAATTGTTTATTATTAATATATATAACCTTATCTAAGTCATTTGGACGAACCTTATATTTTTAGGAATAAAATAACAATTAATAATATAATATTTGTTTTAAAAACTATTTTATGTCAATTTTGACACTATTTAGTAATTTATTTTTGTGAAAATCATAACATAATGATAATTTTGAAAAAAGTTAATTAAATCAATACTAACATGTCATATTAACCTATAAAATTAGTGGAATTCATAAAAAGTCTCAAATTACATTTATTTTGGTGTTTATAACATTAATTATGTCAAAATTTCATTAATAAGATAATTACTGCATCATCTTTGTGTCATAAATAAATTAAATTATTTAATGTCTAAAAATTAAAAATAAAATACAATTATGTAGGAAATAGTTTTATCTTTCTAATTAATATTTATAGTCGAATTTATCTTATGTATAACCCCATATTGAAAATGTTTTAGTAAATAAACTTTGATTTTAACTCTTTTAACCCTTCTTTAAATAAATTAATAATAAATGTCATAATCTAATCCAAGTGGGACTAAATGGTCATATTTTATTTCTAAGTTTGTTTTTGGTCGAATTAAACTTGTCCAATAGAATTAGGACATGTGTTAGGGCAATAATAATATCATTTGTACCCATAATTACCCTATTTACTTTTAACCGTGGTAAAAAAAGTAAAAAGTTACTATTCACCAAAAAATTATTTTCATCTCATTGAACCACATTTTACTTACTGACATCAACCGTGTCTCTCGGATTTTTGAAATTCCACTCACAGAAGCGGTAAAATTAAGTTTTATGAACAATTCAGTTTTTTTAACTACCACTTAGTGCTTTCACTATTCATCAAAAATTGAAAGTTTTCAGAAAAATACCAAAAATTAGGCCTAAGCTATATTTGATATTATGAACTCAAAAATGATTTCTATTTTACCAAATTCAAAACATATTAGTTTCATTAATTAATTTAAAAATTAATTCCCGTCGTCAAAACAAATAGTGTGTTCTTAAGAGATAATAACTATCAAAAGATTGACACTTGTTTATGTCTAGTTTAAATGTGAAATTACATCCAATGACCATCATTGTATTAAATTGTAAAAATATATTCTAAATATACTTTAAAACCACTCAAATTAATAATTTATCACTATTAATTATTTCGATTGAAAAAATTGTTTTTAATTAAAATTTAGTAATTTTCACTATTCATCAAAATATGAAAGTTATCCGAAAATCACTAAAATTTCACCCTAATCTAATTTCGATATTACGAATCCAAAAATGAATTCCATTTTGAAAAATAAAATTTCAAAATTTCAAAAAGTGGTTATTACTATTCATAATGGCTAGTTTTAATAATATTTTAATAGCATATTGTTGTTTAGTGAAACTCGTTATTGCTTACTACACACGCTATCGAGGAAGGTCGCGATTGCGTGTAATGCAAGGCAAATCAAGGATGCGTGTTGTGAAATCTCCTTTTGGTGTAGCGTACAACACAAGACATTAGTGAAATTAAAAAGAGTATTTTTTATAAAATCTCGGGGTGTTACAGATAGTGTATTTTACATTATAGTGGACCATAAGGAGGGGATTTGTATACTCGATAGAGGAGAAAACCACCTTAAACCATTAAATAAAAAAAGAGAGTTCAATGAAAAGATTAATGTTTTTTTTAATATAATATGATTTTCCTTATAATATTATGTGTTCTATTCTACATTATATAATCAAAATTAAATTTTTAACTACTCATGAAGATAATGACATCTTCATATGCTAATGTTACCAATCCCGAGGAAGAAAACACTATCGATGTTGAAAATGTGGAATTATTAGGGGATCAATAACATATAGATTAAAAAATACAAGAGTGGAATAGAATCACTATGTCAAATAAAGTTATCAAGGAAAGAAGAAAAGGTATAAAATTTGAGGTTGGATGGAATTAATGTGGCAAACATGTTGACCCTAAAAATTCAATGTTCTTTAGTTATATTGTGGTCACAATTCAAATGCATGTTCCAATTGATATAGATATGTGGCACAATATCGTTACTTAAATGAAGACCATGCCAGAAGATATTAGGGTAATGTTATGATATAGTTTCTCTATTTTACTGAAAAATTATATAATGAAATATTGATCTACTTTTCATTATACCTCACATAATTCATTTATTTTATATGATTGATATAATAAAATTTTCTTAATAATCACTAGAAAATCTCACAAAGCCTTCCAAACACTTATAAAAAACATCATCTCATGGATATCACGGGGAAAGTAAACCCCCACCCATCATCTATTTCTATATACATTATAAACTAATAAACATTGAAATATTTCATTAGTTTTTATGATGAGGAATCCTTTTAGGTCCATTATAATCGATAATATTTCATTTGAAAATGTTTATTTTATCCACTTTGATTAAAAATTATTAATTTATGAAACAATAAATGACTATTGAAAATAATAAATATACATTGAAACTAATGTGTGTAATACCACAAAATTCAAAATTAATAACATTTTATTCAATCGCATATGTGACATGCAACACCAATCATAGAAGGAAATATAACACACTAAGATTTTATTATATATTTACTATTTTAAATAAATTCAATAAATTATATAGATTTAAATGAACACAACAATGATTTTTTCTTCTTTTACATGCAACAATAAGTTTCTTTGATAACTTACATTATGCACTAGATCGAGTTTTACTGAACAATAATATACTATTGATATTATTATTTTATATGATAGTTATTGCCTAGAAGTTGAAATGGTGAGAATAAATAGGATTATCTGTCTTATTAAAATATATATTTTACATATTTTTATTAGTTATCAATTGATTATAAATAAGATAAGAATCATTTAAAAGGAAATGAAATGTTTTCTAAAAAACTATATTTCTTCGAAAGGACGATTTAGTCAGGACTTACACAAACCATTTAAAATCAATTTATAACACTTTGAGAAAATATATATGAAGAAATTATATTAATTTTTTGAAATAAAAATACAAAAATTATTTTAGGGTTTATTTTTGGAATTTTTCTGAGAAGTTTTATTTTTTATGAATAGTAAAAAATGTAGGATTTTAATTGTACACTGCCTTTTCATCTAAATAATTTATAATGTTAAATTATATTTTGAATTGGTTTTAAATTAAAAATATTTATATTATACATATATTAATTCAATTTAAGCCATTGTATTTTTTTTAATTTTGATATAAAAACACTGTAAACTTTTCAATATTTTCACATTAAAAACCCGTTCTCTCACCACATTTTCACGATTGATTTAAAATAAAATTATCTCACTTATGTGGGTTTAATTTGTAAAAATTGGTTCCATATTTGGAATAATAATAATTTATTTTATATAATAATGTAAAATTAAAATTTTACCATAATATATAGTTGAAGCAATTGAAATTAATTACAATGATTAAGGTAGAAACGAGTTTACTTTGTGGTTAAACATAGATTATAAGGTAAAAGAATGACCCAAAACTTGTCCAAAAACCATTTTATGAAAAAATTTAGACCTTATACTTTCTAGGATTCATAATATACTATTATTGGGTCTTGGTAATATGAAACAATGTGGGTGGAATTCACTCTTTCAAAACAATTACAAGTGTGCCACTCACCCCACTTATAAAAGGTAATCACCTCTCCTCTCTACTTCACAATTAAAACCACTTTGGTTCAGAAAAAACAATACCAAATCACTTCAAAACATAATTAAACTCATATTACAAGCCTTATTTATATAATAAATCTATCCTTTTAATGATTTAGTGAAAACCTAAGGTGGATACCTGAACAAGAGGTAATGTTCTTCAACAAGCATCTTTATTTTACTTCTTTCTCTGCCTCTTTTATTTTTTATTAAAACATGATGATATAAAAAAAGAATTATATTAAAAAAATAAGTTTTTTATAATAATTTAATTACATAAAATATTCTCCACATCTAT
Source organism: Viscum album (assembly GCA_963277665.1). Classification (NCBI taxonomy): domain Eukaryota; kingdom Viridiplantae; phylum Streptophyta; class Magnoliopsida; order Santalales; family Viscaceae; genus Viscum; species Viscum album. The sequence continues at coordinate 805,451,831 of OY728141.1, read as the reverse complement.
CAAATGGGTTATGAAATCATTGTTCGCATGTATGGTGGATCACCACCTCACGAACTGATGTCGTTCGTTTTTCCATTTCAACCTCTCAAGGTTGGGTATTATGATGGTTCAAAATTATATATATATATATATGATATTTTTAATATATTTATACCTATATATTAATTATATAATATATATAATTTTACCTACCATTCCATAGGAGATACGATAATGTCGCTTGTGTGTACACCAGATTATCGCCTTATGAAGCGATATGATTAATCTTTCACTAGTAGTTCACATGGTAGGTGATAAAGATAAAGTTACTAATTATATTATATATAAATTAAATAATTATGATATTAATTATATATTTATTATTTTTTAAATATAATATATATCATTTTATTTCTTTCCTTTTTCACTCATGTAAAGATGATAACATCGTTCATGTACGTGGGGACTAACGCCTTCATGAAGTGATGTGACACTATTTTCATCTCCAAACCACATGGATAAAAAACTATAATTATATAATATAGTATATATGATATTATTATCATTATATAAATTTAATATATTATTTATATCTTTTCCATAATGATCATTGAAAAATGAAACCATTACTCATGCGTACATACAACCTACCGTCTCAATGATCGTAACACACTTAATTTTTCATAACCATATTTCATGATTGGTTTTAAAAGTAAAATTTATATAAAAATTTTATAATTATGTATGGTTTATTATTATTTAGATGATATAAATATATAATATGGGCAATAACCAGATCTTTCATGATGAAACAAGCATGATAAAACAAATCAATTAACACTCGAAACGATGAAAATAATAAAAGATAATTAATAAATGGGTGATAAGATATTATAAAAGGATCATATATGATATTATAAATATTAATATGGTTCTTTTATAAGTTAATAACATGTTTAAATCATTTTGGGTTTCTCGGGTGGCATTTTACCTGTGTTTTGAGTTTTCAATTTTTGAGTTTGAATTTTCAAATTTGAATGTGGTTTTTCATATCTTGTATACTGTGTAACCCTGTTTCAGGGGGGTGGTGTTTGAATTTGGTATTGGTGTTTGTAAGGTTCCCACTCACCTGGTTTCTGAAAATGAAAAAAAAGATTTGTATGACATCTCAATTTAATTTCATTAAGGAATATTATATTTTTATAAACCTAATTTCTTTTATATGGTGTATATAAATCCCCTTTTACATGTAATATCATGAATAATTAATTATTCATAATATTTTATGTTTCAATTTGAATTATTTAATTTAATTTGATTTGAATTAAATGTTACTAAGTGGTAAGGTATTTTTTAACTCAATTTCCACTCATTAGGTTAAACTTATACCTCATTGATTATATCATGATATGATTTTATGTGTAATTAATTTTGATTATATTATGTTTTATTTCCAATTGTTTTATGTGGATCTAAATTTGATACACTTAATGGATTCATTGATTAATTCTCACTTTAATGTTATGATCATTTTAATAGATTATTTCATAATATCATTCTAATCGAGATTGGTTATTCTTGAATATCAGTTTAAGGAAATTACATGATAATTTCTTAATAAAACATTGAATTTTATTCTCATATATTTATTCATGATATTATAAATAAATATTAACATTTTACCACTCTTTTTTACTTAATTTTTTATCAAGAAAATACAACTTCATTTCTCTCTTCAGTTAAAAATTTGTTTTCTTCCAAAAACATGTTTTAAAAATGAAATAAAAAATGATTTTAACCATTAAAAAAATATGATTCATCGGTAATAGTTCAGATTCTCAAAGGAAAGGAAGTACTTCCTTGGGATTTGACTTACCTTGTCAGAAGTTGAAAAATGAAAATCTTCTCAGGCTACTATATGGGACACGGATGGAGGGAAGGGAACTTTGTGGAAGATGCTCTCACTAGAGGAAGAAGACCTGATGAGAAGCCAATGGTCTACACCAGCATTGGGTCCCTACCTGATGACTGCTAGGATATCATTCAGGGTGATTCCCTCGGACTTTATCACTTTTATCCCCCATGAGCCTATTCTGTTCTTTGTCTTGTGAGGTTTTATTTTGTTTTTTTACAAATTCCCTTTAATAAAAATTCAATTTTCAATCAAAGGAATTTTCACCCATTTTTACTCTTTATAAAATGTTTTAAAAGAAATATTATGTCATTTTCAGAACAGTGGGAGGTTTTCTTATACTAAAAATGTAAAAGGAACCTTCTTATCATTTTCTACACTAGGAATATTCCCAAGCCTTTTACAATACAAAAGGAATTTTATTTTTTTCCTTTTAATGAATTTATAGAATTAACCACCATCATGACCTTTATTTTATTAAAGATTTCTTTTCAAGTTCATGCAGATCTTTTTAAAGAAATTTTAATAAAAGTTATTTTAAATGAAAAATATTTTCAAAATGACAAGGATATTTTCCTCTAGAATGTTTTTAAATATATTTTTATAGTATTTATATTCATCAATGAAAATGCCCCTTTATTATTACTATAATGGGTATATTTTTTGTACCATCCTTAATCTTCCTTTAGATGATTTATGATTAATTTGACCAAGGAATGTATCAAAAATCACTTCTTTAATTCATTTTGTAGTAATTAACCTTTCCTTGAAATAATCACTTTCCTATAGATATTAAATTTCCCTTAAATGTCAATATTATTTATCATGTATATGTTTATTTCCTAAACTATATTCCATTTTTACATATGGTGTCTTCTTAGAATGTTATTTTATTAGCTGGGAAAATTTTGGTAAATCTATATCCTTTACTCAATATGGATATTTGATGATAAAGAACATTTTTTATGAATAAAATGGATTATTCAATATTTTATGAATGCTTTAGAAATGTAATAAATGGGTTTAGGACCAGTTAATGTAATCCCCTTGAGGCATCGCTAGTCTCATGGGATGAATCAGCTAGCTAGACTCAGTTAAATGAGGTTTTACCTAGTATGTTTTAAAATATCTTGAGGATAGATCTTGATAGCAAAGGTATCATGTTCTTGGGAAACATGATGCTTGATAATTAATAATTTCATTCATTAAGAGTTATTATTATCTAGAATATTTTCACTATGAAATTATCTATTGATTCATTCAATTATCAGTTTATTGATTGAATGACATGTGTTTTTAGTTATTAACCTTTCTATATAGATTATGCCATATCCAATTTTGATAGTCATGTTATTGATTAAATTACATGTGTTTTCAGTTATTGAAATTTTAGTATTCATTATTATCCATGTTATTTTTTCATTTATACTATCTTTGGATGAAATTCCTTCTTAGTCTATTGATTTTGTGGCATGAATGTTCAGTTATTACATTTCCATATTGATTATTATTATTGATTCATGAATTCTTCCATTTTACTTATCACTTATTGATCATTTGATCTGACCCTAATTTTGTTTCCTTTCCATAGGATTCTATGAAGTTTACTATAACTAATATGAAGGGATATTCTATATGGAATAAAGTTATTATAAAAATATATATACATTTTAATTTTTGTATTCAAATATAATATGTGAATCATGGATGTATCTATTTTACCAAGACTAATAAACTATTAAGTCTTTCAAGATGTGATTCCATGTATCTTATGCCAATATAATGGTAACAGGCATCGACTCCAGGCTACTAGGGTTCGGTCCATACAGTTTTTATCAAATAAATTTCAGTAGAAAACTTGAGAACTAGATTTTGGAAAACATAGATTAGGGAGCATAACCCTATGATAGATTTTGAGGATAAGTAGATAAGAACATACTATTGTTTTGTTAAGGTAGATATTATGTGGGTTTTCCTGGAAATACATCTCTCTACAGATACTCAAAGTAGACATGGTTCTGGAAAAGAGGTAACTTAGGGTAATAAATTAGAAAAAGTCATGTCAGTCTTGACCCAAGAGTTTCTTGGTACACAAAAAAGGGGACTTACTATGCACATAGTTTAACACTTTCAAGGTATATTAATAGAATAATACACATTTTCTTTACAAACCATTATAAAGGATTTGAATAAATGACGAAAATGAATGAAATAGGATAAACCTAAGGTGTCTTAGATTTAAAATAATGTGTCAAGATTTAGAAATCCTAAAAAATGATTATATGGGTTTTCCACTATGATTATTGTTACTCACACTATAATTTTTGGCTTTAGTCCACAGCTGGTACCCAAAGGAATCATGTTATCATTGATTATGAAGAAAAATGTGGTGACTATGAGCAACCAAATTAGATGAAGATTGGAGTGAAATATATTTTGATGACTCCTAATCATTTTATCTGAAATATAATTGAAAACATAAACCATAAACAACTCTCAGACTCACCAAAGAAGATTTGGATGGAGTTTTCTAGGAGTTTAAGTTGTGGATACCATGTAGAAAAGATGGATATATTTCTATCATGTAAGAAATGTGAAAGGAGACACCCGGGAAAGTTTCTCAATAGAATTCGGAAATAATTTATGTCGGGAAAACAAGGGAATAAATTAAATAAATATAGAGGAAAAATGAAGAGTATGATAGAAGGAAATAAATATTATCCTAAGGATCTATTTATTGTTCATTATCTTAAATGTGGGGAACCAGGGCATTACCTGAGTCAATTACCTCTTCTAAAGGGTAACCCCTAGACCATGGAAGGAACTAAGTGAAAATAAAATGGATTAATTATTTATGTATTGTGATTAAAGAATTAAATTGTTAAATAATTTAATTAATAGTATTTTGGTTACAAGAATCATGATACATCTAAGGATTCTCTTAAATATTAGAAGAAATTATGTATTCATTAGTATAATAGTTATATATATAATCATGGTTTAATGTGTTTATGATTGATCATAAGTTAAAATTCTTAAACACCTCTTTTTAGGTCTTATGTGGTGGGAATTTCTAAATATTAAGTATATTTTGAGAGAAATTTATGGAAAGAATACATTTTAGTGGAAAAGTTATTTGAGAAATAATGCCTTTACATTTTATAGACATGAGTTTGAAGTTATTGATAACCATTAAGTTTGATATGATCATTAATGAAACTGTAATAATAGTCAAATAATATTATTAGACTTTGTAAAAAAATGTTTTGAAAAAATTATTAAAATTTTTATTTAATGATTAACCTTATTTCAAGGATGTCCATATTATTTTTGGGAACATTATAGGAATTATATTAATATAGTTTATAAAAAGGAAAACTTGTATACAGGGTGAAAACCTATCACATCTTGAAAGGTGGTGGGGCTTGAACTCATGACCAAAGGATGATAAGAGTTTCATGCTTTCCATTTCTCTACGTGATGTTCTGATTAATGTTCCATTGATTTTAGATAAACGATTTAAAAAATAAACATTAATAATAAACAGCTAGTTTTACTTTTGAGGCTTATAGACTAATTAATTATATTTTATAAGTTGTGTTAACCATATTTATTTTGGAAAATATTTAGAGTTAGACAGAAATACTTGTTTTATTGATCTTATTCTCGGTTAAAAGTGAATTTTAGTGATTCATGTATAATAAATTCATTTCTGGATATTCATTTTTTTAATAAGGGATGAATTGGAAATTGAGAAAAGTACAACTAAGGGATTAAATTCAATTTATGAAATATAAATATATCAAGTAAGTATATTTAATTATATTCTTAGTCAATAAAAGTATTAATCAACATTAAAAAAATGATATTGAATAAAACAATATTATCCTAATACCTACATTTATGTTGAAGTGATAGTTTTTTAATCATCATAGATTTATTGATTTAAGTACCTCAACTTTGAATTAATCATTAAATTTATTATGATCAATGACCTCAATCACTCTCTATAAATATTTACACTTTTCCTCTATGTCCATATATTCACTTTCCATTAATGTTATCCTACATAGAAACCTAGTTATGTTTTATTCCATATGACCTTTGAACTTCCCTTTCTATTTTATTAAGGGCTATTTTATTTATTATTTTAGGATGTGGGTTTTTAAAAAAGTAATTTTAAAATTTAAAACCCTTGATTGAGATCAAGATCAAATTAAGAGTATAAAATTTATTTAAGGTAGAGAAAATTTAACATCCCAAAATTCTAAAAGAATAACATTTTATTCAATTGTGTATGTGACATGCAAGCACATGAGCCTCAACCTAGTTGGTTAGGTATCCTTAACTGCATCCATGATACCCAGGTTCAAAACCTGGTAGAGGCATATTTCTGGGGGTACTGTAGCAGGACTGTGCAATACTGTATACTGTGTGGTGCTGTAGTAGTACTATACACTGTGTGGTACTATAACAGTACTTTAAACTATGTGGTACGGTAGCAATATTGTACACTATGCGGTACTGTAGCAGAACTGTACACTGTACAGGTACTGTAGTAGAACAGTACACTGTGGAAGGTACTGTAGCACATGCAGTAGCAGTTACTGTTTGGTATTGTAGTAGCTAGAACTATTCACCATGGGCCACAGGTTTGGGATTGGAGTTGTTAGGTCTTTCAGGCCACTCAGGCCTTCGGGTCAGTAGGGATTTCAAGCCACCTTTAAGGCCTTCGATCCACATGCAGTTTCCCCAGATAGACTCTACAAAAAAGAAGCAGTCCCAGAAGAGGATTCCGAGTAGGTGCACTCACCAGAGTAGAGCCAAATGGATTTTTCAGAATGAGAGGGTATGACTATGCCATCGGGACCAGCCTGTGCTTACACAGGAATCCTAGCTAGACAACCATGTGAAGAAGGAGAGCTACTATCAGGATGAAAATGTTAGGGTGTGGCAGTTCCTTGTAGATAGTCTAGTTTAATTCCCTAAGACCTTCAGGTCATGTAATATCCTAAAGCATATGGACCATGTAATCTTTAAGCCTACGAGCCTTATAAGGGTCCCCCCTCTTCCCTTGAAAGGGGGTTTATCAAAAATCAATAAAAATTAAGGCCTTCAGGCCATTCGGGTTGTATGTGACATGCAACACCAAGAGTAAAAGAGACTATAACATCCAAATAATTTAAAAAATATTTGATATTTTAAATAAAATCAATAAATTATATAGCTTTCAATTCCTAAAACACTAATTTTATATTGTGTTACATGTAACAATAAGTTTCTTCGACAACTTACATTACATGAAATATCATGTTTTACCAAACAAAAATATACTATTTATATTATTATTTAATATGATAATTCATTCTTATCCATTGGAATGGAGGGAATAAATAGGATTAACTAAATTATGAAAATATATAGTTTCCACATGTTTACTAGTTATATATTTATTATAAATAAGGTAAGAATAATTTAAAATTAAATGAAATGTTTCCTAAAAACTATATTTATTCTAAAGGACGATATAGTTGGGCCACGTGCACACAATTTAAAATTAATTTTTCATAATTTTATAAAATATATATGAAAAAATAAAATTCATTTTAAAAATATAAATACCAAAATTAGCTTAGGGACACTTTTTTGATTTTCTATGAAATTTTCTTTCTTGATGAATGGGGAAAAATACTGGATTTTAATTGAAAACCACTTTTTCATCTAAATGGTTTATAATGTTAAATTATATATTGAATTTGTATTAAATTCACAATAGATCAATTATAAATCTATTAATACAATTTATGTCATTTTAATTATTTTTATATTTAATTTTTATATAAAAACATTGTAAAATTTTGAATATTTTAACTTTACAAACATCTTCTCTCGCCACAACTGCATGATTAATTTTAAATTAAATTCTACCACTTATATGAGTTGAATTTGACCAAATGGATTTCATATTTGGAATAAGAATAATTTATATTATCTAATAAGTTCAAATTAATTCTTTACTATAACTATTAATGAAAAAAATTAAAAATATTTATAGTGATTAAGGCAAAAACAATTTTACTTAGTGGCTAAACTTAGAATATAAGGTATAATAAAGACAAAAAAATTGTCCAAAACCCATTTGATTCACATATTTTGAGATTATAACAAACAGTATTAATGATTTAAAATTATTGTGTCCTAGGTACATGAAAAAAACATGGGTGGAATTGACTCTGTACAAAAATTACAAGTGTGCCACTCACCCCACTCATAAAAGGCCACACACTCTTCTCTCCACTTCACACCTTAAAACCACTTTGGATAATCCAATGCCTGACAAAATCACTTCCAAAATTCCCTCACCTCATCCTAGATTCCTTATTTTTTTCATAAATATAAACTTTTAAGGCTTTATTACAAACCTAAGGAGGACACCTGAAGAAGAGTTAATGTTCGTCAATGAGCGTGTTTATTTTAGTTATTTATCCACCACCTTGAATATTTATTAATCCATGATGATATAATAATCTCAATATATGAAATATACTAGGATGTTTTTTTAATAATTTAATTACCTAAAAACTTCTCCAATTCCATCAAATGGGTTATGAAATCATTATTTTGTGCGAATGGTGGACTACCACCTCGTGAAGCGACACCATTTGTTTTTCCATTTCCACATATCAACGTTGAGTATGATGATGGATATAAAGTATATATATGATATTTATAACATATTTATACCTATATATTCACTATATCATATATATATATATATACCTTCTATTATTTATGATATACGATAACATCACTTGTGTGTACAACATACTACAGTCTCGAGAGCCGATGTGATTTGCCTTTCACAAACGCTTCACATGGAACGAGATAAAGATAAAGTTAATGATTATATAAGATATTAATGAAATAATTATTATATATTTATCATTTTATAAAGATTATATTTATCATTTTATTTATTTCCTTTTAACTCATGTAAATATGATAATATGATTTGTGTATGTGTGGACTTAAACCTTCACGAAGCAATGTGACACTCTTTTCTGAACCATACCACATGGATAACATATATAAAAATATAATATGGTATATATTAAATTATTATAATTATGTAATGTTAAAATATTAATTACATCCTTTACATAATGTTCCTTGAAAAATGGAAACGTTACTTATGCGTACGTATGACCTACCATCTCTATGATCAAAATGTCTTTAATTTTTCATAAACATAATTAATAATTGGTTTTAAAAGAAAAATTGATGTAAAAATATGATAATTATGTCATTTTTATTATCATGGAGATGATATAACTATATAATACATTCAAGAACCAAATCTTTCATGATGAAACACGTATGATAAAACAATGCAATTAACACCCTTAATAATGAAAATAATGAAAGATCATTAACAAACAGGTGATAAGATATTATTGAAATATTATATATGATATTGTAAATATTAATATGGTTATGGTATAAGTTAATGTTAACACTCTATTTTTTCAAGGGGGTTGAAAAAATTATTAAGATCACCTTAATCATGTTAAAGTGCTAAAGATCCCTAAGGAGAATCAAAAGGACTTGGCCAAGAAGACCTACTCACACACAGACACCTGTGCATTAGAAGGCCCGCGCATCCCCCCTCCACACGTAACCAAAGGGAAGTCCATCTCTATGTTGGGCACCTACACTAGGAACCTACATCGTGGAACTATGTAGGGTAACTCATTCAACCAGGGTCCCCAATTTTCCTATAAATAGGACGCCGAGGCTCCTCATTTGCATAATGGGAAAATCAGAAGAAGCCTCCAAGCTCTGGTCACATAGCCCCTTCACCCAAGTCTCTAAAATTCCAAAGGTATCTCTACAAAACTTAATAGAAGAGATAATTAAAGGGTACATGTGAGATCAAAGTCCCTTCAGGGTCTTAAACACAAGACACCTGCATGAGTACCCCTTCTCCCCTAGTAGAAAAACACACATGAAAGGCCCCTTCCCTTATTAGGGACCTACATGAGGCCTATCCAAGGACACCTAAGGAGACCCGTGGTGCCTAGACTAAAGCCTCACCCAATTATTGTTACCCAAGTGGTCTATTTCCTAAGGCATACCCAGCTCCTGTAGGAAAATACCCCCTATGAGAAGCACTTCCAATTCCTCCCAGGCCTTATGTGAGGCACCTCATACCTCTAGTATAGAACTTGTGAAATCCCACATTTGATCTCTCTTCCAAGACACCAATGATAGGGCTCCTTTCCATTGGTTCACTCACCCAAGGGGGACTAATTTGAAACCTCCACCAAAGACTCCGAACATGAAATACCATGAATAAGGGAACAACCATGTTTTTCCCATTTATATTTTCATTCCTATAGTTAGAAGTTTCCCACACTTGTCCTACTAAATTGTTATAGTCCTCAGGGTGTGTGGATTTGAATTCCCATGGTCATGTGGTCCCTGAACTGAGGGTAGTGATAAGGAACTCTCGATCTCAAAAAGAAGGGCTAGGAACATGTAATTACTTGGTCATCTCAAAGACCCAGAACCTCTAATTCTTGGAGGGTAGGGTGAGGATCACCCTTGAATTTCATTTTTACATGGAATGACATCCTCTTCTCCCATTTCAGAACCAATTCCAAGTAACCCCCATGAGTAATCCCCTAGCCTTTCTTACATGAGGTCACAATCTTTCTATTCCTCACCCCTTGAGAGCTGTGTCTGTATTGGTATTTTTACCCAACTACCCTAGATACAAAATGAGATAGGGAATGGGTGCATCCAAGCCCATTTTTCTTTTCTTATTGACTTTTACTCTTCCACCAGTTGATGAGGATAAGTCTCCGATTTTATAGATCTTCCACTTCCTCTTGTTTCTCATGTTCAAGAATGACTTATAATGACTTGTGGGATTAGGGGATAACCATGGTCATGACATCCACATAGTCAGATTCATGTTTTAGTAGAGAATATTTCTTCAAGTATTCTTCTTTCCTTCCTTCAGAGTACCCCCATAAACATGGGTACTCAAGGACATGTATCCAACCTTAGGGAAAAGTAGATTGTGTGGTTTATTAGATAATATTCTCCCTCTTGTTTGTCACACCGAGCATGACTCACATTGTATTAGAGGTTGACAGTGGTCATGAAATCCACATGATTCCACAAACCTTACGGGCCTCCTATTTCAGTGTAAGCCCCTATCATAACCAATCCATGGGAATCCTTTTTAAGAGTAATCCCTAACCAAACTTTCTAAACCCTAGTTCACCCTTTTTATGAGTAAGACCAACCAAACTTCAAATAATTAGGGCATCCTCCTTAGGATTAAACCCAAAAACAAAACCTCTAGTCATCCTCCTCACGAGTAAACCCCAAAAAACCCTAAAATCTCCATTAGTCAAGCCACTTCTCATGGCCAAAATTTCATTCATCAGGTCAACCTCATTATCATTAATCCCTAAATAAATCCTCTCAAAGGACTATACTCCCCTACGAGACAAATCCATCCATAGGCATAGATCTTTATCACCAAACTATGTTGGATTTAATTTTTTTCTGAATGGGATATGTTAGAATCCTCCCTAAGGTTCAAACCCAACACCCCAAATCAGGACTATTCTCTCAGGGCCATAGTCCTAGAAGGGTTTAATTCAACCTAGGAATACATATCCCTTCCAGGTACCCTAGGAAACTTTGGAATAATTCCCTCAACAAACCTTGATGAGTCATATTTTCCTAGATTTCTTAGCTGCATGACACTAAACTTCATGGTCCAGTACTTATCACACAACCTTAAAAGGTATGATGTGCCCCGTTAAGTGGAAATGAACTACATGGGTTCTGATTACTTTTGAAAGGATATTTAGGAATCCAATATCATGGGTCTGATCTTGATATAAATAAAAATATCATCTCCCCATATGATGATACACTCTAGAGTTCCCTACTATGTGGCTAAAAAACCAGCATCATCATAATAACAACCCAAGAATCTATAATGAGTACATGAGAGGATACCATTAATTGAAAACCTCAGATAGATATAGATATATCCATTTATGAAGAACCTCAAATATATACAAATTATTCTAAATTCTATACATGCTAATAATTAATTTTTAATTCAATAGTAATCCATGGAATACTTTTAAATTAATGAAGGATTCATAAACGTATCTTAAATCTATAAGAGAGTCCTAAAGTAGGAAAAAATTCCCCCCAAAAGGTTGTTATGAGACTGAACACCCATCCTCTTGAACAATTTTAGTTATTAAGAATCATTTCCCAAATTTCCCAATGACTGCCTACCTTTGGAAAGTAGGTCCCTAGGGATACAAAACTATTGGGTGTTTTTTATTGCATGAACAAACCCATTGGAAACTATTTGGAAATAGTGAACCCAACATGAATGATTATTCACAAACCCAAACCCTTGAAATAAACCATCAAAATAGCATAAATCCCTAATGGAAAATAAAAAATGGTGAACCTGGTGTGAATATTTAACCAAGATGAAAATGTCACCTACCTATGAGGCCCCTTCCACTCTGACAATGAAAGAGGTCCAAACAAGACAACCAATCATACATGTGTTCATTCAGATGAGATGATTCTTTTATAGGGGTTTCTTATTTTTTTTGTCATATATTCATGTAATTTCTCTCAGAACTCCCTTTTCTTCATTGGAATCCTTCTAGATTCCATGAATGCATGCCCTGGATACTATTCACACTAGGTCTTTGTCAAAGAAAAGGAATCCACCACAAAACCAGTGTCTTAAACATTAGGTCTCTAATGAGCTAGTCCATATGTATCATTATCAAGATTTCATACCAACCCTAGAGGCTTCCAGACATATGCTCCATCTTACCAAGCACCTCTGGTCATCTGTTCAGTGATGACTGATGGTCCAAAAGTAGATGATACCAACCATCTTCTTCAACCATTTCGGGAGCTTATCCCCTGAATGTGACAATTGATCCCTCCCTTATCTTAGGTAGGTGGATCAAAAATACATGTATGAACTCATAAAAAAGACACAAGAGTCTTTATAAATGGATCCTTATAATAATTTCTGTTGCCAATTCCACATGTTTGTGATCCCTCAACATGATGACGGTGCCATCCTCAGCCATCCAGCCCAGGTTATCAAGACGCAGAAATACAAGAAATCCCATTGGGGGAAGTGACCAGCGAAAAGGGAGAAGGTCCACACCCCTATCCCCTCTGGATAAGACAACCAATAATATTTGGTGGAAAACTATGAGTAGGAACATACACCCACCTGCCCTAATTTAACTTACTACCAGACTCGTTTGGTAGCATCTGTAAAAGTCTAACGTTCAAATATGGCAGCACATCGTGAATAGGAACATACACCTGCCTACACCAACCAATCCTACCAATAGAATCATCTATCAGCACTCAATGAATCCTGCCAAACAAGTTTGGTAGCCAACCATAAGCAGGTGAACCCATATGCCTTCAATCATCAAGACTGCCAGCAGTTTCATCTGCCAGCACCTGGAGAAGTCAGTTGGAAATTCCCGACAACGAATATGGGGTAGACCCAACTCTCTAACCCCACACATGAGTACTGTTTGTACGCACTTATAGAAAAGGGAGGATAGAATCAAGCACATACCCCTACCCCAGTTATGGAATGGGCATATATCCCCATCCCAATCACTGAAGTCACCAAGCATATCATGACATTGGTGAAAGGAAAAAACGCAAGTCCCTACCCACATCCTACATACCTATTAGGAGATCATTATGAAAAAATAGTAGTTACATAAAGACATATACCAAATTATATCCCCATAAATGGGGTGGCTCATCAACATGCCACCCTAGAGCAGACACACACCTCTAATCCCTTCCAAGAGGGTTGTGGAGAAAACTCATCCACAATATACAGATAAGAAAATCAATAATACACACCCATTTCAATTAGAGGTAATAAACCTATCCCAATGGACACTCCAAGGTAAGAAAAAAAAACATTCTGATGAATACCATTTACCCCAACATGTTTACCTAGTCTCTTATAAGAAGGCATCCAAAAATACGCCTCACCAGAGAAAATAGGAAAATGAAGAGCCAATCTACGATCCTACTCTACTCAATGATATAGTTCTTGATTCCCTTAGATACTTATCTATGATATCTCAAAATCATATTATTCTATTACCAAATTAGGGGAGTAGTAGTAATAATTCCAAACGACCTCTCATGACACCACACCATGAATTATTTCTTCATAACCACAAACCAATCGATCTCAAGATCCCATATCTTGATGAGATTCATAACATCCCTCCACATGGCCAGAAGATCAAGGAGAAGGAGGGGTTTACCGTTACTTTAATTCACCATGGTGATCCTCCCCAAGATGGGGTCTACTGTGAAGGTTCTCTTAATAGTAGTATATCACATTATCAAGAGAATCCTCCAATTGGAAATGTAGTGATGAGAAAGTCCTCCTATTGCGAGGAAATTATGAAAACAAGACTAGTATTGTATAATTACTTATCATTGATAGGTTAAATACTTTCTCAAATGGAAGACAAACCAAGGTGATGTTCATTATTTGAACCCCCTTGGATCGTCTTCCTTCCAACATAATTAAGGAAGTCCCTGCCAATATTGTTGCTTATGATAAAGCGGTAGGAAAGTGTCAACATTGGTCAGATCTGGTAGAGGATCCTCTAAATAAAGATGAATATGACATGATAAACATGAGGAAACTTCTAGGTAAATATGACATACCAGTAATGTTCTGTCCTTTAGAAATCCATCAGTATAGCATTCTGATGATGTTATCGGAAGATTGTGTGCATGCCATCCGCCTTAATATATAGAAAACTCTTTGTCTCTTGAAAGAAAAAGTATTACCCTATAATGAGTAAAATAGTCACATAAATTCAATATAAGGGATGGAATTCCAAATTTATTTATCATCCCAACTTGTTGCACAACATCCAAAGAGACAGTAACAATCCCTTTAACGTGCATGCCTCATATTGTTAAAAATATTTTGAAAAATGGTTGTAGATTCCCCGTATAGTGTTCATATATGAGGATGGGGTGCCCAAAAAGTGTTACATTTCATTGCACTCACTAACTAGAAAATCCTACTAAAAGTGGTATCATGAAAAATCATAGGTCCTAACTAGATTTATTAATCAGACCCTATTCACAACTGAATATATTTTCAACAAAAATAGGCCCTAACTAACTCTCACTAATGCTGATCCAGAAGTGAGTAGAACATTGAGATTTTTTTTCATCAAGTATCTAAAATTATAAAGAAAGCCTCATGTTTAAAAGAAGTCAACCGTTAGATTGTACAGGTGTCAGAAATAGCACATTGATCTTTGGAGATGGAGGTGGGTGATTTAGGTGCATACCAAATGATGAAACCAGCCCATGTCTGGACAAAAATTTGTAAAATCAGAAAGGAATTTATAGTAGTAGCATCCATGGTAGTTCAGGAGAAACCCCAGCCTATAGGGTTGGGGTAGTTTTTAACCAATCATTTATGTTCAACAAACTAGGCCCAAAGAATTGTGAAAGTGGAACAATAATGGCCTCATCCCCCACAACTGGGGGATTTTTAACCTCAACAACCTCTCCCTCAGTGGAAATTAGTCTTCTCCCAAATAGGGGAAACATTTCAGAATGGGTCCTCCAAGTTCTTCCCATCCCATGATCTGGTACATTCACTTGGGATATGCATGAATAAAATCTCTAGATATTCCCTTCAAATCATCTCCCATCAAATAGATCCCATAGAATTAAAAAAATATGGGACAAAGACTATTGGAAGGTGTAGAAAGTGGTAGTCTCACAAAGAAACTGATAGAATTCCTATAATTCATTACATAATAGTGAATTTCATCAACATTTCTCTCAAATATTCTATAAATCATGAGGTAAATTTGAAAGAGGATTAAGATGAAGAAGTTTTGGTTTATAATGTGGTCCATACCAAATCGATCAAAGGTGGTGTGAATACCTAGAACTAGAGGATTTCACTAAGTTTGGGAATTCCCTAAAAAAAACCATCCTTACACCCTCAAAAGGAATCCAGAAAGAGAAAGGGTAAGTGTCAAGTTGTGTATCTCCTCTCTCATGGGGAGGTTAATCCCCTTTAACTTAAGGAGGTATTTTATAAGAAAGAGGAGGAAATTAAAGAATTGAAGAGACTCAATGTAGAATTAATCCACTAGATATGTTCTACAAGAAGATCCTCAACTCATAGTCCTAGTCAGCATACCTCAACAAAGAGGGTTTCTTGCAACAACTGAAACAGATCTAGAACATACACACAACGCGGGATACCAACCACCAATATACATGGATCCCACAACAAAAGATTGGGAATTCCCATCATTGGGTGCACAACCAGAACAAGGCTAGACACATCGTTATAGTCCAGACCCTATGGGATACCCAAGATAGATACTAGTAGTATCAACACCTATGGCCCTACCAGCTACTATACCCACTCAATATCCAACCAAGCTAGATATTTTCAGAGCTATCATGAATTCTCTTGAGTTACTCATGGATAAATTAAAAGCAATGTAGGCATGAAGATCACTAATACAATAAAAAAACCTTACATTGAATGGGTAGATCTAACTCCTCCCCTGCCAAACTTTAAGAATCCAACAGTTCCCATTTTTAATGGACTTGGAGACCTAAAGCAACATCTAATGATTTTAAACTCTCCTTGTGATCCCATAATGGGGACCCCTGAAAAATAGATAGAAAAGAAACATAAATGATTTATGAAATCACTAAAGTTCCAACCTTTGTATGGTACATGAGCTTCCAGTCTTATTCAATTATAGTGTGGGAATACCTTCATCATAAGTTCCTATTACAATTTATCTCAACACTATAGAATATGATAATACTTGATCTTTAGAACTAAAATCAATGGAAGAATGAAAGGGTCTGAGATTTCATTTCTCAGTGGAAAGTATTAACATAATCCCTAAACCTACCTATCCCTCGTGAATAATTGTTTCCCATATGTATACTAAGTTTTCACATTGAGTTATCCACACCACTAATCAATGATCGATCTTTAGAGCTAAAAACAGTGGGAGAGTGAAAGGGTCTTAGATATCATTGCTCAGTGGAAAGTATTGACATAATACTTAAACCTACTTATCCCTTAAGAATAATTGTTTCCTATATGTATAGTGAATCTTCATGACGAGTTTTACACACCAATGATCATTTTAATATATACAGGAGGGTTTTGGGACCTCACCTCAATTTCTCAAGAAGTATAGGATTCCATCACAGAGACTGAGGAAAATTTCTGAGTAATTCCATCAACTCAAGGAAGAAGAATAAGAAAATTAGAGGCTGTAAACATTATACTTAAGTAGGCCTCTATACCCACACATACCCCAAATCCAGCACCACATCATGTAGATGTACCTCCTCAGCCTCAGAAATTACACTTGCCTCATCAGGATGATCAAAAAGAGAAGAGGTAAAAGTTGATTGAGGATATGAGATCCAAGGTACATTCTTTCCAAAATGACCAAGTTCTCTCTTCTTCATATCAGTATTAGAAAATGTGATTAAGTTTCCAAAACTCAAGAATCCCACAAAAAGGGTGAATAAGATCTCTCAAATTATTTCCACTTCTATCAAGTATCAAGGCATAAAATCCAGGATTATTTTTTTTAAAGACCTCCTACAAAAGATGGTGGACTCCAAGGAAATGAAGCTAGAAAATTCACCTGGTCAAGTAGCATGTGACTCTACTACTAATACAGAGGAGGAGAATTATTGGTATAATGTTAATAGTCATAGTATGTATAAGTTAAGCTACTATATGGTCATGAAAATGATCAACCTAACTCATGTTATCCTCTGATCACATTTTTAAAAGCTGACTATGCCTTTGGCCACATTTGCTACAACACATCCATCTCCGCCAAAAGCTTAGACCTCTAAAATCCAGTTTTCAAAAAAGTGACATGGATAAAAGAGTATGAAGAAAATGTAGGAAGATGAGACCATGTGAAGTAAAAATTTATCCTTAACCTTAGTGTAATTTATACTATAGGTCTCAAAAGCACAAGCACTTCCACGACAAATGGTACAACAAGGGTCCACCCACTAGATGAAATATCCATTAGACAAGGAGTTGATCTTTGGTTCCATTAACATTATTCACTTAATGGACCCCTTATTAGATGATGAGTGTAATTATGAACCCAAATTTTCTACACATGATTAGGGAACTAGGGGAAGAGGCCATCAGAGTCAAGGAGACATGGGAAATACAAAGTCATGCTTGGGGTTAAAACATTAACCACACCCATATCTATACTTTCAACACAGAAAAAACTCATGGGAGAGCTCTTAGGTGAGCTCAATATGAGCAATAAAGTTCTCCCACACATGACATGGTATGTACTAACATGATCATCCTTGAATATCGGTTAGAGGACATGTTATCTCCTAATCAACCTAGGCATGTTGGAAGACCTAGATGCCTTAATTCAAAAAGATAAGAATCACATTAAACTTCAATTACATGATTTTATCCATCCAAATAAAGTAATTCATATCCTAAATCACCTATAATATAACATCTCGATACTGGTAAATGTATAACATTGGACCATAAGTTTGATATTTCGAAGAAACTAGCCTTGGTGCTAGTCATGTTGTCAATCGTTATTGCTATGTGTCAATCAAAATACCTCTGAGAAGAACTCATCAAGGCCTTTTAATGCCCCCAAGAATTTGAAGTTGATGTTGCTGATGCTAAATTGTATCATTTAGATAATGATCTAGAAGAATTCCACATGGTAATCTCTTTCACATACCAGGATGAGGAAGTTGTTTTATAGGGACACATCAAAACCTTGTATATATTTGGTAGGATAAATGAAATTGATATCCAATGAGCCATAATTGAAAAAAGCTCATGATTCAACCTCATCCCAATCTGAAAACTTCATCAGCTGGGTTTCAATAAATCAAACATTCCCCCTATAACATAATGTGACAAGGTTGTGAAAAGAATGGTCAAAATACTCTTGGTGAAATTAAACTCAGGACTCAATTTGGGGATCTCATGGTTCACTTAGAATTCATGGTTTTTAGGAAGGATGCAACCTTCAACGTTTTTTTGGGAAGACCATGGCTACATTTTCATGTAGATATCCCCTCTTCATACCATTAATGTGTAAAATATTGTATCAATGGTAAAATTAGGACATTTTATGGTGAAAAATCCCCATTCAAATCCCCCGAGTCATGATATAATGATGCAAGATTCTACCGTAAGGAAGGGGAAAAATATATGGATGATAATGTTTCTCGGATTAATGCCCAAAATGTTCTGGAGATGATTATGGAAAATCCTTTAAAAAAGATCAGTGCATATTATGTTCTCCCCATCAACCAAATTGAAGAGGTGGGTCCAAATGCGATCAAAACTTCTAGGACTTCCATGTTTTAAATTGTGATAGTGGATCCCAAGAGTGTTGAAGAAGATGTCAGCTATTCGAGTAATAATGAAAGCCTGGATAAAAATGTCTTCATTCTATCCCCTGATTAACAACAAATCCATATTCCGTCAGCTGGACTAGAAGAATTTTTCATGTCAACAAAATAAAACTAGGAGGATTATCCTCAGTCAATTGATTCACCTTTGGATCTCCAAAGGGGCTCTACACCATCAATTGAACCAGAAATGGTTTTTCCATCTTCCAAGTGTACAAATGCTGACTCCTCCCCTAACATGGAGAAACTTTATTCATCACCTACTTCCCAGGTATAGGTGGAAGAGGTATAGAATGTGGAAGAAGAAGAAGAGGAAAGCCTCTGGGATTTCCCTCCAGTATTTGAGGAAGGTGTCTCAACCATTGTCGAAAAACTCAGAGAAATAAATCTGGGTATAGATAAAGATCCAAGACTCACTTTGATCAATGCATCCATGAATTACAAATAATAAGATATGTATACTTCCTTCCAAAAGAAACACTGGGACATGTTTTCCTATAATTACACAGAGATTCCAGGCCTTGAACCTATGGTGTCCACCCATTATGTGGGTTTCTCAAAAGACCATCGAGAAGGCAAGAAGGTAACCAGAAGTGCGCAACCTACTCATGCCTCCAAAATTGAGGCTAAAGTGGAAAAACTCATCAAGGATGACTTCATCCAAGAAGTACAATATCCAAAATGGATAGCCAAAATTTTCCCTACAAAGAATAAAAATGGTAAAATTAGAGTTTTTATCAACTTCAAATATCTCAACTGACACTTTCTAAAATATGACTTCCTTGTTCCTATCATAGTATTTCTAAATGATGCAATGACTGATTATCAAGCCCTCTATTTCAGGGATAACTATTCAGGGTATAACCAAATATGGATGGCCCCTGAAGATGAAGAATCCACCACCTCCAGAGACCCCTATGGAGTATTCTACTATCAGGTAATGCCCTTTGTCTTGAAGAACACTGGTGCCACATTCCAACATGACATGAATCGTATATTAAAATTCTTCTTGGGAAAGCCTATAAAATGTTATGTTGATGATATAGTGGTCAAGTACCGACAATGTTTTGACTGCCTAGCTGACCTAGAGACTATCTTAAACAAGCTATGACAATATATCCTAGAGATGAACCCCTTAAAGTATGATTTTGAGGTAGCCTCTAGGATGTTTGTATGCTTATTTGCATGCCATCACAACATTGAATTTGAACATGAGGAAAAAAGTATATCCTTATAATGTAACCTCCTCAGAACCTTAAATAGTTAAGAGGACTTTTGAGGACTCTTTTCATACATTCGTCACTTTATATCCAATCTCACAGGAAAGTGTTTACCCTTCACTAAACTAATTAATAAAGTGGTCACATATCAGTGAACCAGTGACTATTTGGAAGAATTTAACAACCTCAATAAGTACCACATGATCCCACCGGTGTTAATGCCACCCATTAAGGGAAATCTTCTCATTCTATATGTGATGTACCTGGAGTGATCACTAAGTGTTTTCCTTACACAAAAGAACAATGATGGGAATGAAAACAACCTTTAATTACCTCAGTCAAACCAAGATCAATGATGAGACTCATTATTTAGATATCGGGAAGATATGTATGGAATTAATATTTATGATTTAGAAACTGAGGCACTACCAATAGCACCATAAAGTATAATTAGTATCTTATAACAACCCACTCAAATATACCCTTACTCATCCTATGTTTATAGGATGTATGGCATGATGGGAGGTTATTCTATAGTAGTTATATATAAAATTCATGCTTTAGAAAGTAGTAAAAGGTAAGATCTTGGTAGATTTCCTAGAAAAACATCCATCTATAAAAAAGTCATTAAATATTGAAATGCCTAATGAATAGATATTATCCATTCAAGGTAGCCCCCAAATGTGGGAATTAATTTTTACAGTGCATCTAGGAGCCCAACATGGAGTAAAATGGAAGACCCTAAACTTAACAGAGTCGAGTTAGGGATCATTATCATTTCCCCAGCAAAGGTGGTTTTACCTTACTCATTGTAGTTAGAAGGCACTACTAATAACAAGGTAAAATATTAGGCCCCCCATTTTAGGCCAATAATTGGCACTCCAAATACTGGTGGACCACCTAGAGATGAAAGAAAACTTAAAGTTAGTAATCATACACATCAACAGGGATTAAACCATCTGAAAAGAAGATTTAATCCCCCTTTTTGACTATGTATATTGGTTAATGGTGGAATTCCCCTTAGATCAAACATTTAATCATGTCCCAAAATCAAAAAAGTCCTAGGCATACGCATTGGAGAATAAAACTACCACACTGGAAGATCCAAATCGGGACAAAATAGTCATCAACATTATGAATCAATGAATGATTTCAACTTTTGTCTAAGTCATAACTTAAGATATTGATGAAGTTAGTCTTATCCATAAACCACATGGTCCTACCACTAAGAGGATGAAACCAATCATTTACTACCTCCAAAATGGAGTACTTACAATAATGAGAGCTGGGAAAGAGAAAATCTTACGGTCAGCAACCAACTTCACTCTTTATGATGGCCCAAATCACCATATGGCCATCTATAAAATAGGATTTGATAGAGTCTTTATCAGGTACATTGATAGATAAGATACTTCCACTATCATAAGAAAGGTTCACACCAGGGCCTATAGTTCCCATTAGTTTTGATATAATCTTTCCAACCAAATCAGATGTCTTGGATACTTCATACCTTCAATGAAAAAATATTTCCCAGAATTCACCATGAAATGTCATTCTTGATAGGTACATGCCAACTTATTCCATTAACCCCTATAGTTTCTATATACATCCAAGTACTCCTAAACATTTTTCATATGGGGAATTAATGTGGTAGGGCCATACCCTTTATCTATGGACAAGAATTTTAAATACATCTTAACTCTTACCAACTTCTTTTACAAATGAATTGAGGAAATACCCCCTTAAATAAGCTAGCTCCAAAAGAATTTTTGGATTCATGAAAGATAACATAATTACCAGATTTCGTGTCTGTAGACCCCGGAAAACGCATCCCCAAAATTTTCCAAATGCTTCCATACATGATCCAAGATCGTAGTCCATTTCACAAGCTTCGATTTGGTAGGTCGCAGGGCCCGAACGGAGCTACGGATTAGGAGTTATGGACGTTTGAAGTTGGGCTGGAAATCTGGTTCGCGAAGCCCCCTCCGTGATCGCGGAGCGCCGCTGCGAAGCAATGAGGCGAGAGGCTCCGCGAACCCATTTGACGTTTGCGATGCGCCGTGAAGACCCCTCGCGAAGCAATAATGAGAAGCACCGATGCGAAGCACTCGTGCAGCGCGGTCCCGTGAAGCCCCTCCGCGAAGCGCCCCGACCATCGCGGCCTCGCGAAGCTCCGGAGGCGGTAACTCTCCGCGAACGAATTTGACGTTCGCGAGCCCGCCGCGAAGTTCCGGAGGCGGTAACTCTCCGCGAACGAATTTGACGTTCGCGAGCCCGCCGCGAAGCTTCAGACGCGGTACCTCTCTGCGAACAAATTTGACGTTCGCGAGCGCGCCGCGAAGCTCCTGAGGCGGCGCGGAAGTTCTGCTTCGCAGCACCCCTTCCTATAAATACCCAGCTCACCCCACTTCTCCGGAAGGACGGCCACGGCCACTTCGCCCCTTGGGCGGCCGAGCGGAGCTCCGCGAGCAGCTTCCTTCATGTTGCTGCTCTGCGAGCCGAGACTCTAGGAGTCCATGCTTCGCGAGCCTATGCTCCGCGATGCTGCTCCGCGAGACCAAGCTCCGCGAGAGCCCTTTGCTCCGCGAGCCCTTGCTCCGCGATGCTGCTCCGCGAGACCAAGCTCCGCGATGCTGCTCCGCGAGACCAAGCTCCGTGAGACCCCTTTCCTCCGCGAGAGACCATTGCTCTGCGAGGCCATGCTTTGCGAAGCTACTTCGCGAAGACCCATCCTTCGCGAGGATCCTACCTTCGCGCCCACCGGTCCATACCGCGGGGGCTGCGCCCCCGCACCCCTACTCGGGGTCAGTGCCGGGCTGTGGTCCCGGCCCTCCGGGACGGTCCCTTCACTACCGTCACAGACCCCCATGAAAAATGGAGAGTCGCACCGCGAACTTTTCGGGCCGGGATGCCGGGATTTTCCATTGCGCCCTTATGCGCTCCCACCTTCCACCTATGGAATACCATGATTTGATACACTCCTCCGCACACCGTGGAACACCTAGAGTCGACATATTCCTCTGGGTTTCATTCCATGTCGTGAGTCGAGATTCTCATCATCAATTCCCCGAGTACCTCGAGTCGAACCATCCCTCAGGCAACTCCTCCAAACCCGATCACTTGGCTCCTATGCCAGGTTGAACCAGAAAGGGCTGCTTTGTGTAAGTCCCAACACCAACCATTTCTAGGCACCTTCTGCCTAATAGTCCTATCTACATGACTATAAACTGTAGTACTCCCTATCTAACAAATGATAGGATGCCTCTCGCCCTATACGAGAGATGCCTTATGCTCCAAGCATGAGATGTCAATAGTCCTATCTACATGACTATAAACTGTAGTACTCCCTATCTAACAAATGATAGGATGCCTCTCGCCCTATACGAGAGATGCCTTATGCTCCAAGCATGAGATGCTAATAGTCCTATCTACATGACTTTAAACTGTAGTACTCCCTATATAACAAATGATAGGATGCCTCTCGCTTCTAACGAGAGATGCCTCATGCTCCTAGCATGAGATGCTAACAGTCCTACCTACAAGACTATAAACTGTAGTGTACTCCCTATGTTCCTAACATAGGATGACTCTTTCTCCAAGCAAGAGATGCCTTATGCTCTTATCATGAGATGCTAATAGTCCTACCTACATGACTCTAAACTGTAGTATTCTCCCTATGATCCACACATAGGATGCCTCTTGCCCTATACGAGAGATGCCTTATGATCCAAGCATGAGATGCTAATAGTCCTACCTACATGACTCTAAACTGTAGTAATCCCTATGTTCCAAACATAGGATGCCTCTTCCATTAAACAAGAGATGCCTTGTGCGCCAAACATAAGATGCCTAACGCCATGATCACAGTGGCGTAACATCAAGAGCGTTGGAATCCATTCAAACATTCTATCACTCCACCTCACGCTTTGCATGTCCTTCGTTTGGATCGTCATTCACTTCCAAGTCTGGAGGGACCCCCTAACAGTATGGATGCTCGACCGATGGTCCGCCTGCTGTCCTGGGCCAACGCCCCGGAAGACGGATCACGTCTGGAGGGACCCCCTAACAGTATGGATGCTCGACCTATGGTCCGCCTACTGTCCTGGGCCAACGTCCCGAAGGATCGATCGACAACAGTTGTGACATGGTCCCGTGTTTCGAACATGGTCAGCGGTCGACCCTCATTTGTTGTCCTCATTTCTGGCTAACGTGATATGGATGCTGCGTTACGAACATGGTCAGCAGTAATCCTCCATCACCACGCCAATCTCACGACGTTCTGAATATTGGGCATGTGATTCACACTTTTCAACTCCCTTCGTTGGGATAGATTCCAATGCCCTTGGCATTATCCCGCTTGTGCACTAGCGCATAGGTGAAGGCCTCAACTCACCAGGGAGTTGGGATGCCCTCATGGCCAGACATGAGGAAGACATTATGGGCAGCTTCCTAGCGTAAGCCCCATTCACCAGTGCCACTCCATAGCGGCACCCGGGAAGCTTCCTAGCGTAAGCCCCATTCACTAGTGCCACTCCATAGCGGCACCCGGGCAGCTTCCTAGCATAAGCCCCATTCACCGTTGCCACTCCATAGCGGCACATGGGTAGCTTCCTAGCGTAAGCCCCATTCACCATTGCCACTCCATAGCGGCACACGAGCAGCTTCCTAGCGTAAGCCCCATTCACCAGTGCCACTCCTTAGTGGCACCCGGGCAGCTTCCTAGCGTAATCCCCATTCACCATTGCCTCTCCTTAGCGGCACCCGGGCAGGTTCCTAGCGTAAGCCCCATTCACCATTGCCGCTCCTTAGTGGCACCCGGGAAGCTTCCTAGCATAAGCCCCATTCACAATTGCCGCTCCATGGCGGCACCCGGGCAACTTCCTAGCGTAAGCCCCATTCACCAGTGCCACTCCTTAGTGGAACCCGGGCAGCTTCCTAGCGTAAGCCCCATTCACTATTGTCGCTCCTTAGCGGCACACGGGCAGCTTCCTAGCGTAAGCCCCATTCACCAGTGCCGCTCCATAGCGGCACCCGGGCAGCTTCCTAGCGTAAGCCCCATTCACCAGTGCCGCTCCATAGAGGCCTTCGGGCAGCTTCCTAGCATAAGCCCCATTCACCAGTTCCGCTCCATAGCGGCACCCGGGTAGCTTCCTAGCGTAAGCCCCATTCACCAGTGCCACTCCTTAGTGGCACCCGGGCAGCTTCCTAGCGTAAGCCCCATTCACCAGTGCCACTCCTTAGTGGCACCCGGGCAGCTTTCTAGCGTAAGCCCCATTCACTATTGTCGCTCTTTAGCGGCACACGGGCAGCTTCCTAGCGTAAGCCCCATTCACCAGTGCCACTCCATAGCGGCACCCGGGCAACTTCCTAGCGTAAGCCCCATCCACTATTGTCACTCCTTTTCAGCGGTAAGCCGTTGACATCCCTATGTAGCGGTAAGCCGTTGAAAACCCTATCCTGCGGTAAGCCGTTGTGATTCTATTCAGCGGTAATCCGTTGACATTGTTTTTCAGCGGTAAGCCGTTGTGACCCAATCCAGCGGTAAGCCGTTGTGACCCAATCCAGCGGTAAGCCGTTGTGACCCAATCCAGAAGTAAGCCGTTGTGACCCTATTTAGCGGTAAGCCGTTCACACCCAATCCAGCTGTAAGCCGTTGAAACCAACCAATTGGTGGTAATCCGTCACCAGAAGAACTACGTGGTCTTTGATCCATGTCAAGGCATGGTATGTAGGAAGCCTCTTCAAGGCTCAAGCCCGAAATCATCATCATTATTTTCTTTGGGCCTCCATCCTGGAGTAAGTCCCAACACCACGGGCCGCCCAACGCGTAAGCCCCTCTTCGCTTCTCACGGACGCACCCTTCGCGACGTGATCGTCAGGTCCATGCAACCTCTTGTTTCTCACACCGAGCATGACTCACGTGGGCTTAGAGTGAGCACTGAACCTGACAAACCCACCTGAACTACGAGGTCTTTGATCCATGTCAAGGCATGGTACGTAGGAAGCCTCCACGAGGTTCAAGCCCACCAATAGTGGACCAAGGTCTACTTTCACGTCAGTTCACCGACACACCCACCCGCCGCTCCTTCACGTCGGGTCCCATTCCGGTCCAGTGGTAAGCCATTGCGACCCACCATTTGAACTACGAGGTCTTTGATCCATGTCAAGGCATGGTACGTAGGAAGACTCCACGAGGTTCAAGCCCACCCGTCGTTCATTCACGTCAGGGTTCACTATCGTCCCGCATGACGTTAAACTGTATTCTCCGAACTACGAGGTCTTTGATCCATGTCAAGGCATGGTACGTAGGAAGCCTCCACGAGGTTCAAGCCCACCCATCGCTCCTTCACGTCGGGTCCCATTCCGGTCCAGTGGTAAGCCATTGCGACCCAGCCATTTGAACTACGTGGTCTTTGATCCATGTCAAGGCATGGTACGTAGGAAGCCTTCATGAGGTTCAAGCCCACCAATAGTGGACCAAGGTCTACTTTCACGGCGGTTCACCGACACACCCACCCGTCGTTTCTTCACGTCGGGTCCCATCTACGTCCATCATGACGTTAAACTACACTCTGGTCCAGTGGTAAGCCATTGCGACCCAACCCCTTTTGAACTACGAGGTCTTTGATTCATGTCAAGGCATGGTACGTAGGAAGCCTCCACGAGGTTCAAGCCCACCAATAGTGGACCAAGGTCTACTTTCACGTCGGTTCACTGAAAAACCCCTTTTGAACTACGAGGTCTTTGATCCATGTCAAGGCATGGTACGTAGGAAGCCTCCACGAGGTTCAAGCCCACCCATCACCCAATTCACGTCGTGTTCTACCTACGTCCAGCATGACGTTAAACTACACTCTGGTCCAGTGGTAAGCCATTGCGACCCAACCATTTGAACTACGAGGTCTTTGATCCATGTCAAGGCATGGTACGTAGGAAGCCATTATGAGGTTCAAGCCCACCAATAGTGGACCAAGGTCTACTTTCACTTCAGTTCACCGACAAATCCCCATTTTAACTACGAGGTCTTTGATCCATGTCAAGGCATGGTACGTAGGAATCCTCCCAAAGGTTCAAGCCCAACTCCCATCGGACCAAGGTCCATCATTCACGTCGGTATGCTGACGATGCCCATCGGACCAAGGTCCACCTTCACGTCGGTACACTGATGACATTCATCGGGCCAAGGTCCAGCTTCACGTCGGTTTACCGGTACCATCCCGAACTACGCGGACTTTGATTCCCTACCACAGGGATACGTAGGAAGCCTCCTCAAGGCTCAAGACCAACTTCACCGTCGCCCCTGCGTTGGTCCCATTTCATCCTCCTCCACATCACTCATCCATCCATCACCCATCCTGATTCTCACCCGGGCCGCCACATCCTGGTGGAATCATGCCATCCACCTCCTCGCTGCTCCTAGCAGTGCATGGGCCGCTTTCCATGTGTAAGCCCCATCATATCTCCGGGTCGTTGTACTCTGTGTACACCTCGATTCATCACCCTTTTCCCCTCTAGGGAGTTCACTACTTCGGATCCGTCCTCATTGGGCGTTCTGATCCATCCATCTCCTAGATGTTCTTCCTTTGGGATATACCAATCTGATCCGTCTCTATGGGACGTTCTGATCACCCTCATTCCGTCTCCGCAAGATGTTAAACTCGCGGCCTACCTCGTGATAAACATGAGATGCCTAAGGAAAACCTCGGATGGAACGCCTTTGGCGTAACCGTCTTCACAAGACGTTAAACATGCTGCATACCCTGTGTTAAACACGGGAAGATGAGGAAAACCTTAGATGTACGCCTCGGGTTCTGCACCCTTGAGATGCCCTCTTATGAGGAAGGATACAGGTTCCCCAATGTCCACGCACCCAGAGATGCCCCGACATTCCTGATGTTGCCGTCTACTCCGACCGAAGGTCGCTACCATGACAAGACCCTATGGAAAGTCTTGACAGAAGTAGCGTAATTAACCGGCGTCCATGACAATATGGCACCGGGAATGAGATTCACGAACAACGTATTAAATCTATAAGGGAGACCCGGACTAGGTGATGACTTCCGAGGAGGAATCCACGGAAGGAAGAACCAACATCCCATCATCCCGTTTCGATCAAGGAGCAGACGTCCCTGAATAAGGAGCGAATGCCGCCCGCCTTTGGAAAGCGGGAATGCGGGGCAACAGCCGTGCGTCCTCGCAGACGGATGCGCGCGCCCCAGCGAAAGCCTCGGAAACAGTGTCCCTCACACAATACTGATAGGAAATGACACCAAATTCAATTATGATAAGGTATATAATCTATATCAAGAATAAAATATCAAATCCAACCATTAATCCTGCTATCATGTAGTGGCTAATGAGTAGATAAAGGCCTTTAAAAATACCCTTTAGAACATAGCCTAGAATATAGTGGATGAAGATAAAAGGTCCTAGAATGAAAAGCTCTTACATGGATTATGGGATTATCAGACCACAACTCGTACTGTTACACGAGTGACCTCATACTCACTAGTATATGGACCAGAAGCAGTCTTAACCATTGAGGTCCAGTTTCCATCAAACTGGATCACAATCTGTGATAAGATATCAAAAGATAATCAACCCCAAAAATGGATGGATGAATTGAAGCGACTATATGAAAATATATTGCATACCTTGCATCAGTTGTATGTCTATCAGAATTAGATAGTGTGATATTTTAAAAAGATGGTCTTCCTCCACTCATTCCTCTAAGGAGAACTGGTATTGGTCCTTAGAACTCCAATGATACTAGGAAGAAATCCTCCAAAACATGAACCGATGTGGAAGGGAACTTATTCTATACAAAAGTTCCATTATAATGGAGATTATTTATTAATCTCCATGGTTGGATAGATCATTATGACTCAAACCAATTCATGGTTCTTGAAGAAATACTTCATGTAATCACATGAAGTATATTCCAGCTGCAAGATGTTAAGATATGTAGTTGGTATTTATCACATGACCTCAAATGGAATGATGTAACATATATGATGCATGATGTTAAACTGCAAGGTATCATTGCCCTTATCACATGACAATAAATTGCACGACATATAGTCATAGTCATATGACCTAAAATGGTAAGACATCATTTTTCCTCACCAGATGACACTAAAAATATATGGTTAATTTCTCTCTCTTTTGATGTTAAGAAACCCACAAACACCATGAGTTTATATACTCCTTATGGCCCCTTAAAAATGGGCATCCATCTCAAGTGTAAGTCCCAATCACATAAATAAAATAAAATAAATAAATAGTTGAGTTGGTCATAGGCCTTGTGCAAAGATTTTGGGTTCTAAACCATTCAGAGTCCCAATCACATCCCTCTAATCCCTCAGTGGGTTGAGATTCCCATTTGTGAATACATGAGGAAGGAAAGATGGGCAGCTCCCATGCATAAGCCCCACTTACATAATTTCCACTCTATAGTGTCACTTGGTCCTCCTTTATGGGTATAAGTCCCAACATTATCATGTCCTTACTACATGACATAAAATTACATATCCAACATTATTTTAGCATGATAATAAACTATATGATACTTTCAAGAACTATGTGTGTCTTGGTTATCACTCCAAAGAGATATGTAGTGATTCCCAGACCTCCTGTACCGGGTCCATCCTTGATTAAAGAAAAAACACCCCACCTTTTTTTTCTTTCTTTGTATGAATTAGATTTGCATATAGAATTTTTCTATAACATATGGCTTGATTACCATTACAATGATAGGAATAATGATTCTCAGACCTCATGTCTTGGACCCAACAATAATTCTCTAAAATTTGAAATCTCATTTCCCCACATCAATTCATGATTAATATGGGGAATTTTTTTAATAACTACCTAAGACTTTATTCTTATTACAATGGGATACATAGTGACACCTAGATCTATAATCTTGATCCCATCCACTGTAAAAAAACCCAACTCCTTTTGTATGGATCATACTTGAATAGATAACCTTTTAAGGACCATGTGTGGCTTGATTCATATTCTAACAAGTTATGTAGTGATTCCTAGGTCCAATCCACAAGAACAACTATAATACCCCTTTTCACATCAAGAAGAATATGTCCTTACCTCATGATGTCAAACAATATAGTTCTCTACGAACTACATGTGGATTTATTCTCATTCTAGTGAGATATGTAGTGACACCCCAATTTCCATCCTTAGCCCCAGCTGCAACATTTTCATTCTTTCATGTAAGTTCATATTTATACTCACCACATGATTCTAAACTTCTTGGGATTTCAATAACTACATATATATTAATTCTTATCCTAATGATATACATAGATATGCTTGAATCATATCTCCTAGATCAACCACCATAGAATCTAAATGCCTTTATACTTTAGATTTGGTGGCTTTGTGTTGTGGGAAAAATATTTTTCACTCCTTGTTTCTCACACTGAGAATATCTTACATGGGATTAGGAGTTTTGATAAAATTATTCACTATATAATAAAGTCATATCAATTCACTTTGGGGTTACCATGGTCCTGTCTACATGACCTTAAAAGGCACACCATATTTCCTCATCACATGAAAATAAACTGCATGATTTTCTCAAGAACTATGTGTGGATTGATTCTCATTTCATTGAGATACATATAGATATTCATATATTCAATCTTGGACCCAACCATAGCACAATACGGGAAATTTACCCACTCTCCCATGTACAATTCAGATCTACATGAGAGGATCCAATAATGGTTCTCATCTTATACATGAGCCCTTATTAAAAAAATACAATTTCCTCCACACATGAATCCAACTAGTGTGGGGGATCTTTATTTGTAGCTTGATTATTTATCTAAAAAGATACATAGGTATTCTTGGTTCCCATTCCCTAGCCCAGATCTAGTATTCCCTTTCTCTTCACATCGAGACACCTTTGTCCTTACTGCTTGATATTAAATTTCACGACTAATGTCTTGACTGCATGACTTCAAACCGCATGGTAACTTAAGAAATATGTATGGATTTATTCTCATTGCAATGAGATACGTAGTGATTCCTAAGCCTCATTTACTAGTCCCAAACATAGGGTAAATAATATTACCCCCTCTCATATGTACAAACAAAGATATATGCATGATATCTTAACTCAGTTCTCCTCATTAGGGGATCCACCCAGGAAAGAAATATGCCCCATTTTACATAAGAGTCATATGTGTGCAAGGGAATCTATAATTAATGTCCAATATCAGTCAAAATACTTCCTTTGTGCTAAGAAATATCCCCCCCACATGACATACTCCTAATCTTGAACACTTTCGAACCTTCATAATCTTTCTTCATCTTTCAGTGATAAAAAGTATGATATCTAAGGAATCCTTTTCCAAACCATGATGTAACACACCCCAATTGGATTTTCATAAATTATCCCAAAAAAAAGTTTTTTAATCCAAAGGAATCCACTATTTGGATATAGAGTAATACACCACAGTTGGATTTTCATAAAACATCCCAAAAAATAGGTTTGTCAACTATAAGTAACTTCTCCCTCGGTAGAATCCACTTCTGTCCTTGTATGCTTTGATAAAATTATGTTGTAACCCGCGATTAAAATTATATCTACTATCATACCTCAACTTTATTTCCCATATCCTTTCTCCCAATATAAAAAAATCAAATACCATGGTTTAAAATATCCTCCCTCATGTACATACAAGAATGATCTTATCCTGTTAGGCCACATATCACCCATCGTTTCCATAATGCTATGATCCTAGGAGTATGAGCTGAAACTAAAGGAATTATATTTCCCATGCATGGGTCAGAACAGTGTAGGAAACATTTTCCTACAATTTTTAGGTAATTTTTACTTAACATGATCCTTCCATATTAAAGTATCTTCCTTCCACATTCCAAACTCTATGCTTGGGAAAATCTGAATTTCTATAAAATTCTTTCGGCCACCAGAAATAGAATGTTAAAATTCCAAAGAAATATTTTGATTGATTATGCTACAACATTCCCCATATTTATTTTCATAAATTATCCCACAAAATAGGTTTTTTATCCAAAGGATTCCACTATTGAATTTTCTATAACACACCCCAGTTGTATTTTCATAAAGTAGACCACAAAATGGGGTTGTTAATTAGTGGAAACTTTTTCCTCAAGAGAGACCTACTCTATCAACATAATCCCTTTTTCCATAACACTATTTGGATTCAGAAATCCATAGATTTTAGATTACGATATTCCCTTCCTCATACCTAAATATGATAGTACATTCCTGGATAGGTTACCCAGAATGGTAGAATAATTAACCTTTCAGTAAAAGATAAAGAATTTAAATTATTTCCACCATGATTTCATTTTATTATTACTTTTAAATGCATGGAATAATGTCCTATTCACAAGATATTAAATAGAAAAACAACTTCCTCACCATACAATGTTAAAGTACACAGTTAATGTCTCCATCGCATGACATTAAACTGCATGACATTTCTACCCTTTCCAGAGAGGGACCTTCCCCCTGACATCATTCATTTAACAAAATATACCTTCCTCCAAAAAATCCAAATTAATTTAGGAGTGATTTAACATTCAAAAAAAGTGGAAATAAAAATTCTCTCTTCATTCTCAAAAATTTTCCCTTAGTGAAACCAACCATCATGGTCTTGAGAAATCTGAATCCACATAAACATTCTTTGGAAATTAGAAAAATAGAATGTAAAAATTCTTGGTAACTCCTTTTCCTGAATATACTGTAAAATGCCCCAATTATCTTAATATAAATTATCCCACAAAATTGGTTTGTTAGATGAAGAATGAAACTATTGACTATGTAGTAACACACCCTAATTGGAATTGCAAAAATTAGCCCACAAAAATGGGTTTTTCATCTAGTGGTTACTTTTTTCTTAGGAGAGACATCCTCTATTTCCGAATTTATTGTTTTTGATTTGTGAACCAGAACATCATGGATCAAGTTTACCCATATGATATTTTAATAATTTTAGAATATTCTTGGCCAATAATCCTGGTATTTTCCATCATCCTTTGACTTATGGTCAAATATTTTGGACCTAAAACACTTGTCTCATTAGTCTGTCCTAAATGAATTTAAACTACTAATAAAAATAGCCACAATACTCACTATATTGAAAACTCGTTTAGGGAAATCTGGACCAAATTTGAGTCTCAACTCGCTAGACCTACACTTCACGTGATTTAGGTAAAAATAGAGTGATAAAAAATAGGTACAAAACTTGTTAGGATGAAAACCTAAAAAGGAAGGTCTAAGTAAAATCCAAGTATTTCTAAATTAATATTCCTTATGTTGTAATTTAGAAAAAAAATTGGGTGATAAGAAAAAAAGATACAAAGTTTTTATAGTTTGTTCATATAACCTTAGAAATAGTTGAACTAAACTCGCTTGGCCCCATGGATTAGTTAAAAATTAGAGAACCCTCTTATATTAGTCATTTTAATTATTACATGATGACGTTAAATCAAATGATCCATTTTTTAGTGTTGTATTATGATCATAGTGTGGATAGAAATGAAAAACAAGTGATTGAAAATAAAAAAAATCCTTTTTAATTATGTTTCAAAACATTGGGTAACTTCCACATGCTAGATACTATCTTCTAGTTTTTACAATTTTTCCACAAAAAAATATTTGGTAAGTTGAACTAGACCATAAGAAATTTATATAGCTTGAAAAAGCTCATATGTTTGTATAGAAATGATGTCCTCATCTTTATAGAGATTCTCCTATTCTATTCCAACGACATATCTTCTTTGTGCCAATGTCCCTTCCAAGGATTAGTGGATTTGGACTACTTATTATTTTGATGCATTTAATTCATCTTAAAGGAGAATTATTTTGAGAGACTTTTCATCAAAACAAGCTCGGTAATCTTCCACTTTCTTAGAGTGGCATACCTTAGCTTGGACTACAGTTGCTCTGAGTTCCTCAAATTGTCTTTCCAGTTGCACCTCGGCTTGCTCTAGTATTCAATCCTCCTCCCTTATCTAGATGATCACCTTCAGCATATCATGGATCTCATGGTAATTAAATCCACCATATCCCAACATGGAAGGATTGAAAAAAAGTCAAAAAAGTTGCAATGTCATGACTTAAGAGGAATCTCTTTGATTATCTTCCAGATATCTGACTAGACTAAAAGGTGTCTGGTTCAGAAATCCTCCCATGTTTCCAGATCAGTCTTAGAGCCACTCTTGAAGGGAGAGACATAATCTAAGATCATTTCACTCATTTATCCTCCTTGATATTCTCCCTATAAAATAGCCTTAGCTTCACCAACTAATATAGGTGGAAGTAGCATGGAATCCCTCATCTCAGGACCATTTGACGAAGCTGATGGCGCTGAATAGCAGGTGACACTTCACATCAACATCATGGGGTTAGCAATTTGTAAAGGCAAATAAGTGGAAAAAATATTTTATAACACTCACTCATTATGGGGTTGATCATTGGGATTGATACCTCTCCAATTTCCTAGCCTCAACTCCCCAAGAGAAAACCTTCTAATAAAGAGGATCATATTGAGTTTTCTCCATAGCCCGGATTATAAGTTCTTGTGGATCTACCACTATAGGATTATTATCCATCATTCCCTTGGAAACATGAGTAGGGTGGACTTGGATTCCTTATTCATGCAGTCCCTTGGAAATGTTCTCTATAGAAAAAGCTTCACAAGTTGAACTTTGGTTTGAAGAATAAGATAAAATAAATTCAATTGTGTTTGAGAAAGAAATTAAAGAATGATAAAACTAATGTCCATAAAATTCATTAAAAAAAACTTGAACTCTTTGAGGGAATATAGAATATCAATGTCTAGATTAATTAGATACATCAGTTCATGATATTTGGTATTAATTCTCCTAAAATCCTCACCAATAAGGGAATCAAATACATGTTTCTCAAGACCCAAATTGGATCTTCCAAAAATTCCCTCTGTTGAATCCTTAGTAGGCACATCATTGTCAGTCCCTGTGGAGTCAAGGTCTTCTTGAGAACCTTCATCAGACTATCTAAGGTCCCTATCAGCTCCCTCTAGAGAGATAGTGTAACCAACATTGACTATAGCAGGGTCCTCCAGTGTAGGCAATGGATCTAAAATAACACCGGAAGAAGAAAGTACTAAAAAACACATGACACCTAATGTAGTTCATCTAACATTATCATAAACCTCTCCCCTATCTATAGGACTAATGGAAGACATGACCACATCTCTTGATACTTCATCCATCAAAATAACGGATTCTTCTTCATGGGTTCATGCCTACTCTAGGGTGTACTCCTCGATCCATGAAAGAACAGTGTCAAATACATTAAGGGAGGTAATTGATGTGGATTATATAAAAGGAAAGCATAATCATAAGAGTATGTCGAGAAATCTGTGACATTGAATGATAACACAGAGACGTACTGCAACACATGAATCAAGTGAGATTTATTTCCCCCTTCTTCTCCCTCTCTCGAGATAGTGAAGATCCCACACAAAACCTCTTGGTAGCAGAGACTTTAGGTGATGGTCGAGGAATTATTGCCACCATATCCTCCATAATGGGACTCTAGTCTGGGAATATTTAGGGGGACCCAAGGGCCTCATCCACTACCTCAATAGGGGTTCCTATAGGCCCATACCTTAGCAACATAAGTTGTTTTTAAACAAATTATTCTTATTCTTCTTCTATTTCAAGATGAAAAATAAAATACCCATCAAGATTAATAATAATGGGGAAAGAGAAGAAAAGGGAAGGGAGAAAATAGAAATACATCAGTAGGGTCAAGATAATCATCCCATTCCTCCTCGGGATGAACAACTACCCCCTCAAGAATTACTCAGTCTAGCATGTTAGATACTCATTTTTTAACTAGGATTTGATCATTATTTTTATATATTAAAGCCTCCAACAATTAAAGATAGCTCATCACCTCATCCAAATCACTATCAGGGTGGATATTGGAGGGTGATCTGATGTCACCCAGCTCTGGGATTCAAAGTTTGGCCTGAAAAAACATTCATGCATATATGAAATTGTGATTTATGATATTTAGAACTCATATAGCTAAGTTTCACACATAATTTGGCTATGTTGTGTATGGCTTCAAGGAAGACCCGAAAACCTTTGACTTGGAAGCCTTTTCAGGACTCCTTCCTCTCTCGGAGGAATGAGGGTAAGGAACATGGGCCACCTCTCGATGGTGAAAACTGGACAACCTTGGCACATGATTTTTGGCCTCATCAACCCTTTCCTACTTGGTGTTCGTTTCCCAAGATCTCTTCAAAGGATCCATAGCCTCAACATCACCATATTCAGCTCGATCCTTCCTACCACGCATACCATGACCATTATTCATTGTGTCCTTAACCCGATAAATTCCTTTTGTCAATTCCCTCTAAGGGTATGAAGAGATCCATGCCTATTCATACTTGACTGCTAGCCTAATTGATACCTCTGATGGAGGTAATATGATTGAAATTTTGAATACCTATATGGCCATCAAAATACAAAGTTTTTTGGATTCCATCAGATAATTCTCAAGCATAATATGTTTAGGGGGAAAGGTGATCATCTATTGAAGATGTTTAAAATGGAAATAAAATAAATATGAAGCATAATACTCATAGATGATATTACTGTCAATACAATCCACCGGTACACTATATCTAAACACTATTATGTACAACCTCATCTCATAATTATTTTCATTATCATTATTGATATATGTACCTATCTGTAGGTTACCATGTGAAAATTATTTAAATTATCCCGACACATTTATCAACCTCAGCACTTCATCATACTTCATGTTATAAGGTTGAATTCTAGAGGCAGCCTGAAAAAATGGGTAGAATTGGATATTGGGGATTTTATCTAGACTCTATAGTTTATATGCACTGAAATGTGCTACAATCTACCCCCAAAAAACATGAAATGTCACTAAAATTATTAATGGGGACTTCCTATTATAGTATGTAGCAAACAATGGTAAATTCTTTCCAAAACAGGGGTAGCCAACACTATGTACTTTCCCTCTACTAATTTGGTCACGATAACTAAATTCCATGGTTTCACACCACCATTGGACTTGAAGACTGAAAGTAGATAAATTATTAGCCACATAGAAATGAATCCATCCAGGAATGACTTCACATCAACCTTGGTATTGACCTTATAATCCCAATGGGTGTATTGTCCATTCTCTAGTGTAGGAAAAAATGTTTCAGAAGTACCCTAATTATCTTTAGTGGGTATAGGGTAGGGAAAATTTGAGTGGTTACCTCTCCTACTAGTTCTAGAAAAACATTCATCCGTGTTCCAGCATGGATTTCACCCTAGTATGGGGATCTTTGTTTTGTAATTCCTTCACTATCTTGAAAATCTCGTGGGACAATGACAATATCCTTTCAGCATCATCCCATGTTATCTTTAATGGGATGAACTCATCATACATTTCCCCAAGAATGGGGGGCCCATAAATTTTTTAGATATCCCACATGCTAATGCCAACTTCACCATGCACTAAGTGAAATGAATTTTTCTATGTACTCTATCGACGTAGTAGTTCGGGGATGATATCTAGGTTCTTGTAGACATTGGTTTTCCATACCCAAATAGTCTCATAGATGTGAATGTCCTATAGATCATTTTTGAATTCTACACATGTTTGGAACACCCATTATTCCCACATCCACTCGGGTTTGAATTTTCCTCTAGAACAGAAATCCCAATCCCCCTTCTAACTTTGCATCAGATCTATCTATGAATCATGGAAGGTTGAGTCATAAAAATGAGGCCTTGATTCATGGATACACATTTTTAGATTTAGGTTTTAGCTATTTTGATGCATGATACAGCCAATGGGAACCATTCCTTACTTATTATAAGCATTCTTAGAAGAAATTTTTATAGAAGGGAAGTTGATATGCTTCACAAACTAGGATAATAGGAAATAATTCTGAACCTCATAGATAAAGGCATCCCTCCAAATTCCTTGATCATATAGTGGCATATAATAACTTTGTGGTTACTTTCTTGGGTACGATTCCAAATAATTCACCATATCAAGAAGAGAAGACTCTACTATGTTGTAGTAATCTGGCCCATCATCTTTTACCATCTCAAAAGAAGATTTTTCATCTTGTTTATTAGAAGTCATCAAAGTGGCCATTGAAAACCTATTAAAAAGAACCATGTTATACAATTAAGTTAAAATAGGAAGAATTACAAATTTTGTAAATGGAAATAACTTGGTAAGGCCCTTAGATGAGGTCCAACACATAGCCCCCTCAATAAAGCCTCTCGTATAAGACTCCCGACCAGATGCCTTGTTTAGACCCCTCATTATGGTGACTCCACACAATACCAACAAACAAGTGGTTTTACCTAAGGTAATTCCTTTAGGGTATTTGTGAAATGAGAAGCATGTCACAACTAGGTGGACCACCTGATCGGTAAGATAAAAAAATCCCAAAACCCGAAAAGCAAGTAAAACAACAAAGGGGATAATGGTATTTATAGATTTCACTGGCCTATGCATCGAACCTGCACTGAGGTGATGCACCATTGACCTATTCCTTGGGATTACACCATAGATCTACATGAATTTCCATCATGGTTGTCCATACCCCACCTTGATAATCTTTTCCACATTCTACCTTAGTACTAGATCCTCTTCTTTAGATTGGATCCAATCCTGGGGGAGGGGGTTGTTAAAACTATGTTTTTTCAGGGGGGATGAAAATATTATTAATATCACCTTAATCATGTTGAAGTTCTAAATATCCATAAGGAGAATCAAAGGTACATGACCACACTGACCTTTCCACACACACTCCTGCGCCTTAGAAGGCCCGTGCAACCCCCCCCCCTCTACGACACCAAAGGGTAGGCCACCCCTACACTAGGCACCTATGTCGGGAACATGTAAAGTGGAAAAGTGATGGGTAACTCCTTTGACCAGGGTTATATATTTTCTTATATATAGGACCCCATGTCTCCTTATTTTCATAATTAGAAAATCAGATGAAGCCTCCAAGCTCTGTCCACATAGCCCCTTCACCAAGGTTTCCAAAATTCCTTAGGTAGCTCTCCAAAACCTGATAGAAGATATAATTAAAGGGGATAAGTGAGATAAAATTCCATTCAATTTATGAAATAAAAGACACCTATATGAGGACCCCTTCTCCCCTAGTATACAAACACCTGTGTAAGGCCCCTTCCCTTACTAGGGACTTGTGCATGACCCATCCAAGGACAGCTAAGGAGACTCATGGTGCCTAGGATAAATCCTCGCCCATGTTTTTTTACCCAGGTGGTCCATTTCCCAATGCATTCCAAGTTCAAACAGACCTATACCCCCTATGTGAATCACTTCTATTTCCTCCCAAGCCTTGCGTGAGGCACCTCTACCATCTAGTCTAGGACTTGTTGAGCCCACCTTTGAGCTCACTTCCAAGCCACCAATAGTAGGGATCCTCTTCTTTTGGATCCATCACCCAAGCGGGACTAATTTAAAACCTTTACCAAAGCCTTCATACTTGAAATACCATTAATATATGTAGACCGACATGTATCCCATCAAGATTTTCATTCCAATGGTAAGAGGTTTCTTGCACTTATCCTACCAGACGGTTAGGGTTATCTAAGTGCAAGGGGATTTTAATTCCTATATTCATGAGGACCCCAACCCTAGGGACAGTTTCAAGGAACTCCTAGTCTTGAACATGAGGTCTATGACTATGTCCATCTCTTTTAATCTCTATGACCCATATCCTCTGATTCTTGGTGGGTTCCTTTTGATATGGAATAAAATCATCCTCTACTACTATGGAACTAATTCTAGGGAATACCTCTAGAGTAATCCCCTATCATTTCTTGCAAGAGTTTTCAGTATTACTCTTCCTTACTCTCCGAGGTTTGTGTCCTTATGGGTATTCATACCTGACTATCCTGAATATGAAATGGGAGAGGGAATGGGGGAATAAATGCCCCTTTTTCTTCTACCATCACCCCATCCTCTTCCTCCAGTGGAGCAGGAGAAGTGTGTGTTTTTTCAGATCTTCCCCTTCCTCTTGTTTCTCACATTAAATAATGACTCATCATGACTTGTGGTATTATGGGATATCTATGGTAATGAAATCCACATAGCTGGATGTATGTTTTGGTAGAGAATATTCCTTCTGATCTTCCTATCACCTTCCTTTAGAGTACCCCATAGGTGCAGGTCCTCAAGGCCATGTATCCAACATTAGTGTAAAGTAGATTTTGTAGTTACTTGGATCATCCACACACCCTTGTTTCTCACACAAATCATGACTCACATGGGATTATAGGTTGGTGGTGGTTATGACATCCACATGATCCCCCAAACCTTATGGGCATCCTATTCTGGTGTAATCCCCAATAATAACCAATCCATGGGCATCCATTTTTAGAGTAAGCCCAAAAAAAACTTTCTATACCTTCTTTAATCCTTTTTAGGAGTAAGACCCAACCAAAATTCAAATCATCAGGGCATCATACTCCAGAGTAAGTCCTAAAACCCAACCTCTGGGAATCCTCCTCAAGAGTGAGCCCTAAACAAAACCCCCCAAATCTCCATGATTCAATCCACTTTTCATGGCCCCAAATTCATTAATCATGGAATCATCCATAAGAGTAATCCCCAAATGAATCCTCTAAAAGGGACTTAATCCCCTTCGAGATAAATATAAGGTCCTCCATAGGCATAGGTGCTTATCATCGAACTAGATGGGATTTGATTTCCATCTAAATGGGATATGTTGGAAGCCTACCTAATGTTCAAACCCAACACCCTAAATCAACCCTATTCTCTCTAGTCAACATTCATAGTAGGTTATAATTCATCCTAGTAATCCATATCCCTTCTAGGTTCCCTAGGACACTTTAGCATAAGTCCCACACCAGAACATGACTACGCATATTTAAACTATACCTAATTTCCACATGATGCTAAAATACATGGTTTGGTCCTTATCACATGACCATAAAAGGGTTGATGTGCCCTGTTAAGTGGAACCAAACTATGAGGGTTCTGATTCCTTTAATGAGGATATGTAGGAAGGAAATATCATGGGTCTGATCTTGATATAAAAAAACTTCTATATTCCTTGATGATGATACACTCTATAGATCCCTACTGTGTGGATAAAAACTAGCATCATCGTAATAAAGACCAAAGAATATCTAATAAGTATATAAGAGGATAACACTGATGTGGAACCTTAGATACATATATATATCTCCATTGATGAATAACCTCAAATATATAAAGATGACTCTAAACTACATATATTCTAATAATTGATTTTTAATTCATGGTTGATCCACATAAAACATGGAAATTAATAAATGATTCATGAACATATCTTAAATCTATAAGAGAGTACCAGAGTAGGAAACAATTCTCCCTAAAAGGGTGTGATGAGAAAAACCTCCCATCCTCTCAACCATTATGAGTTCCTAATAATATTTGTCCAAATTACCCAATGATAACTAACCCTTGGAAAGTAGTTCCTTATAGATATAGAATCATTGAGAGTTTTCGATTCCACAAACAAATTTATTGGAAACCATTCAGAAATAGTGAAACTGACATGAATGATTTTATAAAACCCCAACCCCTTGAAAAAAACCATTTGACCAACATGAATACCCAGGGTAAAACAATTAATAACATGTTTAAAACCACTATATAGGAGTTAAAATCATGCCCAACCAAAAGGAAGTGTATGGTAAGGGTTTTTTCTCAATTTCATTTCATTGAGGCATATTGTATTTTTATTAACCTAATTTATTTTATATGGTTTATATACTACCCCTTTGACATGTAAAATCTTGAATAATTCATTATTCATGAAATTTTAAGTTTCAATTTGAATTATTTCATTGAAGGTGGTTTTAATTAAAAGTTTCCAAGTGGTAAGGGATTTCTTATCTCAATTTCCACTCATTAGGTTAAACTTATAATTCCTTGATAATGTCATGCTAAGATTATATATTTAATAAATTTTGATTATATTATGTTTTATTTCAATTTTTTATATACATTTATATTTGATACACATAATTAATTCATTGATTAATTCTCACTTCAACATTATGGTCATTTTAAGCATTTATTTCAAAATCTCATTCTATTTGAGATTGTTTATTCTTAAATATGAGTTGAATAAAATTATATGACCATTTATTAATAAACCATTTAATTTTATTATCCTATGGCTATTAATAGTATTCTAAATCAATAGTACCATTTTCCACTCTCTGTTACTTAATTTTTTTTCAAGAAAATTAAACTTCATTTTTAT
Organism: Viscum album; assembly: GCA_963277665.1. Taxonomy (NCBI): domain Eukaryota; kingdom Viridiplantae; phylum Streptophyta; class Magnoliopsida; order Santalales; family Viscaceae; genus Viscum; species Viscum album. The sequence continues at coordinate 805,408,782 of OY728141.1, read as the reverse complement.
CTTAAATCAGAAATATATTTTCTTTCAAAACCACGTTTTTGAAAAATGTTTTCAAAAATGTATTTATCCTTTCAAAAATGATTTATAAAAGGAATTTAAACATAATTTTTCTCTTTAATTTATTTTAAAAGTAATATTTTTTCATTTTGAAAACAATTCTTGTTTTTCTTTTACTGAAAATGTTAAAGGAATCTTCTTGTCATTTTCTACACAAGGAACTTTCCCATACTTTTTACATTGAAGAATTATTTTTTTACTTTTATGGAATATATGGAGTTACCTGTCAACATGAACATTATTTATTTGAAGCTTTATTTTAAATTTTATGAGGATATTTTTATATAAAATGTTTTTAATGTTATTTTCAAAGAAAAGCATTTTCAAAATGTTTTTCAAAATAAAAAGGATATTTTTCCCAAGAATGTTTTTAAAAATATTTTTATGGTATTTATATTCATCAATGATATAAAACCTTTATTATTACTCTAATGGTTATATATTAATACCATTCTTATTCTTGCTTTGGATTTTAATGATTATTTTTACCAAGGAAAGTATTGACATTCACTTCTTTAATTCATTTTTTTTAGTCATTAACTTTTCATTAAATTATTTGCTTCCCTATAAAAAATAAATTTCCCCTAAATTTCAATATTTATTATCATGGATATTTTTATTTCCTAAAACTCATAGCATTTTTACATATGGTGTTTACTTTGACAGTTATTTGATTAACTGGGGAAATATTGATAAATTTATATCCTTTACTCAATACATACATTTGATGATAGGGAACATTTTTTATGAATTAAATACACTATTAGATAAATGAATAATTCTTTTCACATGAAATGAATGGGTTGGGGACTAGTTAATGTAAGACCCTCGATGCATCGGTAGTCTTATGGGACTAATTAGTTGGCTAGCCTTAGCTAAATGGGGTTTTACACAGTATATTTTAAACTGTCTTGAGGATAGTTCTTGATAATAAAGGTATCATGTTCCTAGGAAACATGACTTCTGATAATTAAGAATTTCCTTCATTAGGACTTATTATTATCCATGATATTTTCACTATGACATTATCCTTGTATGTATTTAATTATTAGTTTATTGATTAAATGACATGTGTTTTCAGTGATTTACCTTTCCATATTGATTATTCCTTGTCAAATTTTGATAGTCATGTTGTTGATTAAATATAATGTGTTTTCCATTACTGACCTTTAAATATTGATTATTATCCATGAGATTTTGGCGTTGATATTATCTCTAGATGCACTTAATTCTCAGTTTATTTATTATATGGAATGTGTGTTTAGTTATTACCTTACCATATTGATTATTCTTATTTATTCATGAATGATTTCAATGTACTTAACCGTTACTAAGAATTTTATCTCACCCTAATTTTTTTTCTTTCCCAAGGATTCCTTGAAGTTTAATGTGACTGGTATGTAGTGATATTCTAGATAGAATAAATTTATTCTTGAAAAAACTATGTTGTATTTTTTTATTCCAATATAATACGTGAATCATGTATGTAACTAGTTTACAAATACTATTAAACTATTTGGTCCTTCAGGATGTGATTCCATGTATACTATTCCAATGTAAGGGTAGCATGAACCAACATCAGACTACTAGGTGTGGGTCACTAAAATGTACCCCTACCATAAAGCAATGATGAGGTGTGCCTCACTTGAATATAAAATGGTATGTATTTTGAATCTATATTAAATGTTTTATGTGATATGAAATAATATATGTTCCTTTGTTTATATTAATATTGATGAATTAGAATACAGATCCACTTCCATCCCACTTCATGTGCTATGGAAGGAGGATCGTGTAAATAAAGAGGGAAAACTAATAGATAAAAACATATGAGAAGTATGGGAATCCTATTTAGGTATTCCATAATAATATTTTTTTTTGCTTTATAACCATATTATATAAAAATATATAATTATGTTTTTTTGTTTTTTTGTTTTATATATGGTATAGAAACAAGAATTGACACTGAATGTACTAGGTGAAAAAATAATTTAAATATATTTTAATTGGAAAAAACAATATGGCCACGTTAAATGTGTAGGTTTTGGAGGGTCACCTAAAACATATTCTGACAAGACAATGTTTCAAGGAGATACATATGAGATGATTAAAGGCATATAGGAATAAATAGATTCTTTAAAATATATTTTTTCTAGTATGTTTTGGTAGACCAATATATGTGAAAGGATCAAATAGAACCAGTAGTAGAACAATAATCGATACATGAAGATAGACATAACCCCACTAGATTTGAGGTTATCCATTACCCTTAACCACATGCCTTTTCTGAGGTAATCAATTTTTTCATAAAAATTTATCCAAAATGTGAATCAAATAAAATATGATAACTTTATATTACTAAAATTACATTGGGTGAAATTGTATGTGATTTATATCAATAAACACCCACACATTGCCTTGTAGTAACAGTTATGGTGTACAATATCCCAGAATACATGCTACACAGTAAAAAATCCAATATGATCACATGAGAGTGAGGATTGAAGCAGATCATGAGTTGAGTGCCATATTTTTTGTTCTGCTTGATTATATAGGTGTTACACTATTGATAATGCTTTTTAAACTTTCATAGAATTCCACATTAATCATATAAAGTTACATTATGTATACCCTTAACAATTCGTTTCAAATGAAACACCTTTAACAATTGATGAAAAAGGTTTGAAAATAAGTATGGTATTATATATAGGTAAAACAAAGTGGAAAAAAAATTTCGGATCAAGAAAATACAATGGATCAAAAAAAGGACCTTTCGAGTATAGCTTCACCCCCAGTTCCACGAAAACATATACTAACATTAAATGTTCATGAAGATACAAAATTCAATGAAGAAAATATTCCCTGCATTGTATATAAAGAGGAAATATTAATAGAGGATATTATTGAACCAATTGGTCTCTAGGGTATAAATGAAATTATCAAGTTTGAATGGTTGGTATTCTATGTTTTTAATACAAACTTGAGGTATATTTTCATAATCTATTTGTCCAAAAATGATATATTATGTTCATTAAGTTTAATAACTATTCATATTTTACATATGTGTTTGTATTACTACTATATAGAGGGAAAACCCTATGAATAATCCATCTATAATTTCAATATTTTTTTAGAATTAAAGAAATTAAAAAGAAAATGATGAACTGATAATTTTACAGAAGAGTTCTGATCATGGATTTGGTAACCCAAATCCATGACCGCAAAAATTTTTATTAAAAAATTAAAGGCATACATACACCTAGAACATTTCTAGAAGGCCTACATTTTAGAAAATTTAGAAATCCAACATCATAAGGCCAAAAATCCCATAAACACCCGCACTGAAAATATAACCATGATGACACCCAATAGCTTCCAACCATAAATAACTCACACACCTGACCACAATGATGTGGCTGACTGAAAAAACTACACCTGGGGATGTCATCATGAACGAAATGTTAACAACTCTATATTGTAAAAAAATATCACCTAAGGATGTCACCATTCCATTTATATCCATCACTCCCATGATCATGCTCGCCCCTGATGCTCATCATTGGAGGTGTCGGTCTGTACGTCATCTGGAGAAGTTCTCATAGTTGGTGTCTAATACCATCGACAACCCATGGTACCCAAGAACGTCGCAACAACCTGTTTCCCATACCACTACCAGTTTTCCTAATTTTTTTTTTCATCACCACTTAAAAACATTTTCATACAGCCAAAAAACCCAACACTTTTAGGTTGGACCAGTAATATGTAGCCTTACCCAAGGCCCAAACACACATCTCGCCTGTCACCAAGCCACTAAATCCCGGATCATGAAATTGGTTCATCGCTAATCCAATAAAAATGTGTACTCCAACCTGTCTATCACCTACCCTTGAGGTAAATTAGGCACCGAAGTATCACTCTAAGGATAGCCACATCCTACAGATAGCTATGTCCCCAGAATCCAGTCATCACCATCCTTTCACTAGGCCATGCTCTATCGCCTTTTCTATGGAACACACTAAATTTTTTCCAAGATATGGCATCTCACCAAACCATTATGCCTCGAGAAAATTGCATCCACATTATTTTTACACATAGATACCATCAATTCCATATCTTGTCGTAATCCCACACACAAACCCATGATTGTTTGAATTCCCTATACTTTGATCCCACACAAACCTACCCACCGCTGGGCCATCATCCATGGATTTCACCACAAGCTACCATCCAGGATACTAAGATCCTAGAAACACCATGAAACATTCCAACACCATCATATCCACCATAAACGTGCCTTAAACTTGTCCAAGTGTTGTCGATATCCATCAATAAAGAACCAATCACCCTACAACCCAAGGATCCGAAGATGACACTAACACACACCCCGCATCCCAAAATCACCAGCTTCTGAACACTATCTCCACTGTCCAGAATTCATCCCTGGCCCCTCGACTCACCACCATCGAGAACCCAATATTTCCTCACCCACATTAATCACCAACCCCACCATCAATATGGGACTCTATCCAATGGTTGTGAAAGATTTGTGTCCACCACCAACCCACATCCTCAACAGAAACATAACCATTGTCAGGGATCCATATCCCTCACATGCTTATGTCCCTCAAACTATCATCCTACAAAATGAGGGTCCTCGATAAATATTTAGCATAATCATGGTTTATACTTGTTTTATAATCAACACTAGCCATATGAATCATTTTTCATGGAAAAAAGGGATAATAGATCCTTATTCCCTACAACATCTAAATGCATTAAATCATCCTAAAAAATGATCGAATTGAAGCAATCTCTAAAAAAAACATACTCCACTGGATTCCTAAAATGTAGGGGTAAAACTATAAAATATAATTATATAAAATATATTTGTTTGCTTTTCATTACCTATTTTCTTTTTTAAAAGCACTGCATTCTAATAATGATCAATTTGGATACCTCGATTGTTTATTTTTTTGGATCCAAAGCATGATTTACAAAAAAAAACCACACATGATGTCCATTGTGAATTTATAATTATTCATAATCAATATTTTACAGATAAAAATAAAATTATATGTTTTAGTTTGTGTTTAAATGAGATTTTTTTAATGATAGAATGATCTATAAATATTAGCTAAATCATGGTATAAGTTTAATGACTTAACATAATAATCCTATGGATTTATTAAAATGGAATCATATTAAAGAATATATAGTAATATTTAACTATAAAAACAACCTCCAAAACAATTTACATATTTTTTTCAATTTTTCTGTAGTGTCATAAAATAATAACAATTATTTTGGATATTTAGTTTGTAAATTTATAAAAGGTATTATATACCATCAACAAACTGAAACCCTTAATCAGGTAATTTATGAAAGAAATTAAAATTTATTCTAAAATATATTTTTATTTTTTTCTATATTTTCTATATATTGCCAAGATTTATAATAATCTACATAATCAAAATAATAAGTAAATTTATTTTGATATGAGTGGGCAGAGTACATGGTGCCATAATTTTTTCCAACATCAAGTTGAGGTGATTACATATTAGGTTTGTGATCTAGTACATTCTATGACCTTATGGATTCATTTTTGATTGTAGAATTAATATCTTAATGATTAAATACATTTTTTACTAAAATAAAATTCATGTTGTATTGTAAATATATTAGTTATGTTTTAATTATAATCTTAAATTTTCTATTTTCAACCAAAATTTTATTAGGTTTGATATTAACATTATTCCAAATGAATTTGGACCCCGCCATAGATTCTATACCCCTATTGAGTGAGGATATAGTTGATGATCCTCCCCCACCTTTGGTTCCTCCACCTGATGAAAATAGTATGAATGTTTTAATCGAGGGTGATGCATCTGGGATAATCAGCAAAAGCATCTCAATAACAAGCCATAACTTGATAGGAAATTATTTTAGATACATTCAAATCCACCTATATCTACAAATGTAGTCTATACTCAATTCAAACTTTTAGATACATTTAATTAACCTATATCTCATGCAAGTACTTAAATATTTCTATTGTTACTATAATTTTTAAATTATTATAAAGGGTATATGTGCATTCCATAATTGGATATTAATTTCATTAACTATTTACTAATTTACTTCCTTCAGTGGTTAGTATGAGTCGCTAAAAACTGATAAATTCATTGGTGATAAACCTACAATGAATGAAAATTTTCATATATTTATCCTAGAGAAGTATCAGGGAGAGTTACTCTCTATGGATCCTAACATAACTGGTAACATTTCTGAAGCATATCATCCTCATAATAGATTAGAATTCAAGGATGTGGTTGAGATAATAGAGAGAGGGAAATGGGACAAGGATCCTTTTACCTATAAATCTGAATACATTTTACTAACTTTTTGGGGAATTTACTTCCATTCTTATAGCCTCATCATTTTCATTTTGTGTCTTAATTTATTTTTATTATTTCTTAAAAATTGTATGGGCCCTGTTATAATCACTTCCACATCCATGATGAAGAAGGAAAATGAAGTCCATTACTTTCAAGTTTTATTCAACCAAATAAATGACCATGAAAGATAATATAAATACTAATATAGATGCCTAACCCATATCCTAGTCCTATTATGAATGTTTAAATGATTAATTAACTATGATAGAAGTTGATCTAGGCAGGAAATTTGAAAATTTTGATAGGATGGTTGATATCTATAAGGTAATTTTGTTTTAAACACATGTCATATTGTTAAAATCAAGATAAAGAGATATAATTGATTTCAAAATTTATAATAACTATCCATAATTCATTTTTGATGTGTAGATATTGACCACATGTAAATCTAACACACAATGTGGTCAGTATGACTCAAAGTGAGTGTTTTCAATATAAAAGTGTCTTTTTAGTTTAAAACATGTGTCAAATTGTCAAAACTAAGAATACGAGATCATATTGTTTTAATAATTTGGTATAATGATCTATAAATCATTTGTGATATGTAGGAATTAACCTAACATTAATAAAACTCATGATATGTTTAGTATAACTCAAAGTGCATGTTTTCAATATAAAAGTGTCATTTTAGTTTAAAACATGTGTCACATTATCGAATCTAAGTAAATGAGATTATATTGTTTTCAAAATTTTGTAAAATGATATTTAATTCACTTTTGATGTATATGAATTGACTACACATCAACCCGACACATGATGTGCTCAGTATGACTCAAAGTGATTGTTTTTTCATTAAAATATCATTTTACTCTAATACACAAATCATGTATCCCAAATCCAGTAAACGCACTTGTATTGTTTTGAAACCATAGGAAAATGATCTATAATTCATTTTTATGTGTATAAATTTACCGAACAAAAATCTGACAGATGATGTGCCTAGTGTGACTCTAAGTGTGTGATTTCAATATAAAAGTTTCATTTTAGTTTCAAACACATTTAAAGTTTTCAACACCAATTAAATGATATCATGTTGTTTTCAAACTTTAGAAAAATGATCTTTAATTTATTCTTGATATATAGGAATTTATTACTTGTTAATTTAAAACATGATGTGGATGGTATGATTCAAAGTTCCTATTTTCACATTAAAAGTTTCATTATTAGTTTAAAAAATGCATCATAAAGCTAAAACCAAGTAAAATATGTCAAACTAAATTAGTAATTTGAAAAAATGATCCATAATTTATTTTTGATGTATAAAAATTAACTGCATATCAATTTGACACACTATATGGTCAGTATGACTCAAAGTGCATGTTTTCATATTAAAAGTGTCATTTTAGTTTAACAAAAAAATAAGAAAAAATATTGAATTTTATTGATAATTTAGAATAGATATTCATAATAAATGTGTGACATGGAAGAGTTGACTACATTGAAATCCAACACATAATGTACACAATATTACTCAAAGTGTGTCTTTTCACTATAAAAGTGTCAATTTATTTGAAAACACACATCACCTAAACCAAGAAAATGAGCTTTTATTGTTTTGAAACCTTATTAAAATGATCCATAATTCATTTTTTACATGTATGAATCGAGTTTACATCAATATGACACATGTTGTGGCCATTATGACTCAATGAACATGTTTTCAAGTGTCATTTTAGGGTTAAATGTGCATCACATATCCAAAAATAAGTAAAAAAATCTTAGGTTGTCTTGAAACATTATAAAAAACAATCCATAATTCATTTTTGATGTTTAAGAAATGACCTAACATCAATATGACACATGATATTGCTCATATGACTCTAAGTGTGTGTTCTCAATATAAAAGTGTCATTTTAGTTTAAAATGTGCCTCATAATGTCAAAAAATTGGAAAATTTTCATATATTGTTTTAAAAATTGTAGAAGATGATCCAAAATTTATTTTTGATGTGAAAGAATAAAACCTATGTCAATCAAACAATGATGTCATTAGTATGACTCAAAGTTCATGTTTTCAATATAAAAGCATCATTTTAGTTTAAAATATGCATCACATATCCAAAATAGATAAAATAAGATCTAATAATTTTCAAACTTTAGAAAATTATCCATAATTCATTTTATATGTATCAGAATTGACTGTATGTCAATCTGGCATATGATGTACTCGGTATGACTCAAAGTGTATATTTTCAATATAAGTGTCATTTTAGATTAAAACATCTGTTACGTATCTAAAACCAAGAAAATGAGCTAATTTTGTTTTAGAAATTAGTAAAATGATCTATAATTAATTTTTTACATGCATGAATTGACTGTATATCAATCTGACACATGATGTGGCTAGTATGAATCAACGTGCTTATTTTCAAAAAGTTTCATATTTTTATTTAAAATGTGTGTCACATATCCAAAATGGATAAAATGATCTCATATTGTCTTTAAATGATTGGAATATTATCTATAATACATTTTTGATTTGTATTAATTGACTTTACATCAATCTGATACATAGTGGCTGGTTTGACTGAAAGTGTGTGTTTTCAATATAAAAGTGACATTCAAGTTTAAAATGCATGACACATTGTCAAAACTAATAAAACAAGTTCATATTTTTTTAAAACATTATTAAAATGATCCATGATTTATTTTTTATATGTTGGAATTGATTGTATATAAATCCAACAAAAGATGTGGAAGGTATGACTTAAAGTTTTTGTTTTCAATATAAAAGTGGCATTTTATTTTAAAATGCATGTCACATAGTCATAACCATAGAAAAAATATCTTTTTTTCATCAAAATTTTGTAAAATAATGCACAATTTATTTGAGACATATAGGAATCTTCTTCATGTCAATCCAATACATGTTGTGGTCAGTATGACTCAAAGTGCATGTTTTCTATATAAAAGTATCATTTTAGTATAAAATGTGCATAAAGTAGCTAAAAAACATAAAATTAGCTCAGATTGTTTTCAAAAAATATAAAAATGATCCATACTTCAGATTTTTACATGAATGAATTGGCCTCACATCAAATTGATAGATGATGTGGTCGATATGACTCAAAGTGTGTGTTTTCAATATAAAAGTGTCATTTTAGTTTAAAATGCACATCACATAACCAAAACTTAGAAAATGAACTCAGATTGTTTTTAAACTTTAGAAAATTATCCATAATTTATTTGTGACCTGTAGGATTCAACCACACATTAATATGACACACGATATGGCCAATATGACTCTAAGTGTGTGTTTTCAATATAAAAGTGTCAATTTAATTTAAAATGGGTATCGTATAGACAAAACCAAGAAAACAAGCTCTGATGGTTGATAAAATTTAGTAAAATGATCTATAATTTATTTTTGATGCTTAGGAATCAACCAAACTTCAACCGGACCCATGATGTGGTTGGTATGTGATTCAAAGTCTGCGTTTTAAATATAAAAATGTAATTTTAGTTTAAAATATGCGTATATAGACATAACCAAGAAAATTATCATGGTTTATTTCCAAACATTATGAAAATAATCCATGATTCATTTTTATGTATAGGAATTGACTGCACATCAATCTGACATAATACATGACCAGTATGACTCGAAGTGTGTTTTTTCAATATAAAAGTGTCATTTTAGTTTATAACATGTGACATATGTTTAAAATGAAGTAAAAGAGCTCTGATTATTTTCAAACCTAATGAAAATGACACATAATTCATTTTTGATGTGTAGGAATTGACCACACATCAATCTGACATATGATGTGTCCGATATGACTCAAAGTATGTATTTTCAATAAAAAAAATATTATTTTAGTTTATAACGCACATCACATTGTCAAAATTGAGTAAAAGATCTTAGATTGTTTTCAAACTTTAAGAAAATGATTTATAATTCATTTTTGACATATAGAAATCAACCATGCATCAATCTGACACATGATATGCCCGATATGTCTGAAAGTTCTTGTTTTTAATATAAAAATTTCATTTTAGTTTAATGATATAATTATTAACAAATATTTAAGTAATTAAGATAATTAATAACTAATAATATGATTAATATATTTAGTAATTATCAGTATAATCTGTATAGATTATTAATTAACAATGTAATTAATAGTTCATACTATAATTATTAATTAATAGTATAATTAATAATTATTTATTAATATAAACTTTCTAATATAATCATTAATAATATAATTAATAGTGTAGCTAATAATATCATTAATTGTTTTTCTGAAATTAAAAATATAATTTATCATATGTTTATTATATAACATTCAAATTATAATTTGTCTATTTTTTTTATATATTTTTACTAAAATAAAAACTAGTTTTATTGTAGTGACAAGATTTTGTACATAGGTTCATTGTTAGATAATATTACTATAAGAGTTTTTACTTTGTATAATGGGTTGTAATTATTCTTGATTAATTACAAATATCACATCAATGTAAATATTTTCTATGTAAAATTTGAATTGAAATGATTTTGTAATGTAATATTTGTATTCTAATCTTGATTTCTCTAATATTTGTATTCTAATTTTATTATGTTTTTGATCTAGTTCCATTATAGGGATACCGCTGGGCTATAGGTTTTGCAGCAGCTACCATGGCCTAAATTAGTGCTAAAAAAATACTAATAAAGTATCCCATTATCAATGCTTTCTTTTAGTGTTGATAAATGTGATCTTTATCAGTTCTTTTGTTAACACAGATAAAGGTTGCATTCTTTTAATGATGCTCAACATGTCAACACTTTTTAGCATTGAAAATGGCCACATCAAGCATTGATAAAGGTGATTTCTATAGTCATGATCATTTAAAAAATAACACTATAGAGAATATAGGTATATTGGTGGTTTAAATATTTTCAAATATATATATTAATAGTAAACTAAACTACAACATATATCATTGTTGATATCATATTCATGATGATTTTGTTCTTTTTATCCATGGCTTATGCAACTATCATACTTTCCCATTTAATAGTGTTTTTTCATCCAGAATAAGATTATATCATAAAATTATTTTATTAAAGAAAAATTAAAGGTAAATTAAAATTAGTGTTAAAATATTAAGTGATAGTTTTACTGTTTAAAATATTTCAAAAAAAACTATCAATAAATAGTTTAATACTGATTTAGTTTTGCAATGGTTATCTTAAATCTCTATAAACTAGGGAAAAAATAAATAATTAATAAACAAAATATAATTTAACTAATTATTAATTAATAAAAAAATATATGTAAACTTTTTCCATAATAGTATAAAACACTAATATGTTGAGTCAAAATGATTATTATGTATCCTTTATTTTTAAAATGACAATACAGTTCATTGAAACTAATTTAACTTGATGTCAGTTTGTTAAGTTTTATTTTTCAGACTTAACATATGATTCATTTGTTATAATGTGATGAATATAACACATTTATGCTTCATAAATTATGTGAATTCACACTAAAATATATCAAGAGGAAGAATGGATGAATCTTCTGATGCTGTTTTGACTATTCCTGAGAGATTACCATTGGAATTTTGTTTCACCAATGCTTATATATTGATATTAAGGCTTCAAGGAATGTAACCTTATAATTCTACGATTAATCAAATTACATCAACCTTTCACTAACTCAGTGATTTTGAGAGATTTTGATTTTAATATTTTTAAGTGTGGTTTTCTTAGCGATTCCATTGTGTGAGTTGTTGATTGTAAAATCTCCAAGTATTTCTTATTATAATTATCTTTTTCAATATTTGTTATTTATGGGACTTTAGAGATTATAATTTTTATCTTTTGAATGTTTTTTTAAAGAAGTACTAGTGTTGGACTTAATGAAAATCTGGTTAATTTAAGTGGAGCTCAAGGGTAAAGATATCTACTGCTGATGTTTTTCTTGGAAGTTCTAGGTTTAACACTTGTGTTTTCTAATTGGGTTGATCTATAAAATTACAGGTGTGAAAATTATATACCCTGGATCTGGTTACATATCATCTTTTCTTATTGGGATAAAAGAAAAGAGTTCCGTTGATAGGAACAGGTAATATCCTTTGAATAAATTTTAATTTAGTTTATGGATTGTCATACAGACCTCCATGCATTGTTTTTACTATGTATTGTTTTAATTTATAATTGGGTTGTTTGTTAAATTTTTTAAGTATTTAAATTTTAAGATATTTAATTTCATATGTGCTTATGTTTTTTGTACTCTAATATGTTTATAGTTTGTAACTTTTGAACAACATAAATTCTTGAGTGGGAAAATTGAAATTTTTTTTAACTTCAATTCACTCCCCCTCTCGAAGATTATACACGAGGACAACACTTAAAACCAAATCATACCTCTGTACTTTTTTTTGATAAATGTGGTATTAGTATTTCAAAACATGTATATTAATTTATGGGTTTTAAGTGATTTTTAATCTCCTTATACTAACGTGTTAGGATATGAAATTTCTTTTTCTTTTTTTATAAAAGTAAAACCAATCAGAACATTGGAGTACCTAAATATGATTCATCCTCTAATTTATTATGGGGTTGATTATGAACACTAGAGAGATCACATGAATACTTTTTTTAATTAACATTAGAGTAGAAAACAATATAATTATCACTAAAAAATACAAGATTCAAGGGAATGAATTTTCTCTTTTATTAGAGTTGAAAAGTTAGAATATCAAGGTAATTATAAATTCTAGAACACTTTTTTATTTTCAATGACACAAAACATATATATTCATATTTCATCATGTGAAACAACTAATTTTATTTAGAGGAAATTTGAAATCACCCATTTCAGAACATCTAACGTTATGGAGACTAGAAGAGATATGCTTAGAGATAACTATCAAGAATTTGAATTTTACTCTCATGGATCTAGGGAACAAATTCATCAAATATTTATGATAGTAGTTAATGGGCTAGAATCACTTACAGAAAAATAAATTACAAATGAACAGTTGGTTGAAATGATTATTGAAATTTTTATAAAATAATTATAATCGAAACAAACAATTGTTGATGATAAAAAACATTATATTAGTCTAGATGATTTTATTAAAACATTAAAGATATACAAGAATTTTATGAAGAAAGATATAGAAAACAAGAAGATGAATAATAGAGTATAATTTACTACAACATTAAATATTGTAACTTTTAGAGAGAATACTTAAAAGTCTACTACTACGAAGAGAAAATATAAACATCTTTCAGATAATAGTGGTTTAGAAGTTAGTGAAGGATAATTTTCATAGATAAAAAGAAATATGAATAATATTATCAGAAAGAAGAGCTTACCAAATGAATTAAGTATTTATTGGAATGAGAAATATGAATATAATGGAAGAATAAAAGACAATTCAGATGTTATTTTTTATAAATGAAAGAAACCAGGGAACATCAAACCTAATTATCCTAGACTGAAAAAATGAAAATGAATCCAAAATAACTTCAAATAAAAAATAAGTAATGTCTTTAGAGCTATTGTTGATACTTGGAGTGAAGGGGGAGATCCATATTCTTATATTAGTTATGGTTAAGATAGAGATGATGACCAAAGGATAACAAATTTCTATATAAAGGCTCCTAGAAATGAATTATGCTTCATTAGAATGGTAACATATGAGTCACTTACAAACTTAACATTAGATAATGATTATTCATATTCTTTTTATGATGAGGATGATGCTCTATCATTTGAAGAAATTACTAAATATGTGAAATTCATGGATAAAATATATACAAAGTTAAAGAAAGGCTGTAATATTTGTTAGTTCTTCCTCATATTCAAGAAACACTGATTGAGTCACTGATAATTCTTCATCCTTTAAAGAAATTATTTCTTCAGGATCTTTTATCAACTTCTATTATTTAGTAGTTTCCAACATGAGTTTTTTATTTTCTTTTACAATAGTTGTTTTATTTTTAACTTTCTCAGACTTTTTTATCAATTAAACTCTTATTCTCCATTACCAACCTCTTCTTCTATTTCTTAATCATGGTGTTTTTCTCAATACATGTTTTTGGTTCATCTTTAATCATCTATTCATAAAAAATTGGTTCTGAATTATCTCCATCACTACTCGACGAGTCAATAGTTTTTTGAACATGAGCCATTATATTTGTAAATTTATAATGAGTTTCATCATCATAATAAATACATGAGATATGATCTATGTCTTCTTATCTTCTCATCAAATTTATTATTTTGATTATTTAAAGTAACTTATTACTTACACTTAAATTTGAATCATCTTTATATTTTTGTATCCACTTATTTTATTGAGTGGTACAACAACTCCGTTCTTTGGGAGGTTCAGGGTTTTAATCCTGGGATTCTAATTTCTGGGCGAGCCTCTCCCCCAGGATCCACCCGTCTTGCCAGGTCACTCGGTCTCAACTAGGCGGGCAAGATGAGTCGCGACCCAATATGCTGACAGACTGCTTTGACGGACCATCGCTGATCGAGCTGTCACCCTCCAGGACGCTTGGCTATCTCGGCTGGCAATGGATCCTTCCCGGCTGGGGCTCTCACCGGAGTGACCCCTTCGTGGGGAGGGGGGTTTCCTTGTGTGGAGGGTTTGAAAAGGCCACACAGGGGAATTCCCTTTGCACAAGAGAATTTAGATTCATAATTTTATCCTTTCTTATTTGGAAAATTATTTTCATAGTTTCCAAGTACATTACAGTTATAAAATATAAGAGAGCATACCTTTGTCCTTGACTTTTCTCTTTTGAAGTATTTTGGAAACAAAAGAAATTACTCTTTAATATTCATATTCATTCTTAGAATCACTAGAGTCTTCTAGATCTTCATTATTAAAAAATTTCATATTCCTCATTGATTCAAATTCCATTTCTTCTTTCAATTTTTTTTTGATAGTAATAAGATTTCTAATTTAATGTTAAATGAGAATATTATGTAAATTATAAAGTAAAATATCTTCTCTATCTTTAATAATTGAAATTTTTAGATCAAATATATCTAGAAAGTTTCTCATCAACTTCTTCACAAGTGAGGAATCCTCAAGTTTCTCACTAAATCTTCAAATATTACATTAAATTTCATTTAATAAAGCAACTAAATCATCAATGAATTCATCCTTGGGAATTTTTATATATTAAAATTTTATTCTCTAGATATTTAGGTGTTAATATTTAACATTCTCATTGCCTTCATAAATTCTCTCCAACTTACCTAGATTTCATTAATGGTTTGTAGTCATATAATTTTAGTGTATCATTTCTCTGATAATAACATGAGAATATAATTTTTTTCTTTTATATCCAACTCTATATTCTTGATATTATTTCATGTCATATAACAATTATTTAATAAGGGTGGGGAGCCCATTGTGGTTCAATCATGAACTCCCAATCTAAGATATAAAAGACATGGAAACATTTTATTCTTCCCACTATGATAATTTATTCCATAGAATATTGCAACCCCCCTTTTTTTTACTAGATTAATATTACCCATTCTCAAATTTGAACTACTTAGATCCTATAATGGAAACCCACTCTCATACCAATTGAAGTTCCCACAGGGATTGGTTTCCATCATTGAGTATGGGGTCTTGAATCAATGGATGATAGTTTTTAAATTTTATATTAAAAAACATAAAACTCATTGAATTGTTAGAGTCTAAAACTAGTGGAAAAACCTTTAACACATCAACATTTTTCACGTCGGTTCTATATAACCGACGTGCAAAGATTTAATGATCAATATATCACATTGGTTATTTTATAACCGACATGATATATCAATAAAGATCCATTTTTTACGTTGGTTATTTTATAACCGATGTAAAATATATGGAGATTAGCTTTTTGACGTCAATTATTGTATAACTGATGTGAAAATCGAATCTGGCACGCTTTATCACGTCAGTTATTTTATAACTGACCTGATAAAGGAAAGCTCAAAAATTTACCATGTCGGTTATAAAAAAACCGATGTGAAAAAGCAAATCTCAACAATTTATCACATTGGTATAAAGTGACATATATCACATCATTTATTTTATAAACCACATGATAAATTGTTTTCTACCTCAGTTATTAAATAACCGATGTTATAAACATAAAAAAAAATATTTTACCACATCATTTATTAAATAATCGACGCAATAAATCTTTTAAATGATTTGTCACACCCCGTATTCAGTCATTCTGTTTTCATCGATTGGGCGACCCGCGACTCGTCTCTCTCGTGCAGAAAACCTAGAAATGATTCATCGAAGTCGTGCCCTACAGTCTCATTTTGCCAACATTATTCTTCATATTTATTATCATCAGATCTATCAGGTCAAATCACAACACTCAATTAAGCCTCACATGACTCCTTTTTAGTTTTTATTTTTAGTGATTCCCTAAACTAATTTTTTGAGATGTTATTTTTTTTTTGTTCTTACTATAATGTTAAGTTTCATAGTGTTAATATATACCATGCTAAATTCTTTTTTGGTAAAATAAAACTATGGAAGTGATATCATGCAAGTTTACGATTTTTTGTGTGTTCTATCATGTGTGTGTGTGCGTACAGGGGGTTTCCAAGGGGGTGGGGGGGGGGGGGGGCGCTGTGAAAGTGGGTGGGGGTGTCCAAGGGGGGTTGGGTGGGCTATCCAGTGGAGCGGTGGTGTCTAGGGGGTGTCAAAGTGGGTGGGGGTGGTGTCCAGGGGGTGCAGGGGCTATCCAAGGGGGTTGGGGTGTCTAAGGGGGTGCAGGGGATGTCAAATGGGTTGGGGGGGGGGGGGTGGTGTCAAGGGGGTGCGGGGGCTGTCCAAGGGGTTAGGGGTGTCCAAGGGGGTGTGTGGGATGTCAAAGGGGGTGGGGGTGGTGTCCAGAGGGGTGCAGAGGCTGTCTAAGGGGGGTGGGGGGCTGTCCAGAGGGTTGGGGGGTGTCCATGGAGGTGGGGGGGGGGGGCAGTCCAGAGGTGTGTGTTTGTGGGGGGGGGGGGGGGGGGTCCAAGGGGTGGGGGTGTCGAAGGGGGTGGGGGCTATCCAGGGGGGGGCTATCCAAGTGGGTGGGGGCCTATCCAGAGGGTTTGGGGGTTGTATGGGGGGGGGGATATTTGGAGGGTTGGGGGTGTCCAGGGGGGTGTCCAAGGGGATAGGTTGTGGGGGTGGTGTCTAGGAGGGGTGGGGTCTCCAAGGGGGAGGGGGATGTCTAGAGGGGTGGGGGTTGTCCAAGGGGTGGGGGGATGTCCAAGGGGGTGGTGGTGTCCAGGTGGTGTCCAAGGGGGTGGGGGGTGGTGTCCAGGGGGTGGGGGGCTATCCAAGTGGGTGGTGGTGTCTAGGGGTTGTCCAAGGGGATAGGGGTGGTGTCCAAGGGGGTGGGGGATAAGTGTCAGTTGGGATTGACTATTGCATCGTGGTTTGTGATTTTTTGACATGATGATTATATTGTTTCATGGATATTAGGCTATAATTTATTAGTGTTTTTTAAGGGGGTGGGGGTGGTGTTCAAGGGGTTGGGGGTGGTGTCCAAGGGGGTCGGTACAGTCTATGTTTGAGGTTTCCTTTATGATTTTTAGGGATTCAAGCATTATGAAAAGATGATGGGTGTTTCAATATGATTATATTTTGTTATATATATTTTTACCAGTCATTGACTATGAGAAAATTATGGGTTATGGTGGAGACTATGTCTCGGTTTTCAAATATGCACAGTTATCCTGACCCCATTGTGCCATGATGATAGGCTTTACACTATGATTTTCTCCATCAGAGTTTTTATTTTAAATTTTATTTGATTCTCAGGTTTAATCCATTTTCTCCAATTTTATATCAACCATTACAGGCCCCATGGTTTTCTTGGATTCCATTTAATTTTCTTAAATAAGTTACTTATTCTATGTTCTTCATCCTTTCTTCTTTGTTCCTTTTTTCTACTTTGTCCACTTCTTCTCCTCCATCATTCCTTCTATTATTTGGGATGATTGGTCATTTATAAATTGATGGTTTTATGCTAATCGATGTGTTCTAGGGTTATTAGGAGGTGTGGGGGTGTCTAAGGGGGTGGGAGGGGGGGGGCTATCTAGAGGGGTGGGGTGCTGTCCAGGGGGTGGGGGGGATGTCTAGAGGGGTGAAGGGATGTCCAAGGGGGTGGTGGTGTCCAGGGGCTGTCCAAGGGGGTGGGGGTGGTGTCCAAGGGGGTGGGGGTGTCCAGGGGGTTGGGGGGGGGGGTGTCCAAGGGGGTAGGGGGTGGGGGTGGTGTCCAGGAGGGGTGTGGGGTGTCCAAGGGGGTGGGGGGGGGGATGTCTAGAGGGGTGGGGGATGTCCAGGGGTGGGGGGCTGTCCAGAGGGGTGGAGGATGACTAAGAGGGTGGTGGTGTCCAGGGGGTGTCCAAAGTGGTGGGGGTGGTGTCCAGAGGGTGGGGGGGCTGTTCAAGGGGGTGGGGGTGCCTTGGGCGTGTCCAAGGGGGTGGGGGTGGTGTCCAAGTGGGTGGGGGTGGGGTTCAAGGGTGTGGGGGTGTTTTCCAAGGGAGTAGGGGTGTCCAGGGGGTGGGGGTGGTGTCCAGGGGGGTGGTGTTTAGGGGGTGGGGGATGTCCAGAGTGTGGGGGGGGGGGGGCTATCCAGAGGTTTCAAATTGATAGGATCTATGTAATTTTCAGTAGTGAATTTATACATATTTTAATATTTATACTTCATATTTCTTTTTTACAAAAGGGTGAATTTGGTATCCAGTTGCACCAGGATGTATTCTTTATGAACCTTAAGAAGAAAGGATCCAAGATGAATTTAAAATTGTTATATCTAACTATATTTTCTTTTTAAAAACATTTTCAAGCATATTTTTTTAAATATGAATATATTTGTTTTATATTTGAAAATTGTTTTACATTAAAATTACTATATTTTTCATATAAACATATATTTTTTTATCTTAAAAAGATATATAATTTTGATGTTTTTTATAGGTTATAATGAGTCGAAGTTGTTTTACGACACATTGAATGAGAAATGAATATGAGGAAGGTGTTGATGCCTTTTTAGAATTTTACAAACGAAATGTTCCAAGTAGTGACATTTCTTTCTATCCATGCCTAAAATGTTTGAATATGATGAAGTTGAAAAGTAGAGAGATAAAATATCATCTTATTTTTCATGGTTTTAATCTGAGTTATAGCCCTTTTATTTCTCATTGTGAAACTGGATGGAATTTCAGATCTACTGATGATGATGATTCTGAAGATGGTAACTCTGATGTTATTGAAGAAATGATTCGCGATATTACAGCAGGACAAATTGAGATAGAACCGACAGTTGTGCGTCTATATGGTGATGCTGAAAAACCATTGTATCCTGGTTGTACAGATTTTATGGTTTTTTTGGTGGTGCTAAGATTGATTAACTTGAAGGATAAACATGGATGGTATGAACAAAGTTTTACAAAGTTGCTACAATTAATGAAAGACATTCTTCCAAAAGATAATGATCTTCCAGATTCACATTATAAGGCCAAGAAAATATTATGCCCAATGTTATTGGGATATAAGAAAATACATGGCTGTCTGAATGACTGTATGATATATAGAAAGGAATATGAATTTCTATCAGTGTGTCCTAAATGTGGGACATCACGGTATAAGGTGAAAGAAAAATCACAGGCTGATGTAGAGATTACAAAGATCCCTTCAAACGTATTTTAGTATCTTCTTGTAATTCGTCGTTTCAAACGTTTATTTGCTAATTCACATGATGCAAAAAGGTTAATATGGCATGCTGATGAGCGGATATGTGATGGAAAAATATATCATCCAACTGATTGTCCATAATGGAAGAAAATTTATGAGAAATATCATACATTTGGAAATGAAATTAGAAATATCAGGCTAGGGTTGTTCACAGATGGAATGAATCCATACCGAACCCTCAGTAGCACACATAGTTCATGGACTGTTTTATTTGTAATTTAAAACCTCTCTTCTGAGGTTTGTATGAAGCGCAAATATTTCATGTTAAGTATTAGGATCTCTGGTCCAAAGAAACCTAGAAATGATATTGATGTTTTCATGTCACCATTGATGGATGATTTGAAACTTTTATGGGAGGATGGTATTAGGGTGTATGATTCCTATAAAATGGAATATTTTCAACTGCATGCAATGCTTATGTTCACTATAAATGACTTCCCAGCATATAAATGTTTTTCAGGATATAGTGTTAAAGGGCATAAATCATATCCAATTTGCGAACAACAAACTTCATATTGTCAATTGCATCATGGGAGGAAAACAATGTACACAGGTCATCGAAAGTTTTTTCCTATGGATCACTCTTATAGAAGACTAAAAAAGGCATTCAATGGCCCACAAGAATTTTATATTTCTCCAAAACCTTTATCCCTTGATCTTTATTTTGAGAGGGTGGAAAACCTGGATGTGACATTGGGAAAGACACATAAATTTGGTAATGATAGACAAATTTGGAAGAAAAGGTCAATATTTTTTGAGCTACCATATTGGAGATATCATGAAGTTAAACATAATATTGATGTCAAGCATGTGGAGAAGAATATCTATGATAGTTTGATTGGAACATTGTTAGATATTAAAGGAAAGACAAAAGATGGGTTGAATGCAATATTAGACCTACTATCAATGGGAATACGTTTGGAGTTAGCTCCCACTCCTAATAGAAGATGAACATTTCTTCCCCCATCTTGTCATACATTATCCAAGAGGGAGAAAATTATCTTTTGTCAGTGTCTTCATGATATCAAAGTGCCTCAAGGTTATTATTCAAATGTAAAATTTTTTGTCTCATTAAAGGACTTGAAGTTGATAGGTATGCAATCTCATGATTGTCACATCATGATGAAACAAATTCTACCAGTTTCATTGCATGGAATATTACCCATCCGTGTCAGAAAGACTATAATGAAGTTTTGTTATTTTTTCAATTCAATTTGTAATAAGGTGATTGATGTGAATGTTTTGAACATTTTATAAAAGGATGAAATTTCTATACTTTGTCGATTGGAAATGTATTTTCCTCCAACTTTTTTTGATATAATGGTGCATTTAATGATTCATCTGGTTCAAGAAATAAAGCTTTGTGGACCTGTATATCTTTGTTGGATGTATCCTTTTGAAAGGTATATGAAAATATTGAAGGGGTATGTTAAGAATCCATATTGACCTGAATCCTCCATTTTTGAAAAGTATATTTCTAAGGAGGTTGCAGAGTTTTTTATGAGCTACTTGGTTGCGGCGCAACACATAGGTTTGCCTCCATCTCACCATGAATGAGTTAATAATGAGGGAAAGGGGATTTGTGGCTTGAAAGTCAAATCATTGTCAGCTGAACATATGAAGAAGTTAGAATTATATATCTTGAATTATATAGATGATGCTCAACTATATATCAAATTTCATATTAATGAGTTGAAACAATATCATCCAAAGAAGAAAGAAATGTGGATTTTGAATGAGCATAATAAATTATTTTTGTCATGGGTTAAAAATACCTTTCTTGGTAGATCAGATGTATCAGAGAAATTAAAATGGGTAGTGGGTGGTCCAAGTTTAAATGTGATAACATGGTCCGGTTATGACATTAATGGCTATACATTTCATACGAAATATCAGGACAACAGAAGTGCAGTTCAGAATAGTGGTTTATTGGTGTTTGCAGAAGAAATGAATTTTTCGAGTGCTAAAGACAAAAACCCAATTTCTGCATCAAGTGCATATTATGGAGTGATTGAAGAAATATGGGAGGTTGATTACTTTAAAATTAAAGTTCTTGTTTTTAACTGTAAATGGTTTATCGGTAACAAAAGTGTCAGACACCATGAATTTGGAATGACAGTTGCTAATATGAATAGATTGGAAGACACAACTGATTCTTTTATAATGGAAACACATGCAAAACAAATGTTATATGTAGTAGATCAATCAGATATGTAGTGGGTTTTTGTTTTACAAGGGAAAAAAATATGTTGGTGAGGATGAACTTGATGAAGATGCTGATTTATGTGAGATCCCTACTTCAATGGAAAGATCAACAGAACATAATGATGAGCATGTTGAAGACATGGTTTGTGCCATAAGGAATGATCACGACTAAGGAATTTGGGAAAACAATCCATTTGTACATTCCTAAAATTACAGGTAACATTTTTTTATTTCTTGTTTACATTTATTATTTTCAAAAAATGTTAGATATTGTAATTTTTTTCTTTATTAAAACATGTATTAAAACAAATAATTATAAATTTTTGTTTTTTTTAATTTTTTTAGTTTATATTATCATGTTTACCATTACATAAATTATATATCTATTATTTTTGTTCAATGAAAATTAATTTACCATGTTTACCATGTTTACCAGGTTTACCATGTTTACATGCCCTCTTTACCATATTTACCATTTTTACCGTTTTTTATCATGCTTACCATAATAACCATTTTTACCATTACGTAACTTAGTAAAATTTTCTATTTTCTGTTTACATTTGTATTTTAATATTTTAATTTGTATATTTGTGAACTATTGTTTGATTTTTTTTATTTTAAAGATAACCACAAATCAATCAGTTAATCAACCACATGATTCTGAAGATGAGCATATTGGTCATACCTCTGGGGAGGAACGTTCAAATGCTCCTCTTGATGTTCCCCAATCTTCCCCATGTGCTCCAATTATGACAGAGTCCAAGAGTTGGTAAACGTGGGTGCACATGTCTTGCAAAATTATCACTTTCTCATACACAGGATTAGAGGATACTCATTGAGTTTGATGAGGATTATATTCCTAGAGTTCAAAATGCAAAAGATTTTAATAGTTTTATATCAACTCATGGTAAGAGAAAAGTAAGAATTTTGTATGATGACTGGAGAAGTGTGGGAAAAGCGATAATATCTCAGTTGTGGGAGATAATTTTGGAAAAATCTTTTGCTATTGTTTGCCTATCATTTAAATGTTTCTAGTATATATAATATGTTAAACCAATTCTTTATTAGATGAAATTTGATATTCCTAACACTGGAGGAGTCAGGAATAAATGCTTATCGATGGCTGCCAGGAGATAGAGAGATTTCAAATCAACCCTCTCATTTGATTTCATTTTTGGTCATAGGAGTCATGAAAATCCATGTCGTATATATCCTTTCATATATGAAGACACATGGAGACATTTTGCTGAAAGTAAAAGAAAAGATTCATTTTTTGGTAAGGGAAATGTAAACTTTTATAATATTTCTTATATAACTGATCTTATTAAAGTTTTGTTAATGATTTATTATTCTAAATTTACAGAAAACAATGAAATATCATCAGGAGATCCAATCTAAAAATGTATACCCTCATAGTTTATCTCGGGATGGGTGTACATTATTGGAAAAACAAATGATGGGGGAAAAATTACAAAAACTAAGAGCTGAGTCTTCAAGCTCTAGAGAGGTGGCCCCTCCATCCCCTCCATCTAGACATGAAAAATAGAAGAGAGATCGAATGGGGAAAAAGGGCAATATCTTTCAGAATATTCAAGAATCATAGATGAGAGGATTTTAAGATATCTATTTTATTTATTTAAGTTAACTATTTTCTTCATATAATTTCAATCATTAGAGAAATGTTCAATTAATTAATACAGGATTCTCTTAAGGAGCAGAGCTCACATAGGGTATTTACAGCTGCTGAGAGGCAAGATATTTTTTCTGCAACATTGGGAAAGCCCGAACATCCTGGTCGGGTAAGATGATATTCAGGAGGTGTATTGGTAATAAAAGTGTTGCCACATTCTTAAAATTCTTACATTGAGGGTGTTTATAAAAAAAATATAATCCTTGGAGGTTGAAGTTCATAATATTAAAGCTATGATGGAGGAAAATATTAGAGCATCGGTACAGTCTATGTTTATAGACATGCAAAGACAATTTCAGACTGTAGCTCCCACTCCTCCACTGTCATGACCCGTCCTCAGGGCCCGTGCCGTGACTACCCCAAGCCCGCCTTCCATAGGCCAGGGGCTGGCGACTAGCACCAAGGCATAAATCCCGGAAAAAGGGAAGGCATTGCCTTTGAAAAGTAAACAAGCACCATAGAGTAAGCAAGCTGAAAAGTAAACACTAAGTGAAAACTGTAACAAGCTGTGCTAAAAGTAAAAGGGGCCGAAAATACAAGCCCAACTGTAAAGTACAACTAAAAGGGAAAAACAGCAACTGAAAAGAAAAGCCGTAGCGTCGAGCCGTCCTCTGGAAGTCCCACCTGAAGGGTGGGTACAGATAGCCTCCACTGCTCCTCGGGTCCACCTGACCGCTCCGAGTACGTCCCGCCCAGTGGTTCAACTCCAGGTACCGTCCTGCTCTGCACGCCTCCACCACGATCAGCGTTGTCCGTCATCTGCAACCAACACAATGAAGTGCGGACAAAGCCCGTGTAGGGGTGAGTATAAGCTACTCATTAGGGACCCCGAGACCCCCGAAGGTCTCCCGAAATCCACAAAGGATAAACCACAACGGAAAGATACAATCATGAAGTAACAACTGACACTGCTTAGGTATATTCCCATACATATACCTAAGTCATCAATCCCTGTTCGGCTCCAACATCCGAGCCCAAGCACAACCCAGTCCACACAAGAAAGCAAATGTATACCCACACAGGATAGCTCAACACAATCCACAAAGGAGAGTAAACCGTAAATCCACACAGGATAGTTCAACACAATCCACAAAGGAGAGTAAACAGTAAATCCACTTAGGATAGTTCAACACAATCCACAAAGGAGAGTAACACAAGATTCAGCTCACACAGGTATACTTCTTCAGATGACGATAAAGATGATCACTGATCCATCTAAGTCTTCGGACCCACAAAGGATCGATAGGTACTAACCCCCGCAAAGACCCACACAGGATCGGGCCCACACATGACCTGTAGGCGCTGGCTCACACAGAACCGCTGAGCGTTGACCCACACAGGATTGAACCCACACAGGATCAGGCCCACACAGGACCTGTAGCACTGATCCACAAAGGATCGCTGAGTGCCGTAGTTGTCGCAATCCACTGAGGATCCCTGCACAGTCATCGTCGCAGTCCACTGAGGATCTCTGCACGGTCGTCATTGGAGTCCACTGAGGATCTCTGCATGGTCGTCGTCGGAGTCGCAGCCAGCATTAGGGTTCCCGCACACAGCAAGCTCATTTGGGAGGGTCCGCTCCACGAGCCGAGAGGCTGATACATCAACTGACACAAAGTCCGAAGTTGATGTATCCAAAAGTTTCGTATCATCAACAGGAACTCAATGTCGCAGACGGCGCGTCAATCGGACGCCCGATCTGAGAGTTATTGGCTTTTTCGTCCTAGGGGCCCTGTTGGTTTCTAAGGAAAAACCAATGCGACCGTACTCCACCTGCATCCAAACCTTGGGTGGAGTGTTCCAAAAGATCCGTCTCACATAGAGGAATCCACCAAAGCTGACGGAACGTCAATCAAACGTCCGTAGCTCAAGATATGAGCGTTTCCGCTCCGAAGGCCCGGTTGGTTTCGTGTACGAACCAGCCCGGCCGAACCCAAAGTATTCCGAAACTTTTAGTGCGATATACCGAAACGACCGTCTCGATCCAAGGATCGCGTTGCCGCTGATGGTGCGTCGTTCGGAGGCCCGTAGCTCAATTTAAGGGCAAAAGACCTAAAATGGTCCGAAGAAGGGGGTCCGGGCCCAGCCCGACCCCCCCTGGGTCGGCCAAACCGGGTCGACCCGACCAGGTCCAACCTGGCCGGACCTGGTCCGGTCCGGCCTGGGCGCGGCCCGACCGGTCGGACCGGCCTGGCTTTGCTCGGCCGAGCGGCCGAGCAGCTCGGGTGCCGCGGGGCGCCACCCCCGCTGTTTGGAGGTGCCGCGGCCCTCGAAGGGCCGCGCTGATTGAACGGACATGGCATGTCGCCGCATCCCGTGTGTGCGAGTCGGACCAGTGCGGCCGCGGGTCCATTGGCCGCCTCCGGCCGCCGGCGCCGCCGGTAACTTCCGCGGGCCACCGGAGTTGCTCCGGTGGTCCCTTTTCCTTCCCGTCTGTGTCGTTGTTCCTCCCGGGTTCCGTTCTTCACTGCAGGATCATCAAAACTCCCTTGCGTCACGTTTTGTCATCGCCCGCCAAATCCGCACAACCACGAAGAACGGCGGAGGGTTGTCGGGCCGTGTTCATTTGGCCCTCACCCTCCGCGTTAGATATAAACAACGGGAGAATTTATTCAACACATGAAACAACAATTTTAATAAATTAAAATTGTTCATATGAATCTGGTTCTTTGATTTTTAAGAAACGTTCATTGGAATATAAAAGGGTATTTCCAAATAAAAAATTCCTACCTGTCAAGTCGAACGCGCGTTCTTCGCGGATTTGTTCATCGCGGAAGGAGGGGATCGTCGCGTCATCGCGGAAGGGTGTTGCGTCAATGAACTCCGAGGTTCACGAACAAAAAGATTTAATTAATAATTAAATCCATCTTGAGTTAAAATACACAAAGGAATTTAAAGAATCGAAAACACTCACCTCAACGAACTATCGAAGGTTTTTGTCGCGGAGGAAGGAACGTCGTAGAAGAACGTTGCAGAAAAGGAAACGTCGGCGTCGTGGCACACGGCGTCACGTCGTCGATTTCCGCGGGTTCGGCGTTCTTCATCGGAGGCCGGCGTTCTTCTCGTTCTTCGCGTTCTTCGTGTTCTTCATGAAGAAGGGTGAAGGCACAAGAATTTTGTCAAAGCCTCTCAACGTGTAATCCTCCAAAAGTCGTGTTGGTCTTATTTTATTATTACGCCAACAAACGAAAAAGAGGTAAGTAACGACCCATTATTTCATAAAATTAATTCAATGAATGAAACTGCCCATTTAATTCACGAAGAAAACCGCCCAATTAATTGGTGCGTTTAGAAATTAAGAAAACGCGTCGGTTGACTTTCATAAAGACGGGTTTTCGCAGGTGCGTTACTTAGCGGAAAAGAAAAGGTGGGGCTCGTGCGGGCCCCACCCCACAAATATCCTACCAAGAGGGTAGGATATTTTTGGATAGAATCCTATCCAGATCAACTCAGCTTAAGCTTCTTTTAAGTGGATTCAAGTGGCTTCCAAGTGGCTTAAGTGAAATAAAATAAAGTTGTCGAACAATTATTTTATTTCTTAACTTTAAGCCGGAAAATTTTAAAAACCACACCCGAGCAAACGCAACTCTGGAAGAGGCCTTTCTAAGAAAATACTGGTGCTGCGATTTCATCGGTGCCCTCAGAATTTGATTCCGGGCACCGGTTCAAAAGTTAGAAAAATCTGCTCATCCGTTCACTGAACGTACCCGAGCCAAACTTCGGAAAATGATTCTTGGCACACCGGGCCTCAGAATCAGGTGCCGTCAGAAACTGTGCTCTTGTAAAATTCCAAAGAAAATTAAGAAAAAAAATTTCCTTGAAATTTACGGGTCTTTACATTACTCCCACCTCAGGGCTTTACGTCCCTGTAAAGATACATCATAAACTAGGGAAACAAATGGGGGTACTGAGCACGCATCTGGGCCTCCTGCTCCCAAGTGCTCTCCTGGAGGTTCCTGTGCTGCCATTTGATTCACACTAGAGGAATAGATCATCCACATAGGACCCGCTCCTATCGATCCTCGATCTCCACTAGAACCTCCACAAAAGTCGCCCCATCATTCACGTCTAGCTCCCCATGGTCAATGATGTGCATCAGGTCGTGCACGTATCTCCTCAGCTGAGATACGTGGAAGACGTCGTGCACCCGGTGCAACTAAGGTGGTAGAGCCAGGCGATAAGCCACCTCACCAATCCTACTGAGGACCTGGAAAGGCCCGATGAAGCGTGGAGACAACTTGCCGCCTCGACCAAATCTCCGTAATCCACGTTGAGGTGAGACACGCAAGAAGACGTGGTCACCATCCTCGAACTCTAGTGGCCTCCGCCTCCTGTCAGCATATGACTTCTTCTGGCTCTGAACTGTCCTCATCCGCTCCTGGATGACCTGGACCTTCTCTGTCGTGGCCCGGACCATCTCTGGTCCCACAAGTGCTGACTCCCCAGGGTCTGTCCAGCACAAAGGAGATCTTCAAGGTCTGCCATAGAATGCCTCGTATGGTTCCATCCCGATGGTGGAGTGGTAGCTGTTGTTGTACACGAACTCCACCAAGGGTAGGTGATCCTCCTAGCTACGACCAAAGTCGAGGACACATGCGCGGAGCATGTCCTCGAGAGTATGAATGGTCCTCTCCGTCTGACCATCCGTCTGAGGGTGAAAGGCGGTTCTCATACGTAGCCGCGTCCCGAACGCCTCCTACAACCCCTTCCAAAGCCAGGAAGTAAAACGAGCATCCCGATCGAAGACGATAGACGATGGCACACCGTGAAGCCGTAAAATCTCTTGAACATAGAGATTCCCCAAGCTCTCCACTGAGCCCTGCTCTCGGATGGGTAAGAAGTGTGCCGACTTGGGGATTCGGTCAACAATCACCCAAATGGAGTCTTGACCTCTGGAAGTGCGTGGAAGTCCAGTCACGAAGTCCATAGATATGTCTTACCACTTCCACACCGGGACCTCCAAGGGCTGTACCAAGCCTACTAGTACCTGATTCTCTACCTTCACCTACTGGCAGGTGAGGCACCGTGAAACGAACTCTGTCACAACATTCTTCATGCCCGGCCACCAGTGATGTCATCTGAGATCCTGGTACATCTTCTCCACTCCAGGATGTACCGCCAAACGAGAAGTGTGAAACTCTCTCATCACCTCCTCTCGTAAAGAGACTGGTACCAAGGAACGTCCCCTGAAAAGGACGTTGTGCTATACTCCAAGGGAAAAACCATCAGGTGCTTGTCCCGAGGATATTTGTGCACGCCGCGTCTCACAGTCAGCGTCCCCACGCTGTGCCCCTCTGACCCGCTGTAGAAGTGGAGGAGAGACTGTGAGAGACTGAAGGAAGGCTCCTTCATCCCTATCCACGAAGGATATCTGCAAAGCGGATAGCTACTCTATCGCCTCCTCAAGTAGATGGATGCCCATCCTCCCGCTGAGGGCATTAGCTAATACGTTCCCCTTCCCAGGAGTATAGACTGTCTCAAAGTCATAGTCCTGGAGGAACTCGAGCCATCATCGCTGTCTCAGGTTCAGGTCCTTCTGAGAGAAGATGTACCTAAGACTCTCGTGGTCAAGAAATACTTAAAAGCACTCGCCCATCAGATAGTGCCGCCATGTCTTCAGTGCGAAGACCACTACTGCTAACTCCAAGTCATGGGTAGCATAGTTATTCTCATGTGGCATAAACTGATGTGATCCATAGGCAATCATGGCCTGCTCTTTCATCAGGACACATCTGAGTCGGGTCCCTGATGCATCGCAGTAGACTACGTAACCAACTCCCTCCTCAGGCAACCTCAAGATAGGTGCGCTGGTCAATCTCTGCCTCAGCTTCTGGAAGATATGCTGACATCTGTCTGACGACACAAAGGGTTTCCCCTTCTTTTTCAAAGCTAGGAGTGGCGCCGCAACTCTGGAGAAGTCCGACACAAATCTCTGATAGTATCCGGCTAGACCCAAGAAACTCCGCACCTCTGTCATGCTCCTAGGTGGCTCCCAAGCTAGCACTGCCTTGATCTTCACGGGATCCACTGCAACTCCCGCATCAGAAACGACGTGCCCCAAGAAGTGGACCTCACGTAACCAGAACTGGCACTTCGAGAGCTTTCCATAAAGCTGGTGCTCTCGGAGTGTGTCTAGAACAACCCGCAAGTGGTAGGCGTGCTCCTCCTCCGTGGTCGAGTACACCAAAATGTCGTCGATGAAGACCACGACAAATTGATCGAGGTATGGCTGGAAGATCCTGTTCATGAGGCTCATGAACACTGCTGAAGCATTGGTTACGCCGAATGGCATAACCAAGAACTCATAGTGGCCATACCAACACTTGAAGGCCGTCTTCTGCACGTCCTCGTCTCGAACTCTGAGCTGATGATAGCCTGACCTGAGGTCTATCTTCGAGAACCACCGTGCTTCCTTGAGCTGATCGAAGAGGTCATCAATCCTTGGTAGCAGATACTTGTTCCTCACTATCACCTGGTTCAAGCGACGATAGTCAACACACAGTCGCAAGCTCCCATCCGCCTTCTTGGAGAAATAAATCGGGGAAGCCCAGGGTGAAACACTGGGTCGGATGAACCCCTTGCCCTGAAAATCCCCCAACAGTACCCGCAGCTCTCGAAGCTCAGCGGGGGCCACTTGATATGCTGGAGTGGATATTGGGGCTGTCCCGGGGTACAGATCAATGTAAAAGTCTACCTCTTTGCGAGGAGGTTGCCCTGGAACGTCGTCGGGAAAGACGTCTGCGTACTGATCCACCACTGTAGGAAAACTAGGACTCCACACGTCCACTGCTCCTAGGATGAGGCTAGCCAACTGATGAGTGATGGGCTGTCCTCTCCTTTGCGTGAGTCCATTTTGTGCTGCTAAGGATCCCTTCTCACCGGTGAAGGTGAACCTGCTCCCGTTGGTGCGCACACATCGCACCTTGCGCCTAAAACAGTCAATCTGAGCATGGACTGTAGATAACCAATCCATGCACAAGATGACGTCGTAAGGCCTTGACGCCGCTACAAGAAGATCCCAGCCAAAGCTCTCGCCTCCTAGAGTAAGCTCACACTGCCAACACCAGTGCGTAATCGTCGAGTATGCTCCCGTAGGGGTCTCTAGCCGTAAGGATCGAGCCAACGGCTCTGTCGGAATCTCCGAGCTCCGAACAAGGGTAGTGGCTATGAAAGAGTGACTCACTCCTATGTCTATAAGAACTGCATCAAGGGTGGAATAGATACAGATCATACCTCGAATCATCTCTGGTGCACCGTGGTCGTAGGTCTCTGCTGCCTAGAGTTGTGCCTGTCTCTGCCCGCCAGCTCCCTGTGGTCGGGGTGGACCTCCTGGTGGTGGTGGTGGCAGAGCCTCAAAGCGTCGCCCACCACCTGCTGCTCGTCCAGCTCCCCTACCTCGTACTCCTCCTCCATGAGGACCACCACGTTCGACCCTCTGCCTCTGCCTGGGTGGCCCCTCCACCATCTGCTGCTCCTCGGTACGACAGGTCAGGCAGTCACGAGCCATGTGGCCCTGCCCGCCGCAGGCGTAGCACTGCCTGCCTCTCAGAAGACTAGATCTGCTCTGAGTGCCCTGCACTGCTGAGCCAGTGTCCTGAGGTCGTCTACGAGAGGGTCTGGTCTGCCTAGAACCCTGAGTCATCCGTCAGCTACCTGCTGCCGAAGACTTCGCTACCTGCCGCCCTGCGATAGGTCTCGCTATAGACTCAACCATAAAGCTCTCGATCAGAAGGGCTCTCTCGAGTACTCCTGCCTGGGTCGGGATGCTGAGGGAGATCAGCGATGCCCTGATCTCATGTCTCAATCCCTGCTCGAAGGTCCGGGCCCAGAAGAAGGGGTCCCGTACCATGTCGGTCGAGTAGCGATAAAGATCGGTGAACCTCACCACGTACTGGGCGACCATCAAGCTGCCCTGCCGTAGCTGAAGAAGCTCCTGGATGCGCACCACACAGAGGGTGGACGGGAGGAACTCTAAGAGGAAGAGGCTCTCAAAGTCCGTCCAGATGAGAGAGGCCTCATCGTGCACCTGGAGCATCAAGCTCCACCATTGTCCTGCTGCTGTGTGCAGTAGGCTCGCCGCGAGGATCACCATGAGGTCTGCTGGTGTCCTCACTAGCCTAAAAACTCGATCGACCGCCTCCAGCCAGTCCTTGGCTGCCTGGGGGTCCATCTCCCCACGAAACCTGGGTGGTCTCTGACGCTGGAACTCGTACAGAGCTCCGAGGCGACGTGCATCGTCAGCGGTCGGTGCTGGAAGCATCGGGGGCTCGGCGGGTAAAGGTACCGCCGTTGCCTCCGCTGTCAACGGGCCCTGTACCAAGGCCTCATCGCTCAGCGGGCTATCGTCGCGCTCTACTCTCGGAACCCTAGCCGGTTGCTGTCGTCGGGCCATCCTGAAAAGGAAACAAGTGCGCCACGGTCAGAACAGTATACCTGGTGAGCTGACACAAGTAATCACAAAGAAAAATTTAAACACACATGCAATTAATGTTTTCGTGCATTAAGTCGGAAATCAGAAGTTAGGGTCCTGGTGTACGGATACGTCGGCCGCCGCACCAACACTGGACTCCCTGGACTGATAACCACACCCAATACGCTAAACACTATTGCTTCACATAGAAGAAAGATCAGAGTCTGCGGTAGAACCGACCACCTCTGATACCAATTTGTCACGACCCGTCCTCGGGTCCCGTGCCGTGACTACCCCAAGCCCGCCTTCCATAGGCCAGGGGCTGGCAACTAGCACCAAGGAGTAAATCCCAGAAAAAGGGAAGTCATTGCCTTTGAAAAGTAAACAAGCACCACAGAGTAAGAAAACAGAAAAGTAAACACTAAGTGAAAACTGTAACAAGCTGTGCTGAAAGTAAAAGGGGCCGGAAATAGAAGCCCAACTATAAAGTACAACTGAAAGGGAAAAACAACAACTGAAAAGAAAAGCCGCAGCGTCGAGCCGTCCTCTGGAAGTCCCACCTGAAGGGTCGGTACAGATAGCCTCCACTGCTCCTTGGGTCCACCTGACCGCTCCGAGTACGTCCCGCCCAGTGGTCCAACTCCAGGTACCGTCCTGCTCCGCACGCCTTAACCACGATCAGCGCTGTCTGTCGTCTGAAACCAACACAATGATGTGCAGGGAAAGCCCATGCAGGGGTGAGTATAAGCTACTCAGTAGGGACCCCGAGACCTCCTATGGTCTCCCGAAATCCACAAAGAATAAACCACAATGGAAAGATACAATCACGAAGTAATAACCGACACTGCTTAGGTATATGCCCATACATATACCTAAGTCATCAATCCCCGTTCGGCTCCAACATCCGAGCTCAAGCACAACCCAGTCCACACAGGAAAGCAAACGTATACCCACACAGGACAGCTCAACACAATCCACAAAGGAGAGTAAACCGCAAATCCACACAGGATAGTTCAACACAATCCACAAAGGAGAGTAAACAGTAAATCCACTCAGGATAGTTCAACACAATCCACAAAGGAGAGTAACACAAGATTCAGCTCACACAAGTATAATTCTTCAGATGACGATAAAGATGATCACTAATCCATCTAAGTCGTCGGACCCACAAAGAATCGATAGGTACTAACCCCCGCAAAGACCCACACAGGATCAGGCCCACACAGGACCTGTAGGCGCTGGCTCACACAGAACCGATGACCACTGACCCACACAGGATTGGACCCACACAGGATCGGGCCCACACAGGACCTGTAGCACTGATCCAAAAAGGATCGCTGAGTGCTGTAGTCGTCGCAGTACACTGAGGATCCCTTCACAGTCGTCGTCGCAGTCCACTGAGGATCTCTGCACGGTCGTCGTCAGAGTCCACTGAGGATCTCTGCACGGTCGTCGTCGGAGTCGCAGCCAGCACTAGGGTTCCCGCACACAGCAAGCTCATTCAGGAGGGTCCGCTCCATGAGCCGAGAGGATAATACATCAACTGACACAAAGTCTGAAGTTGATGTATCCAAAAGTTCCGTATCGTCAACAGGAACTCAACGTCGCAGACGGCGCGTCAATCAGACGCTCGGTCTGAGAGTTATTGGCCTTTTCGTCCCAGGGGCCCGGTTGGTTTCTAAGGCAAAACCAACCCGACCGTACTCCACCTACGTCCAAACCTTGGGCGGAGTGAGCCAAAAGATCCGTCTCACTTAGAGGAATCCACCAAAGCTGACGACACGTCAATCGGACGTCCGTAGCTCAAGATTTGAGCATTTCCGCTCCGAGGGCCCCGTTGGTTTCGTGTACGAACCCACCCGGCCAAACCCAAAGTATTCCAAAACCTTGAGTGCGATATACTAAAACGACCGTCTCGATCCAAGGATCGCGTTGACGCTGACGGCGCGTCGTTCGGAGGCCCGTAGCTCAAGTTACGGGCAAAAGACCGAAAATCGTCCGAAGACGGGGGGTCCGAGCCCGGCCCGACCCCCCCTGGGTCGGCCAAACTGGGTCGACCCGACCCGGTCCAACCTAGACGGACCCGGTCCGGTCTAGCCTGGGCGCGGCCCGGCCAGTCGGACCGGCCTGGCTCGGCTCGGCCGAGCAGCTCGGGTGTCGCGGGGCGCCGCCCCCGCGGTTTGGAGGTGTCGCGACCCTCGAAGGGCCGTGCTGATTGAACGGACGCGGCATGTCGCCGTGTCCCATGTGTGCGAGTCGGACCCACGCGGCGGGGAGCCACCGCGCCGGCGACCCGCACCGCCGGTAACTTCCACGGGCCACCGGTGTTGCTCTGGTGGTCCGTTTTCCTTCCCGTCTGCGCCGTTGTTCCTCCCGGGTTCCGTTCTTCACTGTGGGATCATCAAAACGCCCTTGCGTCACGTTTTGTAGTCGCCCGCCAAATCCGCACAACCATGAAGAAGAGCGGAGGGTTTTTGGGCCGTGTTCGTTTGGCCCACACCCTCCCCGTTAGATAATAATAACGGGAGAATTTATTCAACACATGAAAAAATAATTTTAATAAATTAAAATTGTTCATATGAATCCGGTTCTTTGATTTTTAAGAAACGTTCACGGGAATATAAAAGGGTATTTCCAAATAAAAAATCCCTACCTGTTAAGTCGAACGCGCGTTCTTCGCGAATTTGTTCGTCGCGGAAGGAGGGGATCGTCGCGTCGTCGCGGAAGGGTGTCGCGTCGATGAACTCCGAGGTTCACAAACAAAAAGATTTAATTAATAATTAAATCCATCTTGAGTTAAAATCCACAAAGGAATTTAAAGAATCGCAAACACTCACCTCAACAGACGATCGAAGGTTTTTGTCACGGCGAAAGGAACGTCGCAGAAGAACGTTGCGGAAAAGGAAACGTCGGCGTTGTGGCACACAGCGTCACATTGTCGATTTCTGCGGGTTCGGCGTTCTTCGTCGGAGGTCGGCGTTCTTCGCGTTCTTCGCATTATTCATGTTCTTCACGAAGAAAGGTGAAGGCACAAGAATTCTATCAAATCCTCTCAACGTGTAATCCTCCAAAAGTCGTGTTGGTCTTATTTTATTATTACGCCAACAAACGAAAAAGAGGTAAGTAACGACCCATTATTTCGTAAAATTAATTCAACAAAAGAAACTGCCCATTTAATTCACAAAGAAAACCACCCAATTAATTGGTGCGTTTAGAAATTAAGAAAACGCGTCGGTTGACTTTCATAAAGACGGGTTTTCGCGGGTGCGTTACTTAGGCGAAAAGAAAAGGTGGTGCTCGTGCGGGCCCCACCCCACAAATATCCTACCAAGAGGGTAGGATATTTTTGGATAGCATCCTATCCAGATCAACTCAGCTTAAGCCGCTTTTAAGTTTCTTCAAGTGACTTCCAAGTGGCTTAAGTGAAATAAAATAAAGTTGTCGAAAAATTATTTTATTTCTTAACTTTAAGCCTGAAAATTTTAAAAATGACACCCAAGCAAATGCAACTCCGGAAGAGGTGTTTATAAGCAAATACCGGTGCTGCGATTTCATCGGTGCCCTCAGAATTCGATTCTGGGCACCGGTTCAAAAGTTAGAAAAACCCGCTCGTCCGTTCACTGAACGTACCCGAGCCAAACTTCGAAAAATGATTCTGGGCACACCGGGCCTCGGAATCAGGTGCCATCAGAAACTGCGCTCTTGTAAAATTCCAAAGAAAATTAAGAAAAAAAATTTCCTTGAAATTTACAGGTCTTTACATCCACCTCCCCTAAAGACCCCATTATTTATCCTTCACCTCCGCTAGTAGCTCCTACTCCCCCACCTCAGCCTACGGACCCCATTTTTTATTCTACTCCTCCACTGCAGCTTCCTACTTATTGCGAGTTGTATGTTTATGATCATAAAAATCATATAGTTGCATATGGGTTGGTATATTGTATAGGAGATATAGTTAATCATCAATAATTAGAGGTAGAGAACCATAGGGTCACTGTATAGGATATTATAGATAGATCAGCTTGAGTACCATTACCTATAGATGAGGTGAAGATCGTTGGACATAGTATCGACCATTTTTTAATTTGTCCATCCAGACTTTTGTGACTCATTAACATAGAGGTATGTATGTTATATATTCTATTTTATTTTTTTATTAAAGTTGTTTTATCATTTGAAAACTAATATATTTTTCTATTTATTTTTACATGAATACTTTAAAGGTAAATAAATACTGTATAGACAACAACAAAGGCAAATTGATATGACATCAGATAAAGATTCTAATAGTCTTGATAGATTGTCAAGATATTCAAATTTTTTGGTGGGTCATTATGAGATTCCAATGGAATCTCATGTTTGTGGACCTGCAATAACTATGGGGATTGTAAAAACTGATATTATGGAGCTTGTTAATGGAGATAAGTTGGGAATCAATGTGGTGCAAATTTTTTCCATGTAAGTCTTAAAACCTTTTCCCTACGTTATATTTATTAAAAATGTATACTTATGTTTCTTTTGTATTATGTATCTTTATAAAATTTGTGAGAAGAATGAGCGGACAGATGTATATGGATTCATGGACCCGTAATTGATTTCCAATGAAGTATGTGAATTGGATGAGGAACAAAGAATGCTTTATATTGCTGAAAGACTTGAAAAGAATATAGTCACACAATGTTGGATGATGCCTTTTTGTGAGCGGTATGAAACACATCTCTCTCAAAGAGTTCATTATCTTTTAACATAAAAAACCACTAACCTTTAATTTTATTTTATTAGTGATCACTGGATGTTAGGGGTTTTTTTCCCAAGGGAGAAAACACTTTATTGGATATGATTTGTCCATGGCGATGTGTAGGAAGGTTTTAAGAAAATTTTGTAAAAATAGGTTTCAATTTCTCAATAGTTTTATATATTATAATGAATTTTAAATTTATCCCATTCGTATTATTTTCTAACAGGGCATGGGTCTATTTTCGAAAAAACACAAATACAAGGAGTGTGAAGATCAAATATGTAAATGTAAATGTAAATATCCATTTATAATTTGTACTTTTTGATTTATTACATAAAAATAATATATTGAATTTATACTCATTCAAACATAATTTTCATGAAAAACAAGGCATAATCAAATGCGGATATTATATGTTAAGATTTATGTATGAAATAATAATAACTGGAACAATTGTGAACTTTGACTGGGTAATATTTCCTTTTAAACTTTTCCATCATATTTCATTTGATTTATTCACTATACACATTAACTACTATCCTTTTTAATTTATATCTATTTTATGACCCTAAACCCTATCGTGCTCAAGACATCAAACACTTACAAGTGGAATGGTCAAATTATTTTACAGTTTGATTGGATTTTAGTTGTTTGTAGTCTAAAATATAATTTTGAATATTTTCATTGTAATTGTGTATTTGGTAGTCATTTAGGTTGGATTTAGTTCTTTTAAGTTGACATTGTAAGTATTGAATGTTATATATTTGACTGGTTAATTTTGCTATACATCTTGTTTTGGTCTACTTATGATGGTTTTTCTTGTATGGATTCTGGTCTGGGGGGGAGGGGTTCCAAGGGTGTGGGGGGTGTCTAGTGGGGTGGGGGTATCAAGGGGTGTGGGAGGGTTGTCTGGTGGGGTGGGGGGGGGGGGGTTTCCTGGGTGTCCATGAGAGTGGGGGGCAGTACAGGGGGTGGGAGCATTTCCAGGAGGGTGGGAGGGCTGTTCAGGGGAGTGGGGGGGGGGGGGGGGATGTCCAGGGGGTGTCTAGGGGTGTGGGGGTGTCTTGTGGGTTGAGGGGGGTTTCCAGGGGTGTGGTAGGGCTTTCCAATGGGGTGAGGGTGTCAAGGGTGTCCATGGGGATGGGGGGGGGCAGTCTAGGGGGTGGGAGAGGTGGCACTGCTACCCCTTGGGGGGTTGAACGCCGCTGGAAGGTACTCATCACTGTCACATGCGAAGCTTGATCTCTCAAAATGTTTCACCAATGATTTATTCCCCTATAAACATCATTCATTATATCACTTTGATGCCAGTATAACCAGGGGAAATGCCGTCATGTGTGACTAAACCTCGTTTCCCCTCGTTATACTAGCATCAAAGTGATAGACTGACTGAAATTTTCTGGGGAATAAAGCATTGGTGAAACATTTTGAGAGCTCAATATTTGCATGTGAGAGTGATAAGTACATTCCAGTGGTGTTCAAACCCCTGAGGGGTAGCGGCGCCTCCTCTCCCAACACCATCTGTCCCGGGGTAGTCTAGGGGGTGGGGGGTAGTCCAGGGGTGTGGGGGTGTCCAGGGGTGTGGTGGGGGCTATCCAGTGGGGGGGGGGTTGGTCTGATTTTGGTCGGGTTTTGGTCTTTTTTTGGTCTTTGGGTTTTTAGTGAGGTGGGGGGTGTCCAGGGGTGTGGTGGGGGTTTTCCAGTGGGGTGGGAGGGTGTCGAGGAGGGTGGTAGAGATGTCCAGGCGAGTGGGGGGATGTCCGGGGGGTGTCCAGTGGTGTGGGGGCAGTCCAATGGGGTGGGGTGTGTGGGGGGGGGGTTCTAGGGGTGTGGGAGGGCTGTCTAGGGGAGTGTTGTCCAGTGGGGTGGGGGTGTCCAGGAGGGTGGTGGGGGAGGGGGGGGGGGTTATAGGTGTGTGGGAGGGCTGTCTACGGGTGTGGGAGTGTG
The DNA here is from genome assembly GCA_963277665.1 of Viscum album. Lineage (NCBI taxonomy): Eukaryota > Viridiplantae > Streptophyta > Magnoliopsida > Santalales > Viscaceae > Viscum > Viscum album. The sequence continues at coordinate 805,369,556 of OY728141.1, read as the reverse complement.
GTCCAGGGGGTGGGGGTGTCTAGGAGGGTGGGGGGTAGTCCAGGATGTGTGTGTGTGGGGGGGGGGGGTCCAGGGGAGTGGTGGGGGATTTCCAGTGTGGTGGGGGGGTTCTGGTTTGGTTTATGTCTGGTTTTGGTCTGTTTTTAGTCTAGGGGTGTCCAGTGAGGTGGGAGTGGGGGTGTCCAGGGGTGTGGTGGGGGTAGCCCAGTGGGGTGGGAGGGTGTCCTGGAGGGTGGGAGGGATGTCTAGGTGAGTGGGGGGATGTCTAGGGGGTGTCCAGGGGTGTGGGAGGGCAGTCCAGTGGGGGTGGGGTAGGGGGTTCTAGGGGTGTGGGATGGATGCCCAGTGGAGTGTTGTCCAGTGGGGTGGGGTGTCCAAGAGGGTGGGGGAGGGGGTTCTAGGGGTGTGGGAGGGATGTCCAGGGGTGTGGGAGTGCTATCCAGGGGGTGGGGGGGTGTCAAAGAGGGAGGGGGGTTGTCCAGGGATGTGGGGGGTGTCCAGGGGTTGGGGAAGTCCAGGGGTGTGGGGGTGTCCAAGGGTGTGGTGGGGGCTGTCTAGTGGGGGGGGGGGGGGGTTCTAGTCTAGTTTTTGTCTGGTTTTGGTCTGTTTTGGGTCTGAGTGTGTCCAGTGAGGTGGGGGTAGTCCAGGGGTGTGGGAGGGTGTCTAGAGATGTGGTGGGGGCTATCTAGTGGGGGGGGGGGTTCTGGTCGGGTTTTGGACTGGGGGTGTCCAGTGGGGTGGGTGTCTAGGGGTGTGGGAGTGCTGTCCATGGGGTGAGGGTGTCCAGGAGGGTGGGGGGGGGGGTTGTCCAGTGGGGTGGGGGTGTCCTGGAAGGTGGGGGGTTCTAGGGGTGTGGGAGGGTTTTCCAGGGGTGTGGGAGTGTTGTGCAGGGGTGGGGGTGTCCAGGAGGGTGGGGAGTTTTCCAGGGGTGTGGGGGGCTATCCTGGGGGTGGGTGGGGGGGCAGTCCAAGGGTGTGTCTGTGTGGGGTGGGGGTCTGGTCTATTTTGGTCTGTTTTGGTCTGTTTTTGGAAACTTTTTGGTATGTTTCAGGTATTTTGGTGGGAATAGGAGTGGTTGATTAGTTTTATTTAAAAAAATTATTTTTTATGTCGGTTATTACATAACTGACATAAAAAATGAATTGGGATTAGTTTTAACATCGGTTATTTGGAAACCAACATAATAAATTCATGGGAAATGGTTTTTATGTCGGTTATTTCATAACCAACATAATAAATGGAAATAGATAGTTTTTATGTCAGTTATTTTATAACTGACATCATAGATATGTTTTCACGTTGTTTATTATATAACCGTTGTTGGAAACTACTTGGATGATAGGTTTATCACGTTGGTTATAAAAATAACTGGCATGATAAACACTTCAGAGGAGTGATTTATGACGTCAGTTATATAATAACCGATGTGAAAGGGTATATACCACATCATTTATTAAATAACCGACGTAATAAACCATGACTCCGAAGTATTTTCCACGTCGGTTTTTTATCGACTGACATGAAAAACGCTTCGGATTTGTGTTTTTTATGTCAGTTGTAAAATAACTGATGTAAAAAACAGTGTTTATAATGTCTCCTATAATAACATCATCCAAAATCCGATGTAAAAAATAAAAAATAACTACTATAAAAAATGTTTTCTGCACTAGTGTAATACCCTTATAATAGAAATATCTTAACCTCATATGATCATGTAAGAAATAAAAATACAAGGAACCCACAATTTTCTCTTGGTTCAGTTCAAATGTGGAATTATATTCCTTTTCATGGATGTTTACCCTCCCCAACCACAAATTCTATTCACTATAAGAACAAGTGGTTTCAATTAAGATAATATGTGCAAGATTGAACCACACACATTAGAAGCTACACCCAACAACCCATATTCACATTATAGTACAAATAAATATGAATACAAGATGAAGAATATCATAAAATAAACTAGGTTTCCCTAGAAACAAAATATTAATATTTGCTTCCATGAGCCTCCAAAATAATCAAGATAGAATCACTAACAGTGCATACTTAAATTATACTACACAAATATTCTCATACTCAAATAAATTTTCCTGAAGAAGTAAAATTCATTAGGTAGTGATTTTTGAATACCAAACTTGTCCCCAAACTCTTATTCTTCTTCCTTTTTCTCATAATAAAAAACCTAAAAAAATAGCCACACAGTCTTGCACAATAACTTCATCATTTTTGAACTTATTAAATCAAAATGAAATATTATTATTCAAAACTCTTAAAGACTCAGATATCAATTTTCACATGATATATATATATCTATGTAATCACCACCTCATTTAAATTCCTAAAAGACTCAGGTCTTCTTGGCTGTTGTGATATTCAAATACCACAATATTCAGCATCCAAAAAATCAACTCTATTTAAAACACATTAAAAAGTTTCAAAGAACATGATTATTCAAAAAACATAGAAGACTTTTATGTTCATAGACTCATGAATCTCTGCCACATGGAACTTCCATCCTTATAATTTCAAATTATAGAACTCTTACCTAGTGTATAAGAATACAATCCCTTAAATTGTTCTCAAATGTCTACATGAATATCATATATGGAAAGCTACATTTTTAAAATGGCTATATGACTCAATTCATCTAAATAAAGTATGCAGATACAATAAAGCCCATGTTTTTCTATGTAGTAGAATTTAGATACATGATTTCGGCTATGTCACTGAAATAGCTACGTTAATCCTTTTTTTATGTTGATGCATGCTCATATATTATTGAATCATCTACATGATTTTCTTATGTGGCTATAATTTCCAACATAAAAATAATTTCTGTGGAATGTTTAGATATGTGATGCTGTCTAAAACACCTATGTTGTAGATTTAGTTGCGTTATTGGGGTACATGATAGATTTGGATATGTGATGTTGTAAAAAGCACCTACAGAATAGATTTGGATATGTGATTTAGCTACATGAAATATTTGGCTATATAGATCGCCTATATACAGGAAACAATTTTATGGATCCAAAAAATTACATATTTTACTTAAACTCACTCAGAACCTATTCAATTGACTTCTGGACAACCTCAAAAACACTTCTCAGCATCATGAAACTCTATAACATGATATGTATCCATAAAAACTAGATCAAGAGTTGTAACAATTCTTGAACACCTCAGATGATGGTTTTCAACAAATACAACACCCCAAACTCACCAACAACATTGGGATCTTTGACCAGCCTAAAAAAAATCCATAAATCCATGGGTATCTTCAAGAACAATATTTGATATAGAAAACATATATTGGGAATAAGCTCATTGATAAATATTGTAAAATACTCCATCATTTTCACCATTACTGTAGTAAGAGTCTTATCTCTTTTATTGATCAAATTTTACCTATTTTTCTTATATAGAAGTTGATCATTAAAACATGACATTATCAATTAAAGGAGACACATTAATGAGATAAAATTGGGGAGGCCTCATACTAGATATTATCTAATTCAACAGTCCCATTATGAATATTTTCATGATTGGATTAATTATTTTGTATATATAAATGGATTTTCATTGTGATTGAGGCAAATTATTTATTTCTTTTTGCATAACATTTTTTTTTGAAATATATGAAATGTATAGGTTCATAAAGTAGGGGGTTTTGTGGACCTACACTGACTGGAGAATTTAACCAACTAAATGATAGTATATCTATAATATCTCATCATTACAAATATTTAGATGCTAATGGATTTCAGTTTCATATTAAAGTTGTTAATGATAAATAAGAAACACAAAACAGTGTAATTGGTTGTTCATCCATCGAATCTGGTTATTACTATGGCCAATTTAAAGACATCATTGACATTATACACACACACAAGTTAAAAAAACGTATTGATAAAGTGTAATTGGGTTGATCAAATCCATGTATCTAAATTCAATTCATCAAAATTTACATTGGTGAACTTTAACAGTATGTTATATAGAGATGAATGAGTTAGTAATGAACCTTTAATATTAGAATAGAAAGTAGAATAAGTTTTCTTCATTATCTTTCCATTATATCATAATGGTCACGTTTCTATGAAAATTTCAAGTAGAAGAGTATTTTAATTGAATGAAATAAACTTGACACTAATTACATTATCATGCGATATATGGATCAACACATTGTAGATCAACATGAAGGAGATATCTAATTGGTTAGAGAGATTGTTGAAGGGGAAACAATCGATTTTCATATTTAATGAAATGTATGGTTATCTTTATTCTCTTTGGTTTCAAATCTGATTCTATCTGTTTATATTTTCATTAAATATTTAAATGTTTTTCATTCAAATATTTTATATCACTTATTTTATATATAGTTTATGTATGTTTAACAATATATTCTTTCTATTACTATAAACATGTTTGTTAAACATATACCAGATCCACATCATTCTGGAGAGACATTTTTATCTAGGGGTGGTGGTACATATGAATGTAAATGTTTTATTATTTATTTAATCAATCATTAAAAATATGTAAACACATCTATATAATTATCTATACAAATATTTTCAAATAGATCCAATGTAAACTTTTCTTCCTCTCACAGGGGAGGCTATGGTCGAGGGATTTCATCATGAAATTATAATATGAACCTTGATATATCATTTGACAATATGTATAATCCCATTGAAGAGGGTGACCATGAACTTATTCTCCAATTTGGTTATATGATATGTGACCCACATAGAATTCCATTGACTACACATGACAAAGATTTATTCCACTGAGATACAGTAGATCACCATTGGAGTGATGTTCAGGTAAGATGATCATTTAGGTGTGTTAAATATATTTAAACAAAACTTACATTTGTGACAATTTCATTCATAAAACAAATTATTTGAGATTGTGATCGCTGATATTTAATTAGTGTACATGGAAAAATTTCATAAAATTTTGAAATATTATAATGGTACAGTAAAGAAGGAGCATTGGGTACTAAATATGGGTACCCTATATATACTAGGAAAAGTCTTGAGAAGTGTTCACCCATCCTAATGGCATGATTTGGTCGCATACTATTACATTGAGGCTGTGATGGTGAGTATTCTTATTTTGAATTAATGTTTTTGAAGAATATGTATCATTTCACACGTATAAATTTAAATTTATTAAATATTGGATGTGTTATAAAATCATTCTTAGAGTTTCATTATATAGGGACCTCCACGTGATCTTGGTACATTTCATGTGTCCAAAATTAAACATGATGTATTTATCATTTTTTTATATTCATCATTTAATATGGTTTACTGTTATATAATTACATATTATTAGTATGTATATAATTACAAGAGTATGGTACACCGATAGATAGAATGTCAATATGGATAATTACATGCGATCAAAATGATATAGAGTTTAAAAATCTTATAGTATGTTCTTATACTAATTTTCAATTCATATATATATATAATATATATTTACATATTGCACAAGCTCAATTTTAGGCTGAACTAGCATGCTTCCAAAGGACCAACGAAAAATTTCCAAGAGGATGGATGAGTTATTTCATCACAGCCTTGTTCATGATGAACATGGATACAACTTGACATATGAAATGAGAATTCAACATTTTATAGTTTCTTGTCTTTAGGTAGTGTCTCCGATTATTCAAAGAATGAAATAACTGGTGATAGGATTTGATTCATGAATGCATGATTCTAAGGAAGTAAATGCTCAAATGTTTGGAGAACTTAGGGAATTGTGGGAGTATATGAATTGAGGTGATGGTGTATAGGATCCTACAACACAGGTTTATAGTATATTGTATTTTATTTTTTTATGAAATTAGTTATTATTATATACATAATATTTATTTTTTTGAATACCCCTACCACACTGTGTGTAGGTAATATCCATGGACCTACATGATGCATCACATGTAGAAGGTATATTTACTTTTATCATTATGGTTTCACATTAATATTGGATATGTCATTATATTTTCATATTTTTAATAAATTTTAAAATACCCTTTATATTTTCATTAAAATGTTATTTGACCAATTATTGAATAAATAAACAAGTAAAGACATTTATATTGATGCATAAACATAGGAAAATAATAATTGATTCATTTTTAATCTTTAGATTCCAACTGTTCTCCAATTGGATGCTTAGATTGATCAGTACAATTCAAAGTAAATTTTCAAATTTACTCTTTTTAGATTAAATATCATTGGTTTAGTATTAAAAAACGAGGAAACATAGTTGGGTTGGTGAGAAAGCATAGGAGAACAATGATTGAGTCATTTATTATTTGTATAAATCAACTGAATGTCCATATGATTTTTTTATTTCTTAATACTGATTCAAAGTACATTTTCATATTTAATATTTTTTAAAATTTTCATATCACTGGTTAAGGGGTCAAATCAATAAGGTGGGGTTCAAAACCAAAAAAATATTCTTGGATTGACATGAAAAATTAGGATACTGATTTTAAGTGTCATTTTCCCCTAACATCTGTAGTTAAGTGAAAAATCACTTAAAAAGGGTCAATATCAAGAAAATTCACTTGGATTGACTTGAAGACATGGGAGAATAAAACACAATTTAAATTTTTTTATTCAAATGACATATCTTTTGTTAGGGGTTCAAAACTAGGAAAAATACTTCTGATTGATATAAACAAATAGGGTAAAATTCATTAAATCATTTGTGATCTTGTTCAATCATATTAAAGTAAATATAATTCCTAGATTTATTTTTAGGATGTAAAGTGTGATTATAAATTATTAATTTTTTTAATAATTGACAAATCAACTGGTTATGGGTCAAGACTGATCAAAGGATATTGGATTGGCATGAAAACTTCAGAAAATTATCTTTATGTCATATATTATATGTATGAATCATCTACATGTCAATAAGATACCCAAATTTATTGGTATGATCAAAAGATTCATTTATCCCTAACATTTATAATTAAGTGAAAAAACACACAAAAGGGATCAATACCAAGAGAAAAAAATTCTATTGACATCAAAACATAGCATAACTCTAATGAGTCAATTTTGATATTTCGGAATCAACCGCATGTCAATCAGATGTGTTTATTTCTTGATATTATCTAAAACACCATTTAATATTGTGTATGTTTATTAAAATGAAATATCTCTTCCATGGTGTCAAAAATAGGAAAACAACATTTTATTTCCATGAAAATAATGGAGAACATTCCTAGAATCATTTTTTGATCTTATAGAGTCAACCACATGTAAATATGAATCTTGGATTGGTTAGTAGGTCATAAAGTATGATTCTACATTATTAATAGTTTTTAGTAATGGAAAAATAAACTATTTAGGGGTAAAAACCAATAAAAATATCTCAAATTACCTTGAAAACATTGGATAATGGTTTTAAATACATTTATGATTTGTATGAATCATCTACACATCAATAAAATAACCTAATTTCTCGATATGATAAAAAGTGTTATTTGTCCCTTGTATTTATAATTAAGTGAAATATCACATAAAAGTGTTCAATAACTAGAAAAAAACTTATATGGACATGAAAACATGAGAGAATGATCATTAAGTAATTTATTATATGTCAGAGTCATCCACATGTCAATCAGATTAGCATATCACTCATTATGATTGAAAACACCATTTAACATTCTGTACGTTCATTAAAATGACATATCTCTTACAAGGGGGTCAATACTGGGAAAAAAAATTTGATTCACATGAAAACATATGAGAATGTTCATCATATCATTTTTGATCTTATGGAATCAACTTCACATAAATAAAATTTATGTTTTGATTGGTAGGGAATAAAGTATGATTTCATTTTATTAATAGTTTTTAATAATTGAAATTTTAATTGGGTTGGGTAAAAACTAAGAAAAAGAGCTCAGATTGGGTTAAAAACATAGGATAGTGATATTTAGGTAATTTAAGTTGTAAATTAATAATCAAAATGTTAATCAAGTACATGAGTTTATCTATATGATTGGAATTTCTATTTTCCCTCACATTTTTAGTTAAGTGAAAAATCACATAAAAGAGGTCAATAATAATAAAACACACTTGGATTGAAATGAAAACTTGGGAGAATAATAATTGATTCATTTATGATATTTCTGAATCATCCATGCATCAATCAGATGCATGTATCACACGGTATGATAAAAAACACCATTTAGCATTTTATAAATTTATTCAAATGAATTTTCCCCTATTAAGGGGTTGAAATAAGTAAAATGACATCCAATTTATGTAAGAACATTTGTAACCATTTATTAAATCATTTTTTATCTTATAGAAACAACAACGTGTCAATTTGATGCCTAGATTGATCGATAGGAAGTAAAGTATGATTTCGTATTATTAATAATTTCAAATATTATGAAATCAACTAGGTAGGGGTTAAAACAGATAACAATATCTTGTATTAGATTGGGAAATCAAGAAAACAATATTTAGTCCATTTATGATTAGTATAATTCATTTACATATCGATTGGATACCCAAATTTCTCGATATGATTGAATGTGTCATTTTTTCCTTACATTTGAAGTTAAGTGAAAAATAACATAAAGGGGTCAATAATAATAGGGAACACTTGTATTGATATTTAAACTTTTGAGAATGATCATATAGTCATTCATGATTTTTAGAATCAACCAGAGATTTATCAGATGCACGTATCTCTTATTATGGTAAAAAACACAACTTAACATTGTGTATGTTCATTAAAATGAATTTTCTTCACCATGAGTTCAAAACCAAGAAAATAACATTCTATTGATGTAAAAAGGTATGATAAAATTCATGGAATCATTTTTTATCTTATAGAATAAACCATGAATAAATATTATTCAAGAATTTATTGGTAGTACATAAAATATGATTCTTCTTTATTAAGAGTTCTTTAATAATGAAAAAATTAGTAGGTAGGGGTCAAAAATATGAAAAAGATCTCATATTGGATTGAAAACTTATGACAATGATATTTAAGTCATTTTTGATATGTGGAAATCATCTAAAATTTGATTTAATACCTGAATTACTTATTATGATCGAATGTTTTGTTTGTCCCTCACATTTGCAGTTAAGTGGAAAATCACATAAAAGGGGTCAATACCAAGTGAAAATGCATATATGGACATGAAAAATTGGGAGAATGATCACTGAGGAATTTATAATTTGTTCAAATCAATAACGTGTCAATTGGATGTGTGTATCACTTGGTATTATTGCAAAAACAATTTAACACCATGTACATTTATTAAAATGACATATCTCCCGCCAGGGGGTCGAAATGATAAAAAATAATTCTTATCAACATGAAAATGTAAGAGAATATTCGTCAAATAATTTTTGATTTTATATAATCAACCGCACATCAATATGAATTTGATATTGATTGGAAGGAAATTAAGTATGATTTCTCATTATTAAGAGTTTTTAATAAAGGATAAATCAACTAGGTAGAAGTCAAAACTGAGAAAAAGAGCATAGATTGGATTTAAAACATAGGATTATGATTTTATTCATTTTAAAATCTATATGAATCATTTACACATCAATCAGATACCTAAATTTCTTAGTATTATTGAAAGTGTCATTTTCCCTTAAATATTTAGTTAAGTGAGAAATCACATTAAAGAGGTCAATTCCAAGAAAAAAACTAGGATTGAAATGAAAATTTGATACAAATATCATCAAGTAATTTATGATATATCAAAATATACCAGACATCAATCAAATTTATATATCAATTAGTGTGATTAAAAATACTATTTATCATTCTAAATGTTTATTAAAATGAAATTTCTCTTTCTATGGGGCCAAAATGGGGGGAAAACATTCGATTGATGTGAAAACACAAGAGAAAATTCCTTAAATCATTTTTGTTCTTATTTAATCAATCATGTGTCAATATGATACTTGGATTGATCTATATTATGTAATGTATGATTCTTAATAATTAAATGTTTTTAATAATGGACACATCAACTTGGTAGGGATCCAATCTAAGAAAAAGATCATGGATTATATTGAAAACAGAGGCCAATGATCTTTAGGTTGTTGATCTATTTGAATCATCTACATATCAATCAGATACCTAAATTTCCCAGTATAATAGAAAGTGTTGTTTTTACCTCACAATTTAATTAAGTGAAAAATCATATAAAGGAGGTAAATACCAATTGAATACACATTCATTGAAATTAAAACATGGTAGAATGATCGTCAAGTCATTTATGATCTATCAGAATCAACCACACATCAATCGGATGTGTGTATCACTCTATATGATCAAAGAAACCATTTAACATTTTGTACATTTTTAAAAATGATTTTTCTCTCACCAAGGAGTCAAAATTAGGAAAAAAAATTCAGATTGACATGAAAATAAAAGAGAACAATCCTTGAATCAATTTTGATCATATGGAATCAATGGTGCATCAATATGATGCTCGTATTGATCAGTAGGATGTAAAGTGTTGTTCTTCACTGTTAAAAGTTTTTAATAAGAGACAAATCAATTGGTTAGGAGTCAAAACTAAGCCAAATAGCATGGATTGGATTGAATACTTTTGAAAATGATCGTTAGGTCATTTATGATCTGTTTGAATCATCAACATGTCGATCAGATACCCAAACTATTCGGTATGGTTGAAAGTGTCATTTTCCCTGTCTTTTGATAAATCACATAAAAGGGGTCAATACTAAGTGAATGCACATGGATTGACATGAAAACATTGGAGAAAAATCATCGATTCATTTATTATATGTTGGAACCAAGTCCACATCAATCAAATGTGTGTATCATTTGATATGATCAAAAACAACATTTAACATTAAGTGTGTTTTTTAAATTGTTTCATCTCCCACCAGGGTATCAAAATTGGGAAAATTAATTATGATTGATGTGAAAACATTGGAGAACATTCCTTGAATAATTTGTGATTTTTTAGAATCAGACGCATGTTAATATGATATCTGTATTCATCTTTAGGATATAAAGTTGGTTTTAAACTTTAATATTAATTATTTTTTAACTCCTTATTAAATTATTTAATTAGACATTTGAAAATGAATTTTCATTATTTTATTGAATTATTCATCATTCGTGATGTCTTATGTATGACACATTGTATAAAATATTTTTATTATATTATATAGACAGAATAAATTAGGTTTTAAGTTAAAGTTTAATTTTAGTTATTTTATTTTTATATTTAGGGTGGTAGTGAATGAAGATGGGAAGGGTTAGTTGGGAGGTGTTCGGTTGATTGGTTATCATTTTAATTTTTTTCATGAATTTTAATCCATTTGTTATATAAAAAAATATTTGATCATTAGCGACCACTTGGGGGTCGCTTATGATTTGGGTATTTTCGAACATTAGTGACCACCATTGGTGGTTTCTATTAGTTCCTTTAGTGACCATAATTAGGGTCATGGTTGGGAAACTTTAGTGATCTACCTTGGAATTCACCATTTCCCTTTAATGATAAGGAAATTAAAGTCGCCAAAAGCGGTCATTTAGAATCTGCTAAAAGGAAATAGTGACCATTAATGGATACTATTAATTTTTATTTTTCTAGTAATTTCACCAATTTGGAATACTTTAATATTGTGGAAAATGAACTGGTTGTATTTCTAAGTGAATCTATTTATATAAATATTTTGGAACCTTGTACGGGTAATGGAATGGTGCAAGATGCTATGATAGTGTGTAGACCTATTGGGGAGGAAGAAGATCAGTTCTAGGATAATAAATCAGTTATATAAACATATTGTGAGAATCTTTAATGTAAAAAAGTGACAAAAATAAGAAAAATAAAAGGGGATAGATTAATTTAACATGTAAACCCCCTATAATGTACAAGATTAAAAAACAACAAGGTAACTCCTAGAAAATACACTATGAATCAAAGTGTAAAAAATCAAACAAATGATTGAATGTGAATTATAGTGAGAGCATAGAATCCCTATGTGAAAAAACACAACTTGATATTTCTCTGTCTTTCTTTATGATAATAGTCTTGTGAAAAATACATCACCTCTAATATATAAAAACCGAACATGCAACACCTTTGAAGAACCTTCACTAAGTCGTTGCACAACACAAAATTTGGCTACTCCTTATTTCCTATGCCCAAAAACTGTTGTACATGTATCTAGTGTTTCCACACTTGATTTTTTCATCTTTCTGCAACACCCTTGTTTCTCTCGTTTATAAGAAAAGTAAACTCTAAGAATCATATTATGTGAATCATCCTTTCAAATATTCAAAAAATGTATAATGATAATATCTTTAAAAAAATTTATGGGATACAATAATATCTTCCTATTTTGAAAGACATGTGAAGTTCTAGTGGGAGATTTTGAAAATTTAAAACCTCTAAAAATCTCCCCTTTTAATTTTAATCTATAAAAAATGAGTAATGAGTGGAACCCCATCAATCCCCCCATAATCCCATCAATGTGGCAGATAAATTCCACCAAACTTATTTAGATCGAAATCTGGTTGGCATTGTACTAACCACCATCCTCTGCAGTAAATATGAAGATACCCTGTTGTATCTATGACTAAAAAATGATATCTCCCCATATAAAATAAATCCAAATGTAAAAGTATTCATCATACCAAAGTCTTCATTGAAAATACCAGAATCAATAATATCTAGCTCCCCCATAACTGTGATCGCTACATAATCTAGAGTAATGATAGAAACTAATTTTTCCCTCTTCTCAACATCCTACAAGAAGTCTGAAACTCTTAGTGCATCACCTAAATATTTGATTTTAACTATTTTTTCATTTTATCACTCTATAAAGAAAAATAATTGTCTTCAAGACATGAAACACTTGACCTTACCTAATTCAACTTGCAAACATTCTTCAAATTAGTCGATGGTATTCGACTCATGCATGATGATTACCCATGCCAAATATTTTATGAATTCCTCTTTATAACTACATTATTCATATCAGCACACACCTTTACATCTATATTATAAAGTTTTTCATCCATTATTCCCCATGTGTAAACTTTTGATCCTCAAAACAATGTCTATATTCTATTTTGAAATGAAATTTTAAACCCATCATTATCAAGATCACAAGTAGATAAAACATTATGGTGTATAGCTAGAACATTTAACACATCCATAAAAATTAGCATACAACCTACATTTATAGTGATACAAATATCACCAACACTAATTACATAAGAAGAATCTCTATTTATTATCTTCAAAATTACAAATTCAACTTCTTCGTATGAAGAAAATTATTCCCTCTTCGGTTTAATTTTTAACGAATCCATTGAATCAATCACCCTTTCATTGTACATATTTCACCTACGACAATCAATTCTGACTAAAATTAAATCAACATAAACATATATAAGACTTATGTAGGTATCCGAAGAATTGTTTTCATGCACCTTTTTCCCTCCTTATGCTTTATTCAAAGTGTAGTTGTTTCTCTACACATGACCCTCCTTTTCAAAAAAGAATCACTTGATCTTTCGTTTATTCTTCAACCAAACTCTCTGATTACCATGTCCATCTATCACTTCCATAATATCACTATTTCCTAAAGAATCACCATCATTGGTCTTTCACTGAGTCTCCTTCATTAACAACAATGACATTACATCATCCAACTCCAGAGTGTATTACTCAAATAAAAACATGGTGATGATATTATCATATGAATCAAGTAATAAACCCAAAATAAGTAACTCTTTGTCTTCTTCTTCCATTTCAATAGGTACTGTGTTAACCTTATCATTAATATTGACCACCACTGAAGACTGATCCATCATAAGTTTGGTGAATTCATCCATATGGTTACCTAAATATCTATTCTCTCGCATTCACAAATGATATAACAATATTTTAGAAATAAATTATTTTTGATGGATTTTCATTTATAACTTCTTTCAAGATTCACCCAGATATCTTTTCGATCTATCAAATTAATCACTTCTCATAGAGTACTATCATCCAAATATATCTGAATTGTGCTTGTTTATAACTCTTGATAATCCTACCAATCATAGTAGCTCATCATCTCCGGTTTCTCTAATTTTTATTTAGATCCTTCACTATATTTTCAGAGAACAAAATATTTTTAAATTGTTGCTACCATAGAGTAAAATCATTTTATGCATTTAAATGTTTGATGTGGGTATAAATATGATGGAATGAAACAATCATATCTAATCATCATGAAACATGGATAAATCCTTTTGATACTAGTTTTTGGGGAGGAAGTGGATCAGTTTGAGGATAATAATTAAGTTGCGACAAAAATATTGTGAGAACCATAAATGTAAATAAAACAAAAACCAAAAAATAGAAGGAAAAATAAATGGGTAAACAAAAAATTAATATTGAAAATCCTTCCAATGTAGAGGATAAAAAACCATAGGGGAACATTCAAAAAATACACTATGATCAGAGAATACAAATTTTAATACATTTCTGAATATGAATTGCAGTGAGAGTGTATAAAAATTGTTTAAAAATACACACAATGATATGCCTATATATTTCTCTCTTATAATCATCTTGTGAAAAACACATCACCCTTCATATATTAAAATCAAACATACAAAATCATTGTGACACCTTCACTAAGCTATTGAAAAACCTGAAATGCTGATGTTTTTTGTTTCCCATGCCCAAAAACTATTTCCCATGTATCTGCTACTACCGCACCTATTTTTTTCCTCTCTATTCAAAACCCCTGTTGCTCCCTTTTATAAGTAAAAGAAAATCTAAAAATTATGTGATGTGAATTATCCATTCAAATATTCAAAAAATATATATATAATGATAATATCTTAAAGAAGATATATACGGGATCAAAAATATCTTCCCAATTTAAAATTCATGTGAAGTGTTGGTGGGAGATCTTGAAACTTTCAAACCAATAAAAACTCCCTTATTTATATTTTAATACCCATAAATGAAAAATAGGTTGAACCCCATCATGTAGGTGTAGGGGACTATATCAAATAATGTGATAACAAAACATCCAAAGAATTTTTCTTTGGATGACTCGAGGCCTTCTACATTGAGAGTATATGTCCTTGAAAAAAATGAAGAATCACATGAGAAGAGTTATTTCATTGCCTCTATTCAAAATGTTACTCCAAATGAGATTTCACTAGATAATCTTAAGAAAGGTGAGACTCAACTGACTATCAGTCTTTGTAACATTCTGTGTTTTGAACCGGATAAAAAAATGCAAGAAATAATTTTTTTCCGTTAACTAGGCAGGTCGATTTTAAAACTGTGTGTCAGAACATTTTATTCTAATATTTGACACTGCGACGTTGATAGAATAAAAATATTAAGTTTATTTTATTGATACACATATTTTTTTATTTTCAAAAAAATGAAATAACTCACAAACGGTGCATCATATGAGAAATTTGGTACCACTGTTAGGTCCAAAACGTCGGGTTTATCCTAGGCAGGGTATAACCTTGATTCGCATCTGGTGTTTTACACCCTTGCACTTGATAATACCGTATTTATTTTTAATTATTTATTTATTCCAATATTTAAATAATAAATAATTATTTTCTCTAAAACGATGCGTCGAATGAGAAATCTGACACCAGTAATAGTTCCGGGATATGGGGTTTACCCTAGATAGGGTATAACCTTTGCGAGAATTGGACGTTTAGTCATATAGCAGATGATAATTTATTTGCATTTTAAAAATTTTATTGGTAATCAGATATTTTAATAATTTTATTATTAATATTATTATTTATTTTGAAAACAATGAATGAAAATGCACATCCACAATTAATAAATCATGTTGCAGTGTAAATAATAACTGTGCAATGTAATAAATGTAATATTGTTAATTAATAAAATTAAATACAATTGCGAAATCAATATTTATTTAATAACCGTTATCTTTTTTTTATGATTATTGTTTTTAAGTTATTAATGGTGTAATTAATGGGTTGAATTAAATAATAATAATTATTTTAATTATTGTTATTAATATTATATTGGGAAAAAAGATTGAAATATATATATATATATATGAGGTATATCAATATATCTGAGATTATATATATATAGTTATATATACATGTGCAGCTGTATATATATGAATATACATGTGTGTATATATATATATAACACATATATACGTGAGTGGATATTTATTGTTAGGTCAGATAAAGTATTATTAATTTTCAAAATAAATTCATTTAACATGTCTACTTAAATCAAGTTGTGGACTTTTATGTTTTTAATCAAAATCTTTAAAGCGACCCAGGGCTCACACCTGCGCACCTTGTTGCAGGTCTTGGATAGCTATTAAAATTAATTAAATGTTTGTTCGGGCTTTATGTAAAATATTACATCACGCCATAGCGCAAAGTTCATGTTAAAAATAATTAAAAAGGATTAAAGGAAATTAATAGAATTTAAAGAGGGATAAAAATAAATAATAAAATAGATACGGTTGGAGAGAAATTAAAAATAATTAAAATGAGGTAAACCTATTTTAATTATTTATTTAATTTATTCCACCATTTTATTTTTATTATTTTATTTATTTATCTCCTTTTTATTTTTTACTTTTTCTTTTCTTTCCTTTCCTTTTTATTTCGTTTTTCCTCTCCCCCTCTTCTCCTCTCCTGTGCGTGGCACACCTCTCCTCCATAGGTGGTGCGCACCACCTTCTCCTCCCTTTAAAAGATCATTGCGCCTCCATTCTTCGTCCGTTTTCTTCACCGTTAGGTGCGCTTTGAACCTCTCGGTAAGTCCTATCGTACGCACCAAGAATCATGTGATCTCATTCCAAATCCTTTGCGCAGTTCATCGCGAAAGGATTTTACCCTATTTTGGGGGTTTTCTAAAATCCTCTTTTTTTTCATTTTAGGTCAAATCAAAGCCTACTGTGGATCATAGGATCATCTACAACCATAAGGTAGAGTTTCTACCCTATTTCCCTCCATTTCATTGCGATTTATAAAAATACACTATTGTACCGTTAGTCGGTGCCTACCGACTTTGTGAAAATTCACCCAAATTCATTAATTAATTTGTTTTCCCTAGTTGTTGCAGTCGTATTGATCCTGAATTTATTTGTTTAATTTTTTTCAACAATGTCGGACACCCCTTGGGGTGTGCCAATGTGGTCAGTATAATTTCCGTTAGCCCAAAATTTTAATTTATTTCATTGCATGAGTTGCGCAGCCTATTTTTTGTTGTGTTCAATTTAAATAATTAATTTAGATTAATTATGAATCTTGAATTGTTGAATCTTTAGTAGTTGGTTGTACTGGTTTATTTGTTATTAAAAAATGTCTTTATCTGTATGTTTTGCACAACCTATTTTTTGTGTTTAATTTAAATAATTAATTTAAATTAATTATGAACTTTAGAATTGTTGGATCTTGGTAGTTTGTTGGTCTAATAAATTAATTTATTTAAAATTGAATTTATCTACTTATGTTGATGCAGTATTTTTCCTAGTTAAGATTTCTATGCTGAAATATTTAATTTTCATTGTGTGATGCACGGGTGTACCTGTTTGGTTTCAGGCTGCAATTACCTATGTTGATATGATATCTTCTACTGTGAAAACATTAATTAAATTAAGGGCGGGGAAAGAAGGTGGGTTCCGTATTAAGGGTCACACTTAGACCCTTCATTCTTGACAGTTACCTCTATGTGCTGGGGGGTGTTCTTGGATTTTCTGGACTGAGACTTCCTTGAGATTTCTAATACTTATGAGTGATACCAGTTCCAAAAGGGCCCATCAGGACGGATCTGTTGGCAATGTGGCTAAGCCAGCCTCGGATGACACTCGAACCCTTTTTTGTGAGGTTGGGACGGACTCAGGGTAATGTCATTCCACGAGCAATACTTGGTCTTTTGAAAGATTACCTTGGATGAGCTCAGTGGTATTGGATAATTGAAGGATGTTCCGTAGCGATACCTTCAAGACGGGCTTAGACTCCAACTCTCAACTTGAACCATAATAATGATGCACTGAAGGTTTATATTAGTGTCACTATTAGTCTCTTGAGATTTGAGATGTTTTTTGGTATGTTGAAACACACCTAGTTGACACATGACTTAGAACCCAAGTTAAATCACAAGCTTGGGGGTATGCCTCAACCTTGTTTTACATTAATCTTCCAGGCTTCATATATATGAATATGTGTATTCTACTTACAGGTACTCTTTTCAGACATCTGGCTTAGGCCGAAGCAGGTGAGTAAGAAAGGGTGCTGATTGGAACCCAGGCCAAGTTATTAATTTTATTTCACTTAATAAATTATCTGGAATTGTTATATAATGGCACACTCTATTTTTTTTATTTCACCAAATGGAAAGGTTTAGACCTCGTGGGTGTCGGCCTAATGGGATTTTATCCAACACCCTACTCGGGTGTCGTTGATACCCAAGTAGATTATATGGTTGTAGGTATTGACAAATGGAAGCATGCTACTTTCAATTCTGGATTAATTATTGCTGCTTATGATATATATTGGGGCAGAGGACTAATCCTTGCTCATGATGCAGTTATCACACTTTGTTTCTTTTCTTTTTAGTTGATAGCATGCTTGGGTTCTGTTTTCTGTACTTTCAGTTTAGACATACATCATGACATGACATTGTTTTTGTACCTGGTTTCATTTATCATCTTTCACATTTATTATGTATTAAGTTGGGATTATTTATTTCCTTTCTGTATTGTTTATTCGTTTATATGATTCTTCTATTTATTATTATTATTTTTTACTTCCTTTGTGACAATACCTATTAACTATAAGGGAAAATTCTCCCCCTTGGACACAAAAGTCCCTCTCTACTAGTCAGTAGCCTCTGGAGTTCAGGGATATGCACTTGATGTCATGTAAACCACTAGTCCAGCCACCGTCTTAGAGGTGAACCGGGTCGGGACATTACAAAGTGGTATCAGAGGAGGTATTTTTTCCCTTTTTCTTACTGTTTTGGGTTGGTAGACAGGAGACTAGGAATGTGTCGGCACTTGGTTAATAGCCGTGCTTTATAATGGTCACCCCTTGTATGGTAAATGACCTAGTGGCCAGGGTCGGGATTGTTGTTCATGCTTTTCGATGTTACAATTGATATGATTTCACCTCGAGTGATTAGTATAATTTCCACTACTTATGAATTTATGAAATTTATGATATTTTTCCCCTGGCCTATTAAGGTAAGGATGAATCATTGCATGCATCATAATAGGCACATAGAAATTCACATGCCATGCATATTTCCATGCCATGTAGTTACATTTTTGGTTGCCTGTTGATTTAATTGTTTTCCTTGAATATATTCCATGTCTTTTAATTATTTATCTTGACTTTTAAATACCATGTTTCAGTGATATATTTAGCATTCTAGACTATTTCCATGCTTCCTGTTTAATACCATGTTTTCCTCATATCATGCTTTTGTGCCTATTAGCATGTCTCTATGATTAAAATTTTATGCTTATGTGATTACAACATCTCTTAGTTAGCTTATTGTGGTGACTTTCTAGATTGTTTGTTATTTAATTGTTTGCTTTGCTAAAATTTATTGGTTGATTTTGAATGGGAGCCAAATTCCAAAAACTATAAAGTGTATATTCTCTTTATAATTTGATAGCCACCCATATATCTAGGTTGATATGTGTTTGAACATGTTATAATTTTAAATGAATTGGTAAACTACCCAAAGGCACAACTAGGACCAAGTTGGTTAGATGGTCCATGTTCCTTATGAGATAACCCAGTATGGGTGTTGTGACTCTTAATAATTAAACAACTGTTTTTGGGTTGCATTCTAATGAACCCAGGTTGGCTTAGTGGGACCTTTTTAGGTTTCCTTATCTTCTTAAAAGGATTTTATGTGATAGATTGCCTAATTAAGAACAAGATTTCAATTAATGTAAAATGTTTTAAAATGGTGCTTTATAAAACTTGCATGTTTTTCCCTTATGGAATTGGTTAAGATCAAGTACTTTTTGTTTTGTTTTGAAAAATTGTACTTGATGTTTTTATTAAATCTTTTGATGATTAATGACTAAATCTGATTAAATATAAAGGGCTTGGATGTGGAACCTATAGGAATTTTCTCTATTTAATACCCTGATATAAGATTAGTTTGAGTTTCTCCTTTAGTTTCTTTCGAACAGAACCATTCACATGTCATTGTCCCTAGTTAGACCCCCTTGTTTAAAATGAAACCCTTATTCGGACAGGTGGTCATGTTCTCCTTGAATTTTGTTTTGGGATTCAGCATCGGTAATGCTCATTTCCATTAGGTTAAGAATGCATTAAGAATGGTCAGTTACTTCATAGGTCATTTGATTCTTTCTTCTCCACAACGATGGTTGACTTGGTATGTCGTCATCTGAGTTAAAAGTATCTTACTTCTACATCACCTCGGGGTAGTATGAGTTCACGCACACGGCGTCTTTGAGTGATTGATGTTGTGACGAACCAATTTAGTTCAGTGTAATCATCAAGTCTTCCACTTTTAAATAGGTTTCATGTCATCTCTGTAGTATAGTGACTTCTGTGTTAAAGGAATCAGGTTCATCCCAATGCTAGGGATGACTTCTATAAACTCGGGTGTTTTGACACACTAGTCAGTTTAGTTGGGATTTCATGCTAGGTTTTTAAATGTCTCCCTTCTAGTAATCCTCTAATCCTCTTAGTGTACTCTTCCTTATGTGACGAGCAAGTCCCCAATCTTACCTTCATCCTTGAAGCACTAAGAGAGCATCAGTCTTACTTCATGCAAAAGCTTTAAAAGTTTTTGGGCTTGTTTCAGGTGTTTTTCTCAGTGTTGCACACTGATGTATTGTTCTTATCGAGGATTTGTTCATTTTTGAGTGACCCTCAGATTTCTGCGTAGGATTTCCTTGGACGAACTCTTGTACACCATCTATTTCATCTAACTTTACCTCCAGACCGATGCCGCTCTGGACTCATTCAATGTTTTGATATGGTTATCTTTCCCTTGTATCAATGTATCACTAGTAAACATGGAGTATGGACTACCTTGCGTTAGTTCCTTTTACTCTTATAGTTCCAATCCGATGTTACCCTAGACTTGTTGTTGGGCTCGGTGATTCCTAAATCAAAGAAGGTCACTAGAGGCCAGGTATGAACTTTGGTGGATGTGTTCGTGGTAAATGTGGGATTCCATTGAAGAAGAAATCATAGTTTAGTCTATAAACACCTTCCATCTAAGCTGAGAACATTATTAAATGGTCGGTCCGAATGGCTTGACGAGTTCTCTCTCTTCCTCAATGAAGTGGTCAGTGAAGGAGCTTTTTCTGACACGTCATCGGGTGAGACAAGTGCGGTTTGGGTCAACCAGGGCTTTTCATAAAAATCTAGCTCGACTTGGGATTTAAGGAAGATGGGGAATCAATTATTTTACCCATTTTCTAAATCAAGCGAGAATATTCGTTAGAACGCTTAAGAGTGTGTCTTGTAGAAAATTCTAACTAAGGAAGGTTTTGTGACTTGGAAGTTGCCTCTTTCAAACTTTAAAACCTAAGGTGGGAAGTAACTTTGACCAAAAGTTAACAAGACGATGACATTGTCATGTCTCTAGCTGAATGTGTTTGGATAGTTACTATCTCAGGGTTTCAGTTTTAAAAATAAGTGTTGGATTAGACCTTAATGGCTTAGGTTCCACTTTCTTAACCAATGTTTGAACTTGCGTTGAGAATTTGGAGAAACAGTGCGGCCTTTTGTATGAAATGTAATGACCCTATAGACCAGGTGAGAGTTACGTTGTTTTCGAAGGCATCTCGGGGACGATAAGTTCTAAGGTGAGAAGGTTGTAACGTTCCGTGTTTTGAACCGGATGAAAAAATGCAAAAAATAAATTTTTTCCGTTAACTAGGATGATCAGTTTTAAAACCGAGTGTCAGAACTTTTTATTCCAATAGTCAACACTGTAACATTGAGAGAATAAAAATATTATGTTTATTTTATTGATATGCGTGTTTTATTATTTTCAAAAAAATGAAATAACTCACAAACGGTGCATATTATGAGAAATATGAGACCACCGTTAGATTCAGAACGCCGGATTTACCCTAGAAAAGGTATAACCTTGATTCGTATCGGGTGTTTGGCACCCTCATACTTGATAATACTCTCTTTATATTTAATTAATTAATTATTCCGATTTTTAAATAATAAATAACTATTTTCTCTCAAACGATGCATTGAATGATAAATTCGACACCACCAATAGTTCTGGGATATGGGGTTTACCCTAGGCAGGGTATAACCCTTGCGAGCGTTGAACATTTAGTCATATCACACTTGAAGATAATTTATTTGCGTTTTAAATATTTTATTGGAAATTAGATATATTAATAATTTTCTTATTAATATTATTATTTATTTTGAAAACAATGAATGAAAATTCACATCCACAATTAATAAATCTTGTTGCGGTGTAAATAATAACTGCACAATGTAATATTATTAATTATTCGAATTAAATACAAATGCGCAATCAATATTTGTTTAATAACCGCTATCTTTTTTTATGGTTATTGTTCTTAAGTTATTAAAGGTGTAATTAATGGGTTGAATTAAATAATAATTATTATTTTAATTATTGTTATTATTATTATATTAGGACAAAAACATTGAGGTATATATATATATATGAGGTATATCTATATATATGAGATTAAATATATATATATATAGTTATATATACACGTGCATGTGTATATATATGAATATACATGTGTGTGTGTTTATATATATATATATCATGTATATACATGGGTGGATATTTATTGTTCGGTTAGATAAAATATTATTAATTACCTACATAAATGCATTTAACATGTCGTCTTAAATCAAGTTATGGACTTTTATGTTTTTAATCCAAATCTTTAAAGTTGTTGCGGGTCCCAGATAACTATTAAAATTAACTAAATAATTGTTAAGGCTTTATGCAAAATATTATGTCGCACCATAGCACAACATTCAGGTTAAAAATAATTAAAAAAGATTAAATGAAATTAATGAAATTTAAAGAGGGATAAAAATAAATAATAAAATAAATACAATTGGAGAAAAGTTAAAAAAAATTAAAATGAAGTAAACCTATTTTAATTATTTATTTCATTTATTCCACGATTTTACTTTTATTATTTTATTTATTTATCTCCTTTTCATTTTTCCTTTTTTTTCTTTCCTTTCCTTTTTATTTCTTTTTTCCTCACCTCCTCACCTCCTCCTCTCCCGTGCGTGGCGCATCTCTCCTCCATAGGTGGTGCACACCACCTTCTCATCCATTTGGAAGATCTCCACGCCTCCATTAGTCGTCCATTTTCTTCACCGTGAGGTGCACTGTGAACCACTCAGAAAGGCTTATCCCACACACCAAGAATTGTGCGATCTCATTCCAAATCCTTTGTGCAGTTCATCATGGAAGGATTTTACCCTATTTTGGGGTTTTTCTAAAATCCTCTGTTTTCTTCTGTTTTATGTCAAATCAAAGCCTATTGCAGATCATAGGATCATCTACAACCATAATGCAGAGTGTTTACTCTCTTTCTTTTTGTTTTTTTGTGATTTATAAAAATGCATTGTTGTGCCGTTAGTCGGTGCCTACCGGATTTGTGCAAATTCACCTAAATTCATTAATTAATTTGTTTCGCCTTGTTGATGTTGCCGTATTGATCATGAATTAATTTTTTTAATTTATTTCAACAAGGTCGGAACCCCTTTGGGGTGTGCCGACGTGGTTAGTTGAATTTACGTTAGCCCAAATGTTTAATTTATTTAATTGCATGTGTTGCACAACCCATTTTTTGTTGTATTCAGTTTAAATAATTAGTTTAGATTAATTATGAATCTTTAATTGTTGAATATTTGGTAGTTGGTTGTGCTGGTTTATTTATTATTAAAAAGTGTCTTTATCTGCATGTTTTTCACAACCTATTTTATTGTGTTTAATTTAAATAATTAATTTAGATTAATTATGAACTTTGGAATTGTTGGATCTTGGTCGTTGGTTGGTCTAATTTATTTATTTATTTAAAAGTGCATTTATTTGCTTAAGTTGATGCAGTATTTTTCCTTGTTAATATTTATTTGCTGAAATATTTAATTTGCATTGTGTGATGCACATGTGTACCTGTTTGGTTTCAAGCTGTAATTAAATATGTTTATATCATATCTACTGCTATGAAAACATTAATTAAATTCAGGGCGGAGAAAGGAGGTGGGTTCCGTATTAAGGGCCACGCTTAGACCCTTTGTTCCTGACAGTTACCTCTATTTTTCGAGGGGCGGTGTTCTTGGATTTTCCATACTGAGACTTTCCTGGGCTTTCTAATAATTTTGAGTGATACCAGTTCCAAAAGGTCACATCGAGATGGTTCCATTGGAAATGTGGCTATGCCACCCTCAGATAACACTCGACCCCTTTTTTGTGAGATCGGGATGGACTCAGGGTAAAGCCATGCCACGAGCGATATTTGTCCTTTAGAAATATTTATTTGGACGGGCTTGTTGGTATTGGATAATTGAAGGATAATCTGTAGCGATACCTTCAGGATGAGCTCAGACTCAAACTCTCAACTTGAATATTAATAATGATGCACTGAAGGTTTATATTAATGTCCTTGTTAGTCTCTTGAGATTTGAGATGTTTTTTGGTATGTTGAAGCACACCTGGTTGACACATGACTTAGACCTCAAGTTAAAGCACAAGCTTGATGGTAGACTGGGGTAGAGGACCAAGCATTGCTTATTATGTAGTTATCACACTTTGTTTCTTTTCTTTTCAGTTGATAGCATTCTTGGGTTCTGTTTTCTGTACATTCAGTTTAGACATACATCATGGTATGACATTGTTTTTGTAACTTATTTTATTCATCAACTTCCACATTTATTATGTATTTAGTAGGGATTATTTATTTATTTTTCCTATAGTTTATTCATTTATATGCTTTCTCTATTTATTATTAATTTTTTTTTACTTCTGCTGTGATAATACCTATTACCTATGAGGGTATAGTGTCACCCTTGGACAGAAAAAGGCCATCACTGCTAGTCGGCAGCCTCTGGAATTCGGGGTGATTTTCTTGAGGTCATGTAACCCACCTGTCCAGACACCGCCTTAGAGGTGAGCCGAGTCGGGACATTACATTCTTGGTGTGTAGGGACCTTTTTGTTGTATTTTCTTATGTGAAATGGTAAAGGGATGGAAATGTGGTTTGATCAGATCCAATTCAGAAAAGTTTACCTTGCCGAGCTAATTTTGGTAGGATTTAAAAGGCGCAAAACAATTTTAGGTCATCATTAATGGGATCTCAAGGGTTGGAATAGGTGGTGAAGGAATATGAAGCAATGTGGAGGAGAGGACACCAACATCCGGGACAGGGTATCCACCAAAACATGGGAAACATGTCCTATAAAATGATCATGGGAGATGTTTTTGGAAAGAATAAAAAGATGAACACACAAAATAACACCAAATAAAATGCATACCAGAAATGAAATTATTTCCCTAAAGAATGAAGAAGAATAAAAGCAGATGTACAATGACCAAATATACATACAGAAAAATATATGTTAACACTAGAAGTTTTTCACATGGAAACCCCAAAAGGGAAAAACCAAGGGAAAAAATCTAGAAATAAGAATCCATTAATAATAAAGAGTGCAAGTAAGAGACTCCCAATGATGAGAAGGAGCACAAAAATAATACTCAAATAAAATGTGGATCAAAGATAGAAATAATATTCAATCGGAATGAAGCCTAAAATGAAGAATGCATCTTGGTAAAGAAATCAAAATAAATATGAACATAAATATAACATGATCACTATCTGGATACAACTTGTATAAGAATAACAATAGGATCAGATCAAAGAGCACTATAGATGAAATATGATTATACCAGATGAATTTTTCTAGTTGTATATTTGAAAAATCATTATTGAAAACCTAACTACACTGTGTGTAGGATGAATATAGAGCTACAACTACACCACTGTAACTCCCATTCATATATATTTTCTCTTTTTATTTATTTATTTAAAATGGTTATGTGTAGGGCCTAGGAGAAGAGGCACCCCCAAAAAAATCCTTCTTCGACTCAACTGGGGATCATTGCCAGCCACACAATTAGTCAGCAGGTCCCAAATTTTTCTCCTGGTAAAATCATGGTCAACATGTCTGACTATTTTTTATTAGTGTGGATATTCTCGAGCTCCCATTGTATTGAATAAATGATGTCACATATCCAATGATAGTAAACATTGATATTTTTTTTAATTATCATGAAATGTGGGATTATTTACCAAAAAAATAGCACTTTGACTACCATAAAATAGAAAAATACCTTTCCTGATTGAAATTATGCTCTCAAATATAATTTTTCATCCACAATAATTCTTTTCATGCCTTTATAGATACAATAAACTTTGAATACATGGTAGATAAAGAAACACATCTCTAAAATCTAGACAAACAAGATATATACCCCCCTATAATAGTGATCAAATAGCCTAAAGTAGACTTCCTTGAATCTATATCTCATTCCATATCTTAATATGTAAAGCCACAAATCAGAAGTTCCCCATTTTCGAAACACAATCTCATATAATAAGTTCCATGAAGATAATCAAATATATACTTCACTTATCTCAAATTATCTCTTCTAGGATTAGACAGAAAATGAATGACTACACCACCTGCATGAGCTATATCTGGTCTTTTACATACCATCGCATACATCAAACTGTTAACAACATATGAATAAGGCATGTGTTGCATATCTTATATCTTCTAATTAGTAGAAGGTGATTGACTGGTAATGAGAATAAAATGAAAAGAAATAGGAGTACTAACCACTTTCTATCTTTCCATATAAAATATCTAAATAACCTTCTCAACATATCTCTCCTGAGATAACCATAATTTCTTATCTTTTCTGTCAAAAGAGATCAATATTACAGTAATATATCATGATAGAAACAAATATTTCATTAAAAAAGACTCAAAAGGATTCTTCTTCAATCTATCAATTCTAGAAGCATCATGGACAAATATTATAATATAATCAATATAAAGTAATAGTATAATAAAATCATCATCATTAAATATATAAAAAAAACAAAATTATCAGAATATGTCTTCCTAAAACCCTAATAAAAAATGATAGATTCAAATTTCTTATACCACTACCTTGGAGGTTTCTCCAAAACCATATAAATTATTCTTTGACCATCATACATGATTCTTTTTACCTATTTCAATAAAACCCTCTCTCTTCTCCATATTAATCTCCTCCTCTAAATATCTATGGAGGAAAGATGTCTTCACATCCATCTACTCAATCTATAGATCCAAACTAGATGCCAAACCAAGAACAACCCAAATAAGAGAAATTTTGAAAAAATGTGAGAAAATATCATCAAAATGAATACCTTTCTTCTATCAAATTACTATAACAACTAACCTTGACTTGATTCAAGGATTAGAACTCTATCCTTGATTTTTAATCCAATAAATCTAGTGATTTTGACAATATCTCTTACCCATAAGTAAATTCACTAGCTGAAAAGTATGGTTTTCATGAAATGATATCATCTCATCATTCATTACCAAAAACCATCTATCCTTCTGATCACTTTTCTCCACTACATCAAATTATTCTTCTTATCTCCCTTCATCGATGAGTACATAATCATATGGTGAATATCGAGTAGAAATAGTATGATGTTGAGATGATCTCTGGAGTGGAACTATAGGTTCGTTAATAAACCCTTAAACTAGATCATTAGACACAAAAGGTTTATCAAAAAATTTAACTGCAACCCATTCACTCTAAATATAATTATTCACATCAACATGGATAGGAAAATCAATAACATGAGTTAAACGTGACTCAGAAATTGGATCAAGACTGAAAAATCCAAAAAAATGGAGAAGTATATTTTCTTACCTTATAAATATATATAATAGTCGAATCCTCTTTATTTACTACATCATGGTTCCTGATATGTTTCTTTAATGCAGGATCATAGAAATTGTACCCAAAATAATCATGCCCATAACCAATAAAAATATATTGATGTGACTTTCCATCAAGTTTGGATCTCTCATCTCTTAGAAAACGAACAAAACCCTTGTAAAAAAAACAAAAAAATGATCATACATTATCTCTTTTCCATACCAAATATTTTTGGGAGTTTCTATCTACAAAGAAACTATTGGTGACAAATTGTTAATATAAGTATCCATAAAGAAAGCCTCAACCCAAAAATTTCGATGAAATGTTTCTTCCAAAAGAAAAAAAAAATCTTCCCAACATAGTAATGTTCATCTTCTCAAAACCCCCATTTAGACGAGGCATATTAGGAGGCATATTCTGATGAAGAATACCTTTATTTTAGAAATATTTATCAAACATATGACAATACTCACCCCCTATTTTTAGTGTGAATACATTTCAACTCCTTACCATATTCCCCCTCAGTTGAAACCTAAAATTTATTAACAACAATATACACCTAAATTTTAGCATTAAAAAAATTAAACCAAATACGATGTGATTATTAAGAAATAAATTCCACAAACTAAAGAATAAAATTAATGGTTTTATACTAAAAAGGACCACAAATTTCATAATTTACAAATTCAAGAACTTATGACTTCCTGTTTAAAGGATGAATACTAAGACTCGCTCGTATCTATTTTCTAGAAATACAGTGATCTCACATATCTAATTTGAAACTCATAAAATATATAAGTAGACTTATATTTTAAAAATAACCAAGCCCTTTCTCTCTAATGTTTCTAAGCTTCTTGTGATATAACTTAGAAGACAAACTGCACTCAACAACACAATCCGTATCATAAGAAATAGAATCTCTAGTCTAGTAAAAACCTACCTACTTATTCCCTCAAGAAACAACCAAGGATCCATTTTAAATATTCTACTGGACATTACTAAATGTATTGATAAATATTTTTTCATCAAGAACATTGGTAGAAATAATATTTAGATGAAACTCTGATGCATGTTGAACATTCTTAAAAATCATCTTAGTTCATGTGCTTGTCTCCAAATGAACAGTCCTAATACCAAAAACATCAGCATGTCCATCATTATCCATCTTCAAAACCAAAAAATTACCTGGTATGTAATATGTAAAAAACTACTTCCTTTTTGTCACATTAAAACATGCACCACTGTCAATAACCTAATAATAATAATCATAATAAATATTAATGGAGTCATAAACAATAACAAGATCCACCCTTATATCAGTGACAACATGATCACCTTCATCACCATTTATCTTATAATCTTTCTCCTTAATTCATTTTTCTCTTTTCTTTTAATAGAAAAACTTCTTAACATATCATTTCTTACCATAAGTATGACACTCAAAATCACTCAACTTCAACCTGGATTTTCTTCTGCCTTTTCACTTACCTCAACTACTTTGTCCCTAATTCTTTTCCTAACTTCTCCCTCTATTCACTATGACTAAAATATTTGAATAATGTTTCTCCTAATCACATCTCCTAAGATATTCATTCAAGATGGAATACTTAACAAAACTAAATGTCATGTACCATTAGGATCATAATCAGTTAGAGTAGCACACAAATTCTTCCAATAATCAGGTAAAGTATTAAAAAAAGTTCTAAAACCTCATCTTAAAAATTAATACCCATCCATAAAATTAATAAAAAAACCCTTAAAATTCACTAAAATAGTTAGAAACAGGCATACCTTATTTGTATCAAAAAATCATCACTTGTTTGAGAAGAAAAAATATATTATTTTTTGTCTGAAAAGCATAGGTAGTCTCTAGATTCTCTAACAAAGTTATAGAATGAGATATGTTGACAATAAATTGCATCATGTTTTCATTGAACCATTGAAGAATGAAACTGAGAAATAAATCTCTTACTCTAACTCTCATTCTTCATCAGACATTTTTTTTCTGGCTTCTGAGTACTAAACACCGGTAGATGCATTCTCTTAAAAAAAACCAGATCCTTCATTTTTAATCACCACATATAGAATCTGGAACCATTAAATAATATCATCTGACTATAATTGGATTCCATAATTTATCTGAATAAAAATTAATCCCTCTAATAAGAGATATTGGGAAACATGGAAAGCGATGAACGTGCAAACAAACACCACAACAAATGTACACTGGAAATAAAATTATTTCACTTCATAAAATCCTAAAAAAAAGAAGATGCACAAAAACCATATATATGTATGGATTTTTTTTGATAACATTATTTTTTGATATGGGAAACCCAAAATGGAAAAACCACTAGACCTAGTCCAAAGAGAGGAATCCACTAATAATTAATAGTACAAGGTATAGACTCCCAAAGATGAGCGGTATCTCAAAAATAGTACGCAGATAAAATAGTGGATCAAAGTAAGAAACCATATGTAGTCTTAAATAATCCTAAAATAAAGAATGAAACGTCATAAAAAATCCAAATAGTGCTAACTGTAAAGAGAAGATGATCTACCACTACTAATATGGCATTTAACATTGCTAAAATTGGCTATTGTTAGCGTAAAAAATGTTATTATTATCAAAGAATAATTAAAATCCATATGATTTTATTAGTTCTTCTTTAAGTACTAATAATGGACCCCCTATATCATCTCTTTTCATTATCATTGATAAAGGGTCCTACTGTTGTAGTGTGCTATTAAAATTACAACACACTACTGCAATAAAAATAATGGAAAAAAATAGAAAATATAGGCATCAAATAAACAATTTAAATGAAATAAAATTTATAGAACAAATATAGGAAAAAACAGTATAATATATACATTTCAAACATTGAATTTTATAATTACACGAGTAAGTACAAATTAAAAATAGACATTCAAATGCATCAATGTTCTTTTGCCTTTAGCCCCGACCCCCATTCATACTATTGTTGATAAAACCATCGCATCTCGAGAAAAATAAAACACCTATATAATAAAATAATTTTTATGTTAGTAATACTATAAAGAAATAAATTAAACACAAAGTGTCAATTTTAAAATAAAAACATATACTTTGATTAATACTAGGAACACTGTGTATCAAATAGAGTTACAATAGATTCTTACACGTTACACCATTTCTTGTTCCTCTCCATGCATTATATCTATAAAAAATAAATAAATAAGTATAAGATAAAAATGATAACGAAATTAATTAATTAATAGAAGATAAACTGATGAGAAAATAATCTGCGCTTGTCAGCTGTGTTTTGGTGATGTGATGTGAATTATAAACTAAAATTGAACTTGTATATTGAAAACACACACTTCGATTCATACCAAACATATTGTGTGTTGGATTGATGTGAATTAAATTTTCATATGTTAAAAACTACTTATGCATCATTTTCTTAACGTATAAAAATAATACAAGTACAGTTTATTGGTTTTGATCATGTCACTTGTGTTTTTTACTAAAATATCATTTTAAAATGGAAACATGTACTTTGAGTCATACCGTTCATATCATGCTTCGGTTTGATTTGTTAATGATTTATATATTTCAAAAATTAATTTAAATTTTTTTCATAAATTTTCAAGACAATAGGTGCATGTTTTCTTAGTTTTTAGTAAGTGACATGATTTATGATCTAAAATGTCAATTTGAAATTGATAACAGACACTTTGAGTTATATCGAGCATATCATGCACCAGATTAAGGTTTGGATGATTTCTAAATGTCAAAAATGATTTATCAATCATTTTATTAAAGTATAAAAACTCTCTGAATGTTTTTTCTTGGTTTTTTTGTATGTCATTTTCCTATTTACTAAAATTAATGTCAATTTTAAATAAAAAGACACACTTGGAGTCTGAAATATCACACTATGCATCACATTGAGATGTGTATAATTCATATACATATAAAATTAATTATTGATCATTTTATTAAAGTATAAAAACTATCTGAATTCATTTTATTAGTTTTGAGTATGTCACTCATATTTTTTACTAAAATGGTATTTTAAAATGGAAACATGCACATTGGGTCATACCAGTCACATCGGGTGTCAGTTTGACATGATACTGATTCCTACATGTCATAAATAACTTAGGGTTTTTTTTACTAAATTATCATGAAAATATGATTTTGTTTTCTTGATTTTCAGTGAGTGACACACAATTTGAACTAAAATATCAATTGAAAACTAACAATGTACACTTTAAGTTATACCAAACACACCATGTGATTAATTGAGGCGAGGATAATTACTACACCTAAAACATGACTTATAAATCATTTCCCTAAAGTATAAAAACAATATCAATCTATTTTCTTAGTTTTTGGTATTTCACTTTTCTTTTTTACTAAAATTAATGTCAGTTTTAAATAAAAAGGCACACTTGGAGTCATATGGGTCACACCAAGCATCAGATTGAGGTTAGGAAGATTCCTAAACATCAAAAATGACTTTTAGATCATTTTTATAGGAATAAAAACAACATGAATTCATTTTATCAGTTTTGATAGTGTTGCTTATCTTTTTTACTAAAATATCATTTTAGACTAGAAACACACACTTTGAGTCATACAAGTCACACCATATAATGGTTTGATGTGGAACTATTTATTACATGTCACAAATGAATTATCAATAATTTTACTATATTACTAGCACAATCTAAGTGTGTTTTTTTGGGTTTCAGTGAGTAACACACTTTTTATCTACAATGTTAATTTTAAACTAATAACAAACACTTTGAGTTATACTGGGAACAACTTTTATCAGATTGAGGTTTGGCTAATTCATAAATATCAAAATAACTTTTGGGTCATTTTCTTAAAGTATCAAAATAGTCTGAATTTGTTTTCTCATTTTTTGAGTATGTAACTAGTCTTTTTTACTAAAATTATTGCAAATTTTAAATGAAAAGACATACTTGGAGTCATACTAGGAACACCATGTATCAGATTATGGTGAGGATGAGTCCTACATGTAAAAAATGAGTTATGGATCATTTTTCTAATGTATAAAACCAATATGAATGTTTTTTTTCTCTATTTTGAGTGTGTCACTTTTCTTTTTTACTAAAATGAATGTCAATTTTAAATAAAAAGTCACACTTAGAGTCATAATGGTAACATCGTGTGTCAGATTGTGGTGAAGTTGATTCCTAAATGTCACAAACGACTTATATATTGTTGAACTAAAATATCAAAACTATCCAAATGTGTTTTCTTGATTTTGAGTATGTCACTTTTTTTACTATAATGTCATTTTAAACAAGAACCACACACTTTGAGTCAGACAAATCACTTCACGTGTCAGTTCTATGTGATACTTATTCCTACACATGAAAAATGACATATGAATTATTTTAATAAATAATCAATGTTTGGATAGTATGTGACTAAGTATAATATACTATATAATACCAAATGTAGGATCGAAATAAGAATGATATTATCAGATACAAGAGGGGGGTGAATTGTACCTTTTAAAAATTCCCTTAAAAAATTTTGAGGATGGTTATGTTTAAAAAGGTTAAACAAGATAATCCACAGACATTTATAAGTTCTAATAGCTTTATTGACTCTCGAAAAGTGATTCCAAAAATGAAACTTAACTAAAGTTTATAATGATGAAGATTCTACCTTAAAGCGTATAGAATCTAACTATAATCAGAGTGCAAGTAAGGAAGTATAAGAAAGTTATAATTTCCTTATCAATACAAAAAACACAGCAGAAAACAAATTAGTAACACTAAAAGTAACAAACAATAACTCTTTTAACCCAAAGAGAAGGGTATCCAACAACCCTGGATAAGAGGTACCTTGATTTATACTTTCAAGAAAGTCTATCTTACCCACACCAGGGTAAGCCCTTGATATGAAGATCGGAGTTTGTCTTTCTATCCCTGCAAGCCCTCAACTATCAGGTAGTCGACACCTCTTTCTTCCTCAACAAGGAAGCCCTCAACTTCAAGGTGTTGGAACCTCTATCTTCCTATCCTCGAAATCCCTCAATTGTACACAACAACAATCGGAGTCGCACAAAGAAAATCTGAACAAGTAAAAGTTTGAACAAGCTGTTCAAACTTTCTGCACGAAGCTTGAGAGTTGATAAGAGCCTCTCTCTCTAGAAATCACTTCAACATCATGTAATCAGAGTTTTCAAAGTTCTGTCAAAGTTGTTGTTGACTTTCAAATGAGCTTCTATTTATAGGTGAAGATCCAATTGTAAGCTCCCTCCTCCAATGGTCGAATTCTTCCTTGAATTTCAGAGGGACCTGTACACGTGTCACTCAAACAACGATTAGTTAATAACTGAAAGAACAACATCATTTTGTAATAGAACATGTGTAAGTATAAGAAAAAATGATATTTGGAATGGGGTTTAATGACAGTTCGTAATGGAGAAAGTTGAAGTTCAGAGTCTATAGGGAAAAATGAATTCGGAGTCTATAGTACTAATATATTCGGATTCTGTTTTGTAGGAATTTGTAATGAGAAATTGTAATCAGAATTCATCATCAGAATTCGTAATGAGAATTTGTAATTAGAATTCTTCATCCGAATTTGTAATGAGAATTCGTAATCAGAATTCTTCATCAGAATTCATAATGAGAATTCGTAATCAGAATTCTTCATCAGAATTCATAATGAGATTTCATAATCAGAATTCTTCATCAGAATTCATAATGAGAATTCGTAATCAGAATTCTTCATCAGAATTCATAATGTGAATTCATAATCATAATTCTTCATCAGAATTCATAATGAGAATTCGTAATCAAAATTCTTCATCAAAATTCATAATGAGAATTCATAATCAGAATTCATCATCAGAATTCATAATTAGAATTCATAATTAGAATTAATCATTATAATTCTTAGTTAAAATTTTATATAAGTTCCTAATCATAATTTAGAGTTGAACTTCATAAAATTTCGTAACAGGGAATTCGAATCCTAAAACAGAATACCTCATATATAAGTATTATATGATTCCGAGATTTTTGGTTTTAATCCGAGTTTTATACTTAGAAAATTTATGATATGAACAAAGAAATCTAGAAACGGGTAAATTTCCTTGGGGAAGGAAATTTTCCTTATATAACTAAAACATGGGTAAAATAGAATTTACCTTAAAATAAGGTGTTTGTTATTTTCCAAACAAGAGGAATGATAAAGTCATAAGGAAATCCTTAATTACTTAACAATCTCCCTCTTGAATGAAGGAATGGAAAAATACATAAGGAAAACCTTATTGAATCAACAATCTCCCCCTTTTTTGAAAGCACAAACATCCTTACGAAAAAGAATGTAATGACCTAGAATAAATTTCTAGACTTTGAGAATTAAAGCTTATCTCCCTTTGTTTATGGAAAATGGTGAATACAACTAACTCCCCCATAGGCTTTGGAACTCTAATGATCATATTCTAGATTTCTGGAATGAGAAGTTTTATTTGAATTTAGAAATACTTGTAATGAGAACTTCCCCTTAATTAATGATAGTTCTTCTTTACATAGAAATTTATCTTCTCACTTTTATAATTATTTTTCCTTCTCCCCCTTTGTGATTTTCAAAAAGAATTTGAGGGAATTTAAAAACAATAAAGTACCTGAAACATTAGTAAATACATACAAACAACACAAGCAACCAATGTTCTCATTAATATTGAAAGGATTTTTACAAGAAAATACTTTACAAAAAAAGATCAGATTTGTCTGTTTGTCTTCTTTTTCCTTGGGGATTAGCTTCTTCAGAAGGATTTTTAGCTTCTTTAACTCTTTTTGGTCCTCCTTAGCTTGCTTTTCTAAGGATTTAAACCTGTCATCTTGAGCCTTCAAAGCCTCAGACTGAGCCTTAAGAACTTCATCCTGCTTTACAAGCCTCTCTTCTATCTCAATATGGAGATCTCTTTCCCTTTTCCAGCTTTGAGCAATTGAGTTAAGCTTCCAATTCAGATCCTTCACCTGTTGATTACGAGCATTTTTCTCAAGGGTCAGCTTTTTCTGAAGATTCTTCATCTTGGCATCCTTGTTTTCAAAATATTCTTTTACATCATTCTGAAAGTGATCAAGATATGCCAAATCATCATTGATTATATTTGACCATAGAGTCATTTTGTTGTAAGATTTTCTGTGGACCTCATAGTTGATAAGAAAATTTTTATGTTCTGCCTCAATATTCACACATTTATCCATCACCATGGATATGGATTCTGACTTCTGATTCATACTGTGCTGACACATATGGCATCTGGAGTCTATTGTAGGAAAGATCATAATTGTATCTAACAACTTCTTCAAGGACTCAACAACAAAATCATGTCCTAATGCAGATGACTCCGAATCAGACAACTTGCTAGGATATTCTTCTTCTTCTATTTGCACCAGCTTCCTTTTAGAAGAGCCTCTAACTTCCTTCTTCCTTATGATATCTTTCGTTGGGGTGTCAATAAGCACTTTCTTACCCTTGCTGATTTTCGAAACGACCTTTTCATCAGGGGATTCCTGTTCACTCTCAGATAGTGGTACAATCTTGTCTTCATCAGGTTTCTCCTTCTCTGCTCCTTCCTCAATAAAGTGCATTTCATAGCTTTCTTGCTCAGATAATTCATTTACTTTCTCTTCTTCTTTTTCTTCATCTTTCTTTCCATCTTTTTCTTCTTCCTTTCTAGGAGTGACAAGTTTTGAGGATGTGGCCTCAGATGTTCAGAGTGGAAATTTATCTGATGGATTTGCCTTATCATGATATTCTTCAACTTGTTTAATCAGATCATCTAAATCACCACTTTCTTATTCTTATTATTCTTCTTCTACTGCCTCTTCTTCTTATACTTCTTTAACAACTTCTTTCTCTTTAGATTTTTTCAGAGTGAAGAAATTATTCCCTGGAGTCTCAGGTAATGGCTCGACTAGAAAAGTTTCTGGTACTGGAATATTCATAGAAGCTAATTTTGTGGCTTTCAAAAAGGATTGCACAACTTCAGCCTCAGACATTTTCTTCTTCATCTTCTTCTCCTTTTCTTTCCTCTCGAGCTCTTCAGTAGCTGTTTCTTTTAAGGCCTTAGCCTCAGCAGGGTCCAAGCCGAACTGTGGATCCCCTTCTTTCCTATTTTCCTTAACATACCTCCATTTTGAAACCACTTCATCTGGATAAGTTTTTTGTTTCTTCAGTTTGGGAGGTGCAGATTGGGCTTCCTTAGCTTTAGAGGTTTTATCTTCAGCTTCCACTTCTTTCAACTTCCTTTTCTTTCCAACCTTCTTCGATGGCTCAGCTTTTTCAGTATTTTCCGGATTGGATTTTTCCTGTCCCTCTAGTAGATCATAAAACTATTCTGTCTCCTTAGAATATCACATATTCATTCTTTTCAGAGTGTCATCACTAACAAGAATAACTTTGCAATTCTGAGACTTGGATTTGCATGCAGTCTTGAATGATTCAAGACACCGAAAAATCAGCTTTGAAACTGAGGCAGAATACATGATAATTTGGGCTCTTATATTTCCATTCTTGATGTTCTCAATTGTAAAAAGAATATGCTTCATCAAATTGATTTTCCTTAGATTTATCAGGAAATCTAAGAAATATATATCACTTTTCTTGAGGGTATCTTTTTCACCTTTTCTTGGTACTAAAAAACCTTGTACCCATAAATGAAGAATCCGATTGTTAGAAGATAGGTGAGCAATTTTTTCTATCTTGACATCAGCAAGTACAAGACATTGCAAGGCCTTTACCTTAACGAAACTACCATGAACATCTGGAAGTTTGTGGGAGAAAAATTCTTCCTCCCCTTTATATGATAATCCCACAAAGCTGGCTGCCTTGGTATAAGACAGTTTGTAGGTTTTTCCATAAGACATGAATGAAAATCTTTCTCTATCGTCTTCCATAAAGAAGCACACTTACTCATAAAACTCTATGAGTAACTCTGGATACACCATGTCTTGAACACCTGTCTTAGATAAGCAGACATCTTCCCATCCATTTAACATGATGTTCTTAGAAATGATAGAATTGTACTTGAAAATGTTCAGATGCACCAACCTTTCCCTCTATATTTACCATTTTGAGACTGGCTTCAAGGTTGACATTTCTTGACAAGAGGCTTCTACAGACATTCAGAGTTGAGGATCTATGAGAGATTCAGAATGGTCTTAAGAACTGAGGCAGGGCTTCGAGACACGAGAGTTTGGAAAACCGATGTGGGACAACTGTAGGGGATCCCCTTTATATAGGTGATGGTGGTGACCTTTCAACTTCCAAAACCAATCTAATGGTTGAAAAAAATATCTGATCTGATCTGACAGTTGAAAACATACCCGCTAGGAAATCTTGAATCTGATATTTTGAGGTTTTAAAAACATTCAGATTTAAGAAGAAATGAATCGAAAATATTAAAAGAAAATGCCAACAATTTAAAAATGACTACGAAAACTTGAGTAATGAAATCATACCTTTTATATTTTTTAGGAAGTTTATTCATAATAGGTGATATTATTCTTGAAGAAAATTTGACTACAAAAAAATTACTACGAAAAACTAACTATGAAAAACTAACTATGAAAACTTACAATCGAAAAGTTTTATTGCAAAATCTTTGAGTACTAAAACATGATTACGAAAATTTTGAGTACGAAAATTCCCATTACAAAAATTCCCATTACAAAAATTTCCATTACGAAAATTTCCAGTACTAAAATTTCTAGTATGAAAATTTCTATTATGAAAATTTCGATTACAAAAATTTCCATAATGAACATTTTCAGTACTAAAATTTGCAGTTCAAAAATTTCCATTATGAAGATTTTCATTACGAAAGTTACCATTACGGAAATTTCGAAAACCAAATAAGAAAATTTTATTACTAAAATTTTGAAAAAATAACTATGAAAATTTTCATTACAAAAATTTGAAAAATAGACTATGAAAAATTTCATTATGAAAATTTGAAAAACAATAGACTACGAATATTTTCATTAAGAAAAATTTTGAAAAACCGACTACGAAAATTTTGTTTTGAAAAATTTGAAAAACCTTTAATAACAAATGTACTCCCCCTATAAAAAGAAGTTTATTACTGTAAGAATATTGATTTAACAATAATTTAATGAAGGAATATTACCTCATGGTTATCATTCCTAACTTTTGTTTAATTTATTCAAATATATTGGTAGGTAAAGATTTTGTAAAAATATCAGCAAGTTGATCTTGCGTTCCGATAAACTGAAGAATGATATCTCCTTTTTGTGTGTGATCCCTAAGAAAGTGATTCCTAATATCTTTGTGCTTTTCATGAGAGTGATGTGCAGGGTTTTTACTAAGGGAAATGACACTTTTGTTATCACAAAAAATTTGAGTCTTAGTAAACTCAATCCATAGTATGTGAGTGTGTGTTGTATTCACACCACTTGAGAACAACAACTTCCACCTGCTACATATTCAGCTTCAGTAGTGAAAAGTGCTAATAAGTGTTTCTTATTGCAGGATCAAGAAACTAATGAATCTCCTAAGAAATTACAAGTTCCCGATGTACTCTTTCTATCCATTATACATCCACCAAAGTCAGCATCTGAAAAACTCTTTAAAAAATATCATTTCCAGAATTATAAAATAGTCCTAAATCCATAGTTCCCTTTAAGTAGCAAAAATTATTTTCATTGACTTTAAATGAGATTCCTTAGGATTGGATTGATATCTTGCACAAAATCATACTGAAAACATTAAGTCTGGACGACTAGCTGTCAAGTAAATTAGACTTCCTATCATTCCTCTAAACGATATTTGATCTACTAGTTTCGCAACTTCATCAAGATCAAGTATGTTTGAGGTACCGATGGGAGTAATTATACTCTTAGTGTTGTCATATCCATACTTTTTAAGAATATATTTAATATACTTATGTTGGGATATGTATATTCCTTCTGATTTTTAAAAATTTGAAAACCAATGAAAAATGTTAACCCACCGATAAAACTCATTTCAAACTCATATTGCATTAGATCCGCAAAGGAATCTGTTAAAGATTGCTGAGTTGAACCAAATATTACGTCATCAACATAAATTTGTAAAATTAAAACATTTTTATTATCTATCTTTATAAAAAGGGTTGGATCTGCATTTCCCTCAACATAGTTATTTTAAAGAAAAAATCCTGTAAGTCTAGCATACCAAGCTCGAGGGGCTTGTTTAAGTCCATACAAAGCTTTGGTAAGTCTAAAAACCTGATCATGATATTTTGTATCTTCAAATCTAGGAGAATATTGAAAAAAACTTCTTCTTGAACATAACCATTCAGAAAAGCACATTTCACATCCATTTGAAAAAGTTTGAAATTGAAGAATGCTGCAAAGAAAGTAAAATACGAATAGATTCAAGTCTAGCTAATGGAGCATAGGTTTCTTCATAGTCTATTCCTTCTTGTTGATTATAGCCTTTAGCAACCAATCTAGCTTTATTTCTTACTATTATTCCATTTTCATTACACTTATTTCTGAAGACCCATTTTACTCCAATTACAGAAGTTTCCTTAGGTCTTTCAACCAAGGTCCAGACTTTATTCCTTTCGAATTCATTTAGTTCATCTTTCATGTATTTAATCCAATCATCATCACCTAAATCTTCATCAGTGCTTTTTGGTTCCAATTGGAAAAGGAATTCTAGATGTTCTATTTCATTTCTTAAGGAACTTCTAGTCCTTATGGGTTAATTTACATCACCAATTATACTATCACTGGGATGATTCTTTAGAAACAACTGATTTGGGTTTTATAAAACCTGTTCATCAACATAGGGTAGGAAATCTTCTGGGGTAAATGTTTCAGAAGTATCTTCTTGTAAATTTTCCTTATTAGAAGGATCTTCTATCATAGGTTGATAATCAGTTTTTGAAAACAAATCCGAAGATGTATGTCGAGGTTGTTTAAAAACAAAAGGATCAGTTTCATTAAATTTAACATGTACTGTCTCTTCAACAGTACAAGTGTTTTTTTAAAAAACTTTATAGGCCTTAGAAGTTGTGGAGTAGCCTAAGAAAATTCCTTCATCAGATTTTAGTGTGAATTTATGAATACTATCTTTAGTATTTAGAATGAACACCTTGCATCCCAAAACCTTAAAGTAGTAAAGTCTAGGTTTTCTACCATTCCATAACTCATAAAGAGTTTTATTAAGAAAAGTTCTAATCAAAACTCGATTTATAGTGTAACAAGCTGTACTTACAACTTCAGCCCAAAAATGTTTGGCCACAAAATACTCACTCAACATTGTTCTAGTTATATCTTCAAGAATTATATTTATTCTTTCAACAAAACCATTCTATTTAGGTGTTCTGGGTGCTGAGAAGTTGTGAGTAATACCTTTTCTACTACAAAAAGTTTCAAAATCAGAATTTTGAAATTCTCCTCCATGATCACTATAAATAGTTTTCAATGGAAGGTTTTTCTCATTTTTAACATGGGCTCTAAAACTTTTTAAATAAGAAAAATATTCAGACTTCTTTGCTAGAAAATAGACCCATGTATATCTAGTGTAATCATCAACTATGAAAAATACATAATACTTGCCCCCAATTCTTTTAGTTTGTGTTAGACCAAAAAGATCCATATGCACTAGCTGTAATGCATCAATGGTTGAGACTTCACCAATGGATTTAAAACTTGATTTGTGTTTCTTTCCATATTGAGAAGGGTTATAAACTTTTGAAGAATAAAATCTAAGCTCCGGTAGATCCTTAACTAAACCTTTGGTAAAATGTTTACATAAGTTCCTAAGGTTATAGTGTCCTAACCTTCTATGTCATAACCAAGAATGATCTTCCATTGAACTAAGGCAAGGTAAGTATTGGCTCCTAAGGTCTTCTAAGTTATGTGTGTAAACATTCTCTTTCCTATGGGAAGAAAGAATAAACTCTTCCTTGGAATTGTGTACTGGGCACTTATCATTCCTAAAATTCACAAGGTATCCTTCATCACATAATTGAATTATGCTGATGAGGTTGTGCTTAAGGCCCTTAAGAAATAAAACATTTGGAATCAAAGTTTTTCCAAGAAGAACAATGTTACCCATACCAATAATTTCTCCCTGAGCATTATCTCTGAAAGTTACTTTTCCTCCTTTCATCTTGATAATATTTTCAAAATTGTTTTTGTTACTAGTCATATGCTGGGAATATA
Organism: Viscum album; assembly: GCA_963277665.1. Lineage (NCBI taxonomy): Eukaryota > Viridiplantae > Streptophyta > Magnoliopsida > Santalales > Viscaceae > Viscum > Viscum album. The sequence goes on along the minus strand of OY728141.1, from coordinate 805,327,273 downwards.
CACTATCCATGTACCATGTATTTTTGTTGGTACTTTCCCTATTTTCTTGAAAATAAGAAAAAGTTAGGTTTTTAGAATCCAGACTTCCTTGGATCCGGAAATCTCAAAAAGTAAAATTTTGGGTACCCACATCTTCTTAGAAAAATAAGCCTTATGAAATCCTAAAGATTGGGTTTTGTTTAAGGAAAAATTATTTGCCCAGTGACCACCACATTGACACTTAGTGAAGAATAGGGCACTTTGAGGAAAAAGTAATTGTTATTAAAAATCGGTTTAGAACTTGTCTAACCAAAACCATAAGTATTCTTTTGAGGTTGGATTTTTGGATACATTTTATCAAAATTTTCTTTACCTAGGGTAAAGTTTGACAAACACTTCCTCAAAGAGAATATTTTGGATTTGAGTTTTATAACTAAGTTCTTGTCTTCATAAACATTTGAACTAGAGTTAGGCTCGGAAATTTTTTTCTTATAAATTACATTTTCTAGATCTTTATAAAGTTTATTCTTCTCAGAACTTAATTCCTCAAGATTTTTTTGAAATCCTTTCAAAATAAGCATTTTTTCTTATCAATATCTTTAGAAAGATCTGATATTTCCTTAGTGAGAATAATATTCCTAGAATTTTCCTTATCAAAATTTTTCAAGAGTTTTGAATTCTCATTATCAAGGAGTTTGGCAAACCTAGAAACTTCTTCATAGGTAGGTAAAGTATTATCTTCATTAGACAAAGATTCTTTCATCCGAAGAGTTATAATATTTACTATCATTAGCATTTAAAGAAACATTGGTCATTGATTCAACATTGTGTACCTTATCCATCAAGCATTGATTATCAATAGGTAGCCTGGCTAAAAGACCAAGATTCTTCTTTCCAGAAGATTCATAATCTGAAGATTCATCTGAAGAGTCTCCACCAATGGCACTCCAGGTGTCATTAGATTTAAACACTTTCTTAGCTTTGGACTTGTAATACTTATTTATGCTTTTCTCAGAATTCCTTTACTTTCTTTCTTTTCTCTTGATCATAGGGAAATCAGGTCTTATGTGTCCAGCTCTCTTGCATTCAAAGCATGTAACATCAGAATCTTTCTTGTCTTTCTTTTCCTTATTCTTGTATTTGGACTGAAAGTTCCTCTTTCCAGCTATCTTGTTCATCCTTCAATCATGATTTTCTAATTCATTTTATGAGGATTCACTTCCACTAGATTTTGAATGGATAAAAACTTTCTTAGATCTGGATATCGTAAATCTCTCAGGAGTCTTGGCTTTGATATGATTAGAAGTAGTAGTAAAAGATACACTTCCATTTCCATTCTTCTTCTTCACAATATCAGCATCTCTTTTCATTCTAGTCTCATGCTGAAGAAGAGTTCCAAATAACTCATCAAGGGTAATCTGAGTAACCTTTCTATTCTCATCAATTGCAGTCCTTTTAGATTCCCACTCATTTGGCATGATGTCGATGATCATGTCAACAAGAGCTTCATCATCCAATTCTTTTTCACCCATTGATTGTAAACTATTCAAAATAGTCATGAATCTCTATTTCACTTTGCATATGGGTTCCCCATAAGGAGAACTAAAACTGTGATATTCATCTCAAAGCATGGCTCTTCTGGTGTCAATTACTTTGGAAGTTCCAAAGTGAGTAACATTATGTTTCTTCCATATAGAATTTGCTGCTTCACAAGATGAAATTTGGCTATATATATTTCTAGTCATTGAACAAAGTAAAGTATTACATACCTTATAATTAAGTTGGTAATCATGCTTTTCTTGGTTTGTAAAGGCACTTACTTATTTATCAAGAATTTTGTACCCACTGGTAAGCATAACAAAATTTTCAACCCCAGTGTTGATAATGAAAGTCTTCTTGCGATCTCTCCAATATTCGTAATCATTACCATCAAATATAGGTGGTCTGGTTGGATTGAGATTTTCTATTGAACCAACATTGATTCCTTCTATCTTTAATAAAAGTCTTTCCATAAAAACTTGTTAGTAGAAAAATTTTGTAAACAAGAAATATATTCAAAGCAAGAAAATATAGAGTAGAAGTATCACTATGAAAAAGTGAATTAGAACCATGAGTCTGAAAAACAGATTCTAAAAAATGAATCCTGAAAAAATGAATCCGAGAAATATGAATCCGGAAGTTTAAGATTTAATTCCGATAATTCTATTCCGAATCTAATCATGAGATTAATTAATATTGAACTAAACACACTGATACCAATTTTTAGGATGGTGTGTGAATGAGTATGATATACTCTATAATATCAAACGTAGGATCGAAATAAGAATGATATTCTAAAATATAAGAGGGGGGGGGGTGAATTGTACCTTTTAAAAATTCCCTTAGGAAATTTTGAGTATGGTTATTTTTAACAAGGTTAAACAAGATAATTCACAATACCTCTATAAGTTCTAATAGCTTGGTTGATTCCGGAAAAGTGATTCCAAAAATGAAACTTAACTAAAGTTTACAAAGATGAAGATTCTAACTTAAAGCATATAAAATATAACTACAATCAGTGTGCAAGTAAGGAAGTATAAGAAAGTTATAATTTCCTTATCAATATAAAAAACACAGCGGAAAAAAAATTAGTAACACTACAAGTTACAAACAAGAACTCTTTTAACCCAAAGAGAATGGTATCCAACAACCCTGGATAAGAGGTCCCTTGATTTAGACTTTTTAGAAAGTCTGTCTTACCCACACCAGGGTAAGCCCTCGATACGAAGATCAGAGTCTGTCATTCTATCCCCGCAAGCCCTTAACTATTAGGTAGTCGACACCTCTGTCTTCCTCAGTAAGTAAGACCTCAACTTGAAGGTGTTGGAACCTCTATCTTCCTATCCTCGGAAGCCCTCAATTGTACACAACAACAATCAGAGTCCCATGAAGAAAATCTGCACAAGGAAAAGTTTGAACAAGCTGTTCAAACATTCTGCACGAAGCTTGAGAGTTGATAAGAGCCTCTCTCTCTAGAAATCACTTTAAAAACATGTAAGAACAGTTGTCAATGTTTTGTCAAAGTTTTTTTCGACTTTCAAATGAGACCCTATTTATAGGTGAAGCTCCAATGGTCGACTCCCTCCTCCAACGGTCAAATTCTTCCTTGAATTTCAGAGGGACCTGATCACGTGTCACTCAAACAACGGTTATTTAATAACTGAAAGCAAGACATCATTTTGTAATAAAATAAGTGTAAATATAACCAAAAATTCTATTTGTAATGGGGTTTAATGAAGGTTCAAAATGGAGAAATTAAAAGTTCGGAGTCTGTAGAAAAAAATGAATTTGGAGTGTGTAGTACTAAGATATTTGGATTCTGTTTTGTAGGAATTCATAATAAGAATTCGTAATCAGAATTCATCATCAGAATTCGTAATGAGAATTCGTAATTAGAATTATTCATCAGAATTCGTAAGGAGAATTCATAATCAGAATTCTTCATTAGAACTCATAATGAGAATTCGTAATCAGAATTCTTCATCAGAATTCATAATAAGAATTCGTAATCAGAATTCTTTTTCAGAATTCGTAATGAGAATTTGTAATTTCATTAGAATTCGTAATGAGAATTCGTAATTAGAATTCATCATCAGAATTCGTAAGGAGAATTCGTAATCAAAATTCATCATTATAATTCATAGTTAGAATTTTATATATGTTTGTAATCAGAATGCAGAGTTGAACTTCATAAAAGTTTGTAACAGGGAATTCAGATCCTAAAACAGAATACCTCATATCTAAGTATTATATGATTCAGAGGTTTCTGGTTTTAATCTGAGTTTGATACTTAGAAAATTTATGATATGAATAAAGAAATCTAGGTAAGGGTAAATTTCATTGGGGAATGAAAATTTCCTTAGATAAGTAAAATAGGGGTAAAATAGAATTTACCTTAAAATAAGGTGTTTGTGATTTTCAAAACAAGTGGAATGATAAGGTCATAAGGAAATCCTTAATGACTTAACAATCTCTCCCTTGAAAGAAGGAATGTAAAAAGTCATAAGGAAAACCTTATTGACTCAACAATCAAGATAATATGCGCATTTATATTTGTTTTCAGAGATTGAAACACTTTTTGAACTAAAATGTAAAATTTAAACTGATAACTGACATTTTGAGTTATAACGGGCATTCCGTGTATCATATTGAGGTGTCCCTGATTCCTACAATTAAAAAATTACTTATGCATCATTTTTCGAAAGTTTAAAAATAATCATAATGTGTTTTATTGGTTTTTAGTATTCCAATTCTCTTTTTTACTAAAATTAATGTCAATTTTAAATAAAAAGACACACTTGGGGTCATATCAGGAACACCGTATATCAGATTGTGGTGAGGATAATTTTTGTACATAAAAAATGGCTTATAGATCATTTTGTTAATTTATCAAAACAATATGAAAGTGTTTTCTTACTTTTGAGTATGTCACTTGTAATTTTTACTAAAATCAATGTTAATTATAAATAAAAAGGCACACTTGGAGTTATATCGATCACACTATGCATTAAATTGAGGTATGGATAATTCCTCCATGTCACAAACGACTTACATATCATTTTACTAAAGTGTAAAAATAATAAAAAAGCATTTTCATAGTTTTGAGTCTATCAATTTTGTTTTTTACTATAAAAAAGACACACTTGGAGTGATACCGGTCACCTTGTGTGACCAATTGAGGTGTGGATGATTCCTACATGTCATAAATGATTTATGAATAATTTTCTTAAAGTATAAAAATAATCTGAATGATCCATATCAATTATAAGTATGCGATGTCTATTTTGAACTACAATTTAAACTATAAACTAAAAACATCTAGTTCTAGTCATACTGAGCACACTGTGTATCAAAATGAGGTGTGGATGATTGAGTATGTGATGTGTTTTTTGATTTCAACTATCTAAAACAAGCTAGAAAATAGAGAACATGTTCTGTTTGGATGGTAGAGTAAAACCCATGCTTCCTAAAATTCCCCTTCCAAAAGCAACAAATTCTCTCTTTTATGGCTTATTTTAGATAGTTCAAAGAAAAATATGACTTCCCAAAAGATCTATGAAAAAAATTAAATAATTATTAGATAAAAATGATAAGTAAATTAACTTAAAAATATTAGATAAAATATTGAAAAAATCAACAAAATAAGTAGTTTGAATTTAATGTTTCATGATGTTTGTATATATTCTTGACACATTTCCTTGTTTCCATTATCTCAGTTGCATCCTCGAAGTCCAATCTCTCATGAGCATGAGTATCTTTGAACAAACCACCCCAAATCATGGAAAATAATCCACTTATATAAGAAAAAAATTCTTATGTTAGTAAAAGTATAAAGAAATAAATATGAAATAATACATTAATAAAATTACAATTTTAAATTGAAACCATACAAATTGAGTCATACTGAGAATGTTGTGTATCAGAATGAGTTATGGTGGATTCCTACATGTGAAAAATGATTAAGGTATTATTTTCCTAGTGTATCAAAATAATATGAATGTTTTTTTTTGGTTTTGAGTATGTCAATTATTTTTTAACTAAAATGTCAATTTTATGATGAAACCACACAATTTGTGTAATACTAGTCACATCGTGCATCATATTGATGTGAGTTCAATTCCAATATGTGAAAAATGAATTATATATACTTTTCTAAAGTCTGAAAACAATCTAATCTTATTTTATAGGTTTTTTCAATTTTGACATGCATTCTAAACTAAAATGGTGCATTTTTATTGAAAATAAATACTTCAGGTTATATCGACCATATTGTGTCTCAGATTGATATATGGTTAATTCCTAAAAGTGATAAATAAATTGTGGATCATTTTACTAAAATTTTAAAACATTCTGATCTCTTTTTCTCAGTTTTGACTGTTTGATGTATGTTTTAAACTGAAATGACATTTTTGTATTGAAAAAAAAATAATTAGAGTCATATAGACTACATAGGGTATTTGATTTACATGATTTCAATTCCTACACATGAAAATTGAAGTATAGATATTTTTCCTAATGTTTGAAAACAACCCAAGATTATTTTCTTGGTTTTGACAATTTTATGTACGTGTTAAACTAAAATGAAACTATTATATTAAAAACATGTAATTCGAGTCATAATAACCACATCGGGTGTCATATGGATTGTTTTCAGTTCGTACATGTTACAAATGTCTTTTGGATTGTTTCCCTGATTATTTAAAAAAATATGATCTCTTTTTATGATTTCAGATCATGTGATGTATTTTTGGAACTAATGTGTAAATTTAAAAAAATAAGTGTCGGATGAAAATGATAAGGTAATTAACTAAAAAATTTGATAAAATGATTATAAAACTAAATAAATAAGTAGTAATAATTCACCTCTTCATGATTCTTGTATACATTCTGTCTCCATGTATTCTACCCATTCATTTTTAAATAAATTGATTTCCTCTATTACAATTATCCTTGAGAAATATATCAAAATTAATATATAAGTATTCTAATACTAATGATTCACACCCCAAAAATATTTCTAAGGTCATATTTTTTACTAGATTTCAAAAATAGTAGATAACACCTAAATTTGATGCCAGGAAACATTTCAACACCATGTACATTACCCAATCATCTCTAAACAAATTTAATTCTTCTTTTGAGTATGGTGTTTTTCATAAATATTGAAAGTATTGAGAAAATATATACAAATGAAAAATTAGGTAATATTTTAATGAAATTATAATTACCTTAAAAAATTACTTGTTTAGGGACTTTGGTCATCCCACGATTTATGATATCTCTTATAAATTTTCAAACATAGTATCCAAAATTGTAGTTGTTATCTTACTTTAGACATTAAAGAAACATTGACCAAAATAATTAAATTGTTTTGAAATATATTTATATTGTTAAATATTTCTACATATACCTTAATCTATTTCTATTTGAAGTAATTTATAGGCTTCCTATATTTAGTCCCCGACATTATAACATGATTTAGACTATATTTAGAGCTCACCTTATCATAACAAAATTATTTTTAAAATAGAGATTGAAACGTATTATTCAATGTTTATCTATAAAATGTCGATTGCATATCATTACAAATTTAGAATAAAAATCATGTGTGGTTGTTTTGATGGATATCCATGCATTGGATCCAAAATAAATAAATATACGGGGTATCTAGATTGATTGCAATCAGAATTTAGTGCTTCTGAGAAAGAAAAAACAAAAAAGTTTTGAAAAAATAAAAATATATTTTATATAAATAGATTACAAGTTTTACCACTTCATTGAAGAAAAAAAGATTTCTTTTTCCATTATTTTTTACTCAAACGCATCGTTTAGATAATATTTTTTCATATCAATTTCTTTCAACTCCAATTTAATTTTTTTCATAGAAATAACACAGGGATTAAAAAATCTAAATATTGATTCGAAGGGTTTTCCCTTTATGTAGTAGTAATATAAAAACCTATCGAAAATAATAATAGTTATTAACTTTAATGAACAAGTTAGATCATATTTTGGATAGGAATATTATGAAAATGTACCTTATTTATGTATTCAAAACTAAGACTCCCAGCCACTCAAACTTGAGTATCTCATTTATACTATCGAGACCAACTATGTATGTAATGAAATTTAAAAATATTTAATTTTCATATGGAGTATAAGACATATTTAAATATTTAATCGTGGTCTCTTCATGAAGTTGTAATGATAATAAATTTTTGCAATTAAACTAGCGAGGAGAAGGTACTCCCAGAAGGTCCTTTTGATTTCTGGGCCGATTCACTAGATTTTCTTGATATGGCGGTTCATTTCCCCCTCTATTTATCAATCTATAATACCATAACTCACTTGATTTTTTTTTCATCAACTGTTATAGGGTTTTCATTTGATTTTTTTTAAAACATACATCTTGTATCTTTATAAGATTATATGGAAAAGATATGAAAGATCCAATAACATCATGGACTGTTATTATATATGAATCATCAAGTAGAATGTGAAACTCAGAATCTAACTCTTGATCTACCTCAATCCCCAATCTCATGTGATATTTTTGGAGTTCTTTATTTTGTATCATTCTACTAGGATATTATACTTCGTAACCATCGCAACAAGGTGGTGTGTGGGTGTTAACAGATATAAATCACAAACAACTTTACCATACAAAATTGTAATAATATAAAGTTATCAGAATTTATTTGATTCACATTTAGGAGAATGATTAATGACCAAATTAATCACCTTGGGTAGGATATGTGGTTTAGGGTAATTAATAGACCCAAATCTAGGGGTATCATTTAGTTATTTATGTGTGGATCTTTGTTCCATTGCCGGTTCTCTTTGATCCCTTCTCTTATATTGGTCTTTCAAACTGGACTAGACAAAAATATTTTTCAAAACATATATTTTTTCCTAAAATAATTTCATTGTTTTATATGTATATTCTTATGGTTTTTTCTTCTCTAAATATTTTCGATGAGTCACTAAAAAACCTAATCCTTTAATGCAACCATATTGTTCGGACCACTTTAATGCTATTGAAATAAGTTTTCTTCCAGTACAATTGCTGCTAATTCTTATGTCTAAACCATATAAGAAACATATTAATATAAATAGATATTTTTTTATACTTTTATAAATCAAAATTAATTACTATTATTTCATACTTACACATATTTTCCATACTTATTTTTGGATATCATCATCTAGTTTACCATTCTAATTTAGCCAAGCCTCATTCCACAACACATGACATGGGATGGAAGTGGATTTATATTTGGATTCATCAATCTACATATAAAAAAGGAAAATATATTATTTCATATAATATAAAACTTTTATTGTTGTTTTAAAATACATAACAATTTCTTCTCTAATGAAGTGCTCTTTATCCTTGCTTTCTGATGGGGGTACATTGGTTTTTTATGCACATTATTTATTTTCATCACTCCTTTGTTGTTTCATAATTTATATTTTTTTAATAAAGTTGGATAAAATAAATGATTTCAAATAATATATTATCGACTACAATACACCTAGAATGATTTACCATCACGACGTCTGATGAAATAATTCCATGTTTCTTTTTTTATAATGTATGCATAAGTAACTGGTGGGTGTGACTTTACATTCCCCTCAGAATCCCTCTAATGAAATTTGGTAAGAAGAGTTTGGAAACCTCTATGTTCATTATCAATGTCTATTAAGACATATTTCTTATAATAATCATCTAAAATAAATGAACTCTATAAGGAATAATAATAATAATTTAATCAGTATTTCATTATATATATTTTTTGGTAAAATAAATAAAGATTATAATAACATTACCTTAATATCTTCCTAAAGGTTTTCCTTCATTACGAGTTGTACATGGCATGATTAATCTATATCAATCTGACATTCAACCTCATTGTGACCCCAACATAACTAATTAACATTAACTTTTTAGGGTAAATATGTTTTCCACATTGATTATAGCCAACATAAAAATTTATACCCTTACATCTTACCTTTATAATTTAAGTCAACACTATGATGTTGCATCATTATTGTTCTTTTCATCAAAATTGTATTGATCCCCTAATAATTCTTCAATTTCAATATCAACAACCTATTCTTTCCCAGTATTGGTAACATCATCATATACAGAATACATTTTTTACATGAGTAGTCAAACATTTAATTTAGATTTTGTTAATATAGTAGAAACCACATAATATTATGAGGAAAAGCATAGTATAATAAAAATCACTTTAACCATATAATTTGACTAACTTTTTTTAATGTTTGAATAGATTTTGATCCTTTATCACAAATCCAAATATTATTTTTGTGCTCTCTCTAACGTACAATATATTGTCTACATTGGTACCACCATGAACTGATTATGATATCCCAATGAAAGGGTCATCCTCAATTTAATTTCCATCCAGCCCTAAAGTTTTTAGTCACTAGTAGGACAATCAACCAATTCTTGATTATTTGATCCAAGAAATAAAATACTTTCAGTACTTGTGATGGCATTATGAATGGATCATCCTTTTCCCCTTCTATACTGAAATTCACCTTCATGAATCCCATTTCACTATCTTTCAATTCACTCCTATTGTCAACCCATTTTCAATGGACAACCAGCACTTGAAATGTTTCATCATCCTTCTCTTATATTGGTTCAATAATTCTAAAATATAACATATTCATATAACTTGTATTTCTATCCTTGGAACCAGATATACGCGTATCACTTCTCCCATAATCATAAATCCACTATTTATAACCATAATCCATTCATCGTTTTATTTTTTATAGAATGTATAACCATTTATTACAAAACCAGTTTAAGATATAACATTTTCATTTGGTCCCCTAGCTACCCATCAAAGTCATTCAACAATTGAATTAAGATTTTTAGATAACTCATAATAAATATGATAATGTAACCATCCTATAAACTGTTGATTATGTGTAATTTATATCCATAATTCATCACTTGATGTATTATAATCACTAAGAATATATTTTTAGGATTCAATGTATGGATCCAAATATTCACTATTATATAAAATGTAAAGGTGTGCTTGATCCCACTTTGTGATGGTGATTGTAACAACATATCGTTTGAAAATTATTTTTCCCATAAGGAATCTGATTTGAAGAGACTTTGGGAGATTGATGATATCAACATATGATGGGTAATCGATACCTAATTCAATAGATCCATAAAAAATATTTCATTCTAAAATACAACCTTCTGGAAAACATCGATTCTTGACATACCCTTTCAAAATCTTTATATACCATTCAATGGGGTACATCCAACTCTAATAGACATAACCACATAGTCGAAACTTTCCAACCATGTGAACCATTAGGTGGATATTTATATTAAATAATTATGGTGGAAAGAATTTCTCTAATTTATATAGTAAGTCTAAAACCTTTTTATTCATGATTAGAAACTTCACCGGGTCTATAAATTTACTGTATTTGTATTTGAAAAAGAATTGGAGTCTAGTTATTGTATGTTGCATATTTTTAAGAAAAATGCAATGTAAAGTAACAGGTATAAAATCTTGCATCAAAACATGAAAGTATTGTGATTTTAGTGCCTATAACTTCAAATTATTCATTGAAATTACATTCTTGATATTTTTTTAATACTCCTTTTAACTTTTATACCATTAAGGAAAATGAAAAACTATAATTTTTTCTATATGGATAGAGTGTAAGATACTAGAGGAAGAAAAGTTTGATCATTACCCTCCACTAGTTCCAAATCTTCCCTTATCCCTTTGTAAATCATTTCCATCTCAGACTTGATTCCATATTTTGTTTTTCTAGTAACATTTAGTAATGTTACAATAACAGCCTCAAATACATTTTTTCTACATGCATGAGATCAAGAAAATGTCTAATGTAAAAAAAATTACAATACAATAATTCAAAGAAAATTTATGTATTTTTTCAACCTTATTTCATATGTTTTTTCAAAAAAGGTTTACCAAAAACAGTTTCAATATATTTTATTTTATCAAATAGTTGATCACTTGTTAGTAGAGATGATGTTTTACCTTGTTCAGTATTCCCAGAGAATGTTTTAATCCAGGATCAGTATTTATGATGTCGAGGTAAAAATTTATGATGTCCTAAGAACATAGTCTTCAATGAATTCTTTAACTAAACTGAGAGTGTTCATTATTTACAAATGGGACACCCAAACATTCCTTTAATGCTATAGCCTGAAAAATTTCTATAAGCAGGAAAGTAATTTATCACCCCATACAATATGGACCTCAATGTGAATTATTTACTTTTATGAGCATCATACATTGTAAAACCAGTATCCCACACCAATTTCATATCTTAGATCTATGTATCCAAGCAAACATCAACATCATTTCTAGGTTGTTTTGGTCTATATATAAGTAGAGACAACAAAATGTATTTTTGCTTCTTGCATAACCATGATGGAAATTTATAATTTACTAAAATGACTTGACATGTACAATGAGTACTTATATATACTATAAAATAATAATTCCATCTATATATAATTAAAAACAGAATCATCTCAACTAATTTTCAAATTCAGGATATGCATAACCAATTTTCTTCCACTATAAAGAGTCTATTAGATGATATAGTTCCCCATATTTAATTACTGTATCTATATGCCATGTCTGTTGTCTCACAGTTTCTTGAAAGCTATATAGCCTTATAAAAAATATAATTATAGGAAAGTACCATAAAAATTTATAAGGACTTGATTAATATTTCTTATACTGATATTCTCCATACTTAGGGTATTTTATGAGTGATTCATGGTCCTTGTAAAACAGCATGAAATCATTTTTACATGATTCTATTTGTTTAGAGATCATTCCCAATAAAAATAAAATTATTTTAGGGTCATATTATTGAAAAGGAAGTTAATTTTAATCTTAAAGTATATCATTCATGAGACAAAGTACTTCTATAAATCTAGTGTCGCTCCATTCTCTTCCAACTTTCAAATTATATAGCTTCAATAAATCTGAAAATGTTGTGTATTTAGTACAAATGGTATAAAATTGTCTCTTAGTATATATATTTAACTTATCAAATAACTTTGGACAATCATGAATTCCATATTAAATTTTGATTTCCATTATTTTCATATGATCTCCATTATCATTTACACTAGTATTCATATCAAATGATCCATAAATCGCAGTATCATCCCAATCAATGTGCATGTTCATTTTCCACCATGTTTATTCTAACATTTATATCTTTGATATATTCCTTGATAAATCAAATGTTATTCCAACTCTTATGGACTAATTAGTCTTGAATAACAACAAGGTAAGCACCGAAAAAGGATTTGAGAAGGGTCATATGAATGCTCTATTTAAAACATGATGAACTCTTTAACTCCATCTTTATACTCTTTTGTCATATGATTAGTTTACATCCATTTTTTATTAATATCCATCCTATCTGGTTCATAAAATATCCATTTTGTAAAAAATATTAATAAATACACATTAGATATTCATAATCAAAGGTGAATGTTATAGATAATTCTAATATGGGGTACCCAATATTTGATTATTTCAAATAATTTCAGTATGATTTGAAGGAAATGGGTAATTTAATTTAAGAAAATAATTACTCCATTTTTGATATGTTTTATCCTAGGAATTCATCCAAAATGATCATTGATGTCTGGTATGGGATGTCTAATACTCAAAGTAATTCAAGAAACATAGGTACATATCTATAAGAGATGTGGGATGAGTCTCAAGAAAAAAATCCAATAATAACTATTTGGGAGGTGAAGATGATGAGGATGAAATATGTATCCTTAAATCTAAATTTTATTAATAGGGGATTTAGCAAAGCACCAAAAAACATTTCTTAGTATGTTTTTTATAGATGAAAAAAGAAACAGTAGTATTTTGATTCCTATAATGGGCTCCTTGATTTGTGTGACCATGAGATGGATTAGCTGGATGATCTTACACACACTCACACATATACAACAGATTCATTTTCAATATTCAAATCAATCCCTAAAATAATTATTTCAATATTATTAACAATGTTAATAAAATGTATTTCTTAGTCACCTGAAAAACTTACAAACACATATTAATCTAATCATCACTAATGAATATATTGGGAAAAAAAATACATTAAATGGTTTACGGATGAATAATTAAATTTTATAGGAGGTGGTTAATATTTTTTAATATTAAAAATATGTAATTTTATCAAATAACTATTTTTAAGTATTTAAAATGAGAAACATAATAAATTAAATTGATTAGTGATGTTACCATGGATTGAAGTTATATTTTTTGTGAATTGGTTGTCAATATAGAGGAATGTCAATGTATTTTAAAGAAGAATGAAATTGAATTTAGAAATAATTAGATATGCAATGGAGTAATTTTCCTATATTTGAAAAGGAATGTGAAAGAGTTGAATGCTTGGTGAGAATCCCTTCACATCAGATAACTAATGATATAGTTTGTATGGTAAAGAAAAATTTTGAAGGTTGGATAACTTTCTACAACTGTAAAAAGAATTTGGATGATGATATTGCTATTGAACTACTCTAGATAGCTTGTGAAAGCTGTATTTGAAAGGGTTTAATGATTTGGAGAATCTAGCTCGAGTTTTAAGAAAACCTTTTTTTGATTTAATTATCATATTATCTAATAAAATTAGATATCAACATCTTCTATATGAAGGTTCATTAAGGATGGAATAAGTGGAGGTAGTGAATGATATTGAAATAATATATCTTGAGCATTTTATATTCTATAGAGAGAATTGAAATTAGATAAAATGTTTTTGGAATTATTTTTATAGTTTTAATAATTATAGGAATATAATTAAATGTGAATTAAAGATCTTGAGATGGGTCAATAATGATTTCCTGTGTTTAGGATTTATTATAACGATTTATGGAATTTGTGAGCTACAAGTGTGAAAAATGGAAAAGTCCCCTACTTTATAAAGATGAATATAGTGTGATGTTGGCACAAACTATGATATGTGTAAGGATGAATTAATATTCCCTGGATTAGATTCAATCTACATAAAAATCATTCCTTATCTATTTTAACATAACTTAGACCCATGTAAGGATGATTTTTTTCTACATAAGGATTACTAAGGTCGTGTAAGCATAATCTGTGTACACATCAACCTATGTAAAGATCATACCTCATTTTTTTAATAATAAATTTCTATGTAAGAATGAATTATTTACTACATAATAATGAATCACCAATACATAAGTATCATTGCTTGTACTATATAATCATCATAACTTCGCAAAAATTGGAGAATTCTGCCAAATCTAAAGCGAGTCTAAAATTTTAAAAACTAATGAAGGGAATTAATTATAATGATTCCAAAACCATTCTTTCATGTCCAAAAAATATGAATCTTCTCTATTAATTTATACAAGAATTATTTTATTAAGATGAAATTATATGGAAGTTATAGAGATCAATATTCTTTATGTTTTGAATTTTAAATGAGTATATTTGAAATTCAATATTAGTGATCAATATGAAAATTAAATGTAGATGATTTCCAAGATGATATTTAGTGTTTTAGATATCATAAAATATTTTTTTTCCATACCTAAATTAAAATATAAAGTTGATTAAGTTACCACTGTTGTTTACAGATTCAAGATGAATCTATAAAAGTTTTAGGGGAAGCTATCCTGAAATAATGAGGAAGCTCCACACTACAAGCTATCAAAGATGTACTTTTTATAAATCCATAAAGAGAAAATTATTAGTGGATATTAGGGGAATATTTTGAGAACAATGAAACATGAGACTATTGTTTAAAATCCATAAAAACTTTCAACTAAGATAAGAAGAAGAATAAATAATAGAGATTGTGGGGATAATCTCATGTGATTTAGTTAACTTGGAAGATCTCATGAATATGGAGATCATGAAGAGAGTACCTGTTCACATGTGATTGTCTTATTTGACATGCACATTATCTCCTAAAATATTTCCATTTATGGACATTAGTGATTACTCTATAAAAATAAAAATTAACCATCGGTACTAAAATATCAAGAGTTTCTCGAGACAAAATATAGAGAAGTTGTATGCATATGTGTGCATTGTAGATGTGAGAGTGTTAAGAGAACCATAAAGATATCTATGAAGAAGATAAAGGAGGCGGTGTTGAGTACAATAGATATGAATAACAAATAATCATAGAAAAATTAAAAACATAACATAATAAATAAACAACATTAAATCATGCTATGAATACAATTCATTCTGGATCAGCATAAACACCCTTTACACAGTCAAAATTTCTACTATCATTTCATAACTATATTTAAGCATTTGAAATTTTATGGATGTTAATCTTAGAAATTAATCAAAGTACAAAAATAATATTTCATAGAAGTAAGAAAATTATCAACATCATATCAAAAATAAATAATTTTCATATAAAGTCACATAAAAATCATATATAAATTCATAATATACACTTCCCTTTTTTTAATTTGATCATTACAATTATTTATTTCTTAGGTTAATTTTAAACATTTATCCAATGAAAGTAGTATCATGTTAATCCCATAATTTACACAAAGTAAATGAGTATTCTTGAATCACTTAACTCGATGTGAATATTCCATGACTTGCCGCATAGGGATTGTAAAAGAAGAGCAAGATATGATTCCAGGACTTTAATTCATATGGAAGGAACCCAAACCAATTTCAGGGGGCTTGTGGATCTCGAAGGGTGATGTTTTGATCATCCAGGACTGTGAAATCAATAATACTCGGATGATTAGGAGTTGATACCCTAAAAATGAAACCCACGAGAGCACCAAGCCTATAAAACAGTCCATAAACGCACACTACGGAACCTAGACAAGCAATAATGAGAGAGTAGAAGAAAAAAATAACATACCTTAGATTCGAGGCTTGATTTTTCTGAGAGAATGTTGAGGGGGGGGGGTGATGGGAGTAGTGGAATTTCATGAAATATTGAGATACAAAAATAAAGTTAGTTTAGTTAGGGTTCTTTTAAAAATATCTGGGAGAGTTTTATCAGCACTTCTAAAAAATCACTGATAAAGATTCCTTTTATCAGTGTTAAAAAAATTAGCACTGATAAAAGGTATATTTATCAGCACTTCTTTAGTGATGATTAAGAATTTATAATTATAATTATACATAAATTTATATATAAATTTATTTAAAAATATTTTTTATGATTATAAATGTATTTATATAATTATATATATATATAATAAATATATTAAATATATTCCTTACATAAATATATTTATCATAATTTTATAATTATTTAAGTATATAATTATTTATTTATAATTATAAAAATAAAATTTAAAAATATTTATATTTATTTATTTTTAGTTATAAATATATAATCTTATAAATATAGAAAATTTAAAATTATACAAATATATATAAACAAATATATTTATAAATATATTTTTAATTAATTATTTATAATTGTAAATATATTTATATATTTATATAATTATATATAATTATATAATTATATATTTAATAAATAAATATAAATATAAATATAAATATAGTAAATATATTAATTATTTAAATATATTTATTATAATTTTATAATTATAATTAAATTTATATAATTATATATATATATATATATGATTACATATATTTATTAAATATATATAACTAGAAAAATAGGTGAACTGAGTTTGGATGGTGGAACCAGAGAGGGAGTGAGAGCACCCGATGCTACCTCATGATAATTTTGACCTAAGTTATCCAAAAAGGATGAACTTATACTCTTACACAATGAATCACCATGCTTAGCTCATCTCAAATGATTCGAAGAAGGTGAAAGTCTATGAGGAAGATGACCTAAAGGATTTATCTTCCTTTTATGGATTTTTAGTGGATCTTTTGTCTTCCCTTCAAATCGAGTTGTACATTGAAAAGTTATAAAAGGTTATACGGTGCATGTTTCAGCTTCAAATAGTGTGATTTCAGAAAAGATCAAACTCTGTAATAACTCATTTATCTCCCAAATTTCTTTATCTAAAGGTATTCAAACCTAGAAATTATATGATCTGGTATCCCATCTAGAATCTATTTGGGGTTTCCATGATTTTAAATTCATTTCTTTGGGGCGACGGTTCTTTCATATGTTATTACCCTCTACCAATCTGATGGGTTGAACATGGAGCTTTGGTTTAGTAAATCTAAGACCAAATACATTAAGTATACATGAATGGAACTTAAAATTCAATCTTAATGATTTTAAGGACACCTTCACACACGTCTGGATCAAAATTATAGTTTATATTGGGTCCTATGGCATGCTGAAATCCTATATGATATTGATTCGGTGATAGGTATACCTATACGAATGGATTTGGAAATGGAAAAGATCATCATTGGTCACTTTCTATAATATTAGTTGAATTAGATGCAATCTATCCTTTAATTGAAATGGTTGTGCTTTCCTCCCCTCAGGATGAAATCAACTTATGAATAGTGTATGGAAAAATGACTTTGTTTTGTGATGTGTTCTGCATCGTTGGACACTCAAGGTTAAACTATTAATCAAGTATTATCTGTGCTAAATATCAGATCAAGGATCATTATACGCTACAGTTATGAAGAATTGATGGCAATAAGGCTGCCCAGATTCCTACTACACAACCTACTGAGCAGGATGTAAATAAGGTTACTCAAGGATATCCAATAAGAAAATTATCTCCTATGAATGTTCAAGGTGAAAATTTGGTTCAAGGAACATCAATGTATGAAGCTAATCTTCAAAATAAGATCTAAAAATCCCCAATTTAGATCCCTTTTATGATCTTAATCATGTCGTATATTTTCCTTCTCCCCAACTAAAATACAAGCCCAACATCTCATGGGAGGATTTGGAAAATGAAGATGATCCATCTCATGTTGGTGCTTAATTCAAGGATTTCCTAATTAGAGTTACTGAATAGGAGAATGGAGAGTGAGAGTATGATGATTGTCAAATTGATAATGAGATTTTATCTTAGGCTGGGGATGATAATAATCTTTGGCAGGATTAATTTGTTGCATCTTCAAAATGCCGTAAAGGGAATAAGAAGTTGGCAGATCTTGCTTCAATGAAAATTAAGGTTCAAAGATCCAACTCTCCTATAATTGAAGATAAATGGAAGTATACTCATGATAAAGGGATTGAGAATACCTATGATTCCTTTGGTCAATTCAAATAAAATGAAATAATGTCATATACTGCGTCTTTTTCCCTCGGTATTGGGTCCTTGAAATTAATGAAACTTGAAGGTGTAGTGGAGTGAATTACTTTCATTGACATTCATGTAATTCAAAAATGCAATGAGTGTATTACCCAAAAGGTATAGTATTTGTCTTCTCTAGATGATATATCTACTTAAGGTTATTCTACAAGAGATATAGCTTGTGTATCTTCGGCTAACCTTGTCTCTTCTCGACTTGTGAAGAAAAAAATGAGGAATTGAATGCCCCACTAAATCAGTGATGCCATCATGTATAAGGGATATTTCCATTGAATCTGGACACACTACTGATGGATCAATATATTATAGATATATGTCTAGTAAAATGCACTCTTTTTTAAGGTTAGGAATTATCAAAATGCTCCCTAGAGATCAGTCAGAGGTGAGATTAGGGCAAGTAGTTATGGATCTAATAAACAGGACTCCTTCCCATTCTCTGACTAGGGACCAAAGAATGGCTATACAACTACCTAGAAATGCTCCCACTCTAATGCTGGTCATTTATACTACATATCCTAGGCTCAAATAGATAACTCATGCACCAGATTCTGGTGGCAATAAAAGTCATGCTGGACTAGGTGCATCTACATAGACCCAAAGAAATGTTCCACTAACCCATGATGACCATCTTTCAGTGAGGCCAGATGAATCCAATCCAAGGGAAGTTGTGGATCCTATCAGAAGCACTCAATATCAAACTGGGAAGGAAAAAATTAATATTAATTTATATAACTCTTTTTACATGCTTGATATAGCCTACAGTGATGATGATATGAAAAAATAGCGATGGTGTTTTTGAAGCTAAAATCAAGAAGGTTGATGTTGTGGTTGAGAATTTAGATGATAGCGATGGCCTGTAAATGAAAGCCAAGAATTGGAGGAGGGGAAACACCCCTCATGGTAGTGGTGTATGCCTCCCTTATCAAAATATGATCACTCGCTTTCGAGCAGGTCAAAGACTTTTGTTCTTGTCTCTTATAGACCCGTGTGGTTTTGTCTGCTCCTCTATCCATTCAATTTCTATTTTTAAAAAAGAGGCCTTTTTCACCACAAACTTTTGAAATATATATATATAATAAATATATTCATTATTTAAATATATTAATTATAATTTTATAACTATTTAAATATATATTTATATATTTATAATTATATAAGTATCTATTTAAGAAATAATATTTATATATTTAAATCATTATATATAATTATATATTCATATAATAAATACATATATATAGTAAATGTATTTATTATTTAAATATATTTATTATAATTTCAAAATTAATTAAATGTACAATTATTTATTTATAATTATATAAATATTATATATATATATATATTAATAATTATAAATATATAATTTTATAAATGCAGTAAATAAACTTTTGTAAATATATTTATTTATTAATATATTTTTACAAATATATTTTCAACAATATTAAAGAATATAAAATCTTAAATGCATGCATGTTAAAAATGAGTGAAATTGAATAAATAAAAATGAGTACACTTTAAAAATATAAAAAAATGGATAAATTCTTTTAATTGAATATAAATTATTAAAAAATATAGATATATATTGAAATAAATATGAATAGATATTATAAATATTAAAACATAGTAAATAAATAAATATAAATAAATATAATAAAATGATAAAATTCAAAAAAAATATAAAAATGAATAAATAATACCTAATTGTAATAATATTAAGAAAATTACTAATTAAAAAAATAATATATTAAATGTATCATATTACTAAATTAAATTATAAAATGAATATTAAAATTTAAAAAAATTTTATAAATATTATGTGTATGTGTTTCTATATAACATTTCATTAATTATATAAATATATGTTTCTCTGAGTTAAATATAAAAATGCATTGATTCCATATATGTTTGTATGAAATAAACATAGCACACATTTGATATATGTTAAATTAAAAAATAAAATGATATTAAATTAATGTCCATTACACGATACAATTAGTTAAATTTTTTAATTATTATTATTTTTTAATTATAAACAATTGTTCATTAAATATATGATGTATTTAAAGTAAGAATAAATATTTTTTTATTTTATAAATCATATTTTATTAAATATTATATATATGAATATATATATATGAATATATTTCTATATTAAATGTGTTCATGAATAGTGATGTGTAAAAACCATTAAAATGAATAAGTAGTAAATAGGTGTTTAATTATTACATTTTATTCATTTTTTATATTTATATTTAATATATAATATTTATTACTATTTTTAATTAATTTATTTATATATATTAAATTTATTCATTTTTATTAATAATTGTTTCATTAATAATTTTTTTGATAATTTTTTATTTTATTAATTATTAATTGTTTTAATGAAATTTATTTATTTATTTATTTATTGTCTAATTATTAAAATTTATTCATTTTTTATATCTATATTTACAATATAATATTTATTAATATTTATAATTTATATATAAGTATATTAAATTTTCTAAATTTTATTAATAATAATTTAATTAATAAATTTTTTAATACTTTTTTTAATTTACTCATTTTTAATTTTTTTAATTATTTCATTTTATTAATTTTATATATCAATATTTATTATATACTATTTATTAATATTCATAATATATATATATATATATATATATATATATATAATTTATTAATAATTATTTAATAATGAAATAAATATTTTTTAAATTTATTCATTTTTAATTTTTATTTGTTTAATTATTCCATAATTTTATTATTTTTAATACTTGTATTTTTTATTTGTTTATATAGAAAAATTGGGGGTATGGATGAGGCACGGTCCGGTCATATAAAACCCAAATGGGTGTATATAAAGGCGGTCTAAGCCCAAATAGAAGTAGAGGGTGGGCCAAGGCCCGTGGAGGTTAGTGTAGGGCACGTATATGTGTGTGTAGTGTATTGGTATCTCATCCCCAAAGTAGGATTCTAAGATATAAATTTGGTGGAATGATATATAAAGAACCGACCTCTCATGCACTATTTTGATGTGGTACTTGTTGTGCGATCGAGACCCTTATCAGTGCTAAAAATAAAGCATTGATAAAGGGTACTCTTTATCATTACTAAAAAAACATTGATAAAGGAAACCATTTATCAGTGCTTAAAAAAAACTGATGATAAACTATATTGTTTAACAACACATTTATTAGCACTGATAAAATGTATCATTTATCAATGCATTCTTTGCACTGATAAAGGAAGCCTTTATCAGAGCTTTTCACTAGCACTGTATATTGTATATTTTGTAGTAATGATCACTGTTTGAATTATAGGTGCAGAACCTAAACACCAGTATTAGATCAAAGAACATTGCAAATGAAAGGTGATCAAATAATATTAATTTCTCTGGTTGTAGATATGAAAAATCTATGTTGAAACCATAATTGCATTGTGCGTAGGAAGAAGAGAGACCTGTGACCGCCCTACTGCCTCAAAAAAACCATAGTCTATGAAGATTCAATAACACCCATTCATATCTATTTTTTTCTTTTTATTTATTTATTTTAAAATTGACACCTTCATGTCTTGAGATAGGAGGCACTCCAACAAGATGATCTAAGAGATTTAAATGGCGCTTTTGGGCTCCTAAAATGGGTTGTTGTGGAGATGTACAAGGGAGTATAGGGGAAGGTCACTAATGTCGAAACTATTTAAGTGGACTAATTTTGGGCTTTATTAAAGGATCCCCATGTTGGCCAAGAGGGTGTTTTTCATTAAGTCATGAAAAAATGTGGAATGACTTGGGGGTGGGGGTTGGGAGAAAATGTTGATCCCAAGACGATTGGTAGTGGCTCCCTCTCTTTTCATGATTCCTTATGTAAAGACAAAAAAAAATAAGATTGATAATGGAAGATTCACCTAATTTCTTATAAGAAGGAGAACATAAAATGACTGTTCCATTCTTTCAAGTGATATGTCTACCTTCATCCAATAGATCTTTATAAGTTTTTCTTTGTTTTTTGAATAATAAACTTATTTTTCTTGGATGACACCTACCCTCACTATTGGTATAGAGGCATGATGATTTTAGACATGGGATACATGACGTGTTTAGCACCGAGGGATTGGGAAGAACCTACCACAACCAATATTTGTGATTTTATTTCTCTATGTTTCCATACTATTTTTTATAATGTGGTTGTATCCCTATAAATTAGGTTTGTTTTAGTCATTACAATGTCATCATAGAGAATAAATAAACCTAATTTCGTATTGCTATTATTTTTCTTTTACAATCTCTTAAGTGATCTACATCTGCGTCCACATGCGTTTGTGTTAGCCGCAGAAAAATTCACCATTAGTGGTATCAGATGGAGATTTGAATGTGCATTTACTAATTGTACAAGAGTTTTTTCAAACCTGCAATTGAGCTGTAGTAGGAAGAGTTGCACCAGGTAGAATGAGAGAGGTGATGAATAGTTTGTTTAATTTCTCTTTCTCTTTGCTTTCGTCAGCATTTTTGAGATTTTCAAGAAAGGGGGAGTGTTGTTTTATTTCCCATGTCTTTTAAATCCTCCCTCCCAAATAGTCAAAATTTGAATATCTATTTTCCCCTATCCCAAATCAGAATTCCTACTCAATTCAAAATTTATTTAAAAACAAAACCTTTTTCTCCTCTATGTGCCTCCCATAACATCTTGCACCTTCCATACAAAAAACAAAACAAAAAACAAAATTCCTCTTGGAATTTTCACATCCAAAAACATCTACCTCTCCCATTTTTCTTTTACCATCGTCCCATGAAAAAATTTCAACCAAAATTTTATTGCATCACTTTTTTTCTAATAAAAAAAATATCCATTCATTTTCTAAAAAAATTTAGCTACCAATGATTCAAAAACAATTATTACAATCTGCATTTCTCAAAAAACATTGTGTCTTCAATTCTAAAAAAATATCATCCCTGAATTCCAAAAAAACAATTGTAGTCCTCCTATCCAAAAAAATTCAAAATATACACTATTAAAAATAATACATATAGTAGTTTTCATCTCTGAAAAAATAGCCGACACTTTCATATATTTGCATCAGTCATTTTCCCATCCGAATAATAATTTGTCACCATAAAAAATGCAATTTCACAAGCATTTTTCTTAAAGCTGATGAAGAACAATTATGATAAATGGTGTATCCAAATTTGAGAAATCCTTGGAACACAATATCTCATGAACATCGTGGAGTATGGATACACTAAGGAAAAATCCAAAGAAGCAAAGGTTGCCCTTCCATATGTTCAAAATGAAAATCTTCAGGCAGAAAGGAAGGGGGATTTCAAGGCTAAATCTACCATCTATCAAGGCCTAGGAAAAGTGACTTCATAAATAATCACTTCTTTGAAATCAACAAAGGAGTTCTAGGAAAACCTCCACAAATTATTCAAAGGTGGTGAAAAAGTGAAGCGGATGCGACCTAAATCTCTATGAGGTGAGTTTGAATCCTTGTATATGAAATCTTCTAAAATCGTTCCCAAGTATCATAATCATGTAATGGTTGTAGTGAACAATCTATTAAGAAATTGAGAAAATATTGTTGACGTGTGGGAATGTGGGAAATTTTTCTTAACTTAGATCCAAAATTTGATTACATAGTTGTTTCCCTAGAAGAAACTAAAGATATAGAGATGATTTCTACTGAAGAATTCATAGGGTATCTAAAAACCCACGCACTAAAGGTGAACCAACAAAGTGAAACGAATGGAGTATATAATTCCATGCAATCAAAGTTGTATATCAAAAACTCTCAAAATGATTAGGGGTCATTTCTAAGAAATCATGGTAGGGGATTTCATGGAAAAGAATTTGATCCAAGAAGAGGGGGACATGGTGGAAGAATCCCAAATCAAGGAGGTTGTGGATATCAAAACTATACTCCATGAGAATGAGGATGAGGAAGAATAGGATGAATAAAAAATTTACAACCTGAAAAAATAAATATTCAATGCTATAATTGTAAAAAATATGGACATTATAGTAATAAATGTTGGAAAAAGAAACCCATAGAAAATGATACCTAGCATGAAAATATCACCAAAACAGGCGATACTTTATGTGTGTCCTATGTGTTGATGACCCACACATTAACATAAAATCAAGTTATGTGGTATCTTGATAATGAAGAAATCATTGAAGTACCAATGGAGGAATGAGAAATTAAAGAACCAATGATGTCGTCACCACATACTCATACATCCGAAGACATTGAATGAGAACTTTCTCATATACGAACCAAAATCCACTACCACAAATCAGTGTAAGGGATTCATCTAAATTTATCTTTTCTAAACCAAAATCACTGATAAAAGTATCACCTTTATAAGTGCTAGCTAAAAGCATTGATAAAAGTAACATTTATCAGCCCTAAACAAAGAACTGATAAAGGAGTACCCTTCTTCAGCACTTTCTTTAACACTGATAAAGGTTATCCTTATCAACACTATTCTCAGCATTGATAAAAGTTTTTAATAAAAAATATTATTAATATATATAAAATTATTATGTTTATATTCAAAAATAATGTTTACTTATATACATTAATTAAAAAAGGAATATTTATAATTAACATAAAAATGATATATTAATATATATATATATATTAATAATTCAAATATATATTTATAATTTTTTTAAACAAGTATTTGTAAGATTATAAATATATATATATATATATATTTAAATAATTATAAAATTATAATTAATTTTTTCATATAATCAATATATTTATTATATTTGTAATTATATATTTATAATTATATATATAAATATGTTTTAATATATTTATTTATAAATATAATTAAAAATAAATATATATATTTAAATAAATATCTGTCTCCAATGAATTGACTCAATAAATAAATATATATATATATATATATATATATCATGAGATAATGATGATATTCATGGAAATGTTTATGTTTATATATTAATATGCATGAGTATAATTGAAACTAGGTATGATCATAAGTTTATTTGTGGACATAATTGAGTTTCTATATATGTTATAAATGTTAGATTACTTATTCTTATGATGAAACATGCATATGTTATGTATTCATGACTCATGAAGTGTTAATTTATATGTTTACACCCTTATTATTCATGCTTCCATGTATGTAATGAGTCATTTTTTTTATGATTTGTACTTTTCATTCATGTTATATACATAAAAATTATTTATTTTCTCATAAATAATTATAAAATTATAATAAATATATAAAAATAATAAAAATATTTATTATACTTATAATTATAAATATTATTAATATATAAATACTTTTTAAGTATATTTATTTGTAATTATAATTATAAATAAATATATACTTATTTAATAATTATAAAATTACAATAGATAAATTTATTATAAATTTAAAAATAAATATATTTATAATTATATGCAAATATTTATAAATATATATATATTTATTTATAATCATAAATATAAATAATTAAATAAATACATATTTAAATAATTATAAAATTATAATAAATATTTTTATTATAATAATATACAGATATATATAAATTTATTTGTAATTATAATATATATATATATATATACACACACAATTAGTGCAGACCATGGAATACTCCATGGCCCCATAAAATTATTATAATAAAAAGAGTTAAACACACGAGAAAAATAGAGACGAGGTCAATGTGGCAAAACAGACCACCAAAAAAAGAGAAGATAAACAACATTCATCCTCTATTTCTACCCCTTCTATGACATCAATCGTGTCCTCTTAGATGCCCTCCTCTCCTCCACTGCTTCGGGATCTGCCAATTAGTACCCTGATCATCAGCATCATCATCAACCACAACATGATCACCAGCTTGGGAATATTTTATAGAAGCATTATCATCTATGCTTTCCTTCTTATCAGAGAGTATATCAGCTGTCAAATCCATGCTCAAGGATTTCCCAATGAACAATTCCGTTTGGGAATCCTAATCTAAAGTAGATGAATTAGAAACAAAAGATATTAAATATTTTCTACCATTTCGGTCTCATCTTTCCTTGTAGAGTTCATCAAAGTGAGAATAATTAATTGAATCCATTATAGGATAGAAGTTGGATTATACAGAAGCATTGGATTTTGTAACAACATGAATTTTCTCTTCCATGATAGTACTCAAAATATGTTTAGAACCTGCATAATCAGGCAACAACAAACTGTCAGCCCCTAGATTCATTACCATTCATTGCGGCATCCATGTGCCCAGCAGAAGCACAAGCTTCCAATGAAGCAGGAAAAGCAGGATGAGGAATCCCAGTGTAAATCCTACTATTCGCATTGACCCGTGAAACAATATTTATATTATAAAACATAGGAGTACACACAATGGGTTCAGAGTTAGCATGAAAAGGTATTTTCACATTTCAGGTTCTCCCAAAATCATTAACAAATGTCACAACCAAAGAAACCGCCGAAGATTTTTTCATATTATCCATAGCAGTAGAAACATGTGTAAAACCTGATCTCAACTTCCCTTTCTAGAGGAACTAATCCTCCAATAGAGTCATATAGTCAATCTCAACATCACTTCATAGTTCATCATTAGAAACACAACCCCATTTCGGGAGGGAATCTTCCCCTCAGTGTACTATAATAACGTTAGACAATGGGGAAGCCCCTAAAGAAATTAGTGGAGCACCCACATTACCATCGACTTGACATTCAAGAAGAGGGAGTCCATCTTTTCCATCCACAACCTTAGAAAAAGAGGCATCCCCCTGTTTTTAAATCCATTCATCATAGAAACTTTATAATTTGAAGGTTGATTATAATCTTTCACACCAACAAAGGCATCATTGTTACCAATGGATGACATTTTCAATTTACATTTTCCTACTAAGTGTCCATATCATCTATAATTAGAGAATTTCGTCCCTTAATGAAAATAATCCTTTATATGTCTAATGGATGAACAAATTGAGGAAAAAGTCAAGAAAATATTCAAACTCTATATCTCAAGTTAAAATTTAAACTCACCATCAATTATGTAAGTTTTATCAACAAGAGGCAAAGAGAGATCAAATTCAATCAGTAGGCGAAAAAAATGATAATAACTGACTGATTCAGTCTTCTTATCAATCTTAATTAGAGAAACAATAACCATTGATACATCCTAGAGGATATTGGGATTCCAAAAGACCAAATTCAACCCTTTGATACAAATCTAGGATTGCACAATAGTATTCTTGGCCTAATATGGGTCAAACTAGGGGTCTTAGTTCTGAAACCGAAGGATCCCTAGTTTGAGATTAGTAAATCCCCTACTCCACACCCTTAATTTCAACTCATTTGAATGAAAATTAATGTGAAAGAAGTTCAAACCAAGTGAAAAAATATGCCAATCACTAAAACCCCAAATATGGAAAAGACATAACCTGAGGTCTTTGAACTCTAACAGAACCCTTCCACATCTCTCCCCTAAATCTTTCACAGAATAAGAACTCTACCACTAATGTTTTCACTACCACCACTCTACATTCAAGATTAATCAATCTAATGTATGCCTACAACACTCTTTTTTCAGTCACCACCCTCTATTCATCACAACAGCACCATCTTCTATTCCTCTGCATGTTGCACACCATAAACTAGGGAAACTCGACATAAGCACCTCTTTCTTGGCCTCTCTTGAATGAATGTTGTGAGAATCGCATCCCATACACTTGAACTCCAAGCCCACAACAATTTGAACCACTATTAAGAGCCACTCATTCTTTTCAAACTAGTCATATATGCATTTACATCTACCTAGTGTGATCTCCTTTTGCATTTGGTGGTTCATATTGAGTTCTTAGTTATGGAGGGTTTTCTTTTGTTTCTTAGAGATTTATGAGTAGTGATTTTATGCTTTTTGTGAGAGTTTAAGGTTATCGATAGTGGTGTACGAGACCATCCCCACTTTAGATCTAGTTTTTTTTGTCTTAAATATGGTCATACCCATTTTTTATTGATCGTGGCCTATGGTATGTGAGGATACATTTGTCTTTCATGCTGAATTTTATCCTAGAATTTGATAGCCCAACCAGTTTTTAATAAAAGTATATTGTATGTGAATTTAATAAGGAAAAAAATTAATAATTAGTTTATGAACCCTTTATTAGAGTTTTTAAAATTATAGGAATAACTAAAAATGCATGGTATGGAATGCCTTTTGAGATATTCAAAGTGTTTCAGGTTTATAATTTTGTAGTTTTATAGAGTTTTAAATTTATATACTTTTATAAAATTTATATTATATCATATTATAGTAATATAATTTAATAATAATTTTTTATTAAATATTTATAGTTTTGTAATTTCATTCATTTATAGATTTATATACTTTTATAAATTTTATAGTATATCATATTATATATATATGGTTTAAATATAAAAGATTATTAATTATCTATACTTTAATAATTTTCTAGATTTATAAATTAATATAAAATTATAGTTTTTTCATAAATTATTTTAGTTTTGTACATTCATAAATTTTACTTTTATATATTATAATTTTATAATTTTATAAATTTTGAAAACTATATACTTCTATAAATTATATATAATTTTATAGCATATATATAGTTTAATAAATTTATATAAATTTATAAATTATGTATATTTCATAAAATATATATACATTTATACATTATGTATATTTCTTCTCATCATGATCTCAAAAATTATTTTTGAAACTTACGCGCAACATTGTCTTTTTATGACAATGTTAAGAATGTTTTATGAAAACTTTTTTTATGATTTAAATTCAATTTCACCCTCTATATATAAAGGATATATATTCTAAAGAGTTTTTATTCATGATTTATCCATATAAATTATAATGTGATACAATTATTCTAAGATATTTTGGTTTTGGTATTAAAAGATATCATCTTTGATGTCAATGGAAAATGTTATGTATCCCTTTTTTTGTGGGTTGTTTTGATAATGTGATATATAATTAATTTCCTATGGAACACATCTATATGGTTTATCATTATATGATTATTGGGACCAATATATCCATCTAATGTATTTAGTAAAGTATAATATCTCATGATATTACTATGGGAAACAAGTGGGGATGCTCGATCCATAATGGGAAATGAGTTTTGATGATTGATCAACTATAGAAATGGAGTTTTGATACTCTACACACAATGTGAAATGAGTTATGGTGATCAATAAACTATAAAAAATATGTTGTGGTTCTTGATCCACTATGTTATGATGGTAATCCTAGATAAATTTGACATATGATATGATTTTCTATGATTATTTATGTGCCACATTTTTGATGCCTCATTTCTATGTTATGGGACATGTTTATGTAATACTCCATGGGTCATAATTATTATCATATGTCTTTAAATTATTATTCCATTGTATGGATGAAACAACTAACCATGGATTAATTCATTAAAAAATTACCCTAACCATTTGGGTTCCTCTGATCTATTAGTTTTTAAGAAATGGATAGGTATTTAGAATTTGTAAGGTGAATTAAATTGATGTTGGATGATGATTATGAATATGAGGAAAAATAATGAAGTTTATAGTATGAAACAATAGGTGTTTAAGGAAATATTTTTTTCCATTATAAAAAAATTTAGAAATTCTCAAGGGATTGTGCATAAATCAACAAAGCAACATCATTTGATCCAAATTTCTTTATCATAATTTTAGTGCTTCCTACACTATTCAAATGATGTGAAAAATAGTTTTTAAAAGTGAAATCTCCTCTATTATATTTATAAATTTCCTTCAATGCTTTTTTATTTTTGATCATGTGGGATGATAAACCATTTTTCAATCTTTCCATTTTCATTTTAGAAATTCATGAGATCCATACTCAATTGAACATTTTTTGGTGTATTTATTTTGTAAAATATTAAAATTAATGAATCAATTAGGCTAGATAATAATAGAGAATGGATGGATGCCAATCGTATGATAAAAGAGTATAAAGGTTAGGTGAAAGAGTACATCAAGTTTTCAAAAGATCGTGTATATGAATTTTCTCAAATACTATTTACATGTTTATTCTATTGTTATTCAAGACTAATTAGTCCATAGGAGTTAGAAGAACACTTGATCTGTCATAGAATTGACTGAAGTTATAAATGTTGGAATAAAAATGAGGAAAAAGAAAATATAACTCGTGACTAGGATAATATAGTGTTTTATAGACTATCTGATATGATTACAAGTATAGAAAATAAAGAAGATCATATTGAGGATGTGATTATAGGTGTGAATGATGATGAAGATCGTATTGAGGAAATTATAATGATAGTTGAAGATGAACTTTGTGATTTTGCAAAATTGTTTGAGAAGTTACATAGTTTTTCAAAGTTTCCATTGAATGTTGGTTCCACTAAATATATAGCACTTCCATCCATACTAAATTAATATAACTTAAAAGTAGGAAATAGATGGAGTGATGTCAGTTTTACTAAACTATTTTCTCTATTGAATGATATGCCCCCATAAGATAATGATCTCCCTAGCTGAAAGTATGATGTTAAATTAATGTTATGTTTGATGGGTATGATATCTAAAAGAATATATTCTTGTCTAAATGACTATATACTATTTCTCAAGGACCAAAAATCACTTAAATAATTCCCAAAGTGTTGTGATTCTCTATTCAAGAAAGATTAATAGGGTCCTATAGAGTTTGTATGGTTCTTTACAATAATTCCAATGTTTAGGCACCTATATGGAAGTGAGGAGACTGTAAGGTAATTTTTTTGGCACATTGATACAAAAATTAAATATGGTAAACATAATCACTCGAAAAAATCTCCTCGGTGGAATAGAATTGATCATGAGTATACTGAATTTGGAAACGATGCAAGAAAACTTCATCTTGGGTTATCTACAGATGGAGTGGATCCATTTTGTTTTCAAAGAAGAATTCATAGTGCATGGATGGTTATGTTCATAAGTTATAACTTTCCACTTTGGTTATGCATATATCAGGACCAAAATAACTAGGTAATGATATTGATGTTTATTTGGCTTTATTGATCGATGATTTGAAATTATTTTGGGATTTAGGGATTATGTGGTATGATGCTTATAAAAATGAAGATTTAATGTTGAGAGACATGTTATATGGTATGATAAATGAATTTCCTTCTTATGAAATTTTATTGAGGATATAAAATTAAATGAACTCAAGAGTGTCCCATTTGTGAAAAAGGCACACTGAAAATTAGGTCGAAACATTCATCAAAGACCATATTTTTAGGACATCATAGATTTAAACATTGACAAAATAAGAAAAAATATTGGATGAAATAATTTTATGGATGTTCAGAAGAATGTATAAAATGGTCTCCACTAATATGTGATCAATTATTTGAGAAATTAAAAGATGTGGAAATTTATTTTGGTAAACCTTTTTTGAAAAACATTATGAAAACTGATTGGAAAAAGTGATTAGTTTTTGTTTGAATTACCATACTAGAATTGTCTATAAGTTAGAAATTTTATTGATGTTATTTATATTGAAAAAATTATTGTGATAGTTTAATTTCCATGTTACTAAATGAACATGAAAAAAAGGATGGAATTAATGCTAGGTTGGATATGATCGACATTGGAATATGGGAAGAGTTGGTGCCAGAAAAGGGTGAAAAATGAACTTTTCTTCCTCCAGCTGCTTACACTTTTTTTAGGCAAGAGATATATCAATTTTGAATCTTCCTGAATGATATAAAGGTTCATGAGGGGTATTTATTGAATATTAAGAATATCATGTAAATTACTGATTTAAAGTTAAATTGTTTAAAATCACATGAATGTCATGTTGTGATGCATGACCTAATTCATCAATCTTTATATTTTATTTTTTAAAATAATGTACGTCAAACATTAACCAAGATTTTTTTCATTTTCAAAGATATATGTAGAAAATTTCTAGACCCATAGAAATTGACGACTACAGAAAATGATATTTCCATCATATTATGTAAATTGTAAATGTTCTTCTTGCTAGAATTATTTTATTTGATGGTTCACTTGGTGAGAGAAATTCAACTCTGTGGTCTTATACATTATAGATGGATGAACCCCATTGGGTGGTATATTAATATTTTGGATGGGTATGTAAAAAATAGACGTCAGACAATGGTTTTTATTACAGAGCGATATATTAATAAGGATTCTATTGAATACTATACTGAATACCTACCTGATGTGGAAATTATTGGTTTAACAAAATCTCATCATACGAGGTGGATTTTGGGTAAAGAAATTTCTAGAAGAGATTTTGTCACAATCAATATTACAGATTAGAAGTAGACCCACCTTTATGTTTTTCTTAACTATTTAGTGGTTTCCCCATATGTTGAAACCCACAAAGAGGACCAAATGTGCACGTATTATCTTAAAATGGTTGTATAATTAATGTTTATATGTTCTATATTAATGATCATGATGAAGTAAATACCATGAAAAATTATGGGGTTAAACTTTTCACCAAAGAGATGAATGTTTCTAGTACTAAGGATATAAATCCAATTTATGTGAATATGTAATATTTTGGAATTATTAAAAAGATATGGGAGTTGGATTATAAAACATTCCAAGTTACAATTTTCAATGCAAGTGGGTTGATAATGGGAATTCTATCAAAATAGATGAAATTGGATTCATGAAAGTTTATTTCATTAAGTAAGGGTATAAAGAACAACTATTTATAATGGAAATACAAGAAGTAAACGTATTTTATATCAGATCGCACAAAATGAATGTGGTCAATTGTTCTGTTATTGACCAAAACCACTAAAGGTCCAGATGAAAATTCAAATGAGGATGTCCCTTTCATTTAGAAATCATAATCATTTCATATTATTCCCAATGTAGGCGGGGTTTTTTATGTTATATGATACCACAATAAAGGGATTTAGATACTAAATAGAGGGTTAAAATCCCTTCATCATTTAAAAAATAGAGTTCAATAATCAGGTTATATTTTTTTCTTGTAATATACATTACATTACCTCATGTTATTATTTTTTCATTACTGAATTTATGTAATATAAATTAAATTTTAAACAAATTCGATAGATAATGACTTCTACATGTGATGATTCTTCCAATCCTAAGGAACAACATGTTTTTCAACTTGATGTTACTCCCAATGAATATGAAGAACAACCTTCTACACAATTTGATTCTACCAATCCATAGGAACAACATATTGATGATGATGAATATGTGGAAGTGGTAGATGATGAAGAACTGATGATGCATAAAAAATAGGAGAGTTTTAGCATGGTGGTGTTATAAAAAGTAATTAAGGTGAAAATAAAAGGCATCAAATTTGAGGATGGATGGAATGAACATGGCTAGCATGTTAACCCTAATAAGGATATGTTCAATAGTTACATTGGGCTCATCATTCGGAAATGTGTTCCGATTGTTGTAGATTCATGGACCCATTTTGTGATCACACTTAAATCACTAATTTGGGAAGATATTACATTAACATTATGTAATAATTTCTTTATTTTACTAAAAATAAAATAATCAAACATTGAATTTGTAACGACCAAAAGTTTCATTAATGAAAATACCTATTGATCCAGTTAAATGTTTCTTTATGAAAAATGTTTTTATAAGATGTCAAATTCTTTAGTTTTATGTTAAGATTTGTGACCATTACTTTTATAGCCGTTGAACAGTGATCACTTGAGTAGTATAAATATATGGCTTTAACGAACCCAATTTTACTCAGACAAAGGAAGCGATAGCCTCATCCAGTAGAATTGACCCATACGAAGCCCATTTGTCAGATCTCGGAAAATAGGTGGCGTATTTGGGCTTTGCCCTTGACCAAGACCAAGACGAGCTTCATTATTTCATGCTTGAACGGGACCGTCTACGGGAAAAGTGGAAGTTGATAGAAATTACCACTCGAGCGATGTTATCCGAGCCGCCCCAAGAGTCTGTCACCATCGCACACCTTACCCTTAGGTCTTATGCAGCTATTTTAAGGGGTTATGTAACAAATAAGTAGTACTATGTTCATGTAAATTATTTTTTTATATAGTAATGAATATAATTTCTAGTAATTTTTGATACTTTGTAAATATATTTTAATGTACAAATGGTGTTTTTAGTTAGTATTTAATTAAGAATTATATTTTATTAAATTAAAGGATTTTTTAATTAAATAATATTTTAATAAATATTATTATTATTATTAAATTAATTATTATTAAATAAAAATGATTTCATAATTTTATGAATGCAATTAAATTTTTTATTAAGGTTTGAAAGCCATTTCTGTCAAAACCCGTGATTTTTTTTATAAATGTCAGTTTTTATTTTAAAAGTGAAAATTCACATATTTAGAAAATTATTTAGATAAAATAAATATTATTTTTGGAATCAGGACGTCGAAATTATCCAATGGTAATTTTTTCATAATTTTCTGAGACAGTCAAATTTTTGGGTAAAAATTAAATACCATTTAAATATATAATGTGTTTTATGACATCATAATGACCCAATGGTGATGTAATAAAATACCATAATCCTTATTTTCTGCCAATATATTTTTTATCATTAAAATAATTTGGTTTTGGGTTTTTTTGACTTACTTTTCAAAGCATTAATGGAGCCCTCAAGACTTATTCAACACTTTGCCTTTTTAAATTAATTTCCATGGGAGTGTGACTCACCTCCACCTAAGCAACACTATTTTTTTTAATAAGTTCGGACCTTGTCCTTGTAAAATATTGTTTTCCTCTTTCCTTTTCCAGAAACCATGGGAAAATACCATGGGATGGTTTGTGGTTTGGATTATTTTAATATAAGGGGTCCCAAACCTAAATAATAAAGAATTCTCTCACCTTTCCTATATAAACCCACCCAAGCTCCCACTTCCTCCTCAATCAAAGCCCTTGTAGTTCGTCCAACCTCTACCCTAATCTCTCTATAATCCTCTCAAGGTTCCCCAAGCTCCCAAGAAGCCTCTCAAAAACCTCTCTCTAGCCTTTGGAAGCACACTTCCAAGTAAGGGTTTTTTTCTTCCTTTCTCATTTTTGTCAATTTTCGTTAAGTTGTATTGCCCTTTTAATTTCAATTATGAATGTTTGGGTATGATTTCTCACCTCCCCCATAATGCCCTCTTATTGTTTGAATGATGGGAGACCCCTTTCTCTCTCATTAAATTCCTCCCATGTACACCCGTTACTATGCTGAAATTCCGAAAGGAACTTTTCTCTCCTCTTTTATACTCAAGAAATAGTTTTGTATCATGAATTTAAATTCCATTAAAATTGTTGGGACATATATCTATATGACCTACTTACAGTCCATTACATGTAAATATGATGAGGAACCCCTTTCTCTCTCATCAACCTTTTTTATGAATTCTTATGTCACGCCGTTACGCTGCCGAAATCGCACCGATTTTCTAAGCCAATGTCATTGTGTAGTGAATACCATGCCCTTTTCTCCATCAAGGGTATTCACCTTTATGTACATTTACTTATTGATTGTAACGTTTCATGTATTAATTCCACATTCCTTTATCGTGGAATAAATGATTATGTTTTATGAATCCATGTTTTATGATCCATGTGACACACTTTTGCATGAAATGAAATGTTTAAGAAGGGTGCGCCCTGATAGCGCTCCAATGCATTGGGTAAAGTATAGTATCATGATACATCATGTGAAATGAGTGTTGACTCATGATAATTCAAGTTCAAAGAGTGTTTACTCATGCTTCAAGTGCAATGAGGGTTTACTCATGCTCCATGTGCAATGAGTCTTGGCTCATGCTAATTCAATGTTAAGTGTTGTTGCCACGTTTCCATGTTATGATTATCATGCTTTATCATGCCTTTATGTTCATGTTTATCTTATGCTCTATTGATATGACCATTGCCTAACATGTATTGTACTCCTCATGTTATTCCATTTTTACTCCCTTACTGGGCTGTATAGCTCACCCTTTTCTTATGCATGTCCTCAGGTTATCCCATGCAATGCTAAGTACGAAGGATTGTAGTGGTCATGTAAAGGAAGTTTTCAATAAAGATATTGTATTTTCATGTTTTATGTTTATAGGTAATGATCCTAATACCCAAAGACACTAAACCTCTCGATCTTCTTTGTTGTATCAAGTGAAGTTTTATGTAATAA
Source organism: Viscum album (assembly GCA_963277665.1). Lineage (NCBI taxonomy): Eukaryota > Viridiplantae > Streptophyta > Magnoliopsida > Santalales > Viscaceae > Viscum > Viscum album. The sequence continues at coordinate 805,290,221 of OY728141.1, read as the reverse complement.
AGCATGTTTAAGTTGTAATAAAAAAGTAGGGTTGTCATAGTTGGTATCAAAGGATAGGTTTAGTTATTTTTGGGATTAGGAAACCCTAGTAAAGCCTTAGATACAAGAATAAGTATAATAAAAACATCCCTATGTTTTGGTAAATACTAAGTAAGTGGTTTATCAAACAAATACATCCCTGTCTGTATACGAGCAGGTAGATGAGGCTCTGGCACAGATGTATCCTAGGGGTAAAACCCGAAAACACTGATTTGAGCTAGAGTCGAACGGGAAATGGTGCACGACAACGGGCCTTGCTGCACTCTCGGTTATGACACTCTCAGGGGATATGTTTTGATAAATTCACAATCTTTGTATGAACCCTTTTTAAGGGAAAAATGCCCCTAAGAATATATGTTAGAAGGTAAATCATGAAAATCCTGGATTGAATCCTATAGACTCATGAGTTAAAGAGATTAAAGTGTATTTATAAGTCATCAACTTTTGTCTTTGGATTACCCTTTATGTGTTACCCCTAACTTTCATTTTATTCCATCCAATAGCCGGTAAAATGAGGACTCGGGCTAACAACCGTTGTGGAGATCAGTGTGATGATTGTACTAATGATATGCCCAATCCAATGGGAGCGGGAATCGTGAACTTTGTCACGCTTCTCTCTCAGCTAACTCAAGTTTTGAATTTAAACACAGGTCAAGAGGAACATTCAACCCCCCCTAATAAAGAACAAGTCGATATTGAATGCTTCATGAGACAAAGGCCTCCTACTTTTAGTGGATCATCTGATCCCACGATCGCTGAGCAATGGATCAACTCCATTGAAAAGATATTCTCCATCCTCCAATGTTCTGAACAAGAGAAGGTTCTCCTGGCGGCTTACCGTATGGAGGGTGAAGCTGATCAATGGTGGATGTTGATCAAAAATATGTACCCTGAGGAGGAGATCGAGGATTTGTAATGGAAGGAATTCCGGAAGATTTTTTTTGATAAATATTTTCTGCGCACCCTCCATCTTAAGATGGAAAGGGACTTCCTTTCCCTCAAACAGAAAGATGAAGAATCTGTGGGAGCGTACGAGGAAAACTTCACAAGGCTTTCACGATACGCTTCCGGCTTTGTCGTTACCCCCGAATGCAAGGTTGACCACTTCTTTGGTGGGCTGAAGCCTAGTTTGCGGAAAGCATTAGCGATCCGTGACTTCAACAGTTATAAGGAAATTGTCCGATGTGCCCTCAAGGTTGAAATGGAGATCAGAGAATCACAGGGGTATCATGGGGACAAGAAGCGTAAGGTGGACTTCAATGCTGGTGGTCCGATGGATAAATCCAATGGCACTAAGAAGTTCCAGCACCCCACTTGCCAAAAGTGCGGAAAGAAGCACCCTGGAAATTGCCTTAAGGGGACGAGAAAATGCTTCAGGTGTGGAAGAGAAGGGCACCTAGCTATTAACTATTGGAAAGAAGGACCCGTAGCTATGACAGAGGAGAGGAATGCTCCGTTCGAACCTCAACGCGTTGTTCAATGCTACAAATGCAAAGAACCGGGTCATTTTGCAAATCAGTTCCCTAATCTAAGGGTTTTCAGAGGAAACCAACAACCTCCAAGACAGCAAGGAAGAGATTTTTCCATCACTTCTGCCGAAGTGAACCTCGACAACGAAGTGGTGACAGGTATGCTAGTTATTCATTCAAGAATATCGAACATACTTTTTGATTCAGTTTCGACGCATTCTTTTATATCCCAAAAGTTTAGAAGAACAATCCCAGCACCACCACAAATCATGGAAGTAAAGATGTCGGTGAGTACGGAAAATGGGGAAATAATTGCATCCCATGAGTATAAGTCAGCCCCTGTTATAATATGTGGATTGAATTTCCCGGAAAACCTCATCATACTCCCTCTGGTGGAATTTTATGCAATTCTTGGCATGGATTGGATTTCCTTATATAGAGCCAACATAAATTGTCGGGAGAGGGAAATCACACTCCATATGAAGAATCGACCCCTGATTCTTTACAAGTGTCAGGAGAAAGATGAATCTCCTTTAGCTGCATCATCTCAAGCATGGATATTACTACCTTATGAGCACGCATATCTGGCTCAAATGATTGAGTCCAAGGAAGAAACCACCCTTGAATAAATGCCTATTGTGAGGGAATTCACTGAAGTGTTTCCTGAGGAACTTCCTGGTCTTCCTCCAAGAAGAGATGTTGAGTTCTCAATTGAACCTATACCTGGGGCGCTACCAATATCCAATACTCCATATAGAATGGCTGTTGTTGAGCTCGAAGAGCTGAAGAAACAACTACAGGAGAATTTGGATAAAGGGTTTATACGCCCAAGTGCATCACCATGGGGTGCACCAGTCCTCTTCATCAAGAAGAAGGATGGGTCAATGCGGATTTGTATCGATTATTGTGAACTTAACAAAATCACGATAAAGAAAAAGTATCCTCTCCCAAGAATCGATGACTTGTTTGATCAGCTGTGTGGAGCACAATACTTCTCCAAGGTGGACTTACGGTCGGGATATTATCAAGTAAGGGTGAAGAAGGAAGATATCCCCAAGACTGATTTTCATACAAGGTACAGGCACTATGAATTCATATAATGCCTTTCGGACTCACCAATTCTCCAGCAATATTCATGGACTTGATGAATAGAGTCTTTAGAGATTACCTAGACAAATTTGTGGTAGTCTTCATAGATGATATTCTAATATACCCCAAAACCAAGGAGGACCATGAGGAGCATTTAAGAACTGTACTGGAGACTTTGCGCAAGGAGAATCTCTATGCCAAGTACAACAAGTGTGAGTTCTGGTTGAAGGAAGTCTCATTCTTGGGCCATTTCATCACAAGCAATGTGATATCTATGGACCCCTCCAAAACAGATTCAATTGAGGGATGGCCGAGGCCAACATTGGTAACTGATATCCGTAGCTTCTTGGGGTTAGCTGGATATTATCGACGATTTGTGAGAAATTTCTCACGATTGTCCAACCCTCTTACCAAGCTAACTCGAAAGGGAGTAAAGTTTGCTTGGAGTGATGAATGCGAAGAAAGCTTCAAGGAGTTGAAAAGTAGGATTATCACTGCACCTGTGCTCACTTTACCCACAAGTGGGGAGATTTTTGTGGTATTCAGTGATGCATAGAAGAAGGGCTTAGGATGTGTGCTGATGCAGAATGATAAAGTGATATCCTATGCCTCAAGGCAGTTGAAAATCTATGAGCGAAACTATCCAACGCATGATCTGGAGTTGGCAGCGGTGATCTTTGCCTTGAAAATATGGCTGCATTATCTCTATGGAGAGAAATGTGAGATATATACTGACCACAAGATTCTTAAATATATTTTCACATAGAAAGAGCTTAATATGCGCTAGAGAAGATGGATAGAGCTCATTAAGGATTATGACTGTTCAATACATTACCACCCTGGGAAAGAGAACAAGGTGGCAGATGCCCTAAGTAGAAAGGATCCATCTATTCTATCAATGATGCGAATTGAGAAGTATCCAATCTTCTTAGACTTGATGAAGATGGATGTGGGAATCATAAAGAAGGGAACATCATCAATCATTTCAAAAATTATTGCTCAACCATCTCTTTTGGAAAGGTTAAAGGACGCTCAAAAGGATGATGCAGGAATCCAAGAAAAAGTGGAAGCTATCAAAAAGGGAAAATCCTCAGAGTTTAATGTTAATGAAGAAAGAATTGTGCGGTTTGGGAAAAGACTATGTGTTCCATCAAGTTCGGAGTTGAAGAAGGAACTTTTGGATGATTCACATAGTTCAAATTTATCTATTCACCCAGGGAGCACAAAGATGTATCAAGATCTCTGAGAAAACATTTGGTGGGATAATATGAAGAAGGAGATCGCTGAATATACATCAAAGTTCCTAGTGTGTCAGCAAGTGAAGGCAGAGAGGCAGAAGTCTAAGGGGATGATGCAACCATTGCCCATACTAGAATGGAAATGGGAGAACATCACCATGGACTTTGTCACCGGACTTCCAAGGAAATATAAAGGCAACAATGAAATCTGGGTTGTTGTGGATCGTCTTACGAAGACTGCACACTTCATTGCTATTCGAGAGGATTTCTCTTTGGATCAACTGGCACAGATATATATCAGGGATGTGGTATGGTTGCATGGAGTACCACTATCTATTGTGTCTAATCGAGATCTAAGATTCACGTCTATGTTTTGGAAGAGTCTACAACATGCTATGAATACTGAACTGAACTTCAGTACGGCCTATCATCCTCAAACTGATGGCCAATCTGAGCGGACTATCCAAACACTTGAGGATATATTGAGAGCGTGCTCAATGGACTTTAAAGGAGGATGGGATCAACATCTTCCTCTGGTTGAGTTCTCTTATAATAATAGTTTCCACTTGAGCATCCAAATGGAACCATATGAAGCCCTGTATGGGAAAAGGTGTAGAACACCGGCATGTTGGGATGACGTCGGTGAACGTAAGCTTCTTGGACCAGAAATGGTCGAAGAAATGGTGGAGAATGTAAAAACAATTCAGCAGCATATCAAGGCAGCCCAAAGTCGATAGAAGAGTTATGCAGATAATCGTCGATGAGACCTTGAGTTTAAAGTCGGAGACATGGTGTTTTTACGCATATCTCTGTGGAAGAAGGTCATGCGGTTTGGAAAGAAAGGGAAGTTAAGTCCAAGGTACACCGGCCCCTTCGAGATTCTTGATCATGTTGGGGATGTGACCTATCGACTAGAACTTCCACCTACTATGGCCAAGGTGCATGATTTCTTTCATATATCCCTCTTAAAGAAGTACATACTGGACCCTTCACATGTACTCTCTTCTGAGGTGGTATAATTCAAAGATGATCTTTCTTATGAGGAGCAACCAGTGAAGATCTTAGATCGTAGAGAAAAAGTTCTACGAAATAATACAATGCCCCCCGTCAAGGTGTTGTGGAGAAACCACAAGTTTGAAGAAGCAACTTGGGAGTCAGAGGATATGATGAAGCTGAGTTACCCACATTTGTTTTAGTATGGGAAAAGGAAAAATTCGAGGGCGAAATTTCTTAAGGGGGGAATATTGTAACAACCCAAACTTTCATTAATGAAAATCCCTCTTGATCTAGTTAAATGTTTTTTTATAAAAAATGTTTTTATAAGATGTCAACTTCTTTAGTTTTATGTTAAGATTTGTGACCGTTACTTTTATAGCCCTTGAACAGTGATCACATGAGTAGTATAAATATATGGCTTTAACGAACCCAATTTTACTCAGACAAAGGAAGTGATGGCCTCATCCAGTAGAATTTCCCCATACGAAGCCCATTTGTCGGAGCTCGGAAAAGAGGTGGCGTCTTTGGGATTCGCCCTTGACCAAGCCCAAGCTGAGCTTCATTATGTCAAGCTTGAATGAGACCGTCTATGGGAAAGGTGGAAGTTGATAGAAATTTCCACTCGAGCGATGTTATCTGAGTCGCCCCAAGAGTCTGTCACCATCGAAAACCTTACCCTTAGGTCTTATGCAGCTATTTTAAGGGGTTATGTAACAAATAAGTAGTACTATGTTCATGTACATTATTTTTGTATATAGTAATGAATATAATTTCTAGTCATTTTTAATACTTTGTAAATAGATTTTAAAGTACAAATGGTGTTTTTAGTTAGTATTTAATTAATAATTATATTTTATTAAATTAAAGGATTTTTGAATTAAATAATATTTTAATAAAATATTATTATTAATATTAAATTAATTTTTATTAAATATAAATGATCTCACAATTTTATGAATGCAATTAAAATTTTTATTAAGGTTTGAAAGCCATTTCTGTCAAAACCCGTGATTTTTTTTATAAATGTCGGTTTTTATTTTAAAAGTGAAAATTCACATATTTAGAAAATTATTTAGATAAAATAAATATTATTTTTGGAATCAGGATGTCGAAATTATCCAACAGTGAATTTTCATAATTTTCTGAGAGAGTCAAATTTTTGGGTAAAAATTAAATACCATTTAAATATATAATGTGTTTTATGACATCATAATGACCCAATGGTGATGTAATAAAATACCATAATCCTTATGTTCGTCCAATATATGTTTTATCATTAAAATAATGAGGTTTTGGGTTTGTTTGAAATACTTTTCAAAGCATTAATGGAGCCCTAAAGACTTATTCAACACTTTGCCTTTTTAAATTAATTTCCAGGGGAGTGTGACTCACCTCCACATAAGCAACCCTATTTTTTTAATAATTTAGGACCTTGGCCTTGTAAAATATTTTTTTCCTCTTTACTTTTCCAGAAACCATGGGCAAATACCATGGAATGGTTTGTGGTTTGGATTATTTTAATATAAGGGGTCCCAAACCTAAATAATAAAGAATTCTCTCACCTTTCCTATATAAACCAACACAAGATCCCACTTCATCCTCAATCAAAGCCCTTGGAGTTCTTCCAACCTCTGCCCTAATATCTCTAGAATCCTCTAAAGGTGCCCCAAGCTCCCAAGAAGCCTCTCACAAACCTCTCTCTAGCCTTTGGAAGCACACTTCCAAGTAAGGGTTTTTTTCTTCCTTTCTCATTTTTGTCAATTTTCATTAAGTTGTATTTCCCTTTTAATTTCAATTATGAATGTTTGGGTATGGTTTCGCACCTCCCCCATACTGACCTCTTATTTTTTTAATAATGGGATACCCCTTTCTCTCTCATTAAATGCCTCCCATGTACACCTGTTACTATGCCGAAATTCCGAAAGGAACTTTTCTCTCCTCTTTTATATTCAAGCAATACTTTTGTATCATGAATCTAAATTCCATTACAATTGTTGGGACATGTATCTATATTACCTCCTTACTGTCCATTACATGTAAATATGATGAGGAACCCCTTTCTCTCTCATCAAAATTTTTTATGAATTCTTATGTCATGTCGTTACGCTGCCGAAATCACACCAATTTTCTAAGCCAATGTCATTGTGTAGTGAATACCATGCCCTTTTCTCCATCAAGGGTATTCACCTTTATGCACATTTACTTATTGATTTTAAAGTTTCATGTATGAATTCCAAATTCCATTATCATGGAATAAATGATTATGTTTTATGAATACATGTTTTATGATCCATGTGGCACACTTATGCATGAAATGAAATGTTTAAGAAGGGTGCGCCCTGATAGCGCTCCAATACATTGGGTAAAGTATAGTATCATGATACGTCATGTTCAATGAGTGTTGACTCATGCTAATTCAAGTGCAACTAGGTTTTACTCAAGCTTCAAGTGCAATGAGGGTTTACTCATGCTCCATGTGCAATGATCCTTGGCTCATGCTAATTCAATGTTAAGTGTTGTTGCCACATTTCCATGTTATGATTATCATGATTTATCATGCCTTTATGTTCATGTTTCTCTTATTATCTATTGATATGCCCATTTCCTAACATGTATTGTACTCCTCATGTTATTCCAAGTGTACTCTCTTACTGGGCTTTATAGCTCACCCTTTTCTTATTCATGTCCTCAGGTTATCCCATGCAATGCTAAGTACGAAGGAATGTAGTGGTCATGTAAAGGAAGTTTTCAATAAAGATGTTGTATTTTCATGTTTTATGTTTTTATGTAATGATCCTAAGCCCCAAAGACACTAAACATCCCGATCTTCTTTGTTGTATTAAGTGAAGTTTTATGTAATAAAGCATGTTTAAGTTGTAATAAAAAAGTAGGGTTGTCATAGAATTACTATTCATAATCCCTTGAAGACTGAATTTATAATTGATGAATCCCACAAGAAATATGTATTAATGCTTGCTGGAAGGATTCAAAAAGGCTTTCATACAATTCTAATGAGATTTCATCTTAAAGATGCTAAAGGGAAAATAAACCTGCACCAACCGCTTATGTATGAAAACACGATAAACCAAGAAGAATGAGTTGAATTTACTGGTCTTCATGCGAAGATATATTTTCAAGTAAATTGTGGATGGTAATATATTTTATGACAATACATGTATTAATTACTATGATTGAAAATTTTCAATTTATCAAATATAAAACAAGTTCTGAAAATAAGGAACAGGTAGCAAAACCAACATACCCCTCTCATTTATCAATGATGGGGTATGCTTCATTGAAAAATATTAGAACATATTTAAAATATACTTTAATAATTTTATGTGGCATGAAACAAAAACATAATTATGTATCTCTATTTATATGTAGATTAATGAATCTAAATCTGAAGCCACTTCCATCCATCATAATGTGCTATGGAAGGAGGCATCTGTAAATAAATATGAGATACTAACATGAGACTATTATAGTGTGTGGAAAAATAAATTTATTTTGTTATGTTAAAAGGGAGTAAAGTGGGTAACATAGGTTGTCTCGAGAGAGGAGTGCACACAAAACAGTTGTAACTTTTAATTAGAAGAAAAATAGGTGATTTCAAAGATTTTATTGGTTTTGAAAAGAAAATTAAAAATGGATTGGAACAAATTAATAGAAGAAAGGACTGAAGACTATGATATGAGAAGGGTGATTAGGTTGGGGTCAGTTTTCTAATTGCAAAGTTATCCTTGTTTTATTTTATTCTAACCTCTTTTGTTAAGTTGTTTAAAGTGATATTCCATGATCTTTTCCTCTCACTCATTTGGATGAATGTTGATGGTGAGAGTATTTCATACCAAGAACATAGTTTCTTCTACTCTCATTACATGTGAAAGAGAGTTGTATTAAATATCCTCAATTGATATGTGCAATACCTAATCAGTTCTTGTTTATCCCAAGCAATCAAAAACATTCACCACTACTTTCACACGTACCGATGATCGCTGAGTACTTCACCACTAAGAATTGGTCTATTCCATCATATATAAACTAAAATCTAATGGAGGGAGATAATGATCATTTCACAAATAAAAAATAAATAACATAATAAAAAATCAAATATAATCACACTTGATAATAAAAATCACTATATGAAATTGAAAACAACATTACAGAAAAGAGATAGAATTTTTATTCAATAAAGTGCACGAACTCAAGAATTAAAAAATAGAAAACATACCATTACAAAAATAACTCAAATTATTACCCTGCTAGGGTAAAAGTAATAGAGATTTATGGGGAAGGATAATACAATACAAAACTATGAGAAATAAAAGAAGGAAAGAGAAAAGAAGAAAAACTATCTAACAGATTATGTACTGTAAAAGTTTTCTCCTCTTTGGAGACACCACTCCTAGAATCCACCAAAGGTACCTTCTTATAAAATTCTCCAAATCAAATTTCCTTTTGTTAATCCAAATATAAAATTAATGGGACGGTTACAGAGAATGATATGTAAAATTAATTTAGGATGACATTTTCTCGGAGATATTTTCAAAAATAGTCATTCAATGTTTCCCATCTAATATATAACTTAATGAATCTCAACCTCAAGGATATTCAACACAGATACACATATATTACATGGATGCCCATTCCAATTGGAATCACCTTAATTGGAGCTATTATGACCTATTTATGGTTAATTAACAAATGTAGGGTTCACATGGTCCTTCAGAATCTTTCTCCAACTTAATGGAATTTTTAGGGTCCCTTGATGGAATAATTATATCATGTCCTAAAACAAAAGGTTGTAGCCCAAGAATCCAAGTGTACTAAAAAAATAATCACATAAATTGGGATTATATTATAAAAGATATGGTCAAATTACCAAAATGTATAAAATTTGTTAAATTTACAAAATGAAGAAACATTCCAATTTTAACACCAAACATACTATAAATACAAAAATGATGTAATTAAACATAAATTGGTGAATTTGGGGGGATTAAATATTAAAAATACAAATAAAAATATAGTAAATATTAACTCTATCATTCCCCCACACTTATCACTTGGACTCCTGGACAAGTAATCATCAAAATCAAATCAAATTAAATCCAAAACACATACCCATGAGATATACCAAATCCATACCAAGAAACCAAAAGATATCATACCTCATCAAAAAAAATTATTTCAAGTTTTCTCCTTTAGATAATTTAATATATTCCCATGCACACAAAAAACCTACCTCACATGAATTTTCTCTCATCTCACAAATGTAAATGTTCAATAATGCTTTTCTCATCCAAACTCACACAAGAGTCACCATAGGCTTGATAAATTCCTTCTTCTCCACTCAACGCGAGTCAAGAACATGTGTTTCTCATGAATACTTTTCTGGGTTATTATGTGGCTTCTAGTTGGTAGGATTTAGATGTTAAATATTCAGAGGCTGAAAAAGGAGGTTTTGGATCTTTTTGAAGAAAAATTTCCTAATTCTAGTTTTTACTCAAGTATGGTATCCTCATCACTCACCTTAGTAGAAATTCAAATCCATCATCATGAAAACTCTAGAAATGTTCAAACAGCTCAGAATTTCAGTAGCATAATTTTTAATATTCTCAAACATGATTTTTCTTGAATGCTCTAGAAAAGGAACAACTTTAAACAAAATGGTTTTTTTACAGCACACACATCTTCTCAACATTTGATTTTCCACCCAAAGTTTCACCAAATTATGTAGTACAACACAAGACAACATCCCCCACACTTAAGTTCAACTAGATCATGCAATTTCACTTAATGAGTAGAATGGATGGGGAAAATTGTCTTATAATGTGGCTAACCTCAAAGCATGTTCATCGCTTCTAAGGGATGAAAGGATTAAATGTTAAAGTTAGGCCTGAATTAAAGGGATTATCATGAAAATGGGTCTTTAAAACAAATAAATGCCTCAATCATTTAAAACACAAGTACCTAAACCCTCAAGCTTTGAAAGGAATAAATCAAATTCTAGCTTTAACAAGCATGGGTTGGTTCTCTCAAGAAGTAAGGTGAATGAAAAGAATACGAAAATAATGGTTCAAAAGATTCATAGGTAAGTGATTTCAAAAATAAAGACAGTGAGATATAGCATGGTATTTAAAAAAAATTAGAGTACTATTCATGAAATTTCAAAATATTTGAACATGAAAAAAAGTTATTTTTATCATTAATTTAAGCTCATTTTCATGGGATAAATTGGTTTACTCAATGACATGGGTTTCAAAAATTTCAATGATAATCATTTCATCTCCAAACATTAAAAAATCACACCAAAAAATGAAAAAAAAACACCAAAAAATTTGAAAAACACACCCTTTTTTTAAAAAAAACCCAATAATTGAAAATCCAAAATTATAATGGTTCCTCCCCCACACCTAAATGGTATTGTGTTCTCAATTCATTCAAGTGGATTCAATATGTAAAAAAATTTAAAATTAATACCAACAACAAGAAAGTGTAAAGGAGAGGCATGACATGATTTATTGGTAGCACAAAATTGAGTTAAACTCATAAGTGTTTCACATTGAAAACCTTTAAGAAAAATAAAAAAAGACAAAAAAAATATTTTTTTGGAAAGAAATAAAAATATAAATAGTGTGAGAAAATAAAAATAGATCTTTGTTTAATCCCCCAAGTGGGACATGGGTTTTGACTGGCTCCAGATGGGTAGTTTCAGTTGGTTATACCCAATCTAATGGTGGGTGGAGTTTCTTTGTGATGAACCAAGAAAACTTCTTCTTTATGTCATGTGCTTCATTATTTTTGTTGAGGACACCACGGGTATAGTACACCAAATACACCCCTAAGAAAATAAAATAAAAATTTCTTGGTGGGGGTAGGATAAATAATGAGTTCTCATCTTTATTGGTTTCCAATTTCACAACCTCCTATTAATTCTCTAGTGGTTTCTAAATGTATGTTGTGTCATTGAAAAAATAAAAGGGAAAGTCAGAGTATAATTCTATTTGAACAAAGTTAATTTATGAAGTTTCAATGTAAAATTATTCCCTTCCAAAGTAATCATCTTGTGTCCCTTTTTCCTTAGTAAAATCCATTTGGATCTCCTCTTTAAATACCTACAATAAATGATCAAAAAGTTTGGGTAGATCCATATGTTCCTCTTTAGATACATACTCTTTTCATCTTCATCTACCAAGGAAATACAAGTGTTGGGCAAATCTGAAAATTTAAAGAAAGAGGAGGTGATACTCAATTAAGTTTCAATAAAATTAGAAGACAATGAGTTTATGAAAATATTATCTCCTTGAGTTTGTTAAAATTCAATTTCATCTTTGGTGGGATGCTCCACCTGTAGTTGAATTTCATTAAATAGTGGTAGGTAGTCAGACTTCTCCATCTTCTCTTAAAATTCCACCACTTGGGTGGTTTCCTTTTCAATGGTGTTGGAACTTCTATATTATGAGGAAAAATTGGAACAAGTAGTTCCTCACATTCATTCCAGAAGTTATCCAAATATTTTTGATCTCCTATAATTATTTCAGTAGGAAAATCATCTTCTTAAATCTCCCCCAACATTGATCGAGCTGGGATCAATGGAACTTCTTTTAATTTTATCAAAGCCTCCATGGGTTCTTCAACTTGAAAGATATGTGGGTATACTTCTTCCACTGATTTTTATGGTTCTGGTTCTTGTTCCATCACAAGTTTTTGATCTTGGGATGCATGTACACATTCCACTACCCACTCTATTGTGCTCTCTAGGTGTTTCACTATTTGACCAATTCCTTAAAGTTGGGCTTCAAGATCCTTTTGAAATTCTTCTTCTTGGTGTTTCACTTGTGAAATCTCATTTTTTACCTCAACCATTTCATGATAAAATTATAGAAAATACTCCTAGATTTTAATTAATTCTCACGTCAAACCCTCCATCACTAGGTATTTGAGGTTCCCTTTAAAGTTTTGAATGAGATCCTTGGATTAATCCTCCTTTATGATTTGGATTCGAGTTCCCCAAATTTTCTTATCCAAGAAAGAAAAACTATACTCTATAGACCAAGGTGAGTTAGAAATTTGTTCTTGCACTTGTGGGTATGTCTTCCATGAATTAAATAAATAATAATTTTAAAAAAACATGGAAAACGTCTATTTTTTTTGTTTTTTTAATTTTAAAGGATTCAAATATTTACTATTAGATTGTGGAATTGCCTCCCCAGCAACAGTTCCATGTTTTGAAACGAGCCTATCGTAGGGTGTGGAAAAGTCAATTTATTTTCCTAATTTAAAATGCTGTAAAGTGGGTAACTTAGGTTGTCTCTAGAGATGATTTCACACAATATAGTTCTCACTTTTAATTAGAGGAAAAAATGGGTGGTTTCTAAGATTTTATTGGATAAGGAAAGAAAATTAATTTTGGAATGAAAAAAATTAATAGAAGAAAATATTTTAGACTATAATATGAGAAGGGTGATTAGGTTGGGGACGGTTTTTTAATTGCAATTCCATCCTTTTTTTATTTTATTCTATCTTTTTCTACTAAGTTGTTTAAAGTGAGATTCCACGATCGTTTCCTCCCACTCCTTTGGATGATTGGTTATGGTGAGAATATTCCTGACCAAGATCTCAGTTTGGTCTACTCTACTTCCATGTAAAATAGAGTTGTATTAAATATCCTCAATTTACATGGTCAATACCCAATTAGTTCTTGTTTATCCCAAGCAATAGAAAACATTCACCAATGCTTTCACATGTATTGAGGATTGCTGAGTACTTCACCACTAAGAATTGGTATATTACATAGTATATAAACCAAAACATATTGGTGGGAGATAATGACCATTTACCGAAGCAAAAATCAATAATAGAATCAAAAATCAAATATGACCTCACTTGATAATAAAAACCGCTACATGAAATTGAAAACAACATTGCAAAAAAGAAATAGAATTTTTATTCAATAAAGTGCATGAAATCAAGAATTAAAAAATAGAAAAACTACCCTTACCCAATAAATAAAATGTTTATCCCACCATGGTAAAGGTAATAGAGATTTATGGGGAAGTAGAAGGCATTATAAAACTATGAAAAATAAAAGAAATAAAGAGTAAAGAAGAAAAACATCCAGCAGATTCTGTCCTCTGAAATTTTTCTCCTCTTTGGAACCTCCCCTACTCAAATCCCCCAATGATCCCTTATTATAAAATTCTCAAAATCAAAATTCTTTTAGTTTTACCAAATCTCAAATTAATTGGATAGTTATAGATAAATATATGTAATATTTTTTTAGGATGAATTTTTCTCAGCGGGATGTACAAAAATATTCATTAAATGTTTCCCAACTAATATCTAACTTAATGAATTTAAATCTCTATGATATTACACAGAGATACACATATCTGACTCGGTTGTACATTCCAATTATAATCACCTTAATTATAACTATTATGACTTATTTATGATTAATTTACTGATGTGGGGTCCACATGATCATCCAGAATATTTCTCCAACTTAATCGAATTTTTATGGTCCCTTGATGGAATAATTATATCATGTCCCAAAAGAAAAAGGTGTTTCCCAAAACTCCAAGTGTCCTAAAAAACTAATCAATTAAATTGGGATTATATTATAAAAGATATAGTCGAATTACCAAAACACATAAAATCAGTTAAATTTTCAAAATTAGGAAACTTTTTAATTTTAACACAAAACATACTATAAATCCAAAAACGACATAATTAAACTTAAATTGATGAACTTGGGGGGTTTAAATATTTGAAATACATATAAAAATGTAGAAAATATTAACTCTATTAGATACTAATAGATGATAACACAGAAAAGTGTGGGAAACATGTACAAGTATGACATAATAATTTTTTTTCTTTAAATCACTATTACATAACAATGATTACTTATTTGCCTATATTTTCTCTCTGAATTCGACAGAGGAATCATCAAAACATGTACCTAATGAACACCTACTTTTGGTGTCATTGAAGCGACCATAACAATATTGTTTCATCAGAGGTGAGAGTTTTGGGGTTACACCCCAAACATATTTTGAGAAAAAAAACAAGAGGATAAAGATAAATAAATGGTAGAGATGAAATAAATATTATCTTCCCTTGAAGAAAAATTTCATAGGATGACTGAGTTGCTAGAAAATGTTATGGGGGAAGTAAAGAAAAGAAAAAAATCAAGAAAAACCATTCTATGAAGATCCATCCTACCCATACCCACTAGCTTTGATGCAAGTCATTCCCTTCAAATATATTTCTTTGATGAGGTAATTAATATTTTAATAATTGTTTCTGTGAAATGTGAATCAGATATACATTGATTCCCTTCATATACTGATATTATATAGGGTGAAAATTAATGTAATTTATATATATCAACACCCACCCACTGCCTTGTTGTGAGTAATACCATGTTCAATATCCAAGAAGACACTCTACAAAACACACCAATTCCAACTGGTCATGTGAGAGTGGCAATTAGCATAGCTCATTGGCTGAGCACCAAGCTACCTGTTTCACTTGATGACAAAAATATTCTTACGGTTAACGAAGTTGTTGGAAAATGCATAGCATGACCATCATATCCTGTAAAAAAACAAGCCAACAAGGAGGTATTCATTTACAATATATTTTTAATGCTAAACATTTAAAAATTAATGACAAAAGATCTGAACTGATGAATGCTATTATATACAGAAAAAGGGAATTGAGTGAAATGAAAGGTTGAATCAAAACTATCCAATGGATTAACCAAAAGACTAAAAATATCTTTAGAAATCTCCTTTACCCCACCTGTGGAATATCCACATTTACTAACATTGAAGGTCCATACAGATACAAAGTTATAATGTTATAGGAATCACATAGTTTATTATGAAGAAAAAATATATAGAGAGGATGTTACATACTACATTTCTCTTGAGAATGTAAACGAAATCCTTGACTATGAATGGCTAGGAGTCTTAGATGTAAATGTATACATGAGTTGTTTTTTCATGATTTGTTTTTTCAATAGTCAATATACTTTTTTAATTATGAATAAATAAATTTAATATTTTTTAGGCGTATATATCAACCCCAATTGAAGTGATTACCCCATGAAGATAAATTTGGACTCATTAGTTCTCACATCACTGATACATAATAAAATATTCAAAAAAAAGAATGAAATGGTGTAAAAACTGACCAAATCATTTTAGAGAAAACGTAAAAATGACAGAATCTTATTAATACCAATGATGCAGAGGTAAAAATATAAATTTAATCATATTAAATATATTTTCACTTCATTTATTACTTTTTTAATTTTTTGTTTTTAAGAAATATTGGATGCTCATTGTGGTCAATTTGTATACTCAAACTATTTATTTCCTAGATTCACTGCATTGATACACCACAAACCAACCATACATGATAAATTTTTTAAATTTATAATATAGTACATCTAACATTTTAGAACTGAAGATTAAGTTATATATTTTATATTATATTTCAATGAGAATTATGTTATGATAAAGAAATGTATAAATATAGTGAAAGTATTTGCAGGAGGACATCAAATACGTACATGGAGCCTGAAAATTTCTACAAGTGGACAAGTATGAGGGTATATATAATAATATTTTACTATCCAAACACATATCAAAATGAATTAATTATTTTTTAATGTTTTTATAGTGCCCGAAACAAACAAATGGAAATTATTGGGGTTATGTTTGTAAATTTTTGAGAGAGACCATATTTAATCAACAAACTAGAAACCCTAGATATTTATTTTAAAAGATAATTACTATTTCATTTAAAATATTTATTAATCCTTTGTGTATTTATATTAGTCCAGTACTACTATGATTGTTGAAAATTCTCATATTGAGAATACAACATAGATTTGTTTAGAAATGAACGTGCAACATACCTGATGGTAGAATGTATACATATATCATGGAGATGTGACTTCTTAATTATTATTTAGATGATTTTATCATCATTTTATTGACTTTTTTTAGTTACTTCCATCATCATTTCTATATTATACTTATTTTTTTAATTTTCACATAGATCATTTAAAAATAACCATGTACGGGATTAGACTTTGTAGCTACAAAAAAAATAATGACAATAAGAAAATTAGTCAAGAATGTATAAAACTATATTAAAAAGGTGAAATCTTGAAACCTTAAAAAAGAGTTCAATGAGAAGGTTAATGTTTTTTTAAGACACTATGTTTTCCTCATAATATTATAAGTTATCTACTACATTAGCATAATCTAAATTAAATGTTTGACTAATCATGCATACAATGTCTTCTATACATTATGATGTTACTAATCCTACAGAATAATAGACTATAATGAAGGAAAAACTTTGCGAATATTTGAAGTTAATGTTATAATATACTTTATATGTTTTAGAAAAAAATTATAAAATGAAACATTGATTTAATTTTCATCATTCCTGATAGATCTTATTTATTTTAGAATATTTCTTTCTTTCTTTCATGCATTTCTATAGAAAAAAATCTACAAAATTATTCTCTTTAGAAATATTTTCCCTCAAATAGTGTGGGATTTTATCACTCTCCTTCATGTTCCATCCACTTCCTTTTCAGGAAGAGAAACAATACTGACAATGCTCAATCATAGAGGTAATATTGATTTTTACATATAAAAAATAATTATCCACATAATTAGTGGATTATTTTGAATTTATGTTTAATTTATTTATTTTTAGTGTTACTCACATAAATATTGTTTTCTTCTATAGGTGGGTTCCTTTTTTCAAGTATTGGTGGTTCATTCGAAGCTTCTCTTGCTTGTGAGAGATCAGACTTCAAGGATAAAACTAAGATAATGATAATAATGAAATGAGTCAAGAATGTATACAACCATCATGAAAAGTTTAATTCCTTCAACTTATTTATTTAATTTTTTCATTATTTTATCTAATATTTTTAAGTTAATTTTCTTATCATTATTATCTAATACTTATTTAGTTTTTTTCACAGATCTTTTGGGAAGTCATGTTTTTCTTTAAACAATCTACAATAAGCCACAGAAGAGACAACATGTTTCTTTTTACCAATGTTACTATGATTTCCATTGCCTTTCATTCTCGAACTATCAAAACTGCCAATTAAGTCGATGTTCTTAGGTGAAAAAACATAATCATTGATGTAAACCAGAAGAGTAGAGGAAGGTTTTTCAGCTAATAAAATCAAATCAATATGAATTGTTTGTTGGTTGACAATGAAATGAAATGGGATGGTGTAACTGGTATGAATCTAAGTGCATCTTTTTATTTAAAATTTCATTAGATTGTATTAAAAAGATAATTTACATATTCAAAACTAAGAAAAAACTTTTGGATTATTTTGATACTTTAGAAAAATGATTCATAAGTAATTTTTGACATGTAGAAATCAAACACACCTCAATCCAATGCAGAGTGTGACTGATATAACTCCAAGAGTGTATTTTTATTTAAAATTGACATCAATTTTAGTAAAAATAACAAGTTTCATATAAAAAACTAAGAAAACACATTTGATTTGTTTTGATACTTTAGGAAAATGATACATTACTTATTTTTGACATATAGGAATTAGTTTCACCACAATGTTATGAATGGTGTAATCATAATAATTCCAAGATCATCTCTTTATTTAAACATAATGCCCGACCCCAGTTACTTAGAGTCAGTTCTTTATTACATAACATTGGCATGATACAGGTAATCATGTCCCAAAAGACTAATAAATTTAGTATTATTGGAAACAAGATACATATATAAGTTCAACATTACAAGATGAAAAGAAATACATCACTAATTTATTCCATTAGAAACATCCAAGACTCCTAGATTATGCCTACAAGTCACTCATAACTAACTTCTTCATATCCCATGAAATTGAAACATAAGAAAGGGGTGAGCTTAGATGCTCAGTAGGGGTAAAAAATACAATGAAATATAACATAAACATTAGGCATAATGAATAATACAAAAAAAATTCCATAAAAAATAATAAATATAAACACTTTATGGCATCAATATGAGCTGAGTAAATAATTCCATTATAAAAAATAGTCATGAGTATTCTACTAGTCGAATAACCACATGAAACATCATTATTATTTTCATAATGAGGGAATGTATAATGCCGGACATTCTGAAACATTTTTACAAGGCCTCAGCCAAGACGTCTAAAAATGATTAAGGCCTCGGCCAAAACCATATATCAAATTTTGAAAGGCCTCATACAATTCCATGTCTAATTGTCTCATGAGACCTACCGATGCACTGAGGAGCTATAGCGGGCTCCACCGATCACATACTAAGTCCAATACATTCCTCAAAAGAAAAGGTTAAAACATAACATAAACATTAATTCTAAAACTAGAATACTTTAACCATAAACCATGAATGATATAAAAATAACACATCCATAGTCAAACATATCACAAAACCCTAAATACAATATGTAGTATTTGTATCATAATAAATCAACTTCAATCAAGTTTAAAATCCATCAAAGGATATTGACATAGTTGAAATGAAAACTATTTGAAAGAAATACCTCTTTCTATTTTGAAACCATTTAAGAGTCACATAATTATAAAAGAAAACATTTATTTTGAAAATAATCTTATAATATTTTAAGGGAAGCTTCAATGATTTTATAACAGTAGAAAGTATCCGCACCCACCATATAAGTTTAAAAAAAATTCTTACCTTAATTTTGTCGAAGAGTCCATAAAGTACCTTATTTGGAAAATGACAGAAATATTCCTTTCCAAACATATAAGGTCAAATAAGGGTATAAATGACTTTAAACCATAGTCTAGTAAATAGTAAAAATGTTTTGAAATACATTTTTAAGAATACATGGATGTGGATGATATAGAGGTCCTTGTAGATTCTTACGTAAAAACAACCTCAGATAATAAAGAGATTGGGAAATTAACCCTTACCTTTTACTTTTCCATAGTCGATGGTATGTTAAACTTCTATATAATAGTTAAAAATTGTTATTAAATTATATAAGAACTATATACATAAATATGAAATCATATATGATCCTCTAATATTTCTTTGTTAATAATATTTCAGTAGTATCATCATTTCAGGTGTTAACTGATTCATTTTCTTTTATATTCTTGGTTACATAAGCCATGTTTGTTATGGATAGAATGTATTTGATTCATATACAGAATGATATTATGTTCATAAACAGTATTTTTAATCATAAAATGAAAATTATTCTTGAATGATTATGATGGGGAAATGAATCTCATGACGTTCATGGAGACGATAATCCGTACGTACGCACGAGCTACAATATCATTATATTGATGGTGAAATCATATGTAATTGGATGTTATATAATATATAAAAAATCAATAACATGTTATATATATTATTTAAATCAGTTAAACTCATTATTATACCCCTAAAAATAATTAATTACTTGAATAACAAACTACACCATGACGTGGAGATGGTAAGTCGTACGCACGCACATATGTTGAAATTGTCATTCATATGATGGATAGAATAATGAATATGGTTGAACCATTTTAAAATTACATTAAAGTATATATAATATACTAGAGTTATTTTTTTAGAATGGACACAACAAAGAAAGAGCAAGTGGAAGAAGAAAAGAACTTGAAAGAGGTGATGAAATATTTACCTCTTCTTTAGGTTTTTCATTTTGATTTGATCAAAAGGGCTCCTTAGGCTGGATTTATGACCAAAAAAGGCCTATAGGATGAAGGGAAGAAAGTTGGTAGGATATTTGGGTTAGTTTTGGCTGAGACAAATGGATTTGGAGGTGTGAAATTAAGAGAAGGGGAAGTGCCCTTTTATAAGAGCAGTGATGGTCACTTTAGGAAAAGCTTGAAATATTATTTTATAATAATATCATTTTCAGTTTCTAATGGATCAAAAATGATTTATTTAGAGGATAAGGTGGGTATGGGTTTAAAAAATCTCAACCAATAGGTTTTAGACAGGTTTAGGTCACCATATTAACCTTATCTTTTAGATTTGACTCTTTGTTAAATAGTTTGACATTTACCATGTCTTGTTGTATTTTTATATTATATGGTTAATAAACTTGCTATAAAATGCCAAGAGAACCCCAAGTGGTTCATTATTAATATATATAACCTTATCTAAGTCCTTTTATTGACCTTATATTTTTACGAATATTATATCAATTAATAATATAGTATTTGTTTTAAAAACTCAATTATGTCAATTTTGACACTATTTAGTATTTGATTTTTTAAAACTAGTAAAACATTATCATTTAGAATAAAATTTATTTAACCAACCCTAACATGTCATATTAACCTATAAAATTATTTTAATTCATCAGAAGTCTCAATTTACATTTATTTGGATATTTATAATATCAATTATTTTAATATTTTATTAATAAGGTAATTACTGCATCATCATTGTGTCATAAATAAATTAAATTATTTAATGTCTAAAAATTATAAATAAAATACCATTATTTAGGAAATATTTTTGTATTTCTAATAATATTTATAGTCTAATTTATATTGTGTGTAACCCTATATTTAAGATGGTTTAGTTATTAAACATTATATTTAACTCTTTCAACTCTTATTTAAATAAAATAATAATAAATGTTCTAATCTAATCCTAGTGGACCAAAGGGGATCATATTTTATTCCTAAGTTTTTTTTGGGTCTAATTACACTTATAAAATAGAATTAAGACATGTTTTAGGGTAATTATGGTATCATTTTTACCCTTAATTACCCTATTTACTTTTAACCGTGGTAAATAAAAGTCAAAAGTTACTATTCAGAAAAATTATTTTCATCTTATTGAACCACATTTTACTTACTGATATTAACAAAATCCCTTGGATTTTTGAAATTCAACTCATAGAATAGATAAAACTATGTTTAATGCAAATTTGTAAATGCTTCACGGAGGTGGGTAAAAGAGGGTAAAAGGTTCAATAAAAAATATATATATATATATATATACTTATTATAAAATGACTCCAATTAATTACATTGAACTTATATTGGTATTATGTATCTATTTTTACCTAAAATAAATTTAAATAAAATAAATAATTATTTAAATAAAAAGTCGATTTTAACCAATAACACAGTGTTTTTCCCTATTCATCAAAAATTGAAAGTTTTTAGAAAAATACAAAAATTCACCGTAAGCTAATTTTGATATTCCAAATTCAAAAATTAACTCCATTTTGAAAAATAAAATTTCAAAAATTTAAAAAATTTGGTATTACTATTCATAATGGCTAGTTTGATTGGTTGTAGTGTGTATAATCTCAAAGTTGTGTACAATGAGAGCTATTTAATTATTCAAAGGGAAACATACCCTGGAATCTTGGGGTGTTACATTAAATTTTACATTAATTTTATTAATAAAAAGAAGTGACATACTAAAAACCAATAAAAGACATATGTATTATTTTGAAACTTCTACAAAATGATTCATAAGTATTTTATAATGTTTTAGAATCAAACTTAACTCAATCTGATGCACGATGTGACCGGTATGACTCAAAGTGTGTCTATTTATTTAATAATTACATTAATTTTAGTAAAAAGAACTAGTGAAATACTAAAAATCAAGTAATAATTCTTATTGTTATTATACTTCAGGATAATGTTTATTAAGTCATTTCTAACATGTAGGAATAAACCCCAGCTCAATCTAGCACACGATTTGACCAGTATGACTCACATTGTGTATTTTCATTTAAATTTGAGTAAAAATAACAAGTGACATATTAATAACAAAGAAAACACATTCATATTGTTTTTTTATACATAAGGAAAATGATTTATAAGTCATTTTTGACATTTAGGAATCAACTGAACCTCAATCCATTACACGGTGTGATCAGTATGAATAAAATATTTCTTTATTAGTTTTAAATTTTTATTTTTCTTCAAAATGTGCCACTAAATGGAAACCAAGAAAATGCGCTATGATTATATTTATAATTTAGGAAAAATATTAAAAAATTCGTTGTGATGTATAAGAAGCAGTCTCATGCCAAACTGACACATGATGCAACCGATATGACTCAAGGTGCTTGTTTTTCCAGTTTCAAATTAAAATTTACAAAAAAAAAGTAAAATAATCCAAACTGAAAAAACACATTCATATTATTTTTATACTTTAGGAAAATTATCCATAAGTCATTTTTTGACGTGTAGGAATCAACCACACCTCAATCTGATGACAATGTGATTGGTATAATTTGAAGTATGTCTATTTATTTAAAATTGACATTAATTTTAAAAAAAAGAACAAGAAACATACTGAAAACCATGAAAACACATTTATATTGATTTTGTACTTTATAAAATTTATCTAGAAGTCATTTTGACATATAAGAATCAACCAAACCTCAATCTGACACATGTTGTGACCAGTATGACTCAAAGTGTGTCTTTTTTTAAGATTAAAATTAATTTCTGTGGAAATAACAAGTGACAAAATGAAAACTAAGAAAACACATACATATTGTTTTTATACTTTCCTAAAATGATCCACAAGTCATTTCTAAGTATAGGAATCAACTACATATCAATCTGATGCACAATATGACTAGTAAGAGTCAAAGTTTTCATTATGAGTTTTAAATTGTCATTTTAGATCAATTTGTGTTCACTCAATGAAAACCAACCAAACACACTCTAATTATATTTATAATTTAGTATAATGATTCATAAGTCCTATATGTTGTGAAAGAAGTAGTCTCACATCAAACTGGAACATGATGTGATCGATATGGCTCAAAGTGCATGTTTCTTGTTTCAAATGACATTTTAATAAAAAATAGATGTTACTTACTCAAAACCAAGAAGAAATATTCTGATTGTTTAGATACATTAGGAAAATGATCCATATGTAATTTGTGACATTTTAGAATCATTCATACCTCAATAAAAAGCACAATATGACCAGTATAATTCAATGTGTGTATATTTATTTAAAATTTACATTAATTTTAGTAGAAAGAACGAGTGACATTCTGAAAACCAAACAAAAACATACAGATTGTTTTAATAATTTAAGAAAATGATCCATAAGTCACTTTTCATTTGAAGTGAACAACACTAAAGGAGAAAGGTAATGAACCCTAATTAATATTTTTTAAGATAAGGAGGATAAGAGATTCAAGACATGTAGAAAAGTGTACACAATGTGTAGAAGGTTTACCCACCATGTCCCTTAACCTCAGTTCCTACCCCTGTAAATGACCCATGTCATCAAACCTTGTCTGTGTAGTAGCAGATTCCATTTAGGAATCCAATATACTCTACCTGTTTACTAGTACATGACTTTATCACATGTTCTAGTACATGACTTCAGCCATTTTACCAGTACATGGATTACCCCATACACTTCGTCCAACCTGTGTCCATATAGTGGAGTACACACCATGTAGGCATCTTGTGTACTCCACCCCATGTCTGTGTACTTTATGAAGTTCACATTGATTTTATATAGAAGGGACCACATGCATTATAGGAATAGACACATTCCATGTAATACTTAACATCCTTCAAAAAACCCAAGCATCCACTCAAGGGGGGGGGGGCACAACATTTAGATTTGGTTTACATGCCGTATTGTATGGGATTTTCTAGAATCCCATATTTTCTTCCCATTCGATCTGGTGATCATTTCACCATGAAATCAAAGAGCTTAGGTCATCCAATCCTTTTTGTTTTTGAAAAATGTGTTTCATCGTCAGATCTTCTTGCAAAACAGATCAAATTATCATTCTTTGTTATGTGCTGAAGAAAACTAAAAAATGAGCAATCGAGTATCCACCATCATCTGAATCACTCCATCTCTATTTTTTCACTTCAATTGTGCCATTATGATCTCAGATCAACGATATCGGATCATTGCACTAAGAAACAGGTTCACAACCATCAATTGATTGGGATAAGTCAAGTCGTGGGTCAAATGAAGAACGTCCGTGATGAACGATGAACGGGGGGAGAAAAGTACAAAAATAGATTTAAGGTACAAACCTTAATTATTTTTTGTGGATCCTGATACTTCATCGTTAGAATGATAGTAAAATAATCAAATCACGAAGATAAATCTCTCTTTAAAACCCCAAAAATAATCCGATCCCATAAAACAATTGAAATAAGGATCAATATTTTAATTGATTGAACCACATTCATCATAGAAATTAAGAACTGTGAATAAAAAAATTAAAAACACATTCCGTAATTCAATTCAGTTTGGTCACTAATGAAGAACGATACAAAGTCATCATCTTTGTAAAGATCCTTCAAATCCATGGTGCATTGATCATCGATCCAGGATCTCATCATCATTCACCTAAGAGGATTCTCCAAAGATC
Source organism: Viscum album (assembly GCA_963277665.1). Taxonomy (NCBI): domain Eukaryota; kingdom Viridiplantae; phylum Streptophyta; class Magnoliopsida; order Santalales; family Viscaceae; genus Viscum; species Viscum album. The sequence goes on along the minus strand of OY728141.1, from coordinate 805,264,956 downwards.
TCTAAAATAGCCCCCCAATGCTCCTAGGGTTATGCGACTAACCCAAAAAAATTTATATAATGATCTATTTAAGGAACCAAAAATCATTGTGTCAACAAAACAAATTAAAATAATTTTATTCAATAATTTTATTCATTTTTGGGCTCCTGATGACTTTTCCACAAACGACCCACACCAACTAATTTTAAGTCATTCATAGGGTAAATGGTACGCGTGACACAACGCATCAAATTTGAAAATTTTTATAACCTACTAGATACTGTAAAAGTGGAGAGCAGGGTTGAACCATAGAGATCATGAAATCTACTTCACTAAAAATATTTCGTTGGGAAATGTGTAGATAGACAAAAGTTGAGGGAATTCCTATTTTGAGTTTTCTTTTTATTATGTTAATTAAACTAAAAGGTGAGAAGAAAAAAGAAATAAAGTAAACTATAATTGAAAATGATGATGGAATCTAAATCAACAAAATGTGTCGGGGATGCTGATGTCGTAATTAAATTTCTATGCAGCCATACAGATAATTCTTTTATGTGATTAAATATTTATTCAGATTAATTATCGCTAGTTCTGAAAATATAAGCATTTTTTAGATGCTCAATTTATATTTCCTAATTTATTTAAGGTTCCGTTCTCTGGTGTTATAAATAAATTAGAAAACTCATTCAAGTACTGAACTACATGGCAAAATGACACAACCCGTTTCTCACAAAGTTGTGTCACCAATTTGCACTTACAGTCAATACAGTTTACCTTCTTGGACCACCGAATCAAATTATTAATAAAATGGCCATTTTTAATTTTAGCAGTTAATTTAGTGCAAAATTAATTTAAATAGATCAACATTCAATTGAAATAAATTTAATTGAAAATTAACCACAAAATAATATCATTACATAGAATGCACAATAACTTTAATTACTTTACCAACATCCCAACACTAAGAAAATCACCCCAACATCATGACCGAAATAATAAACTTGGTAATAAAATGAAATGTCATGTGAAATAACACATTGTTACTGAAGAAATAATCATGTCAGTCTTTATTTCTGTTGCGCGGGGCAATCGCTGTTCTTCGAGATCTGACCACACACTCACTAGGTGATGATTTTGCGCACCAATTATGCGACCACCGAGAAAAAAGTGTGAATGATGAAATGAATACTGGTCCGCTGTGGCTGCTCCTCGCTTTGGTGACTGGTGCGTTGCAATTAGAAGTAGTGTACGAGGGGGCTGACAATGGTGTCCAGGTGATATGGGGGCAGCGGGTAGGTTGTGGGTGAGTGAAGGGAGGTGAGGGAGCATAGGGGGCAGAGTGAATAGGGGAAGTTGGGTGGTTGTTCTGCAAGAGAGAGGGGTGGTGAGGTAGGAGGGTAAGGTGGGGTGCGATGGGGGAAGCCGGAGTGGCCGGGGGAGTGCTGGGGTGTTGGGTAGAGAGGGAAGTCGGGGGAGCACTGAGGGGGTGGTTCTGTGAGAGGGGAAACATGCTTAGTGGGTGTGTGGAGGAAGTGGCATGTAGATGGGGAGGTCTCAGTCGGGCGGCGGCTATGAAGTGGGGAGGAATAAAATAGGGGGGCTGGGATGAGGGGTGATTGGATAGAGGTGGTGAGGGGGTGGGGAGGGTGATGTGGGATAAGAGGGTGGGATGAGGTGGCATTTAAATTGGGGGGATAAGAGAGAGAAATATAGGAATGGGTCAAAGGGGGAAGTTGGGGGCGTGGGAATTGGGAGTGGAGAGGAGCGGGTCAGGGGGGTAGGGGGGAAAGTAAAATAAAATAATAATAAGAATAGTAGTAATAATAATAATAAGTTGAATTATTATATTTACAAGTTAAATTAAAAAATATTAATATTAAGAATAACTAATATTAATTAAACTAAAAGAATAAAATATGAAACATTAATAAAGTAAAAATGAATAAAAACTCAAAAATGAAAATAAATAACTAATATTAAATAACACTAACTAAAAACTATAAAAACAACTAAAATATTTAAAATACTACAAAAATATACTAAAAAATAAGAATCTTTTAGAAAACTAATTAATACTAAATTAAAAAATATTAGTAACATCCATGTACACCAAATCCCCTACAGTTAAACTTTTTCACTCCTGGGAAAAACAATCAGAAATAAAACAAAACTGGACCCATAGACAAATCCAAACATCAAAATTACAAGTTCAAAATTTTTTAATCTCATTCCTCATAAAATATCATGATTTATTTAAAACTTAAATTTTCCAAAACAATTTTTTCTTTCACTTGAACTCTTTCCAAAACAAGTACATGCACTCATTTATTATGTGACCTAGCTTGTTATTACACTCATTGCTCAAAAAATTTGATCAATGTTTTTCTCAATTCTCATACACATGCTTGATTACCATTGGCTTGCCATGAATTTCACATATCCACTAGTGGATATCAAAAGAATACACCAATCTCAAGAACATTACATGAGGTTCAAATGTCTCTGAGGCTATGGGATGGTGGGTTAAAAAAAATTAACATCTTTTTGGTAAAAAGGAGGGTTGAATCATGAAATAAATGCATGATATATGTCAATCCAAATGAGTCCCTCAAACTCATGCTCCCCCACACTTAAAACATTGCTTTTCCCCAAGCATATTATTCCAATGTTTCACTCTTTTTTTAGGACACAACTCACTCAAATAATATGGTGAGGAAAAACTGGTGAGTATTAACTCTAAAATCCCATGAAATGAATGTCAGACAATAATCCCACAGAATGGTACACAAGTAGCATATATGCTGTAACATATAAGTGAAAGTAGGTCATATAGAAAACTCTCTAGTTCCTGAAGTAATTGATCATCACTTTTATAGGTATCCCCAAAAGGGAGGGTTACCGCGTAATGATCACCAATGTACACATTGTTGGAACCAAAAGGATTCTATATGCCTATATCAAAATATATGTTATGAAAGTGGCCACTGTGAAAAATAAATCATATGGTCAGTATGGGATATTGTCAATCCAGGTACATCAAATGACTCACTACCCCTCAAAGAACCCTCTCCATGAGTAAATCTCTCGCCCACACTTAGATTGAAAATTATTATGCAAAAATTCAAGAAATTGGTAGGGAAGGGTATTGGCTTGGGATCATCCTAAAAGTATCATTCATGGATTCTAAGGGCTATACAATTGAGAAAATGGATGGGTGGATCAGTGGGTCACGGGGCTGAATAATCAAACAGATTCCTCGATCATTTTAGTGCAACTTTCAAAAATTCCAATCGCTTTGATGGAAAAACATGGAAAGTTCTAGATGATAAAACATGGTTGAGATTCCCTCGTGAAAAAGAGAAATAATAGATTATTTTAAAATGGCTCAAAGTCCTCACGGGTATGGAAATATAATGTTGGACAACACAGATGACCATGAGTGCAAATATGTTTCTCAAAAAAATATAAGTTTTTGAAAAACATTTTCAAAGTATGGAATAATATCATCAATCATCTAAGTCATGAGATCAAGGATCAAATAATTCCAAACAAGAATCAGGTGCTCAAACTGCCTAGGGACACAAGTGGTATGTTCCTGACTATGTTGCGACAAAAATATAGCAGCTTTTATGTGGGTTCATCAATGACAGGAATGTTAGTTTTTTTCAAAATTTGCATGTTATATTTTTTTACGTGGTGTTTTTGGAAGCATAAAATATGAAAAAAAATAAAACACTTCCCTAGGTAAGTACAGATAGACATGGAGAGGTTTTATGTATTCTATGAAGCTCCGTAAATGATGTACCTGTAAAATCTACACATGGACAACACATACCTGAATCATATCATAAAGTTAACACCAAAGATCATATAAATGGAAGAAGATATGCAGGATACTGATAAGTGCACAAAAATATCAGGAGTGGTTAATTTTTTTCCACACATGCCATTTTTTATTTCCTCAAACAAACTAGAATAAATAAAATAATAAATGGTAAAATGAAACAAGAACATGGGTTTCCTCCCAAGAAGTGCTAAGTTTTACGTCTTCAGCCAGATGGATGGACAATGGTCAATCATCTTGGTCCATCAACTCAGAACTCCTCTGCCTCTTGTAAGAACTAGCGGCTGTGTCATCGATCTCATGGGGATTCTTAGTGGGATTAACCACCTCTAGAGTATAGTGAGCGTGAATATTTTGAGGAAGGAATGGAATCTGTGCTCGTTGTGGTGGTGAAGACTGCTGGGCATGAATCTCTAATGAAATCTCCTCAAGCAGGTTCTTGATGTCTTCCAGATGCTGATTCATCCATTGTACAAAGTCATATAGAGATGGAACAAGCACATCGATGACCACAGAAGAGTCAAAAGAGATATATTTTTTTTTTAATTTTTATTTTAGCTGGATCCACAAAAAGAGATATAGAGATAGAGAGAGAGTAATAAAACAAAGACCAAATAATTAAGAAGAAGTTCGGTTACCTCCCGATCAGTGCTAATTTTAACATCTTAGCCAAATGGACGACTTCTCATTGTAATTATAGTTCTTAAATGATGCCTACTGTATCTAAAGTGTGGTAAAGTTTAAGGCGTTGACCATTAACTTTGAATGGAGGCATCTTCCCATCAGAAATTTCGACAACACCATGTGGAGAAACAATTGTGACAGTGTAAGCACCCAAAAACGTCAACTTGAGTTTTCTTGGCATGATTCAAAGTCAGGAGTTGAAGAGGAAAACTTTATTGCTTGCTGAAAAATTTATTTGTTGGATCAGTTTATCATTCGAAGCTCAAGTTTTTTCTTTGTAAATTAGAGCATTGTTATATGCTTCTCTCTTTATCTCGTCTAGTTCATTCATCTGTAGAAAACGCTTCTCTTGGGTAGTTTTGAAATCAAGATTTAGTTTCTTCACAGCCCAATAAGCTTTATGTTCTAGTTCTACAGGTAAGTGGAAAGTTTTTCAAAGAACAACCGATATGGGGAAATTCCAATAGGTGTCTTGTAGGTAGTTCTGTAGGAACAAAGTGCATCATCAAGTTTAGTGACCCAATCTTTCCAAGATGTATTTAATGCTTTCTCCAAAATACCCTTAATTTCTCAGTTTGAAACCTTATCTTGGCCATTAGTCTGTGGATGGTATGGGGTGATCATGTAGTGGTTAAATCCATGGAAAGTCGTTATCTTCTAAAACAATGCATTATTGAAGTGGGTACCACGGTCACTGATGATGAGCCTTGGAAATCCGAACCGGGTAAAAATGTGTTGCTTTAAAAATCTGATGACGACTCAAATAGTATTTTCCAAAAATTCTTTATCCTCCACCCATTTTGACACATAGTCTACATAGACAAGGATATATTATTTCACAAAAGATTTAGGGAAAGGACCCATGATGTCAATTCCCCATATGTCAAAAATTTCAATGCACATGATTGAGTGTTGTGGCATTTTGCGATTCTAATTTATACCCCTAGTTCTTTGGAATTTATTACAATTCATGATGAATTCACAAATATCATGATTCATGGTAGGCCATTACAAACCACATTGTAACACTTTTATAATTGTTCAATGAATCCCATGGTTTTATCCAGCTTCTCTAGTGTGTCACAAGTTCAAAACACTATCAACATCTTCTTCAGGGATTCATCTTCTTATCATTCTATCCACACAGTCTTTGAAAAGTAAATGATCATCACAGTAGTAATGGCGTGCTTCATTCAAAAATCTTTTCCTCTGCTCCTTTGATAAATCTAGATGTATCACACCTGAAGCTAATTAGTTTACAAAATCAGTATACTAGGGTGTGATTGTCTCAATGGCATAGATTTGTTCATCAAGAAATGTTTCATTGATTATTTCAACATTGATTTCACTTGTATCATGGTTGAGGCATGATAAATGATCAGCAACGACATTCTCTGTTCCCTTTTTTTCATTGAATTCAATGTTAAATTCCTGAAGTAACAGTATCCATCGAATGAGTCTGGGTTTTGTGACTTTCTTGGTCATCAGATACCGAAGTGCAGAGTGATCCATATAGACATTGACTTTTGAGAACAACATATGGGATCAAACTTTATCGAAAGAAAGGACAACTACTAGTAGCTCTTTTTTCTATTGTTGTGTAATTATGTTGAGCCTCATTCAAAGTGGCGATATCCTAGTAGATCGTTGTAAAGATATTTTCTTTTCATTGTCCCAAGGTAGCACCAATTTCTCAGTCACTGGAATCACACAATAACTCAAATGGCTGCTCCCAATCTGGTGAAATCATTATCGGGGCTTCAACAAAACATTACCTTAATAATTTAAATGTTTCTGACATTCAGGGTTGAAGTGGAATGTGACATATTTTCCTAATAGGTTCGTAATGGGTCAGGAAATAACAGATAAATCCTTAATAAAGCTTCTATAGAATCCAATGTGCCCAAGAAAACCTCGAATGGAACGAACTGAAGAAGGCATGGGTAACTCAGATATTGTACTAATCTTTGTGGTGTCAACTTCAATTCCTTTCTTTGAAATTTGATGACCTAAAACTATTCTGCTTTTTACCATGAAGTGTGAATTTTCCCAATTAAGCACCAGATTAATTTCTTCGCATCTTGCCAAAACCTTATCCAAATGTTCCATACAGTCATAAAAATAATCCTCATACATAGAGAAGTCATCCATGAATATTTCCAATAACTCTTCAATCATTTCATGGATCATTTCCATCATGCATCATTGAAATGTGGCTAGAGCATTACACATTCCAAAAGGCATTCACTAATAATAAAATGTAACAATGGACAAGTGAACGTGCTTTTCTCTTGATCCTATGGTGTCACTGATATTTGATTATAGCCTGAGTATCCATCCAAAAAACAATAGTAATCCCATCCTTCCAATCTTTCAAGGATTTTATCAATAAAGGGTAATGGGAATTGATCCTTTCTGGTGGCATCATTCAATTTCCGATAGTCGACGCACACTCTCCATCCAGTCATTGTTCTTGTGGTTACCAATTCTCCTTTAACATTCTAAACTACTGTAGTTCCACCCATTTTAGGTACCACTTGAAATGGGCTAACCCACTGAATATGATAGATTGGAAATATTAAACCAGCATCAAAATGTTTAATGACTTCTTTCTTGACTAATTCTTTCATGGGAGGTGTTAACCATTATTGTGGTTTTCTGCAAGGTTTTGAATTATCTTCCATATGTATTCTGTGAGTACAGATGGTAGGACTTATACCTTTTAGATCAGCAATCATCCAACCTATTGCTGGCTTCCATTATGACTAGACATTGAACAATTTGCATTCTTGTTCACTAGAAATATTGGAATTTATGATAAATAGTAAGGTGTTAAAATATCCCAAGTAACTATATCTCAGGTTTTATGGAAGGGGTTTAAGCTCAATTTTTGGAGGATTTTCGAGTGATGGAGTTAGTGAAGTGAATTCATGTCTATCTAAAGGCGCGACTATGTTTCTGATGAATTCCACTACCTCAATTGATTCAGTATAGTCTTCGTTTTCTTTGTGTAAATCGACAAGATCCAGTGCATCGCTTGCTAACTCATCCCATTCTTCAATCATATCCAAGAAATGACCGTCTTCTACAAATGGTTTTTCCATAGCCTTTAGAACATCAAATATTATATTCTCATCCCCAATTCTAAAAATTAACTTTCCATCTTAAACATCAACTAGTGCTCTGCATGTTTCTAAGAAGGGTCTCCCGAGAATGAGTTGGATGTCCTTGTCTTCTTCCATATCAAGGACAATGAAATCAGTAGGGATGTAATATTTATCAACCATGAAAAGTACGTCCTCTAGAATCCCTTGAGGATGATTTACGCATCGGTCAACCATTTTCAAGGTGACCCTCGTTGGATTTAATTCTATGATGTCTATTTCTTCAAGGATTCCAGAAGGCATGATATTTACACTAGCTCCAAGGTCTCACAAAGATCTTCTGAAATGACATCCTCCAATATTGTAAGGAATATTGAAAATACCAAGGTCTCTTAGTTTTGGAGGTATGGATCTGGGTATGACCGCCGGATATTCCTCGTGCATTATGACTGTTCCCATATCATCTAATTTTCTTCTTTTCGACAGAAATTCCTTGAGAAAGTTAGCATAGTGGGGCACTTGTGTAATGACTTCTTCAAAAGGAATATTTATTTTAAGATTTTTGAACATCTACATGAATTTTGAAAATTAAAAATCCAACTTACTTTGCTTCAGTCTTTGTGGAAATGGAGGAGCTGGTATGTGGGCTTTCAATCTTTCATTGAGTGCCTCTTTTTTCTTTTCCTTTCTTGTCTTTTAATTTTTTTCAACTTTGTTTTGATCTTCTTCCTCTTTGGTTTCAAGTTGGATTTCTTTTTTTGTTGAGTTTTCATTCTAAGTGGTAGGTATAGGCATCTCATCTGTTGGTAGAACATCAGGCATTTGACGCTCTGGTAACTGTGTGCCATTTCACAATGTGATGGCTTTTGCTTCTTTCTCTTGGGTTAACTCTTGTGTTTCCCGGCAGAGTTCCCTGTTGTTGGTTCTGCATTTGTGTGGCTATCTGACTGAATTGATTTTCAATGTTATGCATGGAAGTCTGTAAGCTTGGGGTTGTTGACTACATGTTTTGGGTGTTTGTATACAAATTTTGAGTTATTGTCTACAAATTTTGTGTTGTTGCCTACAAATTTTGAGTTCCCATCTCTTATAACTCAAACCTTGAATGATTGGACATCATTAGTTTAGTTATAGTTTCTCCCCAATCTTATTGACCTTGCATTGCAGTAGGGGTCAAGTTTGTTGTTTTCTTTTTCTCCTTATATTGTTGTTGTTGATGAAATGGGGGTCAGTATTTATGTTGAGATCCTTTCTCTTGCGATTGCATGGCGGGTCTAAAGGAATATTGGGAAGGAAATCCAGGTGGAACCAGGTTCTAGTTCATTGGTTGAGTAGTTGATGGATCTTTTCCAACCATGATTTTGGTTATTTCCTTAGCAGTTTGTGTTGTAGTTGTTTGCATAATTCCCTTTGTTGTAGCTGACAAAGTTAGCTTTAGACATCATGGTCTCAGATGTGTTATATGGACACATGGGTTAATCATGAGGACCACTATAGTGTGGACAATACTCAGCTTGAACAACATGGACTGGATTAGGTGGTTTTACGAACAAGTTTTCAATCCTCTTGTTGAGAGATTCAAATTGTGCAGCCATGAATGCCTAGGAATCAACTTGATGCACTCCTACCTTTCTTCTTGAAAAATCTTCTGGCCACTGGAAACTGTGTTCGACTATGTTTCTAATTAATATGTACAGATCCTCGGGATCCATTTCCATTAACGCATTTCCAGTAGTTGTGTTTATTGCAGCCTTACTCTCAGGTTGAAGTCCATAATATAAATCTTGCAACTAGTTTTCCAACTTTATCCCATGATGAGGACAACGTCTTAACATGGAATTGAATCTTTCCCAAGCTTCTCCTAATTAATCTTATTCACTTTGACAGAAGGAGTTTATGTCTCTCTTGTTTTTCAAAGATTGATCTGTTGTGTAATATCGATCAAGAAATTCTCTTCTCAGTACTTCCCAAGTGAAAACTATTTCTGGGTTGAGACTTTCCAACCAGTCCTTTTCTTTCCCTTACAGTGAGAGTGGAAACACTCATAGGATCAACACATCATCCATTACTTCATTATATTTAAATGTGTCACAGACTTCAAGAAATTTTTTCACATGTATATAAGGGTCTTCGCTGCTCCATCCATGAAATTGTGCATTTTGTTGGAGTAGGTTGATCATGGATGGATTCAATTCAAAGTGTGTTGCTTGAATTCTGAGTCTTATTATGCCTGAGCTAACTCTGACTGTGTTAGGTCGCAACTCCTGTCTCATATTAGTTCAAGACCTTTGATTATTGAGATAGTTTTTGAAAAGTGGGTGGACTTGTCCACTAGGAAGCGTAAGAATGTGAGTTTCAACGCTTTCCTCTGGTGGATTCATTGAATTTATAGCTAAGGTTCCAATTTGTTCTTTTCCCTTTCTTTGATGTTCAAGTTGTGGATCAAGGGATGGGTCATTCTTTGACAGATCAGAATTATGAGTGTTCATCATTAAGGCGAACAGTGCCTAAAGCAAGGTCTACTTAAAATTTTATTAATTCTAGACATGCGCGTGTTCCTAGCAATGGTACCATAAATTTGGTACACGCATCGTTGCGCTTCCAATTTTCAAATTTTTATAACGAACTGGATACTGTAAAAGTGGTGAGTAGGGTCGAACCACAGAGAGCACAGAATCTAGTTCACTAAAAATATTTCATTGGACAATGTTTAGATGGGAAAAAGTTGATGGAATTATTATTTTGAGTTTTATTTTTATTATTTTAATTAAATAAAAGGTGAGAAGACAAAATAAATAAAGTAAATTGAAATTTAAAATGATGATGCACTCTAAATCAACAAAATGTGTTGGGGATGCTGATGTCGTAATTAAATTAATACACAGCCATGAAAAGTATTCTTTTATGCAATTAAAAATTTATTCTGCTTAATTATCGCCAGTTCCGAAAATATAATCATTTTTTAGCTGCTCAATTTAGATTTCCTAATTTATTAAAGGTTCTATTCTCTGGTGTTATAAATAAATTAGAAAACCCGTTCAAGTACCAAACTACAGGGCGAAATGACACAACCCGTTTCTCAAAAAGTTGTGTCACCAATTTGCACTTACAGTCGGTCAAAACAGCTTACCTTCTCGGACCTCTGCGTCGACTTATTATTAAAATGGCCAGTTTTAATTTTAGAAGTTAATTTAGTGCTAAAATAATTTAAATAGATAAACATTAAATTAAATTAAATTAAATTGACAATTAACCACAAAATAATATCATTACATGGCATGAAAAATAACTTTAATTACTTGACCAACATCCCGAAACTAAGAAAATTACCCGGACATCATGAATGAAAGAATAAAAGTGGTAATAAAATGATATTTCATGTGAAATAACATTGCGTTACCAAATAAATAATTGTGTCAGTCTTCATTTCCATTGCGTGTGGCAATCACTTTTCTTCGAGCTCTGACCACACCCTCACCACATGATGACATCACACACCAATTATGTAACCACCAGTACAAAAGTGTGAACGATGAAATGGAGACTGGTCTTCTGCAGCTACCACGGTGGTTGTCCCTCGATTTGGTGACTAGTGCGCTGCAAGTAGAAGTAGTGTGAGAGGGGCCCGACAAAGGCGTCCGGGTGATATGGGGGCAGCGGGTAGGCTATGGGTGAGTGGGGGGAGGTGAAGGAGTGTAGGGGTCCAGAGTGAACAGGGGTAGTGGGGTAACGGTTCTACGAGGGAGAGGGGTGGCAGGGTAGGAGGGTAAGGTGGGGTGCGACAGGGGAAGCTGGAGCGGTCGGGGGAGCGCTGGGGTGCTGGGTAGAGAGGGAACTCGGGGGAGCCCTGAGGGGGCGGGTCTGCGAGAGAGACGACGAGCTCGGAGGGTGTGCGGAGGAAGCATCATGTATATGGGGAGGGCTCAGTCGGGTGGCAGCTGGGAAGTGGGGAGGAATAAAATAGGGGGGCTGGGATGAGGGGTGATTGGAGAGAGGTGGGGAGGGGTAGGGAGGGTGATGTGGGATAAGAGGGCGGGATGGGGTGGCGTGGAGATTGGGGGGATTAGAGAGATAAATGGAGGAATGGGTCAAAGGGGGAAGTTGGGGGCATGGGAATAGAGAGGGGAGGGGAGCGGGTCAGGGGGGTAGGGGGAAAGTAAAATAAAATAATAAAAAGTTAAATTCAAATTAAAAAAACTAATTATCTAATTAAGTTTAATAATAATAATAATAATAATAATAGTGTAGTAGTAGTAGTAATACTAATAATATGAAGAATTATTATATTTACAAGTTAAATTAATAAAATATTAATATTAATAATAACTAATATTAATTAAACTAAAAAAATAAAATATGAAACATTAATTAAGTAAAAATTAATAAAAACTAAAAAATGAAAATAAATAACTAATATTAATATAACACTAACAAAAAACTATAAAAACAACTAAAATATTTAAAATACTACAAAAAGATCATAAAAATACAAGAAGCGGTTAGCAAATTAATTAAAAATAAATTAAAAATTATCAGTAACATCCATGTACATCAGTAAACCTCATGTTCTGAGCTCAATGGTGCCTTCATGTTTTTGATTTGGGAACCCGTTTAGAGGTTATTCCACTTTTTAGGAAAAATTTGTGTGCATGCTATTTAATATATTTAATATATTTCAAACATTTATTTTGGGATCACTGAGCCATAGAATCACATTCCTTTTCAGTGCCTAGTCTTAGAAATAATCCATATAATATCCAAAAAATTTACAAATAAAATAAAAGAGATTTTATTCCCCCCACCTTGGATATTTACATCCCTAAAAAGCCAAAACATGGGATACTTAAAAAGATGTGGGTATTGAGCACGAATCTGAACCTCCCACTCCCATGTGATCTCTTATAGATTTTGATGCTACCACCAGATATGTACAAAAGGAATTGATTTCCCACAAAGGATCCTCTCCTGTTTATTCTTGATCTCTACTAGGTACTCAACAAAGGTCACTCATCCTGGATGTGCAACTCACCGCAGACAGTAATGTGTGATGGTTCAAGAATGTACCTCTTTAGCTAAGACTTGTGGAAGACATCATGTATCTTGTGTAACTGTGGATATTGAGATAAGAGGTAAACCACCTCTCCAACTTTACACAATATCTGGAAAGGGCATAGGAAACTCAGAGATATCTTGCCGCCCCGGCCAAATATCCATAATCCAGATTGAGGTGAAACCTATAGGAACACATGGTATCCTTCATCGAACTCCAAATGACTCTGTCACCTGTTAGAATAAGACTTCTGGTGACTCTATGCAGTCTTTATACACCCCTAAATGATATGTAGCTTCACTGTTGCATCTCTCAACAGCTCCGGGCCCATGAGTGCTGACTCTCCCGGGTCAGTCCAGCATTGTGGTGACCTAAAGGGTCACCCATACAAGGCCAAAAATGTTTCCATACTGATGGTGGAATGAAATTTGTTATTATACACAAACTCCAACATTGGTAGGTGATTCTCCCAACTATATGAAAAGTTCAATATATAATCTCATGAACTGTACCCCATAACTTGAATGTTCTGTCTAGTCTGGCTGACAGTTTTTGGGTAAAACACTATGGTCAAGCATAACTGGGTCTCAAATACTTCCTACAATCCCTTACAAAATCATTATGTAAAATGATCATCATGATTAGAAACAATTGTCAATGGAACTCTATGGAGTCAGACACTCTCTTGAACATAGAGGCATCCCAATCTCTTTACTGAACTCTACTCTTGTACAGATATGAAGTGGGATGACTTTGTGAGTTAGTGTACGATCACCCAAATGGCATCATGTACCCTAGAAGTGCATCGTAATCCAACCATGAAGTCCATTGATATCTCATCCCACTTCCATTTTGACACCTAAAGGGGTAGAGATAAACCCTCTATAACATGGTGCTTAACCTTCACTTTCTAACAAGTAAGGCATCAAGAGACAAAATATACAAATCCTTTCTCCATCCATCACCACTAAAATTGACTTCAGAGGTATTTGTATATATTTTACACACATGGATGTATCACCAATGGAGATTTATGAAGCTATATCAGAACCTCTTCCTGTAATGTCACCGGTACTATCGTGCATCATCTGAAAAGAAAGACATCATTCCCACCTTTATAAAATTCATTGGGAGTATGTCCAGTGGATATCCAATCATGTAAGGTATCTCAGTTGACATCCCCAAGTTGTACCTCCCTGAATCACTATAATAGGTATGGGGTAATGACCATAGACTGGATATAATCTACTTCAGCTCCATCCATGAAGGATAACTACAATGATGTCAACTCCTCTGATGGCTCATTCTGCAACTTTGAACAAGATCTCTTACTGAGAGAATCTTCTGCCATGTTCCCCTTCCCATGAGTATAGAAAATTTTGAATTCATTTTCCTGAAGGAACTCTATCCATATCTTGTATCTCATGTTGAGATCCTTTTGAGAGAATATAGACATGAGGCTCTTGTGACCAGAGTAGATGATAAACTACTCGCCCATTAGATAGTGCCTTCACACCTTTAGTGAAAAGAATACTATTTCTAACTCAAGATCATGGGTTTTTTAGTTATTCTCACATGGTATCAATTGGAATGAACCAGAATAAATCACATATTTTATATGCATCATAACACAACCAAGCCCTGTTCCATATGCATCGCAAACCACTACGTACTTGACACCTTACTTCAGAAATTTCAAAATGGGAGTTCTTTTAAAACCATGACTCAACTACTAAAAATCCTACTAGAGATTCTTTATACATAAAAAGTTTTTTCCTTTGAAGTCAAATCTTTCATTGGTGTTGATATCTTTTAGAAATCATAAATTAATATCTTATAATAGCCTGCCAACCCAAGGAAGCTCTTAACCACTGTCACACTTTTATGTGCCTCCCAAGCTAACACTACCTCAACCATTGCCAGGTCCACTTCCAATTCATCCACTGAGATAATATGTCCTTGACATTGGACTGATTTTATCCAGAACTAACACATAGAGATATTTCTATAAATTAGGTTCTCTCGAAGTATGTCCAAAACCATCATCGAGTGCCCATGTGATCCTCCTCATACATTGAGTACAAAAGGATATCATCGATGAATAATACCATGAATTGTTCTTATAAAGGTTGATATATCTAGTTCATGATACCTATGAACACTTCTAAGGTGTTTGACACACCAAATGGCGTCAATAAGTACTCATAGTTACCATAGAGACATCTTAATATCATCTTCGGTATATCCTCATCCAGTACTCGCAACTAGTGATTGCCTGATCTGAGGACAATCTTCAAGAACCATTGTTCCCTTATCAACTAATCAAAGAGGTCATCAATCCTTGGTGGTGGAGATGTGTTCCTTACATTCACCTGATTCAAGCTACAGTTGTCCACTCAAAACCTCAAGCTCCCATCAGCCATTTTTTCAATCAAAACTGGGGCTTCCCTAGGTGAAACACTAGGTCTAACAAATCCCTTCCTCTATAAGTCCTCCAAATACACCCTAATATTGGGAATCTCTTCAGGATCCATCTGATATGCACATGTAGATATTGATTTTGTCTCAAGGTGTAGGCCAATGCATAATCTATCTCTAGGCGGGGGGGGGGGGGGGGGTAAACCGAGAACATACTCAAGGAATAGGTCTTCATAATCTATCACTACTGCAGGAATATGGAAACTCACAATATCCACTACACCAAGGTTTAGGCTATCCAACTAATGTGTAACCATAAGCACCCTCCTATGCATGAGTCCATCCTGCACAGCCTGGGTTTTCTTTTCACCCATAAAAGAAAACCTAGTTCCATCATGGAAGACACACCACACCCTTCTCCTAAAATAATCAATCAGGGAATGGATTATAGTTAACAAATTCATACAAAGAATAATGTCACAAGTCCTTGATGATACAACCAAGAGATCCCAACAGAAACCCTCACCTCCAAGAGTCAAGTCACACTGTCTGTACCATTGTGTGATCACTGAATCATATCTAGTAAGAGCCTCCAACCATAAGGGTTGTGCCAAGGGATCTAATGGAATATTTATGTCTTGAAGAAGATATGTGGTGAGAAAAAATGACTAGAAACTATGTTTATCAGAACTATAGATAAAGCAGAAAAGACCCAGATCGTACCTAGAATAATTCCAAGACCCTCTAGGTCGTAATATTCGACCACCTGCAGCTATCCATGCCCCTATCCTCTAGCTCCCTAAGCTTGGCATGGACCAACTGGGGGTGGTGGTGGTCATAGTTAAAAGCATAGACCACCTTCTGCTGCTCTCCCAACTCCTCTACCACATTCACAAACCTATGAACATGCCTGCTCTTGTCACATCCTCTGGCTTAATAGCCCATCCCATGAGTAACACTGCCTCTCTCTAGGATGATGGGACTCACCCTATGATCCTTTAACTATAGATACCCTATCGTGGGACCTCATTTTAATGTTTCTATAATGTCCAGGTTCTTGGGACTGATGTCATCTCCCTGCTTCTGAGGTCTATGCTCCTACCTTCCAAGTACTGACAACCACTAGTTGTGTCTACTCAACCAGGAGACTCTCAACCTCCAAATCTCACTGTAGAACCCCAAAATATGTAATAATTAATAAAGGTATAACTATGGATTGAATTTCTCTATGTAGACCTCACTCGAAGTTCTAAACCAGGAAGAACTGATCTCAAACCATACCCATAGAGTACCTGGAGAGGTTGGTAAACCTTGATGAATACTCAGCTACTATCATACTACCCTAATGGAGCTTCAAAATGTCCTAGATGCACACAACCCTCATCATAAATTGTGGTAACTCATATCTGAAGAGCTTCACCACCTTTATCAATGAAATATTCACCTCTTCATAAGACTTGGTCACTGAGCCCCACCATCGCCCTATCGAGCCAAGAAGAAGGCTCGATACTAGGACCACCATATGATCCACTGGTGTTCTAACTAGATGGAAAACTCAGGTCACCGCCTCAATATAGTCCTTAGTCATATGTGGGTTGGGTTAAGCTCAGAACATGAGGTGTCTCTATCTTTGAAACTCATGAAGCATGCTCAGCATGTGCACCTCTTTCACTAGTACTTCAAGTACCACGTGTTTCTCTATAGGTGGTATGGTTTGTGCACCACTTGGAGGTAACATCTCAAGAAATGATCCTTGTATCGATGCCTCATCAATGAGGAGATAACCATCATGATCATCATGCTAAATTATAGTTGGTATACATTGTAGAGTCATCGCAAAAAAACAAGATATACCACAATCAATGAGTATATTTGGAGAGATGACTCAAGAAGGACACGAAACAACAACTCAATCATATATGATGCATGTACCATTGTTTTCCAACCACCAATTTTATGAAATATCAATTTGAAAAGTAGGTGATTAGAGTCCTGGTTTATGGTTTTGTCGACCGAAACACCAACACTAGAGTCTATATCCTAAAAGACAAACTCAAAACACTTAACAATATTTCCCCAAAACAATCTCATAGATTAATGGTCCTAAAGTATAACTTCCCCCTATGATACCACTCTGTCACGATCCATCCTACCGGGGCCCATGCCACGAATCCCCAAGTCTTCCTCAAATATGCTAGGGGTTGGTGACTAGTGCCGGGAAGGCATATCACTAACATGAGTTGCCTTATCCTAAGTACTTGTACACATGCACACATCTCCAAGATTATACAAATACCAAAAAGTAAAAACCACTTAACAACCAAGCATGCATAAATCTAAATCTCATAAATAGAGTACGATAGGAAGCAAAGAAAGTAATCATGGCCAAATAAAATCTCACTATATAGATTCTATAACACAAGTCCAACCTAAAAATAAAGGGACTTATGTTTGATTCTATAGAAACACACCTCAGTCTATCCAGTCTCACTAAGAATCATCTAGTCTTGGTCTGTCTAGGAATCTATCAAAAGGTCGATCGCCTGCACAAGACATGACACGTGCAGGAAAAGCCCGTATAAGGGTGAGTATGACAATACTTAGTAGGACACCTCGAAACCAAAAACCAAAAAAAGGAAATATAGTTGTATCTACAAATTTATATGTCTATAGAACATATAACAATAATATCCAAATATACTCAAAAAATACACCTAGTTTAAAGGTAAGTCATAACTATAATATAATAGACCTAGGATTTTATCTTGAAGACTCCATGAAGAAATAATTTGAGAGATCACACTCTTGAGTCTCATAGAATTAATGAAATCTGTTGGATAGGTACTACTCGTCAGGTATCATCATGAGAAATAACATGCTGATAGTTTGAAGATAATACAATACAAAACTTAAGATCACTACCAAGGAAATGGGGTGATACAAATAACTCAATCTGGAATAACATGCTATGTAGAGGATCGACACACATGTAGGGTTGGTCATTTCAATACCAAGAACTCAAAGTAGGGAATGATAATTAATAGAGGATCATACTCTAGGCCTCTCAGAGGGATTCCAATGACTCTATCCAAGAAGTCCTACTAAATGGATCATTTTCTTAAGAGAAGGAAATGATACTGTACTAACCTTCAAGGAAAGGGTAAGGGGAATGAAACCTAACAAATATTGTCCTATATAAAGAATAAAAGAGATTCAATACATGTAGAAAATATTATATGACATGTATAAGGGTTACAAATTGTGTCCCTTGACCCCTGGTCCTACCTGTAGAAATAGC
This sequence comes from Viscum album, assembly GCA_963277665.1. Taxonomy (NCBI): domain Eukaryota; kingdom Viridiplantae; phylum Streptophyta; class Magnoliopsida; order Santalales; family Viscaceae; genus Viscum; species Viscum album. The sequence goes on along the minus strand of OY728141.1, from coordinate 805,246,579 downwards.
CCGTGTCATCAAACCATGTCTGTGTAGTAGCACACTCCATGTTGGAATCCCATTTATGCTAACCATGTGCCAGTACATGGCTTCATCTAGTGTACCCATGGGCATGTACTAGTACATAGCTTAGCCTATGTAACTGGTCCATCCTATATACCTGGTCAAACCGGTGTGTGTGTAGTGGAGTACATATTGTGTAGGAATACCATTCACTCCACCCTGTGTATATGTAATTTTTAAATTACTACACATATAGTTCATCTGGAAGGGACCACATGTCATGTAGGAATAGAAACATGTTGTGTGATACCTAAAATCCTTCAAAAATCATATCCTCCGCTCAGGGGGTACCACATGGTGTGTAGATCTAGTGTACACACCCTGTTGTTTAAGATTTTTTAGAATCCTAGATCTTCTTCCCATTTGACCTGGTGATCTTTTCACCATAAAATCAAATATCCAATATTTTCCAAGCATTTTTGTTATTGATCAATTTATTTCATAATCATATCTTCACATAAAATGGATCACATCATCATTCTTTGTTATGTGATGAAGAAGGCCAAAAAACATGAATTCGAGTATCCACCACCATTCGAATCACTTTTTCTCTATTATCACACCTCTATCATGTGGTGATGATCCCAAATCAATGATATTTAATTGTTGTGCCAATAAATGTGTGCGCAATGATCAATCAATTGGGATATGTTGAGTTGCAGGCCAAAAGAAGAACACCCACAATGAATGATGAACGAGTGGAGAAAAGAACAAGAATAGATTTGAGGAATTAATCTTGACTGATATTCACAACAATATCGATCCATATATATTAGAACAACAATTGAATAATCAAATCACAAAGATAAATCTTATATTAAAACCCATCAAATAATACCATCCCGCAAGATGATTGAACTTTGAATCAATCTGTTCATTGATTGACTATCATTCATCATAGAAATCAATAATGGGGAATTAAAAAATCAAAACACATGCCCAACATCAATTTTATTTTATCATTAATGAAGAACGATGTGATGTCGTCATTTTTGGAAAGATCCATTTATTCCAAGGTGCATTGATCATCAATCCACGATCTCATCATTATTCACCCAAGAGGATTCTCCAAATCTCTCTCTAATGACTCTCCAACACTCCCAGGGTTATACAGATGACCCTGAGAATTCTCTAAAATGATCTATTTAAGGATCCACAAATCGATGCATCAAGGAAACAAATTAAAATAATTTAATTTAATTATTTTATTCGTTTCCACACCTGTGAATAATTTTCCACAAACAACCTGCATCGATGAATGTTAAGTCACACCTAGGGTAGACCACGCATTCTGATCTCAACAGTTACCTTTTATTTTTCACCCAAGCACCCATTTAGATGTTATTCCACTTTTTCAGAAAGAATATCCAGGAAATCTATTAAATATATTTAAAACAATTATTTCGGGTACACTAGGCCTTAGAATCACACGACGTCTCATCACGTAGTCTTGAAAATAATCCAAATAATATCCAATATTAATGCATGGAAAATCCAAGACATTAAAGATTTAGTAATGATTAACTACTGATTAAGAAATGATTAACTAATATATGTAGTGATTAAAGAATTATTATGGAATGATTAACTAAAGATTAAAAACGATTAAGGAATAATTATGGTTGGATTAAGTAATTATTAAGTAACGATGGACTAATTATTAAACAACGTTTAAGTAATGATTAGTTAATGATTAAGGAATTATTAAGGAATGACTAAGGTATGATTACGGTATGATTAATAAATGATTAAGGAATGATTAACTAATGATTAAATAATTATTAAGGATTGATTAAGGGAGGACTAAGTAATGATTAAGTAATGATTAAGTAATGACTAACCAATGATTAAGTAATGATTAGGGAATGATTAAGTAATGATTAAGTAATGATAATGGAATGATTAATGTATGATTAATGTATGATTAAGGATAAATTAAGGAATGATTAAGGAATGATTATCTAATGATTAAAGAATTATTAATTAATTATAATGGAAGGATTAAGTAATGATTATGTAATGATTATGTAATGATGAACTAATGATTAAATAATGATTAAGGAATGACTAATGTAAGGTTAAGTAATGATTAAGTAATTATTAAGGAATGATTGGGTATTGATTAATTAATTACTAAGTAATGATTAAGAAATGATTAAGGTATGATTAAGGTAAGAATAAGGAATGATTAATGAATGATTAATGTTCATAGATATGTTTTTGATGAATCAAATTCTATTTATAAACCATTGGAAAACCCATTAAGAAAGTTAAAAATTGTACTACAAAACATTAGTGTCATCTTATAGGACATAAGAAAATATTCTAAAATTTTGGCAGCATAAAGACTATGTGGTTATATATGAAATCAAATCCCTATCTTTATACCACAAGTGGATGTGGATTTTCCACAGATGTACCAAGGGGTAAAACTTGAAAACACTGCATTGAGCCAGACATGATTGGGTAATAGTGTGTGCTAACATGCCATGTTGCACACTTGTTTTGACATTCCTAGGGGATATGTTTTAGATGATTCATATTTTCTTTATAAACTACTAAAATATATTTAGAAAGAATAAAAATTGTAAAATGAAACACTATTATCATATTTTAGGATATAAGAATATGTTCTAAAATGTTAGTATCATAAATATTATGCGGTCAACCCTCATTATCAATAGTATTCATTGAATGTTTTGGAAATTGAGGTAAAAATACATGAAAATATAAAATCAGTTTATTTATCAATGATAAAATGAAAATTATGATCATATAAAGTGAAATGGACCATAGAAAACATATTAAATAACACATTAATGCTTTACAATAGATAATAAATACATTAAATTTTTTCAACAAAACAGAGTTTGGATGAGATAAGTCTGACTTTGAATGTGAAGTAAAATCCACCGTATTTTCAAGTGGTATCTTAATAAAATCTTCCAAATAGTTGTACATAAATTTTATATTTTCAAAAGCTTTATAACGTCTAATAAAATATAAGATAACATCAAATATATGTTATAAGATGGCCAAAAGAGTTTGAAAATTCAAGATTTATGTATATCTATTTAGAATATGTTATTAAGCTACCACTTCAAAATAAGCTAGATTTTAATTCACTTCTAAATTTAGCCCCATCTCATCCAAACACTGTTCTGTTGAAAAATGACAATGTATTTTTATCTATTTTAAAGAATTCATGTTTTATTTAATGTGTCTGTTCTTATCCATTTCACTTTATATGATCATAATTTTCATTTTATCATGGATAAATATACTCATTTGGTATTTTCTCTTCTTTTTACCTCTATTTCAGAAATATATGGTGACTTATTTTGAAATTAACTTATATATAACGAGTCATTAGTATCATAATTTAGGATATAAAAAGATTTTCTAAAATTTTAGTATCATAAAGATTATATGTTCAACCCACATTATCTATATTATTTACACTATGAGAATCTTGATCAAAAAGCATTTTTAACATAGAGAGTCTTGTTTTCCTGTGTCTACTACTATGGAGAGGATATTCAAACCAAGAGGGAAGATTCTTATAGTAAACAACCAATAACAATGGTTTGAATATATGATTGTGTAACCCTAAGTGAACTTCAAGACATAATTTTTGGTTTCTTAAGTCTGAGACTTGATCAAGAAATCAAGTCTATTAGCTATAGACATTTACAATTCATGGATAAACTATGGAATGAACTTGTCCATTGGTTGTTGATGAACAATAGTTCTAAGAAATAAATTCATTTTCCCAGCGTTCAGATGGTTCCATGATGGACTAATATGTTGAGGGTTCTACTGTACAACAACAACACCCAACTGTATGAAGACGTTGAATTACAAGAGTGGTTTAAAGAATCTCGTCACAAGAAATTAAGTCTCATCCCTATGACATAGAAGAGGAAAACCTAGATAATATCTCAGATATATATGTGAATTTGACTTTTGATAAGGATTTTTTTAATGATGGAATAAACAGAGGCAACTGTGCCGATGAGGAGGGAGAAGTTGAAGTTGGGGATGAACTTTATAGAAAATCAGTAGTTATACTGCAGTCTCAACCTTCAATAATTCATTTAACAATCTTTGCATCTTGGTTGTAATCAACAACATGTTTACCCAAATTCGACAGTAATTTTCTAACACCTAAAACTGAGTTTCCTAGAGTTTTAGTTGATATGTTTAGTGAGCTAGAAAAAAAATTATATGTTTGAATGGATTTTCCACATAAAGATGTATTTAAAAACATGAAACCAATATTTCATATAGAGAGGCACTATAGATATTTAATTCTGGAATCTATCCTTAAAAAATAAATCATATGGTGTGATAAATATGGGAATGATTATAGATTCTACTTAAGGGTGATTCTAGACATTTCATTTGTAGGTTGGAGAATTTCAAAGATTGAGGTAGTTCATAATTTCATTCATCCAAACCTGGCACAAGATCATACTTCATTGGGTGATGAAATTATGCAATCTATTATCATCAAGATGATTAGGATCTTCCAAGATGTTCTTGTACCCCTTGTAAAAGATAGGATATGACAAACATTAAGTTATAATACTTCCGATAATAACACATGAATGGTGAAAGAGAAGGAAATTGTGATGTTCTATAGGGATTGAGAAGGCTTGTATCAGGGGTTTTTGTAATTGGTTTGCATACTAAGACACAACGACCATGTTTTATTCCTTATTCGTATAAATGAACATGTGTCTCAAGGTAACTGACTTGATCTATATTGTGTTCAATTTCATTGATTTTCTAGGCATTCATCCCCTATATTTCCACATTTCATTTCAGAAAATAATTCATAATAATTGATGGAACGTTTTTATAAGGAAAGTAAAAGGGTGTATTGTTGATTGAGGAAACCCAAGATGGAAAAAATACACCTTTTCCATTTGTATTTTTGATTATGGAGAAGGAAAACTACGAATCATGGAGTTGGTGTTTGGCATGTATCAGCAACCATTTCACCCACATTAAGGGTGTCTTCTTGATATCTGGTCGGCATTGGGAAATCAAAGAGGAAATCAATGTGGATCATGATACATGGAGATACCAAAATTCACATCATCGGCAATTCATTAGACACATTTCTGAAAACGTGAAAAAAAATTCCAAAATGAACCTATGAATAAGAAAATAATGAGGCATGGTATGCAATGTATTTTTTATTTTTATTATTTCAATGTAAATATAAAATCCATTTATGTAAAATATTATCACCTATGTGTAGCATATGAGATGGATCAATGAAGGTTTGAACAATGTTTTTATGAAATCCACAAGGATAATCATGATTTTTATGATTATATGATACAGATTCCAAAATAAAAATAGACATTGGAATCTGATGGGGGGATGAGATATGATCACATGAACATAAACATTATGGAGTGAATCAATGTTGTCTTCAATGGTCTTTTCAAGTTACCTATATCTTCCCTACTTTAGGAGACATTTTATCCTTGTATGAAGTACTTTTTTGATGGAAAAAACTAGCCTCTGATGGAATTTAAAATGGATAAGTTATGTAATATACTTTCAACAAGAGATTGAATAGAGATTGAAGAATCTTATAGTTATTGAGTGTGCCATTTCCACTAATAAGACTCTCGATTTGAAGTTCAATAGTGTTTGAACCCCATCCTAAGTTGCAGTAGGGAAAAAATGGTGGTATTACTAAAAGTGTGGAAATATCAAGGTAGAAACTACCATGCATTACAGTTTCCATGGGCACATGCCATCGTAGCATGAACCTTTGTGAACATATCAAGGGAAGCATATGTTGATCCAATATACCAGCTGGACACCATTTATAACTATTACATTGCACCATGGACACCTATTGGGGAGTTTTGATATTTCCCAATGCTCAAAGACCAGTCGATAGTGATCCTCGACATCAACAGGTTAAGTCAATGAGGGATATTGAAATCTAGCATAATTAAAAATGATATGGAATGGACTCAAGAACAAGGGAAACGTTTTATATTTAGTATATTGCATCAAGAAGTTTATAACCAAAAATGATTACCTAACATTTCTAGATTGAGTTCACACTCTCAGGCACAATGATTTATTGTATCCTATGTGATCTTCATCAATTTTTAATTATATGGTGATAATATAAGTTCCTTTATTTTGTATAATTGTCTAATATTTCTAAATAATTTTACTACCAAATAATAATAATCTTTTCATATTCACACTAAAATGAATATGGAAAGTACATGTGAGGTGACATTAAAGCATAATAAAACTATCCAGGGATAAAACATAAAGCAAGCATATGAGAAAATAATCATAAATAAACCATCATGTGATAAATCATATATAAATTACAAAGCACACCATTTTCTAAAAAACTTTTAGAAAACGAAGAAAAATGCTTATATATATAACCATATCTTTCAAAATACCCTTCCCTAGGTAAAAACATATCTAAAAACACTTTAGAAATATGATTTGAGAAACATGAATTCATGCCCTTTTATTTTGGTAAAAAAACATCATAAAACAATGGGATGAAACTTGTCATGGCTTACATTATACCAATCATATCATTATGCTTACTATAATGATATATTTACATTTTACACTTAAGACTTATTTCATTTTTTTACATACTTATGGAGAATACTATACTACTCACTAATAAGGCTACGCATGATTTCCTCACTGTGATAGAGGGTCATCCAGTTTGATAGATTAGGGTGCATTGAGTACACAATCATTATAACATGCCACCTACAACAACTATTATACCATTCCTACACTATGCTAGTTTCTACGAAATTTTGGTATCTGATTTCACATTTTTTTGATCATCACCAGATTACTGCCCTCCATGAGAGGTGAAGACTAGAGACACACACATTCCGCCTGACTTAGGGAGAGATAACCATCACTTTCAATGATGTGGCAGTTCTATTCGGTTTTCCTATCCAAGGGGATTCAGTTGTTAGTCCCACTCATGCAGACTAGTATGAGGTTGTACAAAGATTAATGGTCATTGAAATTTTAGTCGATGATGTTTTTATAGATAGTGGGTTGATATCTATGATTTGTCTTGAGATATTCTATGAAAAATTATCTGATAACGTTGATGAGAAGACTATTGTACATCATTGCCCTAACTATATATTACGGATCATTATAGGGACATTGTGCACTAATCACTCATGTAAGCATGTTCACATGATGTATCTGGGGCTACTGGAGGATTTTGATTAGGCCATGATATATATCCACTGATCTACATTCTTGGATTAAACTTACAGATCATTATTCAGAATTTTCTTTGAAGACCGCACTTATCTTAGGGGATGTTTCATCTTTCTTCAGATGTGGGAATGTGAGCACATCCCCTCCCTCTTTCCTAAGGACATTATTGGTTATTAGCTGCCTATATATGTGTTATATGGCACTATACGTGTACACTGGTGTGATCACTCATCTATATTGTTTTTGTAAGAATGGTATAGAGTAAGAGGTTTCCAACCTCTGATACTAATTGTAGGATCGAAATATGATATGAGATGCTCAATATACAAGAGGGGGGGTGAATTGTATACTTTAAAAATTCCTTTGGAACCTTTAAAGTTAGTTATAAACAACTAAAGTTTCCTTAAGAAAAGGAAAGGACTAAGTTTAACAAAGTTAAACTAAGTAGATTCACAACACCTCTAACACCGAACTAAACTTGGAAAGAGATTCCAAAAGTAGGTTCCGGAAATATGGTTCCGGAAATTGAAACTTAACAAAAGTTACAATATGAGATTCTACCTTAAAGCGTATAGAATCTAAATGAAACAGAGTAAGTAAGGAAGTATAAGAAAGTTATACTTTCCTTAAGATACAAATTTCAGCGGAAAAACAACAAGTAGTAAAACTACTAGTAACAAGATAATAGTCTTTTAACCCAAAGAGAAGGGTATCCAACAACCTTGGATAAAGGTTCCTTGATTTATACTTTCAAGCAAGTCTGTCTTACCCACACCAGGGTATGCCCTCGATACGAAGATCGGAGTCTCTGTCTTGCTATCCCCGCAAGCCCTCAACTTCAAGGTAGTTGGCAACCTCTGTCTTCCTCAGCAAGGAAGTCCTCGATCTTTAAGGTAGTCGGCAACCTCTGTCTTTCTCAGCAAGAAAACCCTCGATCTTTAAGGTAGTCGGCACCTCTGTCTTCCTATCCCCGGAAGCCCTCGAATGTAATCACCAACATTCGGAATCGCACGAAGCTTTTGAGAGTTAATAAGAGACTCTCTCTCTAGAAATCACTTCAACAGCATGTAAGCACTTTTTCAGCAATCAGCTCCGAGCTCTTTCAAATGAGCTCCTATTTATAGGTAAGGTCGGCTCCTTCTCCAACGGTCATATTTCCCTTAAAGTTCGGAGGGACTTGTACACGTGTCACTTAGACAACGGTTAGTTTATAACAAAATGGACGACATCGTTTTATAACAAAACAAGTGTAACAGAAAGTACGACATCGTTTTAAACTCTAACATAAAAGTTCGGAATAGAAATTTCGGAGTGAAAGTTCGGAGTGAATAAATTCAGAGTGTATAAAACAATGATAATCAGATTCTGTTTAATAGGTGAATTCGGAATGAGAATTCGGAATAGGAATTCGGAATAGGAATTCGTCATCAGAAATCGTAATGAGAATTCGGAATTAGAATTCGTAATGAGAATTCATCATCAGAATTAGTAATGAGAATTTATCATCAGAATTCGTAATGAGAAATCGTCATCAGAATTCGTAATGAGAATTCGGAATGAGATTTCTTCATTAGAATTCGTAATGAGAATTTTTCATTGGAATTCGTAATGAGAATTCTTTATTGGAATTCGTAATGAGAATTCTTCTTCAGAATTCGTAATGAGAATTCGGAATGGGATTTCTTCATTAGAATTCGTAATGAGAATTCTTCTTCAGAATTCGTATCCTGAATCTGGAATAGAACTAAGTCAGAATTCATATCCGAAATTCGGAATGAAACTTCCTTATAGTTCTTGTCCAGAACCGAATCCTAAAAACAAAATACTTTTATATCAAAGTTTTTATGATTCTGAGAAAGTGAATCCGAATTTCATACTTAAGAAAAATATTAATGAAAATAAGATAAGGATAAATTTTTCTTATAAAAGCGTTTTTCCTTAAGAAAGCATTTTTCCTTATAAAAGCAATTTTCCTTAAGAAAGCATTTTTCCTTACAAAAGTGATTTTCCTTAAAAATAAGGTGTTTGTGATTTTCAAAACAAGAAGGAATGGAAAAGTCATAAGGAAAACCTTATTGACTCAACAATCTCCCCCTTTTTGGAAAGCACAAACATCCTTACGAAAAAGCTATTCTAAGAAGAAAGAAACATATTAAAGCTTATCTCCCTTGATTTAAGAATATAGATGAATACGAATAACTCCCCCTTAGGCTTTGAGTCTCTAAGGATCGTATTCATATTTCCGGAGTGATGTCTCTTTAAGAAAAACTCCCCCTTAAACAAACTCTTATTAGAGTTCTATCTTCCTTGGGTATTTTTCTTTCTCCCCCTTTGATAAGCACTTATTAGATTTCCTCTTTTTCTTAAGGATCTTTTCCTTCTCCCCCTTTGTGATTTTCAAAAAGAATTGGAGGGAATGGAAACAAAATAACAAAGTACCTGAAAAGATTAGTAACGACAGCAATAGAAACAACAAGCACAATTTTCATTATATTTGAAATGTCAGCAACAAAAACAGATCACAACAAAAAGATCGGATTGGTCATTTCGGATCTTTCTCCTTCGACATGAGCCCCTTGAGAATTGTCTTGATCTTCTTGAGATCCTTATGATCTTCCTCTGCTTGCTTTTCTAAGGCAACTATTCTTGCTGACTGAGCTTGAATGATTTCTTCCTGAGCCTTCAACTTTTCTTCCTGAGCTTCCATTTTCTCTTCCTGAGACTTTATCCTTCCTAGAAAATTGATCCGATGATCTCTTTCAAATTTCCAACTTTGATTAACAGAGTTGAGCTTTCCATTCAGATCTCTTACTTCCTGACTCCGAATGTTCTTTTCCTCTGTCAATTTCTCATCGAATGAGGCAGTCATCTCATGAAACTTCTTGTCCTCGGTTTGAAATGCATCCTTAACATTCTCCTGAAACTCATCCAGCAACCTCATCTCTTCCACATTCTTCTTCGACCAGCTAGTCATCCTTTTGCACGATCTTTTATGTGCTTCGTAACCAATAAAGAAATTTTTGAACTGGGCTTCTATCTCAACACATTTATCCATAACCATGGATACGGAGTCGGTTTTCTGATTCATTGTATGTTGGAGCATCTGGCACCGAGAGTCAATACTGGAGAAGGTCGGAATTTTTCCCACCAACTTCTTCAAGGATTGTACAACAAAATCGTGCCCCAACGATGATGACTCCGAATCAGAAATCTTGCTAGGAGAATTTTCTTCTTCAATAAGCTCCAATTTCCTCTTAGCAGAGCTACCAGCTTCCTTCCTCAAACTTTTTTCTGAACTCGGGGTATCAGCAAGAATTTGCTTTTCCTTTTGTTTTTCCAGAATTGAAACCTGTTCCGGAGATCTGTTCTCACTATCAGAGACTTGAACAATTTTATCTTCCTCATCAGCAACTTCTTGAACATTGGCTTCCACGTTTCCCATCTGAGTAGCATCAAGTAAAATATGTTCTTGACAAGTAACTTCTTCTTCTCCCTTTTCTTCTTCCATTGCAGGAGTAGCAAGCTTTGAAGATTGAGCTTCAGATGTTCGGAGCGACAGGTGTTCCAAAGGAGTTCCCTTATATTCATCTACTTGTTTGAGCACATCTCCTGTCTCACCACTTCCTTCAGCCGCTTCTTCAACCTCTTCCACTTGCTCTACTTCCTCAGTAGGAACAGCCTCTTCCGGAGTTACAAGATTTCTTCCTGGAGTCTCAGGTAGAGATTCCAGAGAAAAAGATCTCGGAACGGGAATGGTTGCTGAAACCATTTCATTAAACTTTAACAACGCTTGCACAGCCTCAGCTTCTGACAACTTCTTCTTCAGCTTCTTTTCCTTAGCTTGCTTCTCAAGCTCATCAACAGCCTTTTCTTTCAGAGCTTTAGCCTCTGCAGGATCCAATCCGAACTGCGGATCTCCTTCCTTCCTCTTCTCCTTGTCAGCTCTCCACTTCGCTGCAACCTCATCAGTATATGTCTTCTTCTTTTTAGGCTTAGGAGGTGCGGAATGGACTTCCTTAGACTTGGGTTCCTCAGCCTCACTTACCACTTCTTTCTGCTTCCTCTTCCTTACCGGCTTTGATGATTCCGGATCAGCCACTTTCGGAGTCACTTCTGCTTGAGGCGGTAGATCAATGAATTTCCCTGACTCCTTGTTAAAAGCTATATTCATCCTTTTAAGAGTTGCATCACTGAGCAACATGATCTTGCAAACTTTCGGCTTAGAACTACAAGCAACCTTGAAGGATTCTAGGCACCGAACTATCAGCTTCGATAATATTGCCGGGTACATCACTATCTGAGCTCTTAGATTCCCCTTCATCAAATTATCAATGTTGAGAAGAATATGCTTCATCAGGTTGAACTTTGTTAGATTTATCAGAAAATCCAAGATGTATATCTCACTCTTCTTCAAGCTGTCCTTGTCTCCTTTTCTCGGTACGATAAGCCCTTGCACCCATAACTCCAGAATCCGGAAGTTTGTAGAAAGAGTTGCAATTTTCGGAGCCTTATCATCATCTAATCCGAGAATTTCTAAGGCTTTCTCCTTGTTGAAACTACCCAAGGAGTCTGGCAGAACGTGCGAGATAAACTCAGCTTCCCCTTCATAACTCAGCCCTACCAAGCTTGCAGCCTTGGTGTAAGATAGCTTATATGTCTTTCCATACGATTTGAAGGAAAACTTCTCTCTATTATCTTCCACGAAGAAAGAAACTGTCTCATAAAACTCGACAAGCAAGTCAGAGTAGACTTCATCTTGGTTGCCGGTTTTTGATATCGCAACATCCTCCCAGCCATTCAGCTTGATATTCTTTGATATAATAGAATCATAATTGCTGAAGAAATTCGGATGAACTAACCGCTCTCTGTAGACTAACCACTGAGAAATGGGCTTGGTTGAAGACATCTCTTGAGAAGCTAACTCTGCAGACATTCGGATCTGAAGTCTCTGAGAAGTTCGGAACTGAGAAGACTGAAGTTCGGAATGGCCTTAAATCAGAGAGTCAGAGCTTCAGCACGCAAAAGCTTGAAATCGATGTGGGACGAGAAAATAGGGTCCCCTTTATATAGGCATTGGGATGACGGTTCAACTTCCTCGGTTGATCTGACGGTTTAGAATGATCTGAGATCAGATCTAACGGTTGAAAGCTTGAATCCGATCTTTTTGAGGTTTTATTAAAGTAAAGATTTAAGAAATTCAAAAACCAAAAAACAAACTATAAGAAATTGCCAGGAAGTAAAATATGATTACGAAAACTTCAGTAAGGAAATCATACCTTTCGGATTAGCTTAGGAAAGTTATTCGTAATGGGTAATATAAAGATGACTACAAAAAGCTCAATACGAAAAACTAAATACGAAAACCTTAATACGAAAAAGTCAATACGAAAGACTCAATACGAAAAGGTAAACACGAAAAGTCAATACGAAAGACTCAGTACGAAAGTTCCGTTATGAAAATACCAGTACGAAAGTTTTCCATTCCGGAAATTTTCAATATGAATACTTCCATTCCAGAAGTATTCTGTGCGAAAATATCCTTTCTGGAAAATTGTTGTTCCGGAAATTCCATTCCGGAAATTTTCGTTCCGAAAAGTTTGAAAACAAAATTTTGAAAAACTTTGTTAAATAAACGAACAGATGTACTCCCCCTATGAAAAGGAGTTTATTACTGTAAGGATATTTTTCAACAGAAAGTTAATTGAGGAAGATTACCTTACAGTTATCATTCCCAACTTCTGTTTAATATATTCAAATCTATCAGAAGGTAAAGATTATGTGAAAATATCAGCAAGTTGTTCTTGCATTCCGATAAACTGAAGAATAATATCTCCTTTAAGTGTGTGATCCCTAAGAAAGTGATGCCTAATATCTATGTGTTTTGCACGGGAGTGATGTGCAGGGTTTTTACTTAGGGCAATGGCACTTGTGTTATCACACAAAATTTGAGTTTTAGTAAAACTCAAGCCATAGTCTGTGAGTGTGTGTTGCATCCACAACACTTGTGCACAACAACTTCCAGCTGCTACATATTCAGCTTCAGCAGTGGAGAGTGCAACAAAATGTTGCTTCTTGCATGACCAAGAAACTAATGAATCTCCTAAGAAATGACAAGTTCCGGATGTACTTTTCCTATCCATTCTACATCCACCAAAGTCAGCATCAGAAAAGATTTTTAGAACAAAATCATTTCCAGAAGTATAAAATAATCCTAGATCCATGGTTCCCTTAAGGTAGCGAAAAATTCTTTTTACTGCCTTTAAGTGAGATTCCTTAGGATTGGATTGATATCTTGCACATAAGCATACAGAAAACATTAAGTCTGGTCGACTAGCTGTTAAGTAAAGTAAACTTCCAATCATACCTCTAAAAGATTTTTGATCTACTGGTTTCCCAGCTTCATCAAGATCTAAAGAGTTTGAGGTACCAGTGGGAGTACTTATACTCTTAGTGTTGTCATAACCATACTTTTTAAGAAGATCTTTAATATACTTATGTTGGGATATGTAGGTTCCTTCTGGTTTTTGAGAAATTTGAAAACCAAGGAAAAATGTTAACTCACCCATCATACTCATTTCAAACTCAGATTTCATTAGACTAGCAAAAGAGTCGGTCAAAGATTGCTGAGTTGAACCAAATATAATGTCATCAACATAAATTTGAACAATCAAAACATTTTTCTTATCTTTATTTATAAAAAGGGTTGGATCTACATTTCCCTTAACATAATTATTTTGAAGCAAAAATCCAGTAAGTCTATCATACCATGCTCGTGGGGCTTGTTTAAGGCCATACAAAGCTTTGGTAAGTCTAAAAACATGATCAAGATGTTTTGTATCTTCAAAGCCAGGAGGTTGTTCAACAAAAACTTCCTCTTGAACATAACCGTTAAGAAAAGCACATTTCACATCCATTTGAAATAGTTTGAAATTAAAGAATGCTGCAAAGGCAAGTAGAATATGGATAGATTCAAGTCTAGCTACTGGAGCATAGGTTTCTTCATAGTCTATTCCTTCTTGCTGATTATAGCCTTTAGCAACAAGTCTAGCTTTATTTCTAACAATGACTCCATTCTCATCACATTTATTCCTGAAAACCCATTTTACTCCAATAACAGAAGTTTCCTTAGGTCTCTCAACCAAGGTCCAGACTTTATTCCTTTCGAATTCATTTAGTTCATCTTGCATTTCTTTGATCCAATCATCATCACCTAAAGCTTCATCAGTGCTTTTAGGCTCTAATTGAGAAAGAAATGCTAGATGTTCTACTTCATTTCTTAAGGAACTTCTAGTCCTTACAGGTTGATTTACATCACCAATGATACTATCACTGGGATGATTCTTAAGAAACACCTGATTTGGGTTTTGTAATACCTGTTCATCAACATAAGGTAGAAAGTCTTCTGGGGTAAATGTTTCAGAATTATCTTCTAGAACAATTTCCTTATCAGAAGGTTCTTCTATCAACGGTTGATAATCAGTTTTTGAAAACACATCCGAAGATGTAGGTTAGGAGGTTTTAAAAACAAAAGGATCTGATTCATCAAATTTTACATGTACTGTTTCCTCAACAGTACAAGTATCTTTATTAAAAACTCTATATGCCTTAGAGGTTGTGGAATATCCTAAGAAAATTCCTTCATCAGATTTTGGTGCGAATTTATGTAAGTTATCTTTAGTATTCAAAATGAATACTTTGCAACCAAAAACCTTGAAGTAGGAAAGTCTTGGTTTTCTACCATTCCATAACTCATAAGGAGTTTTATTAAGAAAAGGTCTAATCAAAACTCGATTTATAGTATAACAAGCAGTACTTACAGCTTCAGCCCAGAAATGTCTAGCAATAGAATATTCACTCAACATGGTTCTAGTTATCTCTTGAAGAATTCTATTTCTTCTTTCAACTACACCATTCTGTTGAGGATTTCTAGGTGCTGAAAAGTTGTGAGTAATACCTTTCTTACTACAAAAAGTTTCAAAATCAGAATTTTGAAATTCTCCTCCATGATCACTATGAATAGTTTTCAATGGAAGGTTTTTCTCATTTTTAACTTGGGCTCTAAAACTTTTGAAATAAGAAAAAGCTTCAGATTTCCTTGCTAGAAAATAGACCCAAGTAAATCTAGTGTAATCATCAACAAGAACAAACACATAGTATTTGCCTCCAATGCTTCCAGTTTGTGTTGGACCAAAAAGATCCATATGCACCAACTGTAATGCATCAGTTGTTGAGACTTCACCGATTGACTTAAAACTAGATTTATGTTGCTTGCCATATTGACAAGGATCACAAACTTTAGAAGAATCAAATCTGAGCTCCGGTAGATCCTTAACAAGTTTCTTCTTAGAAAGTTTACATAGGTTCCTAAGATTACAGTGTCCTAACCTTCTATGCCATAACCAAGAGTGATCTTCCATTGCACTTAGGCAAGGTAAATCTTGGCTTCTTAGGTCTTCTAAGTTTAAGGTGTAAACATTCTCTTGCCTATTAGCTGAGAGAATAAATTCTTCCTTGGAATTGTGAACTAAGCATTTATCATTCCTAAAATTCACAAGGTAACCTTCATCACATAACTGACTTATGCTAATGAGGTTGTGCTTAAGACCTTTAACAAAAAGAACATTTGAAATCAAAGTTTTACCTAAAAGAACAATATTACCAATACCAACAATCTCTCCCTTAGCATTGTCTCCGAAAGTTACCTTTCCTCCTTTCGTTTTGATCATCTTTTCAAAAAAGCTTTTGTTACCAGTCATATGCCGGGAACATCCACTATCCATGTACCAAATATTGTTGCTGGAACTTTCTTTATTTTCCTGAAATTAAGAACAAAGTTAGACTTTCGGAATCCAAACTTGTTTGGATCCGAGATTTCCGGATAATAAAATTTTTGGTATCCACATTTTTTTAGAAAAGTAAGCTTTATGAAAACCTAAGGATTGGGTTTTGTTTAAGGAACAATTTCTTGCCCAGTGACCACCACATTGACATTTAGTGCAAAATGGGGCACTTTGAGGAACAAAATAATTGTTGCTGAAAACAGGTTTTGCTTGGGTATAACCAAATCCGGATTTATTTCTTAAAGGTCGTATTTGAGAATACATCTTATCAAAATTTTCTTTACCATGGGTAAAGTTTGATAAACACTTCTTTAAGGAAAAAATTTCGGACTTGAGTTTTACAACCAAGTTTTTATCCTCAAAATCATTAGTTTTTGAACTAGAGTTAGGCTCGAAAACATTTTTATTAGAAATTACTTTTTCTAATTCTTTGGCAAGTTTGTTCTTCTCAGAACTTACTTCCTCAAGATTTTTTGAAATATTTTCAAAATCAGCATTTTTCTTATAAAGATCTTTAGAAAGATCTGATATCTCTTTAGTAAGAATAGAATTCCTTGAATTTGCCTTATCAAGTTTCTTGTTGAGTTTGGAATTCTCAATCTCAAGAAGTTCAGCAAACCTAGAGACTTCTTCATAAGTAGGTAAAGTATTTTCCTCATCAGAAGATGATTCTTCATCAGAAGAGTTATAATACTTACTATCATTCGAATTTAAAGAAACATTGGTCAATGATTCAGCATTTCGTACCTTAGACATAAGACAATGATTTTCAATAGGTAATCTGGCTATAAGACCAAGATTCTTCTGTCCTGAAGATTCATATTCAGAAGATTCATCTGAAGAGTCACCACCACTGGCACTCCTGGTGTCATTAGCTTTCAGAACTTTCTTAGCTTTGGCTTTGTAATACTTCTTCCTATTCTTTTCTGAATGTCTTTCCTTCCTTTCTTTCTTTCTGAGCATAGGGCAATCTGGTCTAATATGTCCAACTCTTTTACATTCATAACAAGTTACTTCTCCATCTTTCTTATCTTTCCTATCCTTTTTCTTATACTTGGATTGAAAGTTTCTTTGTCCAACTATCTTGTTCATCCTTCGAGCAAGATTGGCTAATTCATTTTCTGAAACTTCACTTTCACTAGATTCGGATTGGAAAATGACTTTCTTAGATTTGGATCTGGTTACTCTCTCAGGAGTCTTAGCTTTCATCTGATTCGAAGTTGTAGTAAAAGAAACTGTTCCATTTCCATTCTTCTTCTTGATGTTGTCAGCATCTCTCTTCATTCTTGTCTCATGTTGTAGAAGAGTTCCAAATAATTCATCAAGAGTAATTTGAGTAACCTTCCTGTTCTCATCTATAGCTGTTCTCTTGGATTCCCACTCATTGGGCATAATATCAATTATCTTGTCCACAAGAGCTTCATCATCTAAACCTTTCTCTCCCATAGATTGTAGACTGTTGACAATTGTCATAAATCTTTGTTGAACTTTACAGATAGGTTCTCCATAAGGAAAACTGAAGCCATGATATTCAGCTCTAAGCATAGCTCTTCTAGTCTCAATCACCTTAGAAGTCCCAAAGTGTGTAACCTCTAACTTCTTCCATATACAGTTAGCTGCTTCACAAGAAGAAATTTGGCTATATATATTTCTAGTCATTGAACACAGTAAAGTATTGCGTACCTTATAATTGAGTTGATATTCTTGCTTTTCCTGGTTAGTAAAGGTTATGACTTCCTTGTCAGAAATTTTATAGTCACCAGTAAGCATGACAAAGTTATCTACTCCAGTATTGATAACAAAAGTCTTCATACGATCTCTCCAGTATTCATAATCATTACCATCAAAGATTGGTGGTCTTGTAGGATTTAGATTGTCAATAGATCCAACATTCATTCATGCCATACTTAAAAAAACTTGGAAACAAACTTGTTAATAGCAAAAGATTCGTAATCAAAAAGTTCGGAATGTGAAAAGTTCGGAATGGATAATCCGGAATGACAAAGTTCGGAATAAAAAAGTGAGCAAGAAAAACTTGTATGTGAGTACAAGTATTTCAGTAACCTTGGCTCTGATACCAAATGTAAGAATGGTATAGAGTAAGAGGTTTCCAACCTCTGATACCAATTGTAGGATCGAAATATGATATGAGATGCTCAATATACAAGAGGGGGGGGGGGTGAATTGTATACTTTAAAAATTCCTTTGGAACCTTTAAAGTTAGTTATAAACAACTAAAGTTTCCTTAAGAAAAGGAAAGGACTAAGTTTAACAAAGTTAAACTAAGTAGATTCACAACACCTCTAACACCGAACTAAACTTGGAAAGAGATTCCAAAAGTAGGTTCCGGAAATATGGTTCCGAAAATTGAAACTTAAACAAAAGTTACAATATGAGATTCTACCTTAAAGCGTATAGAATCTAAATGAAACAGAGTAAGTAAGGAAGTATAAGAAAGTTATACTTTCCTTAAGATACAAATTTCAGCGGAAAAACAACAAGTAGTAAAACTACTAGTAATAAGATAATAGTCTTTTAACCCAAAGAGAAGGGTATCCAACAACCTTGGATAAAGGTTCCTTGATTTATACTTTCAAGCAAGTCTGTCTTACCCACACCAGGGTATGCCCTCGATACGAAGATCGGAGTCTCTGTCTTGCTATCCCCGCAAGCCCTCAACTTCAAGGTAGTTGGAAACCTCTGTCTTCCTCAGCAAGGAAGTCCTCGATCTTTAAGGTAGTCGGCAACCTCTGTCTTTCTCAGCAAGAAAACCCTCGATCTTTAAGGTAGTCGGCACCTCTGTCTTCCTATCCCCGGAAGCCCTCGAATGTAATCACCAACATTCGGAATCGCACGAAGCTTTTGAGAGTTAATAAGAGACTCTCTCTCTAGAAATCACTTCAACAGCATGTAAGCACTTTTTCAGCAATCAGCTCCGAGCTCTTTCAAATGAGCTCCTATTTATAGGTAAGGTCGGATCCTTCTCCAACGGTCATATTTCCCTTAAAGTTCGGAGGGACCTGTACACGTGTCACTTAGACAACGGTTAGTTTATAACAAAATGGACGACATCGTTTTATAACAAAACAAGTGTAACAGAAAGTACGACATCGTTTTAAACTCTAACATAAAAGTTCGGAATAGAAATTTCGGAGTGAAAGTTCGGAGTGAATAAATTCAGAGTGTATAAAACAATGATAATCAGATTCTGTTTAATAGGTGAATTCGGAATGAGAATTCGGAATAGGAATTCGGAATAGGAATTCGTCATCAGAAATCGTAATGAGAATTCGGAATTAGAATTCGTAATGAGAATTCATCATCAGAATTAGTAATGAGAATTTATCATCAGAATTCATAATGAGAAATCGTCATCAGAATTCGTAATGAGAATTCTGAATGATATTTCTTCATTAGAATTCGTAATGAGAATTTTTCATTGGAATTCGTAATGAGAATTCTTTATTGGAATTCGTAATGAGAATTCTTCTTCAGAATTCGTAATGAGAATTCGGAATGGGATTTCTTCATTAGAATTCGTAATGAGAATTCTTCTTCAGAATTTGTATCCTGAATCTGGAATAGAACTAAGTCAGAATTCATATCCGAAATTCGGAATGAAACTTCCTTATAGTTCTTGTCCAGAACCGAATCCTAAAAACAGAATACTTTTATATCAAAGTTTTTATGATTCCGAGAAAGTGAATCTGAATTTCATACTTAAGAAAAATATTAATGAAAATAAGATAAGGATAAATTTTTCTTATAAAAGCGTTTTTCCTTAAGAAAGCATTTTTCCTTATAAAAGCAATTTTCCTTAAGAAAGCATTTTTCCTTACAAAAGCGATTTTCCTTAAAAATAAGGTGTTTGTGATTTTCAAAACAAGAAGGAATGGAAAAGTCATAAGGAAAACCTTATTGACTCAACAGTTTTATGATGTTATTATGAGTTATTGAATTTAATGTCTTGTTATTTTTCACATTCGATGTTGTACTTTACAGGTGGAGTCAGGCACACAACTTCATCAGTGCTCTGAAACACCATTTTGGTGTAAACTATATCATGTTGGAAATTGTCTTACCTTATTAGGTAAGGATATACAATATTTCATTGACTAAATAATTTAATAATATCATTATTTTTTAGTAAGGAATTTTTTTGAAAAATATCACAGGTCATTTCAAATTTCATGGATTCCATACTAAGATTTATTGAACCAGTTGTCTACATACTAAGTTGATAGACTTCATGATGATATAGTTGTAGTAACAATCATTAAATTTTATATTATTGAGTGGCACCAGTCTGATAGATTAATTTGACAGTTTGGTTGTGTTCAGGGCATTCCATTTCTTCCAAGACATTTAGAGGAGATGCATTCTTTAAAGCTTGAGAGGAGGCAAGATTTTGATTGGTGCTGAAATCATTCCAAGTATCTCAACCTATGGAGAAGTAGATCATCACTTCATATCGAGGGTTTATGTACGATTATATTCCATCTATCATAATAGGTCGAGCATGAGATATGGTATATACTAAAGTCTATACCGTATCATACTGGGCACAATAGAGTGCATCAAAATATGGTAAGTCAATAAATTTCCATTAGTATTTTTATTTTACTATTTTATAATTCATTTGGAATCTCTTTACAACATACTAGAGTAAAACAGATTATTCACATAACTGATCTAGAGGAGGAGAAGGATGTTAGCCTTACATCGATCCTTTCTGCAATACAGGGGATGATTCTCTATTATCATGTGGTTCATAGCAATATCATCACTTTTCCACCCTAGGGACTGGAGGTTCCTACCTAGGGAGTAAAGTTTCCTGCTCAAGAACCACCACCAGAAACTGCTGATGCTAAGGATCCATGAATATGATGACAACATAGACCACGTTGTACTTCTCATGAGGTCTCACCTATTCTACAAGAAGAGATCATCCCTCTAGTAGTGAAGCCTCAAATGATTGGTGGAGTGAATCAGGAGGCATAGGGATCCATCTGTATGGGAAGGATATCCAGAACTTTCTCCAAGTGAAGATTATCTGAGCTTCTATCATGAGTCATTTCCTATGCCTCCAATTATCATTCCAGATCCTTCACATGATAAATGGTTTCCCCCTATAATTATGGAATATCCTTTTACTACCCTAGTGGCATAAGGATCAAGTGCATAGGAGGGAATATAGTCGACACATCTGCCCATTCATACACAAACAGAGCATCCGATGGTAGAGGTTCCAACACCTGAGGATTATCCCCCTTCATTTCATCATACTCCACCCCAACACAGAGGTCAGTGATATCGATACAGGTATCCCCTTTGCACACCACCATGTGGATGAAACCTCACCATAGACGGTGACTATACTCATTCATATATATTTTGCCTATCTATTAAAATGAAGAAATTATGTATACTATAAACCATTTTGACATGTTTATCCACTATTTCAATTCTCATTCATATTTTAGTCACTCTTTATATTTTATAACCTTTCAAAGTCTACTACCTAAAATACAGGAAAACTTAATAAATTTTAGGTTGGTAAATTTAAAAACTTATAAAATATAAATAATAAAAACAATATAAATAAAACATAAAACATATCCTAATAATCTAAAAGGTTTTTGAAAATAAAATGAAATTCATAATTCACAACTGTAGATATGTCCTTTAAAATAGTACAAAAAAGGTTATTTATAGCGCTAAAAACCTGTTGATAATCAAAGTGCAATTAAAAGGGGCCCCTTTTACCAGTGATTAAAAAATTGCTGATAAAGGCCCCTTATATCAACTCTTTTTTAGAGCTAATAAAATACCCCTATATTTAGTGCTAAAAAAAGTGCTGATAATACTCAAAAAATTAATTTGTTGAAAAGAATTTTTTTTCCTACAAATTCGGAGGGTGGACAAACACACTTTTACTAATGCCCTCCATCCATTTAACAACACTTCCCTGCCCCCTTTAACAGTGCTAGGCATTTGCCTCACCGCATTCTAGGAATCTCACCCCCTTCTTTAACTATGCTAGGCATCTCCCTCACCTGCCCACACGCTCCTACGCCTTTGATGATTTTGGAACCTAAGACCTCTTCCTCATAATCTTGTGTCATTGAAATTCACCTATATTGTTTTGTTATTTATTTTATGATATATTAATATATTTATATATATATTGTTACATTTTTTATTCATATATATATATATATATATTTATTTATTTGAATACATTTATAAAATATGTTGTGTGTGTGTGTGTTTATAAATAGATACATACATACCTATTTATATTTTTCTTCATCTATAAGTTTAATTACACAAAATTATATTTATTTTCATATATAATATATTAATATTTATATACATATATTATAATATTTAGATAAATATATATATGCTTTTCAGTACACACACAAATATATTTATATGTATATAAACATTATATATATATATATATTAATTTTATATGTATATAAATATTCATATTTTTTTAAAAATAAAATTTATATTATTTTTTACTTAGATAAAGTTTATATATTGATTAATATATTTTATATGTATATATTTTCAATTATTTATTAATGAAATTAAATTCATATGTGTGAATGTATAAAAAATATGTATATATGGTTATATATTTGATTATAAATAATAGTGTATTATTAAAAATGATAAAATTTAAAAACCATAATATTAATATGAATGAAATCCCTAGGAATAAATTTAGTTCCCCCTAAAAATAGCCAAAAATACCACCTTAAACAAGGTTTAAATTCCATGGATTGTTAAAAAATTATGGTACCCCGACTAAAAACTTGTTTTTGGAGGAAAACTAGGCCTTTTTTGGCCTAAAAAATATTATATCCAGTTTCTCTCTCTCATTAGTACGTAGAGCTCATCACAAGTTTTGATTTGATATGTGGTAGATCTTTTATTATTTTTTTGATTTTTTATACTCAAATTTTTATTAAATTACTATTAGTAAATGATAATTAACAAATTATTAATTAAAAATATTTTAAAAAAATATTTTATAAGCCATTTTACTTAATATCATATATATTATGTGTAATTTCCTATTTATCCTTATCTAAAACATATTTAAAATATATATATTATATTTATATAAATATATTTATATTTATATATTAATATATTATTTTTAATGAAATATAATTTTTTAAAATATTTCTTTTATCGATTCTAGTAAAAAAGAACTGCTAAAGACCCCATTTTCCAATGCTGCTAAAAAATTCCTAAAAAAGGAATCCTGTTAATAGATCTAAAAAAATTTTGATCAAGGGTGGTGCTGTGTAAAGAGGTTTCTATGGTAGTGAAAATATAATAAATACCTGAAAATAAAAAAAATTTAAAAAAATATTATAAATACAATTGTAATGGTTTAAAACAACAATGTATTGTGCTAGTAAAATTACTTTTCAATAAAATATTAATGAAGTTGGAACATTATAGATTCAAACTGACCCTAGATATTAAACCCCACTAAAATGAATACTTTCTACTTGAGCTCCACTATTTATTTTTATATTCTAATTCTATAAAATATACTTTCTTACAAAATCCAAAAATGGTGTAATTTACCATAATAATAGTCATGAACAAAATAAGTAAAAATTAATTTACATTTCAAAAAAATTATTGCTTCAAAACATAATACTTTCACGTTGAAATATTAATTATATAATTATAAACATAATATAATAAAAACAGTATATATATATCATAATATAAAAACCTGTATATTTATAAATATAAAAACATTAATAATTAATATATATATATATATTATTGAAAGGCGGCATGGCCTCTACCACCTTTCGACCTAACTAAAAGGTAGTGGACCCCATATTGGGTACATTTAATAAAACCAACCTAGATGTAAAAAAAATCAAAAAACATATTAAAAAAACTCAGTTGTATCCCAATAAATAAGATTTGTTGCAGAGAATAAACAAACATGGTTTTCTGTTTCTTATTTAATCACATAAAGTGTTGTGCATTTGATTCTGTGTGAGATTATGCTAGCCCCACAAAAATCCACTTTTATTATTTGGGACAAGTGATTAAAAAGGATAGGTTTTTTGGGATCTTTCTCATTCTGGTCCATGCCCTGATTGTAGAGAGAGATGTCATGGCCAGTGCCACACTTGACACTATCGATGTGGATGTTCTGGTTGCCCTCCCCAATGGTGAAGAAGTCACCACCGGTCTTAATGGTGCAACCAATAATGTGGCATTGATGGAGTGGCTAGTGTGGATGCCATTAAAGTTGGTGCGAACAGAGGGGAGGTGATGGTGAGATCGAATAGGGTAATGTTATTACAAGATACCACACTGAAGAGGAACATATTACTATTATTCGACGTTATCGTCTCCACCCTCGAGTGCCTAAAACCTATAATCTTAAGGTTATACAACCCAACCAGTCATTATAAGAAAGGAAGGGTAGAGATGGAATAAGATTGAAGGAGATGGGTTTATGACAATTTTCTTGACAGAAATTGTGGGGGAGGTGCACTGGTTGTCTATGGCGCTGCATCCCTTGGTTGTTAGGTGGTAGACACCATGGATGGCAATCAAGTTATGGATATTGAAGTCATCAGTGCTGTAGGGGGCCATGGGGGTGTTGTCGTGCTAGATAACAATAGAGGGATTGCAGGGCCCCTCCAACAGGATTAACATTGTCTCAGGTTTAGCACCTGAATCTGACCCTTAGTTTGGTCATTAGATGGGTACCACATAAGTCTATTTTATCCTAATTGTTGAAACATAGGAATAAAAAGTAATATTTTTGTCCAAGAAAAAGAAAAGTCATGCTAATGTTATTTCCACTGCCGGACTAAAATGTTTCTCTACCTAACTGACTAGAGCATGATACCGGTGCAACAATGATCATGATTTTTGAATTACCTGAAATTTGAAGCACCCTAATTTGTTTATGTAGAATCATTCACTATAGGTGGGTGTCTCTATGGGGACTTTACAGTGTGGTTTTTTGGGGGCATTTCCATTGGAAATTCTAAAAAATTTAATCTTCTAAAGGGAATTTCTATTAGAATCTCCAGTGTGAACTTCCAGTATGAATTTCTATAGGTAAATACATGTAATTTTCCATATTTTCTCTACCATGAATTCCAAAAATGAAATATAAGCTTCAATTTATACTTTAAATTCAAACTTGGAGTTAAAATTTTCAATTACTTCAGACGAATTTGTTTATAATTTCAAATTTAATTAAACTGGAAATGTATTTTGATATAAAGATATTAAAATATAAAAGATAGTAAACATTAAAATTTACAGTTTGACTAACCATTGAGAATTTCCACTACAAATTCCCACTATTAGTTACCAATAAGATATCTGTTTCAGTGGACATTTCAAAAAAAATTCAAGAAGAACATTTATAAAATTTCATTGATAATTACAATTTGAAATTCCACTACATATATATAAAATAATGTCTTAGATGAAATATCTATTTCAAATTCACAATATGAATTTAGAGTTTGAAATTCTAGTTCATATTTTCAAAATATGCAACAGAAGTGATTTCTAGGTTTAAATTTATTTGCATTGGAATTTTAATTTTTTTGTTTCTGAAAGAAAAAAAAATTGAATGTGAGTGGGAATTTCTACTTGGAGTTTCTATAGTAAATAGAAAGTGGAAAATTCTAATGGCACTGTCCAATTTATTTAAAAGAAAAAACACCATTAAAGACCATTTACAAATAAATGCTATATAACAGTTTGTGCACATAAATGGTACAACTAACTATGAGTGGGTTCAAGATGACTGTGGATTCTCTACATGATTCATAACACACATATTCAATAGATTTGAATACAATGTAGAATTTTTCTGACTATTACATGATGGAGCATCACAATGATGTTATTACAAATTCAAATTGAAAATTTGAATATGGATTTGATAGAGATGAAGTTTAAAATTCTTAATCAAGGACCACATTCGATAGAATTTATAAACAAAAAAGTACATGGATACCAAGCATTAGGATGGTTTTTAAATCATAGTCTAGAGTCTATTCATTTAGGTTTCTTAAATAGGTATTGTTGGTTTCAGTGTATGGTAGAAATATGTAAATAAAAATAAAAATGACACCATATTTATAACATCAACATTGTATACATGTAGCAAAAAAGGATGTTGAAGATCAAAAAAATGTGATGTTAAAGTCAAAAGACCATGGGCCAAAACAAGGACTAATTATCTGGCTTGAATGGGAGTTGTGTACATGTCTAATGAGTAGTATGACTGCAAAAAAAATTGTTGGAGAGTATAACCATAATTTACATTCTCTTGAGACCATGCATATTCCGAGGTCACAAGGAATCATCAGTGATGCACAAGTTGCCAAGTTGGATGTAAATGGAAAAGTTGGTTTGAAGATTAATGATTCGTTTTCAGTTGCAACTGCCATTGTAGGTGGGACTGATATTCTTGGAAATAAATGAGTGGACCAACTGAATTATTTATGCTCAAAACGAAAGAGGTACTTCAATATAGGTGATACTGATGGTATGTTACAATACCTATAGAATAAATCAAGGGATAACAAATCATTCTTATACTCCGAACTACTTGACATGTGCGGTCAAATCAACAACATTTTTTGGGTTGATCCCAAAATAATGGTAGATTATGATCATTTTGGATACGTCATCATGTTTGTCACTACCTTCTACATAATCATGGAGTCTAGGCCTTTATGAGTGTTTTTAGTGTAAATCATCATAAGGAAATTGTAATTATTGGTGTTGTGTTTTTATATAATGAGACAACAGACTCATTTGGTTGGTTGTTTAGTAGATTCTTTTATTTTCATGGGGGGAATAGTTCAGAGATAATTTTAACAGATCAAGATACATAAATGTCTAAATCCATTTCTATAACACTACTTAAGAAATGACATGTCCTATTCACTTTTAACTTAATGAAAAATGGCATTAAACACTAAGGAACATTAATGAAAGATAACTCACCACTGTTGGAAAAATTAAAGAAATAAATTTATGGGGTTTCTGAGAGTTCAAAATATAAGAATAAATGGAAACAAACCCAAGCATACATCGGTAATAAAAATTCAACTTGGTTAGGAGATATTTAAAATGTAAAGAAAAAATGGGATAACTACTTTATGAAGACTGCATTGATACTCGGAATTTGAAGCACACAACCAAGTGAGAGTTTCAATGGTCTCTTAAAGGATCACTTGAATTTTAATCTTATTTTGTTGGAATTATTCCAACAATTTTCACTTGTGTTAGAGAAAAATCAGTATTCGTAAATTAATGCTGAATTTGATGGAAGGGAAAAGCTCCCATGAAATCATTTTCCATATCATCCAATAATGGTTCAAGAAATCCATTTATAAACAAAAAAAATATTTGATCTTTTTCAGCATGAACATCAACTATGTGGTGCTTATTCCTTAATGTATTCGAATGAACATTTTCCCCCCAAAAGGATAGGTGTATGAATAAAAGGTTCCTTAGATGAGTATTCCGTAGTAGTGTACCAAGAGTCACCTATGATAATTGGTTATACCTACATGAAATTTGAGAGTTATGAGTATTTGTGTTGTCATGCACTCAAAATATTATATTGGTTAGATATGCAGTTCATGATGGAGTTTTATATCTATAAGAGATGGAAAAGAAATTTTCATGACATTCAGTTGGTAGACATAACCGTTAATGATGTCGAAGAGGATTCGGTAGCATGGAAATCTAAATGTTATAAAAAGTGGGCACGAATCAAAATAAATCTTGTAACTGAATCGTGTGAGTTAAAAAAAATAAAATCTAATTGAGAAGTCAAATCTGAAAAATTATGACAAGTAATTATAGGAAGCTAGAAATAGCTAACCCTCAAAATGAAGGAAATAGGAATATAAAATTTAACACCGAAAACAATCTAAAACATAATTAAAGAAGAAATAAAATAAGAAAAGGTAGTGACAGGTTCATAAGTTATCTATATCAGCCAACAAAACGCATCAAAAACACATGCACTATTAGAAATTAGGTGACTAGAAAAGTTCTATATGTTTTTAAGTATTTACTTATTTTATTGAACTACTGAATTTTGTGATATCATGCATAAAAAATATTATAATGATGTTCTAGGGAAGTTCTAGGGAACTGTCAAATGATGTCTACCATGGAGATCCTATCGTACATCTCAATGTATGTAAAAATGGCATCATAGGTTGAAAAAATTCATATTTAGACACTCATATACAATGATATTTTAAATCTAAATGACAAACATTTATGAAAGACTTGTGATTTATTTGTTTGTAGTTATTAATAGAAAATTATTTCTATAATTTGGCTACATTGAAGAGAAAATATGATCCAAATGTTACAATGTTTTTCCAGGGAAGTGCTGGAGAACCATCAAATACTTCCTTCCATGGATAGCCTATCCTACATCTCAATGTATGTAAAAATGGTACCGTTGGTTGAAAAACAACATATTTAAACAATCATATATTGTGATATTTCAAATTTTCATGAAAGAATTTTATAAAAGACTTGTGACTTATCTCTTTGTATTTATTAACAAAAAATTATCATTGTAATTAGGCCACATCGAGGAGATGTTGTGATCCAATCATACTGTAAAATTCAGAGACCTCTGAAAATTACATTGAAAACATAAGTTGGAGGACCAACATGTAAAAGGTGAAATTCCAAAATTCTCTTGATCTATAGCTTTAAATGATGATGACATTCGAAAATATAATTATGTTTAAAAATAAGTTTTGTAAATAATGATTTCAGTGTTTGCAGTGGTGGAAATTCCCACACCCTATGTACCTCCAGTTAATTGATGAAAATAAAACTAGATATTTCCACCAATAGTTTACAGTTAGAGTTTTCATTGGAGATTTTCGATTCAAATTCCTATCTGGAATATTTATGCATATCTAGTTTCAATTCATAGAACTAATATCAGAGACTACAAAGAGATATTAAAATGTGACACCTATAATACCATCACAACTAAAATAAATATCATCTATATCAAAATATTCATCTAGATCATCAATTAATGAATTCCACAAACTATGTACCACCAAGAAAAGAGATGTAAACAAAACTGCAAATTTCAACCGACATGTTACAGTGGGAGTTTCTTGTGGAAATATCTATTCGAAATTTCGAGATGATAGTAAAGAGTGCAAAGAAAAATGACACTATAACACATAAAATACTCTAAAATATAAAATCTATATCACCAATTTCAAAATGTTGATCTGGATCATAAAATAACTATTTCAACCCCCTATGTACCACCCAATAAAATGGTGTAAACTAAACTGGAAATTTGCCACCATAGTTTATAGTGGGAGTTTCCACTGGGAATTTCCAATTGAAAATCACAATTGGAATTTATATGCACAATGAGTTTCCATTCAAATAAGTGACAACATAGACTACAAGGATAAATGACATTGTAACAGAATCCATACTTTCAAAGATTAAATAAATATATTCTATATAAAAATGGTTATCCGGATGATAAAATTATTACTTCCAACCTATGTACCACCTAACAAATAGAGGAAAACCAAACTAGAAATTTAAATCCACAGTTTTCAATGGTAGATTCCATTAGAATGATTCAATGGGAATTCCTAGTTTATAATTCTATATAAAACAAGTTTCCAAGTCATTAAAATAACACAATGCAGAGTAAAGAGACAAAGAACCGAGAAACACCTATCACAAAACCAATGATTGTCCATACTAAACAGAAATTAACCATTTACATCGCCAAATCACACACCAACTAAATCATAACTCACAACAGTTATGTTTGTTACAAAACAACCATATTTTTTATGGTGAAAAACTAATTTAACAATCATTATTGTTTTTTACAGAAACCAAATACGTCTGCCTTTCAGCATCCAACTCCATTGTTGTCTTCCGAGGATCATTTAGAATGTAATGCACCATAAAAAAGCACCGCTCAAAAAGTTATTTTTTACATGAAATTTTTCTGCATATCAAATCCTATTACCAAACATTCCAGGACATAATAGATTATGACACCATAATTCAATTTGTCATCTTCCTATTGCGGAGTCTTCTAAATTATCATGTCCTATACATGCGGCTCCACCTTCTCAACATGAAAAATTCTAAAAAGTTCTTCCAAATATGATTTCTATAAAAAAATCAATGATCATTCCATCTGTTAATGTATTCCAAATTATATTGTACATTATTTAACATCAAACCACACTAAATTCATATTTAAGAAAGAGATCACTTTCTTCTGTGACTCGAATGGGTTGCATTGAGTTGTAATATCTAAAAATCTTTTTTTCAAATCCATTACTAATAAAGTCTAGTGGATATTATCAGAGTTTACTAGGTATAATAAAATCATAGAGCTCCTCATACTAGAAACTACTATTTTCTTCAAAAAACTATCCTTTAATTTCTCGTTTTTTGAACAAAGAACTCCCTATAACCCAATAACATAAGGAAATATAGGAATTCACCAGATCTTGGCTATCTAGAATTAGAATAACGAGAGGGTATGTATTTTTTCAATGGTAACTGGCCCATGAAACCCTGCATGAGACAGCTAGCCAAGAATTCATGCAAAGGTGGAGGCTTGACATAACAATGTAATCACTGGGGAGGGGCAGCTCCTGTAGTCTATATCTATGTGGACTTTATTTTAATGTTTTTAATTGGTTGAAGTTGTTAGGGTTCACACTTTTCTTTTAAAAGTGTCATTTGAAAATAAAACAAATGGATTCTAGTTAAGGAAATTTAAGAATATATCAATACTTAACATTAGACATGTTTTTAATAGTATAACTACAAAAATATGATCATTATTGTATCAAAAATGAACTATAGTCTTACAGTAAAGGTACTCAGTGTGAAGGAAAAGATTTCCAAGTAGGAAATTCCAGCCGTACTACAAAGCTGACATCTTTGTTGAATGATCACCATATATGCATTATGACCTATTTTGAAAAATTGAATTATTTAAAGATAAAACAACACTTGTTAAATAATCTAATCTAACACATACCATACTAAGAGAGAACATCTTTTTTAACAAATCACTAATTTTCTTCATATTGGGCTGCTATGATTTGTTAATAGATTCCCAAACCACACTGCTGTTGTCATGGAAGGTTATTTGTAATTTTAGTATGGTGTAAAATATATTAAAATAAATTAAACCTATATAAATTCAACAACATTAAATATTTCCATCAGCATCAACCAGGATTTTCATAAGCATTATATCATTGTTGTCACTATATTATGTTACATCTCCCACCTAGGAATTAATTTGGATAGCTTGTGGGAAATTTATGACCACTTATTTCTAGTCATATATTGATATATATATATATATATATACTGAAAATTTGGTTTCTTCTCCTTACTCTTCATACCTATAATCAATGAAATCAATATCTTAGAGGTAGCAGAGACTGTAGTGGAATGATTAGCATTTTTCGGGACATCATTGATATATTCCTCTCCATATTCCTCCATATTACTTTTTTCTGTCGTCATAGATTCTTGAATTTCTTATTTGATTCCCCCATTTTCAATAACTGAAGTTGTAAGCTTTTCTATTTGAATTTTCCCATTCCTAATATCCTCAAATAGTTTCTTTCTCGTCACCAAAAACTATTTTCAACTCTTCCTTCCCCATTAACCATTCTCTCAAAAGTAGAATCTATCTATCCTTCAGTTTAAATTGGGCCTCCTATATCTTGACCAACTTATAAAGTTTTATATTATCCATGTATCAGCCTTGAGTATCCTCATTTGAAACAACTATCATGTGTCTTCTCATACTAAAAGGAACTTTTTTTCATCAACTACTTACCGACTAGGTTCTCTAGTATCAAAACGCCTTGACTGCAGCCTGGGGCTCTTCCTAGGGTATCTTAGAGTCTAAATTTCATAGGAAAAAAATAATTGTAGATGTTATAAATTGTTTTAAATATAATTAAATATTTGATAACATATTTTACTAATAGTACCTTGACAATTTCTTGTACAACAACATCAACATCTTGCAAACTCCACCAATAAAATAAAGTTGGACCCTCCCTTTTGAGTGACACATTCCCATACTTATAAATATAACAATACTGTAATAGTTAATTTTGTTTGGAAATAAGAAACCAACATGAAAAAATTATTTGGATAAATAAATTTTAAGACCTAACCAAAAAATAAAAATGGAGACAACAAATTTTAAAGGGGTGGTAAGATTTTTCTTAATTGATATAAGAAGTTGGTCATGAATACCAGCAGCCCAGGAAAAACTCTTCACTTTAGAGATATTTTCAAAATAAGTAACAAAATTCCAACCAATATATGAATCAAATTTTGGGAAAAATAATTTTTTGGACGCAAATAGATAAAGAAAACATACCACAATAGAAAAATATTGCTATTCACTGGCTTGAACAATGTCAAGAATAGCTCTCAATAATACACCCTTTGTTAATATCTATCCCACATGCACAAAACTTCTCCTCAAAATCATAGAATTATTTGGTCGTAATGTGCACACAACTAATAAAGGAACGTCACCATGCTCAATGCCAAATATTTTGCAGATTTCATCAGCTGTTAACTCCAAAATCCTACCAGCTATGTCAAATGTTTTTAATTCAACATCGTACCTCTGTAGTAAAAATAAAAAAGATCCATATGTTTTTTACAATCATAAAATAGAACTATGTTATCAACAAACACTTTCAATAATATCCTAAATGGAATCCTTTGAATAAATTTTATGTTATTTTTAGTAATTTTAGGCCCAATATCATGAAAAAAAATTCTATAACCCGATCATAGAAGACTGGTTGTGGCCAATAGTGTAACGCCCCAACCCCAGTTACCCAGAGTCGGTGCATTATTTTAATACATTGGCATGATTACAAGGAATCAGGTCTCGAAGGACAAATCAATTTAGCAGTCTTGGAAAATAGATTACATACATGAACGTTACATTACACATTAGAAAATAAAACAGAACATAAATGATCCGTTGATAATCCCATTAATCCCCTATCTTAACCCTACTTATCAATCATAATACTGCAACTTATTTTTTTATTAAAATAAACACTTTTGGGGGAAAAGTGAGAAACCGAAAGGTTCAACATACACCAAAAATAAAACCAAGCAGAAAACCAAAAACGACTGACCAAGCAAAGATAACAACCGCCAACCCCAATGCAGGACCACTCGGAAATCCCATGAAAGCATGGTCCCTCCCGAAGGCAAAGCCCTACCTCAAAGACGACCAAGTCCCAAATTTCCTGCAAAGAAGAAAGAGGTGTACTCCAGCCCATCAGAGCCGATCTGGCCCTCAAACTTTCCCACACCCAACAACAGAGATGGAAGAATCATTGAAAAACAATTTGATTCCTTCAGAGCCCATATCCCTAAATAAATTCCATGATAAGATGGATACCTGATAGTGTGGATACTCCCTTAACAGATCTTCAAGTGCAGAAGTCATCTTGTTCCATACCTGGATATACTACTCTAGTTTGATCACCCCCTTGTTGAAGCCGCCAACCAGAATCATATCTTGTTTGTCAATCCATTTATATTTCTCGTCATTGAGATTCACGTCAAGGGTCAACCCCATAATCCTGGCTACATACTCCTAGGAAAACAAAACATAAGAAATGGGTGTGCTCAAATTCTTAATAAGGGTAAGCAATACAGTAGAAGATGACATAAAAATTAGGCATGGTGAATAATTTAAAACACACGTCGTTACAAAAAATAAACATGAACACTTTATGGAAGGAATATGAGATGAGTAAATAATGCCATAATAAGACATAGCCATGGGTATTCTACTAGTCGAATAACTACATGAACCATCAATAATATTTTCATAATGAGGTAATGTATAATGCGGGACATTCTGAAACATTTTTTCAAGACCTCGGCCAAGAAGTCGAAAAATGATTAAGGCCATGGCCAAAACCATAGAACAAAATTGGGAAAGGCCTCGGCCAATTCCATGTCTAACGTCTCATGAGACTTATAAATGCTCTGAGGAGCTATAGCGGGCTCCACCCGTCACTTACTAAGTCCAATACATCCCTCATATGAAAAGTTTGAAACATAACATAACCATTCATATTAAAACTAGAATAAGAAATATTAATAATTTAACCCTAAACCATGAATGGTATAAAAATAACACATAAACAATCAAATATATCACAAAACCTTCAATACAATATGTAAGATTTTTATCATAATAAATCAACCTCAATTAAGAATAATATCCCATAAAGGATGTTGTCATAGTTTTAAAAAAATATATTAAAAACTTTTGAGAGAAATATCAATTTTTAATGAAATCTTTTAAAATTCACATAATTTATAAAGGAAGTAATTTAAAAGATAGATTTGAATCAAAGTTTCCCATACCACTTTGATTTTTTTTAAAATAATTAACATTTTAAAACATTCATGTCCATATAAATAAATCTTTAAAACCATTTTGAAAATATGGACATTAATGAGAAAGGTTTAGAAGAATAAATATTTAAAACCTTTTAAATAATGTTTTAGTAAAAAAGTAACTTAAAAATAATCCCTTTGAAAACACTTTTATTAAACATGGACATGTATAATAAATATTTCCTAGTAGATACTTACGTAAAAAGAACATCGGATAATAAATAGATTGTAAAATTAAACCTTAACTTTCAGTTTCCTTTGGCTGAGGGTACGTTTAACCTCTTTTATAACAACTATAGTATGTTATTAAATTATTAAATAACCATATTCATATTTATTATATCATAAATGATTCATTTATGACTCTATACTACCCATTTAATAATTATTTTAATGTTAAAATTGCATTTCGGGTGATAATCGCTTTCTTTATCGTACGTGTTTTAACTTGTTATTATTGATCGTATCATTTAGATCATGATTTACATAATTTCAGAATATAACACAAGATTTATATATCATATATATTTAGAATATAAATATGTATAAAAGATATATATATTAAATGAAACACACCATTTATAGAGACGGTAGGTCGTACGTACGCATAAACGTTGTTTCCGTTTTAATATCGTATTGAATGGAAGTAATTGAATAAGATATATGTAAGTACATACAAACACACACACACACAAACACACACACACACACATATATATATATTTAGTATTATTATGTCATATATTACATACTTATTAATAATATATATTTTTATAATCATCGTTGAATAGTGAATGTGGAAATGAATCTCATCGCGTCGTGGAGACGGTAATCTGTACGTACGCACGAGCGACAATATCATTATATTGATGGTGAAATAATATGTAATTGTATGGTATATCATATATTCAGAATCATTAACATGTTATATTTATTATTTACATCAGTTAAACTCATTATTATACCCATCTAAATAATGAAGTTTTTGAATAACAAACTACACCACGACGTGGAGACGGTAAGTAGTACGTACACACATATGGTGAATTTTTCATTTCTAGGATAGATAGAATAACGAATATGGTTGTAACATATTTATAATAACATTATAGTATGTACAAGGAACTGGAGTTATTATTTTGGTATGGAAACAACAAAGAACGATGATTTGGAAGAAGAAAAGAACTTGAAAGAGGGTGGTGAAATTATTACCTCTTCTTCAGGTGTTTCCTTTTAAGTTGATCAAAAGGTATCCTTAGGTTGGATTTCTGATAAAATCAAGGACTCTAGGTTGATGTGAGGGAAGTTATGAGGATATTTGGTCAGGTTTTGAATGATCCAAATGGCATTGTAGTTGTGATTTTGATAGAAGGGGAAATAACCTTTTATAATAGGGGTGAGGGTCCCTTTAGGAAAATCTTGAAATATTACATTATAATAAAATAATTTTCGGTTTATAATGGATCCAAAATGATTTATTTCTATTATAAGTTGGTTATGGGTCTAAAACCACTCAACCAATAGGTTTTAGAAAGGATTAGGTCACCATATTAACCTTATCTTTTAGATTTAACTCCTAGTTAAATAGTTTAACGTTTACCGTGTCTTCTTGTATTCTTACACTATATGATTAATAAAATTACTTTAAACATCCAAGAGAACATAAAGTGTCTCATTAATGACATATATAATATTATTTAATCCCTTTGGTCAATCCTTAGATTTTTAGGAATATTATATAATTTAATAATATAATATTTATTTTAAAAACTCATTTATGTCAATTTTGACACTATTTAGTATTTGGTTTTTTTGAAAGTCATCAAAACTTGATTACTTTGAAAAAGATACATTATATAAATAATAACATGTCATATTCACCTTCAAAATTCCTTTATGTCATTGAAAATTTGAAATTATACTTATTTTAATATTTATAATACCATTTATTTGATTCCTTCATTAATAAGGCAATTACTGCATCATCATTGTGTCATAAATAAATTTAATTATATAATGTCTAAAAATTATATATATAATAACATGATGTAGGAAATAATTTTATCTTTCTAATGAATATTTATATTCTAATTTATCTAAAGTATAACCCTATATTAAAAATTATTTAGTTATTAAACATTGAATTTAACACTTTTAACTCTTCTTTAAATAAAATAATAATAATTGTCCTAATCCAATACAATTGGACCAGAGAGAACCATATTTTATTCCTAAGGTTTTTTAGTCTAATTTAACTTATACAATAGAATTAGGTCATGTGTTAGGGTCATTATAATAATTTTTTTTATTAATTACCCTATTTACTTTTAACCGTGGTAAATAAAAGTCAAAAATTACTATTCAAAAAAATTGTTTTCATCTTATTGAACCACATTTTACTTAATGATGTAAACTTTAAGTTTTTTATTTTTTAAATTCTACTCACAGAATAGGTAAAATTAATTTTTATGAAAATTTTCAAATTCTCCTAGAAGGTGGATAAAAGACGATAAAAAGATCAATAAAAACTTTATACATCTAATTTTATTATAAAATGACTCCAATGAATTAAATTGAACATATATATGTACTATATATATATTTTTACTTAAAATAAATTTAAATAAAATAAATAATTATTTAAATAAAAAGTTTGTTTTATACAATAAAGCAATGTTTTTCACTATTCATAAAAAATTGGAAGTTTTCAGAAAAATACCAAAAATTCACCTTAAGATAATTTTGATATTATGAATTCAAAAATGAATTCTATTTTAACAAATTCAAAAAAATAGAAGTTTCATTAATTAATTTAAAATTAATTTTCATTGTCAAAACTTAAAACGCGGGTTTTTTAAAAGTAAAAACTATCAAAAGATTGACATGTGTTTAGGTCAAATTTAAATGTAAAATTACATATAATGACCTAAATTGTACTAAATTATAAAAATATAATCTAATTATACTTCAAAACCATTCAAATGCATAATTTATCACTATAAATTATTTTGATCAAAAAACTTGTTTTCAATTAAAATTTAGTATTTTTCACTATTCATAAAAATATGAAAGTTATCAAAAAAGTACCAAGTATTTATCCAAACTAAATATTATCTCCGTATTATAAATAAGAATTTAATTTCATTAAATTGAATATATAAAACTGTAAAATAATGGTTTTAAAAAGGGTTTTCCATTAAAAGGTGGTAAAATTTCATTTTTTTGAAAAATACTTCTTTTATCCGAAAAAATGAATTTGTTCACATATTATGTCTAACAAACACATAATATGGGTGTTAAAATTATATAGACTATATAAGATTAAATATGTAGTTAATACTATTCATAACTGCTTTTGAACGGCTAGTTTGGTAAGTTGTTGTGTGCTCGAACTCGGTGTTGCGTGTAGCGTAAGTTATAGAAGTTACTTTAATGAGATAAAATACTATTAAATCTTGGGGTGTTACATTCTCACCTACTTAAATAAATTGTATCCACACAATTTTTAATTTTTCTTCAAAAATAAATGGTTAAAAATAGAAAAATACTTTTGTGGAAAACCCACATTGGAAATTGGATAAATAAAATTTAGTCTTAATAAGGGGGAAAGGGAAATGAAAAAGTCACCACAAAATTATGATCTCGATTAGGATAACATTGGTGGAAATTAGAGACACATAATTGGAGGAAAAACATAAATATTTATAGGGAGGGATTGAGGTCATCAATCACAAATAAGTGTAAAATTGAGGGGCCCAAATCCATCAATCAATGGTGAATTAAAATATCGTCGGTTCAACAAAACATAAGGCATTAGGATAACACATTTTTAGTTTTATGATACCTTACCTAAAGTTTTAGAATTAATTTATTCATAGAATAAGAGGGAAAAAATATAATTGATAAGTAGAGTTTCATCCTTCAACTAATTCCTACCACAAACTCACCTTTCACTCCAAAACATAATAAAATTCAAAAATATTCTATTTATTGTAATCATATAGGGTTCCAAAAATAATGAATTTATAATTAATTTTTCAGACTATTTAAAAAAACTACATTACAGAAACCGGGACATCCCGTAGGCCAGTGGTAGGTGATGCACCCTTATCGCCCTTTGGTTGCGGGTTAAAGTCTCACGCCCTTGCTGGACGCGACAGGTTGTCGCCCAACCTCCATGTTGTCCTTTTTATAACAATCCAAAAATAATCTTAGGAAATGATTTAACCTTAATAATAGTATCCAACATCAATCTTAATCCATTCCAACCTTTATACTTATCCAAAATACTTCTGTTCAAACTCAAAGTCCAAAATTTATAAGGAAGGAAAAAAATGAAGATCTCTTTTTCCACGTAATAACATATGAATACATTGATCATGTATTATTTTAAAACATGGTAACACCATGAATTACCATAAAACCTTATTTATTACATTCATTCTCCCTTATTCCATATAGAATACTATATATATTCCTTATATCCAAAAATTTTGAATATTCCAACAATGGTGGAATAAACAAACCATTAATCAGTTCCATGGCAGTCAAGAATATCCAATATAATTTATCCAATTCAACCATCTCTTATTCCAAAATTACTACCTCAGTATGAGGACCATATTATGGTTTACCTTTCCTTCATCCATGTTTTTTCTAAAAAGTTTAAGATGAAACAATGTCACATTACTTGGTACCAAACAATCTCAAATCCTTAATGAAATAGTACTGCAGTACAACCCTTATTTATTTCCATAATTAATATAACCAGTACATCGTTGATAAAACACTCAAATGAAATAATTATTTAATAACAATATAATAAAACTATCCATTCATCTTCGTTTGTGGTAGTATCATAACTTGATTATTATCCTATAGCATTATTTGGGGCATACTCTAGTGATTTGGACATTGATTCGTGTAGTGTCCCAACTCATTGCAGATGAAGCATTATACATTTGAAACCTTTTTCCTACCCTTGTAATCACGTACTTGGTGTCCTTTTTCTTTAAACTTATAACAAAATCTCATTCCCTTCAAGCATTTACCAAGGTGATTCTTTCCACAGTTATCACATATGGGAAAATCTTTCTTTCCCATCTTACCTTTATCCATCTTTCTCTCAACCATCCTTTTCTTCTCTTGATTCCCTTCAAAGTCATAAGACTCATAGAATTCATTACTTATCTTATTAACACATGATACTATTTGTTCATATGATGAGAATACGTGGGAGACTATTTACCTTCTAAATTTTGGCTTAATACCATGAAAGATATGATCCTTCTTACTCTTTGGATCATGCGTATTGCTGGAGTTCTCATTCCTTCTTCTAGGTGTGATTTATAAACAACGACATAAACTAGGTTAGTTTACAAATAACAATGCATAATTACAAACTTGTAAAATACCTAATGTAAATTGAATAGATTGTGCATGTAATCCATAATCATAAAAAGGTTTTCTTTGAGGAAGTATTAACTCCTAAATCCTTCAAAAAGGATTTTAAAGAAAATGTGAATTATTCTAAGCATATCCCC
This sequence comes from Viscum album, assembly GCA_963277665.1. Taxonomy (NCBI): domain Eukaryota; kingdom Viridiplantae; phylum Streptophyta; class Magnoliopsida; order Santalales; family Viscaceae; genus Viscum; species Viscum album. The sequence goes on along the minus strand of OY728141.1, from coordinate 805,206,324 downwards.
TGGGAGTGTCATAACCAAGACTGTAGTAAGGCTCATTTTCTTGTACCAGGATACCTTAGGTCAATCCTGAAACACCTTTTCGGATTTTTCACTCCTAGGTACATCTGTGCAAGAGCCACCTCTACCTACTCATATCCAGACAGGAATTTATTTCTTGGACAATACACAAAATCTCTACATTACTAAAATTCTAGGAAGTTATTCTATACTAATCCTCAAATTATATCTTAGGGTAATGTTCTCTATTAAGATTTTTTCCAAATCTAGTTTCCAAGGATTGTACTAAAGTTCCTATGATACCAACTGTAATACCCTAACCACAGAGGATAACATAAACTTTAGGCATGGGGAATAATTTAAAACACATGCCTTTACAAATAATAAACATGAACATTTTAGGGATGAAATATGAGATGAGTAAATAATTTCATAATAAAACATAGTCATTGGTATTCAACTAGATGAATAACCACATGAACCATCAATAATATTTTCATAATGAGGGAATGTATAATGCAGGACATTCTTAAACATTTTTTCGAGGCCTCATCCAAGACGTCTAAAAATGATTAAGGCCTCGGCCAAAACCATATAACAAAATTCGGAAAGGCCGCAACCAATTCCATGTCAAATTGTCTCATGAGACCTACCAATGCACTAAGGTGATATAGATGGCTCCACCCATCACATACTAAGTCCAATACATTCCTCATATGAATAGGTTGAAATAAAACATAAACATTCGTATTAAAACTAACATACAAAATGTCAATACTTTAACCCTAAACCATGAAGGGTATAAAAATAAAACATCCACAATCAAATATATCACAAATCCTTCAATACAATATGGAATATTTGTATCATAATAAATCAAACTCAAGAAAGAATAATATACCATAAAGGATGTTGACATAGTTGAAAATGATCAGTAAAAATATTTGAGAGAAATAAACCTTTTTTCACAAAATCATTTAAAAGTCACATAATTTATAAAGGATGATATTTAAAAGATAGTTTTTAATCAAACTGTCCCATACCACTTTGGAAATTTTGAAATGAATTAACATTTTAAAACATTCATGTCCATATATATAAATCCTTATAACCATTTTGAAAACATGGACATTAATGAGAGAGGTTTAGAAGAATAAATCTTTAAAACATTTAAAATGATGTTTTAGTAAAATATTCCCTTAAAAATAATCCCTTTGAAAACTATTTTATAAAACATTGACATGGAAAATAAATATTTTCCAGTAGATACGTAAGTAAAAACAACCTCGGATAATAAAGAGTTTGTGAATTTAACCCTTACCTTGAACTTTCCTTTGGTTGAGTTTACGTTAAACCTCCTGTATAATGAACATAGTATGTTATTAAATTATACTATAAACATATTCAAAATTATTATATCATTCATGATTCATTTATGACTTTATACTACCCATTTAATAATGATTTTCATGTTAAAATAACATTTTGGGTAATAATCACTTTCTTTATCGTAAGTGTTTTAACTTATTATTATTGATTGTATCATTTAGATCATGATTTACATAATTTAAGAATATAACACATGATTTATATATAATATATATTTAGAATATAAATATGTATTATATATATATGAAATGGAAAACACCTTTTATGGAAACGGTAGGCTGTACGTACGCATAAACGTTGTTTCCATTTTCACATCGTATTGAATGGAAGTAATTGAATAAGATATATGTCAGTAAATAATCACAAACACACCCATATATATCTATTAAGTATTATTATTATGTCATATATTACATACTTATTAATAATATATATTTTTATAATCATCATTGAATGGTGAATGTGGAAATGAATCTCATCGCGTCGTGGAGACAGTAATCCGTACCTATGCATGAGTGAGAATATAATTATATTGAGGGAGAAATGGTATATAATTTGATGGTATATCATATATAAAGAATAATTAATGTGTTATATTTATTACCTCTTCTTCGGGTGTTTCCTTTTGAGTTGATCAATAGGGATCTTTAAGTTGGATTTATAATAAAAGTAAGGACTCTGGGTTGATATGAGGGAATTTGGGAGAATATTTGAGCAGGGTTTGGACGAGCCAAATGGATTTGGAGTTGTGATTTTTAGAGAAGGGGAAGTACCTTTTTATAAGAGGGGTGAGGGTCACTTTAGGAAAAGCTTGAAATATTACTTCATAATAAAATTATTTTCGCTTCTTAATGGATCAAAAATGATTTATTTCTTGGATAAAGTTAGTATGGGTTGGAAGACACTCAACTAATAGGTTTTATACAGGTTTATGTCACCATATTAACCTTATCTTTTATATTTAACTCTTAGTGAAATAGTTTAACTTTTACCGTGTCTTCTTGTATTCTTACACTATATGGTTAATAAACATACTATAAACCTCCAAGAGATCCTAATGTGGTTCATTAATGAAATATAAAATATTATTTAATCCCTTTTTCTGAACTTTATATTTTTAGGAATATTATATAATTTAATAATATAATATTTATTTTAAAAACTCATTTATGTCAATTTTGAGACTATTTAGTATTTGGTTTTTTTAAGTCCTCACAACCTGATTACTTAGAAAAAGATACATTGAACCAATAAAAACATTTCATATTCTCCTATAAAATTCGTTTATGTCATAAAAACATTGAAATTTTATTTATTTTAATATTTATAATACCATTTATTTGATTCTTTCATTAATAAGGTAATTAATGCATCATAATTGTGTCATAAATAAATTTAATTACTTAATTTTAAAAAATTATAAATAAAATACCATGATGTAATAAACAATTTTATCTTTCTAAATAGTATTTATAGTCGAATTTATCTTATGTATAACCCTGTATTAAAAATGGTTTAGTTATTAATCCTTGAATTTAATACTTTAAACTCTTCTTTAAATGAAATTACAATAAATGTCCTAATCTAATCCAAGTAGACCAAATAGGATCATATTTTATTCCTAATGTTTATTTTGGTCGAATTTCACTTATTTAATAGAATTAGGACATGTTTTAGGGTAATTATAATATCATTTTTACCCTTAATTACCCAATTCGATTTTAACCGCGGTAAATAAAAGTCAAACGTTATTATTCACCAAAATCTATTTTAATTTTATTGAACCACATTTTACTTAATTATGTTATCTATGTATTTCATATTTTTGAAATTCAGCTCACATAAGTGGTAAAGTTAAGTTTTATGCAAATTTACAAATGCTCCTAGAAGGTGGGTAAAAGACGGTAAAAAGTTAAATAAAACATTTATACAACTAATTTTATTATAAAATGACTCCAATGAATTACATTGAACTTATATAGGTAATATAAATATATTTTTACGCAAAATAAATTTAAATAAATTAAATAATTATTTAAATAAAAAGTTTGTTTAAAATAATAATGTAGTGTTTTTCACTATTCATCTAAAATTGTATGTTTTCAGAAAAATACCAAAAATTCATCTTAAGATAATTATGATATCAAGAATTAAAAAATTAATTCTATTTTACCAAATTCAAAAAATATAATTTTAATCAATTAATTTAAAATTAATTCACGTTGTCAAAAACAAAAAAGCGGGTTTTTTAAAAGTAAAAACTATCAAAAGATTGACATATGTTTATGTCAAATTTAAATGTGAAATTAATCATAATGACCTAAATTGAATTAAATGATAAAAATATAATCTAGTTATACATCTAAACCATTCAAATGCATAATTTATCACTGTAAATTATTTTTATTAAAAAAGTTGTTTTGAAATAAAATTTAGTATTTTTCACTATTCATCAAAATATGAATGTTATCAGAAAATTACCAAAAATTTATCCAAACTAAATTTTTATATCATGATTCTAAATAAGAACTTAATTTCATTAAATTGAATATATAAAAGTATAAAATATTTGTTTTAAAAGGGGATTCCATTAAAAGGTGGTAAAATTGCATTTTTTCGAAAATTACTTCTTTTATCTGAAAAAACGAATTTTTTCTCATATTATGTCTAAGAAACACATAATATGGGTGTTAAAATTATAGAGAGTATATAAGATTCAAAATGTAGTTAATAATATTCATAACTTCTTTTTGAACGGCTAGTTTGGTAAGTTGTGGTTCACTTGAACACGGTGTTGCGTGTAGCACAAGTTATTGAATTACTTTTTTGAGATAACATACTATGAAATATTTGGGTATTATAAATAGAGAATGTAGATGCTTCTTATTCTATAAAAAAACTAGTATCCCTAAAGAGTTAGCATCTTCAATTTTAATAATAACATAATGAAAATTAGTGACAATAAGAATCTCTATGTGAAAATTCCATCTATCGAAAAGGCAAATGACATTGAAATGGTGGAAAATTTCATTGGAAATTACTTGTGGAAATCCCACTTAAAATTATGAATACAATTTTGTTGACACTATAAATTTCCTGTGGGAATAACCAGTGGAAAGTTTCGCTGAAAATTGCAACTATAGACCTCCATTACAACAGTGGGAAATCATGGGGTACAATTTCAACTGAGTTTATAAATTGTTTTGTGGTTGGAAATTATTAATTAATTCCACAAATAATTTATTGTGGGATTGGGAAGTTATAATACCACTAAAAATTTCTTGTGGGAATTTTTAGTGATAATTTATAGTGGGAATTTTTACTAGGAACTTCCAATGAGAATTTCCAATGGGAATACCCATGTTTACAATCTCAACTCATTCTAAAAATGGTTAGGTAGTTGGAAATTATAAATGAATTCCATAGGGAATTTACACTGGAATTTGGAATTCCCAATCCCAGTGGGAATTTCAACTAGAAATTTCCTGTGAAAATGTCCACTGGGAAATTCTAATGGGAATTCAAAGCTGAATGTGCACTATAAAATGTTAGTTGAAGATTAAAACTGATTGAAAAATTGATTTTTTTAGTAATTATAGGTTTTAATTTAATTTTTATGTGACTTATAAGGTGGGAATACATTGAAAAATTACAAAAAAAAATTCCATTGGAAATTTCCAGTGGGATGTTTCATTGGGAATTGCATATGGGAATTTCTAGTGGGAATTTACTATGGAATTTCTATTAGGATTCCCTATTGAAAAAGTGGGAAAACATAGTGTCCAATTTCAAATCAATCTAAAAATTATTTTTTGTTGAAAATTTTAAATGAATTGCATATGGAATTTAGATTGGAATTTAGAATTTCTAGTCTCGGTGGAAATTATCACTTGAAAATTAAAACTGATTGATAAACTAATTGTCTAGTACTTATAAATTATGATTGATTTTCAATGCAACTTCCCATTTGGGAATACACTACGGCCTTGCACTAGAAATTTCCATTTAGAAATTCCAGGGTGAATCCATATATAAACAGTGTAAACTCATGGATTACAATTTCAACTTAATTCTTAACATTGCAGTATAGTTGGAAATTATGAATGAAACCCACAAGAAATTTAAATTGGAATTCCAAATTTCCATTCACATTGGGAAAGTCCACTGTTAATTTCTAATGGGAATTTCCACTGTGAATTTCCACTAGTAATTTCAAATGGAAATTTATAATGGGAATTCAATTCCGAATGAGCATTGGGAATTTTAACCGAAAAATATCAGTTAATACAAATTCTTAGTAAGAATACCCATAGGAAATTTCAACTAGGAATCCACATTGTAAACTATTAGAGTAATTTTAAAAATGTATTCAACCACTAATTGGAACTGAAAAATTACATATGACATATAAAAGTTGAATCAATTGGCAATTAGAAATGTTTCCCATTGATGAAATCTAAATCACTAGAGGAAATTGGAATGCCATTTTGTAGTGAAAATACCAAATGAAAATTGAAATTGAAGGTTCCCACTAAAGATTATTTGAGGAATCTATAAATAAGTAGTACAAAAATTGGCTATGTAAAATGAAAGAGCATAGTCGTGGGTGCCCTCAAATGATTAGTGGTTTTTTGGTTACTAAGGTTCAGCAGAGTGGCTGACCAATGTTGTCTCTCAAAGGAGGAAGTAAATTAAAACAAATTCTTAAAGGTATTATAAAAATAAAATAGAAAAGAATTAAAACACTACTTGAAAGTATGGGGGGTTGTTTATTGTTTAGAAAACTTAATGAAGTTTGCTGGAAGAAGATCACATTTTTTTGTTTTTAATTTTGAAATGAAGTTTGATTAAAAACACACAACAAGAATATGTGTTTTTAGAAAATATTTTAATAGTCATAATCAATCTAACTCTACCTCTTCATTTAATTATTAATCATTATCATTTATATCAATATACACTTAATTATTATCATTTAATTTGTTAACCCTAGAACCCTACGTGAGTTAACTTAACCACAAAGATGATTTACTTAAACCCTGGGCTAGCTTCAGAACACGCAATCACAACACCCTGCTTTGATTGTTGTTCTAAGGTTAGCTTATGGTAAATGGTTAATTAGAGAACATATCCATTTTGGAAATGGGGATTAATTGTTTTTAGGTATTATATTTAAACTCTAAAAACTTATCCTGTGTGACCTTGTATTACCGATTAAGTTCGCGCTCTCACAATTTACACAAAATCTCGACCTCATGTGTTTTTGTGTTAATTGTTCAATTTCTTTATTAGTTTCTTAAAATTTAAAAACTCAATTAATGAATCATATTAAGTGAATTAAATTTTCTCAATGATTAAAAACAATTAAATGAATAGGGTAGAAGATATATCTATCAATAAAAAACTACTCTTTCATGGGCAGTGTGTTCATCGTGCAGACGCTTTGCATGAGCAAAGGATTGAAAGGTTAGAACCCAATCTAGTCTCCAATTTTTATTCCAAAACAATTAGGAAGATTAAGAGAAGAAGAAAATGGAAAACGTAGAAGATTAATCGAAGAAAAATTCAAGATTCAAACATGAATGAAAACAAATACAAAGAGGTGGTGGGAGAGGAGTGCCTTTTTGGAAGAGAGGTTTTCACAAAGCCTTACTTCTTCCAAGAGTTGTTAGGGGATCACAAGAGACACCTTTTGGGAAAAAACTTCACAAAATCTCAACCCTCCTTCCCAATGAGTGGAAAATCCCTTTAAATAGAGTTTGTGAGGGATAGGGTTACATAACCTTTTTAAGTGTGAAATGAAAACTCAGCCAAATATTTTATTCCAAGATTCACCACAGAGTTTATCTCCAAAAATCGTGAATTGGCCATCCTTATGTAAGTATTATTTGTTTCTAATTATGTCCCCGATCTTCCCTCAATATTTGGGCTCAATAAAATCCCATATGAATAAGATATGGCCCAAATGGTGAAGTAATGTTCAATCTGGATGGTTCTGTCCAGCTTTGTATTCATGGCCCATTCTCTCCCCTCAAATGCACGATCCAGCTCCCATGTCCTAAATATAATTTTTATCCCATTAAGTCAGGAACATAGTTACAAGATTTTAAGTCAAAATATTTTACATATCAATATTTATTCTTGAAATACTACAGTGAATTTTAAAAGGATAAAACTGGATTTTTCATCAAATTTGCAAATGAATGATCTAATCCCAAATATTTTATAATTGATCATATTTAGCATAATGTGAGGAAATTATATCATTTATTTTCAATAAAATATTCAATAAAATTTTGTTTTATCAAATCCCCCACACTTACCCTTTTTCACTCCTGGGAAAAACCTCATATCAAGTAAAGATCAATATCAAATCAAAACGAATTTTAAAACCCATATCCTTGAGATCCAAAAATTACACACCAAGAAACAAAAGATATCATGCCTCATAAAAAATTGTTATTTCATGTTCTTCATTTATATCATTCAATATATTTCAACTTTATTTATCCTCCCATGCACAAAACAGTTACCTCACTTGAATTTTGTCTTATCACACAAATGTCAATTTTTAGCAATGTCATTCTCATCCAAACTCATACTAGGGTCATCATTGGCCTGATAAATTCCTACATCTTCACATGATGTGAGTAAAGGACGTATTCTTATCATGAGGACTTTTCAGGTTTGTTATGTGGCTTTCAGTTGGTAGGATTTAGATGTGAAAAACTCTGAGGCTGAATGAGGAGGGCTTGACTCTTTTTTAAGCAAATTTGCATTAATCTAATTTTCACTTAAATATGGTATCCTAATCAATCTACATAGCATTGCTTCATGTTCATCATCATGAAAAATAAAGGAATGTTCACACCGTTGAACATTTCATTAATAAAAATGTCAATCTTCTCGAACATGATTTTCTTAAAATATCCAGATAGGCACAACTTTCCCCCTCTATCAGAATCTCCAGAAAGGAACAAATTCTTTTATCATGAAAGCTTCAAAAAGGTACAACGTTCAATATAATTATTTTCTTCAATAGAAAACACATCTCTTCAGAAATTAATTTTTCACCCAAATTATCACAAAATGTGGTTGCACAACACAAGACAACTTCCCCCACATTTATGTTCAACTAGATTATGCAATTTCACTTCAAGAGTTGGTTGGATAGGGAAAATTGGCTTATCATGTGGCTAACCTAACAGGATATTCATGGATTCTAAGGGATACAAGGATTAAATGTTCAAGGTAGGCCAATATAAAAAAGGATTCTTTGAAATGGGGGCTTTAATACCAAACAAATTCTTTAATCATTTAAAGATAAATACCTCAAACCCTCAATTTTTGATAGGAATAAATCAAATTCTGGTTAAATCAAGCATGGTTTGGTTCTCTCAAGAAGTGAGGTGAATGTAAAGAATATGAAAATAATGGTTCAAAACCCTCACAGAAAAGTGATTTCAAATATAAAGAGAGTGAAATGTGGCATGGGATTCCAAATTCAGTGTACTTTTCATGAAATTACTAAATATTTGAACTTGAAACAAAGTCATTTCAGTATTCATTTAAGCTTAGATTCAAGGGATAAATTGTTTCACTTGTTGATATAGATTTAAAAATGGTGATGAGAATCATTTCATCTCCAAAGTTTCAAAAAAACACAGAAAATTGAAAAATAAACAAATAAAATTTGAAAAACACAATTTTTTTGGTTTTGTTTTATTAAAAATAGGAAAACAATTGAAATTACTAAACTAAAAGGTTCCCTCCCCCAAACTTAAAATATTTAATTGTACTCAATGTGAACCTATGATATTATATATGTACAGGAAATGTATAATTATAAATAGGACAAAGAATAAAAAAATTAAAGGGTTAGGAACATCCAGATATGCTCAAGTGATGATGGGGTAATACATTGTGATAAAATCCACTACATCAATAGAAAGTCCCTCAATGTATCTCTTCAAACGATTACCATTGACTGTAAATATCCTTCCTATGTCCTCTTGTGTTATCTCCACTACACCATAAGGAAAAACATTAGTCACAACATAAGGACCTAACCATCTGAAACGCAACTTACCAGGCATTAGCTTCAGTCGTGAACTATAGAGAAGGACTTTCTCTCCAATATGAAACTCTTTTTGTTGGATCATTCTATCATGAGTTTATTTTTATTTTTCCTTGTAGAGCCTTGAATTTTCATATAAAGATAATCGAATCTCCTCAAGCTCTTGAATTTGCAGCTTCCTTTGGATTCCAGCATGGGCCAAATCCATGTTGCATTTGTTTATTGCTCAATAAGCCCGATGATCAACCTCCACAGGGAGATGACATGCTTTCCCAAAAAAAATCCAAAATTGGGAAATGCCAATGGGTGTATTGTATGCAGTACTATAAGCCCATAATGCATCATCCAAGCTCTTTCTCCAATATTTCCTATTTGGCTGCACAATTTACTCCAAAATTTGTTTTAATTCTCTATTTCAAACCTCAGCCTGGCCATTTGTTTGAGGGTGGTATGGTGTTGATGTTTTGTGTGTCACCCCATAATTCCAAAGAAGGGAAGAAAAATTACAATTGCATAAGTGTGTCCCTTGGTCACTGATGATGGCCTTCGATACTCCAAACCTACAAAAACTCTATGATTTGACAAAGTCCACAACATAATGAGAATCATTAGTCCTGGTGGCCTTAGCCTCCACCCATTTACTCAAATAATCAATAGCAACCAAAATATATAAAAATACAAATGAACTAGGAAAAGGTCCCACAAAATCAATGCCCCATACATAAAAAATCCCACAGAATAGTATGGGTTGTTGGGGCATCTGATGTCTCCTAGAAATGTTCCCAGTGTGTTGGCAACAAAATCATGACTTACAAAACACATGGGCATCATGGAATAAGCTAGGCCAATATAATCCCAAGTCTAAAACTTTCCTAGCTGTCATTTGGGGTCCAAAGTGTCCACCATAAAAAAGTGTATGAAAAAAATGTAAAACAAACTCAAACTCATGATCATGCACACACCTTGTAATAGCCCAGACCTCTCTGGTCCATTACTTTGTGAAACTGTGGTGTTGGAGGTTTTCTATAAGGTCAATGTGGCTTGGGGTGCATTTGGGTGGACTTTTAAGGAAATCTAAAGGGTTATGGACTTCACACGGGAGGCACATGATTTGCGTAAACCATGCTGTCAAACCGTGCAAGGCTGGTCTTTGAGGTCGTGGCTAAGGCACGGTTAGCACACGGTTTGTCTAACCATGCAGACTAACCGTGTGAGGAGTGATTGTCGAGGTAGAAGTGAATGCACGGTTAGCGTACGGTTTGTTAAACTGTGCGGACTAACTGTGCGGGCACTTAAAGTTAGATCCTAAAATTGTGGATCTACCTCATTTTTCCTTTAATCAGCTCGTTTAAGCCCCTAATCGGCCATAACTCGGGATTACACTTACTTTTAGTTGTAAGAACCTCTCCCATGCGTTTTGGAGGTGATCCGGAGGCTTCTCTTCGCTAATCAAAGCCATTTTCTCGAGGTATTTGATCCTTTTGTTTGGTTTCTTAGATCTACCTAGATCTGCTCCTCCTCTTCTCTTGTCTTCTTAGATCTATGCCCGTTATGGGTATATCTAGGTGTGTGGATGTCATATTTGATGATATTTGGCCTTGGTTATGTTAGGAGAGGATATCTAATGAGGATTCGTGGAGAATCAACCCGGTTTCTTGGGCGTTCATCGACGGTTGTGATTTTCCTCGAAAACCCTTGAGGTAGGGGATTGATGGATTCTCTAATTTTTATGTATAATCATAGAGTTAGCATGATTTATTCCTTTGGATCACAATGTAATTAACCTAATTAAATATTTGAACCAGATTAAGAATTTTCCTTGAACGTATGTTGTTGCCTCATGTTTGCTAGATAGTGTGATATATATATTCCCTACTTGTTAGCCTGTTTTTCTTGATGGAAATTGATAAAGAAAGTAAAGCCAAAATTAATTGATAATTAATTTTCTAAGGATAAATAGGCATGTAAATGAATCCGGTTATTGTCGTTGTTATAGTTGTTCTAATTTGATGTTGATTAAGTTGGCATAGTAAGCATGTTTAATCTTCGGTGATAGCATACTGAATTGGTTCATGATGTTGGAACCAACGAATTGAATCTATTAATTCAAGATGGGTTAAATAACTTTATTGAGTTCCATGAAGGGTTCAGAGTTACCCTCTTTTTGTGAATTAGGCCTAAAATCCCATTTGATGTGATTTTTGGTGTTGGTTGTTTGATGGCCGGATGCCTTGTTAAAGGGCCAAGAGCCCATTTGATGTAATGATTGTTTTCCTACTGCTTGTGCTGTGTTGTGACCCTGGAAGGGGGGCCATGATATCTTGTGTTGTGATGTGACCCTAGAGGGGTGTTGTGATATGTGGAGGCAGGGAGGCCTTGTGGTTATGGTAGAAGATGATGCCTAGAGTGGCGAGATGCATCGGTTTATGCATGTGGGTGACAGGGAGGACACCAGGGATGATGGTATGGGATGGATGTGATGGCTGAATGTTTGGTGGTTTGATTGGTTGTTATGTGCTTTACTTTCCCCACTTCTCAAGGCAGCTAGTTTTTCTTACCCTTCTTCTGAAAGGGGCAAAGACGTGCGGGGTATGACACATGCTTTCCGTGTTTAGTCTCTCGAGGGAGAATGGGCCTATGCACTTTCTATAGGCGGCACATACTCGACAGGTAGTATATCTACTCACCGTGTTGAGCCCCCTTGCGTTTAGTATCTTAGGATGCTTTTCTAGAAAGCCTTGGAATATGGGAAAGTAATTCTGAAATGAAATTTTGATTAAATGATGATAATACCCAGGGATAAAGATGTTGGAATTTAATGGTGGTGTTGTAACGTTAAAGAAACAGTAACTCCTGAATGTGATGCCATGAATGTTTAAATGTGGTTTTTGTTCATGGGTAATTAAAGTGCAAAGAATTAATTAACAGAAAGTGGAATTGATGAAAAAGAGAATGAAGTAACCTAATAAAGTTCTTTAACCAGTTGTGTGCTTATAGGATGCCTAGTAATAGAAATAACATCTCGGAGTCTGAGAGACGTTAGCTGCAGTTGTGGCTTAGAATAGGTTATGCCGATAGTGTGGTTGTGAGTTATATATATTCTATTCTTTTTGTGTTTGTATACGCTACTCCACCCTGTCAGTAAGGGAAACTGACACCCTAGGGATTCTGAGCCCTAGGGGGTGTTTTCCCCAACATTCTTATAGGAGGATGAATGGCTGACTACCCCCTTTGACCCTGCTCTCTTCTCTTGGTAGATACTAGTGCCATGGGCACAATGGTTAGTTTTCCCCATATATGTGTGTAGAGGGCTGTAATGGATTATGGTTATTTCCACACATATATTCTAGATATAGTATCCTATGGAATACTATATTTGTAACATGTGTAGGCAGTGATGGCTTGAGGATCTTTACGCAGTGTATGGGTTGTAATGGCTTGAGATACAATACCCGATGTATGATACACGTTATGCGGGCTGTGGTGGCTCTTGGTACCTACCTGGTTACTTTTGGTTGTGAGGATGGTGTGGTGCTTAGCCCAGGTGTCTGCGGGAAAACCTTTGTGGTGCACATGGTGCAGATTGTGGAGCTTAGCCCTAGTTTATACGGGTAATCTTTTGGAGAGATATGCACAGGACGTATGTCGTTGGGGCAAAGTGGCAAACCAATGGGGAAGTAGTAGCGGGGTACCCTTTATATTCTTTACTATATGATATATTCTTGTATGCGTTACTTGGTGAGAGTAGCCATGGAGAGGTTGGGAACATAGTATACCTATTTAGGTGATGAGTTAGTTTCACTTGTTGTTCACTATGCTTTTGCATGATTTCTTTACTTTTTCACAAGAGGTTTTAGGGATGATCCTACTTAGTACATTGTTATACTCACCCTACATATATATAAACTATTATTCAAGTTACTTAGAGCAGGTTGGAGATCAGGCTGGTTACTACTAGATTGTGGTTACAGGAGCTGTTCGAGCTTGTGATCGCCGCTATTTTACATTCTTTTGGGTACTCGTAGTTTCCATTTCAGTTGTTGTACATTTTGGATGGCATTTCATATATTTACTGGGGTTTCTTTTATACTTCAGTTGGAGTTGGTTGGTGTCTATCTTATCTCTCTCTTACGTATGTGTTCTCTTAGAGGGTAATGCCTCTCATTTGTGTGTTACTATACGCTCGGTGCTAGTCGCCAGCCCGGGGCCAACTGGAGGCGGGACTCGGGGGTCATTATCTTCCTTCTCACATTTCCGGCCCAAGAGGGGTACACTTTGTGGGGAGGGGGTTGTGACTAAGTGGTATCAGAGGTCTGTTTCAGGGATAGGATGGAGTTTGGAATTAGGCACAAGTGAGGTTGCATGGGTTAGTTGGGCAACAGTTTCATTCATGTTTATAAAGTGGGGTAAACACTGGAGACCGGCAGAGACATAGGCGTTTAGGTCCCCCTATGATCTGTTGCACGAACCTTTAAGTTTACAATGGCTACTAAACAAGGTGATACTAGTTTCAAGGTAGAGACCTAGGAAAGGATCATGCATCATTCTTCATTGTTCATGTGTTTGAATGGGTAGACCTTGGGATAGGTTAAGCTAAAATTAATGAAAGAAAACAATTAATTAAATTAATGTTGAGTCTTCCATATTCTAGGATTAGGAGATCTAACGGTTTGTTATTTTACAGGTATGGCTCCAGGGCGACGTCCTTATCCGTTTGCATAGAAGATGTCCAGCAGGTTGTCTCAGCAGATCATCATAGGGTGGAGGTTGACGATGACGACACTTGTAGGAAGAAACTCCGAGAGTTTCAGTTCCAGAGTCTGCAGAAGTATGAGGGCTCCGTTTTAGATGTTTTCATGAAATACTGGTTAGAGGAGGTCAAGATAGGCTTCAGTTCGATCCATTATCATAAGGAGCACTGGGTGTCCTTGGTTGTGATGATGCTACGTGGAGAAGCAAGGTAATGGTGGCTCTTGTTCCTCGGGTATTGTGAGGAGTCAGTGATCTCATGGGAGGAGTTTTGAGACAAGTTCAGTGTCGAGTTCCTTTCCTCGACTACGTAGGCACCTAGTCGTCAGGAGCTTCTTACCCTTCGACAAAGGAGCTCCACTGTTCGAGAGTTTGGAATCCGTTTCAGGAACCTTCTACGATATGCTTTAGACCTGTTACCAGACGTCTAGGCCAGGGCGAGGAATTTTGAAGTGGCTTTGCATCCAGAGATCCAGTGCCAGGTCACCCCATTTATGTTGAAGACATATCTTGAGGTGCTGGAGAGGGAAGAGGTTGTTGAGAGGACTTTGGCCAGGAACGGATCATCACGAGAAGGGAATCATCATGATTCCTCATGAAGTAAGGTTGTGGTCCGGGGTTCCCAGTTTTCTAGGCAGAAGAGTTTCTATTCAGCCAGGGGTAGGTCCCATCCCTTCACATCTCATTTCTCCAGAGGCGGCAACTCTCTGGCCTATGCCAAGAGATCAACCACTTGTTTTTCTTATGGTGGTCATGGCCATCAGCAGTGGGAGTGCCCGACCTTTCAGAGCAGTCATCGTGCACCGGGCACTCTGCCCCAGGTTCCTCTATTGAGGCTGTTCCAGCCAAGGCAGCAGTAGAGGGTAGATGGGGCAGGCAGAGGACAGCTCCATGATGCTCCTCGTCCTTAGAGAGCAGAGCGCGGCTGTGGTGGTGGTCGTCATCAGGGTCAGAGAGGCCATGGAGGAGGTCATGGTCAGCTTCATGCCCTAGCGTTGCCAGCTCCAGACGAGCCAGGCATCGTTCTAGGTACCCTTTGCTTGTTTTTTACCTTGGTCTATGCCTTGTTTGATTCAATAGAGACACACTCCTTCATATCACCTACCCTTGTCCATGCCTTGGGACTTGAGGTAGAGAGGCATCCAGTGCCCTTGGCGTTGACTATGCTAGTTGGAGGTCGAGCTAGCTTGTTTGAAGTATGTAGAGACTGTGAGATAGTGTCCGGGCAACACCGCTCTTGGGGAGATTTCCTATGTTTACGAATACAACCATATGATGTCATCCTCGACATGGATTGGTTGTATTTGGTGGAGGATATCGTGGATTGCTTCAGGAAGAAGGTCATCTTTATTGGTGCAGATGGAGAGAAATTGGTGTTTGTTGGTGAACGAGATCCTAGAATGGGCTATAGGCGCGTTCCATCCTTATCGTCCATGATGACCGAGTTGATGTTGGGTTCTCAAAGGTTCAGTAGTTGGCGTTTCCTAGGGTTGTGGAGGAGTACCCTGATGTTTTTCCAGAAGAGGTTGTATCCTTACCCCCTCGATGAGAGATCGATTTTGGGATCGAGCTATAGCAAGCAGCATCTCCTATCTCTATGTATCTGTATAGGATGGCCCCGTCTGAGTTATGAGATCTACGTATACAACTTGATGTTCTGTTGCAGTGCGGTTTTGTTTGGTCAAGTGTGTCACCATGGGGTGAACCAGCCTTGTTCGTGAAGAAGGCTGATGGCATTTTGCAGTTGTGTGGAGATTATCATCGCTTAAACAAAGTAACAATAAATAATTGTTATCCTCTTCTATGGATTGATGACTTATTCAATCAACTGAAGGGTTAAAGTTGGTTCTCAAAGATCTAATTGCGGTCATGATATCATCAGATGCATGTAAAGGATGAGGATATTCTGAAGACTGCTTTCCGTTGTCATCATGGGAATTATGAGTTCGTTGTAATGCCATTTGGTGTGACGAATAATCTAGTTGTGTTCATGGGTTTGATGAATACTGTGTTCCATGAGTTCCTAGACAAGTTTGTGGTGGTCTTCATCGACGACGTCCTTGTGTACTCCATGTCTGAAGAGGAGCATGCTGAGCATCTACGAGCTGTTTTGGGAGTTCTCAGTCGACATCAGCTATTTGGGAAGTTTCTGAAGTGTGAGCTTTGGGCTCGAGAAGTCTGTTTCTTGGGGCATGTGGTGTCCCAACAGGGAGTTTTTGTGGATCCATCCAAGACAGTTTTAGAGGTGAGAATTTTCCTTGGCCTCACAGGCTACTACAGTAGGTTCGTTGCCAATTTATTACGGGTTGCAGGTCCTATAATAGCCTTGACTAGGAAGGATTAGGCCTTCGTATGGACTGATCAATGTCAAGCAGCCTTCAAGTATCTAAAGTAGAAGTTATTAAGTGCTCCAGTCCTTTGTCTTCCAGCTGAGGGAGTCCAGTTTGATATCTTTAGCGATGATTCGCATCTGGGGTTAGGTTTTGTTCTCATGCAGCGGAGGTCAGTTGTTTCTAATGGGTCTCGGCAGTTGCGTCCCCATGAACACAATTATTCCACCCACGATCTTGAGTTGCTAGCCGTGGTGTTTTCACTGAAGTTTTGGAGACATTACCTCATTGGTGAGCACTTTTTGGTCTTCACTGACCATAAGAGTTTGAGGTATGTTATCTCCCAGCATGACTTGAACTTTCGGCAGTGTCGGTGGATGGAGTTCTTTTAGGAATACGACTTCGAAATATCGTATACACTTGGAAAGGGGAATGTTGTAGCTGATGCACTAAGACGAAAGTCATGTAGTGATGCTGTGCGTGAATCCGGTGATTCCTGGAGAGTAATGGAGGAACTGTCAGCTTTGAATCTTGATATGGGATAAGTCGGAAGTAGAGGATGTCTTTTTCAGATGACGGTGTAGTCATCCCTGATATAGAAGGTGGAAGAGTCCCAGTTGTGGGATCTTGAGGTGGAGGTCTCAAGAGACCGAGTTGTTTGTGGTGAGGCTCATGATGGTTGGTCTAAGGATGAACAACACAGATTTTTGTATCATGGAAGGATTTTTGTTCCCTTGATGATGCACGATACGGTCCACATAGAGTTCCATGGTTCTCTTTTAGCGGTGCATCTTGGATTGACAAAGATGTACCAATCCTTGAGGATCCAGTTTTCTGAAGCGTGCGGTTGCGGAGTTTGTGTCTCGATCTTTAGTCTGTCAGAAGGTGAAGGCCGAACAACGTGTTCATGGTGGTCTTCTCCAGCCATTAGAGATTCTTCAGTGGAAGTGGGAGGACATATCAATGGACTTTGTTACAGGTTTACCTCATGTTCCGGGAGGACATGATGATATTTGGGTGCTAGTGGATCATTTAAAAAATCGTCCCCCTTCATAGTGATCAAGGAGTCGAGCTTAGTGGAAGTTTTGTCGAGGAAGTATCTAGAGGAGGTGGTGAGACTTCATGGAGTCCCAAGGACGATCATTTCTGATCGAGATCCTCATTTGACCTCCAGGGTGTGTAAAGGTCTCCAACATTCTTTCGGTTCTCAGCTATGTATTAGCACTGCTTTTCATCCTCAAATGGATGGTCAGATGGAGCAAACCATCTAGACTCTTGAAGACATGTTACGCTCTTGTGTTCTTGATTTTCGAGGATCATGGGAGAGACACTTACCCTTGCTGGAGTTCGCTTACAATAACAGTTTTCACTCCACCATCGGTATGGCGCCGTTTGAAGCCTTGTATGGCCGACCTTGTCATTATCTGTTGTGCTGGACTGGGGTTGGAGAGTCAGCAATTCTTGGACTAGAACTAGTGCAAAATACAACAGAGATGGTTCAGGTGATTTGTGAGAGGATGAAGGCAGTGCAAGATCGTCAGAAATCATATGCCGATCAAAGGAGGAGACCCTTAGAGTTTAATGTTGGGGATCATGTGCTTCTGAAGGTGACTCCCCGTCGTGGGCAGCGAAGGTTTGGTCATGGAAGTAAGCTTTCTCCCCATTTTGTTGGGCCTTTCAAGGTGTTAGCTTCTATTGGATATGTGGCGTATCGAGTAGCTCTTCCCCCACAGATGATTCAGATACATGATGTTTTCCATGTATCACAGCTACATCGTTATCTTCATGATGAATCTCACATCATCGATTGGGGACAGATCGATGTTGACGATGATGCCACTTTTGAGGAGCGGCCTGTGGAGATCCAAGACCGCAAGGAGAAGGTGTTCTACGAACGTTTTATTCCTTTAGTTCATGTCTTGTGGCAACATGGTGGCTTGGAGGAGAGTACTTGGTAACGTGAGTCAGAGATACGTGCCCAGTACCTAGAGCTGTTTGGAGTTTAACTCTTTTTATGTATCGTTGTAACTTATGTGGTTTTGAAACCATCATGTTTATGAGATGGATCTCTTTGTTTCTCTTGGTGGATTGCTCTCTTTTGAGAGGTATCTCGGTGGGTGGTTGTTCAGACCCTGTTTCATTTTCTCTTTAGGTGGGTTTTGGATTCTCGAGGATGAGAATGTTTTGAGAGGTATCTGATGTAATTTCTTGGACCTCTCTAGTCCATTCCTTTGTAAAAATGTAGTGTTGGAGGTGTTCTAGAAGTTAAAGGTGGCTTGGGGTGCCTTTGGGTTGAGTTTTAAGGAAATCTAAAGGGTTATGGCCTTCGCACGGGAGGTGCACGGTTTGTGTAAACCATGCGGCCAAACCGTGCAAGGCTGATCTTGGAGGCAGTGGCTAACGCACGGTTAGCGCACGATTTGTCTAACCCTGTGAAATAACCGTGCGAGGAGTTATTGTTGAGGTAGAAGCTACCGCACGGTTAGTGCACGGTTTGTTAAACCGTGCAGACTAACCTTGCGTGCACTTAAAGTTAGATCCTAAAATTTTGGATCTAACTTGTTTTTCCTTTAATCACCTTGTTTAAGCCCCTAATCGACCATAACTCTGGATTACCCTTCCTTGGAGGCGGAAGAACCTCTCCCAAGAATTTTCAAGGCGATCCGGAGGCTTCTCTTCAGGAATTGAAGCCATTTTCTTGAGGTATGTGATCCTTTTGTTTGTTTTCTTAGATCTACCTAGATATGATCCTCCTCTTCTCTCGTCTTCTTAGATCTATGCCTGTTATGGGTAGATCTAGGTGTGTGGATGTCGTTTGTGATGATCTTTGGCCTTGGTTGTGTTAGGAGAGAAGATCTAAGGAGGATTCGTGGAGAATCGACTCGGTTTCTTGGGTGTTCATTGACCGTTGTGGTTTTCCTCGAAAACCCTTGAGGTAGGGGATTTTTGGATTCTCTAATTATTATGTGCAGTCATAGAGTTAACATGATTTAGTCCATTGGATCATAGTGGAATTTACCAAATTAAATATTTGAACCAGATTAAGAGTTTTCCTTGAACATATGTTGTTTCCTCATGTTTTCTAGATCGTGTGATATATATATGCCTTTCTTGTTAGCATGTTGTTCTTGATGGAAATTGATAAGGAAAATAAATCTGAAATTAACTGATAATTAATTGGATAAAGATAAAGAGGCATGTAAATGAATCTGGTTGTTTTCGTTGTTGTAGTTGTTCTAATTTGATGTTGATTAAGTTGGCATAGTAAGCATGTTTAATATTCGGTGATAGCTTACTGAATTGGTTCATGATGTTGGAACCAACGAATTGAATCTGTTAATTAAAGATGGGTTAAATAACTTGATTGATTTCCATGAAGGGTTCAGAGTTACCCTCTTGTTGTGAAGTAGGGATAAAATCCCATTTGATGTGATTGTTGGTGTTGGTTGTTTGAAGTCTGGATGCCTTGTTAAAGGGCCAAGATCCCATTTGCTGTAATGATTGTTTTCCTGCTACTTGTGCTGTGTAGTGACCCTGGAAGAGGTGTTGTGATATCTTGTGTTGTGATGTGACCCTAGAGGGGTGTTGTGATATGTGGAGGTAGGGAGGCCTTGTGTTTGTGGCAGCAGATGACGCCTAGAGTGGCGAGATGCATCGGTTTATGCATGTGGGTGATAGGGAGGACACCAGGGATGATGGTATGGGATGGATGTGCTGGCGGAATGTTTGGTGGTTTGATTGGTTCTTATCTGCTTTACATTCTCCACTGCTTAAGGTAGCTGGTTTTTCTTACCCTTCTTCCGAAATGGGTGAAGACGTGCAGGTTATGCCACATGCTTTCTATGTTTATCCTCTCGAGGGAGAATGGGCCTACGCACATTCTATATGCATCAAAGACTCGACGGGTAGTATATCTACTCACCGTGTTGAGCCTCCTTGTGTTTAGTAGCTTAGGATGCTTTTCTAGAATTCCTGGGAATATGGGAAAGTAATTCTGAAATGAAAGTTTGATTAAATGATGATAATCATCGGGGATGGAGTTGCAGAAATTTAATGGTGGTGTTGTAACTTTAAAGGAACAGTAAATCTTGGATGTGATGCCAAGAAAGTTTAAATGTGGTTTTTGAACATGGTTAATTAACATGCAAAGAATTAATTAACGTAAAGTGGAATTGATGAAAAAGGGAATGAACTAACCTAATGAAGTTCTTTAACCTGTTGTGTGCTTATAGGATGCCTAGTCTTAGAAATAGCATCCCTAAGTCCAAGAGACGTTAGCTGCAGTTGAGTCTAAGACTAGGTTATGCCCATATTGTGGTTGTGATTTATATATATTCTATACTTTTTATGTTTCTATATGCTAATCCACCCTATCGGTAATAGAAACTGATACCCTGGGGATTCTGAGCCCTGGGGGGTGTTTTCCCCAAATTTCGATGGGAGGATGAATGGCTGACTACCCCCTTTGACCCCGCTCTCTTCTCTTGGTAGATTCTAGTGTCGTGGGAACAACAATTATTTTTCCCCATATATGTGTGTAGAGGGCTGTAATGGCTTGTGGTTATTTCCACACATATATTCTGGATATAGTATCTTATGGACTACTATAGGTGTAACGTGTATAGGCTGTGATGGCTTGAGGATCTTTACGCGGTGTATGGGCTGTAATGGCTTGAGGTACAATACCCAACGTATGATACACGTTATGCGGTCTGTGGTGGCTCTAGGAACCTACCTAGTTACTTTTGGTTTTGAGGATGGTGTGGATATTAGCCCTGGTGTCTGCGGGCAAGCCTTTGTGGTGTACGTGGTGTAGATTATGGAGCCTAGCCCTAGTTTATACGGGTAAGCTTTTGGAGAGAGATGCATAGGGCGTATGTCATTGGGGAAAAGCGGAAAACCAGTGGGGAAGTAGTATCGGGGTACCCTTGATATTCTCTACTATATGATATATTCTTGTATGCGTTACTTGGTGAGAGTAGCCATGGCGAGGTTGGGAACATAGTATACCTGTTTAGGTGATGAGTTAGTTTCACTTGTTGTTCACTATGATTTAGCATGCTTTCTTTTATTTTTCATGAGAGGCTTCAGGGAGGATCCTACTGAGTATACTGTTATACTCACCCTACGTATATATAAACTATTTTTTCAGGTCACTTGGAGTAGGTTGGAGATCAGGCTGGTTACAACTAGCTTGTGGTTGTAGGAGTTGTTCGGGCTTATGATCGGAGTTGTTTTACTTTCTTTTGGGTACTTGTAGTTTCCCTTTAAGTTGTTGTACCTTTTGCATGGTATTTTATATATGTACTTGGGTTTCTTTTATACTTCAGTTGGAGTTGGTTGGTGTCTATCTTATCTCTCTCTTCCACATGTGTTCTATTAGAGTCTAATGCCTCCCATTTGTGTGTTACTGTACCCTCGGTGCTAGTCGACAACCTGGGGCCTACTGGAGGAGGGAATCGAAGTTCATTATTTTCCTTATCACATTGCCAGCCCAGGAGGGGTACACTTTGTGGGGAGGGGGTAATGACACACCTCCTAATTACTTGGTCACTACACATGTGTCATAAGTCGGGATCATCCCACACATAAAATCTTGAGTCACTCTTTAATTTTTGGACTTGATGTTTCATTAAGTTTTTAGGGATTTCAGAGGATACAAGGTAGTTAACTAAATCTACATACCAAGGATCTGTACCTGAGATGGAATAAAGATTCTCATCGGGAAAAGTGTCCTGAAGTGGTACTTGGTCCAAGGTTTCATCCTCTAGTGTGTGAGTAAGCCTACTCATGTGGTTTTCCACTAAGTTTTCTAAACCCTTTTTGAACTTTATCTCAATTTCAAATTCTTGAAGAAGGAGAATCCATCGGATTAGAATGGGCTTTGCATCTGGCTTCTTCATGTGGTACCTCAGAGCTTCATGGTCAGAAAAAAACAACTACTTTAGAGCCCAATAAATATGAACAGAATTTATCTAAAGCGAATATAATAGAAATAAACTCCTTTTCCGTGGTTGTGTAGTCTGATTGGGCTGAATCCAGTGTCCTCGATGCATAGGCAATCACATGTGAACGTCCCTCCACCCTCTGAGATAAGACTTCTCCAACCACGAAGTTGGAGGCGTGACACATAAGCTCAAAAGTAATCTCCCACCGTGGGGGTTGTATGATCGGTGGAGTTGTCAAACACTTCTTTAGCTCATCAAAGGAAGTCCTACAAGAATCATAAAACACAAAATCATAATCCTTTTGAAGTAATCATGACATAAGGAGAGCAATCTTACTAAAATCTTTGATGAAGAGCTGATAAACTCCTGCATGCCCTAGGAAAGATCTAACATCACGAACTCATGAAGGATATAGTAAGGATGAAATAATATCTACCTTAGATCTATCAACCTCTATCCCATGTTTTGACACTACATGCCCTAAGACAATGCCATTCTCTACCATGAAATGACACTTTTCAAAGTTTAGTACCATATTCCTCTCAATACAATGATTCAACAACTTTCCCAAACTACTTAGACATTCATCAAATGAAGACCCATACACTGTAAAATCATCCATGAATAACTCCATGCAGGTCTCAATAAAATCAGAAAAAATACTCACCATGCATCTCTAGAAGGTACCTGAGGCATTGCAAAGTCCAAATGGAATCCTTCAGTTGGCAAACATACCAAAGGGACAGGTGAATGTAGTCTTCTCTTGATCCTCTGGAGCTATAGGAACCTGCAAATATCTAGAAAATCCATCCAAGAATCAATAGTGTGTCTTCCCAGCTTGTCTCTCAAGCATATGATCAATAAATGGGAGGGGGAAATGGTCATTGCGAGTAGATTGATTTAGTTTCCTATAATCAATACACTTGCGCCAACTATTTTTCACCCTCATTCGAACCAACTCATCTTTCTCATTATTAACAACAATAACAACACTTTTCTTAGGCACAACCAGAATAGGACTCACCCACTGGGAATCTGAAATGGGATAGATTGTACCTACCTTGAGCAATTTTTAAACCTATTTTTTAACAACCTCCGGGAGGGTTGGATTGAGTCTCATTTGTGGCTACCTCACTAGTTTACCATCATCCTCCAGAAGAATCCTATGCATGAAAATGGAGGGGATAATACCTGATATGTCATCCAAGGTTCACCAGATTTCCCAAATGTTCTCCCTCAAAAGATTCAAAAGTTTCTCTTCATGTTCAAAAGGTAGATTATTAGCAATGATAATAGGTAATTTCTCACCACTCAATAAATATGAGTATTTGAGATTTGGTGGAAATGGATTGAGTTCCAGTGTAGGGGTGGTTTATGGATGAAGAAATAAAAGGAACTGAAATATGTGCACAAAGAGCATCAGTATCGGAATATACATAACGAAAATCAAAGAATAAAGCATCAAATCCATCAGCATACTCAACATCCATGTCAAAATTAGAGTTCACATGATCAAAATCAGAATATGATCCCATTTCAAAATCAAATCAAAGAGAGTATTTTTCATTAGAAATAAGTGTGGAAGTACTCTAATACATCAAACTAGAACCAATAATCATAATCTTTCTAATAATAGAACAATCAAATTCCATGGGGTTTTTATTTGGTGGTTCAAAATGGGAGATAACAAATGTAGAATGATCCTCTGAGGTGTACTTCATGGAATCCATAACATTAAATATCACAACTTCATCCCTAAATTCCATGGAAAGTGTACCCTTATTGACATTTATGATAGTTTTTGCTGTTTTGAGGAAGGGTCTACCTAATATAATGGGAGCATGAGAACTTACATGATCATCCTCCATGTTAAGCACGTAGAAATATACTGGGAAGATCATGTATCTTACCCAGACAAGTACATCCTCAAGGACTCCCGCTGGATATTCTGTAGCTCTATTTGCCAACTGTACCACTACTCTCGTCAGTTTCAGCTCACCAACCTACAAAGAAGAGAATACAGAGTGAGGCATCACATTTTGGATGATCCCAAATCACAAAGTGAATCATAAAAGTGAAACTCCCATATGGTGCATGGGATGGTGAATTTCCCTTGATCCTTGCACTTGGTCGACATTCCGAGAGTTGGTGTAATGAGTGCTAACACATTATTTCCTAGATTGATCCTATCATTTTACTTGAGGCCTCTTAGATTGTTACAATGTTCTTTTAATAATTTCACATACCATGGAATTTTCTTAATGGATTCAAGTAAAAGGGTTTTGATCTCCACATTCTTGAATGTATCCAAAACTTATTTTCGCATCACCTCTTCAGCCATCATCTTGTTTTGTACAACTCTATTTGGAAATGGAAGGTGTTTAAGAGGAAAATAATCAATATTTTTCATACCTTTATCTTTATCCTTGGATTTCTCATCAGTTGGTATGGAATACAGCTTCTCCAAATTTGAGGTGAATCCCGGTGGAACAACAGGTGCAGATGTATCGGTTGTTTTCCTCCCACTTCTCATTGTGATGGCACTGACATTCCCCTTGGGATTTGGAGTTGTTTGGCATGGTAGATTTACAGAATCCTTACTTACCAGTTCATGGAGGGCAGTGGCAATCTGGCTCATTTGAGTCTTCAACTCCCTCAACTACGAACCTTGACTCTTCAACTCATTCTTTTGATTCAGAACAATTTGTTTCAAAATATCATCTGTATTAGAATCTACCTTTGGTGGGGGATTCCCTTGTTGTGGGCATGTTGATGTTTGGGCTTCAAATATTCTTTAGGGTTGTTGGAATCCCTGCTGGTAAGGCGGAGGCTGCTAGAAGTTTTGTTGAAAGGGTGACCTTTGTTGTTGTCCAGATCCATATCTCATGTCTGATTGATCCTTCAACCATTGGTTGTATATTGGTGCAAAGTAATCAAGCTTCTTTTGGGGATATGGTTGTTGATGTTTATAAGGTATCCTAGGAAACACTACTGCATAATCTTTTATTTCTTGTAGTTGGGGGGAAATAGTCTATTCAGTGGATTGTCTCAGTGAAAATGCCACAAGGCCTTGAAGAAGGGGGGTTTGGATGTCTTTTGATCCAAAGCAATCTTTCTCACCATATTTTTCAATTATTTCAACTTGGTATCAATCAAATGACTTTCAAGAGAATATAGATTTACCTGATGTACTCTCCTGACATGTGGTGTACCACGATCGCCAAATTATTGGGAGTTTTGTGCCATTTTGTCGATTAACACACGTGCAGTTACTGGTGTCTTGTCCACCAATGCTCCTCCATCCGTGGAATCCACCATGATCCTCTCCATAGGTGTGAGTCCTTCATAGAAGTATTGGATGATGAGTTTCTCACTGATTTGGTGATGTGGGTAGCTTGCACACAACTTCTTGAATTACTCCCAGTACTCATACATTGACTCCCCTTGGGCTTTCTTAATCCCTAATATCTCTTAACAAATGGAAGTGGTCCTTGATGCGGGAAAAATCTTTGCAAGAAAAGATGTTTCAAATCATTCCAACAAGTTACATATTTAGGTTGTAAATAATACATCCAGTCTTTCGCAGCTCCATCAAGTGAGAATGGGAATGCTCTTAATTTGATTTGGTCTTCAGATAAATTTCTTAGTTTCAAGGTTGAGAAAACCACATTAAATTCTTTAAGGTGTTTATTGGGATCCTCACCTGAAAGTCCATTAAATTTTTGAATAAGATGAATTAATCCAGCTTTCAATTCAATGTCCGATTCGAGATTCGGGTATGCAATACAATTTGGTTGATAGTTAATATCTGGTTCATCCAATTATTGAATAGTTCTATTAAGTTCATTTCCATTATTTTCATCCATAGGTTCTTGTATTATTTTGGAATTACAATTGTTTCCAATTTCAATGTTATGAAAGTGGAGGAATTCTCCAACTAGTTGAATATTGAAACTCCTCATAGACTGAGAATGTTTGATTCGTGCCCTAAGACTACGTTCAATATCTGGGTCAAGATCTAACAAATCTTCAGTATTAGTTCATGTCATAAATCAACCAAATATTAAAAGTAATTAAATAAATGTGAACTATAATAAAAATAAAATAAGTTTGAGTTGGTCCGATAAAATAAAAGAATAGAGTAAGAGAAAAAAACTTGAGAAAGGGGAAAGAAGAAAGAAAGAAGAGTGGAAGTGAATAAAATGTAAAATAAAATAAATACCTATAATTGGTTGAAATAATTACATTCCTCCCCAACAATGACACAAATTTTAAAGACCACTGTTGTGGGCACCCTCAAATGATTAGTGGTTTTTGGGTTACTTAGGTGCAGTAGAGTGGCTGACCAAGGTCGTCTCTCAAAGGAGGAAGTAAATTAAAACAAATTCTTAAAAGTATTCTAAAATTAAAATAGAAAATAATTAATACACTACATGAAAGGATGGTGGTTATTTATTATTTATAAAACATGAAGAAGTTTTCTGGAAGAAGATTGAATTTTTTTTGTTTTTAATTTTGAAATGAAGTTTGATTAAAAAAACGCAACAAGATGATGTTTTTTTAGAAAATATTTCAAAAGGAGTAATCGATCAAACTCTATATATTCATTTACTTATTAATCATTATCATTTAAATA
Organism: Viscum album; assembly: GCA_963277665.1. Lineage (NCBI taxonomy): Eukaryota > Viridiplantae > Streptophyta > Magnoliopsida > Santalales > Viscaceae > Viscum > Viscum album. The sequence continues at coordinate 805,179,198 of OY728141.1, read as the reverse complement.
AATATCCACTTAATTGTGATCCTCTAATTTGTTAACCCTTGAACCCTACGAGAGTTAACTTAACCACAAAGATGTTTTACTTAAACCCTAGGCTAGCTTCAGAACACGCAATCGCAACACCATTCATTGATTGTAATTATAAGGTTAGCATATGGTCAGTGGTTAATTAGAGAACATATCCATTCTGGAAATGAAGATAAATTGTGTTTAGGGCTTATATTTTAACTCTACAAACTTATCATGTGTGTTCTTGTATTACTGATTAAGTTCGGGCTTTCACAATTTACACAAAATCTCGACCTCGAGTGTTTTTGTGTCAATTGTTCAATTGCTTTCTTAGTTTATTCAAATTTAAAAACTCAATTCATGAACAATATTAAGTGAATTATAATATCTCAATGATTCAAAACAATTAAATTAAGAGGGTATAAGATAGATCGATCACTAAAAAACTACTCTTCCATGGGCGGTGTGGTCATCGTGGAGACATTTTGCATGAGCAAAGGATTTAAAGGGTAGAACCAAATCTAGTCTCCACTATTGATTCCAACCCAATTAGAAAGATTAAGAGAAGAATAAAAGGGAAGAACAGATAATATTAATTGAAGAAAAATTCAAGATATAAACATGAAAGAAAATAAATACAAAGAGGTGGTGGGAGAGGAGTGCCTTTTTGGAAGAGAGGTTTTCACAAAGCATTACTTCTTACAAGAGTTGTGAGGGGATTACAAGAGACACCCTTTTGGACACACCTTCCCAAATCCTCTAACCACCTTCCCAAAGAGTGAAAAATCTCTTTAAATATAGTTTTTGAGGGTTAGGGTTACATAACTCTTTTTAAGTGTGAAATGAAAAATCGGCAAAATATTTTATTCCAAGTTGCACCAAATAATTGACCTCCAAAACGCATGAATTGGCTGACCTTATAGAAGGATTATTTTTTTATAATTATGTCCCCGAGCTTCCCTAAATATTGGGGCTGAATCCAAGCTCATATGAATAAGATATGGGCAAAATGGTGAAGTAATGTGCAATCTGGATGGTTCTGTCCAACTTTGTCTTCATGGCCCATTCACTCCCCACAAATGCATGATCCAACTCCCATTTCGTAAATATAATTTGTATCCCATTAAGTCAGGAACACAATTACAGAATTTTAAGTCAAAATATTATACATAACAATATTTATTCTTGAAAAAATACAGTGAATTTTAAAACTCTAAAACTGGATTTTTCATCAAATTTTCAACTGAATGATCTAATCCCAAATATTTCATAATTGATCATATTTAGCAGAATGTGAGGAAATTATATCATTTATTATCAATAAAATATTTATAATTTTTTTATCATAAAATAACTAATAGTAAAAATTGTCTGTACAAAATTGCTTTGGAAATGTGAAAAAAATATTACTCTAGAAATGTGACACAAATATTTTCAGTTTTTGTAATACTCATAAAGGAAAAAAATCTGTTAAAAATGTATGAATTCCAACCAATTGAAAAATCCCAATACAAACGGATAGTTATTTAAAATATTTCAAATAAATAACATGATATTAATCTATCTATCTTTCTATCACCAAAAGATTAATAGGCAAACACCCACAAATGACTATATCCCCACCGCTCTGATAAATAACAATGAAGAAGACAAACAGAAATGACATAAACCACATGATATCTTCCATCATTGTATGTAGAAAATGATGTAAGGTTCATTGATAACTTCGCTTATGGGTTTAACAAAAAGGATGTTTAACGAATTCACAGAGGGGTTTGCCAACGGTTTCACCATCAGGTTCCCTGAGGGTTTCGACAAGGTGCACCAAAAGAATGTTGAGGGGACTCACCAATGATTTCACTGATGGAATTACTTAGGTTTTTGTCAAAGGTTACACTGATCCACTGATGGATACGACCAACCTATTTTTTCAAGTTATGATTGACACCCTGATTTCTAGCCTAATGACTGATCAAGCTAATCAAACAGCCAACACATTTATTATACATGTGGAAGTCATCCAACGTATAACCTAAGGGTTAGGTTGAGATCCAAACCTATGATGATAAATTTTTGCCTCACATGACACCTCCCCCATATTGAAGTTCCCTTCCCACACGTGAAAGCTACTTCTGCTACTTTCCGACCACATCCTTTTAGTAACCATTTTGTGGATTTTTATTTCTGTTTAGTTTCATTATAGATTTTTTAGTTAGGGAAGACTATCCTCCTGCAATAACTCATGGTATAATAGGTATTTTGGTTCGATAAAATCAAAACTGACAAAATGCTGAATTTCAGTTTATAACATAAAATGATAAACATATAATATAAGGTTCACATTTCATTCCAACATGAGGAATAAATCAAATGAAAACAACCACCAGCAAAGAAATCACACACACTAGAAAGTGGATAATGTCCAAGACAAAAGTGAATCATAACACATATAACAGTTCATAATACATCATCATTCAATCTTGAAATTAGTTATCATTAACAATAGAAATACAACCTGTACAACATCGATTTAATAAAACCATAAAGAATGAGAAATCAAATTTCAGAATCAAATATATTTCCATAATTGAAAAAAATATAGACTTGATGAATCCCAAAGTACAAGTTATAGTGACATGGTAGCAACAAGGATTTACTTTGTGGAGTAAAAAAACCCCAAAAAACTTCTAAATAAACAAATTCAATACCAAAATGCATAGATAACAAGATAGAGGAATTCAATTAATATTCGAGAAGTAGCATTTGAGCAGTGAGTCACAGGTCAAAATAAAACCATAAAGGAATTAAGAAAAAGGGATACAATGGATTTTCATGCTTTAGTCAATGGACTATATGCATGGGGCATGATCATCTTGAGTATATTTATTATACAAGGAGTACAAGAATATAAAGTAGTACAAACCTGATCAAGAGACATGAACAAGGAATCTAAAATCAATTAAATAAGAGTAAAACAATCCAACATCACCCTTACCAGGGGTTGGATTCACCTCAGTTGATGCCTCCATGCTGTGAAAATCCATAATAAACTGCTCCAAGCCTGTTTTATTGTCCACAATTCCACTTCGCAACCCATCTCCAACAATATACTGTTATCCTTCAATTCTAATGCAATAAGGACCAGGATGCAAGAACACTTTGGAAACCACTAGGTTCACTACTCCAAGATCACACACCAAGAACTGGATTCTTCATCCCCCAGGTTCACAACTCCAAGATCACACACCAAGAACAAGTATCATCATCCTCTAGGTTCAATAATGAGAAATGAAACTTTTATATAGATGATCTCTGCACTGCTATCACTCCTTCGATGAATAGGAGAATTTCTTTTCAGGTTCTTTCTCCCTCTGATCTCTCTCATGAATGAACGGAATCAACAAATCATGTGTCTCTCATTAGAAACCCCAAACACCACTGCACTCTCTACTCTCAGACAAACTAGTAAGGAGGATACCTTCTCAGTGAAGCTGAAATCCCATCTCAATTTTCTCCAATTTAGTGGTGCTCTCTAGAATCATTGATACAACCCCCAACATAAAAAACAATAAGCTAGCATAACAACACAAGGCCATGGTAGCTGGAATTGGACATGCAGATGACTGAGAATAACCACCATGTAACCAACATAACAATCCAAACCGTCACATTAAATAAAAATGTTAAATTTTCATTTCCATTTAAATTGATATATTGAAATTCTATTAGTTTTTATTTTTCATGGGCTATATGGTACTATGTATGCGAATGTGGTCATTTTAATTTTTGATTTGTTATCCTTACTGTATATTTGTATTTTGGCCTGATTTTCCTTATTAGAAGAATCAATATGGGTCATTGAACATGCTTGATCCAGTGACCATATGAGCTTCTGGGTGTGTTTCTTTGCCTCTGGCTCGATCCGTGTTTTCACTGCACTTCCAATGGGGAGCTACCACATGTCTATTTGAGCTATGCCACTTGTAGTTATTAAAACATCTTTTTTATCAGATCTGTCCACATAGTCTTCATCCCAAATTCATTTCATGTGCCACTTCAGGATTCCTAACACTCTATTATTGTTCTTATTGTGTTGATTCGAAGGAATCCCGTATTCATTTCATTATTTTAGGATTTGTCTGGATGGTGGTCCAAGATAACTAAGAGGAAGAAACACTATGGTTTTGGTGAGATTTTGAAGAGGAAGAAAGAGATTTGTGGTCCCAATCCTTGATCTTTATTCCCTAGTGTCTGGAGTTCCATTTTTATACAAAGGGACATCTCATCCAGTGGAGACTCAATGGTGACATTGAACTGGGAACCAAATTTGGTCAGCCTCACATGAAGCATGGTGGCTATGGATTTATATCATTAATCATAACCAGATTTTGGTATTGAAATCCTACATTGTGAGTGATTTCCTTTTTGGTTTTCCACATCTGTATCTTTTATGTTGGGTGAATGCGTGAGTCCATCCATGAGTGGATGATTCTAACTCCACATGACAGAGTTCTTCATCACCACTATGTTTAGTATGGACGACTTCCTCAAATAGATTCTATGGGTTTTAGTTTCTTTTATCGAGTATGTAATGTCTTGTTTCTCTTCTCTAATAAGAATCTTTTATGGGTGGTTTTCTCATTGTGCATGTAGTATCACATCAATATGAATCACGTTATATATTAGTGTTCTTTCCTATTTTTCTTATCTATTCCAACATGATCAATCATCTTATTAATCAATTCATGTTTTTGAAATATTTTTTTTTTTCAAATTATTGTATGACCATATAAAACACTTTAGTGGTACTTGGTTGTTATTAAGGATAGCCACATCAACACTTCACTTAACAATTGGTATAATATCAAATCTGATGTGTTTAGAATGGGTTCTATGAATTTTTAAATAGATAATTTTGATGGGAAAAGTGATTTTAATCTATGGAAAATTAAAATGAATGCTCTGTTGGGTCATAATGAGTTAATTGATTCTATGAGTGGTTCCAAGATGATGGTTTCCACTCTTTCCCATGGTGGATATACCACTTTTACTTAGGTTGATGTTTTCGATAATATTATTAGTAAATTCCATTGCATTATTTTTTTGTCTTTAGGTGATAAGGTTCCTAGGGGGGAAGATTTTGAGTCTTCTATTGTTGGTATCTGGTCCAAATTGGAATCTCTATAAAAGACTAAATCTCTAGTTATAAGGTATTATAAAAAAAGATACTTTATACTTTTAAAATGTTCCCTAGAATTACATATATGCCACATATTGATTATTTTAATAGAATCCTATTAGACCTTTCTAATATAGATGTTTAAATAGGGGGTGAGGATCAAGAAATAATACTTTTGACTTCATTGGATAAGTACTGTTAAGGACTTGATGATGTATGGTAGGGATTCTTTATCGCTTGAAGAGGTTGATTCCAGTTTTTTACCCAAATAAAATCAAATAAAAGGAGTTGTTATTAATGATGTTGGAGGTCTAAACATAAGTGGAAGAAATGAACATAGATATAAGCAGTGAGAGATGAGTCAATCTAAAAAACATAGGTCTGAGTAAAAGAATAGAGAGTCTAAGAATAAGGGGTGTTGAAATATTTTCATTGTAAAATACATTGAAATTTTAAAAGAAACTCTCCCAATAGAAATAATGACTACAATCAGAATAATAGTGATAATTATTTATCTATTAAGAAATACAATTATGGGTATAGGTTTTATTTATCTATAACTTCATGATGGTCTGTTTAAAACTCTTAAAGAGCTTGGAAAGTTAACCTAACTAAAAAGAAACCTTGTTTCCTTAGGAATTATAGACCAGAAGAGTTATACTTTTAAATATGGCTCTGTTTATCTAAGAATTTCCTATAGATCTCTCAATATAATGAATGTAACCCTAAGGAATGGGTTGTATGTTTTAGAAGGTAGGACTCAAATGAAATAATTAAATGTTTTTGATGTACCAATACTAGAGAATACCACTTTATGGAATATAAGACTAGGACATGTTAGTTCCAAGAGGCATGATGAACTTAAAAAACATGGTTTATTAACTGGTGTTAATCCTATTTTTTACCTTTCTATAAGAACTATTTATACGGTAATTCTGAGTTATTAATTTTTGTAATTCATCCTATAAATCTAGAAACCCTTTATAATGCATTAATTCTAATATTTTGGGTCCTTCTAGGACTTCCTCCCAAGGTGGTGGCTATTACTTTGTGACTTTTATAGAATATTACTCTGAGAAAGTGTGGATTTACATATTGTAACACAAATCTAATAATTTTCAGACCTTTAATAATTGGAATGCTAGTGTAGAAATTAAATCATGTAAGAAACTAAAAACCTTAATAAATGAAAATGATTTGGAATACCTATCCACTGAGTTTGTTGAGTTTTATAGCTATAAGGGTGTTCATAAGTATAATAATGTTGTGGAAGCCCCATAATAGAATGGGTTAGTGAAGAGATTGAATAAGAGCATCCTATAAAGAGTTAGGTACATGTTTTCCTATTCCCCCCTTTACAAGCCCTTTTGGTATTAATCTATTACTACAATTGTATAACTAATCAATTGATTCCCATCCTCTTCTAATGCCATTAAAACACCAGTAGAACTATGGATAGGAAATTCACCTAGTCTTGATCACCTTATAGTTTTTGGATCCACAACTTATACAGATTCTAAGATTGATAAGTTGGAGCCTAGGACTGTAAATGGAATATTTTTTGGTTATCCAAAGGGTGTAAAGGGGTAAATATTATGGGTAGACAAAATAGGATATCAAATATGAATTATTAGTCAATATGTTGAGTTCCAAGAGACATGTCCTCCTAGTAGGAATATTTTTGAGTTTGAAGAGGCCAATACACACCAAACCATGGTTGTTGATATTGATTCTAAACCTTATGTTACTTTGTAACCTGATCCTTCCCCTTCCATTCACCCCCACAACCTAAAGGTGAATCAAAATCATATTATCATTCATATCCTAAAGTAAAATAGTGTGACCTTAGGGGATACTAGTTATCTTAAGACTAATATAGTAGGATTATTAGACACCCTACTCCATTTATCCATGTAGATGTGGTTGTTTATGCATTTAATGTTAATAAAGACATGTATAATGATGAACCATAAACTTTTAAGAAATTTCTAAAGTCTAAATAATGCCCATAATTTTTGGATTACACGAATGATGAGATGAATTCCCTTCTTAAGAATAAGTCTAGGACTGTTGTAACCAACCCTTAAATGAAAAGTTGATATGTTTTAGATGGATCTTAAAGAATAAAAAAGATAACATTGGGGAATTAAAAATCAAATTCATATCCAAATTAATCACTAAGGGGTACCTTCAACATGAAGCAGTAAAATATGGGGATATTTTTTACTCTATTGTTAAGCATTCATCCATTTGTGTTATGCTTTCTTTTTTTACTAATAATTATTACAATATAGAATTGTCGGATGTTAAAACTACATTTTTCATGGAAAATTGGAAAAAAACCATTTATATGTGACCACCAGAAGGTTTCTCAAATAATTTCAAAATGAATAAATGTTTCCTTTTAAAAAACATTTTTTATGGTTTGAATCAATCTTCAATACAGTGGTACAAATATTATGATTTTTTATGATTGAAAATTATTTTAGTAGAAGAAAATTTTATGCATGTGTTTATTACGTACATGTTAATAATGATTTGATTTAAATAATTTTTTATGTTGATGATATGCTACTTATTTGTAAAAACATGAGGTGAATTTTCCATATGAAAACCAAATTAAATTCTTCTTTTGAAATGACTAATCAGGGAATTAAAAATGTGATATTTCGAATGGAAATCATTAGACATAGAAGATATAGAACATTAATATTGTATTAACATTTGTATGTTATTTTTTTAAATAAGTTCATGTTTAAGAACATTAAACTAGTAAGCATACCCCTTGGTCAACACTTCATGGTGTCCCTGAACCAGTCCAATTTTAGTGACACTACGATTTATTTCATGAGAAAGAACCCTTATGCAAATGTAGTTGGGAATCTTATGAATAAAATGGTTTTAATCAAACCTGGTATTGTATTTGAAGCATGTACTCCGAGCAGGTTCATGGGAAAACATGGGAAAGAACACTAAAATGATCTGAAATGGATTCTATGGTATGTTTCAATGTACTCTAGTTTACACATTTATTTCACAAAAAAATTATAGGTATGATGATAATATTTTAGGATTTATAGATTCTGACTATGCTACTAAGGTTGACACTCATAAATCAATTATTGGTTTAGTTTTCATTCCTTATAGTGGTCCCATTTCCTATAAAGGTAATATGAAATCAATAGTTTCTTTATCTACCATAAAGGAAAAATATGTTGCTTTAACCAAATGTTTTAAAGAAGATATTTGGTTAAAAGGCCTTATTCATGAGTTGTCTTTATCTGATACTTTTTAGTTGTATAATGTTATAGTCAATATGTATTACACCTTTCTAAAAATTATTTTCTCTATGGTATAATGAAGAATATTGACATTAGAATCCAATTTTTTAGGGATATAATTGAATTTTTGATACTGTGTGTCACTAAGATACACACTGTGGATAATATAGCTGATAATTTGACTAAAGTTATACCCTTTTCTAAATTTATAAAATGTTTATATTTTATGAACCTTTTCCCAGTTTAATGATAGAGGTTGTGAGAAGAAAAACAGTAAATTGAAACATTTAAATTTCAAGGTGTTGATTTGTTAAATTTTAATTTTCAATTACACTGATATATTTCAATTAAAATTTGTTTTTTTTTCATGGGATACTTGGTACTATGTATGTGCTTATTAAAATTTGAATTTATACATTTTAATTATTGTTGTATATTTATATTCTGGCATGATTTTCCTTATTAGCATAATCAACATGGGCCATTGATCATGCTTGATTCAACATCCTTGTGAGATATTGGGTGAATTTATTTTCATCTAACTCGATCTGAATTTTTATCTTGCTTCCAATGGGGATATTTCATGTGTCCATTCTAGCTATGATGATCATGGTTATTCAAACTATTAGTTTCATCTAAGCCTTCCCCATAGCGTTCATCCTGGATTTTCTAAACCCGCTACTTGATGCTTCATAACATTCCATTATTTCACCCATTGTCTTGATTCAAAGGACTCTCACGTTCATTTCATTTTTTTGGGATTCATCTGGCTAGTGTTCAAAGAGCACCAAGAGGAAGAAACCCACTAGTTTTGGTGAGATTTTGAAGAGTAATAAAGATAATTATGGTCCCAGTCCTTTGTACTTATTCCCTAGAATATGAAATACCATTTTCTTATAATTTGAAATCTTATCCAGTGGAGACTCGATAGGTACTTTTATTGCGAACCAGATCTAGCTAGCCTCTCATTAATCATGGTTACAATAGATTTAAATCTTTAATTGTAACTATATTGTAGTATAGGAATATGGTATTCTAAATGATTTCATCTTTGGTTTTCCAATGTTTTATTGTTTATGTTGGGTGCATGCATGAGTCCATCCATGAGTGCTCAGTTCTAACTTAACTAGATGGAGTTCATCACCTCCACCTGCTTTAGCAAGGTCGGCCTCCTTAGACAGCCTCTCAAGTTTTTTACTTTCTTTCATCAATTATAAAATTTATTGTTTCTATTATCAAATAAGAATATTTCCTTGGTGGTGTTCTCACCACGCACATAGAATCACATCAATATAAAGAATGTTATATCTTAGTGTTCTTTCACATTCTAACATGAGCATTCATCTTGCTAATCAATTCATATTTCTGAAATATAATGAAATTTCTAACCATTCTAGGACCATATAAAATTCATCATGGGGTCTTGGCTATTATTGAGGACAACCACATTAACACTGCCCTTAATAAAAAGGATTCATTGAAAATTAGAAAATACATATCAATTATTTCATTTAATTAACAAAATATATTCACAAATATACACCTTGGAAATTCAATATAGACTAGATTTAATTTGAAACAACATGATATATATCCCCTTTGAAAACTGAAACCCTAAATCATATAATGATTATACAACACCTAGCATAATAAACATGGGGATATCCTAAACAAGAATCCAAAAAAATGTGTATGACCCCAATATCCCCCTAATATGTATCAACAATAATACATGTTTCCCAAAGTGGAATGATATACTAGAAATGCTAAAAAAATAGAATTAAACAATTATAAAATGCTTCATTATAAATTCTATACCTACACTTATCTGGGTTACACTATGAGATAATGCCAATGAGAAAATCTTTACCATCAAATCACATGCCAGTAGGTCCTTGAAACAACTCAACTATGCTTTCATTACACAAATAGATAGTACAGTACCATCCTATAACAAAATAAATGGAAGAATAAAACACATAGAAATAAAAAATAATTGAAACATAGTAAAAAATAGTTCCATAATAAAAAATCAAATATCATTAAGATATAAATAGAGAAAAATTGTGGATTGTAATGGAAACAACACAAAGAGGTCTCCACTCATACTCATAAAAACATAAGAGGACTGAAACACTAAGCATCACCATCTTTAAGCCGAGACACACCACACTAAAAATGATCAAGAAGACTCATGAAGTAAGGAACCATAATATACTTACAAGATTGATTAATAATAACTACCCAAGGAGATGAAATCCTATACAAAATCAAAAATTGGATATCCCTAGACAAAGAGAGACTAAAAGGATAAAGTCAAGAAGGCCCAAAATCCTAGGATAGCTCTAAGACACGAGAACAAAGGTGGATAACTAACTAGAAACCTAGGGTAAAAAATTCACTAAATGACCACATATCCAAGTCTATTCTTACTAAAATCACATGGATCCTAGGAAACCAAACAAAGCTACTAAACAAGGTCAGATAGAGAATTCAAGAAGCCTTTTGATTATCCAAGTGACACAAAAGACCATTGCACCCAAAAACTACCCAATCCTAAACACCGAACACTCTATAGCTCCATAGATGGATAAAATAGTCCTAAAGGATGTGGAGGAACATACTAGATCTAACACATAAGATCATCTCCTAGGTGAAAGGCATACAGTAAAGGCATAAGATCCTTCTAAGACCTTACTACTATCTAGATCTCAAATATAGGACGACCTCACATAAACCCCATTCCCACCCCAAAACCATGACACACGCAGTTAGTAACTACCAAAAGGCATCTATAAGGCCAATTCTAGTAGAGAAAAAAGGGAAAAAAGGAAACAAACTATTAGTAAAGGAATGAAATTATAGCCTAGTAGTACTAACGACCTAGTTGAACAAAACAACAAAGCATGATCCAATGGGATAAATTGACTATAGAGAAATATGAAAGAAATGAATACAGAATTTAAAATTTTAATAAATTGAAATTTAAACCCATTTAGGCTCTGATATTACTTTGTTATGAGGGATTCCCATACATACGAGATGGTCCCCATGCAATATCCCAAGTTCTATTGGGTATTTTGGTTATTTAAAATCGAAACCGATAACAAAGTTGAATTTTAGTATATAAAAAAAATGATAAATAGATAATAGAAGGATCTCATTTCATTCCAACATGAGGAACAAATCAAATGAATATAACTAGTAGTGAAAAAATCACATACAATTGATAGTGGATAATGCACAAGCCGAAAGTTAATCACCACACAATAGTAGTGTCTAATACACCATCTTTCAAGATTGATATGAATTCTCACTAACAACAGAAATAAAATATGTTCAACATTGATTTAATAAATCCAGAAACAATGAAAAAATAATTTAGAATTAAAATATATTTCCATAATTTACAAATAGATTCATACACATAAAGAATACCAAAATACGAGTTAGAATGTCATAGAATACACAAGGATATAATCTAGGGAATAAAAAATCCCCAAAAAAACTTATAAATAAAAAAATCAGTACTAGAATGCATAGGTAGAAAGTTGGAATAAATGAATTAATATTCAAGAAGCAACATTAGAATAGTGAATCATAGGTCGAAATAAAACCTCAAAGGGAAGTAGAAGAAGGGTCCTAGAGGATTTAGGTGCTTTGGCTAATGGCCTGCTTGCATGGGGAAAGATCATCACGAGTTTCTTTACCATGCAAGAACAAAGGAGTAAAAGAGTAAAAACTAGGATGTACATGACCAATAGACAAGAACAAGGAATATAAAAGTGACTAAATAAGAGTAAAACAAGATTATACCCCCTTACCCAAGGCCAAATTCACCTTAGTTTATGCCTCCATGTTGCGAAAAGCCACCATCAACTACTCCAAGTCTGCCATTATTGTCCAAGATTGCACGTTGAGACCCATATTCAAATAATACTTAGCTTCAAATCCCATGGGATGAGGACCAGGATATGATAAATCTTCTACAACATCTAGGTTCACATATTCATGACCACACACTAAGAACTAGATTCATAATCCACTAGTTTTACTGCTCTAAAATCACATACTAACAAATAGATTCATCATTATGATGGTTCAAGAATGAGAACTTATTCTTCTCTGCAGATGATCTCTCTTCTTCTATCATTCCTTAAACAAAAAATAAAATTCCTTATTAGGGTCCTTCTCCCTTCGATCTCCCTCATAGATGAACGGAATCACCAAATCATGGGTCTCTCATCCAAAAACCCAAAAACCGCTACACTATCCTCTCAATCAAGCCATCAAGGAGGCTACCTTCTCAGTGAATCTATAATTCCATATCAATCACCCCCAATTGAGTGGAACTCTCTAGAATATAGGAGAAGATCCCTATAATAAAAACCCACAAGTTTTCATAACAAAACTAGGCTAGGAAAGATAGAATAGGATACACAAGTGACTGATAATTTCCACCACATAACAAATGTAACAAACCAAACAAACATATTAAATAAAAAGTACAAAATGAAATTAAAAAAAGCAGATTAAATACTTCATTTAATTAAAAAATTCTATTCATTATTTTGTATAAGTTTCTATATCTATAAATAAGGTTTATTTATGTATTGTAATCAATCATCTCCAGTAATTTATGTCTTCTTCCATGTTTGAGTTTTTTACCATGAAATAAACCATCAGTGGTCTTAGAGTGTTTGAAGGTTCTTCTTCTACTTGTATGAGAGTTTTGTCGTATCTACTTTAAATCATTTTTAGCATTGGAGGAGAATGAAGATGAATAGTGGTATTACCTAATTTATTATATTTTCCCGACCTTGTTTTTTGGCATTCTACATTTTTCAACAAAAAGGGAAGCTTGGAAACATTTTTTTTCTCTTCCCTTATGTTACTTTTTCATCTGCTATTTCTATTTTTCACTTTCCCCTAGTATTCTCTAATTCCATCCTCATTCAAGATGAAAAAGAATTTAAGTTTTATTTCTCTTTTTATTTTTTTGGACCCTCCCATAAAAAATTACTTCATTTCCATCCGGAATCCTCCACATGCCTTTCCCTCTTACATTCAATTAAAAAATTTATTTCCTCTATTAATTTGTATTGCAAGGGAAAAAATATATCCTAAACTTAAAATAATTCTTTTTTTCATTCTTCACTTTAAAACAAAACAAGCAGTATCCCATTTTAGATATCTGCATCTGCCATTTTTCCTACAAATATTTTTGATAATTGATGGTGAAAGAGGTTGTAAAAGAATTTATCCCAAAGATAATGAAGGATAATTATGAAAACTAGTGCATTCAAATTAGAGTGATCATTATAACCAAATATATCATGGAAATTGTGGAGGATGGATACACAGATCCAGAATCCAAAGTGGTGGAGGCTGATCTTCTGTATTCTCAGAAATCCACTCTTCTAATAAAAAAGAGAGACTATAAGGCCAAATCCATCATCTATCCAAGCCTCAATAAATCCAAATTTGAAATAATAACTTCATAAAAATAATAAAATTGGAAATTGGAAAATCTTCACATATCATTGAAAGGTTTTATTAAAGTGAAGAAGATACAACTTTAGTATCTGTGTGGTGAGTTCAAATCCTTGTTGTTGAAATATTCTGAAAGAATTTCCATGTGTCATACTTGTGTAATGGTTGTGGTGAACAAACTAAAAATAAATAGAGAAAATACTGCTGACATTTGGGTTTGTAAGAAAATTTTATGATCCATAGATCCAAAATTTGATTACATAGTCTTTGACTGTGATGAAACTAAAGAGTTGGATGTTATTTTTGCCAAATAACCCGTGGGATCTCTACAAGACCAAAAACTAAATGTTAATCACTAGAGTGATACTAATGGAGTGGAGGATTCCTATAATCATAGTTGTATCTCAAAAACTCTGAAAAGGAGTAAGGGGGTGAATTTATAAGAGATCAAGGCATAAGATTCTATAGAAAATAGTCTGATCCAAGAAAAAGAGGATGAGGTGGAATAATCCCAAATCAGGGAGTTCTTGGATATCAACATTATACTCCATGAGAAAAAGGAAAATAAAGAAGGGGAGGATTAAAATATCTCTAACCAATAGACAAAAGAAATATTCAATTTTATAATTATAAAAAAAATATACATTATAGAAATTTATGTTGGAATAATTAACCCATGGAGGATGACACTGAGGAGGAAAATATTGTTGAAGAAGGAAACATTTTTGAAGAGTTCCATGTATTGATGGTACAAACATTAACACCAAATCAAGGTATGTGTTATATTAAATCTAGATCTAGAAACCACATTAAAGGTTACATGCACTTGTTTATGAAGACTGATGAGAAGTTCCAAGAAGATATTTCATTTTGCGATCTATTAATAATATTTATCGATGGAAGGGGATATATTTTGATCAAGAAAAAAGATGGAAATCACGATTTTATCAATAAAAGTTACTATATACCTAAAATGAACACCAAAATCTTGATTCTTAGGAAATTTGTGGAAAAAATATTTCACATAAGCCTTAAAAAATGGTAATTTTTGATGAAAATGGAAGGATGATCACAAAAATAAGGGTGGTGGATAATTGCATGTTTTCAATTATGATCAAATATGACATGCCATGAGATTTAATGATGGTATGTGACTAGGATTACTATAATTATACATTTTAATTAAATATTTGAATGTTTTTTTCTATCAAACAATACATAAATAAATTTGTAATGATGGACAACTGGAAAGCTATTACGCCACTAGAGTTAGTTTACACCGATGTGTGGAGTCCATTGAATCCAAAATCAAATGGAAAAAGAATATAATTTATGAAATTTATTGATTATTATAGAAGTAAAACATGGATATAATTTATCAAGATGATTTCATAAGTGTTTGAAGTCTTCAAATAATTTAAGTCTCTGGTCAGTAATCAAAGCAACCATCGCATACAATAATTTCGATCTAATCGAGGTGGGGTGTAAATATTTTATGTTTTTTAGGATAACCTAAAGAATAATGTAATTCCTCCCCAAATAATTATATCTTATACACCTAAAAACAATGGAGTAGCTAAAATAAAAAATCAAACTATTCACAATATGGGTAGAAGCATGATGAAAGACAAACAAATACCCACATATTTCTTGGATGAAGTGAATTTGTGAATGGTGTATCTACTCAGTGGATTCCCAACCAAAAATCTTGAAGAAAAGATATTGCGTGAATCATGGAGTACTCATGATCCATGTGTTATACCTCTTAGAGTTTTTAGTTCCATTTCATATGTTTGGATCCCAAAGTCAAAATGAACAAAGCACGAGGAAAAAGGAGTGATGTGTGTCCTTATGGGATACAGAGAACGGGCAATGGTATATTGATTGTATAATCTCATCAACAATAATATTATTTATAGAATATGTATTATCTTTAAATAAAAGGTGTATTATAAATTCAATCAAGATGATGATTCAAGAGAGGTAAAAATAACTCTCTAAGATGAATAAATCATTGAAGAAGTACCATCAGAGTAACGAGGAATTAAAGAACCAATGATACTACTACCACATACTCTTACATATGAATACATTGAACAAAAACTTTCTTATATACATCCCCAAAACATCTGAAGCCTTGAAGATATATATGAGAGAACAGAACCAATGGAGGAGTATGTAAATTTGTATTATCTCTCTATGACTACCAATTTAGTTATCTTCAAGGAAGATAAATCCAATAAAATATATACTAAAGTGATAGATGAGGAAATACTTTCCATTGATGCAATATAAGGATACAATAAAAAGGAATTCATTGACTATGGTGATGTATTTGAGCATGTCGATCAACCACCAAGATAAGTAAAGAATGCTGATGAAAATTCCTGGGTTATATAGGAAAAAAGAATAAGGGGGGATTTTGTAATGATTAACCTATTTTTTTTGGGATGAAACCAACCATCTACTATTTTGATGCAGTATTTTTGACATTTTACAAGGGTGTCGATGATTTTGGCTTCAGAGGCATGACTAACACCTACTACACCATTTTGTGGATATTTATTTCTATTTGTTTTTCTTTTAATTTTTTTGTGCATTTGTATCCCTATAAATTAAAAATATTTATACATTATAATTATAATCTGAATATAAAGAAATTAAATCATTTTTTTTCTTCATGCTTCTATATTTTTGTTACTATAATCACCTCTAGTCATCTGTACCCACTTCCATGTTTGAGTTTGTTGTTGCAAAATCCACCTTAATTCTTCACCACCTATGACAAACCTGAGGACCACTTGATATTGTGTATGTGCATAATGTTTATTGTGTAATATTACAAAATAATAGAAAATAAAATTAAAAGTGTGTAATCTAATGGAGTTTTCCATCTTCTATGGTAGGTGGATGGTGCACCAAACCCACTATCCCCTTGTCTGCTTCAATATTATTGTAACACATGTTGAATGTGAATGTTTCCATAGTTTTAGGTAGGTGGAGATTGGTGGGAGTTTTGTCAAACATTTTTTTGGATTTGGTATCCTAGGACCAACTTTTTTTAATTTGATTACATGTATATTCTATGTATTGAATATTTAAAAAAATTATTATTACATATTGATTGTTTTTCTACATGACTCTAATGTAATAAAATCCTAGAGTACACATTGCATTGATAAGTTCATTAATTTTACCCACTATAATGAGAAACTTGATGTACTATAGAGATATCCCTAAATAATGTTAAGCAGTTAGATAATGTACTATTATAGGACACATATTACAGAAACTTTAAGGGTGTGAGTACTCATAATCATACGTGTCTTCTTCTCATTAATTTCACACTTGGTAATCTCTAAGATTGGAGATTATAATAACAGAACCTCCAATAGAAATTCTGTATGTTTTGGTGTCATCAGATATTTCTATCTGTGATCATATGTGATGGTCCTTAGACTTGTATATTATTATTAATGAATGTAATAACTCATGTTATTAGATGTATTTCTTAAACCATGATGATAACAGTTCATGGTGAAGTTAGATACATTGGGTATATCATGAGTCACATGTCATTAATGGATAAGTCAAGGAAGGATTTTTCCCTTAAATATTTTTGGTAACTAATATCTCATCCCTTTTTCTGGAATGGATTCATCACCCTAAATTCCATGGACATGGTGTAGTGAATTGTTCATTTCAGATAGTAAAAAAATACATATCGATCATATAAGTTGGTGACATGGGTGTGCAACCTTCTTGATGAGATATAGGGACAAAGGTATTATATTGCACAATGAGCATTCATATGTGTTTTTTTCCATTATAATGTTATGTTCTTTCTCTTGGGTACCTTGACCCATTTCTAGATAGTAATCAATGACTTTATGCAAGCCCACCTAATGATAATGAGAAAGAATTATAGATGGTCACACACTAAGTGTTTCTGTTCGTCTCAATTAAATTTTATTTGAATTTAATTATTGTAATAAATATCATTATCAATATTGAGGAACAGTTTTATTCATGTTTTATTGATTTCTAATATTCACAATGTAATAAATAACTATTTATTTATTAATAAATAATTTATTTGATTATGTGAATATATATATAATATTTATTCGATGGATTAGGAATAAAATATTTATTTTATTTATCAAATATTTTAATAAATATTTATTCACTAGATTGTTACTGAAATATTTATTTATGAATAAAATATTTATTCAGTTTTTCAATAAATACTAGAGGAGTTCTATGGACCAAGACTGAGTCTGATGAAAAATATTAATTAATAAGACCATTACATAATATTTGTTATTACAAAAGTTCGGACGTGCCACAAAATAATAATAATGGTTTTATTATTATGTGTCATAGGGTTCATTAAAGATTTTAAATGTTATTTAATGGCCAATATTCAATTAAATAATATATGAACATAAACCCTATCTATATAAATAAATAGTTAAGTCTATTGTATTTTGGATAAAAAAATTGGGAATAAAGAATTGTTGTGCACAAAAAATTCTATCTTGACTCCTCCTTATCTCTCCCTCTCAAGAACGAGAAGCGCTAGAGATATTTCTTCAAGACTAATGAATAATTGATCAAGAATGAACAATGAAAGACACACAATTCTCCACACTATCACCCAGTGATCGATTGGTGTTTCTTAGAGATCATTGGAGCATGTGTAGATCACTCCTAGAGGGATTTTATTCTTCAATCCTCCAAACATAATGAAGGAAATCTGAAAGGGTCTTCTTGGATGATCAACAATCATCAATGAAGAAACATCCTAAGCCTAGATATTTATTTCACCATATATGAAATAAATTAATTATAAATTTGACATGAAAGATCCTCGCTCTTGGTTTTGGGTAGTGATTATTAAAAGAAAATTTAATATATCACCCACCACCGCACAATTCTATTGCGCTCAGAATCATAAAGTGGTATCAGGGGGGTCACATTTAAATTTATTATTATTTATTTTATAATTTATGCATATTCAATCATAGTTGAGTTTTAATTTTATATTATTCTTTCTTTAATCTAATTGGAATTGAAATTCTTTGACATATTAATCATATTCATTTTGTGTTTCATTTTCTTAAAGGTTTAAGAATAGTTGAAGAGCGATAAGAGATTCCATCAAGAATTTCTAAATCCTTGGATTGTAAAACTAGGTTAAATTGAATGTAACCAGAGTAAACGTCACGTACCCATGCACATTGTACCTAATGCATTGAGAATTTAATCCCACATAATGTATTTATTTCACACCACTTGTTGAACAATCCAACCTGGAATATGTGAAGCAGATATAGGGATTGTAGTTAGCATGTACACATCATGTACTATGGCTGAGTTAACAAGCCGATGCCCCAGGAATATGACTCCAATACACGAAAAATAAGGTACATATCATTTAGTTGGACTGTACATGTTGTGTAGTCTCCTATTAAAGGATAAAATTAAAAATTACATTAAATTGAAAAATTGCAGCATTAAAACCTTATTTTATTGATTTTCACACCAATGTGTGTTTGAAAATATAATAATGGTTTAAATAATATTAAATTATCAATTAATTTATCATAATTAACATGTCATTATTAGCTCTGCCATTTATTTTCCAAGAATTCCATAAATGATGGGTATCTCAAATTAAGATCGGATGACCTTTAAGATGAAATGGAATTAAGTAATGTATTTTTTAATTAATTAATGAAATCATTTTTATCTTAATAATAAATAAATAATTAAGAAATGAATGATATCCAGTAACTTTTTTGTATTCGTTGCATGTATGACCAATCATGAGCTTGACCAAGACCTATCTATATGTTTTCCTTAATTTAATTTAATTTATTGAAACTTTTTTCAATTATTTAATACTAAATTAAATAATGGTCAGTGATTTATCCCTTCATCCATTATTATGTAGGACTCACGTGTCCAATGATATTTATGTAATACATTTTATCCAATAATTTGGTTCCCGTCACCAATGTGTGGGTAATAAATACTTGTAATTAATGGATAATCCCAAGGTGTGTGGAGGCGGATCAAGACAAAACTATGATGATGTCAACTCATTGATACAAATATATACAGGTGGAATTCTATAACTCATTCCATGATTGAAAAATGGAGTTATTCCCATAGGTCATAGGTTTATTTAATGTATTCTCATTAAATCGACTATTAGATGAGCTCCTGATCAGGTCATTTACATTATTTATTTATTTCTTCCTATGAATTATTTATTTAATGTATGGAAGACAAAAATCACATAAATAAATGAGTTAATATGAAAATATGGAATTTAAATAAATGGATTATTCATAAATTTTTTATCTAACATGGTTAATTAATTCAGTAAAATCCACTAAATATTAATGAGGCATGTAAATGATAAAACGCTATAAAATTTATGAATAATTAATTAAAATAACTCAACCTAATATTAAGTCAGACTAAGCCTTCCATTAATTAATTGATAATGAAACCATAGAACTAAGTGTAGAAGATGGCCTAAGTCTGGACACTTACTTTTATTGGGGAGCTCTGATGAGAGTTTTGGGTTGACTTAACCGAACTTGTATTCAGTTTAGCTCCCAAAGTCTATTCAATAAAAATTTTAAGGAAAGTGTTTAGGAAATCCAAGTCAGGGTTTCAAGATAGGGGAATCCACTCAACATATCAAGTAGATGTAAGTCTGTAAGTGTAAATATGGCCTACCTAATTACTTTCTTATGGTTTTCAAGGATTTTATTTGGATCATTAAGAAAAGTAATGGGAATCCTTGCCACTAGAATGTTAAAGAAACTATACAATCTGAGTTAAATGACGAGGGATATTGGGACTTGATAAAATAATTGTAGATTTAACAAAAACATTTAGTATATCTCATCTAATTTTTATTCAATAAAATCACTAATAATATGCTCATTTTAACTATTGAATTAAATGAAATGTTCATCATCCACACTATCCCTACAATCAATAATTGATAAATACAATCTTATAACTAATAGTAACTTATATGGGTGGTTTAAATACCTTTGATTTTTGTTAATACCTGAATGAAAATCTTACATGATAGAATCCTAAATGTCTGATCCCCATGCCAAGAAGGATAGTAATGAATATTTCATTGTCTATGAAAAAATATGAGCGACATGGTCTAGCTTCAATGTTTAATGATTTCATATTTGTCTAGTGAACTCATGAAGTCTCATGAAAACATGGATGTATATAGCATGATTTAACACATTTGTAGTCTTTACCATGAGAGAGCTTGAAAGGAATGATTTGAGATATCCAAGGCACTTTTTTAGAGCAATCTTGGAAAGGGTTCCCCATCCTAGCCTCAGGTATTCAAAATCACTATCTATATTGAGTGCGTAGAGTTTTTGGGGTTTAAACTCCCAGATTAACTGGGAAATGATCTTATTTTGTCAATACTCCCTCAAAGACACACAAGATTTGTTATAAATTTTAATATGAACAGCATTGAGAAGCCTCTACTAGGTCTTCCAACTCTCCTTCACCAAGTGAATAAGGATACAAACTGCTAAAAGCCTTCTATCCTTATTGTGAACAAACAAAAATAGAATTTGAAGATTTTTAATCCCAAAGCTTCATTATAACCTTTAAATAAGTGGGAAATAAAGGGGAAAGAAAGGGAATATATAATGACCCTAACTTTTGAATAATATTTTTTGCTAAATTTTTGTGTTATTTAAATTGTACTCAATAAAACAATATCCTTTAATTGATAAAGTGAGTATAATTAAAATAAGACCACTGGGTTTTGACTGTTATATGACTGTTGGTAAATATGAATCTTGGAAACTAAATTCTTAACATTATGATTATTGTTTATAAATACAAGTGATCACTTTTAATTAATATAGAAAGAAGATTCGATGGCCTCATCCAGTAGACTCAGGCCATACAAAGCCCATCTATCGGAGCTTGGAAAGAAGGTTGCATCACTGGTCTTTTCTCTGTCCCAAGCCCAAGCCGAACTCCAACATGTGAAGCTTGAATGGAATCACCTACAAGAGAAGTTCAAGATTATAGAAATCACCACTCAAGCAATGTTTTCTGAGCTGCCCTATAATTTTATCACCATTGCACACCTTACACTTAGGTCCTATGTAGGTGTTATAAAGTGATATGTAACGAGGCCTTAGTTTCATTGTGTAATCCATTTATATAAATATAATTTTTGTTTCTTCTTATGGTAATATTTGTGAATATAAAATATTAAAATAAATATAGGATGAATTTATAGAAGATCCATATTGTTGGTGAATTTTGGAAAAATGGTATTTTAAAATATTTTTGCATACTTTAAAGAATTAATAATGTGAAATGATTTTAAAAAAATGGTCTTCTTTAGTTATGAACAGTAATAAATTTAGAGTCTAATAAGATCAAATTAATTTTTAATGAATAATAAAGTATGAATAGTAAGCTTACCCTTATGAATTGTAAAATAACCAATGGAATAGTAACCTCACTTAAGAAAGTATAAATTTAATTTAGGTATCTCAAATGGTAATGTTATATAATACCATAATTAAATAACTATTTCAGAACTTCTTAATTAAGTATTAGTATTTATTTGGGTAAATAGTGTTTTACTTAAAAATTAAATATCTAATAATTATAAAATTATTTTCTTAAAAACTGATTTCATTTTTGAATTTAGAGCATTGATATTAGGTTAGGGTGAATTTATGATATTTTTATAATTTTTTTGTTTTTTGGTTAATAGTAAAAATACATTTTTAAGTTTCGATATGATTAATGACATCATTAATGATGTAATAATGATGTAATCATTCTTGTATACTTGTTAATAGTAAGATATGTTATGAGGTGTCCCAAGTGGGAAAAACCATGGGAAAATACCATGGTCAAGCCCATGGTTTTTCAAATACCATCGATGAGGTGTCCCTTGGATGTTAATTAAATATTACCTCACTTTTTCTATAAATACCAACCCATTCATTCATTAATTTCATTCCAAATTCCTATGAATTGATGCTATGGTATTTTTACCACCCAAGTAGTCCTACCAAGGTTCTAGAAAGCCCTCCCAAGGTCCTAAACTTTGAGATTTTGAATTTACTCTTCAAGGTAAGAGAACCTTTCACCCTCCTCGTTTAAAGCCATGACTTCCTTTATGTTATGTATTCTAGTTTCCATATTATTATTTTTTTGGAATGTTTTTATATATCCTTACTAATTTCCATTTCATTTTCAATTGATGAGAGACTCTTTCCACTCTCATCAACTGATTTTATGAATTTTTAAGTGACGTTGTTAGCCTACTAGATTTTCATAAAAGAAATCACATATTCTATTTTCTTTAAATTTATATTTTCATGTGGTATGTCATTAAAATATCCATACCATGAGATTATTTAAATTTTATTTTATTCATATAATGTGTTATTAGTTATTTATTAGTGGGTGACCCTTGTCCTATCTCTTTTCAATATTTTCTAAAACCATGTTGTATAGCCGTTATACTGCAGAAATTTCCTCTCAAAACCTCTCTCTTTTCCTAAGTAAATTCTCATATTTTATTTATGTGAATACCAAAATATATTTTATTTCTAGGGGTATTAATAAATACATAGTACTGATATATTTTTTTCTGTAATTTAAATACATATAACCCTCACTCCCTTTCCAAGGGTTATAAATGACATAATGATCTTATTTTTAAGCACTTTTAAAACGTCACGATTTTGAAATGAAACCCAATTATTTTATTATAATTGGGTTATTTATGAAATTATTGATTATGATCTATGAATATCACATGAAAATAAAGATATATTAAGGGTGAGCCCTGATAGATCTCTAATGCACTGGGTAAAGAATTTAATCTCTAGATATAACAAGTTTTATGATTCCTTGGGGAATATCCTTAGTAATTTTTATGACACCTTGGGGATATACCTTGGTGATAAGTTCATGAATGTCTAAATTAAATGTTTTAGCCACATTTTCAATTTATATTTCATGTTATTATTTCTATGATATGCTTCTTTATCATTACTTTATGATATCCCACATGTTTTTATTGATATCGCTCATGTTCAAATGTAAACTCTTTCACTTTCTTTCCTTACTCAGCCTTCTTCTCACCCTTTCCTTTGATGTATGTCTCTAGGTTATGAGATATAGTAATTATACTTAGGATGAATCTTTTTTTAAGCCTTACATGTGGATTATAAGAATGTTTTATGTTTTCATGTATTTTTTTCATGATTTCTAAGACACTAGACTTTAAAGATCCTCTATTTGTAAAATGTAATGAAACATTATGTAATAAAAAATCAGGATGCCATAGTTAGTATCAGAGGATAGTTTAGTTATATATGGAAATTAAGCTATTAAAACATTAGGAATAACCATATAGAAATGTTTAAATATAAGAAAACTTCACGGTATTTTGGTGAAATATTATGTAAGTGGTTTATAAAAAGATAAATCTTTGTCTAGATACAAACAAGTGGATGTGGCTCTTGTAAAGATATACCTAGGAGTGAAAAATTTGATACGGAGTTTCAAGCTTGACCTGAGAGATCTTGGTACATGACAATAGGCCTTGCTGCACTCCTGGTTTGACACTCCCAAGGGATATTTTTTCAAAATAATGAGATTTTTATGAATCATTATGAAGGATTTATAGCGAGATGGAATTGTTTATGCATGAAATTTTAATACATAAAATCATTTATACTTAAAATATTCATGAGTGAAATAAGTTTATCACTGAGGTTTTATTATTTTAGAAAATTGAGGGAAATAGGAGGAATCGTGCAAATGGGGACCACAATGGACCATGTGCTAACAACCCTTTGATGGAAGCTAAAATGGAAACCTTCATGAGAATGATGGACCAACTGACTCAAGTTATGGGAAATAACTTTAATCAGGAAGAGAGACCGATCTCACAAAGAAGAGAACAGCTTCCTGTTGAGTCCTTTATACATCAATGACCACCAACCTTCAGTGGATCTACTGACTCATTGATTACTGAATAGTGGATCAGATCTATTGAGAAGATCATTTCTATGATTCACTATTCAGAACAAGAGAAGGTCACCCTGACTATTTACTACTTAGATGGAGAATCTTATCAGTGGTGGGAACTGATTAAAAACATGATATGAAAAGTGAACTTTGAATCTATGGAGTGGTAAGAGTTCATAGGGATCTTCTTCAGTAAGTATTTCCCTCGTTCCATGAGAAAAAGAACGAAGAAGGAGTTTCTCAAGATGAAGAAGAAGTAAAATGAATCTTTGGGAAGATACAAGATGAACTTCACTAGACTTACCTGTTATACCTCAATATTTGTCATGGATCCTAGTGGGAACGTTGATAGATTCTTTAGTGGACTAAGACCTCATCTACAAGAGAATCTAGCCAACTGAGACTATGATAGCTATGAGGAGATCACGTAGAGTGTGATGAAATTCGAACTGAAGTTTAGTGAGACGCAATGGTCTCATAAATATAGTGAAAATAATATATCGATGGATCCAATCTTAGGGACGATCTTCGATCCAGGAAGAGGAAAGAAAGTACAATGTACCATGTATAATAAATGTGGTAAGAAGCATTTAGGGAACTACATACTCGAGAGTAGGATGTGCTACAAGTGTGGAAGAGATGGCCATATTGTGCGGAATTGTCGTAGTGAGGTGAAGCCAGAACATCCCAACTCTAATGACAAAGGGAAGATGGTATGGGACCTACCTAATATCCAATGCTATAAGTGTAGAAAACTTGTCCATGTTTCTAATCAATTTCCAAATCTGAGGGTAGTAGAGGGGAAGCACCATCAGCCTCAGCAAAGGCCCAGGGAGCAAGATCTTGCTTTTTCTATCACGAGAGCTGAAGTTGAAGCACCAAATGATGTGGTGGTAGGTATTCATCTTGTTCTCTCAAATCTATAAAGTACATTGTTTGATTCTGGTTCTACACATTCCTTTATTTCCTCCAACATTTCAAAGAATTTAGAATCAACCCCTGAATTTTTAAAAGTATAGTTGTCGGTCAAGACTCCTGGTGGGATTATACAAGCATCTTCAATGTTCAGAATATCTAGTATTTACTTTAGTGAGCACAATATTATTACAAATAAAGTAGTCATTCCCAAGATAGAATTCAAAATTATACTAGGTATGGATTGGCTCTCATAGTATGATGCTATGATCAAATGTAGATGTAAGGAAATCTTAGTAGTCTTGAATGGAAAACCTACAGTTATCTTCCAAGGAGAGATATCTCAACCTGATCTTTGTCGAGAATAACCTCTTATATCCTTCTTTATGGAGTTGATCGGTGAAGAAGAAGAAGGAAATGAGAGTATAAGGATAGAAAAAGTCCCCATTTTCCAACAATACATTAACGTATTTCCTGAGGAGTTAGCTGGGCCTCCCCCAGAAAGAGAGGTAGAGTTATACCTTGAATTCGTACATGGATCTCGTCTGATATCAAATACCCCGTATTGGATGTAAAATTTGGAGCTTGAGGAATTAAAGAAACAACTCCAAGATATTTTGGAGAAGGGGTTTATTTGACCAAGTGTGTCTCTTTGGGGAGAACCTATTCTCCTTTTGAAAAGGAAAGATAGATCAATGTGGCTATGCATTGATTATAGAGAACTAAATGGGATCACAGTGAAGAAAACATACCCTCTTCCAAGAATTGATGACTTATTTGACCAACTTCATGGGGATCAATTCTTCTCTAAGATTGATCTTTGATCTGGTATTCATAAATTGAGGGTGAAGAAAGAACATATTACAAAAACTTCCTTCTGATCAAGATATGGGCATTATGATTTTGTTGTTATGATCTTTGAAATGACTAATTCACCTACTATTTTTATGTATTTGATGAATATAATCTTTAAAGACTACCTTGATAACTTTGTGGTGTTTTTTATTGATGATATTCAAATATATTTCAAAAGTCGTGGGGATGATGAGGATCATCTATGGGTTATTTTGAAAACTCTATAGAAGGAGAGGATTTTTGGAAATTTCATCAAATGTGAATTTTGGTTACAACAAGTTTCTTTCTTGGGGAACATTGTAACCAATGAAGGAATCACAGTTGACCTTTCAAAGAAAAAAGTTATAGAGAGGTGGCCTCATCCTACAACAATAACTAATATTCGTAGTTTCCTTGGATTAGCATGATATTATAGGAGGTTTGTGAAAAATAATTCACAAATTTCTAATCAATTAACCAAGTTAACTCGAAAGGGGGTAAAGTTCACCTGGACAAAGGAGTGTGAGGAAAGTTTCCAAGAGCTAAATAAGATATTGTTTACTACACCCATGTTAACTCTTCCCTTAAGTGGAGAAATATTCTTTATTTTTAGTGATGCATCTCTCAAAGGTCTTGGATGAGTCCTCATGAAAAATGACAAAGTCATTGCTTATGCATCGTGACAGTTGAAGACTCATGAGCATAACTATCCTACGCATTATCTGGAGTAAGTTGTGGTCATTTTTTCTTTGAAGATATAGAGGCACTATCTTTATGGTGAGAAATGTGATATATACATAGACCATAAAAGTTTGAAGTATATTTTCACACAAAAATAATTGAACATGAGACAGAGGATATGGTTGGAACTTCTCAAAGACTATGATTGTTCAATTCATTATCATCCCAGAAGAGCAAACAAAGTCACTGATGCATTAAGCAGGAAAGGCTAAGTTGTTCTTTCCATGATGAGGATTCAAAGAGATCCTTTGATCAATGACCTAGTAAAGATGGAAATGGGAATTGTAAGGGAAGGGACATCATCAACCCTAACCTAAATGATTTATTAACTCTCATTACTAGAGAAGATCAAGAAAGCTCAGAAATAATATCCTTTGTTACAGAATAAGTTTGAGGCTATAAAGGATGGGAAGTTTCCTGACTTCAATATTGATCAAGAAGGTGTACTGAAATTTCATACAAGACTATGTGTTCCATCTATTCTGGAAATAAAGAAGGAGCTGATGGATGAAGCTCATAGCTCTACTTTCTCTATACATCTTGGAAGTACAAAAATGTATAGAGACATTCGAGATTATTATTGGTGAGATAATATAAAAAGAGAGATTGCTGACTACACTTCAAGGTGCTTGGTATGTCAGCAAGTGAAGGTAGAGCCACAAATTCCTAAAGGGGTATTGCAACCACTACCCATACTTGCATGGAAGTGGGACAATATCACTATGGACTTCATCACTGGTCTCCCAAGAACTTCCAAAGGAAACATTGTGATATGGGTTATTGTGGACTATCTCACCAAGAATACTCATTTTATCTCCATTTGGTAAGATTTCTCTCTTGATCAACTTGCCAGGATTTACGTGAAGGAAGTGGTAAGGCTGCATAGAGTTCCAATTTCTATCGCATCTAACCATGATCCAAGGTTAACATAATTTTTTTGGAGAAGTCTTTAATATGCTTTGAGCACCAAATTGATTTTCAGTATGACCTATCACCCCCAAACTGATGGAAAATCTGAAAATACTATTCAAACACTCGAGGGTATGCTAAGAACATGCTCACTGGAATTTTAAGATCGATGGGATCAACATCCCCCTTTAGTTGAGTTCTCTTACAAAAATAGCTTCCAATAAAGAATTCAAATAGAACCATTTGAAGCTATATATGGTATGCGATGAAGAACTCCTACTTTTTGGTATGACGCTGGTGAGAAAATGGTTCTTGGGCCTGATCTTGCGCAAGAGATGACAGAAAAGGTTTTTTCCATCCAATAACACATTAAGGCTGCTTAGAGTCAACAAAAGAGCTATGCTGAAAACCATCAAAGGCACTTGGAGTTTGATGTTGGTGACAAATACTTTCTTCAGATTTCACCTTGGATGAAGGTCGTGAGGTTTGGGAAGAAAGGGAAGCTCAACCCTAGTTAGATTGGCCCTTATGAAATCCCTGATCATGTAGGAGCAGTGGGCTATCTACTTGCACTCTCTTACAATCTAGCACATGTTCATGATTTCTTCCACATATCCCTCTTGAATAAGTACATACCTTACCTTTCACATGTACTAAACCCAGATTTGGTGCAACTGGAGCATGATTTCTCTTATGAGGAGCACCCACTGGAGCTCCTGGATTGTAGAGACAAAGTTCTATGCAATAAGACTACCCACCTTTTTAACGTGTTGTGGAGGAACCAAAAAAGTGAAGAAGCCACATGGGAACCAGGGGATTCTATGAGGCACAAGTACCCCTAGTTATTCTCTTCAGAGGGTATGAGTTAAAATTTCAGGGAAGAAATTTCTTAAGGGGTAAAGAATGTAACAACATAGACTTTTGAGTAATATTTGTTTCCTAAATTTGTGTGTTATTTTATTTTATACACAGGAAAACCATATTCTTTAATTAATTAAGTGAGTATAATTAAAATAATACCACTAGGTTTCAACTTTTATATGACCGTTGGTCAATATGACCGTGGGAAACTAAATTATTAACATTATGATTATTGTTTATAAATACAAGTGATCATGGTTAATTAATACAGAAAGATGAGCCGATGGCCTCATCCAGTAGACTCGGGCCATATGAATCCCATTTATTGAAGCTCGTAAAGGCGGTTGCATCATGGGGCTTTTCTCTTGACCAAGCCCAAGATGAACTCCAGCATGTAAAGGTTGAAAGGAATTGCCTATGGGAGAAGTTCAAGTTTATAGAAATTGCCACTCGGGGAATGTTGTCTGAGCCGCCCCAAGATTCTATCACCATTACACTCCTTACACTTAGGTCATATGAAAGTTTTATAAGGGGCTATGTAATGAGACCTTAGTTTTGTTGTCTAATCCTTTTGTATAAAAAAATTATTGTTTCTTCTTATGGTAAGAATTGTGAATTTCAAATTTTAAAATAAATATAGGATGAATTTATAGTAGTTCCATATTATAAGTGAATTTTGAAAAAAAGGTATTTTAAAATATTTTTATATACTTTGAATAATTAATAATGTGAAATTATTTTCAAAAAATGGTCTTCTATAGTTTTGACCACTAAGAAATTTAGAGTCTAATAAGATCAACTTTATTTTTAGTGAATAATAAAGTATG
This sequence comes from Viscum album, assembly GCA_963277665.1. Lineage (NCBI taxonomy): Eukaryota > Viridiplantae > Streptophyta > Magnoliopsida > Santalales > Viscaceae > Viscum > Viscum album. The sequence goes on along the minus strand of OY728141.1, from coordinate 805,149,073 downwards.
AATAGCATCATTACCCTTATGAATAGTAATGTGACCAATGGAATAGTAACCTCACTTAAGAAATTATAAATATAATTTAGGCATCTTGAATGACAATGTGATATAATAGAATAATTAAATAACTCTTTCAGAACTTCTTAGTTAAGTATTAGTATTTATTCCGATAAATAGTTTTTTTTACATTAAAATTAAATATATTATAATTAGAAAATTATTTTTATATAATGGATTTCATTTCTGAATTTAGAGCATCAATATTAGGTTAGGGTGAATTTATGAGATTTTTGTAAAATGTTTTGTTTTTTGGTGAATATTAAAAATACAGTTTTAAGTTTCAGTTTGATTAATGACATCATTAATGATGTAATCATTCTGGTCGACTTGTGAATAGTAATATATATTATGAGATGTCCCAAGTGGACAATACCAAGGGAAAATACAATGGGAATGCCCAAGGATTTGCAAATACCACTGATGAGGTGTCCCTTGGAAATTAATTAAATATTCCCTCACTTTTTCTATAAATACCAACCCATTCCTTCATTACTTTAATTCCAAATTCCTCTTCATCTAAGCTATGGTATTTTAACCTCATAAGGTAACCTTAGGCCCCCAAGGTCCCAACCTTTGAGCTTTATAAGTTACTCTTCAAGGTAAGGGAACCCCTCTCACCCTCCTCTTTTAAAGTTATGACTTCCTTATGTTATGTCTTCTAGTTTCCATTTTCATATGTTGGGGTATGTTTTTATATATCGTTACTAATTTCCATTTCATTTCCAATTGATTAGAGACCATTTCCACTCTAATCAACTGATTTTATGAATTATTAAGTTACACCGTTAGGTTGCCAGATTTTTGTAAAAGAAATTACATCTTCTCTTTTCTTTCAAGTTTCCTTTTCATGTGGTATGTCATTAAAATATCCATAACATGATCTTATTTAAATTTTATTATGTCCCTATACTATATTATGAGATATTTATGAGTGTTTTATCCTTTTCCCCTCTCTTTTCAATGTTTTCTAAAACCATGTTGTATAGCCGTTATGCTACAAGAATTTCATTTGAAACCCTCTCTTTTTTTCTCAAGAAATTCTATTATTTTCATTATGTGAATACAAAACCCTATTTTAGTTCTAGGGTTATCAATAAAGTAATAATGTTGATATATTTTATTCTGTAATTGACATACATATAACCCTCACTCCCTTTACATGGGTTATAAATGACATAATGATCTTGTTTTTAAGCACTTTTAAAATGTCAAGATTTTGAAATGAAAACCAATTCTTTTATTCTCTATGGGTTATTTATGAAATGTTTTATTATGATCCATTTGGATCACATGAAAATAAATACATATTAAGGGTGTTACCTGATAGATCTCCAATTCATTGGGTAAATAATTTAATATCTAGAGATGACATGTTTTACGATACCCTGGTGAATAACCCTAATAATTTTTATGACACCTTAGGGATATAACATAGTCATATGTTATTGAATGTATAAATTAAATGTTTTAGCCACATTTTCAAGTTATTTTTCAAGTTATTATTCCTATGATATTCCTCTTTATCATTCCTTTACGATATTCCACATGTTTGTATTGATATCGCTCAAGTTCACATGTAAATTATTTCACTTTCTTTCCTTACTAGGCCTTCTGCTCACCCTTTCCTTTTGAGGTATGTATCTCGGTTAAGATATGCAGAAATTATGCTTAGGATGAACCTTTGGTGAAGTCTTACAAGTGTATTAGAAAAATATTTTATGTTTTCATGTATTTTGTTCCATATTTCCAAGACAATAGACTTTAGAAATCCTCTATTTGTAAAATGTAATGAAAAGTTATGTAATAAAAAGGCAGGATTCCATAGAATAGGATTTTGTTTGTTTCACATGTGGAATGAAGGACCACTAGAAGAAAAACTATACCCATACAAAGCAGGAAGGGGGACCTTTAGGTGCCTTTGTTATCAACTACAATTTATAATCTTCTAAAAATTGTGTATTAGATACAGATTTTAGTGCTCAAATATATATTCAAATACCATCTCCAATTGTATTCATAAATATTGAATTAGGGGGGGTATATATACAAGTAACCAATAGAGCTAAACTTACACCTCTAGCTATCAGAAACTACCACCTCACACTGCCAACCATAATGATCTTGGATTTAAAGTGTTGTTATTATGTTGATTTAGTTACCAAAAAAATTATTTATATATCTAGAATATATATGTATGGATTTATTTTCAAATTTTGGAATAATACTTTCTTCTTTTATAAAGATATCATTTGTTATGTAAGGTGCATTTAAATAATGGTCTTTTGATGTTGGATTACACAAACCAAGTAATGGAAAATGATAACAGAGTTACATTACATGAACCCTATCACTGGATGGGTCATGAAAATAAAAATCACTTGACAAAATTACATCAAGATGAATATTTATATTCTTTTGAACTAAATTCACTTGGTGTATGTCAAGCATGTTTATAAGGAAAATTAACCAAAGCCCCATTTTTTTGGAAATGTGAAAGGGATAAAGTGATTCTTGAATTAGTTTATACTAATGTGTGTGAAACATTTCCTATTTAGTCAAGGGGTGGGTACTCATACTTTATAAGTTTTACTGATTATTTTAGTAGATGTGGATATATCTACTTAATGAGGTATAAGTTAGATTATTTTGATAAATTCAAGGAATATAAGAATGATGTTGGAAACCAGATTGGTAAGTAGATTAAAATTCTCTTCTTGGAACATGGTGGATAATATATTAATCAATACTTCATTGATTATTTATGGGAGTTTGGGTTGTTATATCTTCTCAATCATCCTTATAAGCCCCAGTGGAATGATGTAAAAAAAGAAGGAACCACACCTTGTTGGAAATTGTGAGATCAATGATGAGTCAAGAAAGTATTTGATAAAAAACATTTTTTTTAATATTTTATTGAATTTAAATTACATAATTTCCTCACATTGTGTTAAACATGTTAATTTATGGAATATTTGGGATTAGATCATTCATTTGAATTTTTTTTGAAAATTCCAATATGACCATTTATAGTGTACTATAGTATTACGTCTATATATACTTTTTATGACTTATTTGATTTTAACATTTTCTAAAAATGTTCATAACCTTATGGGATATAACATTTATTTAGGACATTTGAGCTAGATCTCTAATTTTATTGGAGTAAATGCTTAAATAATTCAAAGCTTGGCTAGACACGTTAGATTGGAAACCACTTTAGTATTTGGGCTATAACTTCTCCATAAGTGATTTTATTGAGCCTACATTTGGAAATAATATCTAGAGGAACTAATTTAAAAAAAATAATCCTTCTCGAAGGACATTTGCTTTATGCATTTTGAGGTTCAAAATGTGCCTCAACTTGGGTTAAAATACTTAGATAAATTTCCCCATTCACACTTGAAACCTCTTATAACCTTAGCCTCCCATACACTCTATAAATATGTTTTTTTTATCATTTTTAAGAGTTGGGACATGAATTATGATATTGAGGGATGATAATAATTGGTTTCACTCTATTTATCCATGAACTTCAAGAGGTATATCTATTAAAGTAAGGATCCCTTCACCGAATCCTTATTTTTCTTCTTCATGTTGTAATGTTTGTGTATTCATAATATACTTCTTAGTTTCTCCTCCATTTATTAAATCTTGTTTAATTTTATTATTATTATTTTTAATTATTTGGGTTATAACTCAAGAGTGGAAATTTTGTTGTGTTATACAATTTTAAGCCTTTGTGAATGCAAAATGTTTCTATGATGACTATAGCACCAATGGAAGAGTAAGTTTATTAGTAATTGATATAACTCTTATCATCTTCATTTATTTATTTTTTGAATCAACAAGCTAATGTAATTAAATTATTATGATCCATAAATTTATTTTTTAATTTAAATTAAACTAATAAATAAATATAATAATTAAGATAAAAACACATGAGGTCGAGTAATGTGTGAATTGTGAGAGCACGGTCTTAATTGATAAAACAAAAGACATGAGATCAATATTTAAAGTTAGAAAACAATCCCAAAACTTAGTTAATTATCATTTATAAAATGGATATGTTATTTAATTTACAACTGAACATAACCTAGCCTTAGAATAAAATCATAGTAGGGTGCTATAATTTCATGTTACGAAGCAAGACTGGGGTTTAATTAATTTAATCTTGGTGGTTAAGTTAATTTTCATATGGTTTAGGGGTTACAAATTTAGGGGATAATAATCAAGTGGATTTTAATTTGAATGATACTGATTAATAATTAATTGAATAGGTATATTTATATTGATTATAGCTTCTAAAATTTTTTCTAATTTTTTTTCTCATTACATTTTCTCAATTGCATTTAATAAAAGACCATATTCTTCTAGAATACATATTATTATTATTATTTTAAATAAACCTCCCCATATTTATATTTTATGTATTTATTTTATCTTTATTTTCATAATACCTTTAATAAGTTGTTTTAATCACTTCCTCTTTGAGAGATGACCTTTTTATGCCACTTTATTTCAACTTAGTACCAAAAAATCAAACATCATTTGAGAGCGCCCATGATATCACCTTTCAAATTGGAACTATTTCCATCGAGGTAAGTAATTATTTCAACCAATTAAAGGTATGTTAATTTAAAAAAAACATTTTATTCTTTTCTTCTCTCCTTTCTTTCTTCTTTCCTCTTTCTCAAGTTTTCTTTTCTTCTTCTTCTTTAATTATTTTTTTGGACCATCAACTCAAACATATTTCCATTTTATTATGGTCTATTTCTCCATTAAAATTTTCTTTTTATTTGATTTATGACATAAACTAATCCCAAGGATCTCTTGGATATTTACATTGAGATTGAACATAGACTCAGGGCTCGAATTAAAAACTCTCACTCTATGGGAAGTTTCAAAAATTACACAGTTGGTGAATTACTCCATTATGGTAAAATTAAAATTGGAAACACTTCTAAATAAAAACTAAAACAAGAATTATTAGCTGAAAATAATAATAATTAACTTAATGGAAGCATTCAAGAATTGGTTGTACCAGATATTAACTATCATCCAAATTGTATTCCATACCAAAATATCAAATCGGACTTTGAAATAGAATTAGGGTTAATTATCCTTCTTCAAAAATTTCATGGATTATCCTGTGAGGATCCAAAAAACACCTTAAATAATTTAATGTGATTTTCTCAACCATGAAACCAAAAAATGTTTCTGAATATCAAATAAAACTAAGAAAATTACCATTATCACTTGATGGAACAAAAATGATTGGATTTATTATTTACAACCTAAATATGTGACATGTTGGAATTATTTGAAATGACTTTCCTTGTAGATATTTTTTCCTACATCAAGGACCACTTACATTCAAAAAGTGATCTCAAGAGTCATGAAATCCTAAGGTGTAAGATCCTGGCCTTTCGTAAAGGTACTTAACTATTAAAGTTTTTTCCAAACTTAATTATCTTTGGATAATGAAGTGGTTCTCATGTGTATGAGGAATTTGGGGGGTTTCTTGGGGGTTATGGATATTAAAGTATGAGAAAAGAGGTCAAACAGTGTGCAACACATGCTTGGAAGATGGTTAGTAAAAATTGTGTACCTGGATAAGAAAATAGTGCGGCCAAACCTCATTTTAAAAAGTGGATGGCACATGGTGACCACATAATTTTCAAAATAATGTGGGTACTTCCAAGAAACCATAAAACTTGTCCCCACTTGAATAGAGGTAGATGAATTGTTGGCACGTATTTTGGCTAACCGTGCATCCAAACCATGTAATTCTTAAAAAGTTGGAATTTATAGTTTTTACCTCACAACATTTAAAGGTTATAACCTAAATTTCTACACTATTACTTCTCCATTATCTTGGGTGATGAACCAAATACCCTTAGAAACCCAATAGATGATTCTACTTAGATTATTAAGTGTTTGGAGTGTTTTTTAATGCAAGTTGAAGCACTGGGAAAGTCTAAAAGTCCCCTTCCATCTATTTTCTAGAATAGGAATTATGGAGTTTTTCCTCTTCTTATGAAGCCCTAAAACCCTCTTTTCCAGTATATTCTTGGATGGGTATTTATATGGTTTTTTTTTACAAATCAAGTTCTAGGTTTAAGTGAATTATTGTCTCCTAGAATAAGGTAGGTGGTATTTACGATTTTTTCCATAATATTGATTTTTTATGAGTCTATGTGGTTGTGCTAATGTAATTCCTTATTGTATTTAAATGCATTTGACTATGGAAAGTGATTTGGGATCTAGATTAAGGGAGTGACCCTTCACCGACAATGTTGGGTTTTTTATGATGTGAGCCCATATAAGGCCCCAACCTTAAACATTACATAATCTTGAATCAAGTTAATAATTCACATTGATGATATTTTTAGGTTTAGAGTTTTAGAAAATTAGGCCATAACTATTACATTACATCTCAAATATTACCAAGTAGACACTTTTACTCAGTATCCATTTTTTTTATAAAATATAAATTTTAAAATAAAACAATAATTAATTTCTTTATATAAATCTTCTTGAGTTCTTCCTTTCACTTAACATGCCTTATACCCTATGAAAAACATTTCAAAAACTCAGGATGAGCATAAAAATCTTAGTAAGGGTTATAAAATAAAGAAAGAAAACATTAGTTCATCAATACATACAAAACATAAGCTCTTTAACATACCTCATGAAATCATAAGATTTATGAATAACACATAGAAATCATAAATCATTAATGTAACTTGTGTCATCCATATCAAACTTACATTGTAGTTTTCAAAGCTACATAGGGAGTTACATTTGGAATACCCATGACAGTATATTCCTTAAATCTCTTAGGAGAAACTTTAACATTTACCTCTGTCATGTTACCCAATGCATTGAAGAGCTATATCAGGCTCACCCTCCCTAGGTTTATCATGGAACCACCCGTATATGTAAAAAATTCCCAATAACCATAAAATATTCATAACACATAAAACAAGGATAAAGGAAATATATAATTTCCACATTGCAATCACAATACATCATTCCAAGATATTGACATAATCAATGCTTTATCAAACCATTTTCAAAACCATTTAAAAAATTTAATAAAGAGATTTTTTAATCAAAGTGTCCCATACCAAATTGAAGCTTTTGAATGAAATTTTAATTTCAAAACATTAATGTCCATATAAATAAATTCTTAAAACCATTTTTAAAACATGGACATTAATGAGAATGATTTATAAGAAAAAATCTTCCAAAACATTTAAAATGATATTTTAGTTAAAGAGTTCCTAACCAAATGTGAGACGCTTGAATACAAATAATTGAGGTATAAAATTAATCAAAACTTTATAATATCATGGAAATAAAGGTATTCATGATATAATATGCCAAAGATAGTATTAAAACCCTATGAAATTGAATTGGTGCATAACAACAATGAAATATCAATGGAATGTAAATTGAGATGAAATCCCTTATAAAAATTGTATCCTTAGATTAAGGATAAATCAATTACATAATAATGTGTGAAAAATATAAATACACTCAATTTAATTGGATATTCAGTTTAAACCAATCAGAGTACATTCACACATGTTCTTTTTAAAAAAAACCAATGACTTGGATTTTTAACTCAATGAATGGAAATTGAGTTAATATTATCCTTATCATGTACATATCAATGACATGAGAATTTATCAATGGAGTGATTATATGGATAAAAATTATGTACAAAAAAGGGGATTCGAAATTAAAACATATATACATAAACAGTGATTCCACACATAATCATATCATGAAATAATTAAGAATTAAATGAAAACCCAAGGAATGGAAATTGGGTTAAAAAGTTCCCTTACCGATTTGGTAACTTACGAAACATACACCACATGAAAGAATGATCATAAAATGAAGATGTAAATAACCATAAATTAAATTATATTACACAAAGAATACAATCATGGGAAGTAAATACACCACACAAAAGGAAATAGTGGCAAACATAGCATGAATCTCACAGGAATAAAACATGAGATGAAAATCCCTTACCACGTTGTAATCAATAGAATCGTAAGAAAAAAAGTTAATAACCACCAAATGAATAATAGAATAACATTAATATAAATATAATAATGATAATATATATCAAATTGAAGTACATGATACACAAAATGAAGTAAAAAAGTGGTGAACAATGGAAATCTCACGGAATTAAAAGTGAGATAAGAAACCCCTTACCTCGTGTCCGACTTGACTCGTATGTTCTGTGTTCATTATGAATAATAAACATAAGTTAATTTATAAATCCTTAAGAAATTTTTTCAAGTTTATTATTCTTTTTATATCACTTATTACCTTTCTATAACAATTATTTAATTATTTGAGTTCATATCGGACATTTTTTCGATGTTCGGAACTGTAATAAAAAATGAACTTGTTATAATTAAAAATTCTCTATGTGGTAAAAATTAAATTATCTCAAGAATTTTATTCATGATTTAGATATCATATATATCATATATATCCATTTTATATGTATTTATAATATTCCATTTCAATTGGAGTTAAGAAATGAAATGTAGCGTTCATGGAGACGGTAAGTCGTACGTATGCATGAACGCTGCTTTCATTTCTATTTTATATTTAAAGGAATGGAAACATAATAATATATAGGTATATTATAATTAAATTATAATATCTATGTTATGTAATTTAATTAACTCCATCCTTTATACGTTCCACGTATGGAATGAAGGATTCATATCACTTTGAGGGGGTGGTAGTATGCACTTCCTCAAATGAAATTATCGTATTCACCCATTATGAAAACCATAAAGGTATGATATAATTTAAAAATAAATAAGTATAGATACAATATAAATATAATATATATCACATGTAAATAAATTTCCATCTTAATGGATAGCATGAGAGTCGGTAGTAGAATATTGAACAATCATCATTTCGTGAGGCAGTAGTTCACCATCCACAGAAACAGTATGTTCTTTACCCATTAGATGGAGGTGTGTGTTAGTGTAGTTAGAATAATTCTCATAAAAACATCATAGTATATTAAAAATATACGTTTTTTGTTATAAAATAAATAAATATAGAGATTATAGGGGTTGGGTAAGGAAAATAAAACAAATGAACTTAAGAGATGACCTTACCTTTAAATCGGGTAACTTCTATTGGTTTGAACCAAAAGGATTTATTGAAGTGCATTCATCCAAATGTAAGGATTCTAGGAGGAATATAGGGATGTATGGAGATTAATTTAGGAGAGTTTGGATGAGCCAAGTGGCTTGATAGGTTTGATTAAGGGGTTAGAGTTGATGGCTTTTTATAAGGGGGAGGAGGGGCTCTTTAAGAAAGTTTGAAAATAATATTTTATTATATAATTATTTTCAGTTTCTAAAGGTCCAAAACTCATTAAAGTAAAAGATAAGATGACTAGTGTTCGAAATAAAATTATCCAATAATAATTGGACAGGTTTTGGATATTTTTGTAATCTTTATAATCTTATTTATTTAAATCCTTCATTAAAGAGGTTAACACTGCATCGTTATTGTATCATAAATTAGTTTATTTATTTGATGTATAAAAATTATAAAAAAATACCATGATTTAGGAAATATTTTTTATCTTTCAAATTTATATTTATAGTCGAATAGATAACTTATATAACCCTATGTAATAATTGATTTACTTAAAGTTATATGTTTATGTCATTTTTTTCATTACTTTAAATTAATTAATATAAAGTGTCATTATCACTCTTAAGTGGCTCCATGGAGTCCCAAAATAAACCCAAGGATAACCTTGGTTGGAAATATATCAACCAAAAGGATTAGGACACATGTTAGGGTAATTTAATATTATTATTATATTATTTTTACCTCGAATTACCCTATTTACCTTTAACCGTGGTTAATAAAAGTCAAAAGTTACTATTCACCAAAAATTATTTTTATTTTTATGGAACAAAATTTTACTTACTAATAACCACAATGTATTTCAGATTTTCGAAATTCAATTCATAGAAGCGGTAAAATTTCTTTTAAATGAAAAATTTTGTTTTTTAACTACAACTCATTGTTTTCACTATTCATCAAAAATTGATTTTTTCCAAAAAAACCAAAAAATAAGCCTAATATATATTTGATATACGAATTAAAAATTTATGTCTATTTTACCAAATTCAAAACATAGAATTTTCATTAATTAATTTATAATTTATTCTCGTTCTAAAAAAATGTGTTTTTCGGAAATAATAAGTATCAAAGGATTGACATGTCTAATTTCAAAGTGAAATTACTTCCCATGAACAAAATGGGATTAAATGGTAAAAATATAATCTAATTACACATTAAAACCAATTAAAAATATAATCTAACCATATACATAGATTAGATTAAAAGACAGTTTTGAATTAAAATACAGTATTTTTTACTATTCATTAAAAAACGAATTCTATTTGAAAAATACCAAAAATTTACCCAAAGTAAATTTTGATGTCCTAATTCTAAATAGAAAATTAAATTTTACAAATAGAACATATAAAAGTGACCAAAACTATATTTAAAGAGGGTTCACCATCAAAAGGCAGTAAATTGACCTTTTAAAGAATATTAGAGTGTTTATGCTTAAAATTAGATTCATTCACATTTTAAGCCTCTAAATTTTATTTTATAAATGTAAAAACATTTGAGAAACATGTTTAATCATAATATGACTAGTTCTGTTCATTCCTTCCAATACAATGACTTGGCATTAACTACCATTTAAAATAATATTATATTATTATTTTTCAGTATAACCTATCATTGTGTGCAATGTAAGATTTCAATGAAAGTTTTTGTTGAGTATCGGGTACGCCATTGAACATATAATCCACTTTAAAGTAAAATTAATATTTAATTCACAAAAATTAATAAATATAAAAATTTATTGTTCTTTATTTACTTGGGATGTTACAGCCCAAACCTAGGGCTAACCGTGGGGCATACCAAACCATTGAAAATGGTGAAATAAATAGGTGAATGATGAGATGGGAAAAATTTGAGTTATTGGGTTTTAAATTGTAATCGGGTATTTGGGATTGGTAAAAGGGAAATTTTGCATGATTATATATGAAATTTTGTAAAATTATTAAGGGGATGTTTAAATGGTTTAAATAATGCTTTTTGGATTTTATCTTGTTATGGTTTTTAAATAAAGAATATGATGTTTTGAAAGTGGTAAATGTTTTAAAAGTAGGCTTTGTCCTCATCAAGAATTATAAATTGTTATTATTTATATATTTAAAATGATGATTTAAAAATAGGGCATTGTTCCTTGTTTTGTGAAAATTCCTTAAGGATTATTTGAAATTTTTTGAAATGCAAATGAGATCTTTGGGCATGGTTTAGTTGTAAAAGAGGAAAACTTGTGTTTTAAAGGGGTGGCTTTAAGATTATTTTTAAATGACTATTTTTATTTATGTGTTATCATGGATTGTGAAATAAATTTTGATGTTGATTGTTGTCTAGTTTTTATTATGGAATAAGGGGGGCATTTGGTATAATGGTATATGTGTTTAATGAGTTGTGGTTTGAAAATGGTATATGTGTTTACATGGTTAAGGTATGTAAATGGTTAATATTTCAAATGGTTAAAGAAACATATGCACATGGATGGGTAGTATTTGGGGTATTTACTTGAGGTTCTACGCCCATGGATTAGGTTGGATTGAAGCTCTAAACCCCACCCTTGTAATGCATGGGTTTGGAAGATTTATTAAGGATCTATACCCCCCCCCACCAATGAAACATATATTTCCATTTTCAAAATATCCACTTTAAGGAGAAGTGGGAACCATTAAAAACTACTAGTCAGAAGTAAAACCCATCCCAAAATTCACATTCTAAATTCAAAATATACCAAAAAAATCAACATTCAAAATTTAAAATTCAAAATTCAAAGCAGTATCACACCTTGAGTCATAAACCATGCGCGAAACAAGGCCAAACACCACCCATGCCATCAACATCACCGCTGTTGTGGATGATGACACCATCATCGCTGGAATCGTTGCACCACGCTAGTAACACCAAAACATCACTGAAGTCTGCCCGAGGATGCATCAATGCATCAACATTGTCGAACCTCCATTGCGGAACTGAAACCTACCCCATCACTGCATTATCACATCACTGTAAGGACACCACCTTCAACATCACTGTCCAATCAACACAATAATCACCGGAGAAGACCATCACTAGAGAATGAATTCTGATGAGATCACCATGATGCTGATACTCTCAAACTCACGACTGAAGGCACCATCAAGACTACCCCACAGATCCCCCTCAAATAGAGAGGTAGAGTTTTGGAGCAAAGAGCAGAGAAACGAGCGGATAGAGACCAGTCCTAATTTCATCGAGACTGTCCGGAAATTTCCATCGCCAAGTGACAAAATCCATGCTTCTAAACACATAAACTACAATAAAAGAAAATTCTTTCAAAGAACAAACCACCATCAAAGAAGAAACATGATGAAACAAAGGGGAAAACTAGTGGGATGAAACCCTAAAATTAAGGATCTATACCCATAACTATTTCATTTGATGAGACTAACTAGACTGAGGATCCATGGTAAGTTTATGAAATCTATGGTTGGGATGTCATATTGAGACTATGATTCTTAATTTATAGATGTGTCATGGTTTGGGATGTCAGACAGAGGCTCTATGCTTCCCAAACATGTGGACATGGATGGATTACCAGACCGAGGCTCTAGAGTATGTTGATAAATTGTAAATTGTGAATTCCCCCTTTTCATTAGAATTGTGTGTACCCCTTATGCTATGGATTAGGTTGCATGTGCGACTAGAGTCAGTTTTGTTGATTGGTTGACCAAAGAAAACATGATGGATAAAATGGATACTTGGTGATTTGATAAATGGTGAGATATGTTTCTTTTTATTTCCATGTATATTTATTGCACTTTCTTACCATCATACACTCTTATATAGAATATATATTGATTTAGACAACATTATTGGTGGCATACTGAGTTTTACTCACACCCTTCTTAGGATACTATGAAACTTGGGTACCTGAGAAGATGATACTTGATTTCTAATACATGGTTTGAGTAGGGACCTGGTGATTAGTTTTTCTTGGTATTAAAGGTTGGAGAATGTGAGTTCAAGACCGGGTTGGTCCTTTTCCCCTTGTTCATGGTATTTTGGTAGTTTGGTTTTATATTTTGTTGTATGAATACCTGACATATAGTGTATTCATCATATTGTTATATCATGTGATACTTCGTTACTTTTTGTCATTTGTTGTATGCTACCATTTATTGTTTCCTAATTATTATTATTTCTTTTGTTATTATTTATGCTATGTAATTACTTTGAAAACAATGTATAGTCTCCCCAACATCTCTCTATAGACCCGCACTACTAGTCGGTAGCCTTTGGCATATGGGGAGGTGCACTTAATTTCATGTGAAGTCCTAGATTAGGGAACTAGATATAGTGGCCATTAGTTCGGGGACATTACAAAGTTGTATCATAGGTGTATCTTTTGTATTACTATTTATGGAATGGTATACATGATACTAGGATCTTGTTGGGGCCTGGCAATGAGATCACACATGGGTTCCTGTAGCCCCACATACGAGGGAAAATCAATGTTCCATGGTTGGGGATTGATTTTTTTTTATAGTTGATTTCTATTTCCACCTCGAGTGGTGAATTTGGATGTGATGTTACTGATTTATGAGGTTTTATCTCTTTTCCTAATATGTAAAGAGAGGGTATGTGAGTTCATGCATCATTCTAGGCACATAAAGTTTATAGGTCATCTATATGTTTCCTATGATTGATAGTTCTTTGGGATTCATATATTGGATGTGTACTTTTCTTCTTTTGAATTTTGTATGTTGATCTTCCCTTGTAATGTTTGATAACGAAAATGTTTTGAAACTTTAATTTAAATAAATTTTGGATTTTTGAAATGTTGGGTTAATATAAAGGTTTCTGAATGTGTAAATTCTTGGGTTTTAAAAATGAAAAATTTGGAAATATAAAACCTTGAGCATAAAATGATAAAGATTATTTAAGAATGGGTATGAAAAATATAGAACCTATAGGGATATTGGTAATGGGAATCCATAGTGTTGTGATTAGACCCTATGTATGGGTGGTTTTTTTAGTGAGAGTGCCCTAGTTTGAGATATTATTTTTGGGTCCTGGAGATTTTTGGGTTTTTTATGGTAAAAGATATGTTCTTATAGTAACCTCTAAAAGCCTGTGACCTTAGTTTTTTGATATGTTTTCTGGTTATGTGGATGTGGTATCCCTTGTGAGTTGAGACTGTGCAAAGAATGTTTTGGACCCCAGAGTGGGTGTTTTCTTTCAGTGCTGATGTGTTTATATGGGTATCCTTGGTGTGATTCCTATAGTAAATGTATTCCAGGGTGTACTAGACGTAGTGTGTTTTTAATTGGGGGTAAGAGTGTCACTTGATAGTAGTGAGTTGTTTGAAGTTTGGTGTGTATGTTCTGGAGAGAGAGAGACAACGGACTTTTCTTAACATCAATCTGGATTAAGGAGTTAGCATCATTTGATTTTCAAGGTGAAATTTGTGAATGTTAGGTCAGGGTTTCAACTGACTTGGGTGCGTAGGACATAGGTAGATGTTTTTAACCATGGAATTGGCATTTGGAGAGCGTTTCCTAGTGCTTTTTTAACCTATAGGGCTATTTTGAAGAGTAAATAGTTTTTTAAATTTGACTCAAGTTGTGGTAATTAGTTGTTAGTTATGGAAAACAGATGGTATCCTCAAAGGAGGTTGTCCTATTGTTGAATTTTCCTTAGGATGTGAAGCATGAGTGGTTTCCCTAGAGGTGGAATCGATGCATGGTGGGTGTTGTCTAGTGTGGTGAAAGTGTATGGTTATTCCTTAGTTTATTTATCAGAGAGGTGACTGAGTGCTTATGGTTGGTTATACGGTCAACTTTGGGAAGATTCAAGGTCATTAAGAGCCTTTCCATATTCCCTTGATGGTGTTTAAGGCAGGAACGATTATTGATTTCGAGAAGATGAGACAAGGGTGACCAAATTGTGGATGGACTCTTCTGGTTGGAAGTGACACCTAGGGTAGTGGTGGTCATGTCGTTAATATTCCTTGTATGAATTTTTTATTTAATGAGAATGTTGAGAATTCCTAAAGTCCAATGAGGATAAAGGACCTAGAATCACGTTCATATGAGTGAGCGGATGATGGGCATATCTCTAGTGATGTACGACTCATGTGATATAGAGTCATGTTCAGTGTGTAATCATAAGAAAGTGTGATACCATGAGGGCTTTGAGGATTTCCAGATATGGGATCATGTTAGAAAGGCACGATGCTATTTTGGATGGGTGAAAAAGTATCTCATGATAATCACTTGTCATTTTTCTATGTGATCAAAGTGGGAAGTGTAAGTTATGCGTGAGGCAGTTGGGTTATGGATCGATATGGTGGTCATTGTGTTTTTATGTTAATCACTAGGTTCATGTTGGAAGAACTCTAGTGGGGTGATGTCAATGGTTCCCTAGGGAATGTTGGGTCATGACTTCTTGGCAGAGGTTCTTGAGGTGGTTCTGAGTTTTGGTTTGAAATTCCATTCAAGTTGTGGTGATTAAGTGTTCATGAGATGTTGGTGGGAAGGGCGGCTTGATATTTTTTATGGGTTAATGTGTCCTTATAGTGAGAGTTTAAGGAAGTAAGGTATAGTTTTTTGTGGCATTCTTCAATGACTTCTTAGTATACTTTAAACTAGTGACAAACATGCCCAATATATTGACATCATCCTAGGTATACTGGGAGAACATTGGCTTCATGCCTAGATACCTAAATGTGTTTGGGATAGAAATGAATCCTCTTAGAGGATATGCTCATAGATTGGTATATGTGTGGGATCCATATGGTGGGGAAGTACACCATCATCTGGTTGTGAGAGAAGTCTTTAGGATCGACCAGATGTCGACGAATTCCATGGGTGGTATTCTCGAAATTTGAGAACGAGAAGTGTGTGAGGCTTTTTTATTATTCAAGTGGAATATAGATGAAAACATCCATGTTTTGGGTTTATCTTGTGATCAAAACATGAATTGTGGGAGTAAAAATTTCTTGAGGAAAGTGCTAACAATGAAACTCCTATGGTAGGGAGCATTATGTTAATCATGGATGTTTGGAACAAAAAATGGGGTAGATGTGGTGGCATCGAGGTTCCAAAGATAAACCTATGAGGGACATGTTTGTGTTTCTTGAGGAAGATCATATGGGCCTTGGATGTGGTGGTTGATTGAGCCAGAAATTGTCTTCAGGATCTACGTGGTTCTGAGGGAGATTCGAGATGCCTATGTTGGAGTCATTGATGGGAGGGATATTCCATGAAAATGAATGATTAAAAGGGTGGTTGGGTGTTAGAACCTAATCAGAAGTTGTACATTGACTCAGATAAATGTTTTTGAGTGACCTAAGAATGTATTAACTATGAAAACACTTTGATTCATGTGAATTTGTGGCATTCCAATAGTGAATCTGAGTGCGTTTTGAGATTGAAAAATTGTTTTGAGGAAGAACCATGTTGTCTTTATTTTAGAAATGGACAACATAAGTGTAAACAATCCAATTAATTTTTATTAAAAGCCTAAATTATATATTCGGGTGGAGTAATCATGGATTTATGGGTGCAGTGAGTTGGGAAACACGTCAGGTAAGTTGTGAAAATTGATTTGAGGTTCTTTTGGTCATCTTTTTGATGTCGGAGGTTCCCAACACTGGGTGATGGTGGTGGAGGGGTAAATTGTATGGTGGGGAGAACCGTATACAACAAGTGTTTGGTAGATGATGTGAGTGGTAGTATGGGTTGGATGGGCTCAGATGAGTGTGGTCTTGGTGTTTTGGTTTGGGTAATAATCATTGGTTGAGGCTTCGACCAGTTTAGTACCATAAGGTGAATGTTATTCTCGGGTTGTGTTCTGAATGTTTGGATTCAGAATGGGGTCATGGGACTTGAGTTTTAGACCATCATTGGTTGGCAGATTAGGGATAGAAAACCATATGTTCGTTTAGATGATGATGAGATTGGGACACCATTATAACCTTGAATGAAGTGGGGAAGATGGAGCCAATTGATATTTCCCATGAGTTATGGAGAGGATTGGACCAAAGGTACCATGATTGGCTCTCCTAGGGTAGTGTAGTGACTTGTTAGAAAACGTTTTTGTATAGTGGTTCAATAATGTTACCCAGAATTTTCAATTGATTTTAGGATGTTAATGATGATTTGAGGTTGATGCATCCTATGAGGAGCATCGGGTTTGTGACCGTGGTTCATAATAAGAATTTCCTTCAGGGTAGGACTGGTTCTTTGGTCTGAGTGTGGTGAAGGAATGTCCATGCTCAATAGGAAACATGGGGGAAGAGGTCTTCTAGTTAGAACTTGTGACCCAACCTTTTGATCTTGGAGGCTCAGTAAGGCAGGGAAGTATGGCTTGAGGATGAGCCATTATAAGGTTGGGAGGTTGTAAGATCCAAACCTTTCTTAAAGGCATGCACTTGTTTAAATTTTGGTTAAACTTATTCTATTTTGGATAATGAATTGTTCTCAGGTGTATGATGAGTTTTGGGGGGTGTCCTAGAGGTTTAGAACATGGAAGTAGGAGATAAGAGGCAAAACAATGTCCAACAAATGGTTGGTGCATATTTAGTTAAAACTGTGTGCCTAACTAGGGAAACTATGTGTCCAAACCTCCTTTCGAATATAGGATGTAACATAGTCAACACATATTTTTTCAAAACACATAGGTGTTTCTATGAAACCATGATTATTGTCCCCTCTTGGATAGGTGGATCCACATGTTTAGTACACTGTTTGGCCAACCATGTGGCCAAGCCATGCAGTCCTTAAAAAGTGGGGATTTCCAATTTTCCCTATCGAGATTTAAGGTTTCTAACTATAATTTCCCCATATTTCTTCATCCATTAGATTGGGTGAAACCGCAAACCCTCCTAGACTTCCAATATAATATTATTCTTTGATTATTAGGCATTTGGAGTTTTATGTAGTGAAAATCGAAGCTCCGGGTGAGTCTAACACTCCCCTTCCTTCTATTTTCTAGAATAGAGATTGTGGAATTTTTCCCCTTGTTATGAATCCCTAAATGCTCTTTTTCAAATAGATTTTTGGTTTTATATTTGACAATTGTTTTAGTTCAAATCAATGGCAAGGTTTATGTGAACGGTTCTCTCTGAGCATGATGTAGGTGGCATTTAATATTTTTCCCATAGTATTGATGTTTTATGAGTGTATGTGGTTGTGCTAATATACCACCTTATTGTGATTTAATGTCTTTGATTATGGAAAGTGATTTAGGCATTATATTGATCTGATAGACCCTTCATAGACCTTGTTGGGTTCTATAATGATGTGAGAACAAACCTAGGGATAACTTTTTGGTATATCAAACCCTTGAAAATATTGAAATAAATTGGTGAATGTTGAGATATGGAAAATTTGAGAGTGATTGGGGTGTAAATTTTAATAGGGTGTGTGGGATTGGTTAAATTGTAAATTTAATTGATTATATGTTGGATTTTTTGAAATTCATAAGGGGATTAGGAAATGGTTTAAATAATTAATTTTTTATTTTGATACATTTATGGTTTTTAAATAAAGAATATTATGTTTTGAAAGAAGAAAATGTTTTAAAATGAGGCATTGGTCTCAAGGGGAATTAGAAAGTGGTATTGTTTATAGATTTAAAATTTCGATATGAAAAGAGGGTGTGGTTCCTTTTTCTTGAAAATTCCTTAATGAATATTTGAAATGGTTGGAAATGTAAATGAAATCCTTGGGGAATGTTTTAGTTTTCAAAGAGGAAGACACGCGTTTTAAAGGGTTGGATTCAAGATTATTTTTAAATGAGTATTTTAATTTGTGTGTTATCATGGATTGTGAAATCAATTTTTATGTTGATTGTTTTCTAGTTTTTAATATGGAATAAGGGGGAATTGTTTATAATGGTGTATGTGTTTTATGAGTTCTCGGTTGAAAATGGTATATATATTGATATGGTTTAGGGCATGTAAATGGTTATTATGTAAAATAGTTAAAGAGGCATTTGAACATGGTTTGGTAGTATGTGGGGTATTTACTTGAGGTTTTAAACCCATGGGTTAGGTTGGACTGAGGCTCTAAACCACACCCCTGTAATGCATGGGTGAGGGAGTCGGATTGAGGCTCTATTTTCCAAACAATTTCATTTGAAGAGAATACTTGGACTGAGGATAAAAGGTAAGTGTATGTAATATATGGTTTGAATGTTGGAAAGAGGATCTATGATTCTCAATGTATGGACACGGAATGGTCAGGGATGTCAGATAGAGGATTTATACTTCCCAAACATGTGGAAATGGATGGATTATCAGACTGAGGCTTCAAGGTATGTCGATAAAATTTAAATTGCGAATTCCCCCTTATGATTAAAAGTGTGTATACCCCTTATGTTATGTATTAAGATCTTAGTGTGATAGAATTTAGTTTAGTTGATTGGTTGACCCTAGAAAACATAATGGAAAAATTGGTTACTTTTTTATTTTCTAAATGGAGATATATGTTCCTTTTTTTTCATGTTTTTATTGAACTTAATTACCTGCATAAACTCTTTTAAAAATTAAAAATTTCTTTAGAAATTGTTTGTGGTAGCCAACTGAGTGGTACTCACACCCTTATCAAGACATCATGGAACTTAGGTACTCAAGAAGATGCAACTTTCAATTTTATATAGGTTCAGGATATGGACCTATTGATTAGTTGTGCATGGGATAAAAGGTTGGAGCAAGGGAGGCCAGGACTAGGTTAGGACTCGGGACTGTGTTCAGGTATTTTGGTACTTTGGTTTTGGATTATTTTTTGTATGACTTCTTGGCCTATAGTGTGTTGATAATATTGTTAGAGAATATTCTACTTGGTTTCTTATTGGCATTTTTCCTACACTATTCATTTATATTTTCCTACTACTTATTATATCTATTGGTATTATTTCGATTGTGGAATTAAAATGAAAATTATATACAGTCTCCCTAATGCTTCTCCATATACCTATGGTAAAATTTGGTCACCTATGGCATATGGAGAGGCACTCTTATGGTCATGTGAAAACCTGGATCATGGCACCAGATATAGTATCCACCAAGTCAGGGATGTTTCATAATGGGATCCAGTGTATGAGTACTGGGAGTGATCCAAGAAGTTGTGTGCAAGATTCTTGTATCAACAAATTAGTTAACAACTTCTCATACAATACTTTTATGAAGGAATCACACCTATGGAGAGGATCATGGTGGATAATAAATTTGGAGGGGCATTGGAAAAATAAAACACTACCAGCTACATGTGTATTGATTGACAAGATGGCACAAAAATCCCAACAATTTGGTGATCAAGGTAAACCAGATGTTAGAGGTGTACATCAGGTAAGTACTCCTTCTCTTAAAAATAATTTAATAGATACTAAGTTGGAATAATTAACCACTATGGTGAGATATATTTATTTGTCTCAAAATATATCCCAACCCACTCCTATGAGGCCTTTGGGAATTTACACTAAAACACACCACCCAAATGATTATTTCCCCCAACTACAAGAAATAGAGGATTGCACAATAGTATTCCCTAGGATACCATATCACTCGTAGCAATAACCACATCCCCAAAATAAGTATGATTATTTTTCAACAACATACAACAAGGTATGGAAAGATCAATCATACATGAGGTATGGATTTGGGAAATAAAAAATCCCCCTTTTGAACAAAACTTCCAATATCCTTCACCTTTTCAATAGGGTTTTCAAAAACCCCAAAATATATTTGAAGCTCGGACATCGAAAACTCAACAAAAAAATAAAATTCTAAACCAAGATGGATTCTAATACTGATGACCTTTTGAAACAAATTGTTCTTAATCAAGTGAATGAGTTGAAGAGTCAAGGTTCAGAGTTGAGGGAGTTGAAGATACAAATGATTGAGATTTCCACCGCCCTCCATGATATGTTAAGTAAGAACTATGTAAATCTTCCTTCCCAACCTACTCTAAATCCCAAGGGTAATTTCAATTCCATCACATTGATAAGTGGGAAGAAAACATCCGATAAATATTCACCTACCATTCCACCGGGATAAACCCAACCCAAGGAGATTCCCCAATCATCACTAGTCATTGAGAAACTAAAGGATAAAGGAAAAGGTAAGAATAAAATTGATGATATTCCTCATAAACCCCTTCCCTTTTCCAAATATAGTTTTTCAAACAAAAAAATGGCTGAAGAGGAAATACAAAAAAGAGTTTTTGGACACATTCAACTGCATTGATATAAATATAACCCTTATTGAGGCCATTAAGAAAATCCCATGGTATGAAAAATTCATAAAACAACTTTATACTAGTCGAAGTGGGATCAAGGGAACTGAGAGAATCATTCTTGGAAAAAATGTGTCAGCACTCATTACACTAACTCAAGAAATTCCAATAAAGTGAAAGGATCAATGAACATTAATCATCTCATACATCATATGTGAGTTACACTTTTATTATGCTTTATGTGATTTTAGAACTTCCATAAATTTGATTCCTTGATCTTTATTCTCTTGTTTACAGGTTGGTGAGTTGAAGACAATGAGAATAGTGGTGTAATTGGGGAATAGGGTTGCACCATATTTAGTGGGAGTCCTTGAGGATGTACTTGTTTGGGTAAGAGATAATATCTTTCTAGAATATTTTTATATGCTTAACATGGAGTATGTTTAGTTAAATTCCCATGCTCCCATTATCTTAGGTAGGACCTTTATGGACTCCATTAAGTTCCCCTCATATGACTATTATGATTTTTTATCACTCATTTTGGACCACCAAGTAAAAACCACTGAGTTTTTTATTTTCCTATGCTTATAGAGATTATGAGCATTGGTTCTAGTTCGATGTATAAGATCACTTCCACATATGAATCTTATGTGAAATCCACTATTGGATTTTATTTTTATATGGATTCATATTCTGATTTCGATCATGTTTACTCTGATTATGACATGGATATTGAGTGTTATGTTCGATTTGATGCATTATTCTCCAATTTTTAATATTTATGTTTTGATAATAATCTTTATTGTTCACATATTTCAGTTTATTCAATGTCTCCATCCATACATCACACCTATATTGGAAATCAATCCTTCAACACCAAATCTCAAATACACATACTTGTTGAGTGGTGAGAGATTACTTGTTATAATTGCTAACGATATTCCTTTTGAAAATGAATAAAAACTTTTGAATATTTTTAGGGATAAAATTTGGAAAATTAGGTGGAACTTGGATGACATATCTGGTATTAGCCCCTCTATTTTCATACAATGTATTATTTTAGAGGGTCGGGCTAAATTGGTTATGCTACAACAAAAGAGACTTAATCCAACTCTTTTGTAAGTTGTTAAAAAATAATTTGAAAAAGTTATCGAGTCAGGTATCATTTATCCCATTTCAGATTCCTAGTGGGTGAGTCCTATTCAGGTTATGCCTAAGAAAATTGGTGTTATTGTTGTTAGAAATGATAGAGAGGAGTTAGTTCCAATGAGGGTGAAAAATAGTTGGCATGTGTGTATTGATTATATAAAACTAAATCAATATTCTCATAAGAACCATTTCCACCTACCATTTACTAATCAAATGCTTGAGATACTTTCTAATAATACACACTATTGTTTCTTGGATGGATTTTATATACATTTTCATGTTCTTATAGCTCTGAAAGATCAGGGGAATACAACATTCACTTGTCCATTCAGTACATTTTTCTACTGAAGGATTCCATTTGGACTTTTTAATTCCCCAAGTACCTTACAATGATGCATGGTGAATATTTTTTTGATTTTATTGAGACCTTCATGGAGGTATTTATGGATTATTTTACACTGTATGAATCTTCATTTTATGAATGTATATTTTTTTAGGAAAGTCTTTGAATCATTTTATTAATAATAATTTGGTTTTGAACTTTGAAAAATGTAATTTCATGGTAGAGCATGGAATTGTATTACGACATGTAGTGTGAAAACATGGAATATTGGTTGATAGATCCAACGTAGATATTTTTTCATCCTTTACATATCCTTAACATTTGCATGATGTTAGATCATTCTTAGGGAATGCAGTATTTTATTAAAACTTCATCAGAGATATTAGTAAGATCACTCTACCGTTATCTTGATTTAATCAAAAAGATATTAACTTATTTTTTTGTGATTCATGTGGGGTATAATTTTATTATCTAAATAAGTGTCTAACCACTCTACTGATCTTAAAACCCCCATGGTGGGAGCTTATTTTGGCGCATATGCATGATACATCCAACATCATTGTTGGAACAATCTTATATTATAGGGTGGAAGTGTGGTACCATGTGATTTATTATGAATTATGAAATTTGGATTCTTCCAAAAAAAATTACACCCCAATTGAATGTTTCAGATAAATTTTGTTCATATTTATTGGGATCTAAGGTTGTTGTTTTTTATTACCATACAGCTTTGAGGTACCTCTTGAAGAAGACAGATGCAAATCCTAGACTTATCTAATGGATTCTTCTTCTTTAATAATTTGATATTGAGATAAAGGAAAATAATGGTTTAGATAACTTGGAAGAGGACCACATTTTTAGGATTAATTACACACTAGAGGATGATTCCTTTGACTAGGTTCCACTTTGGGATGATTTCCCTGATGACTATCTTTATGTAATCTCAGGTATGCATCCTTGGTATGCATATTTAGTGAAATTCCTTTTTCCTTTCAAATTCATGTAAATTTAAAGAAACATAATGTCAAGAAATTAAAGTGTGGGTATAGGTTTTATGTGTGGTATGATCCTTACCTATATAGCATGGGTAGTGACCAAGTCATTAAGAGATGTGTGGATGATCAGGAGTTTTAATCTGTTATACATTTTGATCATAAAATTACTCGTGGAGGACACTTTGGACCCCAAAGGACATTTAGGAAGGTCTTAAACTCTAGATTATATTATTATAACTTGTTCAATGATTCTCATCAATTTTTTAAGTCATTCTCACTTTTCTAACACACTAAAAACATTTCGAGGAGACACGATATGCCCTAATAACAGATATTATTCTGGGAGATTTTTTATGTTTGGGGAATTGATTTTATAGGACTTTTCTATGTTAATTTGGGTTCTTGTAAAAAAAATTCACTTTTGATTATGTTATAAAATTGGTGGAGGCTAAGGCCACTACGATTGATGATTCTCATGTTGTAGTGTATTTTTTCAAAGCTTAAATGTTATGAATGTTTAGAGTACAAAAGTCCATAATCAGTGACCAAGAAACATAATTTTTCAATAATAAATTATCTGCCCTCCTTTCAGAAATAAGGGGTGACACATAATACTTATACACCATACCACCCTCAAACAAACGGTCTGGTTGAGGTTTCAAATAGGGATTTGAAATAAATTTTTGATAAAACCATGTATCCAAATAGGAAGGATTGCAAAAAGACCTTGAATAATGGGTTATGGTATTTTATGATGTCATAAAAGATTCTAATTGGTATATACCCATTTTGGATTATTCTTGGGAAATAATTTCATCTCCCTATGGAGGTAAAGCATCAGGAATATTGGGCTATAAAGAAATGCAACATGGATTTGTCCAAAGATGGAATTAAAAAGAAGAAACAAATTTAATAACTTGAAGATATTCGATTACCATTATATGAGAATCCAAGGATCTACAAGGAAAGGTAAAATTCAGATCATAATATATTGATTTAAAAAAAGGAGTTTTATATAGGAATGAAAGTCATTCTCTATAGTTCACAACTGAAGTTGATGCCTGATAAGTTGCATTCTTGATGGTTATGTCCATATGTTGTATCTAATGTTTTTCCTTATGGGGTAGTGGAGATCACACGAGAGGAAAAATGAAGAATATTTAAATTTAATGGGAAATGTTTGAAGAAATACTTTTAGGGACTTCCCACCCATGTATTTGATTTCATCACACTTCATAACCACATCATCACATGATAATATCGGGCTGTTCCTAACCCTTTCCTTATTATATTATTTTTATTATTTAAAATAATACATTTCATGATAACACATCATCTCATATGTTCAGATTGAGTAAAATGAAATATTTTAAGGGTGGGGGATAGGAAAACATTTTGGGGTAGCTATTTAGAATTTTCATTTGTATTTTTTAGGTGTGTTTTCTATCAGGTTTTCTATTAAATTTTCAAAAAACACACACAAAAAATAGTAAAAAACATATCATGAAACATTTCCATTTACATGTGAAACATATAGAATTAAAAGTTTGTAAATTTCATTGGTAGCATGATAAGTATGAGAAGGATTTCAATATCAAGGGTTGATTTTTATTAAAATTTAACTCATCAGTGATATGATTCATTGTTTCATTATAATAACTTTTATATTTTAACACAATTATTTCTGATATTTTTTCATATAAAATTATGTTATTTATTTCTCTATACAAATTTTCTCACAACCATTACTTGTGAAAAATTTTCTACTCAATTCAAGGTATGTCCAAGTTAGGGAAAAATCATTTTATATCAATGGGTGATCCATACATACATTTCTATTATAATTAGTTTCATTAATATAATGAATTGACCTATAGGTTTGTACCTAATATATGATTGTTATACACCCTAAAAAATCAATAAGAAAACAAAAAAACAATATATATATATATATATAATCTTAATAAAATGTGAGTGATGAAATGTAAAAAATGTGGGGATATCTAGCTAAGGATCTTAATGTTTGAATTTTGGGAATGCCTAAGTGAGTGGGTCTCAAAATTTGATTGTAAAGTAATGTAGAACATGATTGATGAATTAAATAAAGTAAGAAGAATTATTTTACTTGACCTGAATATACAGATTAAATAGTGCATATATGAGCTTGAAATGGTTGGCACACACACACGTGGGGAATTAATGGCATGGTAGGCCCAAAACTCATTTCTCTATGATTAGTGTCATTAATATCATTGGATTTTGTTTTGATACAATTTATGAGGAAATTAATTTTAAATTTATTGATATTGAATCTTGATGAGATTATTACTTCACCTATTTTCTACTATGGATTAGGAAATATAAACTTTTATATCGTGTCCTAATTTTATAGATTACATCATATGAGGTTTTTCCCAATAGTACAAAAGGGTTTGTTTGGGGGAGTTGATAAAAAATATTTTATTGAATATTTTATTGATAATAAATGACATAATTTCTTAAAATTGTGTTAAATATATTTATTTATGGTATATTTTTATTAGATCTTCCATTTTCAAATTTGATGAAAATTTTAGTTTTGACCATTTAAATTACACTTTAGTATTCAGACCATAAATATTTTTCTATGACTTATTTGATTTTAAAATTTTGTAATAGTGTTCCACGCGTAATGGGATACAACTTTTATTTAGGTCATTCGAGTAAGATCATGAATTTTATTGGACTAAATTGGATATGAAGTCAAAGATGTTATGGAATTTTTATATTGGACATAACTTCAGTATTTGGGTCATAAAATCTTTATAGTTGATTGGATTGAGCCCAAATTTGGAAAAAATCTTGAATACCCAACTTCTCACAAATAACAAAAAAGGAAAGATAGATGGTTCACGTGTTTTGGATTTCAACAAGATGTATCAACCTGGATTAAAGTATTTGTATAAATTTCCCATTCACACTTAAAACCTCTTATAATCCTATCCTCCCCTTCACTCTATAAATATGTATATTTTTTAAATTTTTACGGTTGAGATAAAGAATATAATATTTTTTAAGAGGAGAATTGGTTTCACTCCATTTATCTAGGAATTTCAATAGGTAGAGCTCCTGAAGCAAGGATCCCTTCATCAAATCCTTCTTCTTCATGTTTTAATGTTTGTGTATTCATAATAAACTTCTTAGTCTCTCTTCTGTTTATTCTATTTTTTAAAATTATCTTATTATTTTTTTTAATTCTGTGGGCTATAACTCAAGAGAATAATTGTTACTGGGTTATACCCTTTCTAATCCTTTGTGAATACTAAAAAAATTATAATGACTAAACCACCCATGGAATAGTTTTTTTAGAAATAAATCTTCCTCTTACCATCTCCATTAATTTATTTTGAATCAACAACCTACTGTAATTCACATAAAATGATATATGAATTGAGTTTTAAATTTAAAACAAACTATTTCAAAAAATTAATAATTAACACAAAATAAGGTGAGGTCGAGAAATGTTTAAATTGTGAGATAGCGATCTTAATCATTAAAAAAATGACACTAAATGAATTTATAGAGTCAAAAAACAAACCCAACACTAAATTAATTCTCATTTCCAAATTGGATATGTTCCATTACTTAACACTAACCATAATCTATCCATAAAACAATAATTAATGTATGGTTCCACAATTTCATGTTCGGAAGCTATCCTAGGGTGTAATTAATTTCATATCAGTGTTTAATTTAATTCTCATAGGGTTCATGGGTTAAAAACTTAGGGGATGATAATTAAGTGGATTTTAATTTGAATAATAATGATTAATAATTAAGTGATGTGGTAGGTTTAGGTTGATTATTCTTTCTAAAATATATTTTGAAAAAAATCTTCTCGTTGCATTTTCTCAATCTCATTTAAAAAATAAAAAATAAAAATAAAAAAACCAATCTTCTTCAAGCATAGTTCTTCTTGTTATATTATAAACATAAAAAAACACCCAAATAATTATAATTTTTGTATTTATTTTATCTTTATATTCATAATACCATTATGAAGTTGTTTTAATTACTTACACTTTGAGAGATGACCTTGGTCAGTCACTCTATTGCACCTTAATACCAAAAACACACACTTCATTTGAGAGCACCCATGATAGTGATTTAAGTATTTTATTATACTTTTTGGGATATGCATTACAAACATCATAATACAAACTAAACTAAGTGCAAACTAAATCAACATAAATTATACCATACCATTTATAGAATGGAAAGAAACCAGTGTTGTATTAACTACAGGTGTTAGGATGTGAAGCATTTGTTAAGGCCTCTTCAGGTAACAATATTGAATCTCGAGGCACAAAGTGTATCTTTATAGGATATACCAAAGAAAAAATGGATAATACCTATACAATCCATCATACAAAAATGATTCGGTTGATAGAAGTCCTAAATTTATTGAGTAGGGTTTTATCTCTAAAAGAGATAGTGGGAGAGTGATAGACTTTAATTAAGTATAATCTCAAGATATATAAGATTTGTCATTGGAAAAATTTACACACACACCCCATGTTAAAATAAATTGTTCCAGAGACCCAATTAATACATATGAGTACTAGATAAATTCAAGAACCATAATGGTATGGTTTTCTAGTCACTGAGGATGATGAATCATTATTAGTTGATAATAATGTTCCTCTGACTTATACAAAATAAGTATGTGGAACAGTTGTTTCCAAGTGGTAAGCGGTCATAAATTCTGAAATGGATTCCATGTACCAAAACCAAGTATGGATTTTTTTAGAATCTCTAATAGATGTAAAGCCAATTGGTTAAAAATGTGTATTTATGAATAAACTAGACATATAAGGACAATTTAGAACTTATAAGGTGTGACTGGTTGAAAAAGATTTTAAACAGTGTCAAGGAATTAATTATGATGAAACCTTTTACATAGTTACAATACTGAAATCCATCATAATTCAACTTTCCATTGTATATTTCCATGGTTAAAATATTTGGAAAATATATTTCAAAAACACCTTACTTAATGGGAACCTTTAAGAATGTGTCTATAAGACAAAACCCAAAGGGTTTGTTACTCCAAAGGATGCCAATAAGGTATGGAAGTTGAAGAGATCTATTTATAGATTAAAGAAATCATCCAGGTCATGGAACATTCATTTTTTTGTGCCATAATGGAATTTGGTTTCATAAATAACAAATGTGAGTCATGTTTATATAAATAGTTTAGTAGGAGTGTAGTCGTTTTCTTAATAGTTTATGTTGATGACATGTTAGTCATTGGAAATGAAAAACCAATCTTATATCCTATCAAATAATTATTGAATAAATGATTCTCTATAAAGGACCTAGGTAAGGAAACAACTATTGTTAGGATAGAGGTTCATAGTGACATATCCAAGAGGTTTATCCATCAAAGTAAAAGTGCATACATTGACAAAATAATAAAAAGATTATTTATGGAACAATCCAAGAGGGGATTGTTACTAGTGTCACATGTCTTCACTATTCCAAGAAAATGTTTCCTCAGACACAAGAGGAAAGTGACAGAATTCCATGGATTCCATATAGATCAATGATTGGGTCAGTCATATATGATATTATATGTTCTAAGATAGATGTATCTTATGAATTAAGTGTGGTAGTGAGATATCAAGCTGATCAAGGTGACCATCATTGGATGTTATTCAAGACTATCCATAAGTATCTGAGATGTACTAAGGATATGTTCCTTGTTTATGGGGGATATAAGGAACTATTCATCTGAAGATATTTATATGCTAGTCTCCAAAATGATAAAAATGGCATAAAGTCATAAATGGGATACATCTTCACTTTGAATGGAGGTTTTTTGAGCTAAAAGAAGTAAAAGAAGGATGTGGTTGCAGATTATATAGAAATTTTTGAGTATATCATGGATTCTAAGGAAGGTAAAGAAGAAGTATGGATGTAAAAAACTCATCTAATAACTTGATGTGGTACCTAGAAATAAAGATCTTATCACACTCTATTGTGAAAATACTTGAGTAGTGGATCTTGCAAAAGAAAAAAGGTCACATCAGCAGATGAAGCACATACTTTGGAAGTATCATCTCTTGAGAGATTTTTATTGGATAAGTGATGTTACAATGAGTAGTATTTTCCCAAAATACAAAGTGGTGACCCCCTTGATAAAATCCTTGACTCAGCAGAAACATTAATATCATGTGAGGTCTAGTGAACTAAAGGTCGTAGGATGTTGGCTCTAGTAAAAGTAATAGTTTTTTGGAGTTGGTGTTCAAGGACCAACTATTTTTACTTTTATTACATGTATATTCAATGTATTTAATATTAACAATACTTATTACAAATTAATATTTGTTCTACATGAATCAATTGTAATAATGTTGTAGAGTATATGTCTCATTGATAAGGTCATAATATTTCCTTACTATGATGAGAACCTTGATGTGTTATGATGATATTATTAAATAATGTTCTACTTTTGGATAACATACTATGATGGGAAAAATAGTATATAGAATTTCATGTGTGGGTACTCATATTAAATAGAGGCTTCTTCTCAAGAATTTTTCAATTGTTAATCTCCAAAAAGGGATATTATGAGAACATGACCACCAATAGGTATTCAACATGTTTTGGTGTAATCGAATATTCCTATCTAAAAGTGTGTGTAATGATTCATAGACATTAAGATTATTATTAATTAAAGTTACAACTCACATACTTGGATGTATTTTTTAAACCAATATGATAACAATTCATGGAGAATTTGGATATGTTGGGTGTGTCAATAGTGACAAGTCATTAATGGATAATCCAGGGAAAGATTTGTCCCTTCCATCTTTATGGAAGCTGATATATCAACCCTTTTACTAGAATGGAACCATCACCCTAAATACCATGTCCATGGTGTAATGACATGTTAATTTTAGATATTCAAAGAAATACATATCAAGCATATAGGTTGGTGACATGTATGTGAAACCTTCTTGATGAGATATTGAGATAAAGTTATTATATTACATAATGAGTGTTCGTATGTGGTTGTCTTCATTACAACATTAAGTTCTTTCTCTTGGGTGCCTTGACCCATTTCTAGATAGTAATCATGAACTTTAGGCAAGCCCACCCAATTCCAATGAGAAATAATCCTATAGGGTTACACACTAACTGTTTCTTTTGATCTAGATTTAATTCTATTTGAATCTAATTATTAGAAAAAATATTATTCTCAAGACCAAGGAATAATTGTATTCAAGTTTTATTGATTTATAATATTCACAAGTTAATAAATAATTTTTTTAATTAATAATTTATTTGATTATGTGAATATATATAAAAAAATTATTTATGTTATTGTAAATAAAATAATTATTTTATATAATGAATATTTTAATAAATATTTATTCGTTGGACTGTGAATAAAATATTATTTTATGAATAAAATATTTATTCATCTATTTAATAAATGATAGAGGAGTTCGAATGAACCAAAACCGAGTCATGTGAAAAATATTAATTGACAAGTTCATTACATTATATTTGTTATTGCACAATTTGGAAAACACCACAAAAAAATAATGATATTATTATTATGTTTAAGGAGGTTTATTAAAAGTATTAAATGTTATTCAATGGATGAAATGAAATTAAATAATATTTTATCCTAAACCCTAAATCTCTAAATAGATGGTTATTTCTATTTTCTATTGCATCCAAAAATTGATAATAGAAATTTTTTTCACACAAATTGTTTTCTCTCAACTCCCCCTTCTCTACCCCTCTTAATAACGAGAGGCACAAGAGATATTTCTTCAAGACTGAAAGAGTGGAGATCATGAATGAAAAATGCATGACACATGATTTTCTATATTAGTACCCTGTAATCGAGTTGTGATGCTTAAAGATAGTTAGAAAACATGTGGGCCATTGCTAGATGGATTCTATCCATGGATCATCACAACGCAAAAAAGGCAATCCAAAATGGTGTTTTTCGATGATCAAAAATCATAAAAAAATAATGTTTTTAATATAGGGAATTTTTTCCTTTAGATAGTAAAGAAATTAATTATAAATTTAAAATTCATCATCCTTGCTCATGGTTTTAGGAAATGATTATTAAAATAAATTTTAATATATCTCCCACCACTGCATGCTTCTACTTTTCCCCAAACTATTACTTGAAACCTCCCACCATGCCAATAAAATAAGGCCTTTGGAGATATTATTGCAATAGATTTGATATAAGAGATCTCTTCTATACAGTGAGAGAGCCTTCAGAGCTCTATATGTGAAAAATAAATCAGGGTTTGGGAGAGTAATTTTGTTAACCATTTTTTTACTAGAATAAATTTTTTTTCCCTCCATTCATCTCTCTTAGTGATCCTTGAACCAAATAAGTGGTATTAGAACCATTTATGGTGAAACGATTATATGTATTGAAGATTTTATGGTGACTAAAAAATTCAAGTTTCTAGGAAACATGTTTTAAAGGAAGATTCTGAAAGTTCATGTAGAGTTGATTATAATGATGAAAATCATGTTGAATAAAGAGTTAAAAAGAGATACCTAGGCTCAGTCAAAGTCTGTTCAAATTTTGGGTTCCACAGTACCCCCCTGATAGAGAACACGCTATTGTTCCATCACCATTGAAATTTACAGTGACAATGTAATAGCTACTCTAATACACCACATCAGTGCCATTTCATCACCATGTCATTGCCACATTATTAGTCTATCTTGACTGTTGACATTGATTTTAACATATCGTGATCAATTGGTGTTCTATTTCAATGATCTAGGACTTTATTCCACCATTTTAAACCTTTAAGGATGAAATAATAAACTACACCTTTAAAAATGCATCTCTAATTTTTAAATAATTTAAATTCAATGGAGGGAGAATCCAGGAGAGGTGGTTGAGGGGATGGAAGAAAAGGCCAATTTCAAAGAATATGATGGTCCACTAATAACGGGAGACCAACATACAAATGCTACTATAGTGTCATGTATGTACACTTGAAGAATAATTGTTGAAAGTTTCTAAAAGAAAAGAAAATAAGTATAAACCAAAAAATAATAAATAGACACACACACGTGATAATATCTAGAGGAATCATGCTTTTCTCTAAAGATAAATAAGAGACATTATTTAACGCATTATTCTAGGAAACATAATGGGTGGTCCATACTACACCATAGTACCATGTCACTATAAATCATCAGTATTTATTGAATTATCAGGTTGGTTAATTTGGTACAATCATGATGGGAAATACCAGTTCAGTGGAGATTTTTTGCATGGGTGATATCCAAGTCAAGATGAACATTGGATACACAACCACCTTGAAGGTTTTTTGACATGTTCCAAGTCTTTGGCTCAACTATTATCAGGAATTTCCTATGAACAACAAGGCTATGAGAACATCTTAAGCAATGGAGAACGGAAGAGGAAAAAAGGATCCATATTCATTTCTCAGGGACACATATGTAGTATGTTTTAAAAACTCATCTAAAGATATGTGAAGACAACCTCAACATGGTGGAAGGATAGATGTCACATAATATGAGGCATATGAGACTAAACAATTGGATTAAAATAGGGTTATATACCCTAATGAATAATAATTACATCACTTTTGAAACGTATACATCACATGATCCTTAAAAATACTACTTGTATGAGAGGAAGCATAGATAATCATTCAATAATACTGTGCTGATGAGATTCGAGTTTTTGGATTTGGTGCACTTTAATGTATATAGACCCATGGATATGGATTCATTGAGAGGTAACAAATATTTCTTATCCTTTATTGATGATGCATCTTGAATGTGTGGGTGTTATTTTTGTGGATGAAGGACCAAGTACTTGACTACTTCAAGATGTTCCACACCATTGTGGAGCATGAAACAGAAATAAATTTGAAGCGTCTTCATTCAGACAATAGAGGAGAGTATGCATCCAGATAATTTGATTCCTATTGTATGATTCATGGAATTAAACATGAGAGTATAGTTCCACACACCCCAAAACAAAATGTAGTTTTGGAAAATATGAAAAGAAGACTCATGAAGATGGTCAGGGGCATAATAAGTTTGGCTAAGCTTTTTAAGACATTCTAGGGAGAAGATGTTTAGGTTCCATGTTACTGCATCAATAAATAACTATTGTTCCCACTGAATTTTAAGATTAAAAAGAAGATACGGTCTAGTAAACATCCCTATTACCCCCATTTACATGTATTTAGATTTTTGGTTCTTTCACATGTAACAAAGGATATCAAGAATAAGCTTGATGGGAGATCTAATCCATGTATCTTTATCGGCTATGGATATGAGGAGTTCTGATACAAGCTTTGGGACCCTAAGGAGAAGAAGGCGATCATAAGTAGATATGTCATGTTCCAAAAGAACCAAATGATTGGGGACATTCAAAATACTAGAACTCATGGAAGGGAAAGTATTAAGGAATCAATTAATGATCCAACACCTGTACCATTACCACTTGACAATGAAGATAAAGTGGCATAAGAAGACTCATCAGCAATAGACCAAGAGGTAGTGGAGGAGGATATTGAGTATGGGGAGACTCAATCCTCTATACAAAAAGTTTCAAAACCATCACAATAGCTAGGTGATATTGTGTATAATGATCCTAACATTTCACTAGTTCTAAGATTATCATGAGGAAGGATTCTATGAATAAAATATTCAGATTTGGAGTACCTATTTCTGATCGATGAGAGGGTAGAAGGATATGAGGAAGTAGTGTCTCATCCTAAAAAAACTCTAGTGGATTCATGTAATAGAGGATGATATGGAGTTTGAAGAATCAGACATATTATTTGGTGGAATTATCCAATGCTAAGAAGGAACTAATGGAAAAATGGGTGTTTAGGAAAAAGAAGGATGGTTTCAAAATAGAGGGAAGATAAAAAGCTCAGTTAGTGGTCAAGAAATTCCTAAAGAAGAAATGAGTTGAATTTGGTGAGATATTTTCACATATAGTGAATATAGATTCAATTTGATTTGTTTTTTGGAGTAGTGGATATCTGGGACTTAGATCTTGAACATATGGATGTAATGACAGATTTTATTCATCAGGACCTCTCTGAGGAGATAAATATAAATCATCCTAAAGTTTTTGTGGTTTCTATATAATAAACCTCATCTAAAAATTGAAGAAGAGATTTTATGGATAGAAACAAGCTCCCAAAATGTGTCATAAGAAGTTTTGATCATTCAATATGATTCATGGCAACAAGAGGACCCTAGAGGGATAATGTGTTAACTTCTAGAGATTTTAGGATGGAAACTTTTTTTCTAATTTAATTTATATTGATCATATGTTGATCATTGAAAATTATGCAGAAAAGATCATGTAATTGAAGGAGTTATCCAAGAATTTTGATATGAGTTATTTGGGAGAAACTCAATAGTGTTGGGGGATGCAGATCATTCCTAACAGAAAAAGAAGGTTTTTTTGGATATCTCAGGAGAAGTATATTGAACTTATTCTAAAACATTTCTACATTGACCAAGGAAAACTAGTGAGATTTCCTATTCCCTAACGCCTAAAGTTGATCAAGGGTTTATGTTTCTCATCTAATGAAGAAATTGAGGCAATAGAGATGATACCATACTCCTTAGAAGTTGGAATCTTGATTTACATTATGGTTAGTATGATACTAGACATTTCTCATATAGTAGGGATCATGAGATAATTTCTCTCCCATATAGGGAAGAAAAACTGGGATATATTCAAATGGATTCTGAGGTATCTTAAAGGCTCATCAAAGTTATGTTTCTGCTATGGGGGTGCTCACTCTCTCCTGGAGGACTATACAGATTCCGATATGATCAGATATCCTAATAATAGGAATTATACATTGGGATAAATCTATAAATTTATAGTTGAAACTATATAATGGAGGTCGAAGTTTCCTAAGTGTGTGGATTTATCCATGATGTAATCATAATATATTTCTACTTTAGAAGATGGTAAGGAGATTTTGTGACTAAAGTGTTTTCTCAATTAGCCCAGATTCATCCATAAGGAGTACATGGTTCATTTTTAGAGTCAAAGTGTTTTGGACTTGACCAAGAACTCCATGTGTTATTCTCGG
The DNA here is from genome assembly GCA_963277665.1 of Viscum album. Taxonomy (NCBI): domain Eukaryota; kingdom Viridiplantae; phylum Streptophyta; class Magnoliopsida; order Santalales; family Viscaceae; genus Viscum; species Viscum album. The sequence goes on along the minus strand of OY728141.1, from coordinate 805,112,985 downwards.
ATGAAGTACATAGACATTCACTATCATTTAATACATGAAGTGATGGATTGATATCCCCTAAGACTTATGAATATCCACACAAAGAAGAAATTGATAGATATGTTGACAAAGGTGGTTGCTCGTGAGAAGATGAACCTTTGTAGATGCTCAAGAAGTTTATAACTAGAGGGGATAATTTATGGATTTTTTATAACCTCCACTGTAGGGGGTTAGTTCACCAACCCCACCATCCCATTTTCTACTTCAATATTGGATGTTTCACATGTTGAATGCATATTCTTCCATGGTTGAGGGTAGGTGTGGATTTTTGGGGGATTGTTGGGAGTTTGTTTAAACTTAACACCTCCCACCATTCCTATAAAAGGAGGAAATTAGAGAGCTTTTAGAAATCCATGTCAGATAAGAGACCTCTTCTATCTGGTGAGAGAGCCTTGAGAGCTCCATGTGTGAGAAATAAAGGGAGGTGTGGAAGGGTTATTTTTCAAAGATTTATTCTTTCTGAAGTAAATTTGATTTACCACCATTAATATCTCTTAGTGATTAGTGAATAAAAGTAACATCACTACTGTATTTCACACCATTGTTTAGTATATGAAATACTATAATTTTTGAGGTCGAGCAGAACTAAGATTCCAACACAAAGAATAAGAAGAAGAAACACACATAGTGGGTAAACTTAGGTTCAATTTTCTATAAAATATTTTGAGTGAGGATGATTGATGAGGGTTTTGAAAGATTAAAAAATAAGAAATATCGATAGTCAAAAATCTCTTTTAACATATTATAAAATGAGAAGAAAATGATTCCTAAAAAGAAAGTTTGCACCACTATTGCAATCAAAGTCCATGTTTTTCATGATCTCAAAGAGAAAAGGAAAAATAAAATTCCTATTTTATATGAATGTGAAATCTGATCCACTAAACTGAGGTATACTTTCTATAAACCTGAGTTTATTTCCAATGTTTATGGTTCATAAATAAATGTTAGATTTCATTATTCTAAGAATAAAAATTAGTTGACTCCTAGTGGTGGACCTTGCATAATATAATCAAAAATGTCGGGGGTGTGGATTTATCCAACCAAATAACCTGGACGAAGGACAAAACTTATATATATTCAATTAAGACTAATTCAATACTTAGAATGAAAATATCACATTAAATTCCAAAGAATCTATATTTTTAGTATGTACAAATCTTTAAAAATAAATATTATTTTAGAATGGCTTAAACATTTAATATTTTTTACCATTTCTAGAAATATATCATTTATCCACTAAAGTATTTTATCATCCGCCCAACAAATGTGAAATGCAGATCAATTTTACCATGTCTGGTGATGTATTCCACAATATCCAATTGATTATCACTATTATTGGGATTTATTTATAAAATTACAAGGTATGTCCTGTTAACATAAATAAAAATCCCCAAGCACTATAAGAAAATTGCATTTAGAGGTTGATTTTTAGTGGTAGTTCTCAAAACCACCATTGAATACTTTAGAAAAAATATATTTATCATTGGTTTATAAAAAACTACCCCCAAATGTGTTTTTTATTTACTTATTTATTTTGGAAGTTTTTAAAAAACCAGTGATAATTTTTTTTGTGATTGTTTAAAATTATTTTTAGGGGCGGTTTTTAAAAGATGTTGTGACTTAGCGATAATTCCTTTAAAATCACTGCTAAATTAAAGGGAAAATATGAAATTTTTATTAAATATTTATTATTTATTATTAATTATCATTTATTAATTATTATTTACAAATTCAATATATTATAATTTTTAAATTATTAATTATTTATAATTATTAATTAATAATTATTTGAAACATAAATTAATTTTAGGATAATTTGAAAATCATAATTCAGCATCAAATGGTCATAACTTTTGTGATGGGTGTTCATCTTAGCTTTAGAACCTGACAAAACAAATCTTATGAAAAGAGATATAATGACATTATATTATAATTATTAATTTATTATAAATATATATTGTTATTTATTATTTATTATCAATTTATTATCAATTTATTATTTATTTATTTCATATTTAAATAATATTTAGAATATATTTTTACATACTTTTTTATTATTTATTATTTATAATTAATTTTTATTTATTATTAATATATTATTTATTATTTAGTATTTTTTATTCTTTTTTATTTAAAACTTATTTATCTATTATTTTTATCTTATTAATGATATATTTCTTGATTTATTATTGATTTATTAGGTAATTATCTTTTATTAACTGTTATTTATTATTTAGTTACTATATATTTATTTATTATTTAATTTCTTATTTATTAAAATTTTATTATTAATATATTATTTATTATTTATTATCAATTTATTTATTATTGATTAATGATTTATTTATTATTGATTTATAATTTCTTTATTATTCATTATTTATATATGACTTAATTTATTTTTAATTTATTATTTATTTAATGATTTATTATTTATTTATTATTTATTTATTTATTTAATAATAATTATTATATATTCTCTACTTATTATACCAGAAATGTTCAGGATCCGAGTGTGCTTGGTCCTAAAAACTTATTAAGGAAAATAAATTGCAGACAAAAAGAGGATGGATAGAGTCAAACAAAGAGGCATGCCCTCATCCATGAGAAAAATACTACAAATCAAGAACATGGTCATGGCTATAATCAGGATCTGAGTCATCACTGTCATCAATAGTTTCCCACTTTAACTGTGAGTTCCTTTGATTGAAGATCATAAAATATTTTTCCTTAAGCTTTTTCCTATTCCGTTGTGAGTCTCTTGGAAGAGGCCCTACCATACCAATATTGGTCATGGCCATGTGTCGAAGCATAATCATCTCGGCCACACCCCCATTTAGATTCCTCGTCATCATGACCATGTCCTCTTCCATGACTTTTTTAATGATGCCCCCATATCCATGACTTGGGTTGTTTCCAATTCTTTCCCAGTTCAACCTCAATCACTTCCGACTTCTCCTAAATGTCTTTCATTAAAACCATGTCACTTTGAGTATCCAAGTACGACAATGGTTTCTGAGTCACCATCACCTCATCCATTAAATATGGTGAGTCTTCAATACAACTAGTTTCATTGTCTGCAAATTGGTCATGAACCTTAGCCAACTAATCTCTTTAACTAAAGTTGGGGGGCATGGATTTCCTAGGAACCAGCTGAAATCGATCCTCATCCACTAGTTTTTCCTTTCCTTTTTTCATAACAAATAGGTTTTACTCTTTCCATATCTTTGAAAAATAGTCTCATGATCAGATTCTCTAGATAATACCTTATTCTCTTGCAATTCATTCTCCCTCTTAGCAACATCATCCCATGAGGCCCACTGGTCATGCTTATCCCCCCCATCGGTTTTCCCACCATCCATTTCAACATGATTCTACTTCCTATTAGCATTCATCCCATCAAAAGGAAGGGGTTGCTTAATCATCTTTTTCCCTTTGTCAGCATCAGGCCTTCTAGGACCCCCAACTTCCCTAAGAACATCAGCATAAGAGGATCCTTTCTGCATTGGGCCATTGGTCGCAACACCAATAGTAGTCGCAACTGAGGACCTTGCATCCAAGCTTCCACGTCTAAATCTGTAATCACCAAATATATGGCTAGCCTTCCTACAGTATGAACATATCATGATTTTATAGCATTTATTAGACAGGTGCCTAATGGAGTTTCCCGAATAAAAAAATTTGGCTTCCTTTCATATTCAACCGAAAGTTCAGTACGATGCCTTGGAGCAATGAGAATTATCAATTAAATCAAAATGATCGAGAAATCACCCCTGCTTAGTTTTGAACTTGGGTCTTTTGGATGCTAGCTTACAGGGTTTACCACTCAGGAACACCCAACTATAATTAATTGAATATTTATTATTAAATTTTTATTTATTATTAAATTATTATTTATTATTAGTTTTTTATTAAAGAATTATTTATTATTAAATTATTATTAAGTTATTATTAATTAATTGTATATTATATGTTATATATATATATATATATATTTGTTATTTACTATCTATTATATATATATTTATATATTTATTATTTATTTATTTATTAAAAATTTATTATTATTTATTTACAACTTATTTATTATATATTCATTATATATTCATTTTTAATTTTTTTTGTTTTAATTATTTTTTTATTAATTTTTTATTTATTATGTATTAATTATTTTTTATTTTTGTTAATTAATATTTAATTATTTATTATTTATTATTAGAAAATCATTAATTTATTATTTATTTATCATTTATTAATTTATCATTTATTATTATTTTATTTTTAATTCATTATTTATTTTTTATTTATTTTTTATTAAATTGTTATTTATTTATTGTGTTCTGATTATTTATTTATTATTTATTTATTTGTTTGTTTGTTTACAATTTACTTATTAATTATTAAATATTAATTATTATCAATTAATTATTACTATATTATTTATTTATTTGTTGCTTATTATGTATTATTTATTACATATTAGTTATAATTTATAATTTATAATTTATTAATCAACTGCTTGTTTTTTTATTAATTCTAAATTATTTTCTCATATTTATTTGTTATGTATTATTTGTCTTTTATTATTTATTTATGTATTATTATTCTTTAATATTATTATTTATGTATAAATATTTATTTTGTATTTATATATATATATATATGTATATATATATATATATATATATTAAATTTTACTAACTCACTACATGAAGAGCTTGTTGGAGTGGTAAAGCCTTTATTGAATAATCTCGAGGTAAGGTGTTAAAATCATACCCGACTCATATATATAATTAAATTATACATGACAATCATGAAATATGCATGCATGGTAGGATAAATAAATAAGAACATAAATAAATTAGTAAATAAATAATAAGAAAATAATTAAGAAGTAAATAAATAAATGTTGGGGGTGGTATCTGAGTGGTTTACGCATCCCATAATCATGCATAAAACTCAAGATAAAATTCTGGTGGATGGATATTTCTGGGTTACTGTATCATTAGAGACTATTCATCTGATTTGGGCCTTCAGGACACCGGTTTGAACATACGGGTCATAAGGCATTTGGGCCACCATTGGCCTTCGGACCACAAGGCCTCTAACCCAACTCCAACCTCTAGGTCATAGGCTTTCGATCCACAACAGCATGAAGATGTTTGCGTAGAATACACATGAACAATCCCTAGAATAGGATTCATAGTAAGTAGCTGGAAAAAGAGTAGAATTAAATGGATTGGAAGAATGAGAGGGTATGACAACTATCATTGGTACCAGGCCTCATGTATCTATGCATGAGGAAATACTAGTCGATTATCCATGTGGGGAGGTGAGAAAAGTGCCTTTAATGATGCAAATGATGGGGTGGGGTAGATCCTGTGTGGTTGGGTATTTGGGTCTTCGGGTTATGTACTAGGCCTCATGCCTATAGGCCTACATGTCATTTAAGGGCCCCCTCTCGACCTAGTTAAAAAAAGGGGATTATAACAAAATCTCAAAGGACATCACGCAGAGTTGAACACCATCAGTAAATGAGTAATATGTAATTGAATAATAAATAATATGTAAATAAAAAATAAATACTAAAAATCTCAAAGCGCATCGGTACTAGGAATCGTGAAGCTCTCTATTAGGCAATGCCAGTTGATCTGTCATGCGATGTGGGGAACTTTGAACCTTAAATGGTGCAAATGCTTGGGAGGGGTAGTTTCGGTGTAGTTGGGTATTCGGGCCTTTGATTCATTTATCGGTCCTTGTGCCTTTGGACCTTCAGGTCATGTATTGGGCATTGTGTATGTGGGCCTACACGTCATGTAATGGTTCCCACTCAACCCAGTTAAAAAAGAGTTTTATCCAAAAATAATTAAAAAACCATAAGGCTTTTGGACTATGTTGACCACCACCGGTAAGTAGCATCCACTAGTGCAGAACTGGCCTAATTGAAAAAATGAGAGAGTATGACAATCACCATCGGTACCAGGTCCCTTGTAGCTCTGTACGGGCAATGACAGATGATCATCCAAGTGAGGGGAGAAAGGCACCTTCAATGATATTGATTTTGGGGAGGAGAAATTCCAGTGCAGTTGGGCTTTTGGGTTTTCGAACTATTTACTAGGTCTCATTCCTATGGGACTACAGGTCATGTAAGGGTTCCCTCCCGGTCTAATTAAAAAAAGGATGATAAAAAAAATTAAAAACTCAAAGGCCTTCGGGCAGGTTTGACCACCACCAGTAAATAAATAATAAATAATAAATAATAATAATCTTGCAGGTTATCAGTATCAGGCACTATGCCGCTCTATATGGGGCAATGTGGGCCGATTATCCATGCAATGTGTGGAGTTATACACATTCAATGATGTAAATGGTGGGGAGGCGTAGTGCCATTATAGTCGGGCCTTTGGGCCTTTGGGTCATGTATTTGGCCTTATACTTTTGGAGATTCGAGTCATGTACTGGGCCTTGTGCCACTAGGCCTATGGTTCATGTAAGAGTTCCCTATATACCAAATTAAAAAAGGTTGATTATCGAAAAATAAATAAAAAACATAAAGGCCCTAAAACATGGTTGTCCACCGCGAGTAAATAAATTGTAAGTAAATAAATTATAAATTATAAATTATATGTAAATAAATAATAAATAATAAAAAATAAATAATAATAAATAATAAATAATAGATAATAATTATTTAATTAATTATGTAAATAATAATTCAAATTTTAAAAAACCACCGTATAATGAATAGTTGTGGTTTAAACTGCTCTTGAAAAACCATCGCTAAAAGATATATAGTGGTTCTAAAAACCAATATGATTTTTTTCACAACACTGAATTATGTAATAGTTTGAAAAACCATGGAAAGACAATTTAGTGGTAGTCAAAATTGCCTCTAAATGGTAAAAAAACCACTGTTAAAAGGACTTTAGGTGCAATGAAGTAATGGTTGATATTGTAGTATTTCATTTTTAAAAGTATATTATATATTTCCATGATAATTCAAAATATCTGAAAATATATATCATCAAAATTTCAAATATATTATATATAATAATTTAAAAATTATAAATATACCCAAATTCACAATATTTTTCATCCATATACACCTTAGGTATTCTAGAATGAAATAACATTTAAAAATAAAGTTTGTACAATATAAAAAATATTAAAAAAATTAAAAAATTATATTATCTTATTTGGTTTTTTACTATATGTGAATGAATTATATTAAAAAATAAATAAAAAACATGAAGTACTTCTGGCTGGATTAACCACCACTAATACATAAATAATATGTAAATAAATAATAAATTTGAACCGTCTATGACAAGCCCCATTATTAAGAAAAATAATCAATAGTATAAGGAAATGAGGATGGGTTTAGATAGGACCAAGACTGACCTCAAAATGCATTATAAGATAAGTAACAAAACAAAAAAAACTAGTGTGGTCTTCATCCACCACGACCCCCTTGACTACTGATGTCGCGCAGATAATAGTCACACCTCCAAGTATTTTCTATTTTCCAAGGCTCGTGTTCCTCATATAAGGATGAGGATGTAAACACTCTACATTTAACACTCAGTATCCAAGGCCAATTATTCCATGAATTCTCCTGAATGTCCAGCACGATATTGAGATGAATTTTTTTTCAATATTGATGGAAATAAAATCTTGAAATTATAAATAATCACAATTTTTTAGAGATCCCTGATCCAAATTTTTAAATACAACCTTGACTTGTAAATCAAACTATTCTTCAATAACCTTATTAAGGCCTTAAGGTGACCTTTCACCCCCAATCTCATTCAGAATGATTTTTCATTCCCAATTAATCTATTTTTCCTGATCACATTCCTCTACCATGGCCTTTCCAAATTGTTTGCATATATTTTTCATCAAGTCAAAAAAAAAATAGAATGAAATTGTGATCTTTGAGCAGGGAAAATGCCCAAGTCACACCGAGAGCTATCAACATTCTGGAGATGGATTACCTGGACCTCTAAGATAAGTGCAACCAATTGTGGCAGGGACTACTTAGCTGACGTACTGTTCGGTACCATTTCTATAGCACTTAAGTGATATCATTTTATCGCCATCACAAGTAGCCTCAAAGGCCATTGCATTAGATACTAGCAAAACATCACTTTTATTCTTTATAGAGTCCTTCAATTATATAGATATTGGGGAGGGAAAATTCCAATGTAGTTGGGTCTTTGGGCCTTCGGGTCATGTATTGGGTCTAGTCCCTCTAGGCCTTCAAATCATATATTGGGTGTTGTTCAACTAGGCATATGGGTCATGTAAGGGTCCCCTCTCAACTGAGTTAAAAAAAGGGATCACCGAACAATAAATACAAATCTCAAAGGCCTTCGAACCGAGTTAACCACCACCGGTAAAAAAATAGTTTGTAAATAAATAAAAAATAATATGTAAATAAATAATAATAAATAAAAATAATATTAAATATTAAATAATAATAAATAATAAATATTTATATTTATATTTATGAATAAATAATTAATTTATTAATTACGTAAATAATAATTAAAAAAATTAAAAAATTGTGGCTAAAAAACCACCTCTAAAAGATTCGTATCTGTTCTAAAAACTACATTGAAATGTTTCATGACACCACATTACATGACAATATAAAAACCCATAGAAAAATGATTTTTTTGTGGTTTAAACCACCGCTAAATGGTTTTTTTTGGTGTAGTAAAGTGAAAATTGATATTACATTATTTTTTTAACAGTATATTATATATTTTAATAAAAATTAGAAATATCTGAAAATATATATCCTCAAAATTTCAAATATATAACATATAATAAATTAACAAATATAAAGAGAACTAACTTCAAAAAAATTTGTTTATCCATATACACCGTTGATATTCTAGAATAAAATGAATTTTAAAAAAATAAAGCTAATAAAATATAAAAAATATTAAAAAATTAAAAAAATTAAATTAACTTATTTGTTTGTTCACTATATATGAATGAATTTTATTAAGAAATAAAAAAATTGAAGGCCTTCGGGCCCGGTTGATCGCCACCTGTAAATAAATTACATGTAAATAAATAATAAGTAATATGTAAATAATTAAGAAATAATATGTAAAAAATAATAAATAATAAATAAAAAAATTTGAAGGCCATTGGTATTAGGCGCCATGCAGCTCTGCATGGGGCAATGCTAGTCAATCAGTCATGCGAGGTGTAGAGTTATGCACCATTAATAATGTAGATGTTGGGAAGGGGTAGTTTTGGTGTCGTCAGGTCTTTGAGAATTCAAGTCATGTATTATGCCTTGTACCTCTCGGCATTTAGGTCATGTAGTGGACCTTGTGTCTTTGGGCTTACGGGTCATGTAAGTCTTTACTCTCAACATAGTTAAAATAGGGGGGATTATCCAAAAATAAATGAAAATCTCAAAGGCCTTTATACTGAGTTGACCACCACCAATAAATAAATAATATGTAAATAAATAATAATTATTAAATAATAATACCTAATAGATAAAAATTAATAAATTAATTAATGAATAATAAAAATTATAAATGAATAATAATAAAATAATGATAATAATTATTATTATTAGATAAATATATATAAATATATATATATAAATAATTAATTAATTAGGTAAATAATAATTTCAAAATTAAAAAATTGTAGCTAAATAATTTGCAATGGCTCAAAAAACCACTGTCAAATGTTTTACGACACCGCATTATATGACAGTATGAAAAACCATTGCAAAACAATTTAGTAGTGCTTTAAACCACTGCTAAATTATAAAAACACACTAGTAAATAATCTTTTCGGTGTAGTGATGTGATGTGTGATATTTTCATATTTTATTTTTTAATAATATATAATATATTTTTATAAAAATCCAAAATATCCTAAAATATATATCATAATAAATTTATGTATATGACATATAATAATTTAACAAATATAAAATGAACTAACATTAATATATTTTATCATCCATATACACCTTTAATATTCTAGAATAAAATAACATTTAAAAAATATATTTAATACAATATAAAAAAATATTAAAATATTGAAAAATAGAATTAAGTTATTTGGTTTTTTCTATATATGAATAAATTATAATAAAAACTATTTCATTTTTATCAAAAAATTTACTTTGGATCATTAGGAATACATCACACGACGAAGTGGTGTGCAATTTCTCTAGAGGTTAAAAATAATCAACGATCATTATCTTCAATATTTAAGAGAATTTGAGTCTATTTATTGAGTTTTGATTGTCTAATGAACATTTGGATGTCAAAAGAATGAAATAATTAAAAACATTCATTTTTGAAACATTTAAGGAACATCACGTGTCATATTTATGTGGGTCTCATTTCTACATATCATAAAATAATTTTCAGCAGTTGTTCTAGTCTTTTAAGACAATCCAAAATTTTTTGCTAAATTTTGATTGTTCGACACATGATATTAAAGAAAAAGAAAGGTATAATAATAGTTTAAAGAAACAAAAATCTATTTAATTATGGTATACTAAACCACTTCATATATCATTATTAATAATACATTCACAATAGTTTTGTTTAATTTAACCAAAGTTTACAAAACTATCATCGATTCCCATTTTGTAGTTTTTTCTGGTTCATTTAATAGTAGTTTATAGCATAAAATTATTTTATTAAATAAAATTAAAATATAAATTAAAATAAAAAACTATTGATAAATTTTTTAATAGTGATTTAGTTTATTGATGGTTACAGAAAATTAGAATTAACTGGGAAAGAAAATAAATATAGATTTAATAAATAAGGAGAATTTAACAAAAGATTAATGATTTAAAAATATAAAATAAACATTTCATAACAGTGTAGGCCACTAATATGTTGATTCTAAAATAATCTCTTGCATCCTTTGTTTTGAAAATTTCAATACACTCCATTGAGCATGATTTAACTTGATGTTGGTTTGTTTTGCAAACTTAACTTACTATACTTATTTTACAGTGAGAAGAATCAAATGCATGTATGTTCCAAAATTTTTGTGAAGTCATACTGAAATGCATCAATCAGAAGATAAGTTGAATCTTGTTACAACCAAGCCTGTAGATCCTGAAGATTACTGTTGTAATTCTGTTACAATGACACTTATAAATTGTAACTGATTCTTTAAGTTATGAAACAATATGATGTTAAGCTTAATCAAATTAAATCGAGATTACACTACCTTAGTGTTTTTGATAGATTTCAAAATATTTTTAAGTTTAATTTGCTTAGAGATTTTCTTGTGTGAGTTGTTGATTGTAAAAACTCTATGCCTTTATTATTGTATTTTTTTCTTCTGATATTTGGGATAGACTTGATTTTAGAGTTTTAAATTTGTATCTTCTAAATCATGAGTTCAGCAAAGTCCTATTAGAATTTTTTTGATATGGTTAATCAAATTGGATCTTGAGGATAGATTTTACTACTAACATTGTTTTTCATGGAATTTCTAGTTTAAAAACTCATGTTTTCTGATCAGGTTAATTGATAAAATTATTGGTGTGGAACTTGTATACACTACTACAAACATGGCCTTTATCAGCGCTAAAAATGGCCTTTATCAGCGCTAGAAAAGCGCTGATAAAGCCAGCGTAGATAAAGGGGGGGTCCCCTTTATCAGCGCTTCCTTTATCAGTGCTTTCGTTTTAGCGCTCATAAAGGACCCTTTTATCAGCCCTTTTAAAAAAGCGCTGATAAAAGTTAAAAAAAATTAAAAATACTGCCAATCGGGGGGGCTTTTATAGCGCTTGACCCCCCCCCCCCCTTTTACAGCACTTTTCAGCCCCTATACAACACCCCACGCACCCCACGCACCCCCCTCCACCCTTTAACAGCGCTTGCTCCAATATTCCTCATTTGCGTGCACCCCTGCCTCCACCAGGATTTGAACTCGAGACCTCCCCCCTGCGCGCCTAAGCCCTTACCACTACTCTATTTTGATTTGGTTTCCAATTCATGATATCTCTCTCTATATATATTTATATATTTAGTTATATTTATTCGTATAGTAATATATATTTATATTAATATATATATAGTTATATTATAATATATAGTTATATAGTTATATTATAATATATATAGTAATATTAATATATATATAGTGGTATTAATATAAATCTATATCTATATATATATATATTTAGTTATATTTATTCGTATAGTAATATATATTTATATTAATATATATATAGTTATATTAACATATATATAGTTATATTAACATATATATAGTTATATTAACATATATATAGCTATATTAACATATATATAGTTATATGAATATATATGAATATATATTTATATAGTTATATTAATATATATATAGTGATATTAATATATATATTTATGGTGATATTAATATATATATTTATAGTAATACTAATATATATATATGTAGTTATATTAATATATATATATATAGTTATTATATTAATATATATATAGTTAGATTAATATATATATAGTTAGATTAATATATTGGTATATAAATATTCATATATTGGTATTTTAAATAAAATGGATGTTAGTTATTATTTATATAATGGTAATATATTTTATATGTAAATATATTTTATTATTTATATTTATAATTAAATTTTTAGGTGTGAATATTTAAAAAATATGAATATATTGTTATATATTTGATTATAAATAGCAGTGCATTATAAAAAATGATGAAATTTCAAAGACATAATATCAATATGAATGTAATACCTTGGAATAAATTCATACCCCACCAAAAAAATCCAATAATACCCCCTTAAACGAGGGTGAAAATCCACAAAATGTTAAAAAATCAGGGTACCCCGACTAAAAACTCAGTTTTGGATGCCTTATGGGACTCTTTTGGCCTCGAAAATTGCTTCACCGAGGTGTCCCTGTGTCCCAGCGACGTAGAGCTCGTCGCAGGCTTCGATTTGATATGTGGTAGAGCTCAAACGGACACCCGGATCAAAAGTTATGGCCGTTTGAAGTCTGAGTTGCGTTTTCCACATATTTTGGATCTTTTTTAAATTTTTTTAATTTTTTTAGTCCTCAAATTGTTATTAAATGACTATTACTCCATAATTATTATCAAAATATTAATTGAAAATATTTTTTTTAATTTTTAAAGAAGTCATTCTCACTAAATATCTTATATATTAAGTATAATAAGTGTAAATGTACATTTATACTTATCTAAAATATATTTACAAATTATATATTATATTTATATAACAATATAACTATATTTCTATATTAATATATTAATATATGTTAAATTTATTTTTTGAATCCGACCCTTTATCAGCGCTAAAAAAAGTGCTGATAAAGGCCCCCCTTTATCAGTGCTACTAAGCAAGCGCTGATAAAGGGGGGACCTTTATCAGCGCTAACAAAAGCGCTGATAAAGGGGGGCGCTGCGAAAAACTGTTTTTGTGGTAGTGATACCTTGGATCTGGTTACAGATCATCCTTCCTTATTGGGATAAAAGTGAATATTTCTATTGATAGGAGATGGAAAAAGCATTTGAATATATATTTAAAGTATTTTATTATTACACCCCAATATTTTATGTTATGTCTCTTTTTAAATTTAATTTCTTCAATAGCCTAGGGTTCACAAAACACCAAGCATAAAATTAACAATGATATAAAATTAAAGATAATTTTTTTAAAATGACTCATATAACCTATTAGTTAAATTGGCATGAATGATTAGTATTAATCAAATTATGATAATTCTATATTATATATTTAATCAAATGTTTTGACATTCATACAAATGATTTTATAGGAATAAGATAAGAATGAATCCAATTTCACATATTAAAAGGCTTTATTTTTTCTAAACACCATTTTACCGCCATTTAATGGCACACTTATTTTAAAACTAAATTTTTAAACTTTTATAAATTATACTGAAAAAAATAAACTTCATTTTTAAAATAAGATATTCAAAATTAGGCTAGGAATAAATTTTTGTTTTTTATGGAAATATTTATTTTCTAGAGTATAAGTGAAAAATCACGATATTTATAAAACTATTGTTTTCATTATATTAAGTCAATTTACGATTTTAATAGTAACTTCGCCTATGAAACTATAAATAAAATTTATGCATCTTTTAATTGTTAATATGATGTAATTATATCATAGTATATGTAAAAAAATGTTTTAGAAATTATTAATTAAGATTTGATATTTTTATAAAACTTAAATGTTTATTTTCGATTTTACAATTAATATAATAATTTAAAAGAAAATTTATTTTTGTAAAATTTATTCATAAATTAATAAATTTTTTCTTATGATTATAAGATAATTTTATGAGACCTTAGTTAATATTTTAAAGTTCCATAAAATTAGTTATAATTTTTAAATTGGTATTTTTGAATAAATGATGATTTTAATGAAAAATTAAATTTCTCATATTTAGAAAATCATTTTCATAAAATTCATTTAATTTTTGAATTCAAAATGTCTAATTATATTTAGGGGTAATTTTTTGTATTTTTCTAAAATTATTGAATTTTTGTGAATAGTAAAATATGGTAATTTACAGTATTAATACATTATAAGTTAAATACACTATTAATTGAGTTAATTATGATGTAATAACCATAATATCAAACTCCCCTTAATTATTTTAATATATTTAGTGATAATTCTAAAACTAGTCATTGTATTTATCCAGAATAATAAACAATTGAATAAAATATTCAAAAAACACTCATCTCTTCCACTATAAATACCACCCCTCATCACCTCTTCCACTCACACCTCTTAATCTGTGAAGATTATACAATTTATGAAAAATCCCCTTCCTAAGCCTCTTCCCTGCATCTAGGAGGTCTTGGTGTCAAAAAAAAGATCAAAACCAATTCCCATAAGGAGGTTCTCAAGGAAAAAAATTCAAGAGGTAAAAACCTCTTTCCTTTTTCTTTTAATTTCTTTTCAATTTCTTTTATTTTATTATCCATCCCTCACCTCCTCTGTATAAAAAATGCATGATAACTCTAGTATATTATATATAATTTAATTTTAATATTTCAATGAAAAATATTCCATAAAGTATCTTCTCCATCTCCTTTTACTTTAAAGAAGAAAACATCATTTGTGTGGTTTCGATTTACAAATTTTGTGGATGAAAAGTTTTTAGTTTTAAATTACACTCTCAAGGATAGTCATAAAACTATTTTTATGTTTAAAAAAATTAATATTTTTAATAAAACTTATTTAATGTTCTGGAATTAGTATATACATATAATATTAATTCAAAACACAAAACTTACACGTGATGATAGAAAAACCGCCAAAATAATCTAAATGGTTATCACTAATGTCTTATCTAATGATTCATCCTCACCCAAAACAACCAAATGAATTATATAATTATTTAATATTATGGAATGTCATTAATAACATATAATTTCAATTCTGAACAACTTTTTTCATTTTACATGATCTTTCATATGTGTATAAAAATAAACCAAATATAAAAACCAAGGAAACAAATGTTTATGAATGATAAAATTATATTTTATAACTCATAAAAAAGAAATAAATAAATTTAATTGAATTATAATAAATCAAATAAATTTATAAAAGGTTCTTAATTAATTAATTAATTAATTTAATCTAATTATCCAAGATATTAAGATCAAGTGCATAACACATTCAAATATAAGGTAAGTGTTTCTCCTCTCACTCTTGTTTCTATGAGATGTGCCTCATTCTATGCTATTTCTTATGTGTGGTGTATGTATACTTTCCATTGATATATAATCTCATGAATTTATTTATCTTCATGGTATTCAATTTCATATTTTATTATCATTAATTTATGGGGCATGTGGTTCGATTATCTGCAAAGTGGTAATTGTTTATTCCCGAACCACCGTTTTTCATTCGGTTTACACTTTCTCTCTTATTAAACCAATGTAGTTCTTATTTATTTTTATATAATTATTCTAAATTCTGTATAAATATTCCAAACTCATATATCTATATTATTTCATCTTCTTTGTATGGGAAACACATGTTTTATAAATTTCTCTTTTCAATTCCTCCCGATAAGCAAGCCTAATTTAATGGAAGTTTCCAATTTCTTACCCATTTTCAAGTACGCTTCACAATATGTTTTAAGACACTAATATCTATCTAAAATAACTCTTTTTATAATTAAAAACTATTTTTTTCATTTATGGTTTAATGAAAGAAATTATTTTTTCCCACTTTAATGACTCTTTTATATTTTCCCTCAAACCGCACAAAAGCGGCTCATTTCAAAAGTTTCTTAAACAGTCTTTTTACACGTTTTCACTTCAGTTTCAAAATTTTTGTATAAATGTTATTTTCATATTCATAAAAAATAATTTAATTCCCTTTTATTTTATGGGATATACATGTTCACAATTTTATTTTTAAGAAAAATACAAATGTTTTTTCCAAAAGAACTCTTCTTTATAAAGAAAAAGGGTATTTATCTCTAGAATTTATCAATGATTTTATTAGAATAATTTCATGTATCATTATTTGTAAAATATTTCAAAGTGGTATGGGATACTTGTATTCAATGATATCATTTTATTCTACATATGAGGAATGCATTGGACTTTTTAAGTGATGGGCGGGGCTTGCTATAGACCTCAATGCATCAACAGGTTTCTTGAGACAAAATAGAATTGGTTTTGGCTATGGACTTACCCATTTATATATAATTATTGGTTGAGGACTTGATGGTATGTTTATGATCTCTGAAATTATTAATTTCCTTGTTCTGATATTAGTAATTGATATCCCATGTGATTATTCAACTAGTATAATATCCATGTTGAAGTTTTCATTCTCATGTGATTACTTATATGGAATTATTTATTCATCTTTTATTCTAGTCATATTATGATCAATATTATGTTTTAATGGGACTTTTTTTAGTAAATAACCATGCCTTATTGTATATGTTTATTTTTGATATATTACACTATATTGTTTACCATTACTGAGCATCTGAGTTCACCCCTTTCCTATGTTTTATTATCTCCTAGGATGTAAAGATGTATATTATGAATGACTTTAATGTCTAATCTAGGTGTTTATGGATGTTTCCAATGGAGTTGATATGTTGTTTTTCCTTTCAAGTAGTAATTTAAAACTAATGTATGTATGTAGTTTTCTAAATCTACTAAACTATTCGGTACTTCAGGATGCAACTTCCCTGTTTATAATATGAATGTAATTAAGGCATGGGATCTGGGTTGTTGGGGTTTGAGACTTTACCATTGGTATCATTGTATGTTTAGTATAAACCTTGGAAACTAGATTTAGAAAACATATATTAGGGAACAAAAACCTAAGATAGATTTTGAGGATATGAATATAATAAAATTCTAGAATTTTGGTGTATATATTATGGTGGTCTTCTTAGAAATACATCCATGTTTAGATACTACAAGTGGACATGGTTCTTGAATAGATTTACCTAAAAGTAACAACTCTGACAAGGTGTGTCGGGCCTAACTCTACATAACATGGTAAAATAAAATGGGCCTTACTGTGCACTTGGTTTAACACTCCCAGGGGATATACTTAGGATAATTCAAATTTTACATACAAACCATTATAAAGGATTTAATATTAAATATGTCCTTAATGAAACCATGTTTATGATTATGAAATTATATATGCATAATTTTTCTTCAATTTATGTTACGTATTTCACAATATTTAGGATTAAAAATTTTGTTTCATAATGTTATGATCAAATCTTTTGTATTACATTGATTATAAATGGTCCCTAGTAGAAGGAATGGGAACCAAATCAACGAACATAATCCAAAGAGTAAGAAGAATCAATTCTTAGATGGGTTTAATATAGTATATTGAAGTAAAGTAGTCTCCAAACTATTCTCACCATATGTGGAAATAATATCTTGTTCTAAACCAGATAGAAAAATAATAATCCAATCTTATGGATTAAAAGAGAAGAAAAATGAGAATAGAAAATCTGGGGAAAATATAAATAAAGGGAAAATAGTAAATAATATTTTCCCACATGTGATAATTGTGGAAGGAAACACCTTGGTATTTACTTAATAGGAAAAGGAGTTTTCTTCTTCTATGGAGAAAAAGGCCACCACACTCATGATTTTAGGAAAGGAAACAATTTTCAAATTATCATTGCTTTAACTACAAGTATATGGGACACTACACCAATCAATGTCTCAAATGTAAAAGGAATATACACAAAAATAGGATAATGGATCATGGTCAAGCTTATGCCACTACCATAGACAAAGATTAATGATTAATATGATTGTGTTTAGATTCAATAATTATGTTATTAAAGTATTTTATGAATAATTATTTGGTTATAAGGATAACTATATATATATATAAGTATTTCACTATAGTACTTCTTCTTTAAGGAATTGGAAACATGTGATGAATAACAATAGTAATGAAGAGAAATGATTATGTTGTATGTTGATCTCCTTGAAAACATGTGACTTGGGAAAGATAACTATAAATATGTTATTTATGTTGAGATAATATTAAATATATGTTTAAGGGATAGTATTGGGGACCGTGAAGGTGGTTAGTGATATGATGGTTTATGTTATACCTGAATTATTAGATGTTTAGATTTAAGGAAAACTTGGTATTTTTCTCTTGGAATCATGCATGTTTCATAAATATTTAAAGGAGATTAATTTAATCATATATTTGGTATGTGAAAATAAAAGAAAAATTATTTAGGGAATATTATGTTAATTTGATTTTGTAAATTTAGTGACATTACTTCTAAATTTTTTGTCATTGAATATAGATAGACATTTTTAGATGAGTCCTAAGATTAACTACTTCTAGAATAGACCAAGTTAAAATTTCGAAATCATTGTTCATTAACAAAATATTATAACCTTCTTGGATTCAATAAAATTTTGAAGGTTTATGGAATGACTTTATGACCATATGATTTGTTAAAATTTCTTCGTGCATGAAATATTCTTTATGAAAATTTATTCTTATGTGTAACGGATGAAGTAAAAATAGATCGAAGCACAATGAAAGGATGAGATTATGATTATGACATGGAAAGTAATAAAGTATGTTTATCTTATCAAGTGATTTTTTGGATAGTAAAAGAAACTATTAACTCTAGGAAAAGGATATTAGAACATAAAAATTATTCGATTAATTTTCTTTTAGAGAAATCAATGGTCTTTTAACTAGTCACAAGATTTATAATTTCATGATGATTAACATTCTAATAACAATAT
The DNA here is from genome assembly GCA_963277665.1 of Viscum album. NCBI lineage: Eukaryota > Viridiplantae > Streptophyta > Magnoliopsida > Santalales > Viscaceae > Viscum > Viscum album. Next base: position 805,093,626 of record OY728141.1, on the reverse strand, counting down.
TCCCTATAAATCTCCATCAGAACATGATAGTTATATTTTATCTTCCATGTCCATGTTATATCTTTTCACCAATATCTCCTAACTGAAATCCTAGTTTTGTGGTGCCCTTCTCATTTCCCTTTCCCTCTAATTAAGCGGATATTTTATTAACCCTCTTTCTGATTTGGGTTTCCCACAAAGGAATTCTGAAGTATCAACCTTTTATTTTTAAATTATAATTTTAAATTGAAAGGATTAAATTTATTGTAGGAGGGGAGAATGTAACACCCCAATATTTTATGGTATATCTCTTTTTAATTTTAATTTCTTCGATAGAATAGGTTTCATTCAACACAAAGCTTAATAAATAATGGTATACAATAAAATATCATTATTTTAAAATGAAATTTATAACCTAGTAGTTAAATTTGTGGAAATGAATAGTTTTAACCAAATTATGAAATTTTTATATTATATATTTAATCAAAAAAATTTACGTTCATCCAAATGATTTTATAGGCACAAGATAAGAATTAATCCAATTTTTTGAATTAAAAGGCTTTTTTTAAACACAGTTTTATCGCCTTTTAATAGAATACATGTTTTAAAACTAATTTTTTGTAAATTTAATAAATTTTATTTAAAATATAAAATTCGTTTTTAAAATAATAATTTTATAATTATCATAGGTATAAATTTTGGTATTTTTCTAGAAATATTTATTTTCTAGAGAATAAGTGAAAAAATAGGATATTTTTAAAACTTTTATTTTCATTATATCTATAGTATATTTATGATTTTAATAGTAAAACCTCCCATTAAATTATAAATAATTTTTTATTACTCTTATAAATGGTAATATGATATAATTATAACATATTAGAATTAAATAAATGATTTAGAAATTATTAATTAAGTGTTGATATTTTTATAAAACATAAATGTTCATTTTTAATTTTATAATTAATATAATTATTTAAAATAAAATTAATTTTCATAAAATGCATTCATAAATTAATTCTTTGTTGTCTTATGAATATAATATAATTTTATGAGATCTTATTTAATATTTTAAAGAGCCATAAAATCAGTTATAATTTTAAAATTGGTATTTTTTGAATAAATGATTATTTTAATTAAAATTTATGTTTCTCTTATTTATAAAATTATTTTCATAAAATGGAGTTAATTTTTTAATTCTTTAGGTTGAAAAATATTTAGGGTTAATTTTTGGGATTTTTCTAAAATACATAAATTTTTTGTGAATAGTAAAATACGGTACAAATACATTACAAGTTAAATACATTATTCCTTTAGTCCTTGCTGATTTAATCACCAAAATATCAAACTAAACTTAATTATTTTAATATATTTAGTGATAATACTCAAACTATTCGTAGTACTTATCCAGAATAACAAACAAATGAATAAAATATTCAAAAAACACTCATCTCCTCCACTATAAATACCACCTCTTCTCCTCACACCACATAAGCCTTGAATATTATACAATTATTAACCAATAAAATTTACAAGAATCTTCCCTACATCCATGAGGTTCTGGTATCAAAAAAATAACAAAAATAATTTCCCTAAGAAGGTTCTCAAAGAGAAGAATTCAAGAAATAAAAACCTCTTTACTTTTCTCTTAATTTCTTTTTAATTTATTCTGTTTTATTATCCTTACCTCAACTACTATATAAAAACATGAATTATAACTATGGTAACATATATATATACTATAATTTTACTATGTAAATGTAAAATCCACCATAATGTCTCTACAACATTTCCTTTTATTTTAAAGAAGAAAGCATCATCTATGAGGTGTCGATTTACCGCCTTCATGGACATCGTATTTTTGTACTTCAATTACTTTTTAAAGTATGGTCATAGAAACATTTTTATGGTTAAAAAAGAAATTAATATTTTTAATAAAACTTATTTAATGTTTTGGAATCAATATACATAAATAATATTAATTCATATCACAAAACTAGCACGTGAAGATCGAAAACAGGGCAAAATAATCTAAACGGGTATGACTAACGTCTTATCTAATGATTCATCCTCACCAGAAATAACCAATTTAATTATATCAACATTTAATATTATTTAATATCATTAAAAAATATAATTTCTATTCTAGAAAACTATTTTCATTTTACATGATCTTTTATATTGGTATAAAAGTAAACAGATCATCAAAACCAAGGAAACAAACACTTTTGAATGATAAAATTGTTTTTTACAACTCAAAAAAAAGGAAATAAATGAACATAATATAATTATAATAAAAAAAATAAACGTAAAATAGGTTATTAATTAATTAATTAATTAATTAATTTAATCTTATTGTCCAGGGTATTAAGATCAAGTGCATAACACAATCAAACATAAGGTAAGGGTTTTCTCATCTCACTCTTCTTTATGTGAGATATTCTTTATTCACCACTATTTCTTGTGTGTGGTGTAGGTATATTTACCATTGATGTATCATATCATTAATATATTTGCCTTTATGGTATTAAATTTCTTATTTTATTATCATTAATTTTAAGGGGAATATAGTTCAATTGTTTGCAAAGTGGTAAGGGTTTCTTCTCGAACTTCCATTTTTCATTTGGGTTATGTCTTCTCTCTCTTTTCCCCAATATAATTATTCTTTATTTTTATGTAATTATTTCAAATTATTTTTACATATTCAAAACACATTTATCAATATCATTTATTTTTACTTTTAAGGGAAACACATGTTTTATAAGGTTATCTTTTAAATTCCATTCGACAAGCAAGTCTGATTTAAGGGAACTTTCCAATTTCTTACCCAATAATTTCATGTACACTCCATAATCTATTTTAAGCCACCAATATTTTTCTAAAATAAATATTTTTATCATTAAAAACTATCTTTTTAATTTCTAGTTTTATACCAAAAAATTATACATTTTTCCACTTTAAAGGCTCTTTTATATTTTCCCTTAAACCACACTAAAGTAGCACATTGATAAATTTTCATAGACACTCTTTTTACATTTATTTCATTTCAGTTTGAAAATTTTAGTATGATTTTTCTTTTCAAATTCTTAAAATATAATTTCATTCTATTTTTATAGGATATACATTTTTACAATCTAATTCTAATAATAAATACATATTTTTCTCAGAAAGAACACTTCTTTTTTTATGAAAAATGGTATTTCTCTCGAGAATTTCTCAATGAATTTATTATAGTAATTTCATGTTTGAGTATCATTAAAATACTTCATATTTGTATGGGACAGTTTGACTTAGTTATATCTTTTTATTTGATATATGAGGAATGAATTGGACTTAGTAAGTAATAGGAGGGGCCCGTTATAGCCCTTCAATGCATTGGTAGGTCTCATGAGACAAACTAGATTGGGTTTTGGTCAAGGCCTTATCCATTTATATAGACTTATTGGCTATGTCCTTGATGTTATGTTTATGATGTTCTAAATTATGCATTACCTCATTATGATATTAGTAATTGATATCCCATGTAATTATTCAACTAGTATAATATCCATGGTTAATTTTCATTCTCATGTGATTACTTATATGAAATTATTTATTCATCTTTTATTCCTTCCATATTATGCTCAAAATTATGTTAAAATGGAATTTTATTTTTGTTATTCACCATTACTTATTGTTTATGTTTATTTTTTATAACTTCCACTGTATTTTTTACTCTTACTGAGAATATGAGATCACTCCTTTATTATGTTTTATTTTTTACCAGGATGTGAAGATGTATATTATGAATGACTTATAGGGATAATATTTGAGTTTATGGATGTTTCCAATGGAGTTTATATGTTTTATTCCTTTAAATTTTTAATGTAGAACTTATGTATGTATCTAGTTTTCCAAATATACTAATATATTCTATCATTTGGGATGTGACTTCCTTGTTTATTATCATAATTTAATTAAGTAGGGCACCGAATCTGGTATACTAGGGTTGGGGTCTTTACATTTATGGACTGTCATCTAAATCTACATGAATTTTTTTTGTCTGTACTGTTTTAATATCTTATTGTGTTTTTTATTACATTGGTTTTTTGAACTTTTAAGTGTTTCAGTTTATGATGTGATTATCTTTGTTATAATATAATATATTTAAATTTTATAACTTCTAAATAGATTAAATTCAAGAGTGAGAAAATTTTAAATTCATTTTTTGACTTTAATTCCCTCCTCATATTAAAGATTCCATATTGGGACAACACTTCATACCAAAACATGCCTCTACACAACATTTTTATACATGTGGTTACATTATTTTTAAAATTTTCTCATAAATTTTTGTTTCTGAGTAATTTTTTATTTCTTTACACTAACATGTTTATGATGCACTAGACTAGAACTCACAAATCTAGTTCCATAAACACATAATTTACATAATCTCATTGATACCAACTGAAAAATCTTGTATATAACCATCCATAATTAAAAAATTAATAATGATTATTTAATCTATTAAATCTAAAGAATGTTTTTTTGGTTTAGATATTAGAGAATTTAAAAATATATAAATTGATAAATATCATGTTCTTTGTATCAAATGGTCAATTTTCCTACTATATATGAAACTACTTAATCAATGAAAATTCTTCAATGTATCCCAAAAATTGTTTCACATATGTTATTCTTATAAACATTTCACATGTAAAACTTTCCATGATAACCTGGTGAAATGGAAACATAAGATGGGGTGAACTCAAATGCTCATTAAAGTAAATATATAGATGAAACAATAAATTCATAAGCTTAGTATAAATATTATGGTAGGAAAAGGTAAACAAAATGATTCCATAATCTAATTCAAACTAGGAGCATGCTATATCTCTGATAATAATTGAAAACATGGATATTAATAGTAAACATCCATATGGATAGATTTTATAATTTCAGACATCAAAAACCTATCGTTAAGGCCTTGTGATAAGAAATTTTACTTATCATCGAGACCACAATCGATACATATTATTGTCAAGGTCATGTGCTAAGACACTATCCTGTTATCGAAAGATATATAAAAAAAATCAATTTTTTTCTCAAAGAAACATTAGATTAATTGAGGGGATATATAATTTTAGGCCCCACTCATCACATGATTATTTCCAATGCATTCACCATAAGATTCAATAAAAACTTTTGTACCATTACCTAAGGGAACATTGGCAGAATAAAAAACATGGATTTCCATATAATTATGTATATAGAATATCGATATATGATTAACCTGCATTGGTAAAAAATAATTAGCAATAATGTAAATATTTTTCCCTAGGTCAATATAGGGTTAAAATGATCTTAATGCATCGTGAGAAATAAGGTGGATAATCAATCAATACATATTCAACTTGGTAATAATCATTCATATTGGAAAAAGAATATAGGTATTCCAATGATTTACCTTATACCAATATAATATCATACTTTTTTTTAGTATAACCCAATATGAGTAATGTAACATGTTATTTACACACTGTATAGAATAATGAGAATATATCTAAGTCAATACTAGAATAACATGATCATAATCTATCTAGAGAAAGAAAATGGATGGTTTCAAAAGAACATATCCCAATAAATGAGAAAAATTTATCAAAGGGTTTGTGTGGTAGGAATGTATATCCCTATAAAAATTATAGAATACCAAATAATACAATCAAAGTAAAATATTTACCAATATTATAATAATTAAATTCAAATAATAGTAATAAATCACTAAATGAAAAGTGAGTTACAAAAAATACACACTATCGGGGAAACAACTGAATCAATGGACACTTGAATAAGTGGATATAATTTTTCTTTAAAATCCCATTAAAAAAAGGATTATGATAAAAAGAAATCCATCGGTAGTAAATACACCATATAAAGGAATCCTGGTGCACAAAATGTATTATGTCTTAAATATTGAGAATTGGGGCTAAGAAAGTCATTTTTTCATGAGTAACACCTTAATCAAAACCCATTTAAATAGAGGTCTTGTAATTGAACTTCAAATACCATTATTAAAATATTATTCAGGGTTTTATATCTCATATAGGTTGTATATTCAGTACAAAGATGAAAATGGGTTTATAATACCAAACATATCTCAATGAGACGAATTTAAGATGAAAACCCTTACCACTTGTCTTGAATTCAATGAACATACTTTAAATTCCTAAATAATAAACATTTATATCTTAATCACTTAATTTAAAACCTTATCATATCCATTTTCATTCAAAATCCTCCTAAATAATCATTCTCTAAATAAATTATTTATATTTCATGCATCAGGTATTTATAGTTTTGATCGTTCGTACTAGTTTAATTATAGTAACATTCATGTTTATTATTATTTCAAGTTTTATATTCAATATATCATTATAGTTACCTTTTTTAATATTTATAATTATTTATTATATTTCAAATTTCCCTCGATATTTTTTTAGTCTTTATCCATGAAGATGGAATCAAGAATAAACATGTTTCAGTGATTCTTGACAATCAAAGGGTGTTTTCTTAATAAATGAATTAAATGTTGATATAACATATCCAAAAAAATTATTTATAAATTTATATCAAATTATACCACTAATTATGTTCCCATATTCACTCATCATATAAATTCATAGTATCATTCAATTAGGTGGTTAAACCAACTCAAACATTAACATAGCCTGATTTAATAAATGAAATTGAGGATGTTTTATTATAATATCATTAAAAAAAGAAAAATGGTATTATTTAGTATTTATGAATATTACATATCAGATTTTTATGGAATTAGAATAATAATTAATGGATGTGAATTTTGATACCAAGCACACAAAGTAAACTCAAAAAATTAGGGATTTAAAAAAAATATGTTACGATCGACGTTGTAACATCATTACCATCATCAAATTTACATGGTTATAAACCTAATTATCCAGTGTGAAAAATTTTAAGTATGAAAATTAAATTGAAAAAATACATCATTCGATCTGATTCCATGTTTTACATCTACTATTCCTTAGTGATTGTTTCTTACTGGAACTAAAGATGGATCCCTATAGATCATCCAAACATGATTTGAAAGTCTACAAGAGCATCAATTATCAAAATTTCAGGCGTTATCATGGAAAATTCATGGGGAATTTGACATCTTGATGATCATTGCACATATGAACCTTCAATGATTGAAGAAGATCTTGATTTTGTTACTTAGAATAAGACCTTATCTCTCTAAGAAGCAAGGATAGGTGAGAGGGGCTCTAAATATGATTAATGAATAGTATACTATTTTATATCCTTCTCCTATATTTATATTAATGTTCTAAGATACTTGAGAATATCTCATGAATCCTTGGATATTTCTTTCCGACTATGAATGAAAACTTATGACTATTTAACTGAGTTATAGATATAATTTGTATTTTTAGAATTTTATTGTAAAATAATAAATATATTGCATGATAAAACTAATCCATTAACTTGACTTATTGTTCTAATAATATTAAATGAACCATGAATATTATAATAATAATTGTTGGTATAATATTTTTTTATATATTTAATATAATATTTGTAAATACATTTAATAAATAAATTCAATACTAATTATTCTAAACATAAATAATATAAATTTATTTATTCCATGGTGATATTATATTCTTGAACATATCCTAGACCCCTTGGTGGGTCCCACCATGTCCTAGACTCATATTCATCATAGTAGGGTAGAATTTTGATTATGCTAAGTGTGTGACCCTCTAGGATCTAATCTCGATAGTAGTAAATACTATTCATAGACAAGGAGTGAAGTATAACAACCAATCTAGGCCCCTAAATAGATAATATATAGTTATTAAAATGAAAACCTTTTCTACAAACACACACCATGTAATATAATCTCTTTGTCTCGCGATGTCTAACAGAGAAAGACACACACTTCGTGTCATCATGCTTTCTTACTTTATTTTTCATTAACCTAACTAGATAGAATAACCTTATTTTACTATGGACATGAATTTAGTGAAGGTATTACCATCATGATCAACAAGTCCCAAGATCTCACTTCCTTTTGGAAGCGAAAAAATATTTCTTGATTATTCAATAAATGTCATATTACGAATGACACAACCAAAACCGGGTGCCTCAGTACAACTTTAATTCCATAGTTTTTTCCCTGCATCAATGCATGTGATCAAATAGAATACACAAATAAAAATATCAAGTCATGATAACATAACACATGATAATAGATAGGAACTACTAATGACACCAAAAACATGTAGTGTTCCTATTGGCGGGTTAGTTATCATGATCTCATCTACCTGAGATCACCAAGTACAAACTTCATGGGAAGAATTCTCAATGCTTATGAGCCCCAACACCTAATAGTCAAGAATCATCTATGTCTAGTTTGTATGCAGTATCTAGACCATAGAAAATATGACTATATTAATGTCATATTCTCTTGACATTATCATTATATACTGTGAATTGCTATAACCATTTTATATGACCAATAATCTATGTGAATTGTCATTCAATTAGTGTATGCATAAATATCAACACTATTATGGTAAGAATCATCATGAATAACTCACTTTATACATGATATAGTAATCAAAAAGTACTATTTAGTCGGGTATAGGGAACCCACTATTAAAAAACAACCAATTTCACTGGATCAAACTTGTTAAATTTCCGTGTTTAGTCTCACATGATATGATCATGCTTCTCTTCAGTTATTTATTTAGTTGTTGGGCCTAGAACATCTCCTCTACATTGATATTCTATTATCAATGACTTCACCTAATTTGGTAATACTCCTTCAGAGATGATATCCTAGAGCATATAACTTTTTTATACAAACAAAACATAAAATATTGTCTAGTAATAATAGTGGGATTATCATAATTTATAAAAAATAACTTAGTAGGTACAATTCCATGAACTGTAATATTTTTTCATGTATTATACACTTCTTATTTAACTACATCAGAAGTTTCAACACACATGGAATTTGTAGATATGGTTTCCAATGGATTTAATGAGATTCTCTTGATCATTAACTTAGCCATAATATGACATTAAATCATATTTATCCAAAGGAAGACTATTTTATATCCCCTCAAAACTAGTGCAACTTCCGCTCCAAGTACGAAGAATATATCTCTTATGCTCTCTCAAGTAAAATTGGACAATTCTATCAAATTCCCATGTATTTCTCCTGGATATAATTGATATTCACCTACCAAATGTTTATGTTGGAAATATAACGTCTTTAACATAGCATAGAATATGTGATTGATCTATCATATAAGCATATGTAATTCAAATCACCACAATAATTTCCTTCTATGTCTCAGATATATCTTCTTGGAGAGATTTATTCCATGTGACATTGGTAACAATTATCTCCCGAATTATTCCAGTTTTTATTTTTCAATACCATATTACCACATTTACTTTGACTTAGTCTAAGAAACCCATCAGATGCATCTCAATAGATCTTGTTCCCAAAAACATAGGTTTATACTTTATGTCAGTTTTTAGAGAGTTATATTCATTCTAGTCTTAACTATCTATAAAACCAATAACTCTTTTCCATATGTCATAAAAATATTTCCCTTTGAAAATAGTTTCACTCCTACTAACCTCTTATAAACACATGGAAATAATTCATTCAAATGAATATTCTATGATCTTATTTTTGACTTCAATCCAAAGCATGATTTCAGTAATTTCCACCCCTTATTGATATTCTATGCTGTCACCAACCATTTTTGGTTGTGTTGTATAAATGCCTTACAATATTAGTGTTCTTGACATCAAATTCCCAATTTAATAATCTTATAAATTATCTATAATAAGTAAAATTTTAATGGATTTAGGTATAACATCTTGGTATTACCTATAGATCCTTATTGGTACTATGCTTGTACCAGTATTCAGGCTAATAATTCCCTGTACTTTTATACATGTAATCCATTATTGAATTTTAATTTATATTTCTAATTTTATATAATTTAAATTTACTGATTACTAATAGGATCCAATACTCTCAATGAATAAAGTATCACCTACTATAGTCGATTTAAAATTATTACCATGGTTTTATCTTTCATACACAATATATTTCTTTAGAATATTTCCTTTCCACAAGATCTTGTGGAACTTGTTCATATTATAAATAGTTTTTCTTCTTTAGCCTTGATATATCCCAAGTTAATCATGCTCCCACTATCTCAAATAGATATTTTTACCCCTTTTATTGATATGTAGTCTATCACTTGACTATAAATTTTCTATCTTAGGGGTTTTTATAATATCCTTAGAAACATTAGGATAACTACTTTATATGCACACTGCTCTTTTCTTGATGCAAGTTTTTTAATATCCTAATAAAATATTTTAGTCTAAACACATGTTATTATTAATGATGTATTTTTATCATATTATAACTCATATGATATCTATTTTTCATAATAGATAGCATGTTGCTATGAAATAACACATCTATTTGCGAATCATGTCACAAAAATAATGGAATTTTTTACAATACATATAAATATAAACATTGATACACCTTTTACTTACATCATGACTTTGATGGGTATAGGTAAATGTGTGTTTAAGAATTAATCTACACTACATTTTAATGATCAATATTTTTATTTAAGACTCATCATCAATCCTTATTAATAACATCATAACATTGACGTGTAAAAGTAAATATGCATTTATAAATTATTACATGCAACATTTTTATAATTAATGGGTGCTTGGTCCTGATATTCTTTGAAACATAGGCCTGAATAAAATTATATCTTACGACCATGTATATTCCTTACTTCAATTTTATTTTCCTTAAGAATTTTAGAGGAATCTTATGAAGTATATTTACCACCAGCTTAACCATGGAATAGTTCATGATCTCTAACGGAACTAATTTTGAAAGCTTTGTGGCTTAACATTATTTCTAAAGGTTTATTTTTCCAAAACTAAATAAGTAAATATATCAATAATACCTATGGTTTTTAACTCCAAAGAGTCTAAATACCATACTTGTTATATTCTTGAAAATTATTTACTTTTACCAAATAAATAATCATCTTTACACAAATGTGTATAACCATTTCATATATTTTCAATTCACCAAGTATTTCTAATGATTTAAGCATTATTGAACCATCAGTTAAGTATTAGACACCATAAATAGCATTCATTCAAAAAATTAACACTACATCCTTGTGTCCAATGGACATGTGAGATAATTTTTTTTGTAATAATCAATAAAAGTTAAACTAGAATCATTAAACTTGGTAATTAGAAGTTGTGTACTTCTCACCATAGACTTATGAATCACCCTCTCCCAAACACTTGGATAATTCAATTTAATTATTGTAATATTTCTATACTGACTTGGTTACTATAATTAAATACATATATGTGATAGGCATATTGTATTTAATACCCAAGAATTAATATAGATACGTTACATACAATTGATAAATATACTATAGTGGAAGTGTCTTCTTGCTTCTACTTTAATTAATTGCATTTATTCTTCCATAAACTATTCTTGTGATATTTTAATAAAATAATATCTTATTTTATGATTACCTATTTTCTTTAAAGAATGTTGTAAAGGTTCATTTGGCATCACACTTTCTATTTTCTTTTTCACATTTTCTTTCAAAATTTTCACATTAAGAGCCAAAGATTAAACTTTTTAGATTATATTCAACTTGGTTAACCAAAATCAAAAGTTAGTGAAGTATTTTATCCATAATATTCATTTTTTAATATTAACTGAAACTGATGTAATTGGGTGAAAATAATATAAAAAATGGATGTATAAAAAGTTCAAGATCCAAATTTCAATTTAAATGTATTAAATGCAATCATCACCTCTTTTATATCATGCTTTTCTTTCTCCTTACAAGCTTCTCGAAGATGAGACAACATGAAATTTTATCCAAGTCCTAGTGATGTACCCACAACTAATTGGACATTGGTGATGGAATTATAATTTAAATATGAAATGCATCTTACAAGAGTCTCCTGTGAGCATCTTTTATAGCCTCTCTTCATGAAGTAGCTTAATAGGTATTAGGGGCTACATCACCTAGAATTTCCATTTATCATAGTACATTGCACAAGTTCCTGTACTACTCTTGGAAACTTATATAGGTTCTAAAATTTAATTTTTACAATAGTAATTGTCGTATTTATGTGGTATTACTTATCATTTTTTTACAAAAACAAACACTAGAAGATTGGTACTTTTATCTTGACTACCGATTATACATTTCCAATTAAGTCATTAAATGTCTCCCACTATTTAATAAAACCCTAGTAGCCATCAAAACATGATTTAGAATATGTAATTACTAGATTATTCTCTGCTGTAAGGATCCATGAAATATCTACTATAGTCTAAGATATGGATTTTCCACAACCCAGATAGATTCAAGGTAGGCATCTGACTGGCCATTCACATTAACTCACTACTTCTGGAACTATTTAGTGAAGTCTAAGATTATATAAATAATAAAATTGACTTACTATATTATTTTATTATAAATATAAAAAAGATATCTATGGATACTTCTTTTCTACCATATTTACTTAATTTAACCCATCATTTTCATAAGAAATCCTCAGAAGTAGGAGGCATCCTCAACTAGGGTTGAAGATCATCTCGTAAACCCGGTTTTGTTCAAATTCAAATGAATAAATACATTACAAATTAATATTCCATTGATGGTTTTTTATTAATTATTTTCTGACTGATTAATTCATTTTCTATCTGATATGCATGTTATATGTGATCACACTCATAACTGCCTATGAAATACATATAAAAATTTTATATCTTTAAAATCATATTTAATCAACTCATTTAGGTATATTATTTTTTGTGATTGCATAAACATGAAGACTCACTAAATAATAATAAATAATATATAAATTAAATGAACTATATTACTGATCATGATAATCTAGTATTGGTTGATCTATTTATGCTTAATGTATTAACCTTGATCCTAGCCGTATATTTCATGACTCGACCCTAACCACGGCTCGAGCCAAAACATTCCTAACCCCACCTCCATAGGATAGGGGGTGGCGATAAGCGTCGAAAGGCATATTCTAAATGGGAAGCCTTTACCTAATGTACCTATACACAATCACCTAACCATATCAATGTTGAATTGTAAAGGAAAAATTATAAAAAGATGCAACAACTAGAAAGTAATCTGAGCATGAAAAACTTGTAAGGTGTACAATAGTAAGATGGTGAAAATTGAAAATTAAGTGCATGCCCAACCAAAAATATGTCCCATCCTAAAAAAATGGAAAGTTAAACAGTAAGAGAGACCAAATCCTAATCTCTATGTTGCAACCACCATACGTGGTCCACAACACGCAGTATCCCTAAGCTCCTCTGAATTCACCATCTACCTATCTATTGTCTACATAAGACATGGCACATGTGGCCAAATCCCATGAAGGGGTGAGTATAAACATACCTAGTAGGATGCCTCAAAATATTAAAGGGGTGTAGTAAGAGACACAATAGGAATGGTAATATAGTAGATATTAAACAGTGAACAACTCAACCCAAACCAAGGAAGTAAGCTCATCCAAACACAAGGGGGTCAACATGGTGTGTAGGTGGACTACATTTCAAGCCTTTTCCACCCATAGATAGAGAGTAACCACATACAACCACAAAGATCTCAACACAGTGAGTAGGTGGACTACCCTATGCATCTCTGCAACACATGTTAAGAGAATAACCAAATCCAACAATATGGATACATATACACATATATATATATATATAATATTCTCAGTAAAAGAATCCCAAAAGAGATAGAAATGGGATCTCCATCTCATAGCCTATCCCATGATAAGAGTCACCAATTGTTCTGAAAGTCCATCAATGATCCCCATTATCTCATTAATCTTCCTAGTATAAAACATCCAAGTTAATACTCACCTCACCACATCACTCCATAATTTAGCTTCCATAATATCTATATAGAATACCCAATCCCTATAATAACAAAAGTTTTCCACTCAATGGATATATAAAGGATCCACACCCTTTTTCAATAGGAGGGTTCCACTATAACAGTTTATAGAGGACCCATGCCATAAACAGTAGAAGGGATCCACTCTAATAGTAGTTAGAGGGACCATGATCTACCCAGAAAGTGTTTATCATTAAAATAGTAGATAGAGGACCCATTCCCTACCAAGTAGTAGGGTGCCACTATAATGGTAGATAGAGGAACTAGGCCCCATCCTAATAGGAAGGTTCTACTATGATAGGTAGGTAGAGGGCCTATGTCATGTGAGAATAAGAGGGTTCCACTCTATGATTCTATTGGCACCATGCCCTAACTTCACAGGAGGGTTACACTCTTTGATGGGTGATAGAGGACCCATGCCCAGCCTAGCTAGATTATTCCACTCTGAAAGCCCTTGATGACCCAGCATTGTCACTACCATCATCGATCATAACCTGAATAACCACTATACATGGAAAATCTCACATAATATCTTAAAATTAACAATAGAGTCCATCATTTCATTCTATGTGAAAACACACTCAGCATAGGCAAGTCTTAGGGAAAATTTTGAGTTCAAATGAAGGAGATATGAGAGATTAAATTTTCCTAAAAAAGAACCAAGTGTACATGGTGTGTGAGGAGATTCACATAGTGTGTTCTCTCGATCCACCACCTAGCCATTTTTGTGTATCTATTCTATGTATGTGTACTTTGGTACAATTTTTGACTCTTCACATAGGGTGTCGTACGGGTCTATGGTCATGCCCATGTACTTTCATACATGGTGTGCCCCTAGCCATGTATTCTCACATGGGTCCCTGGTCATATACTCCACAAAATGGTTCATCCACCCATGTAATAGTTACATAGAATGTAAGAATTATACTTTCCATTCCATCCTTAACTTTCAGGAGAAACACTAAACGTTGTGGCAAAGTCCCTATATGTTGTATGTTCATCATGGTATATAGAATGTTGTCACATTTTTAACAGAATATCTTATCTATTTTCATGATTATAGATCCAACCTTTGATTGTTTGTATATATCCTACACAACTCTTGAAATATAAGGGTAATTCATCTATTCATTGTTTATGGCCATCATTTACCAGAAATTAGATTCTGATTTCATCTACACAATCATGTCCCTACATCATCCCACACTGACAATCCCGCTACATCACCAGTTCAATCAAACCATAGTAGACCCACTAAAATCCCATTAATCATTTAGATATGTCACTAATTCATCATTACAACCCTTTCATGCATATTTGTCTAAATTCTGGGGGTCTGATTGGGCTCGGTACCACCTGACTATGTTGAAACGGGACCACGACATCCAGTCAATGAATAACATGATTGAATTGTGAGAGGTGGTCATCAAAACAAAGTTTTATAAATTTTTTACAAGTTTTATTTTCCAATGATCAATAATGGGGATTTCCAATATTATAAGGAAATTAAATAATCAATGTAAATATTTACACAAGTTCATTAAAGTTTCAACAATTGGCATAGATCATAAAAGGGGTTATGTTGCGCAATCAATTTAACAAAAAATGGTGTAATCCCGAATTTTACAAGCCTGACCAAGAGATTGGATTGTTCTTCATCGACTAAAATACACTCCAATGAATGGAATAGGTCATTTTATTCATTTCACTTTGATCTGACTTGATCCAAATATTCTTTATCATTGGATGTGAATCACCAATGGAAGGAGGAGGAGAACAAACTCGATTCTCCTAGGGTTTATGCAACTAATCTCGGGAAAATTTTGATAGCAGAATACTTATAGATCTAATCTATTATGTTAGTTAAATAAATAAATTAAATTAATAATTTAATTTTTCTACAAAACATACCACCAATGACCAGCTTATTTGAACACCCTGTACTGACCTGTTTTAGGTCATGCCTATAGTAAACATCACGTTCCAAACTCAACCGTGGTTGCAGATATTTTATCCAAGATTCTGCTTAAGATTTATCCCATTTTCTTTTTAAAAACTATGTGTTCGTAATATAAAATATATTTAATATTTTTTATAAAATTTATTTTAGGCACACCGAGCCTCATAATTTCACACAGTCTCAACACCAAGTTCCTAGAATACACATAGAAATATTTCAAATTCATATAAAGAAAAAACTAGGTCTCTATATCAGTCCATCCTTCAACTTTTATCTCATAAAAGAATAACTAAACATGCACCTTGGGATAATAAGTTCACATCTGTCTCTCCTACTCCTAAGAGATATCATGCATGTTCTCAGGCTACCAAAATATGTGAACCTAGGGGGTGGTCCAACCACGTAGGGTTATCTTTGGTCGATCCTCAATCACTATTGGGTGCTCTAAAAAAGAGGATACATACTAGATGTCCAGCTCACCCCAGTTGATGAAATGTGTGGGGTCAGGGTGGAAGGTTGTACTCATCCTTATATGG
This sequence comes from Viscum album, assembly GCA_963277665.1. Lineage (NCBI taxonomy): Eukaryota > Viridiplantae > Streptophyta > Magnoliopsida > Santalales > Viscaceae > Viscum > Viscum album. The sequence goes on along the minus strand of OY728141.1, from coordinate 805,077,088 downwards.
GTCCTTAATGCCTCATAAAAGACCCTCCATTACTATGATGTGAATAATGCATCACGATCATAGAAAATAGTCAAGGTTTCCCCATAAAGGTGAACAATCTCTCATATGCACATCTGCCCCAAACTCTCTACCGAACTCTACTCCCTCATGAAAATAAAATGTACCTACTTCATGAGTCGATAAACTATATCCCAGATGGTTTCATGGACCATCATTATCTATATAATTTCTATCACAACGTTTATAGATATTCCATTGCACTTCACCGTTGAGATCTCCATGGGTTGCAATAAACCTTCCAAAACATGGTGCTCAACCTTCACTTGTTGATAAGTGATGCACCGAGAGATGAACACTTCCACGATTAATCTCATTATAGACCACCAAAATTAACATTGAAGGTCTATGTACACATTCTATACATTGGGATGTATAGCCATTAGAGAAGTGTGGAACTTCCACATCATGAGTGGGACCACCTCCATCCCTAAAAAACGATGACATGAATCCCTTATTTAGAATATCCATCTACTGTATCCCCAATGGATATCTGGACACACAAGACCTCACAGATGATGTCTCCTAGTTAGGACACTCTCACACACTTGAGAAGTGGGGGAGTCAACAACATCAACTGAAGAAAAGTTTCACCTTGCTACTCCATCGGGGTCAGCTACAGGGAAGTCAATTTATCACAAACCTCCAACACAAAATGATCCTTGGACATCCTCCTAAGGTAATCTACTACCACATTTCCATTACCTAGAGTATAGACTATTTTGAAGTCATAGTCATATATGAACTCCATCAAGCACTACTATCTCAAGTTAAATTCTCTTCACATGAAGACATACACATTACTATAATATTCTTAGTAAATCAAAAAGCTCTCTCCTAGAAGGTAGTGCCTTCTCATCCTCAGAGCAAAGACCGCCACTACCAGCTCTAGGTCATGAGTAACATGGTTCTTCTCATAGTGTCTCAACTTCCTCAACCCATATGCAATAACTTCCTATAATTGTATCAATACTCAACCTATCCCAGCTCCTGAGGCATCATAATACACTACATACACCACACCCTCCTTTGGTAGTCTCAACATAAGGTCACTAATTAGCCTCATACTCAAATCCCCAAAGGATCTCTTTTACTTATTAGTCTAGGTGGATGGATGACCTTTTAGAATTAGGGTATTCAAAGGGGCTATAATCTCATAGAATTATTCCTCAAACCTCCAATAGTACTTTGCCAAGCCAAGAAAACATGGCACCTATGACATGCTATTGGGTGGTTCCCACACAAGCACTTTATCAATATTCACTGGGTACATGGATAAACCATGATTATAAATTACATGCCCTAGAAATTGATCCTCATGAATCCATAACTGGAACTTCAAGAGTTTACCATAAAGTCGGTGCTCCCAAAGAAAAATATAGAACCATCCTCAAATTCTATGCATATCACTCAACTGACATATAGTAGATGAGTATGTCTTTGATGAAGATAATAACAAAATGGTCCAAGTATGGTTGGAATATCTGTTACATAAAATCCATAAACATGGTGGGGAATTTGTCACAGTAAAATGAATCACCAAAAACACATAGTGTCCATAATGATATCAGAATGCCAGCTTTGGAATACCAGGCTTATGAACTATCAAATGGTGGTATCTGGAATTGAGATCAATATTTGAGAACCATCTCTCACCACACAATTGTTCAAAGAGGTAATAAATCCTTAGTAATGGGTACATGTTCTTTATCATGGCCTTATTCAAGGAACAATAATACATGCAAAGACACAAGATCTTATCTTACTTCTTCACGAACAATAGTAGTGCTTCCTAGGGGGGACACACTAGTTCTAATAAATCCCTTCTCTCAAAGTTCCTACAAATGAAACCATACCTCCTTGATCTTATTAGGGGACATACTATATGACACAGAATATATAAGAGTGGTCTTGGGATGCAAGTTGATACAAAAATCAATCTTCTAACTCAGAGGTATTCCCAAAACATCCTTAGGGAAGACATCCATATAATCCACCATGACTGAAGGAATCCATATTCTAGAAGTGAATTTTACACCATGGGATATAATTTCCAACTGATGGGTAATGATTTGAAGCCTCCTACTCACAACACCCACTCAACCTAAAATGAGATATCTCTTATATGAAAAGGTGAATCTCATCTCATTAGTCAAAGGCATCTGACTCGTCTGTGGTGACTATCAATCCAGGATCAGACCATGGAAAACCAATCCATACCGATTTCATTGGTCTTCATGATGATGCCTAAAAGGTCCCATGTTAACCTCTCTTCACCAAGTGATAACTCTGACTTCTAAAAGATAAAATATACAGAATAATTGGTCCCTATAGAAACCTTAAGATGAAGCTGTTGGGACAGAACGTCAACGAGGAGCTCCAATTATCACAAAATGAGTAAAGAGATGAAGGAATAACTATAACCTATATATACAAATACTGAATAAAGAGTAGAAAACACACATATCATGCCTCTAATTATCTTTTGGGTTGTGGGGTCATAAGCCTCCAGCGACTGTAGTTATCTGTGACCTTGATCGCCAACTCTCTGAGTCTGATGTGGGGTGCATGGTGGTGGTGGTGGTAGGATCTCAGAGTGTCATCCACCTCCCATTGGTTCTCCTTATCCTTTTCCAACTTCACCTCCCTTGGGTCCACCTTTCCCTCTCTTGGGTGATCCGTGATCAGGGTGTTGTCTCTTCCACGGTGGTCCATCATCATCTTCATGTTCTCCTTAGTATGTATGGTCAGCCAATCACTTTCTATGTGACCTCACCTATTACAATAATATAACTTCCCCTATATAAGGTTAGATTTTACTCTATATTTTCCCCATTCCACGTGACCACACATGTGAGCTTGATCATGAAAAGATCTCCTGTATTGAGATACTGTCAACTGTAACCTGCTAGATACTATAGATGACTCATATCTATGATTCCCACTACCATCTCCAACTACTTGGAGTCCCTCTGATAGAAATATCTCTATCACTTGTAGCCACTCCAACACCCCAGTATTGGTGGGAATGCACAAGGGTACCACACTGGCATTGATCTCTCAACGGAGACCCTCATCAAACTTTTGTGCTCAAAATATCCATCCCAGATCATATCAAGTGAGTACTATATAAGGTTTGTGAACCTCACGACATACATAGAAACTATCATCCCTCCCTACTGTATCTCAATAAGCTCCTAAAACTGAAATTAGTGCAATATGGATTGGTTATAATATTCATGAAACAAATACAGGAAGTCGGTCTATGATTGTGTCGACTCATTGTGAAACTAGGTAACAAGACTCCACCAGTACCCAAATACTTCATGGGAAATGGTATCTACTTGTGAAACCACCCAATCCTTCGATTTCCAGATAATCCTAATGATAGGGAATACTAGCTTTAACCAATCCTCTAATTCTTGGGGATCTGGTTCATTATGGAACCACAGTGGCCTCTGACATGGGAACTTGTGGAGTTTTCTAATACTATATGCATCCTCAGCCTACTCTTATAGGATGATATTCAACTAAAATGGTGGTGGTGATGATACCAATCCATGTGGAGGAAGGATCTTGTGTGATGGACCTTTAATTGAGTCCTCAACACTCATCTAATTGTCATCAAGTTTTGAAACTGGTATTCTGGATGGTTGTCATCATGGAGGCATCCATAAAATTTAATCAAGATGAATCATGGTCAGATAAGCATATATATATATATATAATGAGTAGATGACTAAAGAATGATAGTCAAATATCCAATCATATATGATGTAGGTACCATTGATTCCTTCAAACAATGTATCAGTATTCTGAGTCGATAAGTAAGTATTCAAGGTCCAGGTGAATGGATATGTCGGCAACTCGTACCATCACCGGGTTCCCTATTCTACGAGCATCAATCAAGAAACATTAGAATTGTTTCCCTAATACCAAAAAATCATCATAAGAGGACTACTCCAAGAACATTCACAAGGTTCAAATCATCTTTGATACCAATCTTTCAGGAACTCACACTAACCAGGGCCCGAGCCACAATTACCCCAAGCTCGTCTCCAAAAGCCATGGGGTGGTGAAAAGTGACCAAAGGAATATCCTAAATGGGACACATTTTCCTAATGTACCTATATGCAAACACCTAACCATATTAATGTAGAATTTTATAGTAATAATAATAAAAATATATAATATATTGAAATCAAACCAAGCCTAGAAAACCTCTAGGGTGTACAAGAGTGCAATAGTGAAAACAGAAAAGTAAAGGAGAAAAATACACACCCAACAAAAAAGATGTCCCAACCTATAAAAACTACCAAGAAAACCATTGTGAGAGCCTAGATACAGATCCTTAAGTCATGACCACCATACACAGCCCAAAGAACCCAGTATCACTTAGTTCCCTTGAATCCACCATCGACCTATATGTTTTTTCAATAAGACATGTCACGTGTGGTAAAATCACATGAATTGTTGAGTATAAGCATACCCAATAGGACAACAGAAAGTTGAAAGGTGGTAATTGAGAGACACAATAGATATGTAAATATAGTAGATAGTAGACATTGAACAACTCAACCTAAATCACATAATTAAGATCACCCAAACACATGGGACTCAACACGTTGTGTAGGTGGACTACACGTTGACTCTTTTCCACCAATATCAGGGGAGTAACCTCATCCAACCAATAGAAACTAAACACGGTGAGTAGGTGGACTACCCTACATGTATCTACAGCTCTTGTCAATAGAGTAATCAAATACAACAATATGAATATATATGTGTGTGTGTGTGTGTTCTTAGTAAAAGAATATCAAATGAGAGATAAAGGGGGTATCAATCTCACATTCTAGCCCAAGAAAAGAGTCACAAAATGTTCTAGAAGTCCATCAATGATTCCCAAAATCTTACACATCTTCCTAGGAAAACAAATCTGAGTCACACCTCACCTCGGCACAATACTGCACAGTTGAGCAGCCCCAATCTCTAAATAGAGGACTCATGCCTGGGCATAATATGAGGGTTCCACTCAATGGATATAAAGAGTACCCATAACATATTCCAGTGGGATGGTTCTGCTACAATAGTCGATAAAGGGCCCACGCCCTTCCCAGTAGGAGGGTTCCACTCTAATAGAAGATAAATGACCCATGCCCTAAAAAACATGAGGGTTACACTCTAATATTAGATAGTGGACCCATTCCCTATCTAGTAAGAGTATTCCACTATAATGGAAGATATAGGACCCTTGACCTGACTTTGTAGTAGGGTTCCACTCTAATAGTAGATAGAGGACTCATGCCTTGACTTCGTGGGAGGGTTCCACCCTAGTATTCGATATAGGACCCATGCCTTGCTCAGTAGAAGGGTTCCACTATGAAATATGTAGGACCAATACCTCATCCCAATAGGATAGTTCCACTAGAATAGGTAGCCATAGTATCGATTCCCTATCATAGGAGGGTTCCACTCTCTAATGGGTGATAGTGAACCCATGCCTAGCCTAGCAGGAGGGTTACACTCTAAATGCCTCCAGTGACACTTTGTGGTCACTATAGTCATCGAGAATCACCTAAATAAGTTCCATTAATAAAAAATATTTCATTTTATATCAAAATTTAAAATTTATTCCACTATCATGTTCTATGTTTAAAAACATGAAGGATAGGCTTCTCACAATCCAAAATCCTTGTTTAAATGAAGGAGATACGAGAGATTGAAGTTTCCTAAAAAAGAATCAAGGCATACATGGTGTGTGAGGTGAACCACATGGAATGTGGTATCACTCCACCATCTATCCATGTTTATGTATACATCTTGTTTCCATGTACTTTGTTACACAATGTGCCTCTTCACATAGGGTTTCTCCCGGGTCTCTTGTCGTGTAAGTGTACTTCCTAACATGACGTGCCCCTGGCCATGTATTCTCACATGAGGCCCTTCTTATGTGATCTTCCACACATCTCATCCATATAGAGAAGAGTTACACGCCATTTAAGAGGTTTAAACAATTTTTTATCCTTAAATTTTTGTCAAAACCCTAACCACCATAGCTAAGGCCCAACATGTTGTGTGTTCATCATGGTACATGATGTGTAGTCATGTTTTTTTAGATTCATAGATATATTTCTATGATTATAGATCCATTATCCAATGCTTTTGATCTTGCCTCTACACCTACCAAAGTTTAAGGGGAAGCCTTAAATTAATTTTTTATGACCATTTTTTATCGAAAATTGTATTTTGATATGATCTGAACGATCCAATACGTACATCACCACAAGTCGAAACTCCCACCACCTCAATGGTTCAATAAAAACATGTTGTAGCCACTAAAATCCCACAAATTATCCTAATATTTCACTAATTAATACTATAATCCCATTCATGTGAATTCATTATGATTCTGGGGGCTTGATCGGGCTCGGTACCACCCGATAATGTTGAAATGGGACCATGGGGTAAAGAATGCGAAGGAATTGTGGGAGGAAAGCATCAAAGCAAAGGTTTATAAATCGTTTCCAAGAATTATTGTCCAAAAATATAGAGACTCATCATCATTCAATGAACTTCGATCGTTCATGAAATAGAGACTCATCATCATTAGATGTGATTCACCAATGAAAGGAGGAGAAGAACTGTATGGATTCTCCGAGGGATTATGTGGCTAACCCTGGAAAAATCACAATAGTAGGATAATTATAGATTTAGTAAATTATGATTTTTTAATAAATTAATTAAATTAATAATTTAATTAATCGACTAAATGTACCTCCAACGTTTATCTTATTCAAACACCCCATGCCGACTTATTTTAGGTTGCACCTGGGGTAAACATCATGTTCTTGACTCAACTATGGTCTCATATTTATTATTTGAGTTTCCATTTATGACTTATCCCATTTTCTTTAAGAAAACACATATTTTTAATTAAAAATATATTTAATATTTCTATAAAATTAATTTTTGGTACATCAGGCCTCATAGTCAAACATTGTCTTAGTTCTTAGATCAGAAAATATATATAAAAATATTTCAAATTATTACAAGGAAACAATTGGGTCTCTATAGTATAATACCTTAGTTCTGTTTGAATCATATCACTTCTCGCACCCTGATCCAATTTATCCAAGTATTTTCTAAAACACTGCCTCATCTAGACGTGACCCACGTCCTCATTCTTCTTCATCATAATAGAAATAATACTTGCATGCAGTCGAGTGGATCTTCGAAGTCCAAGATATAAATAAATTAATTTTATCATGATTAACATACCCCTATATATATAATAAAGATGATATATGATGTTCATGCTATATTTTAATAACTTAATTAATAAAATAGTAGCCATAAGAAATAATTAATGAATGAATAAAACCATAACATACATTGTTTGGTCATCGCTCATGATCAGTTGACGCACAAATTAAACTCATAAATAAAATAGATTTTTTTATAAATTTATGTCGAGGTAAATTATTTGAATTTAAATAATTTATTTTAATTTTAATTAAAATCATAATTTATATTTTTTGGTCACAATTTTTATTATTTTTTATCCAATTTCAACATTATAACTTAATTTTTGAAATATATATAAATATATATATATATATAAACTTTTCTTCCTATGGTTTTCTAGACCCAGAATAGGCTAGAAGGGTAATATACAACTTATCCCGATCCATTCTAGGTCATGTAAGACCCACCCCAGCTAGTTTTGGGTTAAGAAGGACCCACCCAACTCATTCTGGGTTGGGCCGATTGTTCGGGGCTCACACATGGTAGTTCTAGCGGTCTAGGGGGAGATGCTCAATAGAATCCTGATAGGAGGAACCCTGATTACACATAATCGATAATGGACTATGAAAGGAAAGGGGGGAATGCACACTGGGGTCTGTCACCCAAGCCATGGGGATGCTATTCGAATTCATCACATTTATTTATGAGAGAGAAAATTATTAATGGATAGATTTATCTCAACATTAATTATGGATTTTCTCCAAATATAAATGGAAAGTTATTCTCAATATTAATTGATGGAATATTGATTCTTGACTACATTAATTGAATATATGGACTTGGTGTCTATATAAGAATATGAAGTAACATATTTTAGAAGAAGTTTCGGCACAATGTAGCCAATAAGAGAGAACCAGGAAGGGGTTTCCGAGTTTGTGGTGGCCCGTGTGACACGATGATGACACAATTATATTGTATGTGTGAAGGGGTACCAAGAAAGTTGTTCAAGATGTTGTCTACCAAGATAAAGAAGGGGGATACAGCGTTGGTGGTAGCATGTGTGGAATGTCATCATTTAACAAGTGTGGACTAGTAGTAATGGAATAGAAGAATGAATCCATGCATCAAAAGTCTTCCTGACAGTGGTGATCAGGTGGTATTTCCCGATTTATGATTGGAGATATATCATGATGGTGAGATCATGAGAGAGAAATCATTTGGGTGTTGTAAGATGGTGAGATACTTACACATGTTTGGATGAAGTTCTTTGATTTAGTGTTGTTTTTTTGATATAAGGGTGACACTTTTTCAGAGATTTATCTTTCTATACATGGTGTTAACATGATGTTTTTCAGAGATAAGGTAGCGGTAATTCAGGGTGTGCTTTTCACATAAGTTTTCTCTACTCTCTCAGTTGTAATTCAAGTTTGGGAATTAATTGGATTATTTTTACTCTCTGATTCATAGTGGATATTATGGATTTTCCTTATGGTTTTTCAATCCTCCACATGGGAGGGGTTTTCACATTAAAAATCCTATGTGATTATTTATTTATTCTTCTTTATATAACTTACATATTTCATCAGGTTTCTCAAAAAGACTTTGCAAGTAATTTCAACACATAATCGGGATTCTCTCCAAAAATGGTATTAGAGGTGAATTTTCATGATTTAAATTTATCATGAGAATTATAGATGTTTTAGAGAGGATCGTAAATGTGAGTGTGAAGTATAATTATATTTGGAAATCAAATCAGGTTGATAGAGGTGATGTGCTAGCTACTCAGGGGATTTTGAGTAGGGGAGAAATTTGTTTCTATGTGTGCTATAGATGGGATGGAGATCCAGATTTTGAGGGAGCCAAATTTTTCTAGTTCCGATATTTTTTTAGCATGGTGCAGATACAGACGTGACAAAGATTTTTGTGTTTATATTTCTTTTTACAAATGGAGTAGATAGTTTTTTGTCAGAAGTGAAAAAGGAAAGTGTTAGATTTCTATAGATGAAGATGGTTGGTATGATACTAACTAGTTTTCTTTTCAACTATGTTTGTTGGATGTTTCCATTCTTTAATGTTATAAAGGAGATATACTATTGGGAATCATTAGATTTATTGATGATAGAGAAAATTACTAATTGAGATATTTATCTCAACATTAATTGGGTATTTTATCCCAACATTAATGGAGAGTTATTCTCAATATTAATTGATGGAATAATGATTGTTGACTACATTAATTGAAGATATGGACTTGGTGTCTATATAAGAGGATGTGTTATCATATTTTAAAAGGAGTTCTAGTATGATGTATCCCGAAATAGAGAACATATAAGGGGTTTCCGAGTTTGTGATGGCCCGTGTGACATGATGAAGACAAAACAATTATCTTGTATGTGTGGAGAGGTTCTTGGAAATATGTTCAAGATTTTGTCCACTGGTAGCAAGAAAGAGGATACTACGTTGGTGGTAGCATGTGCAGCGCATTGGAATTTAGTAGGTGTGGAGTATCAGCAATGAAATCGATAATTTTGTCCATGTATCGAAAGTATTCGTGATAATGGTGATCAGGTGGTGTGTCCCTATTTATGATCAATGGAACATCATGATGGAGTGATCATGAGAGAGAAATGATTCAGGTGTCGCAATATGGTGCAAGACTGACACATTTTCATATGAATATCTCTAAGGTAGTAATGTTTCGCTGATAGAAGGGTGATGTTATGTCTCCAATTGATCTTCCAACCATGGTGATGTAATGATGTTTTTCAGAGAGAAGGTATAGGTGTATTAGGGTGTGTTTTTCACAGAGGTTTTTATTTCTCTCTCATTTTTAATTCAACTTTGGGAATTACTTGAATTATTTTTACTCTCTAATTCATGGTGTATATTTTAGAATTACCATGTGGATTTTTAATCCTCCACATGGGATAGTTTTTTCATGTTATAAATCATGTGTGATGATTTCTTTATTCTGATTTGTATCACTTTAATATTTCAACATGTTTCACAAAAATATTTTTCAAGAAATTTCTTCATGTTATCAAGTTTCTCCCCAACAGTTGTTGGAATTGTGAGGTTCTAGGAATATTAGGGTGTGGGGAGGAAATGTGGCTAGAGACATGGTTTTCATCATTAGGAGTCCAAAGGGAAAGACACGAAGCTGACACTAAATCTAGCTAAAAGTCTGTTTGTCATGACCGGAGGCTGACATGGTGTGGCCAAAACAGAAGGGCCGATTAGGAGGTGGTATAGAGGTTGGAGGCTAACTGTGGTGGTGTGATAGGGGAAGTGGCTGGAAATAGGGATACCTAGTGGTGGTGCACTGCTGAAAGAAGGGATCCCAAGCCGGTGAGGTATCTCGACGGTGGTGACAGTGGGTTGGGTTGGGGATACATAGATAAGAGGTGACCAATGGAGAAACCCCTTCCTTTATTATGTCCTAATAGGTTGTCGACTACTGCTTGGATTTTGGATAAATGAAAAGTTTTTTTATATTTTTTTTAATAACCCATAATTCTATAAATGAAATTTCACTTCTTGTAGTCTTTTTATATTGTATAAATCTCATAAAATCACATAGATAATGCAATAAAAACTTTAAAAATAAATAATGAATAAAATGAGAGGTATTTCTAGAAATTAAGGAGCCTATACTGAAGAAATAGTAACTTGGCCTTAGGAATAGTGATATGACCCTTATGAATAGTAAACCAACCAAATAAACAGTAACCACACCAATGATAATATAAATAAAATTTATTCATCTTATAAATGAACGTATCATATAATTATATCATAGTATAATCAAATAAATATTTTAAAAATTATTAATTAAGTGTTGCTATTTTTGGAAGTCATAAATATTTAATTACAATTTTATAATCAATATAAAAATTTAAATGATAAGTTATTTAAATAAAATGTATTCCTAAATTAATATTTTATTTTCTTATGATTATAATAAAATTTCATGATAAGTTATTTAATTTTTCATAGTGTTATAAAATCAGATATAAATTTAAAAATTTAATTTTTCAAATAAATGATGAATTTATTTAATTATTAAATTTTTATATTTAGAATATTATCTTCATAAAATTATGTCCATTTTTTAATTCTACAATTTGAAAAAATGTTAACGTGAATTTTTGGTATTTTCTAAAATACTTGAATTTTTGTGAATAGTAAAATATTGTAATTTACAATACATGTTAAATATAAGAATTTTTGTGTCATTTTAGATGTAAATATGAGATAAGAACCATTAGTTCAAAATCAAATACCCTAGTTACTATATTTATTCACTTGAATCAACCTGATTTCTTGTCTTGATCCAAAATAATAAACAAATGAATAAAATATTCAAAAACATCCCTCTTCTTGACTATAAATACCACCCCTCACCACCTCTTCTCCTCACACCTTCAAAGATTTGATCCCTGTCTAAATTATACCCAATACTCCTCCCAATCCTCCCCCCTGCATCTAGGATCAAATTTTTTCATTAAAATAACAAAACCAATCCCCTTAAAGAATCTCCCAAGGAGGATAATTCAAGAGGTAAAAATCCTCTTTCTGTTCTTTTATTTTCTTTTCAATTTTTTTCCTATCCTACCCTAACATACCTTATACAAAGAGATATGATAACTATAGTATCCTTTATATACTATAATTATATCTTTTTAAAGTAATATACATCATAAAACTCCTTTCTCTCTCTCTTTTATTCTATAAATAAAAACATGGCATATGATGTGTCAATTTACCGACATCATGGATGATGCATTTTCATTTTACATTAACGCCTTTATGGGTGATCATAAAACCATAATTATGGTTAAAAAATATTTCATTATACATATTATAAGTTATTTAGTATTTTGGTAGTATTTTATATATACATGATATTAATTAATAAGACAAAACTATTTCGTGATGATCGAAAAACCACCAAAATAATCTAAAAAATTATAATTAAAAATTATATCTAATGAAACATCCTCATACCTGAAAAAATAATAATATATAAGACCATTAAATCTTATATATTTCTAATAATAATATATAATTATAATTCTTTAAAATTATACCCATTTTACATGAACTTCATTACTTATAAACAAGCGAATATATCATGAAAACCAAGAAAATGAATGCTCCTAAATGATGAAATTAAACTCTATAACTCATCGAAAAGGAAATAAATGAACTTAATAAAAGTATAATGAATAAAATTAATGTATAAAAGGTTATTTAATTTTTATTTAGTTAATTTAATTTTATTATCTAGGAAATTAATGGTGCAGAACACTTTTAGACATAGGGTAAGGGTTTCTTACCAAACCTCTATTTTAATTCGGGTTATGATTCCTCCCTCTATATGCCAATAAAATTAGTCATTATTTTTATATAATTATTTAAAATTATTTTTATACATTCCAAAATCATGTATCCATATAATTTTATCTTTCATTTATGGGGAAATACTTGTTTTTACAAGGTTCCCTTCTCAATTCTTCCAAATTTGCTAGCCTGATTAAAGGTAACTTCTCGATTTCTTACCCATTTTCAGGTACCATCCATAATCTATTTTAAGACACCATTATTCTTCTAAAATCACTATTTTTCATGAAAAACTATATTTTTTCAATTCTGGTTTTATAAAACAATTATGAAAAATAAAAAATATTTTTTTCCAAAAGAACTCATCTTTGCAAAGTAAACAATGGAGTTTCTCCCCAGAATTACTCAATGATTTTATGATAATATTTTCATCTATTTACAAAATATGTTTATTCTTATGATTTATTGAGATTTATCTCTTATTATTATCATCTAACATATCTTATTAAATTTTTTATGATCATTTTAAATGTGGATGCGCTATCTTGATACCATTCACCATACTACTCATATTGGTTAGTGATTGTGTTTATAGATTAGGGAATGTTATTTAAATTTCATAAGTATATGATGTTTTCATTTTTCCCCATTCATATGAGGAATTCATTAGAGATAGTAATTTGTGGGTGGGTCTTGTTATATCCCCTCAATGCATCAGTATGGCCCATTAAACAAAACTGATATGGACCTGTTCAAGGCCTTTCCCATTTTTAGATATGGTTTTAGGCAAGGCCTTAACTATTTATTTTCAGATGTCTAGGATGAGGTCTCAATAGTATGTTTCATATTTTTGTAATTATTAATTCCTTCATTATGATGTTAGTAATTGATACATCATGTGATTATTCGACTAGTATAATATACAAGGTTAAAGTTTATGTGTTTATTTATGTGGAATTATTTATTCAGATTTTATTATTTTCAAAATACTCCCATGATTATGTTCAAATTAATTGTTTTTTTATTCATTAACTGTACCTTCTAGGTTATAAAATCATATGTTGTATTACTTAACCTTACTGATTATCTTAGTTCACCCCTTTATTATATTTTATTTTTCCCCAGGATGAAAATATGTGTTTTATGAATGGATTTTAGGGATAATTTGGTGGTTTTTTGTGTTTTAAATAATGTTTCTAAGTTATATTTAATTTCAATTTGTAATGTAAAATTGATTTATGAATCTCATTTTCCAATTCTACTAAACTATTTAGTCCTTCGGGATGTGATTTCCTTGTTTATTTTTCCTGTGTAATAAAGTAAGGAACTGGATTCGTGAAACTGGGGTTGGGGTATTTACAATTGGTATCAGAGAATTTTTAGTAGAAACCTTGGAAACTAGATTTATAAAACATAGATTAAGGAATATAACCCTATCATAGACTTTGAGGATAATATTATAATAACATACTAGAATTTTGGTAAGGTAGAGATTATGTGGGTCTTCCAAGAAATACATCCCTGTCTAGATACTTTATGTGGACATCTTTCTGACACAGATGTACCTAGGGGTAACAATTCTGACAAGGTGTCCAGAGCTAAAATCAAGGTAACCTAGTACACAAAAACGGGTCTTACTATAAACTTGGTTTGAATTTCTTGGGGGATGTTCTTAGGATAGTTCACATTTTCTTTAAAAACCATTATGAAGGATTTAGAAGTAAATATGTCCCCAAAAAACCATATTTATGATAATGAGATTAGTTATGCATAAAATTTCAATTAATGTTAAGTATTTTTCTAGATTATGCATTATGATTCATAACCTAATTTAATGTATTTCATTATTTATAAATAGAACCTAATGAAAGGAAAGGAAACTGTATCAATGTACATATACCATGTAGGGATTTCCCTCATATTCAAGATGATGATGCTGGTTCTAGAGCTGCGACTGGTGCTGAGCAACTCATAACTATACTGGGAAAAATTACTCAGGTTATAAATAATAACCTTACCCACATGGAGAATCCTGATCCACAATGTAGAGGAGAAATTTTATACTACTTTATGTGACAACAACATCCAAAATTCAATAGGACTACAAAACCATTTGTTGGTGAGTATTGGATAAGTTCCATGGAGAAGATATTTCTTTCTTTGGGAAGTAATGAAATGGATAAGGTTATCATGATTGTTTATCATCTCCAATGATATGATGATCAATGTTGGTCATTGATTCAAAATTAAAAGGGAGAGGAAGAAATTGAAAATATAGAATGAAAATATCTTAAGTGAATTTTCCTAGAAAAATATTTTCCTCATGAACAACAAGCGGATATGGAGAGGAAATTCTTGAGTCAGAAACAAAATAAAGATGAAAACATTATGAATTATGAATCAAAATTTACAAGGTTATCAAGGAAGTTGAAGACTACATACATAATCCAAGGAGCAAGATTGATTGATTGTTTGATAGTTTAAAACTATTCCTCTTAAGGGAACTAGTCTCCCAAAATTTCTCATCATACGAAGATATAGTATTATGTTCAATCAAGATAGAGAAATAATTATCTAAGTATTATGAATTTAAGGGAAGACAAGAGAAGAAGCAGGTGGCGTAGGAAATAATTGATAAAGGGATGAATAAAAAAGTAAATTTTCCAACATGTGATACCTATGAAAGGAAACACTCTAGTGCATGTTTAAAATGAAAAGTAGTTTTTTACAAGGGTGGTAGGAAATTCTATCATGATCAAGATTAAAAATTAAAAAAATAAGCAACCAATGTTCAATGATATAATTTTAGGGAGATAGGACATTATGAAAATGATTTTCCTAATTATTAGGGAAACACACCCTAGAAAAGGACAAGGGAGCAAGGCTAAGCTTTCGTAATCATAACTATAGAGGTTGAAGTTCCTAATGATGTGGTGGTAGGTACTTTAATCATTTCCTAATAATTATCCAATGATTTATTTTATTTTGGATCATTTCATTCTTTTATATCTATTGAGCTTTCCAATAAAATAAGGTATTTCTCTTTTGATTTAATAAAGGAGTTGTCAGTTAAAAATCATAAGGAAAGTATCACTGAAATAAATATGAGTCACTAAATCCCCATTATGAAACAGAAATGTTCATTAGTTTCTAACCTTTCCATCATATCTATGATGGACTCTTATATAATCCTTGTTATAGAATGGATTTTAAAATATGATGCAAAAATCTATTGAAAAAAAAGAAGAAAATTACAATTATTGAGGAAGGTATATAAACCCTTGTCTTTAGAGCAGAAACCTCGTCATATAATTCAAATCTGGATCCACCTATAGTGGTTATTCTAAATAAAATTCATGGGCAGTAAGAGAAAACATCATCTGTGGATGAGGAAAGAAATATTCAAATTGAATATGTACCTATTGTGAAATAATATATTGATGTATTTCCATATTATTTCTATAGAAATCATCTAGAGAGGGAAGTTTAGTTCTATATTTATTTAATTCCTAGTGCAAGACCTATATCCAAGACTCCCTATAGAATGGCCATTGTGGAATTAGTGGATGTAAAGAAACAACTAGAGTAATTGAGTGAAAAGGTATTTATAAACCATAGTATTTCTCCATGGGGATCCCATATTCTCTTTATCAAGAAGAAATATGGATCTATGAGGTTTCACATTGACTACAGAGAAATCAATGCTATTATAATGAAGAACAAGTATCCCCTTCCTTATATTGATGATTTATTTAATCAACTTCATTGAGCTCAATACTTTTCAAAGATTGACCATCAATATAGATATCATCAGTTTTGTGTGAGGAAGGAAGATATTCCAAAGATATCATTTTGAACTAGGTATGGACCTTACAAGTTTATAGTAATTCAATTTTTAATGTATAATGGACCATTTATTTTTATAGATCTAATTAACATAATGTTCAAGGAATATCTTGAAAAATTTTATGTGGTATTTATTGATAATATCTTGATATACTCAAAAATCTATGAGGACCATGAGAACCTCTTGTGTGGTTTTATATAGTATATTGAAAGAAAATAGTTATATGAGAAGTTTAGAAAGTGTGGATTATAACTTTAAATAGTTTTTTTCTTGTCCATATTGTCTATAAGGATTGAATCTCAGTTGATCCTGTGAAGACAATGGTTGATCATGAATTTCCTACACCAACAAATATGACTGAGGTACGTAATTTTATTGGTTTTACAGATTATTATTAGTGTTACGTTCAGATTTTTTCCCAATTAGCTAACCTATTAACCAATATCACTAATAAAGAGGTTAAGTTTGTATAGAAAAAATATTGTGAAAAATGTTTTTGAAGAATTGGATAAGAGGTTAGGAAATGCTCCAATTTTGACTCAACCATCATGGAATGGTGGA
This sequence comes from Viscum album, assembly GCA_963277665.1. Taxonomy (NCBI): domain Eukaryota; kingdom Viridiplantae; phylum Streptophyta; class Magnoliopsida; order Santalales; family Viscaceae; genus Viscum; species Viscum album. The sequence continues at coordinate 805,060,035 of OY728141.1, read as the reverse complement.
TTTGTGAATTATAGGGATGTGTAAAAGAAATGAATCTGTTGGGTAAATATGTAGAATGATAGAGTTATATTCTATGCATCAAGACAATTAAAACCTTGTGAAAAAAATTAACTAACTCATGATATTCCATTAGAAACTGTAATATTTTCTCTAAAGATAAAGAGACACTATCTCTATGGTGAAAGATGTATCTATATACGGATCACAATATCTTGAAATATATATTCTTAGGGAAAGAAATCAACCTTAGGTAAAGAAGATGTCTCTAGATACACAAGGACTATGATTTTTAAATACATTACTACCTAGTGAAGGAAAATAAAGTAGCATATGCATTGATCCAGAAGGATCATAGTGTTAAGAACAAAATGAGAATTCAAAGGGGTCATGTATTTATCAATCAGGTAAATATGGATATAGGAATTATCAAGGTAGGTGAAACATAATTACCTTTCCAATTGGTTTCCTAGTCATCTTTATTAGAAAGGATTAAAAGTTATATGTTTGAATATGATAATTTTCAAAAGAAAATTAATGTTGTGAATGATGGGAAGTTAGTAGGCTTTTTCTATAGGGGTGGAATTCTAAAATCTAGGATGAGGATTTGTGTTACATCCATGCCCAAGATTAAAAGGAGTTATTGGATGATTCCTAATTATGTATTGATATGTTTAGTCTATCAATAGGTGATGGTTTAAAGACAACAACATAGTGGGGTCATGAAACCTCTTCCTATTCCTACTTGGAAATGAGATGACATTATTATGGATTTTTTCACTGGATTTCCAAAATCCCCATGAAAGAATGATGCAACATGGGTAATTGTTGATCAACTTACCAAATCTACACATTTCCTCACAATAAAGGATGATCATCCACTCGAGCAACTTGTACGTCTCTTTATTAACAAAGTTGTTAGAATTCCTGGAGAACCTATTTAAATTGTGTCTGATCATGATCCATGATTTACATCTAAATTCTATTATAGTATTCAGAAATCTTTGGATACTAAGCTTTATTTAAGTACTGCTTGTCACCCTCAAACTGATGGCCAGTCAGAAAGGATGATACAAAATTTAGAATACATGTTGAGATCTCAATAAGTTGAATTTCAAGTTATGTGGGATCATTATTTACCTTTGGTAGAGTTTTTATACAATAATAGTTTCCATTTAATTATTCAAATGGCACTATATGAACCATTGTATGGAAATAGATGTCGTACACCAACTTGTTGGGATGAAGTTGGTGAAAAGAAGCTTGTAGGCCCAGAACTTGTGGAGGAAACAACCAAAACGGTAAAGACTATTCAAACCCATATCAAAGCATATCAAAGTAGGAAAAATAACTATGATAATAATTGAAGGAAGGATTTGGAATTTCAAGTTGGAGATCATGTTTTCTTGAAAGTATATCCATGGAAGGGTGCTATAAGATTTGGGAAGAAAGGAAAACTGAGCCCCAAGTACATTGGACCTTTTTATATCTTGGAGAGAGTAGGATCCATGGATTATTCTTTGGTGATGCTGCCTATAATTTCTATAGTACATAATGTCTTCCACATATCTTTGTTACAGAATTACATGCTAGACCCAATGCATATAATCACTTTTGAAGTAATATAATTAAAACCTGATTTATCTTATTATGAAGATCTTATATGGAATCTGGACACTAAAGAACAGGTGTTGAGGAATCAGATGACTCGGTAGGTAAATTTACTTTCAAAAAATCATAAAATTGAAGAGGAAACATGGGAACTAAAGTAAGTTATGATGATGAACTACCCAAATATTTTCATTAGGTGATATTCTAAAATTTTCAATGATGAAATTTTTGTGGGAGGGGAGAATGTAACAACCCGGAATTCTATCAACGAAATTCCCCTTCTGATATTCATTTAATATTGTATAAATCACATAAAATCACTTATATAACACAACTAAAACTTAATAAATAAAGAATTAATAAAATAATAGGTATTTATAGAAGTTAAGGAACCTATACCGATAAAATAATAACAATATCTTAGGAATAGATATATGACCCTTATGAAAAGTAAACTAGCCAAATAAATATTAACCACACCCATAAAAGTTTAAATAAAATTTAGGCATCTTATAAATGAAATTATGAAATAATTATATCATAGTATAAGTAAATAAATATTTTAAAAATCATTAATTAAGTGTTGGTATTTTTGTAAACCATAAATATTTAATTAAAATTTTATAATCAATATAATAATTTAAATGAAAATTTATTTTTATAAAATGTATACAAAAATAAATATATTGTTTTCTTATTATTATAATATAATTTTATGATATCTTAATTAATTTTTTAGAGAGTTATAAAATCAATGATAAATTTAAAATTTTTATTTTTCAAATAAATGATGATTTTATTTAGAAATTAAATTTCTCATGTTTTTAAAACTATTTTCATAAAATAGAGTCCATTTTTAATTTCTAAATGTCAAAAAAAATTAGGGTTAATTTTTGGGATTTTTCTAAAATACTTGAATATCTGGTGAATAGTAAAACATGACAATTTACAATAAATGCTAAATAAAAGAATTGTTGTGTCATTTTTGATATAAGGCTAAGGTAACAACCATTAGTCTGAACTCACATGAAATAGTTACTATAATTAGTTACAATAATAAGCATTATTTCTTGTCTTTATCCAAAAAAAACAAATGAATAAAATATTCAAAAAACACCCCTCTCTTCCACTATAAATACCACCTCTCACCACCTCCTCTCCTCACACTTTCCAAGCTTTGAAAATTGTCTAAATTATATGAAATAATCTTCCCAAGACACTATAACACATCCATGATCTGTTTTTCTCATAAAAATAACAAAACCAAACCCCTTAAGGAGGTTCTCAAGGAGGATAATTCAAGAGGTAAAGCCTTCTTTCTTTTCTTTTACTTTATTTTCAATTTATTTTATTTTATTATCAATCCCTCACCTACTTGATACAAAGATACATGATAACTAAGATATATTTTATATACTATAATTATATCATTTTAATTTAATATCCATCATCAAACTTTTTTCTCTCTCTCTCTTTTACTATATAAATGAAAAAATCGTCTGTGATGTGCCAATTTACCAACATCATGGATGATGTATTTTCATTTTCCATTAATTCCATCAAAGCTGGTTATAAAACCATAATTATGGTTAAAAAATATTATATTTTATATATTATAATTTATTTATAATTCTAGAACTATTTAATATATACAAGAGATTAATTAATAAGACAAACTATATCATGGAAATCTGAAACCCACCAAAATGATCTAAACAATTATCATTAAAAGTTATATGTAATTAATTATTATCATATCTGGAAAAAAAATTAAGACCATTAAATATTATTAATTTTAATTCATAATATATAATTTTTATTTAGGAAAATTATACCAATTTTACATTAACTTCATTAATTATAAATAGGCGAACCAATCATGAAAACCAAGAAAACGAATGCTCTTGAATGATGAAATTAAACTCTATAACTCATAAAAAGGACATAAATAAACTTAATAAAACTATAATGAATAAAATTAATGTATAAAAGGTTCTTTATTTTTTAATTAATTAATTTTATTTAATTATCCAGGGCAATAAGTACAAGTGCATAACACTTTTAGACACAAGGTAAGGGTTTCTTCCCGAACCTCTATTTTCATTCGGGTTCTGATTTCTCCCTCTGTAAACCAATACAATTATTAATTAATTTTATATAATTCCGATAATTTATGTTTATATATTACAAAATCATATATCAATATCATTTTATCGTTCATTTATGTAGAAATATATGTTTTTACAAAGTTCCCTTCTCAATTCTTCTCGATTCACAAGCCTGATTAAAGGGAACTTCTCGATTTCTTACCCATTTTCAATTACCATACATAATATTTTTTAAGACACCATTATATTTCTAAAATAAATAATTTTTTCATTTAAAACTATATTTTTTCAATTCTGTTTTTGTACAAACAATTTTGAAAAATAAAGATGATTTCATCAAAAGGAACTCTTTTGGAAAAGTAAAAATGGTGTCTCTCTCAAGAATTCCTCAATGTTTTTATTAGAATATTTTCATCTATTTCAAAAACTATATTTATTATTATGATTTATTGATATTTTTTTTATTATTATTATCATCAAACATATTTTATTAAATGGTTTATGATCATTTTGATTATGTATGGGTTATCCTGATACCATCCACCATACTACTCATAACAGTTCGTGATTATATTTACATATTGGGGAAAGTTATTAACAATTCATATGTATAAATTGTTTAGGTTTATCCCCATTAATATAAGTAATTAATTGGACATATTATGTGATTGGTGGGGCCTCTATATCCCCTTGATGCATCGATATGCCTCATGATAGAAAACAAATATGGACTTGGTCAAGGCTTTGCCCATTTTCTGATATGGTTTTAGCTGAGGCCCTACCCATTTATTTTCATAAATCTAGGATGAGGCCTCAAGGGTATGTTTTAGATGTTTGGCATTATTAATTCCCTCATTATGATGTTAGTAATTAATACATCATGTCCTTATTTTATAGGTATAATATCTAGGGTTAAGTTTCATGTGTTTATTTATATGGAATTATTTATTTTGCATTTATTCTTGTCATATTATGCTTATGATTATGTTCCAATGGCATGTGTTTTTATTAATTAACTATGAATTATTGTTTATATTAGCTTCCTTTATACTACATACCCTTATTAGGCATTCAAGATTACCCCTTTCTTATGTTTTATTTTCCCCAAAAATGCAAAAATGTTTGTGATGAATGACTTTCAGGGATAATTTTGGGGTTTTGGGCGTTTTCATTGAAGTTTCTAAGTTCTATTTAATTTCAAGTTTTAATGTAAAAATTATGTTTGTATCTCGTTTTCCAGTGCTACTAAACTATTCAGTTCTTAGGGATGTGACTTACTTGTTTATTAAACCAATTTAATAAAGTAGGGAAGTAGCTCTAGGAAATTGGGGCTAGGGTCTTTATAGATTTTCCTAGGTCTACACTTCCCATGACCTTTAATTTTTTTTATTTTGATTTTGGATGACCAACACCTCCCAACCACATTTTTTATTTTTTAATTTCTTTTTTCAAATAAAATATGAAGTCTATTCATTAGGACTTTTTGAAATTAGTATTTTAATTTGTCTATAAATCCAAAATTCTATGAAACTACTACCCAACTTATAAACTGTCTACTGACCATTGTAATCAGGATTTAATACTTAGGTTCACAGGAATCTTCCTTCTTAGGGAAAATTATAACACATATATAAATATAAATATGTGTGTGTGTGTTGTTCGTAAATTAAATCCCCAATCAAAAATAGTTTTTATCCAATTTCATATCTTAGGATGGTTGTAACATGGGTTTCTATTATTGATTTTAAGTAAATCCTTTGATTTTGGGACAATAACTATTATATCTACATTAATTTATTGTAAATTGAATTTTTTATTGGATAAAAAATTTACATCCTCCCTTTGATACCAATTTTTGGTACCGGGTGTGCAGTAGAAGCTTCAAAAATTGGGATTTAAAAAATATTATGTTGTGATCAACTTTATAACATTATTTTTGGACCAAATTCTATATAGTTAAAATATTGAGGATCTTGTGTGAATAATTTTATGCATTAAAATTAAATATAAAATACCTCATTTGATCTAAATCCGTGTTCAACATCTACTCATTCTTTATGACAATTTCTTGAAGGAACTGAAGCTGGATCCCTCTAGATCATCCACATTTTCATTAAAAGTCTATGAGATAATTTATCATGGAATTTTAGGTTCTATCATAGAGATTCGATGACACATTCAACATCCTGAAGATCACCACATCGACGTTCTTTAGATGCGTGAATAAGAGCTCGATATGGTTGATTGTATTGAGATCTTCTCACTTTATTAAGAGGGGAGACAAGATAGATGATCTTAATGAATGAGAAATGAATAGTAAGTTTCACAAAATCATCTCCCTCCTTCTATAATGAGTACTAAAATACCATAAAATGGATCCCAACCCCATGGATATTTACTTCCCACTATAAATGGAATATTATGACTACTTAACTGAGTCATAAATATCATTTCTATTTTCAACACTTTCTTGTAATATAATAAATATATTACATGATAAAATTGGGCCATTAATATGACTCATTGTTCCTAGAAATATTAAATAGACTTTGAATATTAAAATAATATTCATTCATATAATATTTTTCCATGTATTTTCTTTAATACTTGTAACTATATTTAATAAAAAAAAATCAATACCAATTTTTCTAAACTCAAATATTGTGAATTTATTTAATCCTAGGAGATCATATATTCTAATACATATCTCAACCCCCATGGTGGGTCCCATCATGTACTAAACTCATATTCATCATAATAGGGAGAAAATTTGAATTCGTTGAGTGTGTAACCCTTTAGGCCCTTATCTTAATAGTAGTGAATACTATTCATAGACCAGGAGCGGGGTATATAAACCCATTGATATCCCTAAAGAGATAAGGTATAGTTATATAAATGAGAACTTTTTTGATGAACACACTCCATGTAATATAATCTATTTATATTGAAATATCTCATAAATCATGATGCACACTCTGTATCATCATTCTTTCTTACTTTATTGTTTATTGACCTAATTGGATATACATACCTTATTCTATCATTACCATATATTTAATGAATGTACTTCCAAATTGATCAACTAGGACTTATATATCACTTCCTTTTAGAAGTGGATAATTATTTCTTCATTATCTAATCAATTTCATTCCACCAATGATGCACACAAAATGAGCAACCTCCCTACGAATTCAATGACATAGTTTTTCTCTTACATCAAAGTATACTATCAAATAAAATAAAATGATAATAATATCAATTCAAGTTAATATTACATGTATTCAAGGATAGTAACTTCCAATGACACAATAAACATGTGGTATTATTTTTGGTAATTTAGTCCTCATGATCTTATCTACTCGAGATTACTGAGTGTGAACATCTTGAGAAGAAGTCACAATGCTTATGAGCCCTAGAAACCTAATAGCCAGACATAATCTATGTCAAGTTAGTATAATGTATCTAGACCATAGGACACATGTTTAAGATTAATTTCATATAATCTTATGGTTCTCATTATTTCCTAGGAACTTCTATAACCTTTTGACTAGACAAATAATCTATGGAAGTCACTAATTAAATAGTGGATGCAAAAATATCAACACTATTATGATAAGTATACATCATGAATAACTCACTGTATACATGATATGGTAATTTAAAGGTACTTTTTAGTTGGGTGTAGAGCATCCACTAGTACAACAATGAAAACATTGCACAATTTGAATAAAATATTATCCTCTTAGTAAATATATTTTAGATAATTAAATTAACGATGATCATTTGTTGATCATACCATCAATGGGTTATTAAATTCTTCATACTAGAACATTAAATATATCATAAAAATAAAATTTTATCCTTTTATCCCATCCTTATATATAACTTTCTAAGATGATGAAGGAAAATAAATCATGTTAGGTTGTGGAGTTGGTAATCCACAAAACACACGAATAATTGTTTTTTTCTTAATGGATGGGATATATGAGTAAATAATGATAGTAAACTTAATATAGTAATAATGTAGTATATAAGTAATAATAACATAATTATATTAGCATATATTTAATAAATATTAAATAATATAATTAAGCAGAAAACCAAGTAGTTGACAATACTCACATCACATACTTGAATTTTCCTTTGATGTATCCTTCAATTTGAAGTTTATAGGCTAAATATGAGTAACCCGGGGATTATGTTCATGGTAGAGGGTTATAGAGAGAGTAAAATTTAAGAGTTCTATGGAATTATTATAAGGGAATGTGTGACTTTATGTGGTGAATATGTAACCATTTTATAAGTGAAGGGAAGGTAATTTTTTGGAGTAATACTTATAATTTCAATAATATAAAGTTACTATTATTTTTTAAGAAAAAAAATGAATAAAGTATATGGAAAACATTTATTATTCAATTAAATATCAAAAATTCAATTAAATTCATAGTTTTAAATGTTTTATGACTTTTAAAATTGGTTAAACTCAATTTACCCCTTTTACTTTTACCACGAGAATTAATTTTTAGCCATCGTAATTACTTTTAATGATCATGATTAAGATTAAAAATTTTACTTAATTTTATAATTCTAATTTAATATATGAAAATAATTTTATCAAATAAGTTTTATAAATATGTTAAATGTTAATAAATATACCTAATAATGTAAAAACTATTTTTAGAGAAATAACATTTTTAAGCTTCAAATTTATATATATGATAAAATTACATTGAATACTGATTTTACTGACATAAATTGATTTACTATAAAAACATAATGGTTATAAGGCCATAAGGATAATAAAAAATTGAATCTCCCTTGAAAATACTTGATTTTAAGAAAATAACAAAAATAGTTTTCTTATTAAAGTAATATTTTAATTAGTTCTAAAAATATTTTCAATATATTTTATTGGTTCAAAGAATATTTTAACATGAATAATGATAATCCAAAAATTCATATTTGATTATATAATATTTTTTATAAGTTTATATCTAATTCTTATATATAAATAAAGTCATACAAAATCCAATTTTTTGTGAAAATATTATTTTTCGACTAACAGCCTATCATTTTGGAAAAAGAAAAAAATATATACTAAGTTAGTTTTGATATTACGAATTAAAAAATAGGTGATTTTAATTATTTTAAAATTATAAAATTTATATATTCAGTTTTTGAATAAAATCAAAAAAAAAAATTGAAGCCCCCTTGGAAAATAAAATTTTTAAATATTAAGGGTTATTATTCTTAATTATTATCATTTAACAACTAAATTGGTGTTAAAAAATTATTAATATCAAACATAAATAATAATTAATCATATTTTTCTTGAAATAGACATTTTTATTTCATAAAAAATGATTTTTTAGGAAAATAATTTTCTAAACAATAAATGATCGTATTAGTCATTTTAGGTAAAATAATTCAATTTCATTCTTATTAAAATTAGCCTTAATTTTATATATACATATAGTTCATAAAATAGTTACCCCTATTTATTCCTTATATTTCAATGACTAGGTTTTTAATGGTATTACCTAAATATTTTTATTTTATCTAAATATATCATGGTTTAATTAAATTTTAGTGTTGTGTGCGGAGCAAGCTATCAAAAAAATATAATTGTCTAAAGGTAATCATATATTATAATTTTAGGTTGTTACATCCCCCCCACCTAAATAAATTAAATCCTCAAAATTTAACTCATAGTAATTCCTATAGGGAGCTCATAATTAACCATACACTACTAGATGATCATGGTTTTATTTTGGATATGGAATGAGATTTACCTATATAAAAAAACTATTAAAAAAACTTTTTAAAGAGAGATAACCCATTATTAATTTAACATATAATTATAAAAGGGGATTTAGTTCTAGATCCATAGGTAATAATATCCCAAAACCCCTGAAAATGATTTATATTATAATCATACCACTATGGATTTTTTATTTATAACTCAATATCCAATAGTTAGTAAAAACATACATGATATAAGCCACTAGAAAATATAGCGTGACAACACAAAATAAGATTCATTAGTTGTAGTTTCATAGGATTTTTCTTTTTCCCATGGTTTTTGGTGACTATTTCCCTCATTTCCCCTTAGGTTGGGACATTGAGTCAAATAATTCATAACTCTCTTGCAATTGAAGCAAATGTTTTTGGTATATTCTCTCTCCATTAAACATGTGAGTATGATGACCATCATTATATTAATTGCATGATATTTCATGAGAATCCATAATTCCATTATTTTTAATCTTTTGTAATTTCAATACGTTCATATTGTTAATAATAATTCTTGATAGCCAGTTTTTCAAAATTACAAGATTTCATACATTTTAACGGTTTTATGTTATCCTTTTGTTCTAATAACTCAACTTGTGTCATACTCAGTTCAACCTATATCACTCTTAGGTTAAAATATATTATTATTGGTATAACCTATGTTACTTTGAGTTGTCTTCTTTTATACTTATTAACCTAATCCTTAAAATAGAGATCACAATTTATCATGAAATTTTTAAACTATTCTAAACCCAAAAATCATTAAAATCTGCACTCTTAAAATAAAACCTATCATTATTTAAAAAAAATCATGATTCATACAATAATATAACCATGTATGTATATACTATAGCCATATTCTCTTAATAACATACCTTTAACAAAACCTATTTGAATCTCTAAGAAATTATGCCAAAATGAGTTTATATATTTCTCTAAAAAATAAATCCATCTCTATCCCTCGGGTGGTATTAGTTACTAGTCCATACACTAGTAACTATATATCATGATCCCAAAACTAAGATAAACTTATCCAGAAATATCATTAACCAATTATAAATTCCATAGTTATCAATTACTATAAAACTTAATTCTTCTAAATAAATTAACCCATTATTATCTTAAAATCATGTGCATATTAAACTTTAGAGTTATCCATAAATCAATCTCGTGTTATCCAATAGTAATATCAAAATATAAACCTATCATAAAATCAATTTCCAAGGTTATAAAAACCATTTAATGTATGATTCCATACCATTAAAGTAACACTACTAAAGAAAAATTATTTGATGTTCAATATAATCCTCACCACATTTAGAATATACTATAATATCATTGATTAATATCACTCACTAATGAGAATATCTAAGAGTTTCAAGAAAATATATATCTCAATAGATTATTTAAGACTGAGAAACTCAATTTTCCATAATAATATGCATATACTAAAATTATCAACCATTTATGTACACTCCCTTATTTAGTTATAAGAAATAGTGGTTAATGGAGACATACCATTATCCACTTAATTTCTGGGATCCTATTTCAACCAAATACGAAAACCAAAATGTTTATGATAATATCTAAAACATTAATTTACAAACATCATTACAAATAAATCATCCCTTATGAAACCTTTGTGTTAAAAAATGATACTTTTAGATCAACCCATTACTCTCTTATTCAATCCCTTGTTATCCATAATCATTTTTCTATTAGGTTCTATAACCAAATTAGTTAATATCATTATTAAATACTTTATAATGGTTCATAAGGAAAATGTTATTAAACAAAGAGCATACCATTGGATTGTCTCACTAGGTGTGAAGTGTAACATCATGTTACCTTCTTTTAAGTACTTCATGACTCTTTTTTTATTTCCTATTTTATCGGGGTGAATTTTGGGCCTCTCAAGAATAGATATTTTTTAAAAGGGAAAGTTACCTAAAGTCCATGAATGGATTTTTTTTAATTAATGGATTATGGGTATAAATGTGTCGACGGATTTGGAGGGATCTCCTTTGGTTCAGGTAAAATTAGAGGCTTTTCTGAGTGTTTTCAGCATGTTCTGGGTATGTGATGATTTTCGGATAGAGTCATGCCTTGAATGAATTTCATGAAATGAAATCATCACTTGATAAAATCCATGAAATTTTTTGTGACATGAATGTTTATAAGATATGAGTTGGTTTCACGATACTAAATGGTTGGGATCATATTTTTAACCTGAGGTGATGTATTTTTCAAATTATACGCTACTCAGGATATTCACATCATGAATTGAGGATTCATGTCATGTATTCCTCAAGTCTAGAATATTTTTGTATGAATTTTTTTTAAAATTATTTATTTTTTCATGAAACATATTCTCTTAATCCCTAGGGTGACTCTAATAAATTTTGGGGTGTTATCATCCTTTCATGATGTCTCAGCTTGGTGTTTAATCCCAGATGTTTTCACTTTCATTGGTCTTCTCCCTCTCTTTTCTACCCAATTTTTTAGTGGTATAGTCTCATATTTTGTAATGTAACTGGAATTAATCTTGATGATTTGTGATCTATGATTTTTTTGGACGTCTCCTTCACCATCATTCTTCTTTGAAATTTCCCATTGCGGGTGTCGATTTGATCATTGATTAAAGGTGGGTTTGTATATATGATTTTAAAATACAATTGAAACCTTAAATTTATTGATCTATTTTAAATGATATTTTAAATGATTTAAAAACATATATTTCTTCTAATTAATGGATAATTTTTGAATGGGCATGGAGATTTTGAGAAATCCCCATTATCAATGGAATTGAAATTTTTGTGTATATTTAAGAAAATTGATGGATTGTTTTAGAAATAGACTTTAAGATAAATCGATTAAATTTAAAGATGATTTTAAAAGGTATGAGTTTATTAAAACCTATGTTTTTGTTTTGAAATGTGAAAATAATTTTGAAAACTAAAAGTGGGAAATTGTTTTTGGAACTGGTTTAAAAGGGTTGATTTTCCCATGGTTGATTTTTTGACTAAATGAGGTATATTTGATACTATGTAGTAAGTGGATAATTAGGACAAGAATGTTAGGATATGACCCACGTAATAGGATTGATAATGAAAAAACTCACATAAACATACTATGGAATGATTTTCCCTAATGGGGAGTTTAGTATCGATGACTTGAGGCATGGGACATGTGAACACATTGAGCTGAGATCACTAATGATTAGTGTGAGGATCCTATTTCCAAAAAACTATCATACCACAAGAATTATTACATGGTTCTATGATATGTTTGATTTTATGATTGCATTCCACTGATTATTGAACTATTTTATTCATGCTAACTTATTTATATAAATGTTTTAAATAAAATGTTCATTTAATACCATTTTGATATATATTCCATTTTTTATTAAGAAATCATATTTTTTTGAAAATATGTAAATTCCATACATTTTTTTGTTTTATTAAAAGTTATAAAATAATTTGTCTTATTATTATATAATTAATTATGGAATACTTGGCGAGACCCTACTAGGTTGCAATCTCACACCCTACCTTTGCCTTCCGGTATTTTTAAATTATATTACTCTAGGTAAAGAAAATGGAAAAGTGTCGCTTGTAGGTGGTGGATGTTCTTGATCCTTATGAAATAGAGTGATTGAGGTGCCCGATGGAGATGTGATCCACTTGTTTCGTGGGTTATGTCTGATTTTTTACCTTGGTAGATATTCTTTCTTTTGATTATGTATTTTTTGTGTTTTATTTTACCTAGTGGATTATATAACATTCATCCTTTAGTGTGTGGAGAATACTGAATCATGTTGTTTTCATTTTTATATTTTTTGTCATAAATCATTCCCTCATGATTCATGAATGATTCCAAGTGCTAGTTTCAAACCAATAGGGATTAGGAATACCTTTTGGGCCATGTCAGAGATGGTTTGGGTATTAGGGTACCAGGAATTCTGGGATGGTTCATGAAAAAGTGGTATCAAAGGACGTTTTGTATATTTCCTTAATGTCAATATGCAGTTGGGTTGTCCTGGTATACAAGAGGTAGTATTTATGGGAATCGCGTGGTAGTTTTGACCGAGTTCTTGATTATCTCTCATCGTAACTAGACTTATGTCCTCATGGGTGTTTGAGAAAAGTTTCTTGAGGAATGTTTTGATCTATTTTATAGAAATTTCCCTATTTGTATTTTATTATATTTAAATCCCCATATTGGTTAATTATTGATGTATTTGACATTCCTGTGACTCTATTTGAGTTGTTATTTTTTGTAACTTTATTGATTATTTTAGTTTTGTATTTTCAGGTTGGGTATCATCGTTCCTATGAGGATTTGTTTCGATACACTATATGAGTAGGATTATGGTGAACTATAGTCAATGAATCCTCTAGTGGACCAAAATATGGTGGATATAGTGGTGTGTATTTTCCATTCTTTGGGATAAGCACTGACATGTGTTATCATTTAGGATCTAGTTGTGGTACCTTGAAGGGATAAATAAATAGATCATTATCAAGAGTTTCTCCATATGAATAAACAATCATTCCAAGTGTTAAATGATCTTAAGGAGAATGGGGATTGGTTGAAAAGGATTGAGCTACTTATTCATTCATGTAAATTATTGATTCAATAAAGGTAAATGTGATACCTTTAAGATGAAAGGACCTAGAAGGATAAGGTGAGATTCAGTGGTGATAAAAAAGAACTATAAGGTTCTATAGTGGAAATACTTTAGGGATCTTTTCAAAAATTAGATCTATCTAGAATTTATGGTTTTGAAGAAATCCATGGAGTTTATCAATCATCAGTAGGGTGAATAAACTGTGACTTGGTATGAAAACTAATTTTATATGCTTTTTTAGCTTTCTCTTGAGGTAGTGACTAATGAGAAGTTTAAGGAATGAGGATTTGATATAGACCTTCTTTCTTCTATATTATCACAATTGTTTTTTCTAAATATCACTTCTTATGATAATGTGATGTATAGAGAGTTTATGGTTGAGCTTGACATGGCTAGAAAGTGAGGGTTGGTGGGAGTTACTTTTTCTCCTAGTGGAAGTTCAATGAGTTCCTTTAAAGGAAGGAGAAATCATGATGAGTCTCATGGTGGTTGTAGACAAAAAGTGTGATCGAGACCTCATACGTTGCTTAGAAAAATCCTTTTGATTTTATTTTAGTGTTTAATGTTTGGAAAATTAAAATGGGTTTGTATTGAGGAACCAGAGATCAATAGTTCTTATGTTCACTCAGAAAACCAACAAATTTTTTTGATATTTCTTCTCTGCTTCGTGTAGTGGCATAATCGCTTTATAACTAGAGGAAGTTGATGCAGGTCCATCGATTGTGAGAGGTACCATAACTATAACTTCATCTTTAGAGAATACTTTATTTGATGTTGGTACATCTCACTGGTTTATATTTAATTTAATTTTGAACTTTCTAAACATTTCAATGCAGATTTTTTCTTATGTGATGGATATTAATACACCCCTCAAAATGAAAAGAGGGTAGGGTCTTTAGTGCCCTACTTGTGTTTTCTCTTTATCAGAGTTTTTTATTACCTAGATTTTTCTAGTTCTCAAAATGAAAAATCTTGATGTAATTTTTATGATGGATTGGTTGATTACTCATAAGGCCTATATGGAGTGCTATCTCTGATGGGTCTCTTTTACTATACCTGATTGGGTGTGCTGCTTCATTTAAGGATAATGGTACATGAGGTAGAGTGGATCCAAACCATATTTTATAAAGGTGTTAAGGGTAATATCAGTGTTTTTAGTTAACATGGAGTAGGAATCTTTGAGTTATGATCTCCTTATAGTTTTCATCAAGATTTTTTATATTTTTTCTTTACAATTTCTTTAGTTTCCCACAAGTAAGAGAGGTGGATTTTTCTACTAATTTGGTTTTTATTACTCATCCAATGTCTATTGCTTCTTATAGTATGGAACTAGCTGAGTTAAAAGATTTTAACTCTCAGTTTGATGATTTTCTAAAGAAAGGTTTTATATTCTTGAGTGTGTCACCTTCAGTAGCGCCTATTCTCTTTGTGAAGAAACATTATAGAACAGTTTTCCTTTGTATTGATTATTGAAATATCAATCAAGTCATAATGAAGAATAAATATCCATTTCCATATATTGATAACTTTTTAGATCAATTCGAAGTGTAAAATTGGTTACCAAAAATTGATCTTTGATTTGGTTATTACCTGTTGAGAATGAAAGAGTATGGCATTCAAAAAACAGCCTTCAGGAGTAGGTGTGTCCATTATGAGTAACTTGTTATACAGTTTGTTCTAAAAAAATAATCCAATAGTTTTCATGGATTTGATGAACACTATATTTTATGAGAACCTTCACTCATTCATAGTGGTATATGTGGATAACATCCTATTTTACTCTCAAACATAGTAGAACCATGTGAGTCATTTGAGAGCAGTTCTGGAAACCTTGAGAAGTCATCAACATTATGAAAATCTTTTGAAATATAATTTCATAATTTAGGAAGTTAATTTATTTGGAATTATGGTCTTAAAACAATATATTTTGGTTTATCCTGATAATGTGAAAGATGTTATGACATGGTAGCAACCATGTAATGTTTTTTAGATTCATGGCTTCTTAGGTTTAGTGGGATATTACTATAGATTCGTCAGATATTTTTTGAGGTTTCCTTCATCGATGAACAATCTCACATAGAAAGTATTAAAGTTCATTTGGGATGAGAAATGTCAGAGTTATATTGTTTAATTGAAATTCCTTTTGATTTCTTCATCAATATTGACTATTCTATAGGCCAGATAGTATTATGTGTTATTTTTTGATGCACCAGGTTTGTATTTGGGTTGTATATTTATGTAGGGTGATCAAGTGGTAGGTTGTGGTTTTAGGAATAATATTCCATGTGAGAATAATTATTTAAACCATGATCTCAAACCCATAGTTGTGGTACATGATCTTCTTAGTTTGTGGAATTACATTTTTAGTGATGGGTTTACCGAATTTTGTGACCATAAAATCTTGATTTATATCTTCTCTCAAAAATATATGAACCTCTGAAAAAGGTATATAGTGAAGTACCTACAGTATTTTTATTTCGAAATTTCCTACACCCTTGGTAAGGGTAATTTTTTTACTTATTAGTTGAGTAGTAATATTCTAAATTTGGCCACAAAATAATCATCAAAAGAGTAGAATCTAAAGGATCTCTTTTCCCAGATGCATTTGGGAGTTTGAGAGAATGAGTTTGAGGTTATTTAGAGAGCATGAACTTGACCTCATCTCTTCTCAACATAATTATTTAGGAATAGTATTTTTATGATGAATTCCATGGAAATAGGGGATTTATTTATTATAGTGAGATCATTAGATACATTTCATTATCTCCAGAGGTCAACCATTACTTCTAGAATTTTCATGTTGTTCCTTTTCCAATGAGAAAGCCTGTGACGGTAGATTTACATAGTTCTATGTGGGTGGTGTACCCTGGAACCATAAATATGTTCTATGATATGAAACATAGATTCTAGTGGTCAAGTATGATATGATACTTTTCTGACTTTGTTTCTCATTGTAATACCTACCAATAGGTCAAAGTTGAGCACTAGAGACCTTCATGTTTTCATTAGTTACTTCCAGTGCCGACTTGGAAGTGATGTGATATTTATATGTACTTTTTTGGTTGGGTTTCTATGTACCCATAATGTAAAGAATGTGATATGGGTTATGATCAATAGGCTGGAAAATTGGATCAATTTATATCCATTTGAGATGAAACTAAATTTTAGGACTTGGGAGGTATCTATGTAAAGAATATTACTAGATTTCATGGAGTTCATCAGCTATAATCTCTAATCGAGATCCCCATTTTACTTTTCACATATGGAGATGCCTCTAAGAGTATATGGGGTCACATGTATTTTTTAGCTTGGCATATCACTCATAGATGGATAGCCAAGAAAAGTTATCTATATAGATTCTTGAGAACATGCTACATGCTTGCATTATTGACTTTGGTAAAGTTTGGGATGACCATTTGTGACTAGCTAAGTTTTCCAATGATGAAAAACACCAGTACACTATCAGAATGGCTTCTTTTGGGCCATTTCATGGTCATAATTTCATATCTATATTTTGTTGGTCAGATATTGGTGAATGTTCCTTGGTTGGAAAATTTTTTTCTAATAGAGGATGATGAGGATTTGATTTATTTTTTAGATAATATTGATGAAATAAACACAGTAGAAATCCTATGTTGATAATCATTGATTAATGTGGGATTTTTTAGTGTGTGACTAGGTGTTTTTGAGAGTTTCACCATGGTAGGCCCACTAACAACTATGAAAATAGGGAAATCTTGCATCGAGGTTTCCAGGTCATATTGAGATTGATGAGATAATGTGTAAAGTGGAATATGGTTTGGTACTTCCATGAAAGTTAAATTTGATCCATAGTGTGTTTCATATATCATAGCTTCAAAAGTATATTTTTGTCCCTTATCATATTTTCATCTAGGAATAAATTGATGTTGATCATAATTTATCTATGACTGAGCATCCAGTCAATATTGTTGATTCTGAAACAAAGGTTCTTTGTGGGAAGAAGATGCCTTTTCTTTTTGTGCTATGGAAGAAAGGTTTTGATTCCCATCCGATGTGGGATTATTAATAACTGATGAGAGATAATTGTCCCCATATATTTGATATTAATTCATCTTGGTAGGCTTTTGGGGGATAAAAATTGTTTATGGTGGGTAGGTTGTAACATCATGCTGCATTATTTTAAGTACTTCTTGACTTTTGTTTTGATTTCCCTTTTTGTTTGGATGACTTTCAAGCCTCTTGAGGATGAAGATAATATTTTATGGAAAATGTCCTAAAGACCCTAGATTCATGGTTTTTTAATTAATGGATTCTAAGAATAAATGCATCAAAGGATTTAGATGGTGATCTTTGATTCTCAGTAGAGTTGGAGGCTTTTCTGAGTTTTTTCATCATTTTATTATTGTGTGTTATCCATAAAATAGATTACATCCATGAATGTATTTCATGATGTGAAACCATACAATGGGATAATACAAGGAATGGTTTTATGACTTGAATGTTTACAAGCCATGAATTGGTTTTATGATGTAAAATGGTTTGGATCAGTTTTTTAACCAGATGCAATTCATCTTTTGGTGTATACACCACATTGGATATTCACATCGTGAATTGAGGATTCATGTTATGAATTCATCATTTACAATGTGTTTTTTTATGTGTAATCTCAAAAATTATTTCTTTTATCATGTATCCTCTTCTCTAAATCCCTAGGACAAATTTTCGGAATTTTGGGGATATTTCTTCCTTTTCATATGTCCCGGTTTGGTGTTTGATCCTCGGTGAGTTTCCTCACTTTTGTTTTATCCCTCTCTACACTACCCCTATTTGGAAGCAGTATGATGTCATATTTTTCAAAATAACCAGAGTTAATCTTGATGATTTGTAATCGAGGATTTTATTGTTGGTATCTTATTCCTTCATTATACATTAGTGTTTCCCATTACAAGTGTTTATTTGATCACTAATTAAAGGTAGGTTATTCCATATGATTTTTTCCTATAATTGAAACCTTAAATTCCTTGATTGATTTTAGATGATTTAAAGACCCAGATTTTTGAGGATTGATAGATGATTTTGTAAAGGGAATGAATATTGTGAAAATTCCACAATTTCAATGGAATTTAAATTGTTGGGAGGATTTGAGAAAATAGAGGGCTTGATTGCAAAATTGATTTTTAGATAAATGGAATAAATTGAATGATGATTTTAAAAGTCATTAATTGATGAAAACATTTCTTTTGGTTTTGAAATGAGAATGGCATGTTGAAAATGGAAGGTGGGAAATTGTATTTGGAACTAATTTGAAATGATTGATTTTCCCATGAGTTAATGATTAAATAACTGAATCACATGTTATATTGGGTAGTTATTGGGTAATTAGGACAAGATCAATATGATATGACCCCGATAACTGGATTAACAATGAGTATATTAACATAAACATAACGCTGCATTATTTTCCCTGATGGGGAATTGAGTCCCTATGGATTGAGTCATGGGACATTTGCACACATTGAGCTAAGATCACTGATGAGTAGTTTGTGGATCCTATTTCTAGAAACTATCATTCCATTGGGCTTCTTACATGGTTCTATTATATGTTTTATTTTATGATTACATGAAATTTATTATTGAACTATTTTATTCATGCCAACTACTTTATATTAATGATTTATATAAGATTTTAATTTAATCACGTTTTGATATATCTTCCATATTTTGATTATGAAATTATGTATTTTTTAAAATATGTAAATTCCATGTCATGAATTGTTTTATTTAAATTTAAATAATAATTATTCTAACTTTTATGAAATTTATTGTACATTGTGAGACCCTACTGGGCAGTTAGCTCACACCCTAAATTTTCCTTTGAGTATATATAGATTATCATATATGAGGTCCAAGAAAAGTAAAACCCCCACTTAGAGGTGGTGAATGTACTTATTTTGTAGAATTTAGAATAATATAGGTGACCGGTAGAGATATGATCCACTTGTTTCATGGGTTATGTATGATTTTTTACCTTAAAATATGTTGTTTATTTTGATTATGTGTTATTTGGGTTTTGTTTTACCTATTTGGTTTTTTTACCTTTTCCCATTAGAATGTTGAGCATAATGACTTGTATATTTTTTCTTCTTCTGTTTTTTGGCATAAATCATTTCCTCATGATTCCTTTATAATTATAGGTTCTAGTCACCATCCCATGGGGATCGACAACACCCATCGGTCCATGTCTGATCCATCTTGGGTATCGGGGTACCAGGGTATCTGATATGGTTTGGGACCTGAATTCACAGGCCCACTCAACATAAATCATAGTGGATATTGATTCATTTCACAAAAAAAACAATTTTTTGCGTTATTACTTATTGGTTCACCTATGCTATAGCCATATTCACTTTCCAATTTTTAGACACGGAAATATTTCTTGTAAAAACCACATAATATCTACTTCACCAAAACATCCGGATGTTATTCAACACTAATACATATTCCGGGGGTTTTCACTGAAGTTTTCTTATTTTAATCCCCAGGTAAAATTTTCATTATTTCCTTAATAATAAATCATACACTATTATAAAGGGTTATATATTATGAACAACCTTAAAATATCAACCATTAAATTATCCTCAACAAACATCCTAATCTCCAAAGTTATCTAAACCATTCCTTTGATATAAAATATGATTTCTCAGACCCACACTCCCAGATCTAGTGAAACACATACTTTACGTACTTTCTTTGATACCATCAATAAAACCTTGGATATAACCATATATAATTACAAAATAAATATTGATTATTCAATCTCTTACATTCAAAGGATCTTTTAGGTTTATATCTTTAAAAAATTAGGTCAAAACATAAACCAAAGAAATCCAATGTTATTTATACAAAATGGAAAATTTTCCTATTATATATGAAACTATTTAATCTAGGAAAGGTATTCAATGTCTCCCAAAAAAATTCACATGTTTTATCCTTTTAAACATTTCACATATATTAATTTTCTACAAAACATAGTGAAATGGAAACAAAATGTGGGGTGAACTCAATTGCTTAGTGGGTGAAACATATAACAAAAACGATCATGGCATAAACATGGAATAAATATTTTTACAGGAATAGGAAAAAACATGAAGCCATGATCATCTTGAAACATTAGTATGTTATATATATGAAAAAAATTAAAACATGGATATAAATAATATTGATCTCATATTAATGGAATTTATAATGTTGGACATCAAAAAATCACCTTCAAGGACTTGTTCCAAGATACTTTACTTGTTTTTGAGACCAAAATCAAGACATAATACTATTAAGGCCTTGTGTCAAGACACTATCATGTTATGGGAAGAGGTATACACCAAAACCCAACCTATTTTTCTAATGAGGCCTATTGATGAATCAAGGGGATATATAATTTTAAGCCTTACTCATCACCTGATTAAGTCCAATTAATTCACCATAAGATTAAATAAGACCTTTCATACCATTTCCTAAGATACCTTTGGATGAATAAAAATATGGCTATTTTTATAATAAAGAATACGAAATATCAATACATGATCATCCTATGTTAGTAAATAATAATAATAAATAATTTTAATATTTTTTCCCAAGTCAATAAAGAGATATCATGATCATAAATCATCTAGATAAAGAAGTTCTATAGGAAAACAATGCATAGTCAACTTTACAATAATCATCAGTATTGGAATAAAAATATATGGTACGCCAATAATTTTCCCCATACTAATAGAATGTCATAATTTCTAGATCAACTTCATCCAATGTGGGTTATGTAAAATGTGATGTTCACATCATATAGAACAATATGTGTGTGTGTGTGTGTGTGTGGCTAAGTCAATATAAGAATAATGTGATCACAATTAATTCGGATAGAGAATATGAATGGTTTTGAAAGAACATATCCCAATAAGTGAGAAAGAAGTATTAAAGGGTTTATGTGGTTGGAATGTATATCTATAGAGAACAATGAATGAATATCACATAATATAATAAAATGGCAGAATAAACCAAAATTATATAAAATAGGATCAAATAATTGTTATATCTCAATGAATGAAAATTGAATTACCAAAAATCCTCTCTTTAGGGAAACAACTTACCATTATCCACTTGAATAAGGGGAAATGATTTGTATAGTAATACCTATAAAATAAAATAATTATGATAAAAATTCATCCTTGTGTGTTAAATACACCATACAATGGAATTATAGTGCAAAAAAAATATATTATCTCTCAAAGAATGAGAATTGAGACCTGAAGTTCCTATGGATCATTGAACCATTGGGGGGTGGGTTGAATCAGTGGTGAGATTTAACAAATTTTAATCTTTATTAAACTTAATCATTATAACTTGTTAGATTTATTGTCCTTATAAACATTTATAAAAATATCATATGCATGAAAATATGTGAAAGTAAACAAAGGAACACAAGATTTACAAGGATCAGCCTTAGTGTGAGAACCTACATCCTATTCATGGACACTCCCACAAGTCTGTGGAAATTAACTATTATAATGAAGTGAATAAAACCTTGATCCAACTCCCATTAGACTCCTTATTTCTATAAATATGTATGATTATACTGACTCCCTTTAGTTTATAGGTTTTTCTTACAAAACTGAGCAACACCAAATGTATTATTTTTTTACTTCAACACCCACAAGGTCCATCCAGATATCTCCATCTTATTTCCTCTATCATGAAATATTTTCTCGATGCATAATTTTCTACATCCAATATATTCCATCCATTTTACATCACATAACCTATGCCTTATAAAAATTTTGTATTCTATTTGATTACCAAAATAATCATGACTCAAAACTTTTCAAAGAAACTATATTTTATTCCCTCTATCTAAAAACTTTAAATTGAAACTCTATATGAAACTTCTGATAGAAAACGTTTCTTGTAAATATTGTTTAACATGAAAAATAACTTCAGTTAGAAGCACAATTCTAATAAAAAAACTTATGTGCTTCAGAATTATATCAATGAATAGTGAAAAGAAAAAATGTACTTTTCACCACTTTATATAGGTTCTCTAGAAGTAGAAAAGGTGGGAAAAAAATTTCACTTTCCCAATCACTGAAACATGAATTTTGTATCTCCCTCTAATTTTTAATATAATTTATACTTCTCAAAACTTCTAGATTATAATTTAGTGTTTCCAAATTTTCTCAAATTTCATTCTCTTAAAACATTAAGGAACACTTCCAAAATTTAAATTTTTAGATTGATAAGAAACGAATTGAAAAAACTACACAAAATATAAATTTTTTCAGACTTTAAAATTCATGTAAGGTTTATTAGAAAAACTATATCTAGTGAATTGTTTCCTAATGACACATTTAAGAAAACTTCTATATCTAGTGAAATTTTTTTCCAGTCATCTTCCTCAGTTAAAACATATTAAAAAACAAAAATCTATTAAATGTGTATCTGATGATATTGATGGTTTTCATTTAATTATTGTTCTTCCAATGGATCCTTCTTCATCTGATCAAAAAACGTCACTACAGGTATTTTCTTCACCTGGATGAATTTCTTGTTCAATGAATCCGCAAAAATTTCTCTATCTAACTCTACTTTGTATGATTACCCTTCCTTAACTTATTTTTAGCTCATGATCTTTATAAACATCCTATATCTTATGTGTATTAATAAATGTCTATCTGATGGATGTTTTCAATTGGTGTTAGTTCAATGGACATTAGACCAATAAACTTTCCTTCAATATGACACTTTATAATTTCACAACATTAAACATCACTGGGCTCATAACAAAAACTATTCTCTTTAAACTTCATACAAACTGTATGTCTATAAACCTCTTCATTATTTTTCTATTTCTCTTTGAACCACTGAAGATGGTTGACTTTATTATTTAAACTTTTTCTTATCAATAACATTATATTCAACTCTTATAATTCCCATATTATATTTACATTGACATATTAAAACATCAACCTTCTCTATATTTGAGATTCTTCAAAAAAAACAAAAAAGTGTGTACAAACTCAAAAATTTTGGACTTCAATAACCTTAGAAAAAGTTCATCTCATGGGTTTTTCTATTGATTTTCATTTGGAATGTCTATTGAAAATGTAAAAACTTTATTATATGAATATGTTTACCATGAAAAACTATGTTTTTATCCACTTAAATTAGATCAGTGTTCTTTATTTTGAAACCCAATATTTGTTCATCCGGTGACATTATGCATATAGTGGCTCAATATTTATGTTAAATCAGGCTCATCAGATGATTTAAACCTAGATTATCCAATTACTTTGTGCTAAATTTATTTATTTAGAACATCTGTCTGATCATCTATGTTCGAGGCTTCTCCCATTATCCATTTGATATCTATCATCTAGAAATTCAACTCCCACATTGCTCAGAATCTTATATCAAGAGGATTTCCATGATATTGGAAACCTTGAATTAATAGCATATCATCATATGATTTAGTTATAAATTTTCTTAAAAAACTTTCTTAACCAAAATCCAGCCTCCACTATAAGGCCCCAGCCTTAAACATTATATAATCTTGAATTAAGTTAGTAGTGCACATTGAGGGTCTTTTAATGTTTAGATATTTAGATAATTGGGCCATAACTATTACATTACATCTCAAATATTACAAAGTAGAGACTTCTACTCATTATCAATTTTCATCAAAAAAAACTCTTAAAATAAAAAAAGAATTATTTTCATGATATAAATCCTCTTGAATTCTTTCTTTCTCTTACCCCGCCTTACACCCTGTGAAAAAAATTTCAAAAACTTGGGATGAGAATAAAAAGCTCAGTAAAGGTTATAAAATAAAGAAAGAAATTTTTGGTCCATCAATACACAAAAAACATAATATTTTTATCATACCTCATGAAATCATAATATTTATGAATAATACATAGAAATCATAAATCATAAATGTAACTTGTGGTATCCATATCAAACTTACATTATAGATTTCACAACTACGTAGGGAGTTATGTTTGGAATAACAATCACAATATATTACCTAAATTTATTAGGATAAACATTAACGTTTACCTCCATCACATTACCCAATGCATTGGAGAGCTATCTCGGGCTCACCCACCCTCAGTTTATCACGAAACCATCCATATACGTAAATAATGCCAAGGAACCATAACATAATCATAACACATGAACAAGAATAAAGGAAATATAACATTTCTATATTGCAATCACAATATAAAATTTAAATATATTAACATAATCAATCCATTCTCAAAAAAAAATTCAGAACCAAAATACATAAAAAAGATAATATGGAATTTATTTTATTTTTAAAAACATTACGGCTTGTTAAGGAAGCCAAATATCAAATAATGTTCGTGGTAGTGGAAATGTCATTGTCACTGCGTACATCAACAAGAAACATTATTTTTCTCATTTATAAAAATGCTTCATAGAGAAAAAATTCCCTTTCAATGAAATTAAAATTCAAATGGGTTTATATGCCATATAAAGGAAAGTTATGTATAAATCTAAGTATTCTACAATGAAAGGAGAATGAGACGAAGTCCCTTACCTCGTGTCCGACTTGTCTCGTTCATTATTTAATATCCTGAATAATAAACAAAAGTTAATTTATACTTTATTAAAACCATTTTTCAAGTTTATTATTCCTTTTATGTCAATTATTACCATGTTAAAAACATTACATAGTCATTTATGTTAATAATTGTCATTTTGTCGATATTTGGTACTTGAGTAAAAAATGAACTTCTTGTAATTACAAATTGTCCATGCAGTAAAAAAAACCATTATCTATAGAATTATATTTATGACTTATATATAATATATATCATATATATCCATTATATATGTACCTATAATAGTCCATATCATTTGTATATATGGAAATGAAATGCACCGTTCATGGAGTCGGTAAGCCGTACGTACGCATGAACGCTACTTTCATTTCATTTTTTCATTTTTAAAAAATGAAAACCAAATGATACACAAATATATATATATATATGTTATTCTAGTATAATATCATATATAATTTTATTAAATCTATATTTTATTCATTCCACTTATGGAATAAACGATTCATATCACTTTGAGGGGGCAGTAGTCCACACTTGCCCAAATGAAATTATCATATTTACCCATTATGGAAACCATAAAGGTATTGTATAAATAAAACATATAGAAGCATAGAGAAAATAAAATTATCATATATATCACACATAAATATATTTCCATCATAATGGCCACCATGATAGGTGGTAGTAGATAATTGAATAATCATCGTTTCGTGAGGCAATAGTTCGTCGTCCACAGAAACAGTATGTTCGTATCCTTTAGATGGTGGTGTCTGGAAATGTAGTTAGAATACTTCTAATAAAAAATCCTAGTATATTTAAGATACTTATGTTGTTATAAAATAATGTAACAAAGAGAGCTCATGGGGTTAGAGAAGGAAAACAAAATAAAATAACTTGAGAGAGGATGTTACCTTTAAATCGGGTAACTCCCACTGGTTTGATCCAAAAGGCTTTATTGAAATATCTTCTTCCAAAATAAATTCTTCTAGGTGGAAGAGAGGGATGTTGGTAGATTTTTGGATTAGATTTTGGATGATCCAAGGGGCTTGACAGGTGTTTGTCATGGTTTAGAGGTGGTGTCCTTTTATAAGATGGAGGAGGGGCTCTTTGGGAAATCTTTGAAAAATTATTTTATTATAATATTATTTTTGGTTACAAAAGGTGAACAACTAATTAAAATCAAATATAATATAACTATTGTTCGAAATACTCTCAAAAAATAGGTTTTAGACAAGTTTTGGTTTCATATTTAACCTTATCATTTATCTTTAACCATTAATTAACTAATTTAACTCTTACCATGTCTTCTTGTATATTCAAAATATATGGTTAATATATTTACTATAAAATGAAAAGAGACCCAAAATGGATCATTAATGACATTTTTAACATAATATATGTCATTTTTTCAAATATTATATTTTTAGGACTATTTTATTATTTAATAAAATATTAATTTATATAAAAACTAATTTATGTCAATTTTTAAACTATTCATATCATGACTTTTTGAAACTCCATAAAAACTTTATCAATTCGAAAAAACCTCATTAATTAAAATATAACAAGTCATAATTATATATAAAATTCATTTATGAAATAAAAAGTTTCAAAATAAATTTATTTTAATATTTATAATCTCATTTATTTAAAACATTCATTAATGAGGTAATCATTACATCATCATTGTGTCATAAATAAATTTATTTATTTGATGTCTAAAAATTATAAATAAAATACCATTATATATGAAATATTTTTATCTTTATAATTAATATTTATAGTTTAAAGTAAAACTTATATAATCCCATATAAAAATTATTTTACGAAAAGATACATGTTTATGCTACATTTTTCTTAACTTTAAACAAATTTTTATAAAATGTCATTTTAACATACAAGTGGCTCTATGGGGTCCCAAAATTGACCCAATGATTCCTATGTTCGTAAATGTATCATTAAATAAGGTTATGACACATGTTTAGAGAATTTAATATTATTATAATATTTTTTACCTTTATTTACCAGATTTACCCTTTAACCATGGTAAATAAAATATTTACTGAAGTTATTATTCATAATGTCTAAAAATAAAAGGTACCTATTTACATAAATTAGACCTCATGATTAAAAATATGGAATCCATTTTTCCAAATTAAAAACATAGAATTAAAAAAAATTAATTCATATCGTCAAAACCAAAAAGCATGTTTTTAAGAAATAATAACTATCAAAATATTCACACTTGTTTATATCAAATTTCAATTTGAAATTACTTAAAATGACCAAAATTGGATTAAATTATAAAAATTTCATAGAATTACACTTTAAAAACAAATAAAAGGACAATATAACTATATAAATAAATCAGATGAAAAGACAGTTTTGACTTAAAATGCAGTATTTTTCACTATTCATTAAAAAAATGAACTTTATCAGAAAAATACCAAAAATTTACCCAAATTAAATTTTGATGTCCATATTCTATAGAAGAAGTTTATTTTGACAAATTGAACTTATAAAAGTGGTAAAAACAGTATTTAAAAGGGGTGCCCCATCAAAAAGGTGTTAAAAAAACCTTTTTAAAAATATTAGCGTATTTATGCTTAAAATTGGATTTATTCTCATTTTAAGCCTCTAAATTTTATTAGATAAATGTAAAAACATTTAAAAAACATATTTAATAATAATATGGTTAGTTTTTTTCATTCTCACCAATACAATAGCTAGGCGTTAACTACAATTTAAAATAATAATATTATATTATTATTATGTTTCCCAGTATGACTCATCCTTTTATGAAACATAAGATTTCAGGGAAACCTATTGTTGCGTGTCAGGTACGCCATCGAACATAGAATCCCCTTTAAAGTAAAATTAAATTTTAATTCACAAATATTAATAAATATTAAAATCTCATATTCTTTATTTACCTGGGATGTTACATCCTCCCCCCTTTTGGAAATTGAGTCCACGCAATTTTTATTCACTTATCAAATAAGTGGGGGTATTTATCCCTCATATCATTCTCAGATTACCATGTTGCCTCTTCAAACATATGGTTTCTCATAGAACCTTTCCATGATAAATTACCTTATTCTGCAACACTTTTTATATTCAGTAAAGAATCTGGACTGGTTGTTCCCCATAAGAAAGATTCTCTTCCAACTGAACTACCTGTAGACTGAAAACATGAGATAGATCCAACATATTCTTTCTCAACATTGAAACATAAAAATCATTGTGTATCAGGGATAAATTTGGAGGTAAATCCACTTTGTAGGAAACTGATCCATCTTTCTCTAGGATTTCATATAGTACAATGAACCTGAGACTCAACTTTCACTTCTTACCAAAATGCATCACACTTTTCCATGGAGAAACTTTGAGAAATACATGATCACCTACCTCAAAATAAATATCCTTCATCTAGTTATCCTTATAAAATTTCTGTCTACTCTAACATGTTCTCATTTACTTCTAAATCAACTGAATTTTTTCCCATTTCTTCTACAAATTTTGGTCCCATCAACTTTCTTTCACCTACTTCATCTGAGAATGTTGGAGTTCAACACTGCTTCCCATATAATGTTGTTAATGGTGCAATCTATATATTGTAATAAAAACTATTATTATAAGAAAATTTTTCCAAAGAAATATTTTGGTCTCAACTTCCCTAGAAATCCATTGAGAAAGAACGTTGCATATCTTCCAATGTCTGAATTGTTCATTCTGACTACCCATCTGATTGAGGATGAAAAGATGTACTAAAATTTAATTCAGAACCCAATGATTTCTGAAGGCCTTTTCGAAAGTTAGAAGTAAACCTGAGATCATGATCAAATACAATGGAGAGGTAAACTCCATGTAACCTAGATATCTCTTCAATATACAATCAAGAATGTTGATCTAGAGACAGGGTATCTCGAATAGAAAGGAAATGAGAAAATTTAGTCAATCGATCAACGATAACCCAGATTGTATTATTACCTTGAGATGTCTTCAATAACCCATCAAGGAATTCCATGAATATATTTTCCCATTTCCAATCTGGCATCAGTAAAGGTGGAAGCATCCCTTTCAATGATTGCTATTCTACTTTAACCTATTGACAATTCAAACACTTCATAATAAATTCATCAATATCTCTTTTCATTCCATCCCACCAGTAATACTCCAAAATATCTCTCCATAAGGCACACATAACCTCTTTCTAAACCTCAAAACACAATCTTTATCAATGTTAAACTTAAGTAACTTACCCTTCTGAACCAACTCTACCTTTTTCTACAACTCACTATCTTCCTTCTGTGCTTTCTTAATTCTGTCTGATAGAGATGATTTTACTGACACCTAATACAAAACATAGGAATTTCCTACACCAACAACTTCTTTTCCAAAGTTCATCAAATCGCTTATCAAATCAACTTGTTCCAAATGTAACATGGTTAATGTTGCATTACTTTTTCGACTCAAAATATATGAAACTTTATTGTACCTTCATGTATGGTAATAAATCATGCCATAATAATCCTTGATTAATTACATCCATCTTATTTGTCTCATGTTCAATTCTTTCTGAGGTGAATATATACTTCAAACTTTTGTGGTCAGTATATATTTCACATTTTACTCCATACAGATGATGCCTCCAAATTTTTAAATCAAAAACAACATCTACTAATTCCAAATCATGTGTAGGGTAATTTAACTCATGAGGTTTCAATTAACATAAAGCATAAGCAATTACCTGGTCATTCTGCATAAGGACACAACCAATTCCTTTCAACTAAGCATCATTTTAGATAAAAAAATTCACTATCTCTGGAAGGTAATTCCAATACTAGAGAATTAACCAATCTTCTTTTCAATTCCTAAAAACAATGATCACATTTTTTCTAGATAAACTTAACACCTTGTTGAGTTAACATAGTCAGTGGTCTAGATAACCATGAAAAATTCTCAACAAACCTACTATATTAGCCGAACAAACCAAGAAAACTACAAATCTCTCTTATATTTGTAGGTATTGGCCATTTTTTAACAACATTTGTTTTAAAAGGTTAAACAATTATGCCATTTTTTGAAATAATGAGACCAAAGAATGAAATTTGTTGTAAGCAAAACTCACACTTGATGAATTTCCCATATAATTTATTTTCTTTTAATGTTTTCAAGAAAACTCTTAAATTACTTCATGTTCCTCTTTACATTTGGAATAGACCAAAATTTCATCAATTAACACATCCATAAACTAATCTAAGAACTCATAGAAAAATATATTCATAAGATCCATGAATATAGTAGGTGCATTGGTTAAACCAAAAGGCATGACTAAAATTCATAATGGCCATAACTAGTACAAAATGTGGAGTTTGGAATGTTTTCTTTCTTTACTTTCAACTGATGATACCCCAAACTCATGTTGATATTAGAAAAATATTGAGCTCCCTAGAGATGATCAAACAAATCATCAATATGAGGCAAAGGATACTTGTTCTTAAAAGTGATGTTATTAAAAGCTCTATAATCAATGCAAAGTCTCATTGAACATTCTTTCTTCTTAACAAACAAGATAGAATCACTCAATGGTGATGTTCTAGATGAAATGAAACATTTATCAAATTACTCCTTCAATTTATTATTTAACTTTAAAAGCTCAATTTGAGACATTCAATAAGGGGGGTTTGAAATTGGCTTAGCATTAGGAACTAATTTAACAATAAATTCAACTTACCGATCAGGTATAATACCAGGAAACTCATCAGGAAAAACATCAAGGTACTCATTTACTATTGGAACATCATTAATCTGAACAGTTCCTTTGTTTTCAACAATATGTTCAAGGTAACATTCATTTTATTCTTTTACTAGTTTCGCAACTTCCCGGTATGTTATCAAAAGTAAGGGTTTATTCTTAAACACACACTGAAATTATTTCTGAAAAGAAACCTCTTTGGCTCTGTATTCAATCTTAGCATGATAAATGGAAAGTCAATACATATCCAAAATAACATCAAACTCCACTAGAACCAAAACAATATGATTTCCAGGTATATTCCTTCCACACCCAAGGACAAGAAGGTTCTTATAATTTTTTTTGTCTCAAAATTTCCTCCTAGTGTTTTTACCATATGTTCAGGATTCATATCATGAGATGGAATTCCCAAATTACTAGAAAATTTATCCGAGATGAAAGAATGTATATACTATCACATAAATGACTTATTTTAAAGTAAAATTCAATTTAATTTCCATTCATGCTTTGTTTTGAGGGTTTCCCAAGAATTTATAGAGGAATGGGGGAGTTTTTATGAATTGGGCCAAACTGTGAGCACAATTCCAGATTTAAAAATAAATTTTGATTCCTTTATAACTCCTTCATTTTTCAACATTTTTCATCCATTACAATTCCTAATTGTCATACCCTAACCTTTTAACACCATCATATTAATTTGGACCATTTAGAAATCCATAATCATGGTGGATATGGGTTTTTATGTAAGTGATTGGGCCTGCCCGAAAGCCCATTTTCTGCATTGAAAATAAATTTTAATTCTTTAATATATCATTCACTATTTTCATTTTTCGGTGATTCCAACTCTCACCTGAGACCACTTACCTAAGGAGCGACCCCATTCCTTCCTACCACTATTTGGAGCTGGATAAAATCGCGAAACGGGTTGAAACTTCACTGGATTTCAGAAATCGTCCAGATTTGGAGAGGTAAATTGATCCTTTAATAAATTCTTCTATTTTTACTCTTTTCCCCCATTTAAGTTCCTAAAAGATCTCCTAATCTTTTTTATAACCACCCATTAATGGTTGGATGTTTTCAAATTTAGATGCTGGTGGATTTTGGGTCGTTTTCTTCAAGATTATTTTGGGTATGTGTTTCTCTCTTCAATTCCTTCCCTCTCTTTAGGGTTTCCTCCCACTTTCATAAATTTATAGAGTGTCCAGAAGTTAGGGCTCATACCTAAGGTTTTATTTGGGGTATTTTTTGTGAAATATTATGGTTTAGGGTTTGTTTTCACATCCTTGTGGTGCGGCGGAGGTGTGGTTGAGGTTTCGCACCAAGATTCAAGGGTTTTGACTCAAAAGGTAGGTGGTTCCATGTGTAAACAATTATTAATGAGTTAGCTTGCTTTATTTATTTATTTTTAATATTCCTCATATGTTGGGTGTGGTGTGAAAACTGTTTATGATTGATTTGGTTCTGTGTTAAATTTTATAGTCACTTTTTTACATGAAATTGGGTGTTTTCATGTGTAACTCATGGGGTTTTATTTTGGTGTGGTTTATAACTTATGAAATTGGTTTATTAAATCCTGTTTGGCCTAAAAATTCTGGTTTGGTAATTTACTAGTG
Source organism: Viscum album (assembly GCA_963277665.1). Classification (NCBI taxonomy): domain Eukaryota; kingdom Viridiplantae; phylum Streptophyta; class Magnoliopsida; order Santalales; family Viscaceae; genus Viscum; species Viscum album. The sequence goes on along the minus strand of OY728141.1, from coordinate 805,026,904 downwards.
TCATGTGGTCCTAAAATAAAGTTTTTGAATAGGTTTGATGTGTAAAACATTGTTATACTTCTTGAGGTCATTTTAGGAAAATGTGTGTTTTCATTTGTATCTTTTATGGTATTATTCAAGGTTATTTTATAACACTTGAATGTGTTTTTATAAATGTATATAGGGATTCCAATTCTATTTTGGATAGGAATTGGTATGGTTTTGGTCTTAAATGGGGGTTTTGAAATGGGTTTTTTGTGCAAGACATAGTTACACTCCTTGAGTTGTTTTATGAAATTGTGAATGTTTTGTTTGGTTAAACAAAGTGGATAAAAGGGTGTATATGTACTGTTTTGGGGGTGTGTTCACCTAATATGGGTTTTTGAAAGGTATGGTGGTTATTTAAGATTTCAAATATTTTTTTTAGAATGTTTTATAAAGTGCTGAAATGTTTTAGAAAATGGAAAGAGAGCTGAAAAACATGGTTGTGGGCTGTTTTGTGTGAGTGTGTTGTGAAAATTGAATTTTGTTGATGAAAGCGGTATTATATGTTATTTGAGTGGGCTGTTATGTGAATTATAATTTCTTGGAATGGTTCGCAAAAATTGTTTAAAGGATTTTTGGAAGTGTCAATGAAATGTGAAGAGTGTTGTGGGCTATTTTTGTATAACTCGAATTTCAAAATCAATTTGAATGAAAAGTGTACTTTTGTGACTTTAGTGGTATACATGTGGTCTGTTTGATGAATTTTTGATATGGAAATGATATTTTCATGTGCAAAGTATATATCTTGACTTGTTGAACTTGTTTGAGAACAAAGGGAAAACTCAGGTATCTAGGTGGGTGGACATGTACTAGTATGCTAGTGAATCTGTGGGGTTTGGCCTCAGTTTCACTTAGAAAGATTGACACTTTCAACTCTAACTAAACTATGATGATGATTATTGGGGACCACTAGGTTATGGGTATGTTCCCTACTAGTGTCTCATGCACGAGAATGGATATTTTTGATGGTTACTCTCACCAAGATATAAGGTACCTGGGACCCATAGCTAGCTAGTGCATATGGGTTATTTCTCATTGCTTGTGCTCACTGGATATTTTGTTCATACCGTCGGCATACGGTATGAGAGGATGGAAAATTTAGTAGCTATGGTATTTATTTTAAATGTTTTTATTCTTTAATTATCCCACCTGAAAATTGTTTTTATTTATTGTTTCATCTTTTAGAAATTTTAACTAGCATCTCATGTTTTTTAAAATTTTCATGTTTTTCCTCATTAAATGTTTATCACATGGAATCTATTATTGGTGGTATCCTATTGGGCTTTGGATCACACCCTACTTATATCCTTGGGTGTAAGTACACTTGGTTATTTTTGTTGTCGTAGGTTGGGTACAGTTTTTAGTTCCAGTGGTTCGGGTTTCTGGCAGGTCCTTGGGGGTGAAGTCTTGTGGAGATGGCTTAAGGGCGGTTCCCCTTACCATGAGGGTTCTTGGGCTGTCATTATTTTTTTTTACCTTTGTAATGGTCTTTAAACATAGTTTTAACTTATGTAATTCAGTTCTGAAATTTTGTAAAAGATGGTTTTAGTTGAAAAATCTAGATTTGTTTTATTGAGTTTGTTTGTTGTTTAATGTTTATAAGATCGGGTAAATCATTCCCAATTATAATTATATGATACCCGGACACTTTTTCTAGCCCTTGGGGATTGGGAACGCCCTTCAGGCCCTGTCACGGGCTGGTTTTGGTGTCGGTTTTGGCGGCGACCAGACTCAGTTCGTGACATAGACCCGGAATCAAACAACACATTGGAATAATCTGAACAAACAAATAATGTACCTGATACTACTTCCTTTGGTGGCCCAACATCTGCTGAAGTAGTTGCAAAGGATTTCACCACCCCTTTCTGCTTGTACTCTGGCTACTTCCTATCATTTGAGTTCTTCGTTGGAAACTCATTTTCATAATGACCCATTTCATTTCACTTAAAACATTTTACTGACTGTAAATCAGATTTCATCTTACCATTACCCTAATCTTTTTTAGTGCCATTATGAGCCTTATGTCCCATTTTACCACATCAGTTAAACTTACCAGAATTAAAAATACATACCCTAGTGGGATTTTTACCGCAATTTTCACAAACTGTAAACTTAAGTTTCTTACCATAAAACCTTTCTGAAGAGTTCTTCCCATTCATCAGCCACTTAAACCTCTTATTCTTCTGTTTGTCAAAGAACACCTAATCATCAAAAAACTCCATATCCACCTTCTCTACACATTGAACAAGTTTTTCACAACTTTTTAACACACGAGAAGCTAAATCGATTCAATAATTTTGCTTTAATCCTGAATAAAAATGATTGATTTTACTATCAAGATCTCATATGAAATTTGGAACATACTTTTCCAGTCAAGTGAATTTTTCTTCATAAGTAGCCACTAAGTCATACTCCTACCTCATTTCTAGGAATTATTTTCCCATCCTAAGATGAACCACCTTAGGAAAATATTTCTCAAAAAACATACCTTTGAATTCATCCCAATAAATAGCTTCAATCTTCTCAATATCACTGATATTTTTCACCATATACCGCCTCTGATCAGCTTCACCTTAAAAAAGGTAAACAGTAAGACTAACCATTTGATGTTATGAACACCCCATGACATCAAAAATATTCTCTAAGGATTTAATACACCCTTCATCTAGCACAAGGTCATATGATCCTATGAATGATGGGGGATGTTTCCTCATGAAATGCTACACTACTAACATGTTCCATTGTGGTTGATCTGGTTGATCTCATGCATGGACACCACTACCATTTATAGCTTGAGTCAACTATTCCATCAGTGAAACAAACTGTACAGTTCTGATTCCGACCATCTTAGGTTGCTAATTTGGAAGGATGTTTTCCTCTTCATGTAACCCCATTATAGATGCCATATTTCCTTTACGGCAAACGATTATGAACATGGAAATATCATAGGTGAAGAAACATGGTAATATTCAAATTCTATATCATTTTAATCTTACCATAAATTAATTTGTGGATATTAATTTAACAATATCCTAAATCCTAAAGTTGTATAAACCGACCTTTGATACCAACTGTAAGGCCCCATCCTTAAACATTACATAATCTTGACATAAGTTAATAATTCACATTGAGGATATTTTCAGGTTTACAGTTTTAGTGAATCAGGTCAAAACTATTACATTACATCTCAAATATTACAAAGTAGACACTTCTACTCAGTATCCATTTCTTTCAAAAACTAAAAACGCTTAAAAGAAAACAAAATTTTTTTCTTGATATAAACCTTCTCAAATTATTTCTTTCTCTTACCCTTCCATATACCCTGTGCAAAAAACATTTCTAAAACTTGGGATGAGCATAAAAATCTCATTAAGGGTTATAAAATAAAGAAATAAATAATTACTCCATCAATACACACAAAACATAAGATTTTTTTACATACCTCATGAAATCATAAGATTTATGAATAATAAATAGAAATAATAAATCATAAAGGTAACTTGTGGAATCCATATTAAACTTAAATTATAGCTTTTACAGCTATGTAGGAAGTTAAGTTTGGAATACCCATCACAGTATATTCCCAAAATCTATTAGGAGAAACATTAATGTTTACCTCTATCAAATTACCCAATGCATTGGAGAGCTATCTCGGGCTCACCCACCAAAGGTTTATCACAGAACCACCTGTATATGTAAACAATGCCCAAGAACCATAACATTATCATAAAACATGAACAAGAATAAAGGAAAGACAACATTTCAACATTGCAATCACAATATAACATTTATATATATTGACATAATAAATCCATTATCAGAACCATTTTCAATACCAAAATAAGTAAAAAAAAGAGAATATGGTATCTATTTTCCTTTTAAAAAAATTACAACTTAAAAAGGAATCCAAATATAAAATAATGCTCACAATGGTGGAAAGGTCATTGTAATGTCTTGACCCTAGAAGCCCAGAGCAGATTCATTATTTTAATAAATTGGCATCATTACATGAAATCAAGTCCTGAAGGACCAATCAGTTTAGTAGTCATGTAAAATAGGATACATACATGAACTTTACATTACACATTAAAACATGAAACACAACATAAATAATCAGTTGAGAACACCATTATTCCCATATCTTAACCCAACATATCAAATATAATACAATTCTTGAAATCCTAGGAAAATAAAACATAAGAAAGGGGTGAGCTCAGATGCTCCGTAAGGGTAAATAATTTAGCAAAAGCTGTAAACTTTTAAGGAAAGATTTGTAATAAAGAAAAAAACCCCTTAAAAATAAATTTGAACATAAAATAGAGAAAATAAATCAAACATTAACATATAAACATGCACATGGATATTATACTAGTCGAATAATCACATGTAATAATTAGTTTAATAATGAGGGAATTCCTAACATTGGACAACATTACCAGAGAGTCGAGGTCTTGTACCAACAATACAAATAATTTTTTTGTCAAGGCCTTATTCCAAGGCAATGGTTTGTCTCATGAGACCAACTGATTCATCAAGGAGCTATAGCAGGCTCCACCCGTCACTTACTAAGTCCACTGCATTCCTCATATGAAATAGTTGAAACATATCATAAACATTCGTATTAAAACTAGCATAAAAAATTTCAATACTTTAACAATAAACCATGAAGGGTATAAAATAGCCCATCCATAGTCAAACATATCATAACTAATTTAATAAAATATATAATATTTTACTATAATAAATCAACGTTAATGAAGAATAATATCCATTAAAGGATGTTGACATAATTGAAAATGATTAGTAAAACTTTTTGAGAGAAATATCCCTTTTTGTGAAATCATTTAAAATTCACACATTTATAAAGAAAGTAATGTAAAAGATATTTTGGAATCAAAGTCTCCAATACCACATTTAAACTTTTGAAATTAATTAACATTTTAAAATAATCATGTCTATATAAATAAATCCTTAAAACCATTTTGAAAGCATGAAAATTAATGAGAAAGATTTAGATGAATAAATATTTAAAACATTAAAAATGATGTTTTAGTTAAAGATTACCTTAAAAGAATAATTTTGAAATTTCTTATATAAAAAATGGACGTGGATAATAAATATTTCTCAAAAATACTTACACATAAACAATCTTAGATAATAATGAGATGGAGGAATTAACCCTTACCTTGCACTTTCCTTTGGTCGAGGCTATGTTTAACCTCATGTATAATGACCATAGTATGTTATTAAATTATACCATAACCATATCCATATTTATTATATCATACATGATTCATTTATGACTTTATACTACCCATTTAATAATGATTTCCATGTTAAATTAACATTTCGGGTAATAATCGATTTCTTTATCGTACGTGTTTTAACTTGTTATTCTTGATCGTATCATTTAGATCATGATTTAAATACTTCTAGAATATAAAACATGATTTATATATCATATATATTTATAATATAAATATGTATAATATATAGATATATGAAATGTAAAAAAATGTTTATAGAGACGGTAGGTCATATGTATGCATAAATGATGTTTCTGTTTTCATGCCGTATTGAACGGAAGTAAGTGAATAAGATATATGTAAGTAAAAATATTCATATATATATATATATATATATATATCCTCAAGTATTATTATTTCATGTATTACATACTTATTAATAATATATTTTTTTATAATCATCATTGAATGGTGAACGTGGAAATGAATATCATCGCGTCGTGGAGATGGTAAGTCGTACGTACACACGAGGAACGATATCATTTCCTTAATGATAAAAAGGTGTGGAATTGGATGGTATATTAATTATATATAGAAATTAGAATTTTATTTTCATTATTTATATACATATTACTCATCATAATATTCATCCAAATAACATAGTGTTGAATAACAAATTACACCACGACATGGAGATGGTAAGTCGTTCGTACGCACGCATGGTGACATTATCATTCATAGGATGGATGGAATGATGATTATGGTTGTAACAAATTTATAATAATATCAAAGTATGTATAATTTACTGGAGTTATTATTTTGGTATGGAAATAACAAAGAAAGAGAAAGTGGGAGAAGAAAAGAACTTTGAAAGTGGTGATAAAATAATTACCTCTTCTTTGGGTGTTTTCTTTTGATTTGAACAAAAGGGCTCCTTAGGTTGGCTTTATGCTCAATTTAATGCCTCTAGTTTGAATTTAGGGACTTTGGGAGGAGTTTAGGGTAAGTTTTGGCCGAGCCAAATGACTTTGGAGGAATGATTTTGAGAGAATGGGAAGTACCCTTTTATAAGAGATGTGTGGGTCACTTTAGAAAAAACATGAAATATTATTTTATTATAAAATCATATTAGGTTTATAATGGATAAAAAATAATTTATTTCAATTATAAGGTGGATATGGGTTTTAAAAAGCTCAACCAATATGTTTTAGATAGGTTTAGGTCATCATATTAACCTCATCTTTTAGATTTATCTCTTAATTAAATTGTTTAACTTTTACCATGTATTCTTGTATTATTATAAAAAATGGTTAATAAACTTACCATAAAATTCCAATATAACATCAAGTGGTTCATTAATGATATATATATAATTATATTAGTCATTTTTCTGAACCTTAGATTTTTATGAATATTATATCATTTAATAATATAATAATTGTTTTAAAAACAAATTTATGTCAATTTTGAGAGTATTTAATATTTGGTTTTTGTGAAAGTCATAAAAACATGATTACTTTGAAAAAATACATTGAATCAGTACTAAAATATCATATTAACCTATAAAATTTTTCTATGACATAAAAACATTCAAATTATTTTTATTTTAGTATTTTTAATATCATTTATTTGATTCTTTCATTAATAAGGAAAATACTGCATCATAATTGTGTCATATATAAATATATTTATTATATGTATAAAAAATATAAATAAAATATAATGATATATTAAATACATTTTATCTTTATAATTAATATTTATAGTTGAATGGATCAATTAAATAACCTCATATAAAAACTTTTTTACTAAAAGATACATGATTTTTTTATTTTGGTCTTTACTTTAAATTATTTAATATAAAATGTCATTATCAATCCCAAGTAGATCTATGGGGTCCCAAAATAGACCCAAGGACGCACATGGTCAGACATGTATCATCCAATATGGTTAGTACACGTGTTAGGGTAATTTAATATTATTATAATATTATTTGTTTACCCTTATTTACTGAATTAACCCTTTAACCATGGTAAATAAAATATTTACCAAAGTATTATTCATAATGTTTAAAAATAAAAGTTACCTACTTACACAATTTAGACCTCCTGAATCCAAATATGAAATCAATTTTTCCAAATTCAAAGCACATAAGTTGCAGAAATTAATTTAAAATTAATTCTCATTGTCAAAAACAAAAAGTGGGTTTTTAATAAGTAAAAACTATCAAAAGATTGACGTATTTTTATGTACTATTTAAATGTAAAATTACTTCCATTGAAGTAAATTATATTAAATGGTAAAAAAATATAATTATACTTTAAAACACCGCAAATTTATCGTTTAACACTATAAATTATTTTGATTAAAAAAGTATTTTAATTAAAATTTAGTATTTTTAACTATTCATCAAAATATGAAAGTTATCAGAAAAGTACAAAAATTTATCCAAACTAAATTTTTATGTCCCAATTATAAAGAATAATTTAATTTCATTAAATTAAATATATATAAAAGTTTCAAGTATTGGTTTTAAAAAGGGTTCTCCATTAAAAGGCGGTAAAATTCCATTTTTTGAAAAATATTTTTTTATATGAAAAAAATGAAATTGTTATTATATTATGCCTAAGAAACACATAATATGGATTCTAAAATTATATGGAGTATATAAAATTCAAAATTTATTTAATACTATTCATAACCACTTTTTTAACGGCTAGTTTGGTAAGTCGTGGTGCGCTCGAACTCCGTGTTGCGTGAAATGCAAATTATTGAATTACTTTGAAGAGATAACATACTATGAAATCTTTGGGTGTTATATTCTACCCTACTTCAGTAAATTTCATCCTCTGAATTTGAAATTTTTCTTCGAAAATAAAAGGTTAGAAATAGAAAAATACCTTTTTGAAAAACCCACATCGGAAATAGGGTTAATAAAATCTAGTCTTAATAAGAGGGAAAAGGAAATGAAAAAGTCACCACCAGATTACGATCTCGATTAAGAGAACATTAGAAAAAATTAGAGACACATAATTGGAGGGAAAACGTAAATATTTAAAGGGAGTTATTGAGGTAATCAATCACAACAAAGTGTATAATTGAGGGCCTCAAAGCTGTCAATCTATGATGATTTAAAATATCATCAGTTCAACAAAATATAAGGTATTAAGATAACACATTTTTGGTTTTAAGATACCTTCCCTAAATTCTAAGAATTAATTTATTCAGAGAATAAGAGGAAAAAAATATACTTTCAAGTAGAGTTTCATTCTTCAACTAATTTCTACCATAAACTCATCTTTCAATCCAAAAGATAATAGAATTCAAAAATATTCTATTTATCCTAATCGTATAGGTTTCCAAAAATAATGAATTTATAATTCATTTTTGAGACTATTTAAAAAAATTGAATTATAGAAACTAGGAAATCATGTAGGTCAGTGGTAGGTGATGCACCCTTGACGCCCTTCGGTTGTGGGTTCAAGTCTCCTGGCCTTATTGGACGTGACGGGTTGTCGTCTGACCTCAAGGTTTTCCTTTTTATAACAATCCAAAAATAATCTTAAGAACTGATTTAACCTTAACAATAGTATCCAATGTCAAAATTAATCTATTCAAACCTTTAGACTTATCCAAAATACTTATGTCCAAACTCACAGTCCAAAATTTATAAGAAAGGTAAATACAAAGAAGATCTTTTTTTCCACGTAATAACATATAAATACCATAATCATGTATTCTTTAAAAACACAGTAACACCTTGAATTGCCATAAAACCTTATTGATAATATTCATGCTCTCTTATTCCTTATAGAATACTGGATATATTCCTTATATCCCAAAAATTTGTAAACTCCAACAATAATGGAATAAACAAACAATTAATTAGTTTCAAAGTAGTCAAGAATATCAAATTTTATTTATCCAAATCAATCATATCTTATTCCAAAGTTACTACCTCGGTATCAAAACCATATTAAGGTTTATCTTTCCTTAAACCATGTATTTTCCAAAAAAAATAACTTGATATTGAGTCACTTTTCTTAGAACCATATATTCTCAAATCCTCAATGAGATAGTACTGCAATACAATCCTTATTTATTTCCATAATTCATATAACCAGTACATTGTTGATACAACACTCAAATAATTATTTAATAACAACATAATAACACTAGTCATTAATCTTCATATGTGGTAGTATCATAACTTGATTATTATACAATAGCATCATTTGGGACATACTCTGATGATTTGGACATTAATTCACGTAGTGTCCCAACTCCTTTAAGATGAAGCATTGTACATTTGAAACCTTTTTCTTACCCTTTTAATCACGTACTTGGTGTCCTTTTTCTCCACTATTATAACAAACTCTCATTCCCATCAAGAATTTACCAAGGTGATTATTTCCACAATTATCACATATGATAAAATCCTTTTTTCCCTCTTCCCTTTATCAATCTTTCTCTCTACCATCATTTTTTTCTCTTGCTTCCCTTCAAAGTCGTAGGAATCAGAGAATTATTTACTTATCTTATTAACATATGATATTATTTATTCATATGATGAGAATACGTGGGAGACTATTTCCCTTCTAATTGTTGGCTTAATACCATGAAAGATATGATCCTTCTTGCTCTTTGGATCTTGTGTATTGTTGGAGTTCTCATTCCCTCTACTGGGTGCCATTTCTAAACAACGGCATACACTAGGTTAGTTTATGAATGACAATTCATAATTACAAACTTAAAAAATAACTAATGTAAATTGAATATATTATGTATGTAATCTATAATCATAAAAAAATGTTTTCTTTGAGAAATTATTTACTCTTAAATCCTTCATAATGGATTATAAAGAAAATGTGAATTGTCCTAAGAATATCCCCTGGGAGTGTCATAACCAAGACTGCAACAAGGCCCGTTGTCATGTACCAGGATACCCCAGGTCAAGCTCGAAACACCTTGTCAAAGTTTTCACTCCTAGGTACATCTGTGCTAGAGCCGTCTCTACCTACTTGTATCCAGACAGGGACGTATTTCATGGAAAATACACAAAATCTCAACATTACCAAAATTCTTGGAAGTACTTCTATACTAATCCTAAAATTATATCTTAGGGTATTGTTCTCTAATAAGTGTTTTTCCAAATCTAGTTTCCAAGGTTTGTACTAAACTTCCTCTGATACCAACTGTAATACCCTGACCCCAGAAACCCAGAGCCAGTTCATTATTTTGATAAATTAGCATGATTACAAGCAATCAAGTCCCGAAGGACCGATCAGTTAAGGAGTCTTGGAAAATAGATTACATACATGAACATTACATTACACATTCAAACATAAAACACAACATAAATAATCCATTGAGAACCCCATTATTCCCCTAGATTAACCCTGAATATCAAATATAATACACTTCTTGGAATCCTTGGAAAACAAAAAATAAGAAAGGTGTGAGATCAGATGCTTAGTAAGGGTAAATAATTTAGCAGAAGCTATAACCTTTTAAGGAAAGATGTGTAACAAAAACAACAGCCTCTTAAACATAAATTTGAACATAATATGGAGAAAATAAATCAAACATTATCATACAAACATGAACATGGACATTCTACTAGTCAAATAATCATAGGTAATAATTAATTTCATAATGAGGGAATGCCTAATGTCGGATACCATTACCACATATTCAAGGCCTCGTTCCAAGACTGAAAATAAAATTTTCTTCAAGGCCTTATTCCAAGACACTATTTTTCTCTTGAGACCTACCAATGCATCGAGGAGATATATTGGGCTCCACCCATAACTTATTAAGTCCACTGTATTCCTTATATGAAAATGTTGAAACATAATATAAATATTCATATTAAAACTAGCAAACGAAATGTCAATACTTCAACCCTAAATCATAAAGGGTATAAAAATAGCACATACACAGCAAAACATATCATAACTCGTTCAATAAAATATGGAAGATTGTATTATAATAAATCAACATTAATTAAGAATAATATCCAGTAAAGGATGTTGACATAGTTGAAAATGATCAGTAAAACTTTTTGAGAGAAATATCGCTTTTTTTAAATCATTTAAAAGTCACATATTTATAAAGGAAGTAATTTAAAAGAGATTTTTGAATCAAATTCTCCCATACCAATTTGTAACTTTTTAAAGGAATCAATATTTTAAAATAATAATGTCCATATAAATAAATCTTTAAAACCATTTTGAAAACATGGACATTAATTAGAAATATTTAGAAGAATAAATATTTAAAACATTTAAAATTATGTTTTAGTTAAAAAGTACCATAAAAGAATCATTTTGAAATGTATTTTATGAAACATGTACATGGATAATAAATATTTCCCTAAAAATACTTACACATAAACAATATCATAATAATGAGATTGAGGAATTAACCCTTACCTTGCACTTTAATTTGGTCGAGGGTACGTTTAACCTCCTATATAATGACCACAATATGTTATTAAATTATAACATAACCATATACATATTTATTATATCATAAAAGATTCATTTATGACTTTATACTAACAATTTAATAATTATTTCCATGTTAAATTAACATTTCAGGAAATAATCGCTTTCTTTATCGTACGTGTTTTAACGTGTTATTCTTGATCGTATATTTTAGATCATGATTTAATTACTTCCAGAATATAAAACATGATTTATATATCATATATATTAATAATATAAATATGTATAATATATATATATATATAAAATTGAAAACACCATTTATGGAGACGGTAGGTCGTACGTATACATAAACATTGTTTCTGTTTTCATATCGTATTGAACGGAAGTGAATAAGATATATGTAAGTACATATATATATATCCAATACAATTATTATTTCATATATTACGTACTTATTAATAATATATATTTCTATATTCATTGTTTAATGGTGAACGTGTAAATGGATCTCATCGCGTCGTGGAGACGGTAAGTTGTTCGTACACACGAGCGACGATATCATTTCTTTAATGATTAAAAGGTGTGGAATTGGATGTTATATTAATTGTACAGAGAAATTATCATGTTATTTTCATTATTTATATACATATTACCCATAATTATATTCTTCCAAATAATATAGTGTTGAATAACAAATTTCATCACAGCATGGAGACGGTAAGTCGTACGTATGCACGCATGGTGACATTATCATTCATAGGATAGATAGAATAATGAGTATGGTGGTACCATATTTATAATAAAATAATAGTATTTATAATGTACTGGAGTTATTATTTTGTTATGTAAATAACAAATAAAGATAAAGTGGAAGCATAAAAGAACTTTGAAAGAGGTGATAAAATAATTACCTCTTCTTTGGGTGTTTCCTTTTGATTCGAACAAAAGGGCTCTGTGGGTTGGCTTTCTTCTCAAGGGAAGGCCTCTAGGTTGAAGTGAAGAATGTGGGGAGGATATTTAGGTAGGGTTTGGATAAGGAAAATGGATTTGGAGGTGTGATTTTGAGACAAGGGGAAGTACCCTTTTATAAAAGAGATGAGGGTCACTTTAGGAAAAACTTGAAATATTATTTTATAATACAATCATATTCGGTTTATAATGGCTCAAAAATGATTTATTTCGAGTATAAGGTGGTTATGGGTCTAAAAAATCTCAACCAATAGGTTTTAGATAGGTTTAGGTCACCATATTGACATTATATTTAATATATATCTCTTAGTTAAATAGTTTAACTTTTACCATGTATTCTTGTATTATTATAATAAATAATTAATAAAATTACTATAAAATGACAATAGAACCCAAAATTGTTCATCAATGAAATATATATCATTATATTAGTCCTTTGGATGAACCTTTGGTTTTTAATAATATTATATCATTTAATAATATAGTATTTGATTAAAAAACTTTTTTATGTCAATTTTGAGACTATTTAGTATTTGGTTTTTGTGAAAGTCATAACAACTTGATTACTTCGAAAAAAAATACATTTAATCTATGATAACATCTCATATTCACCTATAAAATTATTGGGTGGCATAAAATTTTTCAAATTATATATATTTTAATATTAAAAATATCATTTATTTGATTCTTCCATTAATAAGGAAAATATTGCATCATTATTGTGTCATATATAAATATATTTATTTTATGTTTAAAAATTATAAATAAAATATAATAATGTAGAAAATATTTTTATATTTATTATTAATATTTATAGTTAAATATATTAATTTTATAACCTCATATAAATTCTTTTTTACTAAAAGATACATGCTTTTGTTATTTTTGTCTTTACTTTAGATAATTTAATATAAAATGTCATTATCACTCCCAAGTGGCTTCATGGGATCCCAAAATCGACCCAAGGATTTCCATGGTCATAAATGTATCATAAAATAGGATTATGACATGTGTTAGTATAATTTAATATTATTATAATATTATTAGTTTACCCTTATTTACTGGATTTACCCTTTTACCATGGTAAATAAAATATTTACCGAAATAATTATTCATAATGTCTAAAAATAAAAGTTACCTATTTACAAAATTTATACCTCATGATTTAAAATATGAAATCAATTTTTCCAAATTCAAAACATAGAAGTTTCAGAAATTAATTTAAAATAAATTCCTGTTGTCAAAACCAAAAAGCGTGTTTTTAAGAAGTAAAAAACTATCAAAAGATTGACATATGTTTATGTAATTTTTAAATTTAAAATTACTTCCATTGACCAAAATTATATCACATGATAAAAACATAATCTAATTATACTTTAAAACAACCCAAATTTATAATTTAACACTATAAATTATTTTGACTAAAAAAGTTGTCTTTAATTAAAATTTAGTATTTTTCACTATTCATCAAAATATGAAAGTTATCAGAAAAGTACCAAAAATTTATCCGAACTAAATTTTTATGTCCCAATTATAAATAATAATTTAATTTAATTAAATTTAATATATATAAAAGTTTTTAATATTGGTTTTAAAAAGGGTTCTCCATTAAAAGGCGGTAAAATTGCATTTTTTGAAAAATACTTCTTTTATATGAAAAAAAAATGAATTTGTTCTTATATTATATCTAAGAAACACATAATATGGATTATGAAATTATATGGAGCATATAAAATTCAAAATTCAGTTAATACTATTCATAACCGCTTTTTGAATGGCTGGTTTGGTAAGTCATGGTGTGATCAAAATCGGTGTTGCGTGTAGCGCAATTTATTGAATTAATTTGAAGAGATAACGTAATATGAAATCTTGGGGTGTTATAGTCGTTTTCATCACGTACATTAAAAATACACATTATATTTGTCATTTAGTAAAATAATTTATATAGAAAAGATTCTCTTTGAATGAAATTAAAATTCAAAGGGATTTATACATCAGATAAAGTAAAGTCGTGTATAAATCAAAGTATGCCTCAATGAAAGGAGATTGAGACGAAGTCCCTTACCTCATGTATGACTTGTCTCATTCATTCTTTAATCTCCTGAATAATAAACTAAAGTTAATTTATAATTTATTCAGAACCTTTTTCAAGTTTATTATTCCTTTTATGTTACTTATTCCCATGTTATAAACATTACATAATCATTTATGTTAATAATGGTCGTTTTGTCGATATTTGGTACTTGATTCAAAAATATACTTCTTATAATTACAAATTGTCCATGTGGTCAAAATTCCATTATCTCCAGAACTATATTCGTGATTTAAATATCATAATATATCATATATATCTAATATATATTTATTTATAATATTCCATATCATTTGGATATATGAAAATGAAATGCACCGTTCATGGAGACGATAATCCATACGTACGCGTGAAAGCTACTTTCATTTCATTTTTTTCATTTTTAAAGGAATGAAAAACAAATGATACATAGTTATATTATTATTCCATTATAATATCATATATAATTTTATTAACTCCATCCTTTATTAATTCCACGTATGGCATGAACGAGTCATATCACTTTGAGGGGGCGGTAGTCCGCACTTCCTCAAATGAAATTATCATAGTTACCCATTATGGAAACCATTAAGGTATGTTATAAAATAAAAATACAGAAGAATAGAGACAATATAAATTAAATATATATCAAATATAAATATATTTTCATCATAATTTCCACCATGAGAGGTGGTAGGAGATAATTGAGCAATCATCGTTTCGTGAGGCAGTAGTTCGTCATCCACAGAAATAGTATGTTTGTATCCACTAGATAGAGATGTGTGGAAGTTTAGTCCAAATAATTCTCATGAAAACATACTAGTATATTTAAGATACTATTTTTATTATAAAATAATGTAATAAAGAGAGTTTATGGGGTTGGAGAAGGAAAATAAAAAAAAAGAACTTGAGAGAAGACGCTACCATTAAATCAGGTGACTTCGTTTTTTTTGAACCAAAAAGATTTATTGAAATGTCTTATGCCCAAAGTAAGTCTTTTAGTTATAATATAGGGATGTTGGGAGCTTTTTTTAGTAGAGTTTGGATGATAAAAGGGGCTTGAGAGGTGTGTGTAATGGGTTAGACTTGGTGTCCTTTTATAAGAGAGGGGAGCGGCTCTTTAGGAACGCTTTGAAATATTATTTTGTTATAAAATTATTTTCTGTTTAAAAAAATAAAAAACTTCTTAAATTGGAATATAATATTAATATTGTTCTAAATCATCTAAACCAATAGGTTTTAAACAAGTTTTGGTTTCATATTTAACCTTATTATTTAGCTTTAACCCTTAGTAAACTAATTTAATTGTTACCATGTCTTCTTGCATATTCATACTTTATGGTTAATATATTTACAATAAATTTTAAATCGACCCAAAATGGATCATTAATGACATTGGTAACATAATATATGTCATTTTGACTAATCTTCTATTTTTAGGATTATTTTATCATTTAAAAAAATATTAATTGTTTTAAAAAAACATTTATGTCAATTTTTATACTATTTTTATCATGACTTTTTAAAACACCATAAAAACTTGATCAATTCAAAAAAACTTTATTAATTAAAATATTGAAAGTCATAACTATCTATAAAATTAATTTATGGCATAAAAAGTTTAAAAATAAATTTATTTTAATATTTATAATCTCATTTATTTAAAACATTAATTAATGAGGTAATCATTACATCATCATTGTGTCATAAATAAATTTATTTATTTGATGTATAAAAATTATAAATAAAATACCATGATATAGGAAATATTTTTACATTTCTAATGAAAATTTATAGTCTAAAATATAACTTATATAACCCCATATAAAAATTGTTTTACTAAAATATATATGTTTATGTTACATTTTTCCTAACATTAAATTAATTTTTATAAAATGTCATTTTTACTTAAAAGTTTCTCCATGGGGTCCCAAAATATACCCAAGGATGCCTATTGTCATAAATGTGTCATAAAATAGGTTTAAAAAACATTTTAGGTAATTTAATATTAATATAATATTATTTTTACCCCTATTTACTAGATTTATCCTTTAACCACGGTAAATAAAATATTTACTAAAGTTACTATTCATAATGTCTAAAAATAAATTTTACCTATTTACAAGATTTTTATCTCCTTATTACAAATATTGAATCCAATTTTACAAATTCAAAACACATAAGTATCAAAAATTAATTTAAAATTAATTCTCGTTGTCAAAACCAAAAAGTATGTTTTTAAAAAATAATAACTATCAAAAATATTGACTCTTGTTTATGTCCAATTTCAAAGTGAAATTACATACAATGACAAAAATTGTATTAAATTATAAAAATATAATAAAATAAAACTTTAAAACCATTTTAAAATAAAATCTAACGATATAAATAAATCTGATGAAAAGACAGTTTTGACTTAAAATGCAGCATTTTCACTATTCATTAAAAAAATGAACTTTGTGAGAAAAATACAAAAAAATTACCCAAAGTAAATTTTGATGTACCTATTATAAAGAAGAAGTTTATTTGGTAAAATAGAACATATAAAAGAAATAAAAACTAGATTTTAAAGGGGTTCTCCATCAAAAATCCATAAAACTAACTTTTAAAAAATATTAGAGTATTTATGCTTAAATTTGGATTCACTGTCATTTTAAGCCTCTAAATTTTATTAGATAAATGTAAAAACATTTGAAAAATATGTTCAATCATAAAATGGTTAGTTTTTTTCATTACCACCAATAAAATGGTTAGGCCTTAACTACCATTTAAAATAATAATATTATATTATTATTATTTTTCTCAGTATGACTCAACCTTGTGTGCAACATAAAATTTCATAAAAACCCATTATTGTGTGTTGGGTATTCCCTCGAAAATAGAATCCCCTTTAAATTAAAATTAATATTTAATTAAAAAATATTAATAAATATTAAAATTTCATATTCATTATTTACCTATGATGTTACATCCACAAGAAACTTCACAATGTAATTTTATTACCAAATATTTGTAACAATGTTCCTTAACAAAATTTCTATAGATATCTCTCAACTTCAAGAAAAACATTTCACACCTATATATGAAAATATTCTAAACAAAAGATATTATAAAAAAATACAAAAAAATTATTAGAAAACATCACAAAGGATCTCCAATCATTCCCTTTGAAGATATTGACCCATTTCTTTAACAAATTTTGTAACTCATTATTTTTTCAACACTCAAACTTTTTCACAACACATTTTAAAAAAAATCAATACTTTTCTCATAGATAAGTTATATACACTATACTACTATATAATGTAATGTTATTGAATGAATTAAATCCCTTTATGATAATAAATGTTTCTCCATGTTAGGCTAAACCTCCCCCCCCCCCACATTTATCTTCTCAACTTTTTTTTACAAAAATTTGGAATATAATTTTTTTACTATTATCCATTTTGTTTCCTATCCCATTTTACGTTAACCACAACTTTGGGTTCATTATAAAAAGAGTATTAAAAATAGTTTACAGATTTTTTCTTTCTCCCCTGACTAAATGGCATGAAAGCCTTAATTTTTATTCATTTTTGGATAAACAACCTTTTAAGGAGAAAGGGGTAAAGCTCAAAAGACATAAAATACATACAGACATAAACATAACCCAGTATAAAAACAAGACTACAGAAAATGCTCCGCCCCAGCATCAACATCGTTATGGAAATCCTCCAAAAAAGCATGGCTACTCGGCGAGCTGTCCCATGAAAAAAAAATTCATGGGCCTAGAACCGATGGCTAGGACATACCCACTCAATATTCTGAATCTGAGTAGCCATGCATAGAGAATGCTACCTACTCTGAATCCACATTTGAAAAATTTCCTCCTAGAAATATTGTACCAAGACATCATCCAAAACACAAACCATCAAATGTTAAAATGAAAAAACATGAAACCAGTCATATCCAACAGTTTTAGTAGAAATCCATTATAATCAGAAAACATCCATCATTCCAACACTTTCCAAGTACTCCATCCCTAAAACCAAAAACCAATATTTGGCCACTCCAAACAAAACTAGAGAACCAATGAACCTCCAGTACCATGTTCCACCACCTGAAACTCTCAAATTCAGCACCAAATATTCGAAAAATCAAACATCAATCCAAAACCAATGTCCAAATTTCAATCCAACAGCAACCATAACAAAGCAAACCGCAACAAAACCCAAAACTGCCTGCTGCCTTTTCAAAGCACGCCACTTCCAAGAACAACATCCACCAAAGTCTGACCCTAGTACGCAAGGAATACACAACAGGATTTAACCACACCCAAAATTAAATCATGAGAATCTAAATATAAAGGAAATAAAAACATCACCATGAAGAAGCCTCCCAAAATCCAAACCACACCAGTAGAAATCTTCTGTAAACCAGACTCAAATATCATCACCACCATCACGATCTCTCCTAGAGACCATAATGATCACCCCATGCACACCCATCCAACAATGAATTCGTGACACTAACTCTCAGATAGAAGAAGTTGGATCATCGATCTCGGTCTTCACCATGCTAGCAAATAAACCCTTCCTAGTGAAGGTGGGAAGAGCGGGGAAAGGCCCTCAAATGTTGGGAAGTGCCGAGGTAGCCGATCCCATGAATTCACTGATGCCTCCTCTGAGAGAAGAGCCTCCACCCCATTATCAACATAAACCAAAATAACAGTGAGGGACTTCTTTACAAACTTTGGGAAGTATTTTGTGGAGGATAATAAATAAGTTTCAAACTTAATTCCACAAATCTTTATTTTTTCAAAGATTTTATGAAAACTTTAGCAATTTTATACTTTGTTGAAATATATTCTAGAATAAAATCATCACTAGAAACATTCTTCTTTGTGAATTGATACTTTATATAAATTTTTTTTATCTTCAATACTATACATTATTTTTTGAAAGATCAAAGGAACTTTGATTATCACAACTAATCTTAAATGGTGTCGAGACCTTAAATTTCAAATATTTCTATTCTAATTTCATACAAATCATTTGATTACATGCAATAGGGGTGGTAATATATTCTTATTTTATTATTTTCAAAGTTACTGAACTCTATTTCTCACTGTGCTAATTCTCACAACATTCTACCAGAAAAATGTTCCTTCTAAAGATAATTTTCTATCATTGTAATATCTAACCCAATCAACATCAGTATAACCAAGAAAGTTAAAATCACAACTTCTTTTATAAATTATCCCATAAGAAGATGTTCCTTTAACAAATCTAATAATTATATTTGCTATAATAATAAGTAATTATTTTGGATCTGTTTGATTTCTTAAACATAATGTAACAGTATAAACAAGATCTATCCTTGAATACATAAGATAGAGAAAAATTCTAATCAACTTTTGAAAATATTTTTGATTCATAGTTTTCTCATCTTCATCTTTACTCATGCTTTTGAAAACTTAAATATGATTAGAAACTTATTTTGAATCTATCATGAAAAACTTTTAATAAAAATCCATGGCATACTTTTATTATTATATGAAAATCTATATCTCCTTTACATATATCTTTTAGTTATATTTCCTTTTAGAAAATGAAACTATTTTAAACAAATATCATGTTTGAAGAACTAGGATCATAGAACTTATTTTAACTGGTTCAAGGATGTGTTCAACTTAAAAATACTAGTTCTGTATTGTTCATGTAAAAACACATGGGTTTTCTCAATATAAACTTCTTACCCAATCTCTTTATTTAGGAAATCCAACTCTACATCAACCTAATAAAATATTTAACATCAGTGTGAAGCCACTGATAAGAACATTTGGATAATTTTTAATCTTGTAATGGGGGTAAATTTTTCTTTTAAATCTAAACCTTCCACTTATGAATTTCCTTTACAAACAAGTCTCTATTTATTTCTTGAAATCCATTCATTTTCATTTAACTTGTTTCTATATACCCACTCTCTCCTAATAAAATTATTTCTAATAGGCCATGTAACAAGTTCCCAAGTTTCGTTTTTCTCAATTTGATCTAACACATTATTAACATCGTATACCTATTCTTTATGTTTAAAAACTTTTAAAACTGATTCTAATTCAACCTATGAGATAATTTATGTATTATTTTCTAATCTCAACTTTCATCTACTCTTAACTAGGGATTTCTCATTTCCAATGATATTTTCAAATTCTACCAGTCTTCATAGGTTATAAAATTTTAGATATTTTCTTCCTTCTCCACTTTCCTCACCACATGATTCTTCTGAATCTTTAGTCACTTATTTTGGATCACTTTCATATTCACTTTTTTTATCCTCATTGGAAGTCATAATTTTTAATTCCACATCTTTTTCAAAAATATTTTTTATGTAAGTTGTATTTTCAATAACTTTTACATTATAGGAATCCATCAAATTTTATAAACCTTTCTTCCAAAATTTATAACTCCTTCAATTTGGTGATTATCCCATGAAAATTACTTCTTATACTTTTTTATCAAGTTTTCCATGATTCATATTTTGGATGTTTAGTAAACCGGGACTACCAAAAACCATGAAATATTTCACTGAATGGGTAATATTATACTTAATACCATAGTAATCCATGTTGGGTTCTAACCTTAATGAACATCTATTTTGTACATGTACAATAGTAACAATAGATTCTCTCTATAAAAACATAGAAATTTTATATTCTTCAAGCATGCTTCTTCCCATTTCCACCAAGCTTCTATTTTTCCTTTTTTCTACTACATTTTTTTGTGGGGTGTATGGATAAATGTAATATTATTTGATTCTATGCTTCTTAAAATATTATTCAAAATTATTTCACATGTATTCCTTTCGATTATCAATTCTGAAATTCATTTTATAAACACCTATTTCTATCTAAACTTCCCAATGAAAAATATGATCATTTCTACTGCCTATAATTTGTGGTTTATAAAAATAATATTGATGATTCAAGTGAAATCATCACTAAAAATGATCAATTAAAAAATCAAATTTCATTGATTTATGTCTTTTTGACCAAAAAAAGATCTAATTAAATAAGCTTATGTGGTATGGTTGATTGTATTTCAACATTCTTATGACTTTTACAAATTATTTCTCTTTTCTAACATGTTATTAAAATGTCGTATTATTTTCTATTCAAAGTTGATAGGTTTCTTATAACATCTAATTTGGAGGGTTTTTTCATACTTTTGTCCTCAAGGTTCCCAAGTCTGTGATGCCACATTTTTTCATCTCCATCGTTAGTTATAAAGTTTTATAATTTGAAAGATATTTCAACTAGTTTTTTATCCTTGAGTGAAAAAATTTCCATCTTATACACTTTTTATGATGCATGAATCATTCCTAAAAATAACTCATTTTCCATAAGAAAATTTTTTTCTCACACTGAATAAGTTTTGTTTGAGCTTATCAACATATAAAACTTTTAGATATTTTAGCTTATGAGATTTAAACTCGACATTTATTATTATAATAATTTTTAAGGAACTATCATTTCCAAAAATTGTAGCTCCTCCGTTAAAATTTTCAACATCATTCAAGACCTTTTAATCACATATCCCTTTACCGAATATCCCAAAGGCCTTCTTTTTATTTTTACTATGGATAATACTCCTTTTAAGGGTTGAAGGGGAACCCGTACATGACCCGTAGGCCCAAGGCATAAGGCTAGACTGACCCGCAATACAAGATCTGAATCCCGAGAGGCATACCATGCCAATTACATGACCCATAGGCCTAACCCTCTAGAACTTCCCCTCCCCAACTTCTGCATCATTGATCACCTATCTCCCCACTTTGCATTACTAATCGGCTAGAATTGCCTCGTACAAAGCTACATGGTGCCTGGTCCCAATGGCAGCTGTCATACCCTCTCATTCTTCCAATCCGGTCAGCTCTACTTCTGGTGGTTGCTACTATTGTTTCTCTTATCCTCTTCTAGGGCCTATATGTGTGAACTAGGATACTCTATGCTCTCTGTGGACTGAATGCCATGTATCCCGAATACCTTTGATGACCCGAAGGCCCTTGAGACTCATAGACCCAAACCGGTCGCCTCAAGGCCCAAATAGGATGAATAGTTTTGGCTGCTATAGTACTGAATAGTACTGCTATATTACAGCTAAAGTAACCCAAAAATTCACCACCACCCAATTTTGAACCTGAGTTTCTTGGATGCCAAGAAGGAGCCTTTACCACTCAGGTACGAGATCGTTGGATTTTAATCGCCTATCATATGTAAGGAAAAACCACTACTAAGAATCCATGGGTTTTTCCGTTTTCTTACATTCAGAGACATCTCAATAACAAAAGATCTTTTAACAACTTTCATCTTTCCTACCTCCTTTTCTTTTCTAGAATCTGATGTTAGAATATTTGTTAAACCTTCTTCAACAAAGTGTTGTGGTTGGTCACATCTTCCAAAAATTTCCTCTAAGAATCCAAACTGATTTTTCATTGGAAATTTTCTATCACCTTAACATTTTTATTTCTAACATTCTTCTACTTAGGACTGTTCATTTATTTACTTCTACAATTTATCCCCATTAATTCGTACCTAATTTTAGTAATATAAATGTTTTCCAATAATTTAAAAATTTATGCCCAAAAATACCACAACACAAACAATATCCAATGAATCATGGTCTTCTTTAGAAATATGATCTTTACTTATAATTAGTTTTATGAGGTTCAAATCATCTTCATTTTTTTGTTTCCTCTTATCATGGGGAAACTTTTTTATGATGGTTTTTTTCAAAATTTGTTAATGTGATAGATTTATCAATTCTATTCTCAGTCTGTAAATTCCCAACATTTTTTAAGAATTTTATTGTAAGTAAAATCAGATGAACTTTTAAATTTAATGGGTGAATAGGTCACTAAATTCTTGGAGTGATATTTTTCTACAACTTGAGATGATTCATCTTTTACTTTAGAATCCTTTTTGAAATTTTCATTCATATTTATTAAGGTTCTTTTAACCTCAAGAAATTTTTATTTGGTTTTACAAACCCTATATTCTTTATCTACAAGTTTATTACTGAGACCTTTCACCATAATTCCATATTCAGAAACTTTTAGTTTAAGATTAATTATCTCATGGATATATTCATCTTCCAATTTAAGGACATATTTCCTTTTTTTAATATCCTTTACACTCCCATTCTTTAACATTTTTATCTCTTTAATTAGTTCTATGTTTTTATAAATACAATCCACAAGTTTGGATCACTATTTATATTCTCTATATCTTTCCTATCCTTTTTATTCTTTACCATTTCAGGAATCTTCTTTATTATCAACATTAACAAATAATTTTCTAAAATTTTCTAGTGATTCACTTTCTGATAAACTATTATCAATAGATTTATTGTCAAATTCCTTTCTCAAAATAATTATTCTTCTTCTAGTGAACTTTTTCTTACCACTAGTAGATTTATTATATTCCTTGAAACATTGATAAACTTATCCCACTAAATTGTTTCTTCATAAATATATTCATATTCACCAAATTGTTTCTTAGGTAAATTCTTTGAATAATACCAAGTTCCACCACACTCAAAACATTTTAGTAGAAGTTTTACCATATACTTTTTTACACCCTATAATAGTTTTTAGAGATAATATATATGATGTTTTCATTAAATAAATCATTCTATTTTCCTTCCAAATCATTGAGGTTGATATTCTTATTAACTTGGATTTTTAGATTTCTCATTGCTTCAAAATCCATTTCATCCTTTATCTTGTTTTTAAATGATTTTGAATTCCTCATTTAAATGTAAAAAAAATAATTATGTAGTTCATAAAGAGATAAATAATCTTTATCTTCTATGTAATAAATTTTATATTCAAACCTATTAGGAAAGTTCATCATGAGTTTATCTATAATGGTATAATATTCTAAGATATCTTCAAATCCTATGATGTAGCACACAATTTCATTAACTCTAGAAAAATAATCTTAAATAGTTTCTTTATTTATCATTTTGATATATTCAAACTTGATTTTCAATATTTTTAAATTTTCTTCCTTTACATTAGTGTTTACCACGAATATACTTTCAATGTTGTCCTAAATTCTATAGTTGTTTTCAGACCAATCACCTTCATAAAAATATTTGTTAACAAAGATATAAAAATAAAATTTCAAACTTTCTCATCAAACTTAATGTTTCCCTTTTCAAAAAAAAGGCAAGGGATCATTTTTCTCAATGGGTAGAATCTTAATAGTTACTGCATATAATGCTTCCAGGCTAAGTGAAAAAGAGGGGGTATCGTCCTATTTTCCCATCCATGATAATTTTTTCCATCAAATGTAGGAATAAATCTATTGTTGTTTTAATTGTGATTTTCCATGATAAGGATTAAAAATAGGAACCTTACCTCAGATTCTAATTGATGTTCCAAGGATTTTTTAACCATTGAGAAGGGAGAGTTGAATCAGTGGTGAAATTTGACAAATTTCAATCTCTATGAAACTTAACTCCTAAAAATTTTTAGAGTTATTTTACTTTCCAAATTTTATAAAAATATCAAACACATGAAAATATGTAAAGGTAAGAAAAGGCATGGAATATTTACTAAAATCATCCTCAGTGTGAAAACATTCATCATTTTTATGGCCAATCCCATGGGTCTATGGAAATTCACTATTAGAAATAAGTGAATACAACTTTTAACCAACATCCATTAGACTCCTTCAATATCCCAATAGGTATGGTTATTCAAAATCCAATTAGTTTATAATTTTTTCTTACAAAACTGAGCCATAATAAATTATGAATCATTATAACTTCATCTCCCACATGTTCTAAGTATATTTCTCCATTGATTTTCCTATATCTGTAAATTTCCATCCAATGCACCATTTTCTATTTCTGGTATAGTTCATCCATTTCACCTCACAAAACCAGTTCTGGATATAAAGTTTATATTGTTCCCAATTACAAAAAATATTTTTCCAAAAAGCTCTACATAAAAACTTTGTATGATTCTCTCTATCCAGAAACTCTAAACTGAAACTCTATATGTTACATCTGATCAAAAAAAATATCAGAAACTCTTCTTCAACATGAAACAGAACATCAGTTGGAAACTCACTTCTAACTCAAATTCTTTTTCACTTCAACATTTTTTATTGAATATTGAAAAGTAAAATAAGATTACATTTTTACCCCTTTACATATTTTTTAGAAAAGGAAAGAAACGCATTTTATTTTCCCACTCATTAGAACTTGAATTTTATATCTCCCACTCATTTATAATTTATAAGATGATTATTAATAGTTCTAAAATGTTCAACAGTTTTTATAACTTTTCTAGAATTTCCTTAACTTCATATATTAAGGAACTCTTAAAAACTTCTTCATTTTAGATTTATAAAAAAACAATTGAAAAAACAAGTCAAAATCATCAAGCTTTGGGACTTTATAAAGTTATGTAATGTTCTTAAGAAAAACTCCATCCAGGAGATTTTTATTCAATGAAACATTTAATAAAACTCCTCAATTTAGTGAACCATTTATCTTGTCATATTAATCATCTAAAACTTCATAAGAAACAAAATTATTTGAAAATTTCATACAATGATATCAATAATGTTCTTATAATGCTTTTCTCCTAGATGGACCCTTCATCGTATGATCACAAAACTTCACTACCTGAATTTTCTTCATCTGGATGAATTTCTTGTTTGATTAATCCAAAAAAATTTATCCATCCTAATATAATTTGTTTGATCACAATTCCCATATTATTTTCAACCATATCTCTACACAAATATCCTTTGTTTGATAGGAATTAAGAAATGTTTTTCTAATGGATGTTTTTCCATTTTTTTAGTTTGATAGATGTTAGTCTGATGGAATTTCATAAAGAAGGACATTATAAATTCACAACTTCAAACATAACTTATCTTGAATAAAAAACTATGTTCTTCAAGATTTAAAAAAAAAAATTTGAAACCTCTAATTTCATTGACCATTTCTATTTAAACCACTAAAGATGGTTGACTACATTTTTAAAACTTATTTTTCTGAAAACCATTGGCATAAACAATTAAAATCCCCCCCCCTTATATTTTTATTTACACTTTGAAACATAAACCTTATCCTCCTTTTTTCTTATTCAAAAGAAATTATACTTGTGTATACGAAATTAGAATTTTTGGACTTCATTAAACATGGAAAATTTCCATCCAATGAGGTCTTCAGATGATTTAAATTTGGTATATCTGGTGGAAATGTAAAAACTTTCTCACAAAAAATTTTATACCATGAATTGTAGGGATTTTATACCATTTAATAAACTCAAAATTATTTATTTTTTTTGAAAATCATCATTGGTCCATCCAATGATAATATACATATAGTGGTTTAGTCCTTCTATCCGATCAAGTTTTCCAAATGATCTACAACTGATCTCTCTAATGAATTTTTTAAAACGTTATTTGTCTAGAACATCTATCTAATTATCTGCATCTAATTCTTATACCTTGGTCTATCTGACAGTCTTTATCTATAAATTCAACTCCCCCTTTGATCAAAATCTTGTATCAGGAGTTTTTCCATGATGTTGGAAGCATTAAATGAACATCATATCATTTTATGATTTTTTAACAGTTTGTGCCTTCTCGGTTCATTACTTTGTTG
The DNA here is from genome assembly GCA_963277665.1 of Viscum album. Classification (NCBI taxonomy): domain Eukaryota; kingdom Viridiplantae; phylum Streptophyta; class Magnoliopsida; order Santalales; family Viscaceae; genus Viscum; species Viscum album. Next base: position 804,999,474 of record OY728141.1, on the reverse strand, counting down.
GTTTTAGGTTTTGGAGTAGTTTAGAGAAGGCCTAAAGTGGTCCATGATGTTTTTTCTATTAACGATATGGAATCATAGTGAATAAACACCATGTAAAGTTTAAAATATATGTAAAAGTGTTTCATGGATTGTATAGGGTCGGTTCATGATATATAAATTTCCAGGTTTAAATAATAAAATGGAGACATCTTTTTCAGTGAAACTGAACCCTAATGATTAAATAATGTGAAAGGAGGTTAAACATATTTTAATTCTTCAATTAATTGCATCTTTTTAAGTTTGGGTGTCTTAGGTATTTCCAAAAACACTCCGCTCTATCTCTCATTCTAGGTGGCTAACGGTGGTCTCTTGAGGTGTCTTAGGATTCCTTCGATGGGAATTGATATGTGGCTTCACATCTTTGATCCTTGGCTTAAAATAATTGATCCATGTAAAGTTTTATTTTTATTCTCATCTATTTCCTTTTTATTCTTCTTTGGAGTTTGTAGTGGGGGTGATTCATGGTTTGGGTTATGTGTTCGGGGTATGTTTTGATAATCTTTGGGTGTGGTGTACAATGATCCATAGTTTCTTATGGTAGTTTTATGGTTTATGGGAATTTTTTCTTCACCATGAAGTGTGTAGAAATATTATAAAGATTCTTTGAGGTAGTTAATCCTCATTCTCACCCTTTTTTCATGTTGCATGTAGGAATCCCATGCTTTTTCTTACCTTTTGTTGGATAGTAAGGGTCGGCGTAATGATATAATTACTTAAAATGTCTAAAATTGTTGGGTATGAGGATTTATTGCATGTTTTTCTATTTTTTTATATGTTTTTGATGTTTTTATGACATCATGTTTCCAATAATAAAAATAATAGATGTTTCAATCCTTGATTATACTGTAGTTGATATATGTGATGGCCCTTACTTTGTTGTGTGATCACACCCTAAATAAAAGGTTAGTGGCTAATAATTGGTTTCCCCTTGATATCTAGTTTTTCTGATAATACCATTGCTAATGTAAATAATTAATGTGATTAATCCATTGAAAAATGTAAATTTTGGATGTGGTGTTGTTGTTGTATATGTTTGTTCTTTTTGTGATGCTTTTTGTGGATTGGGGTTGTTGTGTGATGAAGTTTTTGACCAGTTAGGTTGTGTAGTTTGTGGGGTTGTGGTGTGATGGTTAGTTAGCATGGATTCATTGTGGAACAGTTTTTATGGCACAGTGTTTTGGTCTTAGCGGTTGTGGAATAGTGGTTGGGACATAATGGTTCTTGGAAAGTGGTTGTGGTGTAGTGGTTGTGGAATAGTGGTTATAAAATAGGGGCTCTGGTGTAGTGGTTTTTGTACATGGAAATTGTGGTTGTGTTATGGATGAGATGTTTGGTTTTTTCTATTTTTGAGATGGATTGGGATATGTTATTTGATGAAGATGGTGGATATGTGATTTTTTGGAAATAGTTGTGTAGTGTAGTGGTGTTAGTTTCTCGAGCATTAGTGGAATAAATTATGATTCTGAATTAAATGAATAAATGAATGAGTTGGAAATTGAATATAATGGGGTGTATATTGACATTTTATTAATGGTTAAATTTAATTAAATTTATTGAATAAGTGGTTTAGTATGAAATGAAAAGGTTGATGAATAAAAGTGGTAGAACTTGTAAGTGGAGAGTGGAAAATGTTTTGTGTCTTGCGTGGCATTGTGTGGTGTGTTTCATTTAGTAGTGGAAGTAGTTTTGATGGTTAATTTTTGGTATGATGGTGTTAGTGTGGTGTGTACTAGTGTTGTTGATGTGAACTTGTAGGTTGGATATTGTATGTTATCTATGTATAATGTATGTTTATTTTATTTTATAGGTTCCCCACCTCAGTTGTATAACCTTAATAATGCTCATAGGTTATGGGTTAGAGTTTTTTACCCAACATCCAAGATGGTAATAATATGGATGACTAGATACCCCCTCTCCCTCACACTTCCTTTAGCGGTGATGTATTGGTCCAAGTGTCTTCGGTTGAGATTTGATATGTGGACCATGTGTTTTCAGGTGAGATGTGATGTCTGGTTCTAAGTATTTTTGGGTGAGTTGTGATGTGTGATCCTTTGTGTCTTCATGATGAGTAGTGATGTGTGGCCCTAGGTTTATTTGGGATTATCTATGACGCATTTTCATGGGTGTCTTCAGGATGATATTTGGTGTGATGTGTGGCCCAAGTGTGTATGGGTGGGATGGGATGTGATGTGATTTGATGTGTGGCTCAAGTGTGTGTAGGTGGGATGAGATTTTATATGTGTGGAAGGTATGGGAGCATAAGAAGATTTATTTTGGAGCATGAGAATATAAAATTGGTGGGGAAGAGGCTTTGGGGAACCTTGATTTGTTATGATCTTGATATTACATTATTATATTGGATGTGTGATTTAGTGAATGAGGCATGGTGAGTTTGGATTTGGTTAGATGAATTGTTTTGGTGATTATTGGTTCTGTTATTTTTTCACTGGCATATTAGAATTCTCTTTTCACATGTTCACTTGATGCCTTGGTTATGTATATTCTAAGTATAGATTTTATGTTCAACCTATATATATAAACTCTTTTCTTTTTTCTAGGAAAACTTTGGGGACTGATCTAGACATTACTATCTTGGTTGGACTTTTTGTTGAGTCATCCCCATAGACCTTTCTTTTTGGTATTTACATTGGAGACTTTCATATGTATCAATTGTATTTTATTCATGCATTGAGGGATGGTTTTTGGTTTACCATTATATAGTATGTTGAATTTATTTGGTGTTTATTTATCCTATATCTCGATATTTTTTATTTATAGATGGTAATGCCTCCCATATTGTGAAATTTTATACCCTCTATTCTAGTCTCCAACCTGGGGCCTACTGGAGGCGGGACTGGGGGGGTCATTAACTCTCTCCCTTCATTGAGGAATCTTTGTGGGGAGGGGGCCATCAGGGAGTGGTATCAGAGGTTATGATTCAGGGATAGAATGGAGTTTATAGTTAGGCATAGTGATGATTTCATAGGTTGGTATAGAACTAGTTTTAGTTGATGATAGTGTGTGATATGGGACATAGAGACTGACTATGAAATTAGTTTTTAGCCCCCAAGGATCCAGTGCATGAACTCTGAGATTATTTAACAACCAAGTGAGGTGGACCTGTTTATAGGGTAGAGACCTATGAGAGGTACATGCATCATTATGTACTGTGTTAATGTTTAAATTGGGTGTTTTGGAAAAATAAAATGAATAAATTAAATAATATTTGATAAAATATCATGCTACCCAGCTTAGGTTGTTCTCCTTGTTTTCTAGAATGGGTCTTGTTTGTTTTCCATGAGATGATTAGGCGGTTGAGGTTCAACAGACTAATATGATTGATCATCGGAGGGTTTACCTAATAGAGGAGGATGATTCATGGAATCAAGATTTGTGGGACTTTCAGTGGTAGAGTTTGGATAAGTATGGAGGAGTGTCTCAGATCTGAAGATAGAGAGCTAGATAGAGGATCTCAAGATTGCTTTCAGTCTGATCTAAACCCAAGATGAGTTTTGAGTACCCCTAACTGTTAGTTAGATGTAGGGAGTTCCACGTCAATGGTGGATTATATTTCTTGGTGACCACAAGGAGAAAATGTGTTGTAACATGACTTTCAATGGTATTTCCAATATGAGTTTCATTCAAAGAAGATGTCGGTAGCCTAGAGGTAAGAGCTTATCTATTATCAGCAGGGGATTATGAGCATGTGGGAACCTAGGATCAGGTTCCAGGATCTACATCACTTTTCTATAGATGTTTTTCTAGACGAGGATTCTAGAGTGTAGTGTCTAGAGGAGTCTTTGTATCCAATGATCATGTATATGGTCACACTATTTATGATCCTGACATATTTAGAGGTGCAGAAAAAGGATGAGGTAATTGAGAAGATTATTTCCTTAGGAATCGATCCCCGATAGAGTGGCCAATAGGGTGATTCAAGGAACATGGCTTTTGGAAGTGGTCCATGGTTGTTCAAGCAATCAGGGTTCCATTCAGTAGGGAACCAGCTTTGACAGTTTCTTTCCCAACTGTGAGGGACATGTGTTTTCCAAGCACCATTTGATATTTTTCCATTTTCATGAAATATATATAGGTGATATCACCACCAAAATCCCCATAGTCTAATCTCTCAGGGAGTCCATTTTCATATGGGGGGTTCAGGCCCCTTTTTAGAAGCAATAGTTTACTTTGAGACATTTTCATTATCAGGGCCCACAGGTTGTTGTTCATTAGCTGAGTGAATGCAGAGTTAGAAGAGGAAAACCTTGGGATGGTCCCATCCATAGGAACCTAGGCCATAACATATCCATGTAGGCCAATAATAGAGAGGTAAAGGATCTGGGTGTGGTTAAATGCACGTGTTAGAGGTAAAACACTAGAAGAGTCATGAGTTATTCTATGTATGATCAGTTTATTTTCTACCCTTTTGTGCACTTTGTTTGATTCAAGATCCTCACACTCCTTTGTTTCTATTTCTTTGTTTCATATGTTGGGACTTTATGTGGAGAGGATTCCATTGCCCCTAGTTTTATCTACACTAAATAGAGGCTGATATTCCTTATTTGATGTGTATCAGAAATGTAGACTAGTGGTTGGGAAACACCAGTTAGTGGGGGAATTATTCTTATTGCATACATATCCATAGGATACTATCCATGGTATGGATTGGTTGTATTATGTTCATGCAGTAATTCAATGATTCTAGTGGAAAATTTTGTTTTCAGATGTGTAGGTCTAGTGAGTGACGTTTGTTGGGGAGCAAAGTTATCTAATGGGTGGTAGGAAACTGGATGATCTTTTGTCATAGTTAAAAGATCTATCTACAGAAGCTAAGGTTGGTAGTGTTCTTAGGGTTGTGGAAGAGTTTCTGGATGTTTTACCCTTGAAGATTATGGCACTACCACCTTGATATAATGTCAATTTTGAGATAGAGTTACAGTCAGGTGAGTCTAGTTATGCGAAACGGGTGAGCTAGGGTGGGGCAGGCCATGCATGTGCGGGTTTGAGCCCATGCAGGTTTGCCTACAAAATATTGCATATAATGAGAACAAAAATTGAATAGCCCATAGGATTTCCCACATTTTAAAAAATGTATACTACTTATAATAATTTAAATATTTTATTTTTTTATCATTCTTAATGATAGTTGTGGGGAGAATTGTGGATTGACAATAGCTAGAGTTTTAAAGGATGTGACGAAAAAATTTATATGGGTTAATGGAGTTGTGCAGCGACGTCGATGTGGTTTCGAGCTGTTGAAATGAAATTTAGTTGATTATTATATGAGGGTGATCAATGATGGTGTTGGTTGGGTGGTGATGTGAATGGATAGACCTGTGAATGAACGAAGACTCCCCATGTAATGACTGGTTTTATAGGAGACTATTAGGGATCCCATAAGGTCCTTTCCTATTTTCATAATAACAAAATAAAATTAAATGATAAAAAAATTAAATTAACTCAAAATATATTATGATTATAATAACGATTTTTGAATTGAAACCATGTACAATGGATATGGGTTTCATTTTTCGATAGGTGTGATGACACACCATGTGAATAGGGTTGATAATTACTATAAAAATATTATAATATAATATTAAAACAATAAATATAGACCTAATTAAAATTCACATTTGAATTACTGGTGAATTAGTATGACCATTATAGTGATAAATCATATTTCTGAGTTTAATAATGATTTTTTATTAAAAAACTAAAATGTTAAAGATTAATGTATTGTAAAAAATGTATTTCTTTTTTAATCAGGATCATGGGTAAGCCCACACCCATAAGGGATCCACCCACTTTGGCTCCTACCCATGTGGGATCAACCCACACTAGCCCTATCTCTTAACAGTAAAGATTTTTAGGCCCTCCCCACCCCACATTCCCCATACCCATGATGCCTACAAGTTCTGGGCCTCTTTTTCATCATTAGGTGAGTCTATGATTTTTTAGGGATCCCTATCAGATGAAACCCGTGGAGTTTTATGAGTTAAGGCTATAGGTGGATGATATGATGTAGAGGGGATTCATATGACATAGTCTATCACCATAGGGTTCTCCAGTGTTATTTTCCAATAAGTTGGATGGTAGTATGAGGTTTTGTAGAGACTACCGGAGGTTGAATCACATAACAGTCATGAATTGTTACCCTCTTCCAAGAATCAATGATATATTCGACTGGTTGAGAGGATCTAGTTGGTTCTTGAAGATCGATCTATGGTATGGATATCACCAGTTGATTGTGAAATATGAGGATATTTAGAAGACTGCCTTTATATATAGATATGAGACCTTCAAATTTGTGTTTATGTCATTCTGTGTTACGAATTCACTAGCCATGTTCATGGAACTTATGAGCTCCATGTTTATTGAGTTCTTGGGCCAGTTTTTCATTTTATTTATCAATGATATCTTGTCCTACATGAATTTAGAGGAGGATCATGTCGATCATCTCAGAGTTGTTTTGCAAGTCCTTCTACACCACCGGCTTTATGGGAAGTTATCAATGTATGAGTTTTTTATGGGAGAAGTGAGTTTAATTGGACATGTGGTGTCTCTAAAGGGTGTATTAGTGGACCCATAAAAGTTATAAACACTTGTTTCTTTTAAAACACCCATGAATGTGGTATAGGATCATAGTATCCTTGGGCTCATAGGATATTATAGGTGGTTTGTGATTGATTTATCACATGCTACATCCATACTAAAATAATTGAATAAGAAGTATCAGGCTTTTGTCTGGATAGAACAGTGATAGGTAGCAGTAGGTTACTTGAAGAAGAAGTTGTTTAGTGCTCTAGTACTTTAGTTTCCTAAGTAGGGTGTGTTGTTTGAGGTTTTATGTGATGCATCCCACTTGGTATTGGGATGCGTGTTAATGCAGTAGAAGGTGTTAATCTTTTATGGGTCTAGGAAGTTACATACCCATGAGTGTAACTATTACACACATTATCTAGAGTTGGATGGAGTTGTGTTCAAACTAATGTTTTGGCAGAATTACCTCATCAACGAGTGCTTTATGGTTTTCACCGACCACAAAAACCTATAATCTGTTTTCTCTCAATAGGATTTGAATCTGCACCAGTGAAGGTAGATGTAGTTTTTTTAGGATTATGATTATAAGATCTATTACACCCTAGGTAAGTGTAATGTAGTTTTCAATGTGTTGAGTTAGAAGTCCTGATAGGATATAGCTCGGGAGTACTTAGATGTCAGGAAAGTAATAGAGGATCTTATAACAAGGATTATTGATGTTAGAGAGAGAAGTGGATGAGGTTGAATTTATCAGATGACCATGGAGTCGTTATTGATATAGTGGATGTAGGAAACTTAGTGGGGAGACTCATAGGTAGAGGTGATGTGTGATCATGCTGACCATGGTGACTCTCCTGAGGGATGGTCAAAGGATGATCAGAATTGTATGTTGTTCCAGGGGTGGTAATTTATACCACAAGTGATGCATCACGGAGTTCTCCATGAGTTTCAAAACTCCCCTTTATCAGTACATCCTGGTGTGAAAAATATGTATGGTTTCTTTAGGATAAAACCTTGGTGTCCGGGAATTAAATGGTCAGTAGAGTAGTTTTTGGAAAGATGTTTGTTTTTTCAGTGGGTGAAAGTGGTACAACATGTTTCAGGAGGTCTGTTGTAGTCCTTGGATGTTCTCAAGTGGAAATGGGAGGAAATATCAGTGGATTTCATCATAGGGTTACCCCAAGATCTGGGAGGTTATGATATGGTTTAGGTGATTGTTTACCAACTGATTAAATCAACTCACCTTCTGTGGATCCGTGAGTCAAGTGTCATGGATGTTTTAGTGAGGTGGTATATGGATGATGTGGTTAGGCATCATGGGGGTACCAGGGACCATCATCTATGATATGGATCCTCATTTTACCTCGAAATTTTGGAGAGGACAATAACATAATTTTGGCTCCCAGTTGCACCTTAGCACTATTTTCCACCCTCGTATAGACAGGCGGATAGAGCAGATTATCAAGATGATGGAGGATATGTTAAGTTCATGTGTCTTGGACTTCAGTGGATATTGGATAATAAATTTACCTTTGGTTTATTTTTCAAATAAAAATATATATCAATCATCAATTGGTATGTCTCTATTTGAGGTATTGTATAGAAATCCATGTCATTCTCTATTATACAGGATGAAGGTTGGGGAGTTGGTAATTCTTGGTCCTACTCTAGAACATAGCCTGACCAAGAATAACCAGTTGGTTCAAGGGAAGATGAGGGTGGTGCAGGACTTCCAAAATACCTATGATGATCATAGGTGGAGGCAACTAGATTTTTACTTTAGAGACCATGTGTTCTTGAGATTTTACCCATGGCATGGGCATCAGAGGTTTGGAATAGGGAGTAATATTTCTCCCTTGAATGTTGGTACCTTTGAGGTGGTGGGGTGTTTCTATTGGGTGTCATATCAATTGGTGTTTCCACAACATCTAGACCAGATATATGATGTCTTTCAGATCTCTCAGCTTCATCAGGGTATTCACAATGACTCTCATGTCATTGACTGGGGACAGTAGTATATCAAGGATGAAGTGATGTTTGTGGAGCATCCAATAGAGATTTAGGATCATCTATAAAAGGTGCTATGTGGATGGTCACTTCCCATGGTTAGTGTGTTATGGAGGCAAGGTGTTATGGAGGATAGTACTTGGGAGTGAGAGACGTAGATGTGTGCTCAGTACCCAAAGTTGTTTCTAGTTTTTATTACCATATTTTTCCTATTATGTGATGTTTGGATATTTTTATGTTATGAGATGATATGTTTACCTTAATGTGTGATGTGTGATAATGTTATGACATATGGAAATGGGGAATATATTCCTAATTGAGATGAATTAACTATGAAATGGGATTACAGATCATTTAATTACCTTATGTAGTGTTTCTTTATTGGTTGGGGAGCCTCAATTTTTTCATCAAACCCTACACTGGATCTCTCATTACAAGTGTCTGAGGAACATCTCTTGAGGTGTATTGGGATTCCTTTGATGGTAATTGATCTATGGATTCTTATACTTGATCCTTATATTCCTATCATTAATACATGGTGAGTTATCTCCTCATTATCATCTATTTCCTTTCCATTATTCTGTATAGTTTGCATTGGTGGTGTGTTTTGTGTTGGGTTACATGTTTAGCCTTTGTTTTGATGATCTTCGGGTGTGGTGTAGGTTGATATGTGATTTCTTGTGGTGTAGTTGTGGTTTTTGAGCATTTCATCTTCACCCTGTAGTGAATAGTGAGATCAAAAAGCTTCTTTGTTGTTGGGGATCTTTTTTCTCACCAATTTTATGTACTACGTGTGGTAATTTAATGATTTTTCTTACCTTTGAGTGGATAGTAAGGGTTAGTGTAATCATATAATTACTTGGAATGTTTAAAATTGATGGGTATGGGGAGTTATTACCTATTTTATATTTTGTTATATGTTTTTGATGATGTTATGCCTACATGTTTCCAATCTAGAAAATAGCGGTTATTGGAATAATTTATTGCATTGTAGTGGATATATGTGATGTACCTTGATGTATTGTTGTGTGATCACACCCAGAATAAATGGTTAAAGAACTTATAATCTTATATTAATTAGTTTCCCCTAGATATATAGTTTGTGTAACAATACCCAATATAATATAAAGAACTAATGTGATTAATCTCTTGGAAAAATGTGAAAGTTTTTATGTGTTGTTGTTGTGTATAGTTATTCTTTTTTTGATGATTTTTGTGGATTGCAGTTGTTATGCCATGATATTTTTGATCAGTTAGATTATGTCATACATGGGGTAGTGGTTTGATGGTTGGTTAGCATGGATGTGTTGTGGGGAAGTGGGTGTGTTGTAGTGGTTTTGGCATAATGGTTGTGGCTTAGTGGTTATGGCACAATGCTAGTGTTGTAGTGGTTGTGGCATAGTGGTTTTGGTGCAGTGGTTGTGGGTTTTTTGTTGTAAAATAGATGATATGTGTGATTTCTGTGTTGTGATATGGCTTCAGTGATGTGATGCAATTATGATAGTGTATGTGTGTTGTTGTGGTGATAGATATGTGGTGTGGTTGTGTTAGTTTCCTGGGTATTAGTGGAATAAATTTCAATGCTGAAAGAAATGAATAAAAGAATTAGTTACAGATTGAATATAATGGGGTGGAAATTGACATGTGATTAATGGATTAAAATTAATTAAATTAATTGAATGTGTGGTGTAATGTGAAATGAAAAAGGCTAATGAATAAAAGTGGTGGAACATGTAATTTGAAAGTGGAAAATGTTGTGTGGATTATGTGGTGGTTGTGTGGTGTGTTTCATATAGTAGTGTAAATAGTTGTGACAGTTAATATGTGGTACAGCGATGGTAGTGTGGTGTGTACTAGTGTTGTTTATGTGAATTCGTAGGCTGGGTATTGTGTTCAATCTATGTATCATATATATTTTTATTATTTTATATGTGGCCAACCTGAGTTAGATAACCTTACCAATGCTCAAAGGTTCTAGGTTCCAGGTGTTTTCCCCCAACTTCTAGGATTGTAGTAATATGAATGGATGGATACCCCCTTTCCCCTAAACTTTCTTCATTAGTGACATGGTGGAACATGTGTCTTTAGGTGAGATGCGATATGTGGCCCAGGTGTTTTCGGGCGATATGTGATGTGTGGTCCTAGGTGCTTTTAGGTGTGATGTGATATGTGGTCCTAGGTGTCTTTAGGATGAGTTGTGATGTGTGTTCTTAGGTGTCTTTGGGGTGAGCTGTTATGTGTGGTCTTAGGTTTCTTTAGGATGATATATGATTCCATGTGATGTATGGGACAGTTGTGTGTGGGTGGGATGGGATGTGATGTGATATGTGGACAAGGTGTGTGTGGGTGGGATGTGATGTTATATGTTTGGGAGGGATGGGAGTATAGGGCATTCAACATTAGGGGTATGAGAGTAGAAAATTAGTGGGTAAGAGGCAGAGGAGAACCTTGATTTATTATTATATCGATATTATATTATTATATTAGATTTGTGATTTGGTGACTGAGCCATGGTGAGGCTGTGTTCGGTTATATGAACTATTTAGGTTCTTTTTGGTTCTATTGTTTGTTCATCGGTGCTTTAGCATGCTACTTTCACATATACACTTGAGGCCTTATTTATGTCCTAACTGATTATACCTTTTATCCTAACCATATTTATATAAAATATTTTTAGGTTTCTAAGAGGTCTTTGGGGATTGATCTTGAAATTACTAGCTGGGATGGAGTTTCTGTTGAGTCACTACTATAGACTTGTCTTTTTAATATTTACATTGGATAATTTCATATGTTTCATATTTATTTTATTCATGCATTATGGGATGATTTTTTTATTACCTTTATATATTCGGTTAGATTTTTTCATTGTTTATTTATCCTATCTCCCAATACTATTCATTTATAGAGGGTAATGCCTCCCATGTTGTGAGATTTTTATACCCTCGATGCAAGTCATCAACTCGTGGCCTACAAGAGGTGGGTCTCTAGGGTCATTATCTCTCTCCCTTAATTTTAGAATCTTTGGTGGGATTGGTTAATGAAAATTTCGTTAGAAATTTTCTTAAAAAAATCCTTAACAAACTTCTAGATTCCTCCACTAACTTCATAACAAATATTTCTTTCCAAACATCAATAATAATGTTCCATAACATACATTCTATAACTCTTTCTCAAAATATTGGAAAAAATCATACCTATTTACAAAAAAAAATTAAATAAAAGTAATTTTCAAAAAATAAAATACATTGTTAGAAAACATCACAAAGTATCTTCAAGACCATGAAAAATATTACGGCAAGGGTAAAAAATTAATAAAAACCCGTTAAAAGGGATGGATTGTAATTAAAATTTCAAATACCATGATTAAAACATTATTAATGATATGATACCTCATATAGGCAATATATATTCCAAAAAATGTAATTATGTGCATAATACCATACATGTATCAAAGAGAGTAATTTGAGAAAAAAACCTTACCTCTAGTCCTGACTTCCACAAGCATACTTTAACATCATGTATCATAAATATAACTAAATTAATAACCTAATTCATAACAATAATCATATCTATTTTTATTAATAATTTTCATAAATATTCATTCTCTAGAAGAATTATTCTGATTTTCACATCAAGTGTTTATAGTTTTGATCATTTGTAATAGTTTCATAATTGTGAAATCCAAGTTTATTCTGATTTAAAAGACCATCACTACTAGATTATTAAAGTTACTATTATGGATGATTTATAATTATTTATATATTTTTAAATTCTATTCATGAGTTTTTTTAATTATCCTTGAAGTTAAAATCGATACCAAGCATGCTTCGGTGATTATTTACAATCAAAGGGTTTTTTCTTAATAAATTAATTAAATATTGATATAACATCTCTCAAAAATCATTATTTAAGATTTATATAATATTATACCAGTAGTTATGTTCCCATAGTCATTCATTATATACATTCATAGTATCGTTGAATTGGGTGGTTAAACTGACCCAAATATGAATATACCATGATTTTATGAATGACTATGAGGTGGTTTTGTTTTCATATCATTATAATAGAAGAATAATGATATTGTTTAGTGTTTATTAGTATGATATATTATAATTTTAAGTAATTATAATAATAATTAATGGATAGTAAAATATTACACAATTCAAATAAAATATTATCCCCGTGCTATGCTTATTTTAAGAAAATAAATTAATGATGATCATTTGTTGATCATATCATCAATAGGATTGAAAATATGTCATACAAGAACCTAAATATTATCATGAAAAACATATTTATCCTTTAATACAATCCGTAAATTCAACCTTTTAATACGGAGAAGGAAAATTAAATGCATTATGTCATGGAGGTTGTAGTCTACACAATACACAAACAATAATCTTGTTTTTTCTTAATGATGGGGTATATAAATAAATAATGATAATTAAAATAATATATTAACATTAAAGTATATATATTATAACAATATCATTATATTAGTGTGGATAGAATAAATTTTAAAGAATATTAATTAGTGGAAGACTAAGTAGCTAAGAATACTCATGTCGGGAACATAAATTTTCCTTGGAAGTCTCCTTGAATTTAAAGGGACTAGGATAAATATGAGTGACCAGGTTATTATATTAATTTTATAGGGTTTTAGGTAGATTAAATTGGAATATTTTTAAGGAGTAATTATTAAATGTCCTAAGTCGGGTTCCACATACCGGGGCCTCAGCCAATAGGTCATATGACCTCAAGCACGCCTCCCCGCATGCCAAAGGCTGCCAACTAGTAGCGAGGGACTAATATATAACATGAGGATGCTATACCCTCCTTATCAAATCATTAAAATAGTGGAAATAAATAAACAATAGGCAAATGACAATAACCAAAAACCAGAATAATACCATAACTAATACAGACCGGTGTCACATGATAAACCAATACAAGAAAACAATGTCTAAACCAAAGTAGTAGATATGACATTCCATATATGTGGAAAGTGTCAACATGAAAAAAAACATGAAAAAAAATCCATAAGTAGTTCCCAACATCACATATGGTTCCCTCATCCATGATCCATCCCAACTCTACCATCTAACATGGGGCTCTTTCCCTTATCTTGTCCTGTAAGCATGAAGTTTATTTGGGTACCGATGAGGCATCCTAAGAAGGGTGTGAGTACAACTCAATAGGCCCCCACCAATTGTGTCTAAAACAATATCCAATCTATAATAGTTTATGTAGTTATATAAAGAAAAAATTATAATAAATCAACTTAATAGTATTCACAATTCATTATTCTTTAATCAACCACATAATCACCTAAGTTCATGATGAAACCTTAACCAATCATACTTGCTTTGACCCATTCTTGAATACAAAACTTATATGATAAGGAATCACAATTCATTATATCATGGGATTTCATAAATCATTTAATTACAATTTAAAATTAAGGAAAATTGGAAGTTTGGTCCAATTCCAATGTCTTGGTACTAGAACGTCATGTCTTACACCCAATTGGTATTTGTAGCATTAGTCCCTATCCAACACCACATTTTTCATATGGTAATTTGGAGAATCAGTCCTTGTCCCACACTCATTATCACATATGGGTATTTGTACCATCAATCCTTGTCCCACAATCATTAATCAATCAATCACATATATCACATTTATCAAGGTTAAACATCATTAAACATCTTATCATCCATTTTAATCATGGTGTACCAATTCAAATATCAATTCAACCATGGTTCTTCACTTTAATCACATAGAATAATATGATCGAATCACCATTAAACCATTTATCAACATTTAATCATATAAACCATTAACCATTCAAGACTAATCCAAAAATCCCTTAATTATCATTATCAATCAATTTATAATCAAATTAATCAACCAATTTCACATTTTAACATTCAACCAATCTCATAAATCATGTTATTCCATTAATTCTATGCTTCCATTAATTAATTATCCAATTAACTAATCCAATTCATGATGCGATTTCCAAATGTGGAAATTCCAATTTCACAATTACATACAGGAAATTATAATCAAGACTATAGTAATTGAGATTTAGACCACCTACCTCAAGGTTGTTAATGGATGTTCTCCAAACTGGAAAATCCCCAGATTAAAACAGAACAGTCAAAACCACAATGACGTGGAAGATCTAGTACCAAGCCATAATATAAAGATCAAATGGAACAAAATCCATTAAAACTTAGATATAATCCACCACCAAATGAGGAAAAATCATTCATCTTCATCGATAAAGAGATACATAAGACAGATTAAATCAAACAGGGAAGAAATCACATACCAACGGTGAGACGATCCTTTAAATATATCTTTAATTTTTGTATAAAGGGGTTTAAGGTGTCTTAGAATCCTTTTATGAGCCTAAAAAATCTAATGAAATAAGTTTGGGTCAGGCAGAGGTGAATAGGGGTTAATACCAGGGGGTTCAAGTTTTTTTTTAAAAAAATCAGAGGAATTAAATCATGCATGCATGGTTTCCTAGGCGGGGGCACATGATTTTCCAAACCGTGAACCTTAAATGTGAGTCGATTCTAAGGGGGGCATGGTTTCTCCTAAGTTTTTCATGGTGTAACACAACATTCACCAACTGTGTAAACCCCTACTATTTTAGGGTGCAAGGTTTGGGAGGGTGACCACATGATTTTGAAATATTATATTCCAAACATGCGCAACCTCCTGTCTAACCAAAACAAGGCTCACAGTTTCCTGGTCCAAGACCCATGGTTTTAGCTTACCATTCACTAACCCTTAATATCCCCTTAGGCTTCCAAACTTCTCTAATTTAATCTTAAACAACCCCGAAAAAACTAACCCAAAGTGTGGCCAGAATAAAGAAAAAGAGTACCAGAAAACGAGCTCAAGACATCTCTAGAAAGGGTCGAGATCTTATAATCTCCAAACCTTATAACATATCATCCTCATGATATTCTCTTAATATTATCCAATATTCCACGATAAAAACATCAGGACATTGAGGCTACATATCTGCTTCTCCCTCCCATGTTTCCTTCTAAACACGTCCATATTGCCATAATACTCAAACTACCATCACGGTCATTCCCTACAACACTTTCTCACTGTGATTCATAACACGAATCGGATTCTCCGCAAACGATGCATCAACCTTAATCTCAACATCATCCACATTGATCACATGATAAGGGTTAGGGGGATATCGCTAAAGATGTGATAGATGAAAAACATTATGCATAGCACTATACCTCTATGGAAGAGCTAATGAGTACACTACCAACCTGATTTTCTCCACAATCTCAAAAGGTCCAAAAAACCTATGTCCCAACATTCCCTACCTTATAATCCTACAATGAAATAATTTAGGCAACACTCAAAGGAAAACATGATCACCCACCGTAAACTCAAGGGGTCACTGATAACAATAATCATATGAATTCTTCTTAATCCAAGTCATATCCATACATTTCCAAATCAACTAAATCTACACTGATGTATCCTTCACAAGACTAGGTACGAACATATCTAACTACTCTATATCCATTTAATATGGAGTCTATCTACATGGCCTACCATAAAGTGCCTTATATGGTTCCATATGAATTTTCACATGTAACTATTGTTATAGGTGAAATCAATGAGTTACATGTTCTTCTACCAAGACCCACCAAAATCAATAATGAATTCCCATAGTATATCCTCCAAAACATGTTTGGTATGCTCTGATTTCCCATTGTCCTGTAGGTGGAAATATGTACTTATAAATACCACCATACAAAGTGCCTTCTACAATACATTCTAGAATCATGAAGTAAAACATGATTCACGGTATAAAGCTATACTTTCTAGTACCCCATACAGACCTAATATCTCCCAAACATACAATTATCCCAAATTATTCACTGATAAAGTCTTCCAAATGGGAAAGAAATGTGATAATTTTAACAATCGATCCACAATCACCAAAATAGAATCATTATTCTGAGGCATCCTTGGGAGTGCCACCATGAATTCCATGGTAACATTGTCCCACTTCCATTCTAGAATGGTCAATGGATATATTAAACCACTGAGTCATTAATGCTTGGACTTCACCTATTGACAGATGTATGATTGTGTCACAAACCCTGAAAATTCATTTTTCATGCCCGCCCACCAACACTTTTGACATAGATCTCATTAAATGTTTTTCAAACTCAGATGAACCACCCAACCCAAGGAATGAAATTCACACATCATATCCTCTATCATACTCATAGGAACAACAAAATAGTTCCTAACATAGATGATCTCATCCTCATCTATGGTCCAATATGAAGGTGAATCCCCACCTTCAATGTTTTCCCTCAAGGCCAAAAACTCAAGATCCTCATACTTCCTCTCTCTAATCCATCTCAAAAAGTGTAGAATCTAGTGATAATGATATAATGGTCATATTCTCTTATCCCTCATGAACCACAATATTCATCTCATCCAACAAAGTCATCATCTTCTACTTAGAGCGAGACTACTCAACTATCAGAGTTTGAGTTTTCATACTAAAAGAATTAGCAACACTATTTCCCTTCCTGAGTGTAAGATCTATATCAAAATCAAACAACTACAGATACTCAACCCATCTCCAATATTGGAGATTCAAATCTCACTATAAAAAATATATAATTTAAAATCGTTTGATCATTATACATAGTAAAATTTTCACCCAACAGATAATGCCCCCAACCCTTCATGGCATGAACCAATATGGCCAAATCAAGGTCATGTGTAGGGTAATTCCATTCATGTGGCCTCAATTGTCAGGAATCATACTCCATAACTCGATCCCCCAACATCAAAATTGCTCAATGTCATATCCTAGATGCATCACAAAACATTGTATACTCCTCACCTGGATCGGGTAGGATCAAAATTAGAGTGGTATTCAAGAACTTCTTCAACTCCTGTAAAGAATTATCATATGATCTAGAACATTCAAAATTTATCCCTTTCTTTTTTGAGATCAAAATAGGTTCTTAGAAATAGGAAAAGTCCTAGATGAATCTTTGATAGTACCCTATTATCCCAAGAGATCATCAGATATCAAAAACATTCCTGGGATAATCCCATGAAACCACAACCTGCACCTTCTCTAGGTCCACTGACACACCTTCCTATAAGATGATTTGACCCAAGAAATGTACCTGGTCAATCCAGAATTGGAACATAAACAACTTATTGTATAGTAAATTATCTCTCATCAAACTTAAGATGATGTCAAAATGGTGGGCATGATCGTCATGATTTTTGGATTACACTGAGATTTCATCCACAAAATAATTCAAGTTTGAGTGGAATATTCGGTTCATCAGGGCCATAAAAACTATTGGAGTTTTAATCATACCAAATGAAATCATGAAGAATTTATATAGGCCATAATTTCTTCTAAAATCATTTCATGGTATGTCAGAATGTATAACTCTCAACTGATGATACCCCGATCTCAATTCAATATTAGAGAAAAAATAGTCTCCTCTCAACTAGTCAAAGAGATTGTCGATATGAATAATAAGATGTTGATTCTTCAATATCATCTTGTTAAACTTCAGGTAATCAATACATAAATTCAAGGTCCCATCATCCTTCTCAGAAAACAAGATTGGGGAACCCCAAGGCATCATACTCGGATAGATAAATCCATTATCCATCAACTATTCCAACTGGGTATTAAGCTCTTGAAGCTATATTGGTGACATTTTGTAATGTGGAATAGAAAATGACTCAACTCTTGGAATGAGCCCAATCATAAACTCCACGTCCATATCAGGTGGTATCCTTGAGAATTCCTTAGGAAACACATCCTGGAACTGGTCTACTATGGCTGGAAAGACATCCTGATTCACACCCCAAACATTCAGCAACCTACTTGAAACTTAAGTAGTGATCTCCCTAAGTTGTTGATGAAATATCCTTACATGGAATGTTGGGATATCCCACTCTCCATGATGAACATAATTGTCACCATTAGGAGATGTAAAGGTCTATATCTTGATGTAACAATCTATATGGGATTGGTATGCTACCAACCAATTCATACCCAAAAATAAATTCAAATCCTGACATATCAAGGATGTAGATATCCCCAAGAATATGATACTCTCCAACATCAAGGGAACACCCCTCGCAAAAACATATGTCTTTTGACCATAATACCAAAGGTGTATCAAATGATAAAACTCTACTCATAAACACCACCACTAGACTCAAACTATTCATGAATTTTTTAAATATAAAAGAATTAGAGGCTCATGTATCAAATAAGGAACTACAAAATATAGAATCCATAAGAAAATTACCTCTAACTATTAATTCCCCAGCCTTACTATCCACAAGTGTAGGTTGAACTACATGCGGTTGTCCTACCCCTCTTCCCTATACTGTAGTCTGAGTCCCCTGATCTACAACACTCTACTAATATAGGTGCTCTTTCCCCGAAGTACCACATCCACTTCCTCGACTGCCACAACCAGTAGAATACTAACTACTAGACAGATATGGGGTAGAAGATCCCCTTCCAGTACTTTGATTCTTCCTAGCTCTTCCTTTATTACTAACCTTTTGTGGGTTCCTGCATAACCATTGTATATTTCCCATCCTATCGCAAGACAAACATTCCACCGGTGGTAAGGGGAACTATCTATGAAGGTAACTTGTCCTACCTCAATAGTGGAAGAGCACTTGAGTAATGTCCTGAGTAACTGATACATCCCCCTAGAAAAACTAGTTTCTTTCTACCTGGTTGAAATTCTCAAAGCAATGCTTCATACTCTATGAAGACATATCTACTGGTCTTCCAACAAAAAACCACCTATCCTCTACTAGAATCCTCATTCAAGTTACCTTCGTTTATGAGAGCATCATCCACCAATTTAGAGAACTTATTTACCCTATAGATGTTAATCTATGAGTTAATATCACATTTAATCTCATCTTGAAAATGGTTCACTACAATATCTTCATCTCCTACCAACACTGGAACAAAGCACTAAAAATCAGTAAAGCAACCAAAATAGTCTATCACAGACATAGTCCCCTAGGTCAACCTCATAAAATCAGTTTCCCTCTCCTACATAAGTGTCTTAGGGTAAAATTTATCCAAAAACATCTCATGAAATTCCTTCCACTCCATGTTATCTAGCTATCCATCATGAGTTTGGATGTCCCACCAACACTTCACTTGACCACGTAACATGTATGCATGTAGTTTGACTCCATTATCAGTGGGATTCTCTAAATGGTAAAGGATATTCTATATAGACTCAATCAAGAACATAGATCCCTTAGGTCCACCCTCTCTGATGAATGTTGGAAGGTGCTATAACTAAAACTTATGTGCTAAGTGATACATGTTTCTGACAACCCACCTGAGGTCTCTTTCCATAAAATGAATAAAGAGAGAAATGTTCTAATAGAACTTCCCTCTTTCTTCCTCACCTAGAGCTATTGGAGCCTCTGTTTCAACTATCAGAGGATAATTTCTTGCCATTTTATCCTACCATCCTATCAACAAGCATCATCATAGAGGCATATCTATACAATTAAAAACACACATATTAGGATACATAACACAACATTATAAGATTTACATAAGAGGGATTCACAAAAATCCACAACAATTTGTCCCCATACCCTGCCACATAGTCAAAACCAAGGCACTATCACTAACCTCAACCATCCCTCAGTTGGGTTATGGCTAACAATGGGTAAACATGTCATATTTTCATATTTCAATATTTCCCATTAGACACCCATTTATCCTATTCTATTTAACACATTTAAAATCATTTAAAATTATCAACTTCACATTAAGAAACTATTCATTTAAATTACAAAAGTAATGAAAATAATTTTCATTTAAACAACTCACCCAAAACATGGTTTTCTATGCATGCCTAAAATAATTCATGTCACAATAAGTCTTGAGTGCCTAAATTGATGGATGCACACAAAACTCTTGTTCCATTCTAGGCCATGATGTAAAAAAACATAGAAAATAATAACATCATACAACAAGTACATCACTCAAAGTTAAATAACATTCAAATGTAACAAAAAACATTAGTAAGAACAATCTCATCCTATGTACTTGGGTTTCCCCCCATACATGAGTTAGATAATCCCATGTATGAGCTCATAACCAAGGCTCAACTCATTCTAGTCTCCTTTATACCATTCCAAAAATAGTATAAAAACTGAAATAAAAATAAAACCACTCTTGATTTCAATTTCTAACATCCCAACCGAGGTTCCACATACCGGTTCCCCGATCTGTTTGGTCGTATGACATCAGGCGCATCTCCTCATATGCCAGAGGCTGCCGACAAGTAGCAAGGGTCTAATATATAACATGGGGACACTATATCATATTTCTAAAATCATCATAATTGTGAATATAAATAAACAATATTCAAATGATAATAACAAATAACCAAAATAATTTCATAACCAATATAGACTAGTGTCACATAATAAACTAGAACAGAAAAATAGTATCTAAACCAAAGTAGTTGATATGTCATCCCAGATATGTTTCTACTATAAATATGTAAAACAAAAATAAATACACACTAAAAACTCCATAATATATTCTCGACATCACATCTGGTGTCCTCGTCCATGATCCCTTCCAATTCAACCATCTAACATAGGTTTCTTTCCCTTATACTATCTTGCAAACATAAAGTCTATTCAAGTACCAATCAGGCAGCCCGAGTAGGGTATGAGTACAACTCAGTAGGACACCACAAATGATATCTAAAACATTATACAATCTATAATAGTTTATGTGTTTTTATGAAGCAAAAATAAATAAATATTTTTCACAATTCGTTATTCTTTAATCAGTCGCATAATCACCTAGGTTCATGATGATGCTCAGACCAATCATACCTACTTTGACCCATGATAGAGTCTAAACCTTATATCATAGAGAATCAAAATTCATTATATCATGGGATTTCATCAATAATTTAATTCCAATTTCAAATCAAGGCAGCCTGGAACTCTGTTCTAATGCTAATTTCTTGGGCCTAGAACGTCATGACTAGCACCCCGTGGGTATTTGGAGCATCATCCCATGTCCCACACCTCATTTTTCATATAAGTATTCAGATCATAAATCCTTTTCCCAAACCCATTAATCAATCAATCGCATATATCACATTTATAAAGGTTAATCATCATTAACCCTCTTATCAACCATTATTATCATGGTGTACCAATTCAAATATCAACTAAATCATGGTTCTTCAATTTAATCACATGGAGTAATATGATCAATTGTCTATTAAACCATTTATCAACATTTAATCATATAAACCATTAACCCTTCAATATTAAGATAAATATACCTTAATTTCCATTATAAATCAATTTATAACCACATTAACCAACCAATTTCACAACTTAACATTCAAACAATTTCATAAATCACATTATTCCATCAACTCTATGATTCTATTAATTAATTAATTAATTAATTAATCCAATTATATGTGCTATTAAAAAACATGGAAATCCCAATTTCCCAATTAAATACACAAAATTATAATCAAGACTGTGTGAATTGACATTTAGACCACCTATTTCAAGGTCATCGATGGATGTTCACCAAACCAGAAAATCCCAAAATTAAAATGAAATAGTCAAAACCACAACAGCATGGAAGATCTAGGACCAAACCCAAAGATCAAGATCAAATGGAACAACATACATCGAAATCTAGATCTAAACCACCACCAACAGAGTAAAACTCATTCCTCTGCGTCAGGAAAGAGGTGAAAGAAAGAATAAATCACATGGGGAAGAAATCACATTCCAATAGAGAGATGATCCTTCAAAAATGATTTTTATTAATCATGAAAGGGAATAGAGGGGCCTTGGAATCCTCCTGGGAGCCTCCAAATTCTATGTAAATAGGTTAGGGATGAGTCAGGGAAAATGGGGTTTAATACCAGGGGTTTATTATTTTTTTTTTAAATAAAAGGAATCGAATATCACGTTCATGATTTCTTTGGCCGGGGTACAACATTTTCCTAACCATGTGCCTTTACCATGCACCTCTTCTAAGGGGCTACACAATTTCTCCTAATTGGTGCATGATTTAAAATATCATGTGCCAACCTTGCAAACTCACACTATTTTGGGGTTCAGGGTTTGGGAGGGTGGATGCATGATTTGGTAAAATCATATGCCAAATTTTCACCACCTCCTATCTCACCAAAATAGGACACAAGGTTTATTGGACTAAGATGCATGATTTTACCTAACCATGCACCAACCATGCATATCCCCTTGGGCTTCCAAACATCTCCAATTTCACCTAAAACAACGCCTATAAAACCCAACCAAAGTAAAAAAAATCAGTCAAAAGAGTTCCTGAAAAAAAAATCTTGATACATCTCTAAAAAAGGCTAGGATGCTACAAATTATAAGGTAAGGTGTGTATTATGACTTTTACACTAGGTTAAACTCAATATAACACTTTTAATTTTATCATGATAATTAATTTTAAACCTTAGTAATTTATTTTAATGAAAAATATTAATATTTAAATTTTTACCTAATTTGATACTTATAGTTTTAAATTTGAAAATAATTTTATTAAATAAACTTTATAAATATGTGAGATGTTATTAAATACACTTAATCGCGTAAAAATAGTTTTTAGAGAAATAATGTTTGTAAGATTTAAATATATATATATGATAAAATTATATTGGATACTAATTTTAATTACCTAAATAGATTTATTATAACATTAATAATGGCTATGTGGCTTTCAAGACTATCTAAAACTGTATCTACAATGAAAATACTTGATTTAAGGAAAATATCAAAAACCATTTTTTATTGAAGTTGCAATTAAATTAGTTCTAAAAATGTTTTCCATATTTTTTCTAATTTAAAATAATATTTTAACATGAATAATGTTTTTAATAAAATTCATATTTCTTTACTTAAAAGGTTTTATAAATTTATAGGTTATTCTTATATATGTGTAAATTCATATAAATTTCATGTTTCATCAAAAATTGTTTTTTTACTAAAAACTAATGTTTTAAAAAAAAGATTAATAATTATTACTAAGTAAATTTAGATATTATTAATTAAAAAATGATGGTTGTTTTTTTCATTTTAAAATTAAAATATATATATATTCATATTTTGAATGAAATTAATGAAATATAATTGAAAAACTATTTTAATTGGAAAATTACATTTTAAAATATTAACTGTTATTATTATTATTTCATATCATGTACGAACTAAATTGGTGTTAACCAATTATTTATAGTAATAAAAATTTACAATTAATCGTATGTTTCTTGACATAGAAATCTTTATCACACAATTGAAATTTTTTATAAAAATATTTTTCAAACTTATAAATGATCATAGTAGTCATTTTCGGTAAAATAACTAAATTTCATTAATATTAAAAGTATCCTTTATTTTCTATATACATATGGTTCATAAAAAGGTTTTCCCTATTCATTACTTCTAATTCTACAACTATGATTTAATGGTTATACTTAAATTTTTATATTTTATCTTAATATATCATGGTTTTGTTTAAGATAAGTGTTTCATATGAAGGAAGCTATAAAAAATTGATTTATCTAAAGATAATAATATATAATAATTCTGGGGTTTTATAGTTTTTGAATAGGAAAAATATTTATCTTTTTTTTATGGTAGGGATACCAATCGGAATATTAGATTACTTAAATCTGATTTGTCCTCTGATTTTTTTATGGATCTCATTGTGGAAACTAGAGAGATTGTATAGAGAATTTTTCTATTAATAACAAAGTATAAAACTATCAAATTATGGATAAAAATTACTAGATTGTAGATAAATAAATTTCTTAGTGGACTAGAGTGGAAAAGTTAGAATATCAAGATAATTATAAATTATGAAATACTCTTTTATGTTATTTGAAAAAGAACACATATTGGTACATTTATTCATGTGAAATAGCTTATGGTATTTATATGAAATAGAAAATCACACATTTCAAAAAAATGTAATGTTATGAAGAACAGAAGATAAATACTTACATTTGTCTATAAAGTGTTTGAATTTTCCCCTATTGAATCAGGGTCACAAATGTAGCAAGTATTTATGATAGTAGTTAATGGGTTAGAATCTCTTAGAGAAATGGAAATTAAAATTGAATGGTTGGTTTAACAGATTATTGAAATTCTTCTGAAATAATGATAATCTATAAAAATTATTAAAGATGATACAAAACAACACATGAAGCTTAGTATAGATGATTTTATTGAATATTAAGGAAATAAAATAATTGTTTGAATAAATATTTAGAAGAATAGAAGAGGAATAATGGAGTTACATTTACTATAACTTATAGTGTTATAAACTTTAGAGATAATACTTCAAAAAATACAACATTGAAGATAAAATCTAAATGAAATTTGGATAATAGTTGTTAAAAATTTATTGGAGGACAATTTTCATAGCTTACAAGACATATTAATAATATTATCACAAATAAAATATTCCTTAATGATATAAGCAATGATTCAAATGAAAAATATAAAAAAATTAGAAGAAGGTAAGATACTTCGGATGTTACCTATTATGATTGCAATAAACCAGGGAACATATGGCCTGATTTTTCTAGACTAATAAATAATAAGTAATACAAAATAACATCAAATACCTAATGAAGTAATGTATTTAGAGTTATATATGATACTTGGAGTGAATTTAAGATCCTTATTCTGATAATAGAAGTGTTTAAGATAGATATGATGACCAAAATATAATAGGATTCTTTGAAAAGTCTCCTAGAAATGAATTATGATTCATGGGAAAGGTAAAAAATTAGACACTTAAAAACATAACTTAAAATACCAATTATTATTATTCTTTATATGATGTGGATAATACTCCATAAATTGAAGAAATGACTGAATATTGACATGCATCTATAAAATTTATAAAAATTTAAATAATGACTATGATTTAGATAAGGAAGATCTTTCTAAGGCTAATGATAATTTTTAAAAAATTACATCCATGTTGAATGTTTAATATGTGTTTGTTTTAACTCTTGATGATCCGATCTTAATTATTAAATTGAAGCCCTAAGTGAAATTATTAAAATATTATTTCTAAATTTAATTTTGGTATAGAGAATTTTGATAAGTCATTTATATAGTTTAAACCCTTTAAAGAATTTGTTTTAATTCTAGAAAGTTACATTTCTAGTCTAATTATTTCGTTTGGAAAAGTATACCTTTTTATACTAAATGTCTCAGATAAGGTCACTAGAAGAGTCATTGTACCTTAAATATCATCTAGAAAAAAAAATTACTGAATTTAATTTTTTATCATAGTTAATTATTGTTATATTTTTTAAGGTAACTTTTATTTCATGTGAATTACTCTTATAAGGACCCCTCTATGTTTTTATGGTTTACTTTTTCGTATGAATGTTTTACTCTTGTGAATTATTCAGTTAACTCTTTTGAAACCACTGGATTTTCCTTTATATATGCCTTATGTTGTTTAATTTTACTCTTACATATTATGAAGTTACTTTTACATACTCTAGAGTTACTTTTACACTGATATTTTTACTCTTACAAATAAGTTGTTTATCAAAAGTTATACCATTATGTATGATTTTATCCTTTGAATTTATTATTTTATTATTACTTGTACTTGACTCTTATGGTTCCTCATTGATAGTGGTTTTTATTTGGTTCCTTTCTTATTTATAATCCCAAATGGAAGAGGTCAAAATAGCAGTCAAAGTAGGAGATATATGCTTCATGGTGAATGGATCACTTACTTAAATGGGGAGAACATTAGAATAGGTTTGTGGTATAAATTTTTTGGAGAAGTTAATGGGGTAGTAAGTCTTATGAATGTTATAGGAAGTCTTAACCCTGGTCATTTCATTTGAATTTACCCTGAGAAGTTAAGGAGGAGAAGATCATCCTAGATACTTTTATTGAAGTTATAGATATACTATATATGATTCTATTGATTCTGTAGGGGGGATTCTAGAAAAGTTATAATAAATTTTTCCTTAAACTCATTGCATATCTCATGGGAGAGTATGTTGTATATAAGTTATATGGGGGTTTCTATTTTACTATAACTTATTTTAATTTACCCTTTTATTATTCTTTAATTATAGTTCATGAATTATTTAAACCAATTTACCTTTTTCTTTTATTACTTAATTCTCTATAATTCTACACTTTTTTTTCTTTTTTTGAAAATATCAAAGGGGGAATTTTGGGGAGTTTGGAGAGTATTGATTATGTAAATTATATTTTCCCTTTAAAAAATGGATTTTGTGACATCCTTCCCATCATCCATTAGCTTGGGAAGAGGTGGTGGGTGTTACTGGACTTAGGTGACATCCCCAAGACACCAAAGGCTTGAAATAAATTCCAATGGATTCATAAACATTTGGGGAACAATTTTCCCTTTCATGATAAAACAAACAAACCATGATAACCATAACAAAAAACCACTATACGATGAAAGAGTATAGAAATATAATATAATAAAAAACTAAATCCAATTAAAATACTAGAGTATGAGTGGAATCAAAGTGACATAATCAAAGGAAACTAAAGAAAATAAAACCCAATGACCCCACATACAGAAACTAGAAACTCCCAATCAGATCCAAGATCCAAATCCACATTCCTATCCCAATGTATCAATAAGAATTACTAAATAACTATGACACCTTTCCATTACCTATGTATCAATATATAACACCTAAAAATTCACCATATTCCTCCAAGAAAGGGGTGAGTATAAAAAATTGGATTTCCCCAATGAATTCTCAACTCATTCGACAAGGATAAAACTTTTTATAAAATATTATAAAACATCTTAAGCAATGAAACCAATTTATAACAAAACCATAAATCAATTTTTCCAAGGTAAGCATCAATATGCTATCAAAATCATTTTTTCAAGGAAAACATCAGAAAATTCTTTAAACCATATTCTCAAATTGTGATTCGGCATATACTTTTCTATGTCTACACACACAGGCCCACACAACCTTAGTGTTAACATTGATGGTGGAACTTCACATCCATACTTCTACCTTTTGATGGTGGTACTTCATGACCATTATCCATCCCAATCAAGTCATGCCCAACCATTATGCCCAAACCATGTAAACCCATTTCCATAAAATCACTTCTTCCATTTCAATTAATTTAGAAAACAATAAACAACTTGATCAAAATAACCATAATTTTAAAGTCACCATTTTAAAATTATAAGCAATAGGTTTTTACCAAAATTCAACTAATTCCCATGATTTCCAAAATCATAATTCAAATGAGAATTTTCATCAAATCAAACCAATATTTACATAAAAATTTCAAGAAATTTAATCAATTTTAAATAAATCCTTCATTTTCTATTCAATATGAGTGGAGAGAGAAGCCACCTACCTCTCAGAATTTTGTGAAAACAAAGAATAGCACTACAACATCAAAAAAAAATATTGAAACTCCTAGATCTGAACTTATATCTTGTTTCATCCAACCAATTAAATAAGATATCATAAAAAACCAACAGAAACCTAGATCTATCCTTAGTAAATTATATCAAAGGTTTCTACAAAGTTGAGGAGAAGATATCTAAAGAAAATGATAAAGAAATAGCTCTTATCGAGGAATTGAGATCTCCAACATACATAAAATTGCCTACATATCACTCCCAAACCAAAGGTTATTTTCTCTCAAGACTTAAGAAAAAGAGGAATTCATGATATGGGAGTATTAGGGGAGAAATATCATTTAAGAGGATAAATTAAGTTAGATCAACAAATTTTGGGTTTCCAACTACACATTTCATGGTTAGGCTACACGGTTTGATAAATCGTGTGCCAACCATGTGGTTGTTACTACATCAAGCAACCCATCACACAGTTAGCTCACACAATTAGACAAATCATGCACCACTTGTACATTAGTCACTGTCTCAAATGATAATAGGCTCAAATTTCTTATCCTATAATTCTCATGGGTTGAAAAAACCATGTGTCTACTCGGTGCTCACGTTTTTCTTTTTCATGATTTCCTGGGGGTGTTTCACAGTTTCTACTAATTATACTAAAACTATGCACCTCCAAAAAAATCCTCCCAAGAATTATAAAACACTTCTAAACCTACATAACCTGAACATTATATATACTTAAAATAAATAAATAAATTTTCAACTACCTAAAATAGGGGTGCTAGATTTTTACCACCACTGGTATTTTTGTCCCTGAAAAGTAGAAAACTCTCACTACCTTGGAAGAGTTTGGGCCACTGCTTCAACATTTCAATTTCATGCTCCCAAATTTCTTTCTAAATCTAAACATGTTTCCACAAAACTCACACTAGACTGATGATTTTCCCATAAAAGACTTATCTTGCCTGTATATAATCTATATTGGTACATGAACCAATATAGCATTTGGCTATAGCTCAATGTGATCCCATAAAATCACATAGATGGAATCATGTTGATACTTATTCAATTGAGATACATACATTATGGAATGAACTGAACCTTGGTGGAAAATAAACTAATATTCCACCTCACCAACCCATTCAATTATATCAAAAGGGAATATATATTGAGGTTATAACTTTCCCTACTTTCCAAGACGGCAATGACCAAACCTTGGAGAGATTATCAAGAACACATAAACACTAAAATCAAACAACAAAAATCATTGAGGATGATCTGCATGTTATTTTTAAAGACCTAAATCCATCTCCATTCTCTTTTTCATCAATTAAATCTTTTCCATTGTCTCTTGCACAAGGATCGATCCAACCAAATAAGTCTTATATTTTTTCACCAAACAAGGTATAGAATGACTAGGAAACCCATACAATGATTCAAAATGACCTATATATATCCATTCTTGATAAATGTTGTTGTATGAGAACTTTACTAATGGTATGTTCTCCTCCCACGAGCCACCAAAACCATCACACAAGACATGAGCATGTCCTCTAACATTTGAATCATACTTTTGTATTTTCCATCCTTTTTTGGATGATATATCATGCTCATAGTCAATAAACTCCCAAGGTATTGTTTTAAGGACTTCCAAAAACAATTCATAAACATGGGGTCTTGATCAGATACTATCGAAACTAGTATGTCGTGCCTCTTTACCACTTCTTAGATATATATATTATTTATAAGTCTTCCATCATATTGGATTCATGAATAGGGATAAAATGGGTCAACTTTTGGAGTCAATACACTAACACCCATATGGAATCATGTTTTTGAACCATCCTTAGTAGACCTATTACAAAATTTATAATTATTTTCTCCCATTTTATTATGGGAATTAGTTAAGACTGCAACATACCTTCTAACCATTGTTGTTCTCCCTTTACCAGCTAAAAGGTGAGGAATCTCAAAACAAAATCTTCCACAACTCTTTTCATGCCAACCCACTAAAACTATGATTTCAATGCTTTATACAAATTTTTAATTCATGGATGAATATCCCATGTCAAAAGGTGGTAAACAATAAGAATTTGTTCCTAAAAAAATAAAGGTATCGTGATTTGATTTATAAACTACAAAAATAAAATATCATCCAACTTCCACCCCCTAATGGTATCCCCACCATTTAGTTTTAACCTCATAGTAACACATTCAAAATTTGATATATGATCACTTCTAACATTCTCAACCAAATCATGAACAAAAAAATCTAGGAAGAAAACTACAACATCACTATGTTCGGTAAAATCATGGTGCATTCCTTCAATAACTAAAATCAGTTTCAACTGGTATGAAGCTTCTGTATCCAACTGATTATATGGCTTATATTTTAATACATTTACCACCGAATTTCATATACTTGGTGTATACATCAAGTAAAATTTGAACATTTGAAGTTATCCTATCAATCTAATTTTCCAAAAATTCAAACCTATTTTTGAGAAAATGTGTTTCCTGATCTTATGGTTTGTAAACACCATGAGTTTCTAACAAAAAATATAATGATTCTAACTCTTCAAATCATGGACTAGAGAAAACAATTCCAAATCATGTTTCTGTAATTTGTTTTCATACATCCTTAACTACCATAATCTATAAGAAAAAAATGATCTCTCTATATAAGAACACATCCCAACCCAGATCTTGAAGCATCACAATACACCACATAGCATTGTACTGATTCTGGAAATATCAAGATTGGTGTTGATGGAAGGTGAAATTTAAGATCTTTAAAATAATTTTAACAGTAATCATTCCATTTGAATGGACCACTTTTACTTGTAAAAGTTGTCATTAGTGAAGCTACTCAAGAAAATTCATGAAAAAAACATCATTAATAACCAATCAGGTCAAGGAAACAGTATATCTCAAAGATATTATTTGGTAGTTTCCAAGAGATCACAGTATCTGTCTTTTATGGATCCGAAGAAAACTCCTTTTCTAGAGATAAAATGTCCAAGGAAATGTACCTATTTTATCTAAAAACACACTTTGAATGTTTTTCATACATATTATGATCCTATAAGATACCCAACACTATCACTAAGTGTTTCTCATGGTCATCCTTTATCCTAGAATACACCAATATATCATCTTTAAATACCACCAAAAAGAAATCAAAATACCTTTAAAATTTATGATTCATTAATTCTATAAATACATATGGTGAATTTATAAGACCAAAAGGAATAACAACAAACTCATAATGGCCATATCTAATTTTGAAAAAAAAATTGGAATATCCTTCTTCTGAACCCACAATTGGTGATATCCCAAATGTAAGTTAGTTTTAGAGAACCACTGGGATCCCCTAAATTGACCAAAAAACTATCAATTTATGGAATAGGATACTTATTATTTATCATAACTTGGTTAAGATTAAGATAATGTAAAAAAAACCTATGATTTTCATCCACCTTTCTCACAAAAAGAACAAGTGATGCCCATGGAGATGTAATTAGTTAGATGAACCCTTTATTTTCCAAATATTCCAACTATTCCTTCAATTCTATCAATTTTTTTGGTTCCATATGATAAGACGTACGGGAAATAGGAATGGTCCCTAATAAGAGATCAATCATAAATTCCACCTCTCTTTTGGGTGGAAAATCTGTGAAATTTTTAGAAAATACATAAAGGAACTGATCCAAAATGGATATAAAATATTTTTTCCTAATCTCATCTACTGATTCCACGTTCAATGCTTCCAAATAGTATGATATTGAACCAACCACTAGTTCTAACAACATAATTCTACTTTATTTCACATTTCAATCTCTCCTAAAGAGATGATTGATGACATATATAGTTGTAAAACTAACCCTTAGGGTATAATAGTTGATGGGAGATTTGAACGTTTTCAACCAATCCATACCCAAGATTAATTTATATAAATCCATATAAACTATATATATAAATAAAAAATAAATTCATCCACATTGATAGTTATAGAACATGATTTGACCATAAAGGCGTGGAATTATCTATAGATAACAGGAGTTTGAAGTTTCAAAATAGAAGGTATAATCTCAACATGCAAAGCCATGTTATCGACAAAATGAAAAGAAATAAATGACTGGGACTCATCCTTATCAAAAAAAATCTTGCATAAAGGTAGATTTAAAAGAAATATACATATAATAATCAAATATTGATTTTGATTATCCATAATCATTTTCTTAGCTCCATAAAATTTCTTACTCACTATACATTTATTTTTATTACCCTATTGAGATTTCAATGGTTAAAAAGTCATGGTATTCCAAGAATCACCCTGGCTTGCTCAATTATGATAGTGAGAGTTATTCTAATGTACTCATGTTATTAAAGAATATGATGCCTGAGAATCAGGAGATGTATCTCGAGAATTCGACCTAATAGCACTGAAACAAAAACACTATAGAGGTCTTATATTATTGAAATTATGACATGGTCTAGGTGGTGATGTACAATCTCTCTTTAGATTGAGATAACCACATTGAAAAAATCAAGATTACCATTTGGATTAGAAGGAATATTCACTAATCCTAACGTTTGATTATGATTCATACTACCACCTTGTAAATAGGTATACCTCTTCTGCTTATTCCCAGTATTATATTTCACACTAGTTCCCATGGGTATCAACATGCTTCCTACATTTTTATTTCCTGAGATATCCTTTCTTATACCATTTCTCTATTGACTATATCTTTATAATCTGATATGAAAAGCATGGAATTCTTAAATTGAATATTTTTCCTCAACCCCGATTAAAAAATTGATTCCTTCAAGGACACACTTGAAACAATTTTGGGTGTAAATAGAAATAAATTCATAAATTTAGCCACATGCTCTATCATAGTGAGGTTGTCTTTCTTTAAATTGACAAAGTATATTGTTCTTTAAATATAGAAATTATGAGTATAGAATTCTTTGTTAAAAAATTCTTCAAAAATTGTCTCCTTTCATGCCTTGCTCCAATTTAGCCTAAACTGTTAAATCCCACCATTTACATTCACGATCTTCCAACATGTATGTTTCTAACTTCACCTTAAACTCAGCTGGTGTTCTAAGGAAATTTAATATTTGATTCACCCTATTTAGAAACATTTTTCCTTTTCTGGCTTTGAATCACTCCAAAATATGGGTGGATTCTTCTTTTGAAACTGAACATAATGATATACTTTCCATGGTTCATCAATTTTATTCCCTCCATCCATGTCCTAGAAAGCCTGGACAATAATCTAGACCAATTTTTGGTTCATGTGTGGCTTAGGTTCAACCACATTCTCAGTAGCCTCTTTTGTTTGGTTTCTACTTTTCCAACCTGGTTCCATTCTCTATAACCAGAACAAACTCCATTTAGTATCACTCTATAGAAATTTAAGGATTAGAAATTTAAAATATACCAGATCACACATATCACAACAAGGATTTCCAAAATTCCACAATTTCAAATTTCAAAACATTTTTGAAAATTCCACCATGATTTTTGAAAATCAAAACATTTTAAACTATTTTAAAAAATCAACACCTTTTCAAGAAATCATAAATACTTACTCAAAATTAATTATGAAATCCTAGAAGGAATCCATTACTATCAATTCATGTAATACTCTTCACATCGATTATACCCATGATGATGAGGTGAAAACTCTTTAAAGTGTCTCAAAACACTCAATTACCCAAACTCCCTGGTAACTTGAAGTTCAGTAAAAATCAGTTAGCTATACCTTTTTATGATTTACATTTCGAGTTCCAATGATCCTACTCCTTACTTCCAACCCAAATCATGGGCTGAAAAACTGATAACCAAGGAAAAAACAAACATACACCATTTGGAATATCCCACCACTCGTCCATTGGTTTAGAAAGAGGTGGTGGGTGTTACTGGTCTTAGGGGACATTCCCAATACACTAAAGGCTGACCATAAAAGTCGAGGGCTTCAAAAACATTTGGGGTATGGTTTTCCCTTTGAAGACAAAACTACCAAACCAAAACAACCTTAAAAACTAAACCCTTATATGATGCATGAGTACAAAAATACAAGACAATAAAAAACAAAACCAAATGACAATGTCAGAGTATGAATGGAATCAAAGTATCATTACTAAAAGAACATAAACACAAAAAAACCCAATGAAACCAAAGACACCAACTAGTAACTACAAATTTTCTCCAAGCTCCAAATCGACATGCCCAACCCAAGGTATCAAGAAGAATTTCTAAAGAACTATGATACCTTTCCTTTACATGTTTCTTGATAAATAACATCTTCAAACACACCATAGTTCCCAAGAAGGGGGTGACTATAAAACTTGTTAATATTTCCCCAATGACTTCCTAAATCACTCAACTATAATAAAAAAATAGAAAATTTTATAAAATAATTTAAGAAAATGAAAAAGTTTATAATAAAACCATAAATTAGTTTTTACAGTAAACATCAATTAGCTATCACAGTCATTTTTTTCAAGGAAAACATCAAAAAATTATTTAAACCCTATTCTCAATTTGGGATTTGGTATATAATTTTCCATTCCCACAGACATATTCAACACACAAAAACACAAATATTAGCGTTACCATTGATGGTGGGACTTCACATCCATACTACATCCCTTTTATGGGGGTACTTCATGACCATTATCCATCCCCTTCAACTCATGCCCAACTATTATGCACAAACCATGTCAACCCATTTCCATAAAATAATTTCTTATCTTTAAAATCATTTAAAAAATACTCTAATTGAATCAAACCAACCATAATTTTAAAATAAAAATTTTAAAATTAAAATATATGTCTTTTTCCAAGAAGTCATCTAATTCCCATGATTTCCAAAACCATAATTCAAATGGGAATTTTCATCAAATCACAGCATGATTTCCACAAAATTTTTATAAATCTAATAAATTTTAAGTAAATCCTTTAAGTTATAATAAAGAGGAGTTGAGAGAGAATACACCTACCTCTCAAACTTTTTAGAAAATAAAGAACGATACAATAATATCAAAAACCAAGCTGGAAACTCCAAGATCTGTACTTAGATCTTGTTCCCTTCAACTAATTCAACAAGATCTAATCGAGAAAACCAAAAAAGAACCTAGATATATCGCTAATGGATTAGATCAAAGGTTCTGATAAAGAGGAGGATAATAAATCTATGTAAAAATAAAACACCAATAAGTTTTAATGGTATGTATCTTCTTAAATAAATTCAATTTATCTGATAGCATACATTGCATGAAACATCAGTCTTAAATGAACTGTGATATTCTATTAAATATTAACACAGGTGTTTGAATAGTAATGTGACCATTAATAATAGTAATGTGGCCCATAAAATAATAAACTCCCCTATGATTATATAAATAAAATCTAGGTATCTCATAAATGAAAATATTATATATTTATATCATGGAATAAGTAAATATTTTTTTTCAAAATCATAAATTAAGTGTTGGTATTTTCGTGAAACATAAATCTTGGTTTAAAATTTTATATTTTAAAAAATGATTCAAAAGAAAATTTATTTTAATAAAATATATTCATAAATTATTATTTTATTTTTATTATAATTATAAGATAATTTTATGACACCATAATTAATTTTTCAAATAATCACAAAAGCAGTTATAATATTAAAATTGGTATTCTTCTGAATAAATGGTGATTTTAAATAAAAAATAAATTTATTATACTTAGAAATTTATTTTCATAAAATGGATTCCATTTTTTAAATCTATATTTAAATAACTAGTAAGGGCTAATTTTTTTGATTTTTCTAAAATAGTTGAATTTTGTGAATAGTAAAAAATTGTAATTTACAGTATTAAACATTATAAGTAAATAAATGAATTATTGAGTCTTGGTTGATGTATATATGAGGTAATAACTCATTATTTATAACTCACATTCTCTATTTATTGTATTTATTCATGGTAATTGACAATATTGATAGTCTTGAGCCAAAATAATAAACTAATGAATAAAATAATAAAAAAACACCCATATCCACCCCATTAAATACCACCCCTTCTCCTCACACCTTAGAAGCCTTGAAGTTTTCCTAAATTCTTCTAAATTCCCTTACTATGACTCTTCCCCACATCTAATACCTAC
Source organism: Viscum album (assembly GCA_963277665.1). NCBI lineage: Eukaryota > Viridiplantae > Streptophyta > Magnoliopsida > Santalales > Viscaceae > Viscum > Viscum album. Next base: position 804,963,175 of record OY728141.1, on the reverse strand, counting down.
TTTTATTACCAAAATACCAAACCCAAGTTTGTTAAGAAGGTTTTCAAAGAGACGATATTCAAGAGGTAAAATCCTACTTCTTTATCTTTTATTTTATTTACTGTTCTTATTCTAACCTAAAATACCCTATAAAAAGTGGTATTGTAACTTCAATATCGTATATATACTATAATTGTATTCTTCTAATTCAATATCCATCATCAAATCTCTTTTCTTCTTCTTCTATTTTAAAAATGAAAACATCATCCATGATGTGTCGATTCCCCACCTTCAAGCACGTTGAGTTTTCATTTTTCTTTACCACCTTAAAGGATGGTCATAAAACCATTATTATGGAAAGAAATATTATAATATTTAAATTATAACTTTTTTATGTCCTGGAACTAATATATACACATAATATTAAATAATAAAACAAAACTAGTTTATGATGATCGAAAAACTGCCAAAATAAACTAAACATATATCATTAATGTTTTATATAATGAATCATCCTCATAACATTTAAAAAAATGATATATGAGAACTACAATAATTATACATAAGGGAACCGACTATAAAACCATGAAATGAATGCTCCTAGAACAACGAAATTAATAATTATAACTCATTAGAATGACTGTAAATGAGCTTAATAAAATAATAATATATCAAATATATGTTTAAGAGGATATAAATTAAGTAATTATTTAATCTAATTTGATTATCTAGGGCATTAAGTATAAGTGCAGAATGTTTTCAGACATAAGGTAAGGGTTCTCTCATCTCACTTTAATTTCTATGAGATATGCCTTATTCATCACTGTTTTATTGTGTTTAGTGTATATACACTTCACATTAATATACAATATCATTAATCTATTCATATTCATGGTATTAAATTTTAACTTTTATAATTATTAATCTAGACCATATACCATTTTTACATATGGTGCTTACTTTGAATGTTATTTTAACTAGGAGAAATATTGATAAATTTGTATCCTCTAATCAATACATATATTTTAATAAGTCATACTATTCATGAATTAAATCTATTTATAAAGAATTATTTGTACATTTAGTGATGGGTGGGGCCAAAAATTATATATCCCCTTGATGCATCGACGGGTCACACGAGAAAAAATAGTTGGCGACAAACCCTTTGCATTTGTTTCCAAGAAGAATCAAACGAGTTTCTACCCACAGACATAAATCGTCTTATGAAAGTTATTGATAGTAGTGGTTCACATGCCAGATACATGAATTGCAATGACTAAGCATTTTCTTCATTCAGTATTCAAATATTACTATATATTAGATTTTCACTATAAAAAAAAGTATGGATTCATTTTTATTCTTAGTTTATTTATTAAATGACATGTTTTCTCTATTATTTACATTTTTATGTTGATTATGCCTTATTGATTCAAGTTTCTACTATATGTAACCCTTACTGAGAATTTGAGCTCACCCTTTTATTTTTTTTCCTTCCCCAAGTTATGATGATGAAATATTTGAACAAGTGTTAAGGAAGTAGTTTATTTTCCTTTGTTATGTTCAATGTTTAATTACCAACATTATAAGGGAACCATGTATGTATCTAGTTCATAAATACTACTAAACTAACCAATCCTTGGAAATATTATCTCTTGTATATATGTAATTTTCAAAAATAACCTCTAACTCAGTACTACTGGGTCGGGGTTGTCACGATTGGTATCAGAGAAGGTTTAATAGAAACCTTGGGAACTAGATGTTAAATAAACATAATAATTATAATAATATCTTATAGTGAATTTTTTTCTCAATAAAAATGATGATTATGATATGACTCAGAGTGATCCATTATTTAGTAATGGTTCCTAATGGAAGAATTGGAATCAATACCCACAAATAATGTTGGGATTTTCCCAAAGAGTAAGTAAAAAAAATATTGTTGGAGATGATCATATCATGAGCATATTAGGACAGCTTACACAGGTTATGAAGAATAACCATAATACACCTATGTTGGATCATTTCATACAATATAGGGACCCATATTTTAGTGGGACTACTAATCTAGTTGTAGGTGAGTAATGGATCAAGTCCCTTGAAAAGATATTTTTGGAATTAGAATGTGATCAAAGGGAAAAAGTAATAGTGGCAGTATATTTCCTCAAGGATATGATGATCAATGGTGTTCATTGATCCATAATACTGGAGAGGAAAAATAAATATAATACATGGAAGGGAAATATTGTAAAGAAAAATTCTTTGAAAAATATTTTAATCATGTGAAACAAACTGAAATGAAGAGAAAATTCCTTAAATTGAGGGAAAGGAATAAGAGAGTGTTGCAAAGTATGAGGCCACCTTCACAACACAAGCCATATAGGATACAACTTACATATGTGATTCAAAAAACAATATTTATCATTTCTTTTAAGTTCTTAATCCATGTCTCTGAAGGTCACTAGCTTCTCAAACATTTTTATCATATTATGAAATAATATTAAGTGCTATAAAAACAAATAAGGAATTTACTAGATCCTATATGTTTAAGGGAAATAAATAGAAGAAGATGTCTTATTATAACCATAAAAAAGGTAAAGCATCAAAGAAGAAAATTGGAATAAATAAATTCCCATTATGTAAAAATTATGGAATGAATCGTCCTAGGAAATTCTTGAAAGGCATGGTATTTTATAATAATTGCATAGGAAAGGGTTATCAAGATAATGAATTCGAGGTAATAAACAAACCAATGATGTTCAATGCTTTAAATATAAATAAAGGGGCATTATTCAAATAAATTTCACAAGCATCAGGAGAATATACCATAGAAGAGACCAAGGGTATATGTCCAAGCTTATGCAATCACCACAACTGAAGTAGAAGTTCCCAATGATGTCGTGGCAGGTACATTAATTCTATCTTCAAATTTATCTAATGCCTTATTTGATTTTGGATCATCTAAATCTTTTATGTTTACCCATTTTCCAAGAAAATTAGACATTTTCCTTTTTATTTAATAAGGGAGTTCTAAGTCAAAACTCCTAAGGGAAGTTTCATTATAAGAAAAATGTGTTAGGCAATCCCAATTATGACACATAAACATGTTTTATTTATTAACCTTATCATTATACCTATAGTTTAATTTTATATAATTCTTGGTATAAACTGGATTTAAAAATATGATGTTAAAATTTATTATAAGAAGATGAAAATTATGATTTGTGAGGAAGATATATAATTCTTTTTCTTTGTAATATAAACTTCATCATCTGATTCTTCTTTAGATCCACCCCTAGTAGATCTAATAAATGAAATTATTGGGAAGGAAAAGAAATCATAATATATGGATGTGGAAATTAATCTTAAAATTTCGTATGTTCTATTTGTACAAGAATACATTGATGTATTTCCTAAGGAATTACCTGGACACCCCCCTAGAGTGTGATGTTGAGTTTACCATTGATTTAATCCCATATTCTAGAACAATATAAAAGACTCGTTATATAATAGACACTAGGTAAAAAGTGAGGATAAATAAATAACTAGATTATTTGATTAATAAGTGATTTATTCTCCCTAGTGTTTCTCCATGGGGATCCCTTATTCTATTTATTAAGAATAAAGGTGGATCCATGAGGTTTTGCATTGACTATATAGAAATAAATTCTATTACAATAAAGAACAAGTATATGTTTCCTCACATTGATGATTCATTTTATCAACATCATAGTTATCAATATTGTTTGAAGATTGGCCTTCATTCTGGGTATCATCTATTGTGAGTGTAGAGACCCAAAGCTTGATGTACAAGGACATTACATTACTTTTTGGAATACTTAATACATAACAAAAACAAACACCGAAGGACCGTAATAGTTTAGTGTCTTTGTAAACTCAGAATATAATCTTCTAATCATGGTGAAACATCTTCAAAATCTCCCATAAAGATATTACCCTTTTGTTTTCTTACCTAAAACATTTCTTTATATCCTAGGGAAAAGAAAACATAAAAAGGGTGAGCTCAAATGCTCAGTAAGGTTAAACATGGAGAACATAAAACAACCCATAAACATTTGAACGTAAAAATATAAACATGACATAAATCTTAGAAGTACACAAGGAATAGATCATAAAAGAACATAAATCGTGATAAAATACATTTTAATAAAACATGTAATTGTGGAAAACCATTAAACACATGATATTATTTTCATATTAGCCAAGGCATTGCTGCCAAGATCATCTTAGTGCACAAAGTCCCTTTCTGAATTGAGTTCACTCCTCGTTTCAGTCCTGTAACACTGAACTGTATTAACTTACCCTTCCATCCTTGTCTATCTCATGAGATATAAATCTTTATACAATGCATTGGAGGGAGATATAGGTCCCACCCATCTCATAATGAAATCATTCTTACGTATGCCACAACATAAACATAAATCATTCATCATAACCCAAATAATAAAATGGGTTTCATAAACATCATCCCATCATAACATAATCCATATAAAACAAATGGATATCATTTCATCATAAGAAAAGTGAAACCATGTAAATAATAGATACATTATACTTGAAACATACACATATGAAATAATGTCATCTTAGATGGAAAATGGTTTTTATAAAACACTTGAAATGAATTCTTGAGGAAAATATTATTTCTTATTCAAAATCATTTTCTTTTCACAAAATGCCATGAAATTTTAAAAGAAAATTATTTTGTTGAAAATAGTCATGAAATCTTGTAGATTGAGATTCATGAAAATAATGCGTTAAAAATACGTTCATACCATATAAGTTAAAGAAAACATTCTCCCCGTACTTTTAACGGAAAAGTCAAAAAGTACCACGTATGGTAAAAAAAAGAAAAATTCCTTCCATAACACTAAGTATAAGTAAAGATGGATAAAAATTACTTTAAAAATACATGGAAGAATATTAAAAACTTTATGAAAACATTTTTATAGACATGGATGAAAAATATAACCACAGTGAATACTTACGAATAAGCAATCTCGGATAAAAATGAGATTGCAAAATTATCCCTTACCTTAGGTCTGATATGATTTGTACGTATCCGAAACTCTTGTATAATGATTTAAATAATGTCATTGACTTATTAAAAAATCATATTAATTGTTATGATTTCATATATGGTTAACTTATGACTTTATATTACCCGTTCTTTTGTAAATTCCATGTTAAAGCAGCATTTTGGGTAAAATATTTTTATTTATCGTACGTGTTTGTACTTGTTGTTATTGATATTATTATTAATTATATCATGATTTACTTACTTAAAGAATGTAAAACATGATTCATATATCATATATATTTAGTATATATATATAATATAGATAAATGAAATGAAACACACCGTTCATGGAGACGGTAGGCCGTACGTACGCATGAACGTTGTTTCCCTTTTCTTATTGACTTGAATGGAAGTAAGTAGATGACATATATATATACATAAATACAGTAGCTTTATCATTTCATATATTTAATTATTATTAATTATATATACTTTATAATTATTCTTGAATTGTTAACAAGGATAATGAATCGCATCGCGTCGTGGAGACGGTAATCTGTACGTACACACGAGCGATGATATCGTTCCATAATTATTGAATGGAATTGGAGTGGATGATATAATGTTTCAGAATCATTATGATATTATAATAATCATATATAGTTATTCTTTACACCATTATACCCATCCAAGTAAGGTGGTGGTGGAAAAACAGATTACACAATGGCGTGGAGACGGTATTCCATACGTACACATGCGCGGTGATTTCGTTTTCCATAGGATGGATAGAAGGTGAAATAGGGTTGCTTAATATTTATAATAAAATATCAGTATATAAGTAATGCTCTTGTTATTAATTTATAATGAAACAACTAAATAATAATAAGTTGAAGAAACAATAAAACTTGAAAGAATCGGAAGAAGAGATTACCTCTTCTTCGACGCACCTCTTTTAAACTTCTTCTTAGGGCACTAGAGTTGGTATTTTTGAGAATACCATAACCTCTATGATATAACTAGAGAGGTTTATAATAATAATTGGCAGGTTTTTTCCGAGCTTCAAGGCTCAAAAGGGTGTGAAGAGAAGAGGAAAGGGGTTCCCCTTTTATAAGGGAGGAGAGGGGCACCTTAGGAAAAACATAAAATATTATTTTATAATAAAGTAATATTTGGTTTTTAATAGCTCAAAATTGATTTATTTCAAAGATAAGGTAGGGATGGGTCTCAATCCTCTCAACCAATAGGTTTTAGACAAGTTTAGGTTACTATTTTATCCTTATAATTTATATTTAACTCTAAGTTAAATAATTTTACTTTTACCGTGTCTTTTTGTTTTTTACACTATATGGTTAATAAACTTACTATAACAAGCCAAACGAACCCCAAGTGGTTCATTATTAATATATATAACCTCATATAATCCATTTGGCTTAACCATAGATTTTTAGGAATAAAATAACAATTAATAATATAATATTTTTTTTAAAAAACTATTTTATGTCAATTTTGACACTATTTAGTACTAAATTTTTGTGAAAATCATACCAGCATGATTAGTTAGAAAAAAGTTAATTAAATCTATACTAACATGTCATATTAACCTATAAAATTATTTTAATTTGTAAAAAGTCTAAAATTTCATTTATTTGTGTATTTATAACACCAATTATGTTAATATTTCATTAATAAGGTAACTACTTCATCATCATTGTGTCATAAATAAATTAAATTATTTCATGTCTTAAAATTAGAAATAAAATACCATTATGTAGAAAATATGTTTATCTTTCTAATTAATATTTATAGTCTAATTTATCTTATTAATAACCCTATATTAAAAATGTTTTAGTTATTAAACATTGATTTTAACTATTTTAACTCTTCTTTAAATAAAATAATAATAAATGCCCTAATCTAATCCAAGTGGACCTAAAGGTTAATATTTCATCCCTAAGATTTTTTTGGTCGAATTACACTTATCCAATAGAATTATGACATGTTTTAGGGTAATAATAATATCATTTTTGCCCTTAATTATCCTATTTACTTTTAACCGTGGTAAATTAAAGTAAAAAGTTACTATTCACCAAAAATTATTTTTATCTTATTGAACCAAATTTTACTCATTGATATTAACCATGTCTCTCGGATTTTTGAAATTCCACAAACAGAAGTGGTAAAATTAAGTTTTATGTAAATTTGCAAATTCTCCTAGGAGGTGGGTAAAAGACGGTCAAAAGTTCAATAAAATTTTTATATATCTAAAATTATTATAAAATGACTCCAATGAATTACATTAAAATTATATAGGTATTATGTTTCAATTTTGACCTAAAATAAATTTAAATTGAATAAATAATTATTTAAATAAAAAGTCGGGTTTTAAATAGTAACCTAGTGTTTTCACTATTCATCAAAAATTGAAAGTTTTCAGAAAAATACCAAAAATTCACCCTAGGCTAATTTCGATATTCTGAATCCAAAAATGAAGTCCATTTGGAAATATAAAATTTATAAAATTTCAAAAAGTGGGTATTACTATTCATAACAGCTCGTTTATATAATATTTTAATAACATATCATTGTTTAGTGAAACTCAGTATTGCGTACAACACACGCTACCAGGGAAGGTCGCAATTGCGTACAACACACACTGTCATGGAAGGTCGTGATTGTGTGTAATGCAATCCAAGTCAAGGTTGTGTGTAGTGTAAGCTCCCTTTTTTTGCGTATAACATAATCAAAACTTATTTCATTTGTACATTTAACAAAATTGATACATAATGTTGCGTAGAATAATTTATACAAAAAAAACTTGAAATTATGTGTAACATGATCCAAGAATAGTGTTGCGTATACTGGAAGCTAAAACGGTGTTGCGTATAGTGCAAGATAATCTTGGTGTAGCATACAACACAAGACATCAAATAAATTAAAAATATTATTTCTCATAAAATCTCGGGGTATTACATTCTACCCCCCTTAAAATGAATTTCACCCTCGAAATTCAACGGGGTTATAAATGGTTTACTACTCAAAAGTTTTAATAGAAACCCTCATCAAAAAAAGGAATATCAAAACATGTCTTTAAAAACTAAAGTATGAAACGTAACGGTTACCCAAATTAACCAATCACTAGGTTTCCGCATAGGAGAATATAGGTGAAAATATGGATATGGAAGAGAAATATAACCATCAACTTCTGATGAAGAGTGGTAGAGGACATGACTATGAAAAAGCCAACAATCACAAAGCCATAAATTTGTGATGATCTAAGGTACCATCTAATTCATCAGATATAAGGGCACTATGACAATATTTTTGGTTTTCAAGATCATTTCCCTAAAGTTGAAGAAATTGGAATTTGTTTAAATACTTTCTTGATTTCGGTACAATCTCATTGTTGGTCATTCCTTGGACAATTTCCACTTCATCTCTTAAAGAAATGAAGTTGAATTTTTCATTCATGAAGTGTTAGCAGATCATGTGATAGAATTATGGGTCATTCCATATGTCTCAAACAAAAGGTTAGAAAAAGTTATCAAATATACATATGTCCATCTATGGTGAGGTTAATTGTATATGGTTCTTAAAATGGACTTATACTTCATATATCATATCGATTAATATAATAAAACTAGTTTCTACTAACCAGGTACTTCCTGTAGGCCAGATAAAGTCCTGTCGCACTTTAGTTGTGGGTTCGATTCCCACAGCCTTGTCCGACGCGATTGGTAGTCGCCCATCCTACAGGTTTTCCTTTTTCTAAAACTATGCTATTACAGCATTCCAGAAATAATATTAAAAATTTCTAGCCTTAAACAATACTATCTGATGTGCAACCAAATGCATTCCAATCTTTAGACTTATCCAAAATACATCTGTTCAATCTTATAGTATAAAGAAAATGATTACTGGATATGGAACATAACAAGCACATGAATACCATCATTTATCCCCCATATATCATAAGATATATCTTGTTGGACACATTTCATACATGTGAATATCTTAATCATGTATTCTTTTGAAACATGAATTACCATAAAACCTTAGTGAAAACATGAATTCTATCAAAATTTAACTCTTTCCACATACCAAAATCCAAAAAATTCTATATACTCAAACCGTGATATCACTTAGTCTTTATATCAATCATGAGCTCATGAATACTATCAAACATCTAATTATCTCCTTATCCCTTCATTATGCACATATCATCTACTTTCAAAAAATATCTGAATAAACTTTCATGGTTACTGGTACCATTCATCATATACTTTCAAAAAATCAAGGAAAGACAATAGTGTAACAATCCTTAGATATCTCTTTATTCCATAATACCATGAGATTACTTACAAAACATTACTCTTGATAAACATGTAATCATTCCACTACCTTCTTAAACCATTGACCGATCTTGAACAATTCTTTCATCTCACATATCATTTGTAGTCTCTTCATCATCATCCACATAAATACTACCCATATGACCATGCTGATGAGATTTTCCCTTAGGGAATTGGTTTGCATAATGGTCGTACATTCCACACTTAAAACAATTAACCGTTGTTGATTTCTTAGCAATACCATTATCCTTGTCCATGGTGTTAACTGAACCTTTTCCTTTACAATTACTATCTTTGTGTCCTTCTTTTCCACACCCAAAGCATCTTCTAGTTCCTTTGAAACAATCTCCCTGATGACTCTTACCACATGATTTACATGAGGGAAATTGAACTTTCTTTCCTCTATGATCATCAAGAAACTCCATCTTTCTCTTATTATCTGAGTTAGAAAACTTACCAAAGTTGAGATTATTGATCATATTATGAGATTTCTGATCATGAATAATAACGATATGTGGAATTCCAGATCCAATTTCATTTGGTTGCTCATGAATAATATCGTTCCATTGTCCATCATATCCTCTATAATCTTGAATCTTCCTGTTTCCAACTATTTTCTAAAACCCAAAAAAAAAATAGTGTGAGAGGAAAAAATCATGCTAGGAAAAAAACATAATAAATGGGGAGTACCTTCCATATCTAACATCTTAGGTTTAACTCTAATATTGTTACTATAATTCTAGGACTATAACCTATACTTATACTTAACCTTAGGGACATCCCTAGACATACCTTAGAAATATCTCTAGGGATCTCACTAAAGTTTTTGCATCCTAGTTTCCAAATGTTAGCTAAACCTTTCCTCTTATACCAACTGTAGAGACCGAATGCTTGACATACATGGACATTACATAACTTTTTTCGGAATACTTAATACATAACAAAAACAAACACTGAAGGACCGTAATAGTTTAGTGTCTTTGGAAACTCGGAATATAATCTTCTAATCATGGTGAAAGATATTAACCATAACCCATAAAGATATTCCCCTTTTTTTCTTACCTAAAACAGTTCTTTATATCCTGGGGAAAAGAAAAAATAAAAATGGTGATCTCAAATGCTCAGTAAGGGTAAACATGGAGAACATAAAACAACCCATAAACATTTGAACGTAAAAATATGAACATGACATAAATCATAGCAGTACATAAGGAATAGATCATAAAGGAACATCAATTGTGATAAAATAGCATTGGAATAAAACATATAATTTTGGAAAACCGTTAAGCACATGATATGATTTCCATAGTAGCCAAGGCATTACTGCCAAGATCATCTTAGTGGACAAAGTCCCTTTCTGAATTGAGGTCACTCCTTGTTTCAGTCCTGTAACACTGAACCAGATTAACTTACCATTTAATCCTTGTCTATATCCTTAGATATAAATATTTACCCAATGAATTAGAGGGATATATAGGTCCCACCCATCTCATAATGAAATCATTCTTACGTATTCCACAACATAAACATAAATCATTCATCATAACCCAAATAATAAAATGGGTTTCATAAAAATCATCCCATCATAACATAATCCATATAAAACAAATGGATATCATTTCATCCTAAGAAAAGTTAAACCATGTAAATCATAGATACATTATACTTGAAACATACACATATGAAATAATGTCATCTTAGATGGAAAATTATTTTGATAAAATACTTGAAATGAATTCTTGAGGAAAATATTCTTTCTTATTAAAAATCATTTTATTTTTACAAATTCCATGAAATTTTAAAAGAAAATGATTTTATTTAAAATAGTCATGAAATATTTTATATTAAGCTTCATGAAAATAATGCGTTAAAATCCGTTCATGCCATATAAGTTAAAGAAAACATTCTCCTCGTACTTTTAACGGAAAAGTCAAAAAGTACCACGTATGGTAAACAAAAGAAAGATTCCTTCCATAACACAAAGTATAAGTCAAGATGGGTAAAAATGACTTTAAAAATACATGTAAGAATATTAAACACTTTATGAAAACATTTTTATGGACATGGATGAAAAATATAACCCCAGTGAATACTTACGAATAAGCAATCTCGGATAAAAATGAGATTGCAAAATTATCCCTTACCTTAGGTCTGATATGCTTCGTACGTATCCGAACCTCCTGTATAATTATTTAAATAATGTAATTGACTTATTTTAGAATCATATTCATTATTATGATATCATATATGGTTCACTTATGACTTTATATAATCCGTTCTTTTGTAAATTCCATGTTAAAGCAGCATTTTGGGTAAAATCATTTTATTTATCGTATGTGTTTGGACTTATTGTTCGTGATATTATTATTACTTATATCATGATTTACTTACTTTAGGAATGTAAACCCTGTTTTATGTATCATATTTATTTAGTATATATATATATATATACATATATATAATATATATAAATGAAATGAAACACACCGTTCATGGAGACGGTAGGCCGTACGTACGCATGAATGTTGTTTTCCTTTCCTTATTGACTTGAATGGAAGAAAGTAGATGAAATATATATATACATAAATCTAGTAGATTTATCATGTCATATATTTAATTATTATTCATTATATATACATTATAATTATTCTTGAATTGTTAACAAGGATAATGAATCTCATCACGTCGTGGAGATGGTAATCCGTACGTACGCTCGAGCGATGATATCGTTCCACAATTATTGAATGAAAATGGAGTGAATTATATAATATTTCAGAATAATTATGATTTTATAATAATCATATATTGTTATTCTTTACACCATTATACCCATACAATTAAGGTGGTGGTGGAAAAACATATTACCCCACGGCGTGGAGACAGTATTCTGTACGTACACACGCGCGGTGATTTCCTTTTCCTTAGGATGGATAGAAGGTGAAATAGGGTTGTTTCATATTTATAATTAAATATCAGTATTTAAGTAATAATATTGTCATTAATTTATAATTAAAAAACTAAAGAATAAGAAGTTGAAGAAGAAAGAAAACTTGAAAGAATCGGTAGAAGATATTACCTCTTCTATGACGCACCTCTTTTAAACTTCTTCTTAGGGCACTAGAGTTGGTCTTTTGAGAAGAACAGAATCCCTATGATATAACTAGAGAGATTGATAAGGGTAATTGGCAGTGTTTTTCTGGGTTTCAAGGCTCAAAATGGTGTGAAGAGAAGAGGAAAGGGGTGCCCTTTTTATAAGGGAGGAGAGGGGCACCTTGGGAAAAACATAAAATATTATTTTATAATAAAGTAATATTCAGTTTTTAATATCTCCAAATAGATTTATTTCGAATATAAGGTGGTTATGGGTCTAAATCCTCTCAACAAATAGGTTTTAGATAAGTTTAGGTTACTATTTTATCCTTATCATTTAGATTTAACTCTAAGTTAAATAATTTAACTTTTACTGTGTCTTTTTGTTTTTTTACACTATATGGTTAATAAACTTACTATAACAAGACAAAAGAACCCCAAGTGGTTCATTATTAATATATTTAACCTTATCTAATCCATTTGGACAAACCTTAGATTTTTAGGAATAAAATAACAATTAATAATATAATATTTGTTTTAAAAACTATTTTATGTCAATTTTGACACTATTTGGTACTTGATTCTGTGAAAATTATAACAGCATGATTAGTTCAAAAGAAGTTAATTAAATCCATACTAACATGTCATATTAACCTATAAAATTAGTTTAATTCGTAAAAAGTCTAAAATTACCTTTATTTGGGTATTTATAAAACCAATTATGCTAATATTTCATTAATAAGGTAATTACTGCATCATCATTGTGTCATAAATAAATTAAATTATTTAATATCTAAAAATTATAAATAAAATACCATTATGTATTAAATATTTTTATATTTCTGATGAATATTTATAGTCGAATTTATCTTATTTATAACCCTATATTAAAAATGTTTTAGTTATTAAACTTTGATTTTAACTATTTTAACTCTTCTTTAAATAAAATAATAATAAATGTCCTAATCTAATCCAAGTGGACCTAAAGGGTAATATGTTATCCCTATGATTGTTTTTGGTCGAATTAAACTTATCCAATAGAATTGGGACATGTGGTAGGGTAATAATATTATTATTTTTACCCTTAATTACCCTATTTACTTTTAACCGTGGTAAATAAAAGTAAAAAGTTACGATTCACCATAAATTATTTTCATCTTATTAAACCACATTTTACTCCTTGATATTAACTTTATCTCTCTGATTTTTGAAATTCTACTCACAGAAGTGGTAAAATTAAGTTTTATATAAATTTGTAAATTCTCCTAGGAGGTGGGTAAAAGACGGTCAAAAGTTCAATAAAATTTTTATATATCTAAAATTATTATAAAATGACTCCAATGAATTAAATTGAACTTATATAAGTATTATGTATCAATTTTGACCTAAAATAAATTTAAATATAGTAAATAATTATTTAAATAAAAAGTTGATTTTTAAATAGTAACCTAGTGTTTTCACTATTCATCAAAAAATGAAAGTTTTCAGAAAAATACCAAAAATTCACCCTAGGATAATTTAGATATTCTGAATCCAAAAATGAAGTCCATTTGGAAAGATAAAATTTAAAAAATTTCAAAAAGTGGGTATTACTATTCATAATGGCTCGTTTATATAATATTTTAATAACATATCGCTGTTTAGTGAAACTCGGTATTGCGTACAACACACGCTATCGGGGAAGGTCACGATTGCGTACAACACCGGCAATCGTGGAAGGTCGCGATTGCATGTAATGTAATCCAAGTCAAGGTTGTGTGTAATGAAAGTTCCCTTTTTTTGCGTATAACATAATCAAAACTTATTTCATTTCTACATTAAACAAAATAAATACATAATGTTACGTAGAATAATTTCTACAAAACGAACTTGAAATTATGTGTAACACGATCCAAGAATAGTGTTGCGTATACTGCAAGCTAAAACGATGTTTTGTATAGCACAAGATAATCTTGGTGTAGCATACAACACAAGACATCAAAAAAATTAAAAAGAATACTTCTAATAAAATCTTGGGGTGTTACAGTGAGTAAAGAAGGAAGATATTCCAAAGACATCTTTTCAGACTAGGTATGGATATTATGAGTTTACAGTAATGTCTTTTGGATTGACCAATGAACCCTCATTTATCAAGGACCTAATTAACAGAGCATTCAAGTAATATATTGATGGTTTTTTTGTATCATTTATTGATGATATTATGGTGTATTCTAAAATATATGAAGACCATGAGAATCAATTGTGGATCATTCTTGAGGCTCTCAGAAGGAAATGGTAATATAGTAAATTTAGAAAGTGTGAATTATGTATTCCAAAAATATCTTTTCATGGCCATATTATATCTAAGGATGGAATCTTAGTTGATCCAGTAAAGAAAAATTCAATCCATGAATGGCCTATTCCAAAGAACATAACTGAGGTATATAGTTTCATTGGTTTAGTAGGTTACTATCAATGTTTCGTCCATAATTTTGTCAGATTCGATAACCCATTCACCAAGCTCACATGTAAAGGGGTTAAGATTTTATGGATAAAATAATTTTCATATTTTTTTGAATAATTGAAGGGAATATTAATCAACACTCTGATTTTGACTCTACCATAAGGAAATGATGTTTTTGTGATATAAAGTGATTCATTTAAGAAAGAATTAGGTTTTTTTTCTTATGAAAAATGATAATTTTTGCATCAAGATAGCTGAATATTCATTAAAAAAAATAATCCAAATCATGATATTGAGTTAGTAGTAATATTTTATCTAAAGATATAGAGGCGTTAACTCTATTGTGAAAGATGTGAGATATATATAGATCACAAGAGTTTTACATTCATATTTACATAGAAATAACTCAACATGAGGAAAAGATGATGGCTCAGGTTACTCAAAGATTATAATTTCCCAATACACTACCAACCAGGAAAAGAAAATAAGGTTTCAGATGCATTAAGAAGAAAAGATCATGGACTTATAACCCAAATGAGGATTAAGGACGATCCTATGTTCATGGATTTAGTAATGATGGGTATGGAAATAATTAAGTAAGGGGTAGTATCACACCTTTTTCAAATGAATATGAAACCATATTTATTGGAAAAGTTAAAATTATCTCAATCTCATGATTAGAATTTTCAAAAGAAAATTAAAGACATTAAATATGGAATATTGGGAGACTTCATGTATGAGGATAGAATTCAAAAATTTGGAAAGAGGTTATGTGTTCCATAAATACTGGAGCTAAAAAGTTAATTATTGGATTATACTAATAGCTCAATTTCTCTGTACATCCTGGTAGTACCAAGATGTATAGAGATCTGAAAGAACATTTTTGGTGGGATAATATAAAGTGGGAAATTTTTATCTATGTGTCAAGATGTCTAGTTTTTCAACAAGTGAATGTTGAGTGAAGACATCCTAGGGTATTTATGCATCCTCTACATATTCGTATGTGGAAGTGGGGTGAAATTATTGTGGACTTCATCACTGTATTTCCAAAGACCCCTAGAAATAATGATACGATATGGGTTATTTTTAATCACCTTACAAAATCAATACATTTTCCTACTATAAGAGAAGATTTACCTCTTGATAACCTAGCAAGACTCTATATTAATGAAGTTGTAAGAATTCATGGTTCAGCTATTTCAAATGTGTATGACCGAGATCTCCTTTTTACATCAAAATTTTGGAAGAGTCTTTATAAGGTTTTGGATATTGAGTTTCATTTAAGTAATTTTTATCACCCTAAAATTGATGGATAGTCTAAAATGACTTTTCAAACATTAGGAGATATGTTGAGATCTTGATCACGTTGCTTTCAAGGTATGTGGGATCTGTATTAACTTTGGTAATGTTTTCCTAAAATAATAGTATAATGAACCAAAATTTTATCAATGAAAATTACCTTCTTATAATTATGTTATATATTATAAACCTCATAAAATCACATATAGAACACAATAAAAACTTTAGAAGTAAAGAATTAATGAAATAAGAGTTATTTCTAGAAATTAAGGAACCTATAACAATGGAATATTAACTTGACCTTTGGGATAGAAATATGACCCTTATGAATAGTAAACCGGCCAATAGAATAGTAACATCACCCATAAAAGTATAAATAAAATTTAAGTTTCTTATAAATGAAAATATGATATAATTATATCATAGTATAATAAAATAAATTTCTAAGAAATTATTATTTAAGTATTTATATTTTTATAAAACATAAATGTTTATTTTAAATTTTATAATTAGTATAACAATTTTAAAGACATTTTTTTTTCATAAAATGTAATCAAAAATCAATTTTTCTTTATCTTATGATTTTAAGATAATTTTAGGAGACCTTGATTAATTTTTCATAGTTTCATAAAATCAATTATAATTTTAAAATTGGTATTTCCTAAGTAAATGATGATTTTAATTAAAATTTAAATTTGACATATTAAGAAAATTATTTTTAAAAAATAGATTTCATTTTTTAATTATACACATTGAAAAATGGTTAGGGTGAATTTTTTGTATTTTTATAGAAAAGTTAAATTTTTGGTGAATTGTAAAATACTGTAATTTAAAGTATATATAAATTATAAGTTAAATACACTATTACTTCAGTCATCGCTGATGTAAGAACCATAATATCTAATTATATTTCTCTATTTACTTTATTTATTCATGGAATCATCACTATTTCTTATCTTGATTCAAAATAATAAACTAATTAATTAAATAATGAGAAAACACCCCTCTCCTTCACTATAAATACCACCCCTCACCTCCTCTTCTCCTCACACCTTCCAAGATTTTATAATTATCCAAATTCTTTCCAATACTCTCCATAACCCCCTTCCCCACTTTTTGGAGCCTTTTTTCTCAACAAAATACCAAAACAAATTTCCATGAAGATGTTCTCAAGGAGGAGAATTCTAAAGGTAAAATCCTATTTATTTTTCTTTTATTTTCTTTCAGTTTATTATCTTTTCTTATCCTATAATCACCCAACCTTATCCAAGTGGCATGGTAAATCTAGTATCTCACTCGTACTATAATTTTATTATGTTAATGGAATAATCCAGCATCATTTATTTCCCCTCCCCTATTTGTTCTAAAAATTAAAACATTGTCTGTGATGTGTTACACTACTGGAAATATAATCTATCCTAATGGTTTAAAACTATTGGGATAATATCTTAAACCATTGGGATAGGCTGGTTGGAATATATATTACCCAATGGTTTGTTGTGTACTATTGTCATAGATATATTCCAATGGTTTAAAACTATTGGAATAGATTTAAAGAAACGGTTCAAATCATTGATCGAGAGTTATACCAATGGTTTTAAACTATTAGAAGAAGCCTATACCAACATTTCTTTTTGAACTGTTGGAATAGGCCTAGGAATGAATCCATCCCAATGGTTTTGAAACCATTGGAAGAATTTTGTTCCAACAGTTATGGGTGAAATGTTGGCATAAGGGTTGGAATGAGGTTATCCCAATGGTTTAAGACAATTGGGACAGGAATTTTCCAATTCTAGATACATACCAATGGTTATGTAACCATTGTTATACACCCCACCCCCACCCCCACCCCCCAACCTTCACTACCCACTCCACTACAACATCCCCAACTCCCCACTCTACTGCACTCCACTACAGCCCACTCCACCCTACTCTACACCTGAAACTTCATAATTGAATCATCTAATACCCCCATTATATCCCCCATTACATCCAACACACATAATATGTATCAATCACAATTCTAGTATCCCCTACTGCATATACATATCCCACTGCCCACTCACTACATATGCATCATCTTCGTATTCATTCAATACACCGAACAGAACATATGCATCCCCCACTTCATAAGTCTTCTATTGAGTTGAAAAAGTATAGGAATTTTGAGTGAAGTTATAAATCATACGTAATATATATTTTTAGTGTCAGAAAATTTCCAAAGTGTTCATTCTCACTAAGATATGAAATATTCTTAGTATTGTTATAAAAATGTTTTAAATAATTAGAAAACTACCTAAAAGGTTACACTATGATACATTTCATATTTTCAATGGTATATAAGGTCTTCTAAGTTATGTAATGTATTTTAGTGTGTAACGCCCCGACCCTAGTTTCCTAGAGTCGGTGCATTATTACATAACATTGGCATGATCACAAGAAAGATCAAATCTCGAAAGACCGATTGGTTTAGTAGCCTTGGAAACACTAGATATATTCATAAGTTTTACATTACATCATAAAATCAAAAACTACTACAACAACATAATGTTTCCACAGTCCACACTACAATCCCCTCATAATATCCCTGCAGGTCATTCATAACTTACATCTTCACTTCTTGGGAAAAATAAAACATAGAAAAGGGGTGAGCTCAAATGCCCAGTAAGGATAACAATATAGCGGAAACTTTCATCAATAAGAATAAACATTTAAGGCAATGTATAACTAAAACAAAAGCCCTTTTAAACATGAACTTTCAACATGGTATGGCATAAATAAAATGAAATAATGCCATTTACTTATTCACATGGATATTCCACTAATCGAATAATCACATGCAAAAATAAATAACCACTTTCATAATGTTGGAATGCATAATGCTAAACGTTAATTTCTTTGTCTAGGCCTCATCCCAAGACCTAGGGGTTACTTCTAACCAGAACCCAACCCGGAGTGCCTCTAATAACCGGACACCAACCCGGAGTGCCTCTAATAACCGGACACCAACCCGGAGTACCTCTAATAACCGGAGACCAAACCGGAGGGCTTACTTTTACCAGTCCCTAACCTGGAGGGCTTACTTTAACCAGTCCCCAACCTGGAGGGCTTACTTTTACCGGTCCCCAACCCGGAACATACTTGTTTAGCACATTCATCTGAAGAAAAGTTTGAAATATAACATAAACATTCGGATTAAAACTAGCATATGAAATGTCAATAGTTTCACAATAAACTATGAATGGTATAAAATAGCACATCCACAGTCAAACATATCACAAAACCTTCAATACAATATAGAAGTTTTGTATTATAATAAATCAACTTCAAATAATCTTAAAATCCATCAAAGGATGTTGACATAGATGAAATCAAAATTCTTTTAAAAGAAGTATCTCCTTTTATTTTGAAATCATTTAAGATCCATATAAAATAAAACATTTTCTTTGAAAATATTCTTATAAGCTTTTAAGGAAAGCTTCGACGATTTTATAACGGCGGAAAATAACCGCACCCGCCGTATAAGTTAAAAAAAACATTCTTACCTCAATTCTGTTGAAAAGGTTAAAAAGGACCTTGTTTTGAAAACGACGGAAAGATTCCTTTATAAAACTCTTATAAAAAGTCAAACAAGGGTATAAATGACTTTAACCCATATTCTTGTAAATAGTAAAAATGTTTTGAAATACATTTCGAAGAAACATGGATGTGGATGATAAAGAGATCCCAGTAGATTATTACGTATAATACAACCTCGGATAATGAAGAGATTGTGAAATAACCCTTACCTTGTACTTTTCCTTGGTTGAGGTAGGTTAACCTCCTGTATAATGGTGAAATAATTGTTATTAAATTATACAATAATCATATATATTAATATGATATCATATATGATCTTTTAACATTGATTTGTTAATAATATCTTAGAATTATCTTCGTTTCGGGAGTTAACTTACTCATTTTCTTTTATATGTTTTGTTACATAAGCCATGGTTGTTGTATCTTATTCATATCCAGAATGATATACAGTCCTTAAACATCATTTTTAAATCATCAAATGATAATTATACTTGAATGGATACGATGGAGAATGAATCTCATCGCGTTCGTGGAGACGGTAGTCCGTACGTACGCACGAGCGACAATATCATTCTTTTGATATTAAAATAATATATAAATGGATGGTATATCATATATACAGAATCATTAACATGTTATATTTATTATTTACATGAGTTACACATCATTATTATACCCATCCAAATAATATTATATTGAATAACAATTACACCACGACGTGGAGACGGTAAGCCGTACGTACGCACGTATGGTGACATGTTATTCAAAGGGTGGATAGAATACTGAATATGATTGTACCATATTTATAATAACATCACAGTATATGTGAGATACTGGAGTTATTATTTCAGAATGGTAAGAACAAAGGAAGAAGAAGTGGAAGAAGAAATGAACTGAGAAAAGGGTGGTGAAATCATTACCTCTTCTTCGGGTTCTTCCTTTTGATTTGATCAAAAGGGATCCTTAGGTTGGATTTCTGATCAAACTAAGGCCTCTAGGTTGTATTGAGGGATGTTGGGAGAGTATTTGGGCAGAGTTTGGCCGAACCAAAAGGCTTTGAAGGTGTGAAGAAATGAGAAGGAGGAGTGCCCTTTTATAAGAGGGGTGAGGGGCACCTTTGGAAAAGTTAGAAATATTAATTTATAATAAATTCATATTCGGTTTACAAAGGCTCCAAAGTTGACTATTCAAAGGATGAGGTGTGGATAGGTCGAAAACAACTCATCCAATAGAATTTAGACAGGTTTGGGTACTTATATTAACCTTATCTTTAAGTATTAACTCTAAGTTAATTAGTTTCACTTTTACAATGTCTCTTTGTATTTTTGATTAATAAACTTACTATATACATCCAAGCGACCCCCAAGTGGTCCATTAATGATTAACCTATCATAATATAAGTCTCTTGGCCGAACCTTAGATTTTTAGGAATTTAATATCAATTAATAATATAATATTTGTTTTAAGAACTCTTTTTTGTCAATTTTGACACTATTCAATAGTTGATTTTTGTGAAACTGATAACAGATTGATTACTTCGAACAAAGTCAATTAAATCAATCCTAATATATCATATTATCCTAGAAAATTAGTTTAATTCATTAAAAGTTTCATATTATATTTATTTGGGTATTTATAATATCAATTATTTTAATTTTTCACTATTATAGTAATTAATGCATCATCATTGTGTCATAAATAAAATAACTTATTTAATGTCTAAAAATTATAAATAAAATATCATTATGTAGAAAATCTTTTTATCTTTCTAATGAATATTTATAATCGAAAATCCAACATGTATAACCCTATGTAAAAATTGTTCTTCTAAAAGATGTTAGCTTATGCCATTTTTATTTTTATTTAAGCTTTATTAATATAATGTGTCATTATCACTTACAAGTGGATCCATGGGGTCCCAAAATTGACACAAAGATGCCCATGGTCGACCATCTATCAACCAATAGGGTTAAGACACGTTTTTAGGGTAATTTAGTATTATTATAATATTATTTTTTTAACCCTTATTTACCGGATTTACCCTTAACCATGGTAAATAAAATATTTACCGCAGTAATTATTCAAAATGTCTAAAAATAAAAGTTACCTATTTACACAATTTGAACATCCTGATTCCAAATATGGAATCCATTTTCCTAAATTCAAAACACAGAAGTGGCAGAAATTAATTTAAAATTAATTCCCGCTGTCAAAACAAAAAGCGTGTTTTTAAGAGATAATAACTATCAAAAGATTGACACTTGTTTATGTTCGGTTTAATTGTAAAATTATGTCCAATGATAAACATTAAATTGAATGGTAAAAATATATTCTAAATATACTTTAAAACCACTCAAATTCATAATTTATCACTATTAATTATTTTGATTAAAAAAGTTGTTTTTAATTAAAATTTAGTAATTTTCACTATTCATCAAAATATGAAAGTTATCCGAAAAGTACCAAAATTTCACCTTAGGATAAATTCGATATTCCGAGTCCAAAAATGAAGTCCATTTTCAAATATAAAATATATATAATTTCAAAAAGTAGGTATTACTATTCACAACGGCTAGTTTAATTAGTTGTGGTGTGTGTTAGAACTCGAGGTTGCGTACAACACACGCTATCGCATTATTCAAAGGGAAACGTACCGTAGAAGCTTGGGGTGTTTCATTTTAAATTTTTTGATGTCCCCATTTAGTCAAAAAGTTTAAAATATTGTATTTAAAAAGGGTTCACTATTAAAAGTTGATAAAAGTGCAATACTGAAAATGAATTTGTTCTTGCATTATATCTAAGAAACTCATAATATGGATTCTAAAATTATAAGGATTATATAAAGTTTAAAATTTAGATAATACTATTCATAACCTCTTTTGAATGGCTTTTTTTTGTAAGTCATGGTGTGATTGAACTCGGTGTTGCGTGTAGTGCATGTTATTGAATTATTTTGAAGAAATAACACACTATGAAATCTTGGGGTGTTACATTCTCCCCTCCTTCAATAAATTGCGTCCTCGCAATTTGAAATTGTTCTTCGAAAATAAAAGGTTGAAAATAGAAAATATATTTGTGGGAAAACCCACATTGGAAATTGGGTTACTAAAATTTAGTCTTAATATGAGGAAAAGAGAAATCAAAGGGTCACCACCAAATTATGATCTCGATTAGGAGAACATTGGTGGCAATTAGAGACATATAATCGGAGGAAAAACGTAAATATTTATAGGTAGTGATTGAGGTCATCAATCACAAACAAGTATAAAATTGAGGTCCTTAAATTCATCAATCTATGATGAATTGAAATACCATCGGTTCAACAAAACATAGGGTATTAGGATAACACATTTTTGACGTTTCAAAGTATCCTAGTTGAAATCCCACATCGAAAAATGAATTAATGAGGCCTCTATTTAAAATAAAGAGTCGAAAGTATGAAGATTACCGAAAATAACACATACTAGGGTTCCATGTAGTAAAATATGGATATGGAAGAAAAATCTAACCATCAATTATCTGATGGAGAGTGGTAGAGAACATGGCTATAAAAAGGCCAACAATCCCAAAGCCAAAAATTAGTGATGATTTAAGGTACCATCTAGGAAAACATTTTTGTTCAAAGTTTCTTTTCTTAATATTGAGGAATTTATTTATGAGATTGGCTAAGATCATAAGGAGATATACTTACTTTATAATTAGAGTTTTATCCATTAATAAATTTCTACCACAAACTCATCTTTCACTCTAAAAGATAATAGAATGTAAAAAAAATTCTATTTACACTATTCGTATAGGGTTCTAAAATAAACGAATTTATAATTCATCTACATGATCTTTTAATAAAAACTACATTATTTAATCCAGGACATCTCATGGTCCAGTGGTAGGTGATACACCCTTGTCGCCCTTCGGTTGCGGGTTCAAGTCTCACAGCCTTGCCGGACGCGACGGGTTGCCACCCGACCTCCGGGTTGTCCTTTTATGGCAATCCAAAATAATCCAAACTAGAACTATCCAAAATACTTCTTTCCAAACTCACAGTCCAACATTTATAAGGAAGGTAAACATAATGTAGAACCTTTTTACCCCGTAATAGCATATGAATACCTTCATCATGTATTACCATATTCCTTATTGATTACATTCATGCTCCCTTATTCCATATAGAATGCTGGATATACTTCATTAATCCAAAAATGTTTTAAACCCCAACAATGATGGAATATACAAATCATTAATTAGTTCCAAGGTAGTCAAGAATATCCAATATAATTTATCCAAAACAATCACATATTATTCCAAAATCACTACCTCAGTATTAGAACTATATTATGATTTATCATTCTCTCAACCATATATTTTCCAAAAATTTATCCTGCTATTGAGTCACTTTTCTTTGTTCCACATAATCTCAAGTCCTTAATGAAATAGTACTGCAGTACAATCCTTATATACTCCATAATTATTATAACAAGTACATTGTTGATACAACACTCAATTTATATAATCAACATAATAACTCTAATCATTCCTCTTCATCTGTGGTAGTATCATAACTTTATTATTATCCAATAGCATCATTTGCGGCATAGTCTGATGACAGGGGCATAGGTTCGCGTAGTGTCCAAACTCCTTGCAAATGAAGCATTGTACATTTGAAACCATTTTCTTACCCTTGCAGTCACGTACTTTGTGCCCTTTTCCTCCACACTTATAACGAACTCCCATTCCTTTCAGGCAAGTTCCAGGGTGTTTCTTTCCACAGTTACCACATATGGGAAAATTCTTATTTTCCCTCTTCCCTTTATCCATATTTCTCTCTTCTATCCTTTTCTTCTCTTGCTTCCCTTCAAATCCATAGGACTCAGTAAACTCTTTACTTATCTTATCAACACATGATATTATTTCTTCATATGATGATAATACATGGGAGACTATTTCTCTTATAAATTCTAGCTTAAGACCATGAAAGATATGATCCTTCCTTCTCTTTGGATCATGTGCATTTATGGAGTTCTCATTCCTTCTACTGGGCGCCATTTCTAAACAATGGCATAAACTAGATCAGTTTATGAATCAAAATACATAATCCCATACTTATAAAACACTTAACATAAATTGAACTATTTATGGATATAATCCATAATCATAAAAATGTTTTCTTTGAGAAAGTATATACTCATAAACCCTTCATAATGGTTTGTAAAGAAAATGAGAATTATCCTAAGCATATCCCCCGGGAGTGTCGTAACCAAGAGTGCAGCAAGGCCCGTTGTCGTGCACCAGTTCCCGTTCGAGTCTAGCTCAAAGCGGTGTTTTCGGGTTTTACCCCTAGGTACATCTGTGCCAGAGCCGCCTCTACCTGCTCGTATCCAGACAGGGATGTATTGCTCGGAAAACTCACAAAATCTCTACAAATACCAAAATTCTAGGAAGTTCTTCTATACTAATCCTCAAAGTTCATCTTAGGTCTACGTGCTCTAATCAGAGTTTATCTAAATCTAGCTTCCAAGGTTTGTACTAAACTTCCTCTGATACCAACTGTAACGCCCCGACCCTAGTTTCCTAGAGTCGGTGCATTATTACATAACATTGGCATGATCACAAGAAAGATCAAATCTCGAAAGACCGATTGGTTTAGTAGCCTTGGAAACACTAGATATATTCATAAGTTTTACATTACATCATAAAATCAAAAACTACTACAACAACATAATGTTTCCACAGTCCACACTACAATCCCCTCATAATATCCCTGCAGGTCATTCATAACTTACATCTTCACTTCCTGGGAAAAATAAAACATAGAAAAGGGGTGAGCTCAAATGCCCAGTAAGGATAACAATATAGCGGAAACTTTCATCAATAAGAATAAACATTTAAGGCAATGTATAACTAAAACAAAATCCCTTTTAAACATGAACTTTCAACATGGTATGGCATAAATAAAATGAAATAATGCCATTTACTTATTCACATGGATATTCCACTAATCGAATAATCACATGCAAAAATAAATAACCACTTTCATAATGTTGGAATGCATAATGCTAAACGTTAATTTCTTTGTCTAGGCCTCATCCCAAGACCTAGGGGTTACTTCTAACCGGAACCCAACCCGGAGTGCCTCTAATAACCGGACACCAACCCGGAGTGCCTCTAATAATCGGACACCAACCCGGAGTACCTCTAATAACCGGAGACCAAACCGGAGGGCTTACTTTTACCAGTCCCTAACCTGGAGGGCTTACTTTAACCAGTCCCCAACCTGGAGGGCTTACTTTTACCGGTCCCCAACCCGGAACATACTTGTTTAGCACATTCATCTGAAGAAAAGTTTGAAATATAACATAAACATTCGGATTAAAACTAGCATATGAAATGTCAATAGTTTCACAATAAACTATGAATGGTATAAAATAGAACATCCACAGTCAAACATATCACAAAACCTTCAATACAATATAGAAGTTTTGTATTATAATAAATCAACTTCAAATAATCTTAAAATCCATCAAAGGATGTTGACATAGATGAAATCAAAATTCTTTTAAAAGAAGTATCTCCTTTTATTTTGAAATCATTTAAGATCCATATAAAATAAAACATTTTCTTTGAAAATATTCTTATAAGCTTGTAAGGAAAGCTTCGACGATTTTATAACGGCGGAAAATAACCGCACCCGCCGTATAAGTTAAAAAAAACATTCTTACCTCAATTCTGTCGAAAAGGTTAAAAAGGACCTTGTTTTGAAAACGACGGAAAGATTCCTTTATAAAACTCTTATAAAAAGTCAAACAAGGGTATAAATGACTTTAACCCATATTCTTGTAAATAGTAAAAATGTTTTGAAATACATTTCGAAGAAACATGGATGTGGATGATAAAGAGATCCCAGTAGATTATTACGTATAATACAACCTCGGATAATGAAGAGATTGTGAAATAACCCTTACCTTGTACTTTTCCTTGGTTGAGGTAGGTTAACCTCCTGTATAATGGTGAAATAATTGTTATTAAATTATACAATAATCATATATATTAATATGATATCATATATGATCTTTTAACATTGATTTGTTAATAATATCTTAGAATTATCGTCGTTTCGGGAGTTAACTTACTCATTTTCTTTTATATGTTTTGTTACATAAGCCATGTTTGTTGTATCTTATTCATATCCAGAATTATATACAGTCCTTAAACATCATTTTTAAATCATCAAATGATAATTATACTTGAATGGATACGATGGAGAATGAATCTCATCGCGTTCGTGGAGACGGTAGTCCGTACGTACGCACGAGCGACAATATCATTCTTTTGATATTAAAATAATATATAAATGGATGGTATATCATATATACAGAATCATTAACATGTTATATTTATTATTTACATGAGTTACACATCATTATTATACCCATCCAAATAATATTATATTGAATAACAATTACACCACGACGTGGAGACGGTAAGCCGTACGTACGCACGTATGGTGACATGTTATTCAAAGGGTGGATAGAATACTGAATATGATTGTACCATATTTATAATAACATCACAGTATATGTGAGATACTGGAGTTATTATTTCAGAATGGTAAGAACAAAGGAAGAAGAAGTGGAAGAAGAAATGAACTGAGAAAAGGGTGGTGAAATCATTACCTCTTCTTCGGGTTCTTCCTTTTGATTTGATCAAAAGGGCTCCTTAGGTTGGCTTTCTGATCAAACTAAGGCCTCTAGGTTGTATTGAGGGATGTTGGGAGAGTATTTGGGCAGAGTTTGGCCGAACAAAAAGGCTTTGAAGGTGTGAAGAAATGAGAAGGAGGAGTGCCCTTTTATAAGAGGGGTGAGGGGCACCTTTGGAAAAGTTAGAAATATTAATTTATAATAAATTCATATTCGGTTTACAAAGGCTCCAAAGTTGACTATTCAAAGGATGAGGTGTGGATAGGTCGAAAACAACTCATCCAATAGAATTTAGACAGGTTTGGGTACTTATATTAACCTTATCTTTAAGTATTAACTCTAAGTTAATTAGTTTCACTTTTACAATGTCTCTTTGTATTTTTGATTAATAAACTTACTATATACATCCAAGCGACCCCCAAGTGGTCCATTAATGATTAACCTATCATAATATAAGTCTCTTGGCCGAACCTTAGATTTTTAGGAATTTAATATCAATTAATAATATAATATTTGTTTTAAGAACTCTTTTTTGTCAATTTTGACACTATTCAATAGTTGATTTTTGTGAAACTGATAACAGATTGATTACTTCGAACAAAGTCAATTAAATAAATCCTAATATATCATATTATCCTAGAAAATTAGTTTAATTCATTAAAAGTTTCATATTATATTTATTTGGGTATTTATAATATCAATTATTTTAATTTTTCACTATTATAGTAATTACTGCATCATCATTGTGTCATAAATAAAATAACTTATTTAATGTCTAAAAATTATAAATAAAATATCATTATGTAGGAAATCTTTTTATCTTTCTAATGAATATTTATAATCGAAAATCCAACATGTATAACCCTATGTAAAAATTGTTCTTCTAAAAGATGTTAGCTTATGCCATTTTTATTTTTATTTAAGCTTTATTAATATAATGTGTCATTATCACTTACAAGTGGATCCATGGGGTCCCAAAATTGACACAAAGATGCCCATGGTCGACCATATATCAACCAATAGGGTTAAGACACGTTTTTAGGGTAATTTAGTATTATTATAATATTATTTTTTTAACCCTTATTTACCGGATTTACCCTTAACCATGGTAAATAAAATATTTACCGCAGTAATTATTCAAAATGTCTAAAAATAAAAGTTACCTATTTACACAATTTGAACATCCTGATTCCAAATATGGAATCCATTTTCCTAAATTCAAAACACAGAAGTGGCAGAAATTAATTTAAAATTAATTCCCGCTGTCAAAACAAAAAGCGTGTTTTTAAGAGATAATAACTATCAAAAGATTGACACTTGTTTATGTTCGGTTTAATTGTAAAATTATGTCCAATGATAAACATTAAATTGAATGGTAAAAATATATTCTAAATATACTTTAAAACCACTCAAATTCATAATTTATCACTATTAATTATTTTGATTAAAAAAGTTGTTTTTAATTAAAATTTAGTAATTTTCACTATTCATCAAAATATGAAAGTTATCCGAAAAGTACCAAAATTTCACCTTAGGATAAATTCGATATTCCGAGTCCAAAAATGAAGTCCATTTTCAAATATAAAATATATATAATTTCAAAAAGTAGGTATTACTATTCACAACGGCTAGTTTAATTAGTTGTGGTGTGTGTTAGAACTCGAGGTTGCGTACAACACATGCTATCGCATTATTCAAAGGGAAACGTACCGTAGAAGCTTGGGGTGTTTCATTTTAAATTTTTTGATGTCCCCATTTAGTCAAAAAGTTTAAAATATTGTATTTAAAAAGGGTTCACTATTAAAAGTTGATAAAAGTGCAATACTGAAAATGAATTTGTTCTTGCATTATATCTAAGAAACTCATAATATGGATTCTAAAATTATAAGGATTATATAAAGTTTAAAATTTAGATAATACTATTCATAACCTCTTTTGAATGGCTTTTTTTTGTAAGTCATGGTGTGATTGAACTCGGTGTTGCGTGTAGTGCATGTTATTGAATTATTTTTAAGAAATAACACACTATGAAATCTTGGGGTGTTACATAGTGCATATAGAATATATATGAAGGATGTGTCACTTTAATTCAGTAAAGGAAAACACCACATTGTGATATATAATATGTCAGATATGGTATATAATATTCTATCATAGTGGGATTTAGAAAAAGTGATAGAGTTCAGAAGTGATACATATGATATTTTGGTTGATATATAATATATTTCAAATAATTTTTAAGGTATTTCAATTGATAAATAATATATTTAGGTATGAAAGTTTTTTTAGTGAATTTAGAAAAGGTTTGAACCATATTTATACTTAATATTAAATGTAATGGGGAAGTATATAGTTGATGGGAAATTCAACATGATATGTAAAGGTTAACGATAGATACTATGTAAGAATATACCAGTTGAGAGATATGGAAAAGTAATGTTCTTGAAGAAGTAGTATTGGTATTTGGAGCAAGACTGGTTGATTCTGGATTTGAAGTAGAGAGAAAGTTGGTGCTTCTATGTAACCTACTCAGTGCTAGGATAATAGGTTCAAGGATATACCCTTGTCTATGACTCTTCATGATAATAAAAGGGAAGACATTTTCCTATTGTATAATATAGTTGGGTCATAGTATTCCATATAAGAGGTGAACCCCATGATCAAATCATATCATTCCTTATTGTTTTAAATTTCAGCTTATATTATTTCTTCAATGTACTCCTCCTTCTTTAGCCAAAATTTAACAATGGTAAGCTTCTGTCTTCAAAGGCTATCTAAATTTATTCAATGGAAATATATTCCCATGTCCACCCACTTTTTCTTACCTTTTTCCTTTTTGAAACAAATATATCAATACATCCCATGTCGGTCCTTCCAAACTTCATTATTTAATAATTATATGTTACAATGTTTTGTATGTGGTATCTCCCCTTATCGTAATATCCTCATGCAATACATATATATTCTAGCCTGTTTTCATGCACAACTATGAAGGGTGTGGATCACACCATGCTTTTATAACATTCTCTTTCTACTCTAAGTGTATATGCAAAGAACATGTTTTAGAATTAAAATAAATATACTAAATAAGATTCCAGGATATTTGGTCAAATTAAATATAGTTTCCATAAACTTATTCATGTTTTGAATCATCATATATTTAAAACTATTAACTACAGTCAAACTAACCATCCACATAATCTAAAAATATCTCCTTTTAAACCTTCCAATTAAAATATCTGAATATCTTGCGAGAATACCTCCATTTTAATTCTTTACATTTTCCATAACTTTGGAAAGTTTTTAGACCACCAACATAATATATGTGGCATAAAAACACCATTAAAACATTCCTTTTAAAATCCCAAGCCTCATGACAAAGAAACTATTTTTTGAATCATTTTTTCAAACAAAATGCCTTTTACCTTTACACTAATGCATGAAACACTTCTTTATTCAATATTCCCTTAAAAATTTCATACACCTTGTCCATTTGACCATTTTTATCCTCCACTAAAAAATCATGATACACCAAAACACCCAACTCACCAAAAAAATCTCAAGGAAATGACATAGGGATATCCCTATCATCTTTTTATACTTCTCTATACACGGGTCCACTATAGTGAGAAAAATGCCTGTAGTGAGTGTCTCCACTATAATTCTTCTCATTAAAACATAAGATAAATGTTTTAATATGAATATTAAAAGGAAGAGGCACTAAAGAATATGAATTGGTGGTGGTAAGATAAAGCTTATGGTGGGGATCACTGTAAGACTAACAGGTGTTGAACAATGACACCATCAGTGTTTTAGATTTATGGGCTCAGGTAAGCAACATTTTGTGTTTCACTTATGAAAACAGGAATTCGATCTAGTTTTTTGGCTAGATAACCTTAAATTAATAGTTATTCCTTGGATTTTTTTTGAGCATTAGGGAGTGTAATGAGGTTGTTCATCCTTAAATTATTGATTTCCATAGGTCAGGATATGTGGATGGGTTGGCCATAGAGGATTCTTAGGGATAAGAAGAATTATATTAGGGATATTTCGAAACCATGTGTTCATACAGGCATTCAGAATTTGAGGAAAATTTTGAATTTTCAATTACTGGAGAGTTTGGTTTTTCAATAGTTGTTTGAGTTCTATTTATGAGGGTTGGAACAAATCGAAAAGGAATTTTCAGAATAATTTTTCAAACAAACAATTAATTAAAACTATAGCAAAGAATAAATAAAATTTCAGCACGACCCATCTATATATCAGACAACCATGCCAAAGTAAATGAAAATAAATAACAGGAACAAGGTATAAAGGAGGAAAAAATAAAACACGCTAATCAATCTCTCCATTACCCTGATCTTCCTCCCCTACAAAGAAAACCATGTTGCTGCCTCCAGTTCCCTTCTGAACCCCTTAATAGAATAAAACTACCCTCTATCCGTAGAAAGCAGTAAATTCCAAAGTGGACAATGAAATAAAGAAAATAAAATAAAAACTAAACTACAACATACCTTTCTCTCATGACTATACATGTCTCCGATCAATATATAAGAACCACAATGCCTCATGGGTCAAATCTTATTCCTGAAAGAAAGGTGGAAATAGATCCAAGTTTTAAAATTATTCTATTAAATAGGATATTCCTATTAATTAACAATTATTCTTCCTATTAATGGTATATAATTATTTTAGCTCGAGTTTCATCTTAGTTTGGTTTTGTTCAATACAAGTTTGTTTGGGACATTTTCATTATATTTAGCTTGTCTTTTTTTTATATTAGCTTAGAAAATTTCATCTATTTGGGTTCTAATTTATTTAGTTTGATTACATTTGGTTCATATCAGTTTGGTTTAGTTTAGTTTAGTTCATGTAAATTGGGGTCATGTATCTCAGAACTCAGTACAATAATTTTAAAATTGGGATAAGCACAATAATTTTAGAATTTAAGAATGATAAACCCTTAGGAATGGTCTAGTGATGTTTAAATATTTTGATAAGAACAATAATTTGAGAATTGGAACCCATTGGAATTTATGATGTGATAAAAATTACACCACATCAAGATATACATCAGAATTCTCAACATCCCACTAACTCATAAAAATTATATTAATGAAACCATAAAGACAATGGGTGAGTTATTGATTGGGTATGGTAGCCTTAACCTCATCTTTTGAGGGAGTATCAATGATCTTAGAGTTTTGAAGATATAATACCAAATGTGTAATAACATCCATTAATTGAATGTTTTCCTTGTAATTATTAAAATCATTAAACATTCATGTAAAATGATCTGTCCAGAACAAATGTAACATTGGTATCAATTGAGTAAAAATTCCCTTGTATAAAAATTTATGATATTACAATTTTAACCTTCCTATATTTTTGAAATATTTGAATAAATTTTGAGTTCATGTCTTCATCCTTGAGCCACTAAAGATCGCTTCATTCCATGAGAATATAAGAAAATCCTATAGTTTACACTATATGTATACCTCAACCACCAATGACATCTTATATTCATGACTGCTATTTTGAACATCAAGTAGTATTTATTTGGTTAGTTTTATATCAGTATCCAAATCACAAAATTTCTCCATAACCAAGTTTTAAAGGACTAAACTGACTCACTTTAGTTTTTATGAGATTCTCTAAAAGGAATTTCTAATATCAAATTTGTTCAATTTCAAGATAAAAAATTCATTACACTAGGCTATAACGATCTAGGTTTCATTAAATCTCAATATCCTAGGATGATTCTTATCTAGTTTTATTAATTACAGTAAAAATGTATTATGATTCAAGTGAACTTTAGAAATAGTAGTAAAAGTAACTAAGGAGAAAATATTATCACATGCATATGAGATAAATCAATGTTCAATCATTTTATCTTGTCTCTTATTCATAGTCCATATAGATGAAGTGAATTTAGAACCCAGTATGTTGATTTAAGAAAGAGAGTTTCTCTTAACAAACCTATGAAAATTTCATAGTACAAATATTTATAGAGGTGCTTCCAATCATCTCATTAAGTCTTACAAAATTGTTAAAATCCTGGAAAAAAAATCCAAGATAAATCTGGTTGAGGATTCTTTAGTTGATTCTAGGGTTGAGATGGTTTTATAAATATTTATACCTCGGTAATTGTAAAAAAATCATTAGGAAGAGATTCCCCTAATTTGGAGCTTCATTTGGTTCTCTTCTAGGGGCTTAAACTTATTACCTTAATCTATCATGCCTCTCTTGGTATTCAATTTCAATAAAAGGATGGGAGATTTTGATACAAGAAACCCCAATGCATGTTTTAGAAATATTTCATCTAGATCTATACTATTTATCTTGATTAATGGATCCCTAATAGGATATTTTAACTAGTCAGGGGTCTTTGAATAAGGTGTCCCCTAATCATCCATCATTTTTGTGATGGTAAAGATTATCTTCATCACTATATTCATCAAACCATCAAGGCATGTTTTAGTTATGCTAATAAGTTTAGCTCAAGTTTCAGCTTTGTTTTGTTTTGTTCAATACAAGTTAGTTTATGTAATTTTCATTAGATTTACTTTGTTTTGTTTTTGTTTATATTATCATGGAAAATTTCATTCATTTGGGTTCTAATCGATTTAGTTTTATTAAATGTGGTTTATATCAGTTTGGTTTAGTTCAGTTTAGTTTATAACGGCTGTGGTCATATAGGTTTGAATTCATTATATTTGTGTAACGTCCCGGTTCTGGAATCCACCTAGAGGTTTCCCATACCCTGTTGGTCACATGGCCTTAAGCGCATTTCCCCGACCACCAAAGGATGTTGACTAGTAGTGAGGGCCTTGGGTGTGATAGTGGAAAAACTATGCTCTCATTGGCAGAGTACATAGTGGAAGTAAATAATACATACAATAGCGGAAGCAGTAAATATCCAACAACAGTAAAAAGCAGAAGACTAGAATAATGAAAAACTAGAGCTCATATATATATGAAATGATTCATGTTACATATGTCTAGAAAAGAATCCAAACAAGTCACAATTCTGGTAATACAAACAGTTCTAAACAAAAGTACAAAAATAAAGATAAACAGCTCCTCAGCATCGCAAGCCATAGCTTGGTCCCATGCTCTCCATCTCCAGAGCAAGTCAATTACCTGAAGTAGAAGGGAAGTTTCCTTTATCTATACCTGTAACAATATAATCTGTTTGGTCCCAAAAGAATGACCCAAATAGTGTGTGAGACTAAATCCCAGTAGGCAACCACCCGAATATCTGTGCCTAACAGTCAGTGAATATATGGCAGGTAAAAGTACAGAAAGTAGTAAACAAAAAAGTACTAAATAGTAAACAATCCACAGTTTCAAATGAAGCAACAATGAAACAATAGCTAAACCTCAAGCAGTCAACCCTTTTTGAATTACTCACAGCCATCCCCACTGTTCTTATCTAAGAAGTACAGACAACCCTCTGGGTAGTGCACTCAGCCTAACCCCTCTGGTTCAGTCATAAGAATATAATAAGACTCTCTGAGGAAGTGCTAACAGTCCATTCCCCTTATAGTCAAAGGTAAATCAAGACTCTCTAAGGAATTTAACACAGTCCATTCCCCTCATAGTCTAGGGTAATCAAGGACTCTCTGAGGAAGCTCACATGGTCAATTCACCTTATATCCCCAAGGTCTAGGACACTTTGAGGAAGTTCACTCAGTCAATTCCCCTTATAGCCCAGGTCGTACAATTCAAACAAAGACTCTTTGAGGAATCTCACACAGTCAATCCCCTTATAGTCTAAAATAATCAAGGACACTCTAAGGAATCTCACTCGATCAATTCCCCTTAAATCCCCAAGTGGTTCTAGGCTCTCTGAGGATGCTCACTCAGTCAATCCCCCTTATAGCCTAAGTGATCAAAGACTTTCTGAGGAAGCTCACTCGGTAAATTCCCCTTATAATCTACTACACCAGGTTCTCATGGACCTGTGTAGGTCAACGATCATAGTAGTGTAATGTGTACAAGCTAAACCTATAGAACTACTTGGCTAACAGTCTACAGCATATCAAGCATGTCAGAATACAAACTCCCTATCCTTCAGTAATAGGCATGGAAAATAGGCAAGGTAGCCAAACTGGCTAAACATGACCAAACAGTCGCAAACAGAATATGCAAGGGAAAAACATCCAAACAATAGCAATCATCCCTATTCATATTCAAATTACCTCTAAATAGGCATACAAGCTTGGCAGAAAATCAATAAGGGTAAAACGGTAAACACGCAATACCCCTATCAAGGGTATTGGTGGAATTTTCACATAATACTCAAAGACTTAGAATAGAAAGGCACAAACCACCTACCTCAGGGTTAGTAGATTGCTATACTTAAACCTAGATGCTTGAATCTCCTTAGAGTGTCTTAGATATAAGAAAACGTCTAAAACATTCAACCCATGATAACTTGGAAAAGAAGAGAAATTATGAAATGAGGTTCCAGCAGAAGATAGAACTCACCGATGTGATTCCAATGCAACCGACGGTGTTCGATTCGGAGGACAGAAAGAGGATTGGGTAATTGTCAAAGATCCATGGTCGTACGGACTCTCTCATATGAATGAGACCTAGAAGGATAGTGCTTTGTCCGTCAGACGCGACCCCGGTGCATTTAATGAAAAAAACAAAATACATGGCATGTACTTTTGGAGTAAATGGTGTGTACATGCTATTTCCATACTCCGAATTAGGTGGCCTCCAAGTCACTCACACACGGCCGTGTGTGTGGATACTACACGGCCTACTATGGTAAAGAAGTACACGGTGTGTACGTAGAAAATTTCCGAAATTTTCTCTTTTTATCAAAAAATACCATAAAAGGAAAAATATACCTAAAAAGAAGGTCTGGGTTCTTACAGACTTCCCCCCTTAAAGAAACTCATCCCCAAATTTCCCTAGTGCAGTGTAGAAGAAGAAACCCCGAACAGTTCCGGCCACTGTGCTCGTACATCGGCCTCCCTCTCCCAAGTCTCATCCTGCACCAGCCCGTGCTGCCGCAGCACTCGAACCTAAGGAACAGATCGGCCACAGAGAACCTTTGTACTGCGATCCACAATCCGGATAGGATTCTCTTCAAATGAAGCATCCACTTCAATATAAACCTCCTCTGGTTAAAATACATGATACGGGTCTGAGAAGTAACGTCGAAGCTGAATAATGTGGAAGACGTCGTTCATAGCTCAGTACCTCTGAGGTAATTGCAACCGGTAGGCAATCGGCCCAACTCTCTCCAACACCTCAAACAGCTTGACATACCTTAGTGAAATCTTACCCTATCTCCTAATCTTCTTGCTTCCCAACCCAGTGTGACACGCAGGAAAACCTGATCCCTGAACTCGAACTCTTGAGGTCGTCTCTGCTGATCAGCATAAGACTTCTATCGAGACTGTACAGTAGTCATCCTCTTCCGAATCAACTCTACCTGCTCTGAGGTCTCCTGAACAAGACGAGGTCCCAGAAAAGCTGTCTCTCCTGCCTCCAGCCAACATAAGTGATATTGGCATGGCCTACCATACAAAGCCTCATAAGGGGAAATCTGAATAGTTTCTTGAAAAATATTGTTTTAGGAAAACTCCACAAGAGGTATATGCTTCTCCCAAGAACATCAAAAATCCAGAATGCAAGCTCTTAGCATGTGCTCAAGCACCGAAAATTGTACGCTTGGACTGGCCATCTGTCTGGGGGTGGTAAGTTGTACTCAAAATTACTTGTGTACCCAAAGCCTTTTGAAGACCCTGCCAGACCCAAGAAGTAAATTGTGCATCCTTGTCTGAAACAATGGAGTGTGGAACTCCATTAAGATGTACAATCTCACAGATGTACAATCATCCCAAATCATCAACACAAAAGGTCTCCTTGATTCACAAGAAGAGAGAATCCTTCGTGAGTCTGTCAATGACAACCCAAACTGCGTCATTCCCTCAAGGAGACCTCAGCAAACTAGTCACAAAATCCATCGCGACATCATTCCACTTCCACTCAAGAATGAGTAATTACTGCAAAAGCCATGTTGGTCGCTGATGCTCCTCCTTCACCTACTGAAAAGTGGAACACCTCATGAAGAAACCAGAAATTTTCCTCTTTATAACTGACCACCAATACTGGTGGTGTAGATCACGATACATCTTGGTGATGCCAGGATGAACTGCCCAAACTGAGGAATGAAAATCCCACATCATCTCCTCATGTATATCTGCCGGAACCCATATGCATCCCTAGAAACACAAGATCTCATCCTCACCTATGGTCTATCTAGGAATAGGGTCCTCTCCTGAAATGCTTTCCCTTAGGACTAGGCCTTCATAATTTGATAGATTCCTCATTCAAACTCGATCCAGAAGAGTAGAGGTAATAGCTACAGAAGAAAGAAACATCTTACCCTAACTATCATGCATTTACAAATGCATCTCAGAGAATATATCCATAAGATGCCACTCACTGATGGCCTCTTGAACTGCCTGTATCCTAGTCCTCCTACTCAACGCATTAGCCACTGCGTTGCCTTTCCCAAGCATATAGGCAAGCTCAAGGTCAAAAGACTTCAGGTACTCAACCCACTTGCGCTGTCTCAAATTCAAATCATGATGAGTGAAGATGTAATTGAGACTTTTGTGGTCGGTGAAAACCATAAAATTCTCTCCCATAAGATAATGTCCCCAAAAACGTAGGGCATGAACAAAAACTGCCAACTCTAGATTGAGTGTCGGGTAATTCCTCTCAGGTGGCCTCAACTGTTGAGACTCGTACGCAACGACTCCATCTCCATGCATAAGCACAGCTCCCAGCCCGATACCTGATGCATCACAATAAATATTATAGCTCTTTCCTGGATCTATAAAGACTAGTATCGGTGCTTAAGTCAACCTCCCTTTCAGCTCCTGAATGGATGACTCATAGGAATCTGACCATAAGAACTTCTCCCCCTTCATAGTCAGACCTGTCAGCTGTGCTGCTAAGCTTGAAAAGTCTTATATGAAAGGTTTTTAGTATCCAGCCAGCCCTAGAAACCTTCACACCTCAAATACGTTCTTTGGATGCTCCAAATAAACTATATCTCTCACTTTCTATGGGTCTACTTATACTCCTTCCTCTGAGATAACATGACCCAAGAAGTGAATCTGATTCATCCAAAAGTGGCACTATGAGAGCTTAGCATATAACTAATGCTCCCTCAGTGTACTCAGAACGATCTCAATATGGGTAGCATGGTCATGTCAAGTGTGAGAGTACACCAAGATATCATCCACGAAGGAATACAAGTATGGATGGAACACACAGTTCATCAGTTCCATGAAAACTATAGGCACGTTCGTGAGACCGAATGGCATAACCCAATACTTGTATAGACCATAACTTCTCCTGAAGGCTGTAAGAGGTATATCTGATGGTCTAACACGCAATTGATGATAACCAGACCTCAATTCAATATTCTAGAACACTCGGGCTCTTCGAAGCTGATAAAATAGATCATCAATCCTGGGAAAGGGATATCAGTTCTTGACCGTCAACTGGTTCAACTTCTGATAGTCCAGACAAATCCTGACGGTGCCATTTTCCTTCTTTGCAAACAGGATAGGCAAACCCCAAGGAGAAGTACGGGGTCGGATAAAACCCTTTTTCTAAAACTTCTCCAACTGCTTCATGAGCTCCTGAAACTCATGTGTAGTCATCCTATAAAGAGGAATGGACATTGGTGCTGCTCCTGGCACAAGCTCAATTGAGAAGTCTACCTCACGCTCTGAGGGAAAACTTGAAAAGTCCTCTGGAAAGACATCTCTAAAATGAAACACCACTGGAGGAAAGTCTAACTGTGAAGTCCACTGGTCATCCAGATAAAGACTAGCAGTCTGGTTTGTAATTCCTCCCAACCCATGATGCTCCGGACCCACTCTACTCACCTGGACATCCGATTCACCCCTATGAAGAAAATATCCACCCTCTGGTGATACGAAACACACCCTGCGGCGATAACAGTCGACGACTACATGGAATGGAACTAACCAGTCTATCTTAAGAATGACATAATATCCTGTAATCTCTAAGACATAGAGGTCCCACAAAAACTGACATCCACCAACATATAGAGGGCACTCTCTTCACTGAACTACACTAGCCATTCTATTCCCCAACGGAGTGTCTCGCATCAAGATATCAGCAGAAGAAAAGATACAGAGCCCAAGACCCTCCACAAAAGCAACAGATATAAATCTATGGGAATCCCCTGTATCAAAAAGAGCAGAAGCTAAAACTGAGGCTACTAAGATTGTACCTTGAATGGTAGAAGGTCTAGGATCTTGCTCCTGCTGGGTCTGCTCTACTGCAAAAGTTTGAACTGTACCGCGGCCCTATGACCCTATCTGACCACTCTGAGTTGATCCACATGGATGTTGCTGAAAACTGGGCGACTGGCTACCATAGCCATGACCTCCACCTCGTCCTGAATGGCTGGAAGAACTCCAGTACCCAGACTGGTGCGAAACCAATGACACTGCAAATGAATGAGGAGTCATAGAAGAACCCCTTTCACCATATGTGGGTGAGAAGAAATGAAAAAATCACTGAAGGTGACCCATTTTACTTCAATATTGGCACTCCACTCGGTCTCTTGGGAAATGTGTCCCCATATTCCCACTTCTTCCACACTGGTAGCACACCACCTGGCTACCGGAATATGCATCCCGCCTACTCTGATCTTCTCATGCATCCTCCCTGCGGTGCTTCTTAATATCAACTGGAAGAGCACTAACTCTGGATGCTGATCCGCCCTAGCTAACAGCTCCAGAATCCCTCAGATTGCGCTCTGTGATCAGAACCTATTTGATGATAGAAGATATCTAAGTCAACCTAAAGATATTCACCTGAGATCGGATGTCGTGCCTCAGACCATCCTAAAACTTCCATCCAAGGAACAACTCATCACCTCCTGGAATAGGCGTGAAATGCTATAACTCTATGAAGCGAGAGGAATACGTCATAATAGTAAGAGTACCCTACTCCAGACTCATGAACTCTCGGGCTCAATCATCCCTCAAGGTCTCCAAATAGAATTAATCATAGAAGATGTGCCGAAACTCATCCCAAGACATATTCTGTTGGCGGCCCACCTGTGAGATCACATCCCACCACCTCTTGGCAGAGTCTTGGAGTATGTAGGTAGAAATCTTCACCCTCTTCTCTGGAGGTATCTCTGGATGCCCGAAAATCATCAACGTGGCCTCTAGCCATGACTCTGCAACCTGGGGTCCTCTATACCCAAAGAAAGTGGGAGGGTGATGCTAGTGGAAGACCCGCATCAAATCATCCATTGACGGGGTAGGAGGTGGTGCTCCCTGAAAGGTCTGAATCATCCTCAGAAATCCCTCCCTAAACTATGAATCATCACCTATGTCAGGTACAATGGCCGGTGCGAAGGCTGGCACAATGGGAGGATCTACAGGTAGTCCCTGATCTGCCATGTCTGGTGTCTGATCACCATCTAGAAACTGGCACACAACTGGAGGATGTCTCAGTGACATGACTCTTCAAGGTCAAGCACACACCTTAGATAAATATTATCAATGAAAGAAAACAAGGAGTGTAATAAGGGGACAAGAGAAATAAAACATTCAAGTTTTACAAACATGGATACATGGCGTGTACATTTCCTAAACGACGTGTTCCCCGAAGTCATTTACATGGGCGTGTACTTCTACCTAAATTGGCCGTGTAACACCCCAAACACACGGTGGGTTGTCCTAACACATGGCGTGTACTTGAATGATCTTTCCTTTCTTGATTCCTTCTACACGGTTAATCCACACGGCTCTCATAAGTCAATAATACACGGCGTGTACAATTCCTACACGGCGTGTACTAGACAAGCTTCACTTAGCTCGTGTTGTTAGTGACATGGCCTATAACATGGATCAAACAACACGGTGTGTTCCAAACGGGCACGACATGTATGAGAAGGGATAACACATACCCGTGTTTTTCGTGACACGGTCGGGTACCTAGTTCAAACTACACGGCATGTTTAGACTGAACACAGCATGTATTAGACACGACTCAGCCAACCTGTGTTGTTAGTGACACAGGTGGTCATGGGGTTGACACTAAATGGTGTGTATAGGTGATACACAGTGCCTTAACTCTAGGTTTTTCCTCATCCCGTGTCTTTACCCACATGGCCTATGACACGGTTAGATACTACACAGCGTGTACATAAAGTACACAGCGTGTACTTAAGAAAACGGTTTCTTCCCGAACAGAAGAACACACAGCGTGTAATTAACATTAAACGGTGTGTATTCTAGGTTTTTCCAGACAGTAAGCTCCAGAAACTACTCTGGAACCCATAAAACACTGAAAAGATCATTGAAAGTGCCAAATTTCGATCTGTTAGGGCCCATACTCCCCACGAATCAAAGTTTGGCATCTTATACACATTGTAACTTGGCAAACAAGGAAATGATCCACCAAATTCCAGTCCATGAGGGCCCATAACACCTCAAGAACCAAAGTTTGGAATTTATTCAAGAAAACCTCTACACAAACAATACTCTATCAAACAGAAGGTATTTTTATCAAGGCAATTATCACAACAGCATGCATATTTTACACATCACCTATCACAACAACATGAAATCACTAATGCATCATAGATGGCATGTAAAAAATGCATGACATGTCATTTCCAACAAGTACCTATATGATGCATGAGATGGCATACCCTCATCTCATTGGGTTGCAATAGAAATAGAACCTCAATAATATCAACAACAACAGAACAAATTATGTGAATCACTCAAGGTGAAATCAAATCAACTATAACAATTGAAAAACCAGAAAAATTGAAATTATCGAGGTAGATTGGATTTTCCTTGTACATGGGTTAGCTACTCCCAGGCACAGCTTATTACCAAGTACCTATTCCATCCTATCCCTAGATAAGGATCCAAATAGTATGTCAAGAAAAAAGAAATCCTCTGATACCACTTTGTAACATCCTCGTTCCAGAAGCCACCCAGAGGCGCCCCATACCCAGTTGGTCACATGGCCTCAAGCTCATTTCCCTAAATGCCAGAGGCTGCCGACTAGCAGCGAGGACCTTGGTTGTGATATTGGGGAAACTATGCCCTCATTGGCAGAGTACATATAAGAAGTAAAAAATACATACAATAGAAGAAGTAGTTAATATCCAACAACAGTAAATAGTGGAAGACTGGAATAATAAACAACTGGAGCACACACATATATATGAAATAATGCATGATGCATATGTCTAGGAAAGCAGCCAAACAAGTCACAATGCTGGAAATAAAAATAGTGCTAAACCAAAGTACAAAAAGAAAGATAAAAAGCTCCTCAGCATCGCAATACATACCTTGGTCCCATGCTCTCCAGCTCCACATCAATTCAAGTACTTTAAGTAGAAGGGCACTTTCCCTTTTCTATACTTACAATAATATAATCTGTTTGGGCCTAAAAGCATGACCCAAAAAGGGTGTGAGACTAAATCCCAGTAGGCAACCACCTGAAGATCTGTTCCTAATAGTCAGTGAATATATGGTAGGTAAAAGTACGGAAAGTAGTAAACAAGAAAGTACTAAATAGTAAACAATCCACAGTTTCAAATCAAGAAATAGTGAAACAATAGCTAATCCTCAAACAGGAAACCCTCTGGGAAGTAATCAAAACCATCCCCTCTGGTCCTACCTAAGAAGTACAGACAACCCTCTGGGAAGTGCAATCAGCCTAACCCATCTCATTCAGTTATAAGAATATAATAAAACTCTCTGAGAAAGTGCTTATAGTCCATTCCCCTTATAGTCAAAGGTAAAGCAAGACTCTTTCAGGAAGCTCACACAGTCCATTCCCTGAATAGTCTAGGGTAGTCAAGGACTCTATGAGGAAGCTCACACAGTCAATTCCCATTATATACCCAAGGTCTAGGACTCTCTAAGCAAGCTCACTCATTCAATTCCCCTTATAGCCTAGGTCGTACAATTCAAACAAAGACTCTCTGAGGAAGCTCATACAGTCAATCCCCATATAGTATAAAGCAAACAAGGACTCTCTAAGGAAGCTCACTCGGTCAATTCCCCTTATAGCCCCAAGTGGTTCTAGGCTCTCTAAGGATGCTCACTCAGTTAATCCCCCTTATAACCTAAGTGCTCAAAGACTCTCTGAGGAAGCTTACTCGGTCAATTCCCCTTATAATATACTACACCAGGTTCTCACAGTCCTGTGTAGGTCATCGAGCATAGAAGTGTAATATGGACAAAATAAACCTATAGAACTAATTATCTAACAGTCTACAGCATATCAAGCATTTCAGAATATAAACTCTCCATCCTACAGCAACAGTCATGGAAAACAGGCAAGGCAGCAAAACTGGCTAAACAAGACCAAACAGTTGCAAACAGAACATGCAAGGGAAAAACATCCAAATCATATCAATCATCCCTATTCATATCCAAATTACCTCTACAAAGGAATACAAGCATGGAAGACAATCGATGGGAGTAAAACATTAAACACACAATACCCCGTTCAAGGTTATTGGTGGAATTTTCACATAATACTCAAAGACTTCGAATGGAAAGGCACAAAAAACATACCTTGGGGTTAGGAGATCACTATACTTGAACCTTTATGCTTGAATCTTCTTAGAATTCCATAGATCTAAGAAAACTTCTAAAATTTTCAACCAACGATTACTTGGAAAAGAAGAGAAATCATGAAATGAAGTTCTAGAAGAAGAGAGAACTCACCGATGTGATTCCAACGCAACCAACGGTGTTCGATTCGGAGGATGGATAGAGGCTTGGGGGCTTGATAAAGATCTATGGTAGTACAAACTCTCTCGAATGAACAAGTCCTAGAAGGAGGGTTCTCTATCTGTCAAACGCGA
The DNA here is from genome assembly GCA_963277665.1 of Viscum album. Taxonomy (NCBI): domain Eukaryota; kingdom Viridiplantae; phylum Streptophyta; class Magnoliopsida; order Santalales; family Viscaceae; genus Viscum; species Viscum album. The sequence continues at coordinate 804,918,777 of OY728141.1, read as the reverse complement.
CCCCAGTGCATTTAATGGAAAAAAACAAAATACACGACGTGTACTTTTGGAGTACATGGTGTGTACTTTCTGTTTATATACTCTACATTAGGTGGACTCCAAGTCACTCCCACACAGCCGTGTGTGTGGCTACTACACGGCCAGCACACGTCCTGCTATGGCAAGGAAGTACAAGGTGTGTACTCATAATGTACATGACGTGTACTTAGAAAATTTCCAGAGTTTCCTCTTTTTCTCAAAAATGACTAGAAAAAAAACATACCTGAAAAGAAGGTATGGGTTATTAAAATTTGGTCCAATTTGATTCATCTTTTGTAATATCATATTAGTTCAAGTTAAATTAGTTTGACTTGGTCCAATTTATTTTCATTCAATTTTTTTCTATTTGAATTCTATTTTATTTATTTTGATCATTCTAGATCTATTTTGGTTAACCTAATTTAAATTTATACCAGTAAGGTTTTGTTAGTTTGTGAATGTTTTTTTTAATGTTTCATTCTATTTTTTTATTTGGTTTTATTCTATCCATTTTGGGTTTTTTTGTGCCAATTTATTTATTTCAACTCATTATAGGTTTACACTTCATAATCTTATTTGGTTTGGGTTCCTGTGGTTCATCTTTGTTCATTATGTTTGATGTAATCCTAATTAAGGTAGGTCATAAGAGGTATAACTAGATTACACTGATTATGTATGATTTTCTTTGGTACAACATGATATGATTTGTTTTAGATCTGGTTAGTTTTAATTTATTTGTTCAATATAAGCTAAGTTAATTTATTGTAGATTCATTTTGGAATATTCAGTTTTAATCTTTATAGGTTAATAAAAATTAGATTATTTTAGTTTTTCCGACTTATATTATGTCCAATTTTATTAAATTTAGTTTGAATGAGTTCATGTTGGTTTCATTTAAATTGGTTTGTTTTGATTTGGATCAGGTTAGTTTGATTCAATTTGGTAAACACTTCATTTCATATCAAACAATTATTCTAAAATATCTATATCATTATTTAGTACAAAAACATGGTGTGAAATACAATAAATAAATGATTCTCAAAATTTAAAGGATAATTCATAGGGGAACCTACGTCGAACTCAATGCGCTCTGCTTATCAAGACATGAACTTGAATCTTTCATTTACCGGTTGCACGCATGTGCACTTTCACATATATATAAGGACACCTAGCCCCTATGTATATATTTTCATGTCCAAATATGTATAAGGGGGTCCTCATATATATACTTATACATGCATATACTCCTTTACCTTACACACATATACATTTTTCATATATATACATATACACACCTAGCCCCAATATATATATTCATACCAACATTAGTGAATATACATATGTGGGGGATCTTATATATGTATATCTCTACCTATGAATACATGTGAAAGTATCCTTTGAAAAATATAACCCAAAACCACCATAGGTAAATCAAACATACTCTAGAAAAACATATAAAACTCAACCTGAAAACCCCTAAATTAAAAAAAGAATTGAGATAGAACAAAATATACCCAAAACCCATGGAATATTTTTAGTTTTTCCAAAAAAATGATTCTAAATTTGTGAGTCTGCATAAAAATAGAAAGGAATGATGATTCTTTACGATCAATAGAAAATCCAAAAAAGAATGATTAGGGAAAATCGAATGGATTGGTTTAGGCCAAGAGGACGATTGGACCTATTTCATGGATGTGGAATTGAATACTTCAAAAATTTGTGAGTATATAATTTTTATTGTAGTGATATAAAATTAAATAAAAAGTGGATAGGAAACCATAAATATCACATAAGTGGTTTCTGATCACTACTGGTAAGAAACTACTAGCAGATCATCACAAAACATCACCTTATGAACAATTGCATCCTCAAGACTGTGTTAAAGACATTGAATCAGTTATTGAGAATCTAGAATGGGTGACCCATACATTGTTCATCCATGAAACATCAAATAAATAGAAGTAAAAAAAAAGATAAATAACCCAAATGGTATTAACATAATTAAAATCAATTCAAACTTAAAAAATGAATCATGAAAATAAGATTAAATGAAAGTAGAATCAGACATACACTAGGAAGAATCGAAAAATATAATAGCACATACCAAAACAGAATAAAAAAATCAAATATCTCTATATATCCATTGTACAATATCATGTTTCTCACCATATCCCCCACTCACCCATCGATAAACAAACATGATATGATTATACCAAAGTATGAATCTAGAACATATACACATAATATGAGCTACACCAAACACAAATAGATATGCAAGATGTAAAGTAGTATTGTTCATGAAATTCATACCTAATATAGATTTTTTATAGGCACATAAATCACCAAAATCCCCAAATTACATTGGGTCAAACAAAGAGAGTAGAATAAACCAACCTCAAATAGTGGAAGATGAACCAAGATGATCCAAACTACTTTGACTTCAGCAGCGGATGCCAAAACACGCTCGAGGAGGACCCAAGAGAACCATGATATTCCCTATAAATAGGGATCCAAGTTAGAATCGAGGAACCTCAAAACCCCTAGGATTCGGCCGAATGAAATTGGGAAATGGGAGAGATGAAAACACTAAGAAATTTATGAATTAAAGAAGACGAATTCCTACCTTGAAGTACCAACCAAGAACGCTAAAGAAATTCAGGAGAAATGGAAGGAGGAGAGGGGGATGTCATGTGGGGTGTTCGGTCATGGGGGTCTCATGGGTAACTATAGAGGATAAGGGGGTAAAGGGACATCACCGGAGGAGGGGGGGATGTCTTTGGAGGGGGGTCATTGAAGTAGAGGGGGGGACATCATCAGAGGATAGGGATCTGAGAGGGGAGAGGGGACATCACTATTGGATAGGGAGATAAGAGGGGAGGGGGGATGTCACTAAAGGAGAGGGAGTCGGGAGGGCCTAGGGGCTAGGAGGTGGAGGCCAAGATTTTGAGGTGGAGTTGGAGGTTGGGAGGTTGAGGATTTTGAGGTAGGGGATGGGAGGAGAGGGTCGAGAGGTGGAGGACATGGAGTAGAGGAGAATTTTCATGCGAGGGAATGAAAAATAGTGATGGAATCTAGATAAAATTGTGAAATTGGTAATGTATACACACCATTTTAGCGAAATCATAGGTATAGATCACAATATGTCACATATTCCAATGATTTTTATAAACTGTGGGTATAGATTCATGGGTATAGAGCCATTTTCCAATGGTGTTAATTTATCACATTCAAGGATGACAAGTTTTCAATTTCCATTACTTAACTACTGGTCATAAAACCATTTCAATGTTTAAACCAGATTATAATATATGTATTATATCCTATGTAATGTTCTGTAACCATTATATATATATAATATTAATTAACAAAAAAACAAGTTTGTGATGATAGAAAAACCACTAAAATAATCCAAATGATTATCATTAACATCTTATCTAATGATTCATCATCATCCAAAATAAAAAAAATGAATTATATAACCATTTAATCTTATGTATGTTCATTAATAACATATAACTTAAATTTTGGAAAACCATTCTCATTTTTCATTATTTTTCGTACATGTATACAAGTAAACTAATCACAAAAACCAAGCAAACCAAATGCTTCTGAACGACGAATTTAAATCTCATAACTCATAAAAAAGACATAAATGATGTCAATAAAACTATAATAAATAAAATAAATTTATAAAATGTTTTTAATTAATTAATTAATGGGTTGAATTTGATTATCTTCAAAATTAAGTTCAAGTCTAGAACACTTTCGGACATAAGGTAAGATATTCTTTCTGAACCTCCATTTTTCTTCAGGTTACTCTTTATCTCAATTTAATCCAATGTAAATCTTATTTATTTTTATATAATTATTATAAATTCTATTCATATGTTTCAAAATCATGTATTTAGATCAGTACATCCTCATTTGATGAGTAAATACATGTTTTTAAAAGGTTCCCTTCTCAATTATTCCCGATCAGCAAGCCCGATTAAAGGGAACTCCCCAATTTCTTACCCAATTTAAAGTGAACACCATAATCTATTTTAAGACACCATTATGGATTTCACTTGAAAATAGGTAAGAAATTAGGAAGTTACCTCTAATCGGGCTTTCTTATTGGGAATAATTGAGAAGGGAACCTTTTTAATACATGTATTTACCCAATTCATTTGATTCCTTATGTATTATTATTTATGTGGAACACATATTCATGAGAATGTCATTATGGATGCACCCATATAGAAATCCAATGAATTGGTAATGTTTAGTCTCATGATATGTCATGTGCAATGGTCTTGGTGATTAACCTTGACTCATGCTCCATGTGCAACGGTCTTGGTGGTTAGCCTCAACTCATGCTCTTCAATGTGCATTGAGCCTTGAATCATGCTTAGTTCATGTTTTATGTTGCTTCCACATTACTATGATTCCATGATTACATGTTCTTTATGTTATTATTCTATATGTTTATGAATTGTTATGTCATTATGTTATTCCTTATAACCCATGTTATATGATTTATTCTTACGTTTATTCTCTTACTCATATTTTTAAGCTCATCCCTTTATTCATGTATTCCCTAGGTTATCCTATGATGATGTAAGGGATCAAAGGATTTAGGAACTCACTATGAAGATTAAATAAAATATATTTTTATTTTGGTTTCATTTTTTCATTTTTATGTACCTAATCCTCCAAATACACTAGACATTACGATCCTTGGTTTGTATTTAATAGTTAATTATGCTTAAAATTATGTAATAATATGTGTAAAAGGCTTGGAATATAATAAAAATTTTCCATTCTAGTATTAAAATGGTTCCATATGAAGCATTATATGATAAGATATTTCATACTCCAACTCTTCGGGATGAATTTGTGAGAGGAAACATATAGGATCAGTACTTATTTAAGATACAATGATAAAGGTAAAGACTATTCAGGATTATATTAAAGTATATCAAAGTAAGAAAAATAGTTATGCTAACAACCAGAGAAAGGATTTGAAATTTCCAGAGGGAGATCATGTATTTCAAAAATTATCTCCAAGGAAGCGAGCTACAAGGTTCAATAAGAAAGGGAAACTGATCCCCAGGTACATCAGACTATCTGAAACTTTGGATATAATTTTACCTCTAGCTTACTAGTTAGAAATTCCACCATGTCTCTCCAAAGTTCATGAAGTGTTCCACATATCATTGTTAAATAATTTCATGCCAGACCCAACATATGTACTCACCTATGAATAAATAGAACTGAAACCTAATTTTTCTTACTGTTAATATCCTATCAATATTCTTAATACTAGAGAGTAAGTATTGAGAAATCTGATGACTTGACTGTTAAAAGTTCTTTAGAGAATCAATAAAATTGAAAAATCAATGTGGTAAGCTAAGGATGGTATGAAGAAAAACCACCCTCATATATTTATATGGTAATAATCATGAAACTTTCAAAGAAAATTTTTAAATAAGTTATTAATATAACACCCCTATATTTTATAGTATGTATATTCTTAAATAAATTCAATTTATTTGATAGCTTAAGTTGAATGCAACACGAAGCTTAAACAAACCGTGATAAACAATTAAATATTAACAAGGATGTTAGAATAGTAATATGAATGTTAGGAATAGTAATGTGGTAATTAAAATAATAACCTCACCTATGAATGTATAAATGAAATTTATCCATCTCATTAATGAGAATATGATATATTTATTCCATGGAATAATTACATGAATGTTTTAAAAGGATAAATTAAGTGTTGGTATTTTTGTGAAACGTAAATGTTTATTTATAATTTTATAACTAATATAATTATTTAAAAAAATATTTTCATAAAATAGGTTCATTAAAAGATATTTTTTTGTATTTTAATTATAAGAAAATTTTATAAGAGCAAAATTAATTTTTCAATGTGTTGTAAAATCGGTAATAATATTAAAGTCGTTATTTTTTTTAATAAATAATGATTTTAATTAAAAAAATTAAATTTATAATATTTATAAAAGTATTTTCATAAAATGGAGTACATTTTTAAAATCTACACATTAAAAAATAATTAGGGTGAAGTTTTTGGATTTTTCAAAAATAGTTGAATTTTTGTGAATAGTGAAATACAATAGTTTATGCTATTTAACATTATACATAAATAAATGAATTATTGAGTCATTGAAAATGTATGTATGAGGTAATTCCTCATTATTTTAAACTCATATGGTCTATTAACTATATTTATTCATGCTAATAAAAACTATTGATAGTCCTGATCCAAAATAATAAACTAATCGATGAAAAAATCAAAAAAAAACACCCCACTCCTCCCCTATAAATTCAACCCCTTATCCTCACACATTATAATCCTTTAACATTATCTAAATTATGACCAATTATCCTACCATTCCTATTACCCACATATAATTCCTACTTGTCTTAACAAAATACCAAACCCAAGTGCCTTAAAATGGCTCTCAAGGAGACGATATTCAAGAGGTAAAATCCTCCTTCTTTCTCTTTTATTTTATTTTATTTTCTTATTCTCCCCTTAACTCCCCTATAAAAAAAATGTAATAGTAACTCCAATATCATATATATACTGGAATTGAATTTTGATAATGTAATATCTAGCATCAAAACTCTTCTCTTATCCTTTTATTTTAAAATTGAAAACAGCATCCGTGATGAGTCGATTCTCCACCTTCGTGAACAACAAGTTTTCGTTTTCATTTTCCACCTTCAAGGATGGTCATAAAACAATTATTATGTCTAAATGTTATAATATGTAATTTATAACTTTTTTTATATTCTGTAACTAATTTATATACATAATATTAAATTATAAAACAAAACTAGTTCATGATGATCGAAAAACTGCCAAAATAAACTAAACATTTATCATTAATTGTTTTGTCTAATGAATCAGCCCTATACCATATAAATGAATTATATATGATACCATTTAAAATATTTAAAGTATATTAATATCTTTTCATTCCACTTCTAGATTATTTCTTCCATTTTAAAAGAACTCTCATAATTATACATAAGTGAACCGACCATAAAACCATAAAACGAACGCTCGTAGAATAATGAAATTAAACATTATAACTCATTGGAATGGCCATAAATGAATTTAATAAAATTGTAATAAATAAATATATATTTAAGAGGTTATAAATTAATTAATTAATTAATATATATATTTTTTTTATCCATGACATTAATTATAATTGAATAACGCTTTTGGACATAAGGTAAAGGTTTACTCATCTCACTTTTACTTCTATAAGATATGTCTTATTCACCAATTATTTATTGAGTGTGGTGTATGTATACTATAAATTGATATACCATATCATTAATATATTTATCTTAATGGTATTAAATGTTCCACTTTATAATTATTACTTTTATGGGGCATACGATTCGACTGATTACAATGTGGTATGGGATTTCTTAACTCAATTTTCACTCATTGGGTTAAACTTCTACTTCATGGATTATGTCATGTTAAGATTTTTTATGAAATTAAATTTGATTATATTATGTTGTATTTTCACTTGTTCTATGTTTATTTATATTTAATATACATAATCCATTCATTTTATTAATGATATGATACTTGTATGGGAATTCGTCTCAAATTTATTTCATTGAGGAACATTTTTTTTATTATGAACCTATTTTATTTTTCATGGTCTATATGATGACCCTTTTATTTATTATCATCAATAATTGAATATTTTATTAAATATCTATATTTCTAGTACAAGATTGTATTTTTTTAGCCTCTGAATCCACTAAACTATTGAACAGGAAAACAAGAGGTGGGAATGTGGCCATTTAACTCAATATTACAAAAGCCTTTGATATCATTGACTGGAACTTTATTTTTAAAGTTCTTAGAAATTTTAGTTTCAATGAGATCTGTATCAACATAGTTACCACTCTTTTTAATTCTGCTCGTATTTATATTCTGCTAAATGGTACACCTAGAGGTTACTTCAACTGTTCTAAAGGGGTCAGGCAAGGAGACCCCCTATCGGCTATCCTTTTCTCTATCGCTGAATACTACCTTAGTATACTCATCTCCCAAGCCATTGTAAATGGTAATATTAAGCCTATTCCCGCTTCCAGAAGCATGAATTCCCCCTCCCATTTTCTATATGCTGATGACATAATCCTTTTCTTAAAAGGGGATAGAAGAAATCTAAGCAACCTTAAAACCATCATATCTCACTATGAAGAAGTCTCTGGTCAACATATCAACTAGATAAAATCATTTATTTTCTTTGGAAAAAACTATCCCCCTGGTCGAAAAAGTAGCATTACAAATATGCTTGGTATTAAGGAGGGATTTCTACCTTTAAAATTTCTTGGGGTTCCCATTTTTTGGGGTAGACCCAAATCGATTTACTTCTCTACCATTATTGATCAAACTCTTTGACACCTTTCCTCTTAGAAAGGCAAAAATCTCTCAATGGCAGGGAGAATCTACCTCGTTAAATCCACAATTGTTTCTAAACTGGTCTACTCAATGATGATCTACAAATTTCCGACTAGTCTCTTAAAGAACATCAATGTTGCCATCAAAAACTTTGTCTGGACGGGAAGCACTCTGGAAAGGAAATTAGTTACCATACCTTGGTCTGCGTGCTGTAAACCTATTGAAAAGGGTGGTATTGGAATAAAAAACCTCACAAACTTTAACCAGGCCCTCCAGGCGAAGCTCATGTGGAATATCATTTGTAATAAATCACCTTCCACAGACTTCCTTCAGGCTCTTTTCCTTGGAAAACTCTGAAGAAACACACATACTTATCTCACATCTTCCATATGGCCATCCATAAAATGTACTTTTAACTCCATTATGTCCAATTCTAGATGGATGGCCAACAGAGACTCGAATTTGAATTTTTGGCTTGATAACTGGACTGGCAAGCCCTTGATTTCCTTAATTTCTTCCTCACATCTCCCTATGCACATTAATGACACCATTAAAGACATCATGAATATGCAACACACTCCCCTTCCTGAAGAGATTAAAACTATTGTCAAGAATTACCACTTCTCTATTAATGAGGATTACCTGATTTGGGAACCTTCCCATAATGGGATTCTTGACTCGAAGAGCTTTTACAAACATTTATACACCAATGATATGAACAAATTTAGTTAGCTTAACAACTTCAATAAAGCCTGGATCAAACCTTCAAGATTTACTGTTGTTTGGAGTATTTCTTATAATATAATTCCAACTGAATCCTATTTACAAAGTTTTGGAATCAACCTTTTCTCTAAATGTCGTATGTGTAACCAAAATCGTTAAGATCTTAACCATCTTTTCCTTTCTTGTGATATGGATACTGCTCTTTGGCATTATATTTTTGACATCTTTGAATGAAATTGGTTGTTTTGTAGTTATCTGATCTCTCAGATTCAAAAATTTCTTGAGAAATCCGACTCTCAACAAATCAAGAATCTCTTTGTGGCTGCAATTGCAGAGCTTCTGCATGTGATCTGGTATGGCAGGAATGAATATACCATTTGCAATAGTTCTTTCAATCTTAATGTAGGAAAAATTATAATTCTTATCGCTACCTAAGAGGCAGCATCGATACAGATAGATCATTGTAACAACTCAGTCATATATGTGGTGATCCTACGGCATCATGGGATTGTAGGTAACTATGCTCGCCCTAAATTTATTCTTGAAGTTTTTTGGCACCCCCCCCCCTACAAGTTGGATCAAAATCAATGTAGATGGCGCTTCTAAAGGAAACCCGGGCCCAGTGGGGTGTGGATCCATCTTCAGGAATCATCTAGATCAAGTTCTCGGTTGCTTCTATGGATCATGTGGCATGGCTACCTCCTTAGAAGCCGAGATACTCAGCGTCATTCATGCGATCTTGTTTGCAAAGCTGCACGACTAGAACAAAATATGGATTGAAAACAACTCCTCCACTACCGTCCAGGAAATCTGGAAGGGCACCATCCACCTGGCTTGGAAACTCACTTCCCACTGGATTTAATGTCTGCACTCTCTCTCTACCCTCAACTTCATTGCCACGCACCCCTACCGAGAAGAAAACAGAGTTGTGGATGCCCTTGCCAACATGGGCGTTGATAAGGACACTACCTGGAGAGATGATCTCCCCCCCGATCCTCTTACTATTTATTTTCAGGATGTAAACAAAATACCTTCTTTTAGACTTGTTTAACCCCTTTTTTAATAATAAATTTCTTGTTTTGGTCTTTGACCAGAACACTATTTTTCAAAAAAATGGATGCATTTTTATTCTCAGTTTATCGATTAAATGGTATGTGTTTTTTATTTATTTAATTTTACATATTGATTATGTCTTATTTATTATTCTTTAATTGTTATAGATTCATGTTTCTAATATATATAACTCTTACAGATTATTTTATCTTACCCTTTTATTTTTTTCCTTCCCTAGGTTATAAATATGGAATCATTGAATAAGTATCAATGAAGTAGTATATTTTCCTTTGTTATGTTCTATGTTTAATTACCAATGTAATAAAGGAACCTTGTAAGTATCTAGTTCTTAAATACTACTAAACTTATTGATCCTTAGTGGTGTGATCTCTTGTATCTATGCCACTGTAATAAAATAAACACAGACTCTAGGATACTGGGGTTGGGGTTTTTTACAAAAATGATGAAAAACGAGAACTTACCACTAAATCTAAATCTCCAAAATAATTTGGACCACCTACGTATCACTCCTATACCAAAGGTAACCACATATAAATCCTTAGGAGGAAGAGGAATTATTTTTATGGGATTATTATGGTAAAAATTAGTATTTCTGAGGCTAAATTTCATTATATCTACAAATTTTGGACTTCCAACTACATGTCGCATGGTTAGGCCATGTGGTTTGTAAAATCATACACCTTCCATGCAGTTGATACTAACTCAAGAAATACCTTTAATTTTTGGCTCACAAGGTTAGAAAAACCTTGTGCCAACTATGAATTATCCACTATCTCAAATGACAGTAGGCCCACACAGTTTCTTCTGGGCATCCAAATGGTTTTTCCAAACCATGATCCAAATGTGAACCTACCCATTTCTAATGGACATAGAATTGAGTAATTAAAGAATTTGTGAGTATATAATATCAATTTTAGTGATCAAAAATGAAATGAACAATGTATAGGAAACCATAAATATCACATAAGTTGTTTTCGATCACTACTTTCTAGAAACTACAAGCATATCATCACAAAACATAACCTTAAGAATATTTTCATCCTCAAGACTATGTTAAAGACATTGAATCGGTTATTAAGAATCTAGAATGGGTCTCCCATAAGTTGGACATCCATGAAACATTAAATAAATAGAAGTAAAAAAAAGATAAATAACCCAAATGATATTAACATAACTAACATCAATTCAAAATTAAAAAATGAATCATAAAAATAAGATTCAATGATAGTAGAATCAAATATACACTAGGATGAGTTGAAAAATATAATAACACATACCAAAAGAGAATAAAAATAAATTATAATGATATATGCATTGTAAATTATCATGTTTCTCACCATATCCCCCACTCACTCATCGATAAAAAACATGAGATGATTATACCAAAGTATGAATATTGAACATATACAAATAATATGATCTAAACCACAAACAAATAGATATGCAGGATGTATATTAGTCTTATTCATTAAATTAATACCTAATATAGATCTTTCATCGGCACATAAATCACCAAAATCCTCAAATTACATTGGTCCAAACAAAGATATTATAATAAACCAACCTCAAATGGTGGCAGATGAACCAAGATGATCCAAACCACTTTGACTTTAGTAGCAGATTCCAAAACACACTCGAGGTAGACCTGAGAGAAGCATGATATGCCTAAAAACAAGGATCAAAGTTCGAATCAGAGAACCTAAAAACACCTAGGGTTTATCTAAATGAAATCTGTAAATGAGAGAGAGGAAAACCCTAAAAATGGAATAATTAAATAAGATAAATGCTTACCTAGAAGTAACGACCAAGAACCCTCAAGAAATATGGGAGAAATTGCAGGAGGAGAGGGAGTCGAGATAGGGGAACGTCATGTGGGGTGTTCAGCTGTGGGGGTCTCACACAACTCTAGAGAGGATAAGGGGGTTGGGGATGTTTCTGGAGGAGAGGGGGTGTCTCCAAAAGAGGGGGGCTTTGCTAAAATAAAGGGAGGTCATCGGAGGATATGGATTTGAGAGTGGAGGGTGGAAGTCGCTGGAGAAGACAAAGATGAGAGGATGGGGGACGTCACTGGAGGAGAGGGATTTGAGAGGGGATTGGGGCTATGTGGTGGAGTTCAAGACATTTAGGTGAAGGTGGAGGTTAGGAGGTCAAGGAGTTAGAGGTAGGGGATGGGAGGAGAGGGTTGGGAGGCAGAGTTTGGGGAGGGGAGGAGAAGTTTCACGTGGGGGAATGAAAAATAGGGAGGGAATCCATATAAAATTGTAAAATTAATAATTTATAACCATAGTTTTAGAAAAATAATAGGTATAGAGCACAATATTTCACCTATTCCAATGGTTTTTATAAACTTTGGGTATAGATGCATGGGTATAGACCCATTTTTTAGTAGTGTTAATTTATCACATTCAAGGAAGATTAGTTTTCAATTTCAATTACTTAACTACTGGTCATAAAACCATTTTAATGTTTAAAATAGATTATAATCTATGTATTACATCCTATGTAATATTATGTAACCATTATATTTTATAATATTAATTAACAAAACAAAACTAGTTTGTGATGATAGAAAAAACCCCAAAAATAATCCAAATGATTATCATTAACATCATATCTAATGAATCATCCTCATCCAAAATAAAAACAAATGATGTATATAACCATTTAATCTTATGTATGTTCATTAATAACATATAACTTCAATTCTGGACAACCATGCTCATTTTAAATTATTTTCCATACATGTATACAAGTAAACTGATCATGAAAACCAAGGAAACCAATGCTTCTGAACGATGAAATTAAATCTCCTAACTCATAAAAAAGACATAAATGAACTTAATGAAATTATAATAAATAAAATAAATGTATAAAAGGTTCTTAATTAATTAATTAATGGATTTAATTTGATTATCCTAGAAATTAAGTTCAAGTCCAGAACACTTTTGGACATAAGGTAAGGGATTCTTTCAGAACCTCCATTTTTCTTCAAGTTACACTTTCTCTCTCTTTACCATAATGTAACTCTTATTACATTTTATATAATTATTATACATTCTATGTATATGTTAGAAACTCATATATCTATATCAATACATCCTTATTTGATAGGTAAATACATGTTTTAAATAGGTTCCCTTCTCAATTATTTCTGATAATCAAGCCCGATTAAAGGGAACTTCCTGATTTCTTACCCATTTTCAAGTGCACTCTATAATATATTTCATGGATGTGGAAATGAGAAACTAGTCATAAAAAGAAAAATATAAGAAATAATCAATTTGGGTAAGATCATTTCTAAACCTAAACCAAAAAACCCATCACAATAATTCAATTGTAGGCAATCCCAGCTGTCAACATATGCCACTAATATCAACACCAACCTAATACCAATGAATAAAAAGAAATAAATCCCATATCTCAACTTATTCTATCTATCACAACCATTCCAAACCCCATAAAAATCATATAAATGATCTATCATCCAAGTGCATGCACACATAGTAATGAAAATATTTTTTGCACAAAAAATAAATGGTAAAATAAGGCCATGAATCTAAGGCATGAAATCCTTTAACCAAAAAATACTTACTCAATCATCCCTAGAAATTTATATCCAGCAAGAAACATTTTCATTACCATCTTTAACTAACTTATTCATTATGAATACTGTTAGAAAAAATATATTTGGTGTTTTCCATGGATGTTTTTGTTGAAAACCACATATGAGTGTTGAAGTTAAAGTATGTTGTTGAGAAGAGTTAATTGGAATAAATATATTTGGATGATATATTCTACACTACAAAATAATGGGATTCTATATAAATTAAGTTTGTGTAATGGTAAAATTAAAGATGGGTTAGTGTGCGGACATTGTAAATTTTCTATAAGGGTTAGGCATCTATTGGAGTGAAGTGGACTATGCAGTGATGGAAGGACTCATTAGGGAAATATTAATCTATATAAGGGTGTTCTAGGTTATGTAAGGGTTTTCCCTCTATGTCATTACTTCCTTTAGTCTTGGGAAAATAAAAATAATTTTCTCTTCTATAATAACACCCTCCACACCAAAAGTCATTTCTACAATGTGGAATTATTCTCTTAAAAGATGAATATGACATAGCTTATGGAGTGGTGTTAAAATATTGGCCATATTTGTTCACATTACCCTTATTTAATCTGAGATTTATTGTCACACAAGATAGAAGCTACCCTAAAATAATATTTAGAATTTTAGAGTTATCTTTACATAAACTTCTCCATGATGTGGGTCTATCCTCTACAGTGTAATCTGATCCTCTAACATTAAGTGATCTTTACCCTTAAGTGAAAACCCTTACATAACCTAGAACACCCTTATATAGATCAAGATTTCCCTAATGAGTCCTTCCATCACTGCATAGTCCACTTCACTCCAATAGAGGCCTGACCCTTATGGAAACTTCACAATGTCCTCACACTTACCCAACTTCAGGTTTACCATTAAACAGACTTCCTTTATATAGAATTCCATTACTTTGTAGTGTATAATCTATCATCCAAATAGATTTATTATAATTAAATCTTCTCAAAAAACTTCTTCAACTTCAACACTCATATGTGGGTTTCAACAAACACATCCATGGAAAACACCAAATATATTTTTTCTAACAGTATGCATAATGAATTAGTTAATTCAAGATGGTAATGAAAATATTTCTTACTGGAGATAAATTTTTATGGATGAGTGAGTAATTCTTTTTTGGTTAAAGGATTTCATGCCTTAGATTTATAGCCTTATTTTACCCTTTATTTTTTGTGTCAAAAATATTTCCATTACTATGTGTGCATGAACTTGGATGGTAGATCCTTTATATGATTTTTTGTGGGGTTTGGAATGGCTGGGATATATGGAATAAGTTAAGATATGGTATTTTTTGTTTTTTATTCATTAGTATGAGGTTGGTGTTGATATTGGTGGAACATGTTGAGAGGTGGGATTTCCTACAACTGAATAATTATGATGGTTTGTTGATGAGTTATTTTTTGTTTAGGTTTAGAAATGATCTTACCCAATTTGATTTTTCTTATCATTTTCTGTTGATTACTAGTTTCTCATATGGTTGTTTTTTGTAATTCCCAACTACCTTCTATAGTTGTATTATGCATCATGGCTTAATTTTTCTCATAGTATATTAGGATGGGTCCTAGAGTCCTTGGAAATTATAGAATAGTAAATTAATTAATAATGAACTCGTGATATGGGTTTTGGTGTTCATAATATTGAATAATGGAAACCATGGGATGGGTGGAATGATTTCACCAAGAGCATGGGATATAAATATAAATAATGAAATTTGAATTATAAAGCATGTTGGATTGTAATGAAATGAACTGATTAAACCAAAAAATTTATTGGCGTTAAATTAATGAATAGGTAATTTACAATTACTATATGATTATATTTAATGATGTTGAATCTTGTTTCTTGTGTGCTTATAAAATATCAAGCTTCCAAGACCATCATGGTGTATATTGGGTATCATGTGGGATGTTATCTATAGTGGAGTATTAGGCTATTTAGTTCCTCTTAGTGTGGTTGTGCATGATATATTGTTGTATCTTTTGATTTCATATTATCCACCACTCAAGTTGAGAGGGAAACTGATACGCAAATGTTTTTTGTTCTGATTGTTTTCCCCAACATCCAAATTAGTGAGGGAACAAATAGCTTACTTATCCTCCTTCTCCACTTCCCCTCCATACATAACATGATGTGTAGAAATATCTTATAATTGATGGATTAATTAATAGGGTACATGTATACAAATACTATGGTAGATATTAGTTTTACCATACATGTGTGTGTGTTCTGTGGAGACTTGGGGTTCTAGCACATACCTATATTCAAACTGCAGTGCTTATGATTTCCTATAGGTTTTCTTTTATGGGATACTATGGATTAAGGTATAATTCCTGATACATTGGAAATAGTGTCTTTCAAACTTACTACTTGGTTATGAGATGTGGTTGAGATATGCATGCATGGGGTGTAAGATGAGAAGTTGATGTGGTATGTACCCATGGGGTGCATGATGACTTATGGAAGGGAGTGTGGCTCAAAAATATTGGAATTGGGGTATGATAATGACAAACTAGTGGGGTAGTGGATATGATGTACCTTTATTATTAATATTCTTTTGATATAGAATGAGTTACTCCTATGCATTACTTAGTGAGTGATACATGGTGGGGAAGGGATGTAGTTTTAACAATTTAGGTTATGAGTAAGTTTTAATAATTATTCAATGAGATTTAGTATGATTAATTCATATTTTCATGAGAGGATTTAGGGAGGATCCTACTAAGTATGCCTATATTCACATTCTATGGTTATATAAACTATCTTTCAATTAAAAAATATATTGTTGTTGATCGAGCTGATAGTTACCAAATTGAAGTGGTTTTTCAGGAGTTGTCATAGTTTTCGTCACTATTTAGGCTTTATTTTGGTATTTTTATTGTTTTTTATTATGTATGAAATTTCATTCATGTATTAGGTCTGCTTATTTATTTACACTTTGGAGTTCATTGGTGGATCGCATATGGTGTCTTATCTTAAATTGTATTAATAGGGTAATTACTCCCATTATATTCATTTCATACCCTCAGTGTTTGTCTCTAACCCATGTCCTATTAGAGGTGGGAATCAAGGGTCACTCCCTCTCTTCACTATTAGCCTAGGAGGGTTACCAGCAGTGGGGGTGACAGAGTTTTATCAGAGCTAATGGATACGAGATAATATGTATTTTGGAGATATGAATTAGCGAGGATTTCATGGGTTAGTAGGGAAACAATATCAAATAGACTTATCTTGTCATGTAAGTAAGGGATTTTGGCTAATACCTTAGTATTTAGGGGGCCATGTGATCTGATACAAGGGCCTTCAAGTATATTAAACATGCTAAATGAATTGGTGCATCTTTTATGGTAGTAACCTTGGTATGGATCATGCATCACAATTGTCTGTGTTGAAAGTGCTGATTTGGTCTTGAGACGGATGTTGGGAGGCTATTCGATATCTATTTTGGTGTTATATGTCTTTTTTTTACTATTCCTTTTCTCATAATTTGGTCATGTTTGATCACTCACCAGCTACATAATCTTCTATGGCTTCCCTCAATCATGTTCTTTCCCTCCTTTTTTTATTTGGTCAATAATTCAATCATCTTGGATCTCTTCTGATGGAGCTAATGTAGTCTTTTGATGAATATTGGAAGGTTTTTCGAGACCTTCTTTGGTTCTATAGATCTGGAATTTTTGAATCTTCCTACTCACACCCTTTATTCATGTTTGATCACTCACTGTTGACAAGATCATCCTTTCACATTTTCTTCATGTTATGTCCCAGACCCTCTATTCTTGATGTCATGATGATAGTGGAAGTGACAACATCTTTGTCTGCATGACACTGGTCAGTGGTTAGTGATAGTGGAATGCATAAAATACATGGTCCTACTTCATATCTAGGAACCTTTTCCATGATGCTATCAGTGTGATTTTAGGGGGAAGGGAACTGGGTTTTCAGTGATAGCACAGAGTTGTGATGAATCTGGGATGCATTTGACACTAGCTTAGTAAGGGTGGTTAAGGGATCTTATTGGATGACGATGAGGGATTATTTAGGATATTGGGTGCATAGAAGGTCCTAAAATGGTTTCCTTTGATGGAGATAATTATAAGGACAACGATCATTGAGGTTTTTTTTTTGGATCTTCTTATAGTGGATATCGTTCTACTTTGGTGATCTTAGTCTGGTTCAGTTGGATATTTTCTGGTTTGTGGGACTGTTGGTTTGAATAGGTTATAGATATCTTGGTGAGCACCATATTTTTTCTTATTTCATTTAGATGGTGGTTCATATTCTTTTAGATACTGTCGTGTGGGAGACCTTGGAAGAGGGATGGGTGTGAAGACACCCATAATTCATCCATCTATCATCATCTTGTTGAATGGATGGGAACCTAGATTTGATGTTGTGCAGTGTTTTTTTATCTTTATTTGGTTTTCATCAGGTTTAAAGTGTAGTGATTTCCTCACATGTATTTTCGGGTGGGAATATTGAAAGAGAGATAGGTGTGTTGGAACCTGTCATCCATCCCTTCATTCACATATTAGTGTTTTGGGGAGGGGTTCTCTACCATGTTGTGTTAGACCAACATGGTAAAACTTCTTGATAGGGGGGAGAGGCATCATGTTTGAATGATCTCACTATTACATTGTATGTCAGGGGGAAACATGACTTTTTCTATTGTTTATCTTGTCATTTTATTCCCATTTGACTCTCATATCCATATTTAAACCTTCAGGTATGGCTTTTTTAAGGCCTTTTTGCCTCTCTGGTTAAAATTAGTTTCCTCTTTCCTAGTTTTCAAGAGGTTATCTTGATTTTTTATTTAATAAATGGGGATTTACCCTCAAAATGTTAAAAAATTAATTAATTAACCTTAAATATTCCTTATTTTGGTTTTAGGAGTCCTTAATATTTTTACTTTTTTAGGTATATTTCTAGGTTTATGTCCTCATCAGGTTCATATTAAATATGTTTAGTGGGATGTAAAAGCATATTGTAGTAGATTAAGGAATATGACAATACTTAGAAGAGGAAACTCTAGGAGTTTCAGTAATACGGTTTTCAAAAAAATTAAGTCTATGTTTCAAATCTGGAGACTGGGGCTTCGTTAGATAAGGTGGAGAATGCCTTCATTTAAATATGTTATTAAAAGTATCATTGAGTTTCATTGGCTATGATAATACTATATGGGGATCTTGTAAGTTTTTTTTCTTATTCCTCAAGGATCATGAGGATTAAACAATTTCCTTATAAAATATTTTGGATCAGTATCAGGTTGGGTGTCTTTCTTAATCCGTGAATATGGCTTTTCGGAAGAAGATTCTTACTCTCCATTAGAGGAATTTCATTGTGCAAGAGTTTGGTATCCATTTTAAGAACCTGTTACATTATTATTATGACCTTATTCCAATGGAGGGGATTCATTAATACTATTTATAGAGCATAACTATGTCTATAAGTTCTTAGTTTTCTAGTAAGATGAAGGTTCAGATAACAAGTATATGGTTCTGGCCTACTTTATCCCATTTCACTAGGGTTGGCAGTTCTCAGAACCCTTATAATATATTGGGTGTGGTTTGATTTTCATGTAGAGATTTTGTCCATTATAATCTTGAATTAATTTCCTTCATTGGTTTTAACATACAGTCGATACCCATATTCGTGCTAAATCATTTCAGTAATAACCTCTAAGGAATCAAAAAAGGGGTTCTACAACTTTTGATCAGTAGAGAAGGGATAGGGTGGGTAGAGGAAAACCATGTGATGGATCTATAATTTATGGATAGCAAGAAGAGAGAATCTATGTAGGTGGTCTCCATATGGTTCAGAGAGGTCATGGATCATTTCATGGTCGAATATATTCCATAGAGTTTCATATTCCAGGGGATCCAGATATAGTATGGTTTATTATCTTCATATATTTTACTTGGGTGAATGTCTTTTCTGATTCAAGATCTACACACTCTTTTGTTTTACCCACCCTAGTCTATAGTCTATAACTTGAGGTGGAGGGACTTACTATTCCCTTGGAATTGACTATTTATGTTGAAGGTCATGCAAGATTATGTGATGTGTATATAGATTGTGAGTTGATGGTAGGGAAGCATAACCCTTTGGGAGATTTGTTGTTTTTATAGATACAACTATATGACATTATCCTTGTCTTGGACTTCCTGTATTTAGTGAAAGCTATTTTGGATTTATTTATATGGAACATCATTTCTATGGTGATAATAGAGAGAAGGTTGGGTTTGTTGGAAAGTGAGCCCCTTATATGGGTCAGAGGAGTGTTGATTCCAAACCTTTTTTGATGCCTAGGCTGATGGTTAGATTAGTATAAGATAGGTTAGCTAATAGTCTTTTCTAGGGTTATATAAGAGTACCATGATGTCTTTACAGAAGAGGTTATAGATCTATACCCTTTAAAAGATATTGAGTTTGGTATAGATTTTAAATTAGGTTTCTCATTGATATTGATGTATCCATATAGGATGAAACCTTCTAAGTTGTGATATCTATGGGTTCAAAATTCTGATAAACTAAAATGAGGTTTTATTTGGCCAAGTTTGTCACCTTGGGTTTATTTGGATCTATTTACAAAGAAGGAAGATGGAGATCTTTGTCTATGTATCGATTATCTTTTCTTGAATTAGGTGATAGTGAAATACTATTATCCTATCCAATGGACTGATGAACTATTTGATCTTTTAAAGAATATTGTAGGTTTTTTAATATTTATTTGTGGTAAGGATACCATTACATGTGAGTGTAGTATGAGCATATCAAAAAATATTTCTTCCAAATTTCATTATAGTCATTATGAGTTCTTTATTATGTCAATAGATTTTTCAAATTTTTCATCCTTATTCATGGAAATAATGAATTCTATGTTCAATTAATTTATAGATTAGTTTATGGTGGTTTTAATTGATGAAATCCTTATGTATTCAGTGTCTAATAAGGATAACGTAGATAATTTATGGGAGGTTTTGGTAGTTCTTAATTGTCATCAACTATTTGGGAAGTTGTTCAAGTGTGATTTTTGGGCCCATGAGGTCCATTTCTTATAGTATATTATGTGTTAGCAAGGATTAGTTGTGGATTCTTCAAAGATTGTGGGATTTTTACCTTGGGTAACTGAAAGTGCGGCCGATTGTCGCCTATCGACCGTTCAAGGTTCCGGTGCTCTGTTAATGTGTATAGCAGCACTCGGGTCGAATCCTCGGCGATGACACTTTGTGATAGTCATTTGTTTTTAGTTGTTTGTATTTTGATTAGGGGGGTTTGTTTGCAGAGATTAATTGAAATGATTTATGTATGATGTTTGATTTACCAAATTGATAAAGATTGGGGTGAGTTCATTATTGGGGAGTTAAGCATGTGATATCCTTGAGCCTTACTTTGTATTGCATTAAATTAACACCAATGTCATAAGTTGACGTTGATTGGAATTCCTAAGTGTGAAGGCTTTAATCCAAAACTTAAATTAACTTAGGGTTCTAATCTCAATCAAAACATATATATGGTAGTGTATTTACGGTTCCAATAATCCATGGAAACCACTCGTTAAACAAAACATATCATTAATCCATGACATATTAAGTTTAACATACACAATATTAATTTAAAGAATACTCATCGAGCAAAACTCTCAATCACTTAACATCCCCGAATTATAACTCACCCCAATGAGAGATTTACTCATCCATTTTGATGTTTAATATTCTGGTTAAAATAATTATGATGATAAATTAAGAATAGAAGAAAAAGAAAGGGATTAGAAAAGAGTGGTACGTTGACACACACACACGAACAATGATGATAATTAAAAACAGATTTTTGATTGAATGAGGAAGCAAAAGAAGGGAAGGGGATTCAACTGAATTTAAACTATTTTATTAACATAAATATTAAACTACATAAGGTTGATGAGAATAAGAGATATTGAAGAAGTAACTTGCATTAAAACAGAATTACAAAGAAAGAGAATTACAAGATTACAAAAATGAAGAACACAAAAGTAAGTGAAAACAAAGAGAGTAGGAAAGGTCTCTCAAGTGAAAACATGAGTATGGAAGGTCCTCCCAAGCCTTTGGAAAAGCATTGGTCGTGTGAATATGATCTCCTCTTTTCTGAAATGCCAACCCCTCTCAAGGAGAGAAGAGGAGAGTATTTATAGCCCAAGGAGTGGACTGTTTGCATTCCCAATCTGTCCCTCCACTTGCATCGCCAATTTGGCTATTCAGACAGCCTAATATCTAAATAGTTCCTTCTTAAAAGTTGTATATAATAACTTTGGTCGACTACTGTAAAAATATGGAGGCATTTGGACAAGTGGAGCCAATGTTATGGCGGTTTTATTAAACAACGTTAAACTGTCCATTGCAATCCAGTCTTTTTGAAGTCCATAATGTGAAAGGGTTTTTGAATATGAAGATGCCTTCAAATACGAATGGTTTATTCAACAAAGTCGGCCGCCTATATCTCCTATTTGACACTGAAAAATATCAGCTCGCTTGGATGTATACATCAGGAGATATGTCATGCATACTATACTGATTTTAATTCTCGTCCAGAATGGTGGGCTGGACTTCAAAGATTTATTTGGGCCCCTTGTACTTTTATTTGGGCCTTGAAATTTTTATACAAGATGACATTTAGTGTCCCCAAAATTATAGTGGAGAGTTAAGGTTTTTGGACTTCTGGATTGAGCCCATTAAATCAATCTTCAAGGCTGGTCCAGTTTGTTCACAGATTCTTTGGTCTTGTTTGTGAGGACCATATGACCCTTCAAATGGCATAATTGGATCATGGTTACTTCTAATGAAATGTTGTATATTGAAATTAGAATCCTAAAAAACAAGAACCACACAATTTGGATCAGTATAATGACAGTTATAATTAAAACATTAAACTGACTCAATTGGACTACTTCTAAAAATGCTCAGATATTATACTTAATATTAAAACATTAATATTTCACAAAAATTATGAACATTTCATATAAAATAAGTAAAGGGGGAATATAATAAGTCATGAAAATATTAACAACATAAACTCCCCCACACTTATATTTGCGCGTGTCCTCATGTGCAACAAATATAAAAACATGACAAAATCATTTTCACTCATCAAAAAATATTAAAATTTTGTTTTCTCCAATCAGGGGAGGTTTAGACTATTTCACTCATCCATATTGAATTCCATCACAAATTTGGTTCAAAATAATGCATAAGAAAAAATTCATTTTTTTATGTTCAAGGTTTGAATTGGAAAATGTAGGCACTCAAAACTTACTCCTCTCAAGATGATAAAAATGTATTTTAGGAGGTTCACTCATTCACAAACAAAAAGTGAAAATCAAGAGTTTGTAAGAGCTCTCAGCTTCCATTCCCAAATCTAATGTGTACAAGAATCAAGAGGTCTTTTAAGGGGTTTTTCAGTGGCTATGGGACGGTAGGTATATAATGTCCAAAGGAAAAGAGGGGTTAAAAACACCAACATGGAAAAATCAATGCACATTTTTTTTTGAAATTTGATTTGAAAGGAAATAGAAACACATATTTACAAGGGCATGAATGTGTGATGAATGAAAAGTGAGGGAGATAGAAAATGGAATAGGGTGAGATGATGGAATATGTACAACATGGAAGACTTCCAATAATGACACAATACAAGATGATTCAAGTGTTCTTTTTTTTCTCTTTTTGCTCTTTTTTTCATTTTTTTTAATATAATTTTTTTTTCATTTTTTTGAACACTTTTCAATGACTTTTGTACAAATGAAAATTACACATATACACCCCAAATCTCACAGAATTACAACCGCTCCCCCACACTTTAATGGATGCTTGCCCTCAAGCATATGATGACACATTGGAAATCAATGAACGTACGCCCAAAAATGAAGTCCATTCCCACCACACTTAAATTTCAATAAATTGTACAATGAAAATCCATGAAGATGTTGGGTGGGACAAGGTATTAGGCTTGTAATGTGGCTATAAAAAGAAAGGTTTTCATAGGCTCAAAGGGGATTTCAAAAGTAGGATCAATGTAAGGGTAACGAGAGGCTATTTGGCTATTCTGATTCTCATGTGGCTTAGAAAATGCCTCTATCATATTAATGCACTCAAAAGATGGAAATTCAGCTCGAAGGTCCACAAACTCAAGACTCACAATCATTGGTGAAGACACACAATGAAAAAGATGGCCATAGATGACCTTGGCATGAAGGATAATGTTATTCCTCATGGTAGGGGAGAATCATTTGCCAAATCAAAAATTGTTCATTCGAAATGTTTGTTATTGACACAAAATTGTTTACCCAAGTTTGAGATAAAAATTCAATATATTTGAGTTTAAAACAAGCCTTTTGACTCCCCAAAATGTTTGGACAGAATTTCAATATTGGATGATTAGTAATTATAACACCCCTTTTTTTGTTAATTTTCATTTTTTTTAATTAATTTTTTTAAAATTTTTATTTATTTTTAATGACACATCCACACAAAAGAGAAAATAGAAAAAAGGTTGTGGAATAATGTTGTAAAAAATGAGAGGGAGAGAGGAAGAAGAAGAAATAGAGAGAAGAAGAGAGGGAAGAGAGATTGAGGAGAGAGAGAGTTAAAGGGAAAGAGGTGCCCCCTGGTTTGGATTTTGTGGGTTGCCATCTCCATCTAGTGGTGGGTCGGCTAGAGAATTTGGGGATTCGGTGGAAGTCGAGGTGGTTCCAGGACAGTGGAAAGTTACCTGAAAAATAAAATTCATTATTCATCTAATGAAAATCTAAAAAGAAATTGAAATTTCATAAAAGTAAAAGAAAACATGGGTTGCCTCCCAAGAAGCACTTCATTTATTTGTCTACAGCTGGACAATTGCAGTGGACTACCCATAGTCTGACGGTGGCCATCGTATTTTCTCAACTCCAGTGTGCTTCCAGAAAAACTTTTTCTTTGGGAGGCCTGATGATTCATTGGATAATTTCTTCGCATCCTTGTTGGTGTGCTTGCAATTCAATGGGGTTGGAAAGAGAATATTTCTATCCTCACTTTAGTCTTCAACCCAAGGAATGATTTTATCCACAAAGTGATGGTTTTCTATTCTTGAAAATTCAGGAAGATGGATCAATTCTGATGGTTCATTTATGTAAGGTTCGGATAACACAAAAGCAGAGTATGAGATCCCAATTGTTTTTGACTCATTTATTTCATCACTTACCGATGTAGAGTAATGAGGATCAGTGGAGTCATATGACTGAATAAAATTTTTAATATCCTTTATTTCAATGTTGTTTGCCAAAGAATGGTCAATTTCAACCTCACCAGTGATCACTTTATTAATTAGGGTACAAATATCACAAACATCACTACCATCAGGACAATATAAACACATTGGTTCAAGGTTCACTTCACATATAACAGAATTTTCAGAATCATGGATAGTAAAGGATGAATGTGGGACAATCTGATCTAAATCAACAAATGAGAATTCTAGTTCATTTTCCTCATTACCATCCATTTTGGAGCATTGGAGTTCAGAGGTGAGATGAGATTCCAAAGAGTTTTCAAGATCATTTAGATCAATGGAGTTTGAATTTGTAATGTCAACATCAATTTCACCATTAATCACTTGGTTAATGAGGATGCAATATTCACAAACTCCTCTATTAGTAGAACAGGAAGAACATGATGGATTAGGATTTAACACACTCTCAGAGGGAGTTTCAGAAACATGGATAGAGAATACAGATTGATTCTCTAATGGGTATCGCTTGGATTGAAAAATATTGAACCTGACCATTTGGTCGCCAAATTCCATGGATAAGATGCCAGCGTGGACATCAATTTTGGTTTTAGATGTCATAAGGAATGGTCTTCCTAGAATCAGAGGAGATTTTCAAGAAGTTGTCTCACCTTCCATGTCAAGGACATAGAAGTCAGCTGGGAAGATAAGATCATTTACTCGAACAAGGACATCCTCAATTATTCCCTCAGGACTGGCTGTGCTTCAATTGGCTAACTGAATGACAACACCCGTTGGGTGCAAGGGACCTATACCAAGGTTGGAGAATATGGATTTGGTCATGACATTAATTGAGGCTCCTAGGTCTATGAGTGCATCATCAAAGTTGGAACTTCCAATTTGGCATGGGACTGTAAAGGTCCCTGGATCTTTGCACTTCATGGGAATAGACTGCTGGGTGGAAACATTTTCAAAGGTCCTAAGTTTCCTCTTGTGGGTACACAACTCCATGAGAAACTTGGCATACTTAGGAATTTGTTTTATGGCATCTAAGAGGGGAATGTTGACTTCAACACGTCTAAACATGTCGAGCATTTCAGGATCAGGTTCAAATGACTTCCTTGGTTTAGAAACAGCTTGAGGAAAAGGAATTGGATTCCTAAGTGGAATGGAAGGAGGTGATGGAATGGATTCAGAGTCCTTTTCAATTTTCTTTTTCTTTTCATTTTCTAGGTCAACATTCAAAGGAGGGTTTGAGGAATCAGCATGGGGCATAGCAATTTGCTTTCCCGATCTAAGTGAAATTGCACTTACATTACCCTTAGGGTTGGGTAATGGTTGAACTGGGAGTTGGGATGAATTGGATGGTTGTTGCTGGCTAAGGTGGGATGCAAGTTGACCTATTTGGGTTTCAATGTTCTTGAGTCTAGAACGGGTGAAGGAAGCAAGATCCTCTACAGCACTTTCCCATGGTTGTTTAGAAGAAGAGGCTTGTCCCAAATTGGGTTGGCCTTGATTTTGGTTCTTGGGAAAGCGATTGTATTGGGTGGGGAATTGGGAAGGCTCGTTAGGATAGTGGAATCCAGGAGGAGGATTGTTCCTTTGGGGTTGAGGAACAAAAGGATAAGGTTGATGGATGTTACCACCACTTTGACCATATTGGAACTGGTTTAGATTTTGATGAGGGAACTGAGGAGGATGAGAAATGGGATTACCATACCTCAGAGGTGGGTTAAAGGTAGAAGAGAAGGGCTCAGAGTGAGGTTGGTTGAAGTTTCTAACAAACTGACCTGATAGATGAGGATTGGGGTTCCGCTGAGCATATTCTACATTGAGCTCCATTGGTCTGGATGAATCAGATTGATCCTCTTGAAGTTGTGGACATGTGTCTATTGGATGAGCTGAAGAGTTGCAGATTCCACAGTTTTTGACAGGTCTAGGAAACATTGATTGCGAAGAAGATGAGGTTGGGGCTTTGGTAGCCACCGTTAGTTGACGCACAAGACCTGTAAGTTCACTCATCCACTCATTCATCTTGTTGGGCTCTATGGATTGATTCTCTATGGTTTGTTTCACTTGAGCATGTTCTCGAGTATGGAATTGCTGCGTGTTTGCAGCCATGTTTCTTATGAGTTCTCGTGCAGCTGCAGGAGTTTTGTCAACAAGAGCACCGCCACTTGCGGCATCAATGAGAGTTCGCTCCATAGCCAATAACCCCTCATAGAAGTATTGGATCAGGAGTTGGTCAGAGATTTGATGGTGTGGACAAGTTGTCACAAGCTTTTTGAACCTCTCCCAATACTCATGGAGTGATTCATTAGGGAATTGACGGATGCCGCTTATTTCCTTTCGGATAGAAGCTGTTCGGGAAGCGGGAAAGAACTTCTCAAGGAAAAGTCTCTTCATGTCAACCCATGACTTTATGGAACCAGGTGGGAGGTAGTAGATCCAAGACTTGGAAGAATCCTCTTGGGAAAAGGGGAAAGCTCTAAGCTTGATTTGTTCTTCAGAAACCCCTTGAGGCTTCATGTGAGAGCATACTACTTGAAACTCTTTAAGGTGAAGATGTGGATCCCACCGGCTAGCCCGTGAAAATGAGGGAGAAGATGAATCAAACCCGATTTGAGTTCGAAGTCAGCTTCAATATTTGGATATTGAATACCAAGAGGTTGGTAATTCATATCAGGGGCAGCAAGTTCTTTCAATGTTTGTTCCCTAGGATTGGCCATATCTAATTCAATTGGTAGGGCAATGATTGGTTCATGGGTGATTTGGTTATCCCTAATGGTCCTCCTAAGTCGACGAAGAGTTCTATCAATTTCAGGGTCAAACAAATCTGAGGGATTGTTTGGAAGGCTACGGGGCATTCAGAGAGATTTTGGAAGAAAGAGGAAGACGGGTTTTTCTTTGTATTTTTTTCAGTTTATGGTTTTTATGAGAAGACAGGTTTTTCTTTGTTATTTTTTTCAATTTTTTTTTAACAATTTTGTATTTTTTTTTTGTATTTTTTACAATAACCAGAAACCAATGACTACTTAAAGAACCATCCCCGGCAACGGCGCCATTTGAAATGCATGGCCGATTGTCACCTATCGACCGGTCAAAATTCCGGTGCTCTGCTAATGTGTATAGCAGCACTCGGGTCGAATCCTCGGCGATGACACTTTTTGATAGTCGTTTGTTTTTAGTTGATTGTATTTTGATTAGGGGGGGTTTGTTTGCAGAGCTTAATTGAAATGATTTATGGATGATGTTTGATTTACCAAATTGATAAAGATTGGGGTGAGTTCATTATTGGGGAGTTAATCATGTGATATCCTTGAGCCTTACTTTGTATTGCATTAAATTAACACTCATGTCATAAGTTGACGTTGATTGGAATTCCTAAGTGTGAAGGCTTTAATCGAAGCCTTAAATTAACTTAGGGTTCTAATCTCAATCAAAACTTATTTATGGTAGTGTATTTATGGTTCCAATAATCCATGGAAACCACTCGTTAAACAAAACATATCATTAATCCATGACATATTAAGTTTAACATACACAATATTAATTTAAAGAATACTCATCGAGCAAAACTCTCAATCACTTAACATCCCCGAATTATAACTCACCCCAATGAGAGATTTACTCAGACATTTTGATGTTTAATATTCTGGTTAAAATAATTATGATGATAAATTAAGAATAGAAGAAAAAGAAATGGATTAGAAAAGAGTGGTACGTTGACACACACACACGAACGATGATGATAATTAAAAACGGATTTTTGATTGAATGAGGAAGCAAAATAAGGGAAGGGGATTCAACTGAATTTAAACTATTTTATTAACATAAATATTAAACTACAGAAGTTGGATGAGAATAAGAGATATTGAAGAAGTAACTTGCATTAAAACAGAATTACAAAGAAAGAGAATTACAAGATTACAAAAATGAAGAACACAAAAGTAAGTGAAAACAAAGAGAGGAGGAAAGGTCTCTCAAGTGAAAACTTGAGTATGGAAGGTCCTCCTAAGCCTTTGGCAAAGCTTTTTTCATGCCAATATGATCTCCTCTCTTCTGAAATGTCATCCCCTCTCAAGGAGAGAAGGGGAGAGTATTTATAGCCCAAGGAGTGGACTGTTTGCATTCCCAATCTGTCCCTCCACTGGCATCGCCAATTTGGCTATTCAGACAGCCGAATATCCGAATAGTTCCTTCTTAAAAGTTGTAGATAATAAAGTTTTCCGACTACTTTCAAAATATGGAGGCATTTGGACAAGTGGAGCCAAAGTTATGGCGGTTTTATTAAACAACGTTAAACTGTCCATTTCAATCCAGTCTTTTTGAAGTCCATAATGTGAAAGGGTTTTTGAATATGAAGATTCCTTCAAATACGAATGGTTGATTCAACAAAGTCGGCCGCCTATATTTCCTCTTTGACACTGAAAAATTTCAGCTCTCTTGGATGCATACATCAGGAGATATGTCATACATACTATACTGATGTTAATTCTCGGCCAGAATGGTGGGCTGGACTTCAAAGATTTATTTGGGCCCCTTGTACTTGTATTTGGGCCTTTAAATTTTTATCCAAGATGACATGTAGTGTCCCCCGAATTATAGTGGAGATTTAAGGTTTTTGGACTTCTGGATTGAGCCCAGTAAATCAATCTTCAAGGCTGGTCCAGTTTGTTCACAGATTCTTTGGTCTTGTTTGTGAGGACCATATGACCCTTCAAATGGCAGAATTGGATCATGGTTAATTCTAATGAAATGTTTTATATTGAAATTAGAATCCTACAAAACAAGAACCACACAATTTGGATCAGTATAGTGACAGTTATAATTAAAACATTAAACTGACTCAATTGGACTACTTCTAAAAATGCTCAGATATTATACTTAATATTAAAACATTAATATTTCACACAAATTATGCACATTTCATATAAAATAAGTAAAGGGGGAATATAATAAGTCATGAAAATATTAATAACATCAGTAACCTCCAATAAAGTTATAGAGATGTGAATTTTCCTTGGTCTTACAATCTATTATAAGAGTTTTATACCCGGCTTCTCTCAGATTGCGACTCCTATGATAGATTCAACCTGAAAGGTTTGGGATTTAGTGTGTAATTACTCGTTCCAAGGAACTTTTGAGTATTTTATAGAGAATCTATTCAGTGATCTGGTTTTTCATTTATTGATGGAGGTTGTTGTGTTTAAGTTTTATTATGATGCTTTATGTATCAACTTGGGATTCTTTTTGTTTAAATAGAGTGTAGTTATCTCTTTTGGGACTCTATAGTTGTGGCCTTATGAATATAACTACTGCACCAATGATCTTGATCTTACTATGGTAATATTTTTCCAAAATTTAAGGTTTAATTACCTCGTTGGAGATAAATTTGTGGTCTTCAGAAGATTTTTAGATATGTATTCTCCCAATTATATTTGAATTTTTAGTCGTGATGATGGATGGAATTCTTATTGTATCATGAACTTGGTACATATTATACCCATGGGAAATGGAATATTTATGCTAATGCTTTGAGTAGGAATTCATGTAGTGATATTTTTCATGAGTCTGGTGATGTTTTCAGGGTGATTAAGGAGCTCTTAGTGATACACTTTGATGTGAGAGGTCTTAATGGTTAAAGTTTTCTTTATTATAAAATGGTGTAGTTATCATTGGTGTGGCATGTGGAGGATACCCACTTGGGAGATTTTGATGTGGAGATCTGGTGAGTTCAAGTTTTTTGTGTTGATGATACTGAGGGATGTTTTAATAATGACCGACATCAATTATTTTTTAGGGGACACACTTCCTTCCTTTTGTGATATATTATGTGGTACTCCATGATTTCCAAAGTTCACCTTTGGTGGTACATCCTAGAATTACTATGATGTATCACATCTTTCTATTTTAGTTTTGGTGGTCTAGTATGAAGAGATCTGTTATAGAATTTTAATATAGATGTTCAGTTTTCTAGAGGGTGAAGGTTAAGTATTGTGTTCCTGGTGGGTTACTTCATCTGAAATATGTAACCCAATAGAACTAGGTGGGAATATTTATGGAATTCATCACTAGTTATCCTCAAGAATTTTGAAAATGTGACTTTATATGGTTGATCATGAACAATTTGAAAATTTAATCTAACTTCATAGTGTTTAAAGAGTCGAGATCAATGGATTTTTTTCAAGGTCATATCTAAAGGTGTTGGTAAGTATTCATGGGGATTTGAATATTATCATATATGATCATGATCCTTATTTATTATCTATTATTTTGAGATGTATACATGATGGTTTTGGCCCCTAATTATTCCTTAAAAGTTATTTTCATCTATAGATGTATGGTCAGTCAAAGAAGATTATCCAATATTTAGTGGATTTGTTGCACACGTGAATTTTATATTTTGAAGTTTCATGGGTTGGGAGATTACCCTTGGTGGAGTTTAATTATCATAATAGTTATAAATCTACTATTTCTATGACACCATTTTAAGTGATTCATGTTCGACCTTTCTAATTTTATTTTGTTGAATCAAGGTTGGATATTCAGCTATTCTCATACTAAAATTGGAAAAGAGAATGATAGAGAATGTGCAAGTGATCTCTGAGTGAATGAAGGTAGCATAGTATCATCAAAATAAATATTATTATCATAGGTGTTGACCTCTAGAGTTCAACTTTGGGCTCTATTTTTTCTTGAATTTATCTACTAATCATGGTAATTGATGGTTTGATCATGGGAGAAATATTTCTCCCTAATTTTTTGGACCTTTAGAGGTGTCAGTGTGTGGTATAACTATTGAATATAAATTAATAATTCCACCTTAGATGATCCAAATTCGTTATTTCTTTCATAGTTAGTATATTTCTTATCTCTTTATGATGATTCATCCATCACTAACTTGAATGATATGGATGTTAATGATGACAAAAACTTTGAGGAGTGTTTCATTGAGATAATTGACTATTAAGAGAAGGTGTTGTGCAGTAATGTCATTCATTTGGTTCATGTACAATAGAATCATGGTTTATTTTAGGATAGATCATGGGATTTGGAGTCATATATTCATGATCAATATGACAAGTTTTTTATGTTTCATTTCTATTGGGTGTTGTGTTTGTCCTTTATTAATTTATGAGATGATGGATAGTGTTTCTAGGCTATAATCCTTCTTCCTCCGATTTGTGTATTTTTTTCTTGATTTTGGGTCTAAATACTTCTTTCTACACTACTTTGTAAAATCATAATACACTTGTTTTCTAGTTTTTAGTTTTTAATACAATTGAATTTATGTTAATGTTTTATAGTATTTTAAGCTCTACTGAAAAATTATTTTGATCTACTTTACCTCAATTGGAATAACTTTTAAAACTTAATTTTACTATAATGAAAGGTATATGTGAGTTTAATTTATTTCCATTATATTAATATTTCAGAATTATTTTTCTTTATATTTTTTTCATAAGGAACGATGTTGTAGCACCGAACAAACTTCATTAGAAGAATCATAACAAGAGTAGATTCATCATAAGGAAACATGATACTAACAATGCATTTGCAACTTAACCCAAGAATAAAGTAATAAAAACATTGGAGTTGTTACAACATTCATCTATAAATGGAACCAAAAACTCATGGTAAAGTAGAAAAAACAATGATGAAAATCTATCAGGATATTTATTATGATTTAAAGACTACAAATTTTAGTTTCCTTGTGTTCTTTTGTTTTTAATCTTATTATATGGTTTTTCTACATAATATCTTCCATCTATGAGGATTTATTGTAAATTATCTTAAGATCGTTCATTTTCGTTGAGTTTTTTTTTTATCTATGAGATTGAGGGATCCTAAGGCTAAGGAGATAAAATTCATTCTGATCTGTTGTGATTGAGGGCGTCTGTAAAGAAGATAGAAAGTCATTCCAATCAGTTTTATCAAGGGATTATATGGTTTTTAATTCCATACCTTCTGATATGTTTATAATCAAATAACCCTAAAGACAAGTCTATAGACATCCTTGATGCTTTTGGTTAATATAAATACCTCACTCAGTTGAGTTTTTGAAATTATTTGTTTCACTTTTCCTAATTTTTTATTTTTATATAAAATCCCTTAATTACTTTGTATTTTTCTATAATTCCTCAGTTACTCTATTTTACTTTCATTGATTTAATACCATTAAAATTGTTTTCTACACTTATCATAAGTATAAAATTTCAAAGGTTTTTTGTCTCATGCTTCCTTTTATTTAATTATACAAGTGTTTTAATTTTTTAATAGTTAAAAAAAATGAAATTCACCCTTCCACATCTTATAGTATATCTATCATACAGCCTAAGGAAAAATTTGGGATCAAATATTAGTCTATACATTTTTTTTTCTTATTATACTAACTGTGTAATAGAGAAAATAGTTTTTATTATGGAATGTTTATTGGTTTTCATGTTATATAATCTAGTAGCTTTGGACATAGAAAATAAATCTTTGTTTAGAGAAGTAACAATTTTGAAAATGATCCTAGTTTAGTATTTTGATAAAAAATAGTTTGTAGTAAAATATGTTAATTTTGTTTCATAATATCATCTTAAATACTTAAAAATAATGGTTTAATAGAGGAAAAAATAAATATAATAACCTCAAAAATATTCGGAGCTTATAAGAAAATATGTTAATTTCATGTTAGGTAAAGCTTTTGAACATTTTATGAAAAAGAAGAAAGATTGGAAGGAATGTGATACTCAATTCAATCTTGAAAAGGATAAATTTTTGATCTTAGGGAAGATACCAATAAAAAGTTGAAAGAGGAGAAATATAGGAACAAAAAGGTAGAAAAATAGAGACAAGAATTTGTTTCTCAAGAGTTTCTCAAAGTAGTTTCTACTAAACGGTATATTGTACCTAATTTTTCTCCCTAGAAAAATCTTAAAGGAATTAATGTAGTTGGAAAAGGAAATGAACATTATGTTGATCAATTTGAAGTTTCTATAGAAGTATAATTTAGATATCTTTTAAATTTTTCTCTTTGAAATAATTTTTATCTCACTAATTTTTAGAAAAATTATTCTCATATATATCCTTCACTAAATAAATCTTATATACACACTTCTTTGTCTATAATTATACCTTCATTAGAAAAGATATCGGAATAAGATTCTGAATTTTTAGTGTAATAATGTTCATAAAATACTAAAATGTGAAAAGAAGAAGATATTAAAAATAAATAAGATGTTTATTTTTATATAGAAATACAAGATATTTCACCTTCTAAATTTGAATGTTTAAAAGAAACTCACCATAAAAGGATCAAAAAGACTCCTCCACAAGTTTATGATAGTTTCACCAATACTAATTTTGATTTTTCAAAGAGGATGGATATAAATTCAAATTACTTCAATAAAGTTATTAATAAGTTGGAAGAAATTTTTCATATATTTCTGGATGTATAAGCTCGATTAATGTTTATTCAATAACAAATAATTATTGTTAAAGATGTCAGGTGGAAATATCATATTATTGATTTTTTTTATAGAAATTACGAATGGTTTGAGAATTCTTAATGAAAAAAATTCTATGTATTTTAAAAATTTGGATAGTATTATATAGTGGTTCAATGAATATGAAATATATTTGAAGATCTATAATGGATAAGAAACTATAATCAAAAAATCATATAATACTATTTTTAAGCTAATTGAAAGAATTTAATTGGAAGTTAGAGAACATTCTAGGGTGGTCGATGATAAAAAATATCCTACAGTGTAATAATATGGGGCGATCAAAGACCTAAAACATGAAAATAAATTGAAAGATGAAAAATTATAAAGAGTTAAAGAAGTTTAATCACACTATTAATAAATTTTATAAAAATGATTAGTTTGTTTTGGACTTTAAAAATTTATAAAACTACAAACTCTTTTAGAAATGGTGATGAATATTTTCTTTCTGAATACATAAAATCTTTACATTTGTTTCTTTCTGAATGTTTCTTTAGTTTCTTTTCAATATATCTTCTCACTTTTATATTATTTTACATTTCTATTCTTTTTGTAAAGCAAAAAATGTGGGAGAAAATAAGATCACACAATCTTTTTTAAAGGGGGATTTTTATAATTGTGTGTTTGTCAAGTTGTTAAACTTATGTGTTTTATTTTCATTATTATGTCTTGTGATTTTCAAAATGGGGATATTGTTGGGTCAAAATGCATCTTTATACACTAATTTTGAAAATAACAATACCCTTTTTCTAAATTATCTTAAAATTATTTTCAAGTTGATGTTTTTATGTATTTTAATCACAATTAAAATAATCATTATGATATTCATTGCCTTAATCTAAAGAACCTTGTTAAGTGAAAGTATACTATAAGTAAAGTTATATGTGAGCACTATTAATTTTTTTACATAAATGTTTTAGAAGTATTTTTCTTTTTTTTAGATGGAGTGTTGTATAATCATTGAACAGGATTCATTGGTGAAAAGAGAAAAATGGTAAATTCATTATATGTATAGTTAATGATATCGATGTAGTTTAAACATAACTAAAGAATCATGAAATCTAAAAATTTTATTTATTATAACCTTTGTTTATAAATAGAACTGTGAGCTTAGTGTGAAGTAGAATATATGATGATAAAAAGATGTCTGAATATTTCTTTCATTTTCAAGACAATAACTTCTCTTTGCCCTGAGTTCTGATGTTTTTAATCTTTCGAGAGGGCTTTTCTTCTTATTAACATCCATCTATGTGTATTTATTGTCAATGATATTAATATATTTTATTTTTATCATGTTTGTTCCAATTTGGGAGATTTATAGGAACCAAGGCTAAGGAGATAATAATCATTTTGATCAGGTGGGCTTAAGGGATTTCAGAAGGAAGATAAAAATTCATCCTAATTAGGTTGATTGAGGGATTATATTTTTTTCTAATGATATACCTACTGATAGGTTTACAATCCGGAATACCTAAATTCATGTCTACAGACTTCCTTTGCAGTTTGGGTTAAATTAAAGACCTCACTCAGTTGAGGTGTTTTAAGTTTTTTTCCCACTGTGTATAAGTTTCTATTTCTTATATAGTATCCTAGTAACTTTATATTTGTATTCAATTATTTATTTAATCTATTTTAATTTTATTAGTTGAATAAAATTCTGATTTTTTTTCTCAAATTATCAAAAGGATATCATTATAAAAGTATATTATATTGTGCTTCCTTTTATTTTCTTATACAAGAGTTTGAATTTTTAGTAGTTTGAGAAACTATAATTCATCCCCTTTTTTTTTTTAGGTATCTAATAAAAAGTACATATTTCTCTCGATCCCTTCTAAGTTTGTTTTGGGTGTTAAATTTTTTGAGGAGTAGGATGGAAGAGTGGAATTATATTTTTTTCTAGTATTTTATCTATATAACTATTCTATAGTGTACAACCTTAGGTTGCACCATAGGGGTTGGTTTTGTGGAATAAACATGTTCCTTGCATATTAGGGATTCAAGATGGTAGATTTGGTTTCCTTGTTATTACAAGGGTATTTATAATGTGGTAATAGGATATGATTTAGTGTGTCTTGGATATGGAATTTCCAACACAGACATATTCCTTAGAGCATAGAGTCTTGAGATGATGGTTTTTATTTCACAACTGATTTTGCAGTAGCTACAATGTGGGAATTGGTTACTGTATGGAGTCCTGAGGGTTTGGGATTATTTTCTCTATTGATTTAGGGGAGTATATGGAATAGAAAATTAGGTTTCATTGTTTCCAAACCCCATGTTTATAGTATTAGAGGGAGATATGACATATATTTTACCATGTATTTTAGAGGGTGTTTAGATTCAAACCATTAAAACATAATCTCCCTTATTTCACTATAGCTCTTTTGAAAACCCAAGGGATTTCTGAATTTTCAAGGAGGTTGCATTATGGTCTTATGTTTTAACCTATAGGTAAAAATTAATGACCCTCCTTAAATATTCATAATTTCTCCATTCTCATTCAAAACCTAGGAAACCTGAGGGTCTCTTTTAGAGACTTTGATCCCCATCTATAGGATTTAGCCCCCAAATTCTAGAGATTGATTTACTAGTGATTTTAGGTGATTTTTCTCTCTTCCATAATGATTCTTCTCTCTCTTATTCTATATTTTCATAATATGGTTATAGATTCCCTAAATTTCTCATGGTGTTTTTATTTTTGTTTGATATTGGATCTATGGTGGGATATTTATAGAGATTGCCCATTACTTGTCAAAGAGGTGATCCAAGATTGGTTCTTATGATTTTATTATTTCTCAATGAACTTTGAAATTATTATGGTATGATATTCATGATTTATATTTATGTTATGTGTGATTGTCAAATTATTATACTTTTTTTCTTTGGGTAGAGGTGGGGTTGACCTAAATAAGGATACTAAATAGAAATTAGGAATGAATCATGAGGGTTTGTGATATCATGTGGTGATGCTTTGTTGATGACACATCTTATTACTTAATAGATTGGGTATTTTCTATTTTTTGTAATTATATTTGTTTTTTGGTACTCTTTATATGCTAGAAATTAGTAAAGAATGTAAATATGGAAATGATTAAGTGATTAATGAATGTGTCATGTGAATGTGATAAATATTCTTCCTTGAAAAATGTTGAAAATGAAAGTGTTTCTTGAGAATGGTTATTTTTTGAAATTGATAAATTATAATCTATTGATGATAGGTTGTATGTTGATGAAAACTATACATAATAAATTGGTTAATTCAATATGGTAATGAAAAAGGTAGTTTTCTAGAGAAAATTTTTTGGGGTCGAGTAAGTCTATATTTGTTTGTTAAAGGATTGTATGCCTTATATTCATGTCCATAGTTTCCCATTTAGTTTTTGTGATAAAAATATTTTTTTTATATCTTTTCATTCTCTGGGATGGTAGATCCTTTATATTATTTGATGTGTGGGGTTTGAAAATCCTAGGGAAGATAACACAGTTTGAAAGTTGTACTTGCTTGTTTTTTATTTGCTGGTATGATATGGATGTTGAGATTAGTGTCATAGATTGAGAGATAGGTTTAACTACAATTGTATTATCGTGATAAGTTTTTTGGTTTGGTTTGATAGATGGGCTTGATCAATTTTCTTCTTGGTTGAAATTTTCTTTTCATGGATGGATTTTTGGATGTTTTTTTGGTAATTCCCAACTGCTTACTACTGTTGTCTTATGAACCATGGGTGAATTTTTCTTTTGGTAGCTTATGATGATTCTTAGAGTACCCAAAAAATATGGAATGATATATGAATTAAAAAAAACTTATGATATGGGTGATGATGTTAGTAATGTTGAATAATGGAAACCATGGGATGCTTAGAATAAATACATAGAGAAAATGGGATCGAAATATAAAAATTATAATGTGTATTATAAAACATGTTGGCTTGTAATTAAATGAATTGATTAAACAAAAATCTATAATGGGTTTTAATAAATAAATAATTAAATTGTAATTAAAAATTGAAGATGTTTAATGATGTTGAATCATGCTTCTTGAGTGCTTAGATGAGATTTGGCTCCCTAGACCTTAGTAGTAGCAACCATTTATAATACGGGATAGTAGCCTCAATGGAGTATATGTCTAGTTAGTTTCTCTTAGTGATATTTTGGGTGATTTATTATTATATTTTTTTCATATGATCCACCACTCATGTTGGTTAGGCATATGATGACAAAAAAAATTTGGTTTTGGGTGTTTTCCTCAACATCCAGGTTGGTGAGGGAATGAATAGATGACTTATCCCTATTCACTAATCTCCTATTATACATAGTATAATGTGTAGTAATATTAAGGTTGTAATGGATTCATTCATAGGTTATGTGTATACATGGGTTGTGATAGCTCTCAGTTTTATCATACATTTGTGTACAGGTTGTAGAAGATTGGGGTTATAACACATACATGTATTCCGACTATAGAAATTGTTGTTTCCTATATTTTTAATTTCATGGTCTATAATCAATTTAGGTATAATGATTGATACATAGGTTGTAGTGGATTTTAAAATTACTAATTAGTTATGAAATGTGGCTAAGATATGTATGCATTGGGCACATGAGCCTCCGCACAGTTAGTGAGGACTCCTTAAGTGCATCCAGGTGACCCGGGATCAAATCCATGTGGAGGTATAATTTCTGGGGGGTACTGTTGTAGTACTATAGTAGTATTATAGTAGCATTATAGCAGGTACTATAGTGGAACTGTAGTAGGTACTGTTTGGTAATGTAGCAGCCAGGAATATTCCTCCATTTGGGCCTTCAGGCCACCTCCAAGACTTCGGGCCACCTTAAGTGCAGATACAAACCAGACAACCTACAAGGAACAAGTTCTAGAAGGAGGATGAGCAATGAGTGTTCATCATAGAAGAAGCTAAATGGATTGAAAGAATGAGAGGGTATGGAACCTTACATTGGTACAAGCCTATACATGCACGGAAAATCCTAGCCGAACAACCATGCGAAGGTGGAGAGATTATTTCACGATGAAGATTCTAGGGAGGATCAGTTCCAAGTAGTTATTCTGGGTTGTATGTAATTTTTGAAGCCTATGGGAAATGAATTCCTCTAAGGCCTATGATCTAAGTAATACTTACACCTACGGGCCTTGTAAGGGTTTCACCTCACCCCTTGAAAGGTGGATTATCAAAATCAATAAAAAATGAAGGCCTTTGGGCCATTGAAGGATATGTATGCATTGGGTGTATGACGATATGTGGTTGTGGTTTGTATGCATAGGGTGCAAGATGACTTATGGGAGGAATTTTGTCACAAGATGTTTGGAGATGGATCGTGAGAGTAAAAAACCAATGGGAAAGTGGATGTGGGGTGAATTTCTTTTGAATACTATTTTGATATAGAATGGATTACCCACATGTGTTACTTGTTGAGTGATTCATGGTGAGTTTGGGATATAGTTTTACCTATTTAGATAATAAGTCAGTTCCATTGTTTATTCAATGGGATTTAGTATTATTATTTCACATGTATATAAGAGGTTATGTGTAGGATCCTATTGGGTATATGGTGGTTCCTGGCATAGTGGAATCACTTATCAGGGAAGATCCTGTCTTAGAAAATATCATATTTAATAGATCATTCGTATATTGTTCAAGATGTAAATGTCATGACCAACAAAATTTTTCTAAATAATATTGATAAAGAATGTCACCATAACCAAGAGAATGTCCTTTTTAGGTTAAATTTGTAAATAATTTAAATATGTCAAAAGAAATAATAGCTTGGTCTTGAAATCTTTCTTCGATGATGTTATTGGTCATCTCAAATACTTTTCAGTCAACCTTCATTGTTCTTGAACAATCCATGTTCAGAATCCCTGTAAAAGTGATTCACATAAGCTCATATGATCTTTGAAAAACATTAATGGATTATAGGGTTCTAGTGTAGTGGATTGATCAACTTTTGGTGTTCATATGGATCACTACAACAATTACTTTGGGCTTCAAGAATCATCCTTATAATCTCATTCTTGAGAGGATAGAGTAGGGAGGAGAATATCTTGATCATTCTTCAATATTTAGAGGGAGAAATAGATTTCATTGTGCACAATGATTCTCAAATTCGAACAATCTTGATCAAACTCTACATAATAGGCATACTCTTGTATTTGTAAGGATAGGTTTAGGGATAAAATAATATTTAATTGTAGAAAAACCCTTAAATAATATATTAAACCTTATCTGACCCCATCCTCTATATAATACTATTATTATTATTTTCATAGTGTAAAAAAACTAGCATAATGATAAATATTATTTTACCTTCTTGAAAATAAATATTCATCAACAGATAAATCTTTTTCCACTTATCCTCCTTAGTATTTATCAAATACCCAAATAAATATTTATTTAAAAAAATATTCTATTCATAGTATGATGAATAAATATTTATTAAATATTTACTAAATATAATAAATATTTTATTCATGGTTTGGTGAATAAATATTTATTAAATATTTTTACAATTAAATAAATGATTTATTAATGAATAAATAATTATTTATTACCTTACAAATAATATTTTCAATCAAAAAATCCTAAATAAAATTATTTTTTTTATCTTGAGAATTATATTTACTCCAATAATTAAATTAAAATAGAATTTAATTTAGATCAATGGGAACACTTAGTGTGTGGCCCTCTAGGATTATTTCTAGTTGGAATTAGGTGGGATTGTATAAATTGAAAGATTAATATCTAGAAATTGGTTAAAGCACCAATGAGAAAGAAGATAATTTTATAATTTTGAAAACCACATATAAGAGATTACTATGTAATATAATACCTTTTCATAATATATCATCAAGTAGGTTTCACATGTGTATCATCAACCTATATTCTTGGTATGTCTTTCTTTGACTATCTGAAATGAACATCATTACACCATGGACATGGAATTTAATGTGACAGCCATATTTCAATAAAAGGTTTGATATATAAAATTTTATAGATATGGAAGGGATAATTCATTCATTGAATTTTTAATTAATAACATGTCATTCGTTACATGCCCAACATACCTTACCTCTAGAGAACATATAGAATTATGTTTTTTTTCATAAAATCTAATTTTGTAAGTCATAAAATGCATTAATAATTACCTTAAAGTCTAAGGACCATTTCACAAACTCACATATAGGAATATATGACGACACATGAACATACAGAATTTCTATAGTCAGTTATTTTCTCATAATCTCCCATCTTGGAGATTACTATGTGTGAACTTCATGAGAAGTAGTCTCGTCAGCTTATGAGTACTTGCACCTAATAGTAAAAATACTATGTTCCCCAACATTGAATGTAGTCAGACCATAGAAATAGGTTTAATAATATCATCATGGAATTTTAAGGTTCTCATCATAGTGGTGAACTGATATGACCTTTTCAATGTGATAAATACTCTAAGAAATTATCACATTGAGGTTTTATAGAAAAACTATCAATATTTGATAAGTTATTTGAATTAATATTCACTTATTTGAATATAAAATTAATTTAAAGTACATAGTAGTTGGTTCTAGGGTACCAACTTCAATAAAATCCAACTTGAACTAGAGAAAACTGTTAACGAATGGTTAGTTGTCACATGTTAAACATGATTATACTGAGTATGGATAGAGATGTTAGGCCTATAAAATCTCCAAGAATAGGTTTGGTAAATCCATATGTATATGTGGAGAATCTTATTAATAAAACATTAATACCATAAAAAAATCATAGAAGTAGTAATATAACTGAGTATCCACCTCTTATTCTCATGTCAGAATCCTAACATCCTAACTATGTCCATAGTCAAATCTTATAATAATAATAATAATAAGTCTCTTCCTTTAGGTATAATCCAAAATTGGAATAGATTTTTTTAAATAACTCTTTAATACACATTAGAAGATAAAACATACTCGGATATTGTAGATATGGAAACCACATGTTGTAATATTTTTTTTCTTGAATATTACATTAGCCTTTCCTATGATACTATATCAAATTGAACAAACTGAAGACAAGTGTTCTATTCCGTTGATCACTAGTATTCCCTCTTCTCCAGACACCAAGACAAGATATGTTATACTTTTCCAAGTACTTTCAGATAATTCTAATTTTAAGTCAA